>CM057466.1:123264076-124743274 GCA_030035585.1 Dugong dugon
GGGTCACTTCCTCAGAAGCAGAAGTGGAGCCTAAGAGAAAATGGAGTCTGAGCCATGGGGTCAATCTCTGAGAACCTGGTTTCTTTGAGATACATAATTTTCTTAAACATAGTCTCCAGTCTGATCTTTGGAGTTAGTTTCCCAAAACAGACTGAATTCTTCAAAAACAAAAGCACAATGCCCAGAGTAAAATGGTCTTACTACTTTATCTAGACCATTGTTTAACTCAAAAGTGGCTTCAGGAACCAGTTTTTTTTCACAAAGCTTGAGGGTCAAAGGACACCCAAGGTCAATGGATTGTGTGGGTTATCCCAACCTCCATGAAAGCAAAAAATCTGGATTCCAGGAGAATTATAACTCTTTCATCATTTCTTCCTTTGGATCATAATCCTGCTATGGAATCTTTGATCCCAAAGTGTTCAATAATAGTAGTTGAGCATCATCTAGTTTTTAAAATCCCAGGCACCATACAGCGAACCAGGAGGTAAAATAGAAGCACTAACAATAATATTACGCCAATTGTCTGAAATAAGTAATGAAACCATGACCCTAAGGTTTTGAACCCAGGAGACAAATCTTATGCAGTGTTTGCTTGTACATAAGTAGCATCAGTAACTGCTTTTCATGTGCCTCAGCATAAACTGCATTCTGCAAAACCTCAGATTGCGTATTAATATAAACACAGCAACATTTATCTATTAAGGCACAAACTGTTCTTTGAGAGACTGACAGGATATCTAATGTTATTCTATTTTGTAGAATCTTAGCTTGAACTTCAAGCACTTCACTGGTTACAATAGTTACAACTTTGCTAAGTTTACCAATAGGAACTTCTAATTCAAGAGTTACAATATCTAACCCCATTAGTTAGATAATTTAGGAGAAAAAAGGATCCCAAAAACAAGACCTTAAAAGATTAGCAATATTCCCACATAAAACCCATAGTAATCCTTTAGTTTACTCAGTCTTATGTAGTTAATTTCTGTTCCACGTGATTCTGGATCAGCCCCAGTCTGTGAACACATCAGTTTCTATATCCGAGTTCTGGAAATCCTGATTCAGTCTAGTTACAATCTTTTTCACAAATCCAATATAGTCTTTTTGTTGAGCTATTTTGGTCAAACGTGTGATATAAATGATATTGTTAGATAATTTCCACATTCTGTTGGATCACCTTTCTTTGGAATGTGTACAAATATGGATCTCTTCCAGTCAATTGGCCAGGTAACTGTCTTCCAAATTTCTTGGCATAGATAAGTGAGCACCTCCAGTGCTGTATCTGTTTGTTAAAACATCTCTATTCGTATTCCATCAATTTCTGCAGCCTTGTTTCTCAACAGTGCCTTCAGTGCTTGAACTTCTTCCTTCTGTACCATTGGTTCTTGATCATATCCTATCTCCTGAAATGGCTGAACGTTAACCGATTCTTTTTGGTACAGTGACTCTGTGTATTCCTTCCATCTTCTTTTGATGCTTCCTGGTCGTTTAATATTTTCCCCACAGAATCCTTCAATATTGTAACTGAAGACTTGAATTTTTTCTTCCGTTTGTTCAGCTTAAGAAATGCCAAATGTAATCTTCCCTTTTGGTTTTCTATCTTCAAGTCTTTGAGCATTTCATTATAATACTTTAGTTTGTCTTCTTGAGGCACCCTTTGAAATCTTCTGTTCAACTCTTTTACTTCATCATTTCTTCCTTTCCCTTTAGCTACTGAACATTCAAAAGCAACTTTCAAAGTCTCTTCAGACATCCCTTTTTGATCTTTTTTTCTTTCCTGTCTTTTAAATGACCTCTTGCTTTCTTCATGTATGATGTCCTTGATGTCATTCCACAACTCGTCTGGTCTTCTGTCATTAGTGTTCAATGCATCAAATCTATTCTTGAGATTGTCTCTAAATTCAGGTGGGATATACTCAAGATTGTACTTTGACTCTCCTGGACTTGTTCTAATTTTCTTCAACTTCAACTTCAACTTCACCTTGCATATGAGCACTTGATGGTCTGCTCCGCAGTTGGTCTTTGGCCTTGTTCTGACTGATATTGAGCTTTTCCATAATCTCTTTCCACAGATATAGTCGATTTGATTACTGTATATTCCATCTGGCAAGGTCCATGTGTATAGTTGCCATTTATGTTGCTGAAAAAAGGTATTTGCAATAAAAAAATCATTGGTCTTGCAAAATGTTATCATGTGATCTCCGGCATCATTTCTATCACCAAGGCCATATTTTCCAACTACCAGTCCTTCTTCTTTGTTTCCAACTTTTGCATTCCAATCACCAGTAATTATCAATGCATGTTTGATCAGTTTCAGAGCACAGAAGTTATCTAGTGCTGCTGTAACAGAAATACCACAAATGGATGTTTTTAACAAAGCGAAATTTATTCTCTCACAGTCTAGGAGGCTAGAAGTCTGAATTCAAGGTACCAGCTCCTGGGGAAGTCCTTCTCTCTGTTGGTTCTGGGGGGAAGGTCCTTGTCATCAGTCTTCACTCAGTCTAGGAACTTCTCAGCACAGGGACCATGGGTCCAAAGGACACACTCTGCTCCTGGCACTTCTTTCTTATGGCATGAGGTCCCTCTCTTCTCTGTTTGATTATCTCTTCTATATCCTATATCTCAAAAAAGATTGACTCAAGATGCAACCTAACCCTGAACATTGAGTCCTGCCTCATTAACATCATAAAAAAAAAAAAACCAAACCCATTGCCATCAAGTCGATTCTGACTCATAGCGACCAACCGTGTAGGACAGAGTAGAACTGCCCCATAGAGTTTCCGAGGAGTGCCTGGTGGATAAAAACTGCCGACTTTTTGGTTAGCAGCCATAGCACTTAACCACTACACCACCAGGGTTCCTATTAACATCACTGAGGTTAGGATTTACAACACGTAGGATAATCACATCAGATCACAAAATGGAGTATAACTGCATAATACTGGGAATCATGGCCTAGCCAAGTTGACACACGTTTTAGGCAGAAACAATTCAATCCACAACAGAAGGAGACTGCCACCACATCTTCCTTCCATGGAGCAGCTGATAGTTTTTTAACCACTAACCTTTCAGTTAGCAGCCAAGTGCTTAACCATTGCACCACCAGGGCTTCTCAGTAAAAATTACAGTCAAGAAAAGCCTATGGAGCATTTCTACTATGTAACATATAGGTCATCATGAGTCAGAATTGACTTGATGGCAATGGCTTTTTTTAGCTGAACTTTTACAGTAAGCAAATAACAAAATGGAACAAAGTAAAAAGAAAATCCATGAACTTACGATTTACTTTAAAAATATGAGCCAACCTTTTGCTGTAAATACTTTGCTGATATCAGTTTAATGTTGGGTGTTTTGTTATTGTTCTCTTTCTCTCTCTCTGTATGTATATGTATATGTGTGTGTGTGTGTGTGTGTGTGTGTGTGTATGTATATGCCAAACCAAACCCTTCTTTTGATTTTTCCCAGATATTTAAAAATGTAAAAACCATCCTTAGTTAGTGGGTGATAGAAAAGAGGGGTCAGGAAACTTGACAAAATGGTGGAGTAACAATCTCCAAAAATTCTCTCCTTCAAAAAAGCAACAAGAACGCTGGCAAAAAGTTGTCAGAATCAAATTTTTCAGAACTTTGGAAGTAAACCAAAGGTTTCAACAATTCAGGGATCAGAATGAAGAAAAATGACTAGAGTTTCTGACAAACGTGGGACACCATACAGCACACCAACATACACACAATGTATGTGCCAGAAGAGGAGAGAAGGAAAGGAACAGAAAAAAGGTTCAAAGAAATAATAGCGACAAACTTCCAAATTTCATTTAGAGAAAAAAAAACATAATGTATAGATCCAAGAAGCTGAAAAAACTCCAAGAAAAAAAATTCAAAGTGATTTACACACAGACGCATCATAGTAAAAATGAAGAAACAAAAAAACAGAGAGAAAATCTTGAAAGCAGCATGGAAAAAATGACTTATCAATTACAAGGGAACCCTAGCGAGATTGACAGCTGACTTCTCAGCAGAAACCATGGAGGCCAGAAGGTAGGTGTGTAATATATTCAAAGTGTTTAAAGAAAAAAAAAAACTGTCAACCAACAATCCTATATCCAACAAAATTATGTCTCAAAAATGAAGGCAAAATAAAGATTCTTAGACAAAAACTGTAATAATAAATAAAACAACCAGAATAGAAATGATGAGAATGTTCACACACTGGAAGAATATAACCAATGTCAGCCAGCAGTTTGTGTAGAAAATGTTGAAAGAGAACCTAAACTGCTGTGTAAACCTTCACGGAAAACATAATAAAATATTATTTAAAACAAAACAAAACTGAGAAAACACATTGTGAGCTGACTCACCTTGTAAGAAAGATTAAAGGAAATTCTTCAGTCTCAAAACAAAAGACCCACACAGTAATTCAATTCACACAAAATAAAAAGAGCACTGGTAAAGTTAGTTATATAGTTACAAAAGGAAGAATAAAAGCATATTTTTTTCCCCTTTCTACTCTCAATTGATTTAAAAAGACTCTGGCAACTAAGGTTTCAGGTTTGCTTCTCCGGTTGGCAATACTCTTGTGCATTTCTTCACACAATGTTGCTAGGAGGAGTGAATACTGTCCATGACTTCGCAAGAGAGGATATTTTGCTATTTGTGTTCTATATGTGTTATGTCTTTTTGTATTCTGTTCAACCATTCAAGGAGCCTTGTTGGTTTTATTACAATTTATTGTACAATTTATTGTTTACATGGGAGAAGAAGCTCAGCCTATCTTATTTATCACTCTCCTGCAATGTGACACTTTCATAATTGTGCATTCAATGCTGAGGGGAAGATGAGTGAGTGAACAGCAGATCATTGTACAAACACATACAGTTTACATATTTCCCACAAGATTAGGGGACTCTGTCCTCCTTATCCAGGCAAAGCAGGTACTGGAGACACTGGAGTCACGGCTCATGAGAACTAAGGGGCTGACAATTGGGAAAAATGCAAGGATTAGTAGCCGTGTTCACCAGCCACCAACTGGGCTTATCAGCATGAGCCAAAAAACATTGAAAGATGGTGGACAAGGTGTAAGAACTCACAAAGGTGCTCACCAGGAGAAGGATAGTTTTGGTAGCTCTGGACTCAGGAGAGAATCTGGGGAAGATGTTGTTACTATAAATATGCTGGACCTGCTTCTAGTGTCTGTACAGGATGAAAACCATGGAGCCACTGGCCCAGTACATGAACCCCAAACATACAACATCAGGGACAAATAACAATGCTGCGTACAAGGAGTCTCTGGTTTTGTCGTGGCGAACAGAAGAACAGTATCCGAAATCTTTTCAATATGTGATATTCATATTGCTCCATTTGCTAATCACAAACATAGGAAAAATGATATTCACCAGCATTTGCAGGATCCAGTACATGAAAACAGAGGGGCCAACATACTTGGGAGCTTTCCCCTTAAGCTTTGCCCACCTTGAGTTCCCGGGGCTGATGGTTATGGCCTGGAAGATACTCAAGAAGCAGGTGCTAGCAAGAGACACACCCCGGCCCACTTTGGAAGTATAGGCAAAAAGCTTACATGCAATATCATTGAAGAAACCTTTCCGCCCAAAAGATACCATTGTCTGAGGGATGAGGATGGCCATGGAATTGGCTACAAACAGGTGCAAGATAATCAAATCTGTGGGCTTTAACCTGCACCCAGTGAAGTAAAGGAAGGCATAATGGTAAAGAAGAGAGAAATTCTCCAGGATTCCAACAATAGTCTGGGATAAGTAGGCAATTCCTATTGCCAAATTCCTGGCATTCATGCTGCCAGTTCTCAGGGATTGTTATTTGTCTTCTAAGTCAAAGGGTCCTGCATGGGAATATGAGGTGTTGGCCACATGTATCCTATCAACAGAAATTCACTATTTTCCACTTACCATTAATTCCCACTTACCAATAATTACTTCTTTTCTCATTAAGAAGCTTACAAAAGTTGAATGCATAACCATTAAACATCACTTACAATACAGGAATCACAGCAGTGAGCGATATACACGTAGTAACTTTATCCTTCACAAATCTGGGATGCACACAATAGTATAACCTTTTTTTTTTTTTTTTTTTTTAGAGATGAGGAGAACTTAGGCAAAGAGAAGTGAAGTGCTTTATGTAACTTCATAAACTTAAATAAAGGTAGATTGGAGACTTTAAGCTGACTGGGCTGGCAACAAAAATAGTGCATTTAACCACCATGCTATATTAAAATGCTGTATAAGTGTGTTTTTCAAACAACAGATCTAAATTTAGTTTTGTTTTTACATCTTATGTTTCATTTCAGATTGATGGGATTTTAAAATAATTTTGTATATGTAATAATCTAATGTTTTGTGTAATAGTTTATTCCATGGGTCAATATCAGTTATGAATTAAGCTTCAGATCTCTTCATGAAATGTAGATGCACTGATTGCAATGTAACACCATGACAGACTTGCCTAAATGAACACAAGAATGGTTAGATATTAGGAGAGAAATAAAAAGATTCTTTTGCCATTTGTCAGGAACACAAAGTCATTGTCACCTATCACAGTAATTATTGAACAGTCTCATTACATGACCTAAACTATGGGACAGGAAACATAAATACATGATGAAATAGTGTAGCGTAGAAACAAAATTACTAAAAATTTCAGATCATATAATTATCCATTTATTAATAGCTGAGTTAAGTAAAATTAAAAAAACAAACAAACAAACTCATTGCTATCGAGTCAATTCCGACTCATAGTGACCCTCTAGAACGTAGTAGAACTGCCCCATAGAGCTTCCAAGGAGTGTCTGGTGGATTCAAACTGTTGACCTTTTGGTTAGCAACTGTACATTTGTGAGAGATGTTAAAATATTAGAGACCTATGCAACATGAAATCTTAAGGTAAGAAATTTTGTGTATTGTATAAATTAAAATAGCAGATATTGGAATTACTGCCAGACTATTTTGAATCAGGGGAAAAAGATCACAAAATACATTTGCGGTTGACAGATGTTGTGTGAAACTTATAAAGTTACCTTTCCTTAAATGCTGCTTCCCTGCTTTGATGAACAGTTTCACCATAATCAACACACCATGGAGGTTTCTGTCAGAGACACAATTACTGTTTCCATTAAGCACGTCATACCCCAAGAGTTCGAGAGAATATTTCTAACCCAGGAACTACCAGTCAGGTACAGATGTGAGCAGGATTTGATGAGTCCTATAGCTTTATCTGACTCTTTATTGCAAGCATGGAGGTATTAAAAACACAACTCTAGAAATCCTGAAAATTTGGTCTCTGATTCCCATAGGGTAACCTGAACAGCACATTGATTCTACAACTGCAGTCATTAACCACCTTAAAAATCAAGTTTCATTACCATTGGATTAAACCCAACAATCACTGTCAGTGAGGATTCCATTAAATCACGTTAGAAGCCATGAGGAAGTAGTGTAGGATCTAGGACCCCTATCTCTCTTTGCCAGTTCAACTCATGCCTCATGAAATATTCCCCCTTCCTGAGTGGCTTTGACACTGAACCAGCTGCAAACCCAGAAGAATGTCCTTTTCTGGCATGGTCACTTATCCAGACTCCTGATACACCTCCTTCCTTTACAGTCTGTCCCCCGGATTGAAATAGAAAATACTCACCAATTCCTTCCCACTGCACGGATGGTGGGCTTAGTGTGACAGCCATAGCAGATAGTACATGTGTGAGAGGGAGCCAGCCAGACCCTCAGATGTGGGTTTCCGCTTCTGTGACCTCACCTTCCCACAGAACTGCAATTATCATTTCACCAGTGTTAGCAATGGCATCTCAGACTTGGGGACCAGAGAATACTCCTAGAAAAGTTTTTTCACAGCTGCTAATTACTAAAAACAATTAAAAGTTTCTAGATAGTATCTCCAAAGGGACAGTTGGAGTGTTTTGGAGACTCTTTATTTTCCATGACCTCTGGAGGTAGACAAGGTCTCACGTGGATGGAACAGGAAATGCGGAGGTCTGACACGTGAGGGACTGGCAGCGAGGTATGTGTGTCTCACTGGCTGCTCTCCTTCCCTGAGAAGTTCTATTACACATAATCTGATGTTTTTGCTGTTGTTGAGAGAATTCCAACTAATGGCAACACTGTGTGTCCTGAGTAGAACTGCTCCACAGAGTTTTCAAGGATATGACCTATTATAAGTAGACAGGCCTTTCTTTCTAGGTGCCTCTTGGTAGACTCAAACCTCCAACTTTTTTTTAAGCAGCCGAGTGCTTTGATCATTTGGAACACCCAGGGACTCCAAAATACCCCTAACCAAAAATTACCCCAAGAGTCCCTTAAATTGAACATACTGTAGAGAACAGCAGCTTGAAGATTGGGTGAACACTCGACAGACAGCATTTTCTTCGTTCCTTTGGGATACTAGGTGTTATAGACTGAACTGTGTCCTTCCAAAATATGTGTTGGAATGCTAAGGCCTATAGCTATGGATGTAATCCCATTTGGCAATAGGGTTGTCTTTGTTATGCTAATGAAAGCATACAGGTGAAGGATGGTTCTTAAACCTATATGGTCTCATTAACACAGCATGACTTTGAGATGCAGAAAGAGCTGATGAGACAGAGAAGTAAGCTAGGGCAAGTGGGGGAAGATAGATGCCACATAAAGACTGTTGTAAACTAGCATCTGAACTGGTCTGATTTCAAGCGGAGGGATGAGAATCAAGATAAGCATAAAGCTGATTCCTGTTAGGTAGAGGTCAGACATACCTCCACTCTTCGACTATTTCACCATTTCTGACAACAGGCATTTCCCCTCACGGCCCTCTCTACTTCTCTGCTGGGTTCAATAATTCACCGTAATGGCCACACAGAACACATAGACCATACTCACAATTATGTGGTTTATTATGGAAGTAACAGGATACAACTCAGGAGACAGGATACAATTCTTGAATTTGGCCAGCTTCCAGACAGATCTCAGCTTCTTCTGAGCCATGCTGGTCACTTAGTCTTCTTTGGCTGGGCCTGCCGCTGGGCCTTCTCTCAGCTCTACCCATTGCTGGGTCTTAACTTGGCTCTACCAACTGCCAGAACTGCTCTTGGCTGTACTCACTGCTGGGCTTTCTCTCAGCCTCTGCCCTGCTCAGGTAAGTGTATCATCTCTTTAGATTTTCTGACAAGTTTCCAGAGGCACCCTACTCCACCAGAGAGTCTCCTGCCTGAAGGAGCTCAGCTCTCTCTCATTCTGTGGATCAGCAAGTTTACTGCAGCTGCCTCACACGAGTCTCCTGGTTCCCATCGCTCTTACTGCTGCTACCATTTCTCTGCTGCCGGGCAATGCTGTGCTTGCCACTGTTTCTCACTGTCTCACACCATCTCTTGTGTTACAGCTCTTTCTCTATTGTATCTAGGAGGTTCTCAGGGCAGGAACCTTGAGTACAAAGGATGCACTCTGCTCCAGGCTCTTCTTGATTTTAGTGAGGATCTCCTCAAGCTCTGTGATGTTGGTCCTCATGTTCCGTTCAAGGCATGGTCCTTCTGCCAGGACCACTGTGCTGCAGTGATAACTTAATATGGCCCTTTTAGCCATAGTCTTTGTAACTCCCACCAAATAGTAGGGTGGGATTATGCAAATAAGGTGATTGTGGCCCACCTGGGGGATTAGATAGCTTGCTAATAATGTAAATAAAGTGCATGACACCCCTTTGGGGTTGGGACCATGCTAATAAGCTCTATGGAACACTAAGTAGGGGACTGGTCAGTTTTGCCATCCCATTAGTTTTAAAGGGAAACGGGGAGAGACAGAGATAGGAACTGTCTTGGTCATCTACTGCTGCTATAACAGAAATACCACAAGTGGATGGCGTTTAACCAAGAGAAATTTATTCTCTTACAGTCCAGTAGGCTACAAGCCCAAATTCAAGGCATCAGCTCCAGGGGAAGGCCCTCTCCGTTGTCTCTGGAGGAAGGTCCTTGTGATGCACCAGTCTTCCCTTGGTCTGGGAGCATCTCAGCACAGGAACTTCAGGTCCGAAGGACACACTTTTCTCCTGGCACTGCTTTCTTGGTGGTATGAGGGCCCCTATGTCTCTCTTCTCACTTCTCTCTTTCATATCTTAAGAGAGATTGGCTTAAGACACTACCTAATCTTCTATACCTCATCAATATATCTGCAGCTAATCCATCTTATTACATCAGAGCGATAGTATTCACAACACATAGGGAAATCACATCTGATGATAAAATGGTAGACAATCATACAATACTGGGAATCATGACCTAGCCAAGTTGACAGATATTTTGGGGGGACCTAATTCAATCCATGACAGGAAATGTAACACAGAAGACAGGAGAGATGGTGGACTGCAGCAGCAAGGGCTGTAGCAGCAGGAGACGGCAGGAACACAGAGACTGGTGTAAGACAGCTAGTGTGGAGCTTACTGACCAAGGGAGCTAAGAGTTTTAACACTTGCCCAAGAAGGCCCCAAGCAGGGACTGGTGGCACAAGGCCTCCAGCAGGGCCTGGCTGCTGCAAGGTCCCAGCAGGGCCTGGCAGGTGAGTGTGAGAAGAAGCTGTCCTTATCAAGGAACTGTGTCCTAATTGTTCCTGTTACATCAAAGTTGACTCTGATCCTGAGTACTACTCCATCACTTCCCTGTCATGGATAGAATTGGGTCCCCCCAAAAATGTCAGTCAACTTGGCTAGGCCATGATTCCCAGTATCATGTGATTGTCCACCATTTTGTCATCTCGTGTGATTTTCTTACATTTTGTAGATCCTATCTCTCTGATGTTAGTGAGGTGGGATTATTGGCAGTTATGTTAATGAGGCAGGACTCCATCTACAAGATTAGGTTGTGTCTTAAGCCAATCTCTTTTAAGATATAAAAGAGAGAATCAAACAGAGAGATGGGGGACCTCATACAATAACAAAACAAGAGCCAGAAGAATAGCATGTCCTTTGATCCCAGAGCTCCTGCCCTGAGAAGCTCCTCCACTGGGGAAGAATGATGAGAAGGACCTTCCTCCAGAGCCAACAGAGAGACAAAGCCTTCTCCTGAAGCTGGCACCCTGAATTTGGACTTCTAGCCTCTTAAACTGTGAGAGAATGAATTTTTCTTTGTTAAAGCCATTCCCTTGTGGTATTTCTGTTTGAATAGCACTGGATGACCAAGATATTCCCTAATAATCCTCTTCACTGTATGTACAGTTCACGTGTTCTGTGAGACATTGAAGCACATTACTGAACCCAAAGATGGCAGGAAAAGTACTGAGGGGAGGAGGAGTAGTTGATTTTACAGATGTTGGAATGGCACAGCACTTTGGAAAAGTTGGACATTTAGGACATCTTTAACCTCTGCCTCACAGGAACTTTTTGTGCTGATCCTTAAAAAAGAAAGTCTTCATTTAACCACTAACTGACCCTTGATGGTTCACAGTCACTTAATTTGCATAGTAATCAACCAGTTCCTGAAAGATCACTTAATCCTACTGGGTGGTTTACACACCCTAATTGCAAAGTAGACTAACCAATTCCTTTACAAGATTATTACCTAGTCAATCATTTTGACAGAATGATAAACCCAAGGCCAGAAAGGCCATATATAAACAGAAACCCATTGCACTGCAGTTGTCAAGGAATCAAGAAACAGAAGCTGAAAGAGACACAATTAGCTTTCCCTACAGCCAACAGAGAAAGAGCCCTCCCCTAGAGCCAGTGTCCTGAATTTGGACATCTACCCTCCTGAACATTAAGAAAATAAATTTCTGCTTTTTAAAACCACCCCCCTGTGCTCTTTCTGTTGCAGCACACTAGGAAACTAAAGCACCAGGTAAAGGATGTGACCACAGTGGGTCTGGCAAGACAGGCTGTTTACCAGTATCCAGTGCTCAGTATCAGAAAGAAGTGCCAGTCCAACACCCTCCCTAGCATTGCTTATGTATTGCGACCTTCTATGCCACAAAGAATATTTATGCTTCAAGACTCACATGAAGAAAATACTGTACCTTTCTTTACTGTGGTATGTCTAAAATATAACACATGATTTATAATAAAATAGTAAAACATAACAAGACCCTTGAAATTTTAAGGATATTTATTTTTCCTTGCTTCTTCCTTATAAGAAACATCACAAGGGGTAACCAGTGTTAACAAATTTGTAGACATATTCACAATTTTTTAAATGATGTTTTCTGTGTTTTGGTGAAGTTTTACCCAGGTGTTTAGGTTTCCATTCAACATTTTCTACACAGATTGTTCAGTGACATTGGTTACATTGTTCACAATGCATAAACATTCTCAATATTTCCTTTCTGCTTGTTCTGTTTCCATTAATCTAGTTTCCCTGACCTCTTACATTCTCATCTGTGTTTTAAAGTAACTGTTGACTGTTTGTTCTCATATAGATGCATTATTAAAGGAGCACAGTACTCACAGGTGATATTCTTTATTTTGTGAACCAATCTGTTATTTAGCTAAAATGTGAGCTCAGGGGCTAGTTGAAGTTCAAGGTTTCCAGAGTATCTCAGGGCAATACTCTCAGGGAGTCCTCTAGTCTAAACTAGTCCAGCAAGTCTGGACTTTTTAAGAACGTAAGTTCTGTTCCACAGTTTTCTTCCATTCTATCAAGACCCATCTATTGTGGTCCCGATCAGAACAGTTGGTAGTGGAGGCTGAGCGCTAGTTCTTTGGTTCTCAGAGTAGATGAGACCATGGTTTGTGTAGACTCTTAGTTCTGTAGTCTAGTCACTTCTTTGAGTTTTTGGTTTCTTTCTTTCTTGTTTAGTCCTTTCTTAGGCTGGGTTCTCTAGAGAAGCAAAACCACTGAAGCATATATATGTATATATCTATACACACACACACACACACACACACACACACACACACACACATATATATATATATATACACAGAGAGAGAGATAGACACAGAGAAAGAGAGACTAATATCAAATAAATGGCTTATGCAGTTGTAGAGTTTGGGAAGTTTCAAGTCCACAGGTCAGGCTGGAAGCTTCTCCTGACTCACAAAGCTACAGGGGCTGGCAAACTTAACATTAACAGGTAAGATGGCAGGCTGCTGGCTCACTTGCTGCAGAGGCTGATGAATCTCAAGATTGGTAGTTAAGATGGCATGCTGCTGGCTCACAGGCTGTGGAGGCTAACGAACCCCCGGATTTGCAGTTAAAACAGCAGACCTCTGTCTCCGCTAGCTCAAGTCCTGAGAACCGGAGGTCAGGTGCAGGATCCAGAGTGAGCAAAAGACACTGACCTTTGCCAGAAAGTCCACATATACTGGATGCAGGCCAAACCCCCAGGGAAACTCCCTTTCAACTGATTGGCTGCTCATAACAGATCTCATCATTGAGGTGATTACATTATATTAGATCTCATTATGGAGGTGATTATATCATTATGTAGCTGCCAAACTACATCATACCTGCCTAACCACTGAGAATCGTGTCCGAAACAAGTTGATACATAACCTTAACCATCCCAGCTCCAGACAAGTAGAGACCAAAAGCTTTATATAGCTGGCTGCTCCCAAGCTTTTAAGACCCCAGATACTACTCACCAAACTGGGATGTAGAACATAAACTTTATGGACTACCTTCCAATAAACTGAATGAGTTTATGCATGTCAGACTTGAGTATCTCTCTATTAATTTTCTAAGATGAAATCTGCCAGAACAGTTGGTGTAGTAGGCAAGATTTGTCTATCATCTAATATGGGTTAACAACAATTGGAGCCGTCAGCAATTGTTATCAATGATTAATATCTGGTAACATCACAAATGACACAGTCTGCTATTATCAATGATGAACAAATGTCATAGACAAATTACTTATTATTATTATTATTAAATTAATATATGCTTGTATTCATGGTAATATCTACACTAACTAAATTTAAACAAAAAGGGGTCTGTTTAATATGAAAATGTGACATTGGTCAGCCATACTTACCAACTGGTATATGACCAAGACACTTTAAGACATAGCCTTTCAATTTTTCCTTGACTGTAACTAATATTAGGAGCCCTGGTGGTGTAGTGGTTAAGAACGTGGCTGCTCACTAAAAGGTCAGCAGTATGACTCCACCAGTTGGTCCTTGGAAACCCTGTAGGGTAGTTCTACTCTGCCCTATAGGGTCGCTATGAGTCGGAGTTGACTCAGCAACAACAGGTTGTTGTTTTTGTTTTTTTTTTTATGCTTAACACTAATATGGAGCCCTGGTGGAGCCATAGTTAAACATTAATATATACAATAACATCTTAATTTTGAATAAGGGGCATACTTACATGAGAGTAGATGCCTCTTCAGGGATCCTATAGGGCCAAGTCCTTCCCCTTTGAGGTACTTACAACTATCCTGTTACTCATTGTCGGTTTGGTCCCTGTCTTCCTCCCAGCCTAGGCTCCACATGCACAGGAATCAAGTGAGTTTGATTCATACTCTTTTCACACCTAATACATCGTTGTGGTTGTTAGCTGCCGTGGAGCTGACTCGGACTCATGGCGACCTTATGCACAACTGAGTGAAACAGTTGCCCAGTCCTGTGCCATCCTCATAATTCCTAGCATGTTTGAGCCCATTGCTGTGACTATTGTGTCAGTCCATCCCATTGAGGGTCTCCCTTTTCCTTGTTGGTCCTTCGCTTCACCAAACATGACATCCTCCTCTGTGGATTGATCTCTCCTGATGATGTGTCCAAAGCAAACAAGTCATACAATATTCTATTGTGATCCATAAGTTTTACATTAGCTAAATTTTGCAAGTCAATTGCCAGGACTTTCTTCCTAGCCTATTTTAGTCTGAAAACTCCACTGAAACCTGTCCACCTTGGGTGACCTGGCTGGTGTTTGAAATACTGATAGCATAGCTTTCTGGGTCACAGCAACATGCAAGCCACCCCAGTGCAAAAAAATGACAGATAGGCAGTGGTATGTCTAGGCAATGAAAGACGAACTTATCCTTCTTGTTACACTTGTCAGAGAAACCTTGGCTCAGAGACTCTAAGAGACCATGCTCAGCATGTTGCCTTTTGCCTTCAGATGAGTGGTCTTGCAGGAGTATCTGATTCCATGGACTGCTAAATGGTGAGGTTTGGCATGACAGGACACAAACTCTGAAAGGATGTCACTTTAATGATCTACACATGAGGAACTATTTATTCTTAAAAATCTAACTCAAATGCTAAGCCCTCTTTAAATACTCTTTTATCATTTATCACCTCATACGTTTTATATATTTCTTTGCTTATTGTCCGTCTTCCTTTTTAGGACATAAGGGTAGGGACAATTTTTCTTCACTCAATTCCCAGAGTCACCATCCTCAAATGTTGTCACATGTAAAACACAAGCACTTAGTGACTACATACTAGTTACCAAGACCTTCAATCTCAGAGAAACTAAACACTTTCCAGGTGGAGTAGAAAGCCCACCTCAGACTCACACCAAAACTTGACTTCATTCAAGGTCTCCACTTTCTTTCCCAAAGTCAATGCTGTCCCCAATTAAGTCAATTGAGCATTCCAAAAGTCTGCACTAGATTACATTTGCTCAAATAGTTGTATAACCAGAAGACCCCCTGACAACAGTACCTGTGGGTTTCTAAATATAATAAACTAAGTATTTTAAACCTTCCCATATAGAATGCAGGAGGGCACAGATGTGGGTTTTGTGGCGCGGTCTTCCTGGGGTTTACTCCTTAAATTTAGCCTCTTGTTATTATAGAATGTATCTTGTGGAGGTAAGATTATTGTTTCTGCCATGTTCCAACTTTACACTTCTCTGTACATAAATGGTCATTAGGAGTTGGAATGGACTCAACGGCAACGGGTTTGGTTTGGTTTCTGGTACATTTGAAACTTGTCAAAATTAAAAGAAATCTTGATGCATTTCACTCTCTCTATGACATTGCATTTTAATTCCAATTGTTACTATTACATAAGCAATTCCCAAATACACGAAATCATCTGGTGTAATTTTCTCAGTAATACAAACCCTACATACACAACTTTGAGACTATTCATATTGTGTTTCTATGAATATTTAATTTGCTCTACCATTAAACAGCTTTATATGGAGTGAATATCCCTATGTTGAATATTTTCTGTAGTATTTTCCGTAAAATAGGGAATTGTATTATGCTGAATATCTTCTCTCATATTTCCATCAAGTAGGGAATCCTGACTCTTGTTACTACTGTTCTTTTAAGGAAACATACCTTCGCAAGTTCTATTAAAATAAAAATTCTAATACGAAGGCTGTGAAGGATTAACTTTACCCTTAAAAGATAACCTCTAAAACCTGTTGCCAGTTTCAGTCAACCAAATTGAGGGATTCTGTATATCTTCTTTAAAATTTGTGCATTACGGAATTAATTAGACACAAACCTAATCATTGTTTGTAGAAGGAGGAGGGAGAAATTAATAGGCTGCAAGTTGGGGCAGGGGGAGATAGTATTTGACTATTAAATATTGGGATGTACTCAGTCTATTAAGCCCCTTTTAGCTCAAAACACTGTATGGGGAAATGAGCGGACACTCTTCTAAGTCAGCAAAGTAATTTTGCTAATTGCAGTGAACTATCTTTGCTTTCTGCGTCCCTTAGTGGCACAAATGGTTAAATTACAAGCACGTCATTACATAATATTTCCTTTACCATTGCTATAACAATTTATTGTTTCTTTAGGAGCAGAAGCTCAGCTCTTGCAATGCAACTCTTTTATGATTGTGCATTGAATGATGAGGGGAATATGAGTGAGCAAACAACAGAACGTTGCACAAATACATACCGTTTACATGTTTCCCAAAGGTGAGGGGATTTTGTCTATCTCATCCAGGCAAAACACAGCCTGGAGACAGTGGAAACACGACTCATGAGAACAAAGAGGCTGACAGTTGGGAAACATGCGTGGATTAGTGCAGAGACATTCTCCAGCCACCGATAGGGCTTATCAGCAAGAGCCAAATAGCATTGAAAAATGGTAGACAAGGTGTAAAAACAAAGGTGCTCAGCAGGAGAAGGATAGTTTTGGTAGCTCTGGACTCAGGAGAGGATCTGCAGATGACGTTCTTATGAAGGTGTTGCACCTGCTTCTTGTGTCTGTACAGGATGAAAACCATGGAGCCACTGGCCCAGTACATGAACCCCAAACATACAACATCAGGGACAAATAACAATGCTGCATACAAGGAGTCTCTGGTTTTGTCGTGACGAACAGAAGCACAGTATACAAGATCTTTTCAATATGTGATATTCGTATTGCTCCATGTGCTAATCAGAAACATAGGAAAAATGATATTTACCAGCGTTTGCAGGATCCAGCACATGAAAACAAAGGGGCCAATGTACTTGGGAGCTTTCCCCTTAAGCTCTGCACACCTTGAGTTCCCGGGGCTGATGGTGATGGCCTGGAAGATACTCAAGAGGCAGGTGCTGGCAAGCGACACACCCTGGCCCACTTTGGAAGTATAGGCAAAAGGCTTGCATGCAATATCATTGGAAAAACCTTTCTGCCCAAAAGATACCATTGTCTGGGTGATTCCTCTAGAGAGGATGACCATGGAATTGGCTACAAATATGTGCTTGAGAATCAAATCTGTGGGCCTTATCCTGCACCTGGTGAAGTAAAGGAAGGTATAATGGTAAAGAAGAGAGAAATTCCCCAGGATTCCAGCTATCGTCTGGGATAAGTAGGCAATTCCTACTGCAAAATCCCTGACATCCATTCTGATAGTTCTCAGCGACTGATATTTGTCTTCTGAGTCAGAGAGTCCTGCATGGGAATATGAGGTGTGGGCCACATGTATCATGTCAACTGAAATCCACTATTCTCCACTTACTATTAATTCCCACTTAGAAATAATTACTTAAAGTTCTTCTTCCATTAAGAGGCTTAAGATTTGAATGTATAACCAATAAAGATCATTTACAATATAGGAATCACTGCAATGAACGTTATACATGTGGTAACTTTATTCTTCACCAATATATGAGGCAGGCAATTTCTTTTTATAAAGATGAGGAGAACTTAGACACAGAGAGGGTAAGTATTTTTTGTCTAAATTCATGCACTTAAATAAAAGCAGATTATAGAGACACCAAGCCGGCTGGGCTGGTAACAAAACTAGTGCATTTAACCACCATGCTATATTAAAATGCTATATAAGTGTGTTCTTCAAATAAAATAGATCTAAATTTAGTTTTGTTTTTACATCTTGCATTTCATTTTAGATTGGTGGGATTTTTTAAAACAATTTTGGCTGCAACAAGTTTTTGAGTATAATAATTTATTCTATGGGTCAATATCAATTATGAATTAAGCTTTAGATCTCTTCATGAAATGTAGATGCATAAATTGCAGTATAATACCATGACAGACTTGCCCCAGGACAAGTTTGATTAATGAATGCAAGAATGGCTAGATTTAAGATAGAAACAAAAAGTTTCATTTGCCTTTATGCCAGGAACAATGGGGCATTGTCAGCTATCATAGTAATTACTGAACAAACTCATAATATGTCCTATACTATGGGATACGAAATATAAATACATGATGAAATACTGTAGTGTAGAAACCAAATTACTACTAATTTCAGATCATATACTTGTCTATTTATTAATAGCTGAGTTAAGTAAAAGAGTTAAAAATGAGCCAACATTTGTGAGAAATATTAAAATATCAGACTTATGCAAAATGAAATCTTAAGGAAAAAAATTTTGTGTATTGTATAAACTAAAATAGTAGATGTTTGAACTGATATCAGACTACATATTTCAATCAGGGGAAATATCACAAGACACATTTGTGCCTGACAACTACAGTCTGAAGCTTGTAATTATGGTTACCTTTCCTTAAATGCTGCTTTCCTCCCGTTAAGCAGGAAAACTGTTGACCCGTTGCCTTCGAGTTGATTCCGACTCATGGCGACCCTATAGGACAGAGTGGAACTGCCTCATAGGGTTTCCAAGGAGCTACTGGTTGATTCAAACTGCTAACCTTTTAGTTAGCCTCTGAGTTCTTAACCACTACGCCACCAGGGGTCCAAGAAGGAAAACAGTCTCACTATAATCAACACGCTATGGATGTTTCCATCAAAGACACAATTATTGTCTCCATTAAGCACTTCATACCTCCAGATTTTGAGAAAACAATTCTAATCCAAGATCTGCCATTCATGTACACCATCTGGGCAGAATTCGATGATTCCTGTAGCTTTATCCTATTCTTTATGCAAGTATGGAGGTATTACAAGCATGCCTCTAGAAATACTGAAAATTTGGTCTGTGATTCCCATAAGGTAGCCTGAACAGCAGATTGATTTTAGAAATACAGTCCATTAACCACCTCAAAAATCAGGTTCATTATCACTTGGATTAAACCTATCAATCACTGTCAGTGAGGATTCCATTAAATCACATTAGGAGCCGTGGAGAAGTAGTGTAGGATCTAGAACCCCCATCTCTCTTTGTCAGCTCAGCTCATGCCTCATGAAATATTCCCCCTTCCTGAGTGGCTTTGACACTGGACCAGCTACAAACCCAGAAGAATGTCCTTTTCTGACATGGTCACTTATCCAGACTCCTGATACACCTCCTTCCTTTGCAGTCTGTCCCCCAGATTGAAATAGAAAATACTCACCGACTCCTTCCCACTGCGTGGGTAGTGGGCTCACTGTGACAGTCACAACAGATAGTACATGTGTGGAAGGGAGGCGGCCAGATCCTGAGATATGGGTTAGTGATTCTGTGACCTCACCTCCCCACAGAACTGCAATTATCATTTCACCTGTAGCAGCAATGGGAGTACAGGCTTGGTGACCAGAGACTATTCCTGAAAAAGCTTTCTCCAGTAGCTAATTACCAGAAACAATTAATAGTTTCTGGTAGCGTGTCCTAAGAGACTAACTGAGTGTTTGGTAGAGCCTTTCCTTTTGATGATCCCTGAGGCAGACAGTGTCCATACTGAGGGAGTAAGAAATGCTGAGGTCTGATATGTGAGAGATTGGCAACAAGGTATTTGTATCTCATTGGATTTTTTGCTTCCCTGAGAAGTTTTTCTGCCAAAAATCTGGTGGAGTAGAACTGCTCCATAAGGTTTTCCAAGTTGTGAACTTTTGGAAATAGGTCACCAAGCATTTCTTCAGAGGTCTCTTTTGTTTCACTCAAACCTCCAATCTTTTTAACAACCAAAGGTTTTAAATATTTGCACCACCCAAAGACTCCGAAATATCCATAAGAACCCCTTAGTTTGAACATACAGTAGAGGACAGCAGCTAAAATTTTGGGTGAACAACACTTAACAGCATTTTCTCTCTTCTGAAATAGCAGGTGTCATGGATTGAATTGTGTCCCCCAAAAATATCTGTCAGCTTGGCTAGGTCATGATTCCCAGTATTATATGATTGTCTACCATTTTGTCATCTGATGTGATTTCCCTATGTGTTGTAAATCCTATCACTATGATATTAATGAGATGGATTAGCGGCAGTTATACTGATGAGATCTACAAGATTAGATAGTGTCTTAAGCCAATCTCTTTTGAGACGTAAAAGAGAGAAGTGAGCAGAGAGACAGGGGGACCTCATACCACCAAGAAAGCAGCACCAGGAGCAGAGTGTGTCCTTTGGACCCGGGATCCCTGCGCCTGAGAAGCTCCTCGACCAGGGGAAGATTGATGACAAGGACCTTCCTCCAGAGAGAGAAAGCCTTCCCCTGGAGCTGATGCTCTGAATTTGGACTTGTAGCCTATTACAAAAGAAGAATAATAAATAATAAATAATAAATTTCTCTTTGTTAAAGTCATCATCTTGTGATATTTCTATTATAGCAGCACTAGATGACTAAGACACCAGGTATAGGATGTGTCCATAGCAGGTCTGGCAGGAGAGGCTGTTTACTTGTATCCAGCGTTCAGTGTTGGAACAAAGTTCCAGGCCAATACCTTCCCTAGCATTCCTTATCAACGTTTATGCTATAAAAATGCTGGCATGGGGGTGTTTGACTGCCTCTAACTTCACAGGAGGGAAGGAGAATCAAGATCAACAGCCCAAGGGCAACTCCTATGAGGCAGAGGTCAGACATGCCTCGTCTCTCCAAACTTTTTACCAATTCTGACACTATTCTTCCATGGCACTCTCTACTTTTCTGCTGGGTTTGATAATTCGTTGCAATGGCCACACAGAACTCACAGACCATTCTCACAATTATGGGCTTTATTAGGGAAGTAACGGGTTACAATTCAAGTTTAGGAATACTCAGAATACAGTTTTTCAATCAGGACAACCTCTTCTCAGCTGTGCCCACAGGCATGCCTCTGTCTGGCCCTCGGCCTCTCAGTCCCTTGGCGATTTGACCTGACCTCTGCTCTTCTCGGGCAAGTGTTGCAAAGCTCTTTAGCTCCGCTGACAAGTGCCCAGAGGCACCCTACTCTGCCAGAAAGCCTCCTGCACAGATGCTCAGGGCTCTCTTTCTCCAGGGGTTGGTAAGCCTATTGTAAGTACCTTGCTCTATGGACTGGTAAGCCCACAGAACCTTCTTGTGCAGATCTCCTGGTTCTACTGCCACCTGTTCTCTGCCACTGCTTCTAGATGTCTCTCGCCATGTCTGGTGTTACAGCTCTCTCTCTGTATCCTGGGTCTAGGAGGTTGTCTTATTTATACAGTGCTGCTGTAACAGAAATACCACCAGTGGATGGCTTTAACAAACAGAAATTCATTCTCTCACAGTCTAAGAGGCTAGAAGCCTGAATTCAGGGTGCCAGCTCCAGGGGAAGGCTTTCTCTCTGTGTTGGTTCTGCAGAAAGGTCCTTGTCATCAATCTTCCCCAGTCTAGGAACATGTCAGTGCAGGGACCCCAGTCTAAAGGACACGCTGTACTCTCAGCTCTGCTTTCTTGGTGGTAGGAAGTCTCACCTGTCTCTCTGCTCCCTTCTCTTTTATATCTTAAAAGAGATTGACTCAAGATACAACCTAATCTTGTAGATTGAGTCCTGACTCATTAACACAATGTCTCTAATCCTACCTCATTAACATCATAGATGTAGATTTACAACACATAGGAAAATCACATCAGATGACAAAATGGTGGACAATCATGCAATACTCAGAATCATGGCTTAGCCAAATTGATACACATTTTTGGGGGACACAATTCAATACATAACAGGTTCTCAGGACAGGGACCTCAAGCCCAAAGGATGAACTCCATCCCAGCTCTTCTTCTGGTAGTGATGTCCCCCAGTCTGCCTCTAGGATGTCTCTTTTTAAGCCTCGCAGGATGGCAAAACTGACCAATCCCCTTGTTAGAGTTCCATACAATTATTTGCATGGCCTCATCTCCACAAGAATGTCATGCATCTAATTAGCATTATTAGCAAGCTATCCAATCCTGTTGGTGGGCCACAAGCACCTCATTTGCATGGCCCAACCCAAGCACCTTATTGCATGGCCCAAGTATGAATCTAGGAAAATTGGAAATCATCAAAAATGAAATAGAACACGTAAACATCGATATCCTAGGCATTAATAAGCTGAAATGGACTGGTATTGGCCATTTTGAATCAGACAATCGTATGGTCTGCTATGTCAGCAATGACGACTTGAAGAGGAATGGCATTGTGTTCATCCTCAATAAGAATATTTTAAGATCTGTCCTGAAGTACAATGCTATCAGTGATAGGATAATATCCATTTGCCTACAAGGAAGACAAGTTAATACGACTATTATTCAAATTTATGGACCAACCAATAAGGCCACTGAGGAAGAAATTGAAGATTTTTACCAATTTCTGCAGTCTGAAATTGACCAAACATGCAATCAGGATGCATTGACAATTACTGGTGCTTGGAATGTGAAAGTTGGAAAAAAAGAAGAAGGATGGGTAGTTGGAAAATATGGCCTTGGTCATACAAATGATGCCGGAGATCACATGATAGATTTTTGCAAAACCGACAACTTCTTTATTGCAAATATTTTTTTCACCAACATCAACTGGGACTATACACGTGGACCTCGCCAGATGGAATACATAGGAATCAAATCAACTACATTTGTGGAAAGAGACGATGGAAAAGCTCAATATCATCAGTCAGAACAAGGCCAGGGGCTGACTGTGGAACAGACCATCAATTGTTCATATTCAAGTTCAAGTTGAAACTGAAGAAAATTAGAACAAGTCCAGGACAACCAAAGCAGAGCTTTGAGTATATCCCACCTGAATTTAGAGACCATATCAAGAATAGATTTGACAGGTTGATTACTAATGATCGAAGACCAGACAAGTTTTGAAATGACATCAAGGACATTATACATGAAGAAAGAAAGAGGTCATTAAATAGACAGGAAAGAAAGAAAAGACCAAAATGGATATGAGAAGAGACTCTGAAACTTGCTCTTGAACACCGAGTAGCTAAAGCAAAAGGAAGAAACGATGAAGCCAAAGAGCTGAATAGAAAATTTCAAAGGGTGGCTGGAGAAGACAAAGTATTTTAATTATATGTGCAAAGACCCGGAGATAGAAAACAAAAAGAATCGGTCGATGTTCAACCATTTCAAGAGATAACATATGATCAGGAACTGATGATACTGAAGGAAGAAGTCCAAGCTGCACTGAAGACATTGGCAAAAAGCAAGGCTCCAGGAATTGACAGAATACCAACTGAGATGTTTCAACAAACGGATGTAGCACTGGAGGCGCTGACTTGTCTATGCCAAGAAATTTGGAAGACAAGAAAGATGATCCAACCAAATGTGGAAATTATCAAACAGTATCATTTATATCATACGCAAGTAAAATTTTGCTGAAGATCATTCAAAAGCACCTGCAGCAGTATATTGAGAGAGAACTGCCAGAAATTCAGGCCAGATTCAGAAGAGGATGTGGAACCAGGGATGTCTTTGCTGAAGTCAGATGGATCCTAGCTTAAAGCAGAGAATACCAGAAAGATGTTTACCTGTGTTTTATTGACTATGCAGAGGCATTCGACTGTGTGGATCATAACAAATTATGGATAACATTGCAAAGAATGGGAATTCCAGAACACTTAATTGTGCTCATTTGGAACCTGTACATAGATCAAGATGCAGTCCTTCGAACAGAACAGGGGGATACTGCGTGGTTTAAAGTCAGGAAAGGTGTGTGTCAGAATGGTATCCTTTCACCATACCTATTCAATCTGTATGCTCAGCAAATAATCCAAGATGCTGGACTATATGAAGAAGAAAGTGGAATCAGAATTGGGAGAAAACTCATTAACATCCTGCGTTATGCAGAGGACACAACCTTGCTCGCTGAAAGTACAAAGGACTTAGTGATGAAGATCAATGACCACAGCCTTCAGTATGCATTACATGTCAAAAAAAAAAAGAGAAATATCCTCACAACTGGACCCATAAGCAACATCATGATAAATGGAGAAAAGATTGAAGTTGTCAAGTATTTCATTTTACTTGGATTGATAATCAACACTCATGGAAGCAGCAGCCAGGAAATCAAAAGACACATTGCACTGGGCAAATCTGCTGCAAAAGACCTCTTAACAGTGTTGAAAAGAAAAGATATCACCTTGAAGACTAAGGTGCACCTGACTCAAGCCATGGTGTTTTCAAATTGCCTCATATGCATGTAAATGCTAGGCGATGAATAAGGAAGACTGAAGAAGAATTGATGCCTTTGAATTGTGGTGTTGCAGAAGAATATTGAATATACCATGGACTGCCAGAAGAACGGACAAATCTGTCTTGGAAGAAGTGAGACCAGAATGCTCCTTGGAAGCAAGGATGGCGAGGCTATGTCTCACATAATTTGGACATGTTATCCGGAGGGATCAATCCCTGAAGAAAGATATCATGCTTGGTAAAGTAGAGGGTCAGTGAAAAAGAGGAAGATCTTCAAAGAGATGGATTGACACTGTGGCTGCAACAATGTGCTTAAGCATAACAAGGATTGTGAGGATGGCGCAGGACCAGGAAGTGTTTCGTTCTGTTGCACATAGGGTTGCTATGAGTTGGAATCGACTCAATGGCACCTAACAACAACCCATTCATTTGGTGGTAGTTAATGACCATGGTTAGAAAGGCCATATAAAAGTGTTTCATCACACTGCAGGCCACCCCCTAGCTTTTCTAGCCATTGTTCTTCCATACTTGAAGGATTAACGTCCCCCTCCCAATCATTTTACCGGTCCAAAATAGTCATTAACAAATATTCCTTCTGTAAGGCAAAGATTACTCAGGTACCAGACATTCAGATCTGATACAGATATCCATTTGATCTGGTCAGGTTCCCCAAAAGTCATCTCGGTTTCACCCTTTCTGGCCTCTGATACAATTTAACTGAGAGAAGTTTACTCCCTTGCTCGGAGCCTCATGAGGTATCAGCATAGCAAAACCTTTAAGGGACTTTAGGTTCAGCCACTGTACTGCGTCCAACAGAGCCTCCCCCTTAGTCCACTCTTTCATAGTTCCTGCTTCTACAATTACTGTTTTTACAATCACAATTAACCCTGTTAACAATCAACACGCACAACTGAATCATATAATCCTATCAACATCTTCCCTTACCATCTCTTCTCAGATCCATCAGGAAAAGAGGAAACTATTCAGTAGGGATCTTCCCTTTTCCCTCTCATTCTGAGTGTAAGCACACCCATGGAAGCATGGAAGCCAGCCACTTCATGCCTTTATCTCCCCCTGTTTTAGATAGCCAATGTTAAATTACTTGCTCCCATTAAACCAGTACTCTGAGGAGACAAGCATGTTTCTTGTTCTGAAGAATCTTCTATTCTGGTTGGAACTTTGAGCATCTGCATCCATAAGCAAAGTTCAGCCCAGAGCAAGCTATCAAATTTCAGCAATTTATACCAGCTCATGGTGTCAAATCTCTCTCTCTTTTCCCCCTTTACCCTGGGCCAGGTAATCTCATCCCCATTCAGTTGGGGTCAGCTCATCCCTAGCCATCCCTAGCCATCCATGGGTACCAGCCATATGCTCAGGAGTCCACACACCTCCCTGCACTTCAGATTGGCCAGTCCCTCCTCTCTCATCCCTGGGCACCCTGGTCTAGGTCAATGGATTTCAAAGAAACATGTCCAAACTCAGCCTGTCTCTTCATTGATGTATCTCCCCTACTTCCACTCATCTTGTGACCCAAGGCAGTCACCTCAAGCAAGCACACCAGGCTGTCTACTCTCCAGATACCTTTAACTTCCAGTCCTGGAAAGCACTTCTTCTGATGGGCAATGACTGTTCCTACCTCAATTCACCCAAGGCAAATTGCTGGTTGGAAATTCAAAAAGCAAAACAGTCTTTTTTTCCTTCAGGTCCTTCCTTCAAATGCAAATTTCCTATTCTCTCCGCAGTACTGGATAGGTCTGCATGTTTTTTCAAATGCAGATTTCCTGACTGAAAAGATTCTGGGTGGGGCTTAAGTTTTCCACCCAAGTCCCCAGTACTCTATACACAGGGATACTGCATTGAAACCAACAGCCTGTGTGTGTGTTTTTTTGTTTTGTTTTTTTGGGGGGGGGGAGAATCCTAGTTCCCTTTTTAGAATATCCAATCAAGTATTGACTGAAGATGGAGTTACACACTCTCTATTATCGATACCCAATATTCATTTCCATTATACATGCTGGTCTGTTTTTGTGGTGCAGTGAATTACTTAATATGGTCCTTCCAGCCGTGGTCCTTGTAACTCCGTGATGTGATGGATCACTTTTGCGTGGCTTTTCTTCCCATAGTCTTGTAACTCCCACCCAGGTGACTGGGCGGGACTGTGCAAGTATGGTAATTGTGGCCCACCAAAGGGATTGGTCAGTTTTTGCCATCCCACTGGGCTTGAAGTGAGCCACCCTAGAGGCAGAGAAAAGAGGGTTCCACCACCACCAAGGAAGAATAGCCAGAAGCCATTGCGTCCTTCGGACCCGGGATACCTGCACTGAGAAACTCCTGGAACCATTAGGCAGAGAGAGAGACAACTGTAACACTGAAGACAGTGAGACATGGCAGCAGAGACCTGACAGCAGGAGACAGCATGGTGGGCTTCCCGGCCAATGGAGCAAGAAAACTCAGTGCCTTTGGGCAGAAGTGGAGGGCCAGGGAGAGGCGTGCCTATGAGTACAGCTGGGCAGAGGCTGTCCTGATGGAAGAACTGTATCCTGAACATTCCTGAACCGGAACTGTAACCTGTTACTTCCCTAATAAACCCCATAATCATGAGTATTGTCTGTGAGTTCTGTGTGGCCATTGTAATGAATTATTGAACCCAGTAGAGAGTGCTGTGGGAAGGATGGTTGGGATGGTTGGTGTCAGAGTCGGTAAAGATGGCCGAGAAAGGAGGCTTGACTGACCTCTGCCTCAGAGGAATCAGCCTTGGACTGTTGATCTTGATTCACCTTTCCCCTTGTGAAGTTAAACGAGGTCAGACAACTCTCCTGTGCCGTTTTTACAAAACTCCCACCAAACGACTGGGTGGGACTGTGCAAATGAAGTGCTTGTGGGATTGAACAGCCTGCTAATAATGCAAATAAGTTTCATGGAAACCTGAGTGTGTGGGGACATGCAAATAAAGTGTGTGGAACTTTAATGAGGGGATTCGTCAGTTTTGCCATCTTGCTAGGCTTAAAAGAGAGTCAATCCCAGAGCATAGGGGGACCACACTACCACCAGAAAGAAGAGACAGGAGTGTCTTGCCTCATTTGGACCCTGGATTCCTGCACTGAGAACCTCCCAGATGCAGGAGACAGAGACAGCAGTAACACTGGAAATGGTGAAAGATAGCAAGAAGCAGCAACAGAGAAAAGGCAGCAGCGGAGGCAGAAGAACCAGAAGACAGGCAGGAGACAGCACAGTAGGCTTCCCAGCCCAAGAAGCAAGAATGTAGAGTGCCTTTTGGCAGGTGGAATGTCACTGATTGAATTATGCCCCCCCAAAAGTGTGCATATCAATTTGGCTAGACCATGATTCCCAGTATTGTGTGGTTGTCTTCCATTTTGTGATTGTAACTGTACGTTAAAGGGGATTAGGGTAGGATTGTAACACCCTTACTAAGGTCACATCCCTGATCCAACATAAAGGGAGTTTCCCAGAGGTGTGGCCTGCACCACCTTTTATCTTATAAGAGATAAAAGGGAAGCAGGCAGAGAGTTGGGGACATCATACCACCAAGCTGTGCCAGAAGCGGAGTGTGTTCTTTGGGCCCAGGGTTCCTGTGCAGAGAAGCTCCTTGTCTGGGGGAAAATTAATGAGAAGGATGACAGAGAGAGAAAGCCTTCCCCTGGAGTTGATGCCCTGAATTTGGACTTTTAGTCTACTAGACTGTGAGGAAATAAATTTATTTGTTAAAGCCATCCACTTGTGGTATTTCTGTTGTAGCAGCACTAGATGACTAAGACAGCTTCCCAACCCAAGGAGCGAGAATGTTGAGTGCCTTTAGGCAGGAGGCTTTCTGGCAGAGTAGGGTGGTTTTGGGCACGTGGCAGAGGTAGCCTCGCTGACCCACAGAGCGAGAGAGCTGAGTGCCTTCGGGCAAATGATTACCAGCGGAGTGGAATGCCTCTGGGTTGCTTATTGGCAGAGCTAAAAGAGCTTTGTAACATTTACCTGAACACAGCAGAGGCTAGGCCAGCCCAAGAGGCCTGAGGGGACTGAGGTGCCAAGAGGCTGAGAACCTGGGAGAGGCTTGACTGTGGGCACAGCTGAGAAGAGGCTGTCCTGATCAAAGAACTGTATCCTGAGTGTAACTGAACCTGAATTGTAACCTGTTACTTCCCTAATAAACCCCACAGTCATGAGTATTTTGTGTGAGTTCTGTGTGGTGATTGAAACAAATGAACAAACCCAGCAGAGAAGTACAGAGAGCCATGGGAGGGACAGTTGGTGTTAGAATTGGTAAAAAGTTTGGCAAGAGGAGGCATGTCTGACCTCCCCCTCATAGGAGTCTGCCTTGGACTGTTGATGCTGATAATGATTCTCCTTCTTTCTTGTGAATTAAGAGGAGGTCAGACATTGCCTTCATGCTATTTTTATGGTTTTACAATACCAAATAGGAGAAACATTCAACATCCATAGTATATTCAAATAAACACATAACCCTTTTTAAAACATTCCAGTTTCACTTTCTCTCCTATCTTCCCATTGATATACATATGGACTTAGGCCTCTGGCTGGGTAGAATCAGAAGACCCTGGTCCCCCTATCAATCATCTTGTTTAACCAGCCTGATTTTTGCCCTAAACCATTCCAAGTGTGGCTTTTTCCTCTGTGATTGGTAAGCTTGTGTGTCATCTTGGCTGGGCCATGGTTCTCAGAAGTTTGGCAGTTATATAATCACCTCCATGATGAGATCTGACATAATGTGATCACCTCAATGATGGGATCTGCTGTGAGTAGCCAATCAGTTGAAAGGGAGTTTCCTCGGGAGTGTGGCCTGTATCCAACATAGCTGCACATTCTGGCAAGACTAATGGGCTTTTGCTGGCTCCGGATCCTGCAACTGGCTCCTGTTCATCTGACTTCTGGTTCTTGGGACTTGAGCTAGCAACTTACCTACTATTTTGCGTGTTGATCTTGGGATTCATTGATATCCGCAGACTGTGAGCCAGAGCCCTATTGTCTGACCCGCCAATCTTGGGTTGGCCAGCCCCTGCAGCTATGTAAGTCAGGGGAAGCCTCCAGTCTGACCAACAGACAGGAGACTTTCCAGACTCTACAACTGCGTGAGCCATTTCCTTGATATAAATCTATATGTATGTATTTATACACTTTACCGGTTTTGATTCTCTATAGAACCCAGCCTAGGACATCCTTTCAGCTGTAGCGTAACATCTCTTACTTTCTGTCTTAGTCATCTAGTGCTGCTATAACAGAAATACCACAAGTGGATGGTTTTAACAAAGAGAAGTTTATTTCTTCACAGTCAACTAAGCTAAAAGTCCAAATTCTGGGCGTCAGCTCCAGGGGAAGGCTTTCTCTCTCTGTCGGCCTGCTCATCAGTGTTCCCCCAGACTAGGAGCTTCTCGGTACAGTGACCCCAGTCCAAAGGATGCATTCTCTCCCAGCACTGCTTTCTTGATGGTATGAGGTCCCCCACTGTCTGCCTGCTTACCTTTCCTTTTATCTCTTGAGAGATAAAAGGTGGTGCAGGCCACACCCTAGGGAAACTCCCTTTACATTGGATGTAGCATGGGTAAAGGTGGTGTTACAATCCCACCCTAATCCTCTTTAACATAAAATTACAATCACAAAATGGAGGCCAACCACACAATTCTGGGAAACATGGCCCAGCCAAATTGATACACACATTTTTGGGGGGACATAATTCAATCCATGACACTTTCCTTTCAGCCTTTACGGGCAACAACAACCAAAGTAATCATCTAAGAATCGAAAGTTTCACTTGCCACTCCCCTTTGTTATTTCTCCTACAAGGTCCCATGTTTCTGTGAGTCTGGAGCCATTGCAATGAGTCCCATCTCTGACATCAACTGTAAAAATGGAGTGGCAGCAGCATTGTGGTCTTATCTCTTTGTCTAACTTCACTAGGGGGTAGAATCAAGATCATGAGCGCAGGCTGATTCCTATGAGGCAAGGTCAAACACACCTCTTCTCTGCAAACTTTTTACCAGTTCTGATACCAGCAGTCCCTTCCACAGCACTCTCTACTTCTCTGCTGTGTTCGATAATTCATTGAAATGGCCACATAGAACTCACTGACCATACTCACTGTTATGGGGGTTATTATGGAAGTAATAGTTTGCAATTCAGGATCAGGAAAGACTCCAAATACAGTTCTTCAGTCAAGACAGTTCCTTGACTGTGCTCACAGGCTGACCTCTCCCTTGGTCCCTGGATCCCTCTGGCTGGCCTCTGCCCTGCTTGGGCAGTGTTACAAAGCTGTTTATCTCCCCAATATGTGCCTAGAGGCACCCATTCCACCAGGAAGCCTACTGCCCATGGCACTCAGCTTTCTTGCTCTGAGGGTCAGCAAGCATACTGTAACCACCTTGCTCCATGGGCTGGGAAGCCCAAAGTGCTGTCTTGCATTGGTCTCCTTGTCCTGCTGCTGCTGTTTGTCTGCCACTGATTCCTGATGTCTCACATCATCTCTGGTGTTACAGCTCTCTCTGGCTCCTGGGTCTAGGAGGTTCTCAGTGCAGGGACCCTTGGTCCAAAGGATGCACTCCACTTCCAGCTCTTCTTCTTGGTGGTAGTGAGACCCCCCCGTCCACCTCTGGGATGGCCCATTTTAAGCCTAGTGGGATGGCAAAACTGACCAATCCCCTTGTTAGGTTTCCATACACCTTATTTGCATGGCCCCTACCCCCACAAGGGTGCTATGGCCATGCACGTTATTTGCATTATTAGCAAGCTATCCAATCCCCTTAGTGGGCCACAAACACCTCATTTGCAAAGTCCCACCCAGCCATTTGGTGGGAGTTACAAGACCATGGCAAGAAAGGCCATATGAAAGTAATCCATCACACCACAGGGGGCACAACATAAGGTTAGGCTGGATGTTAGGAAAGAAAATCAGCATTATCCAATGGAGGAGGAAAGTACTGTACTCAATAGACTGTTATGAACTCAAAGTTCTCTTTTAGAAGATGGAATTTCATAGCAAGAGAGGTGGAAGGACATGAAGAAAAAAGGAAAGATTTCAGAATCCTAAGAAGAAGAAAACTATGCAAATACAAATATCAATTTTTTTCACTTTACTTTTTGTTTATTGTTGTAGTTTAAGTCAAAGTTTACCTTTCAAGTTAGTCTCTTATACAAAAATTTATACATACTTTTGTTATGTGACCCTAACTGCTCTCCCTATACTGTGACAGCACACTCTTCCTTTCCACCCCTGATTTCCCATGTCCATTCAACCGGCCCCTAATCCTCTCTGCCCTCTCATCTCACCTCTGGACAGAAGCTGCCTGTTTAGTCTCATGTATCTACTTAAGCTAAGAAGCACGCTCTTCACAAGTATCATTTTATGTCCCACAGTCCAGTCCAATCCCTGTCTGAAGAGTTGGCCTTGGAAATTGTTTCAGTTCTGGGCTGATAGAGAATCTGGGGGCCATGCTTTCCGGGGTTCCTCCAGTCTCAGTCAGACCATGAAGTCTGGTCTTCTTACTAGAATTTGAGTTCTACACCCCACCTTTCTCCTGCTCCACCCGGGACTGTTGTGTTCCCTGTCATGACGGTCATTGGTGGTAGTCGGGCACCATCTAGTTCTTCTGGTCTCAGGCTGATGAAGTCTCTGATTTATGTGGCCCTTTCTTTCTCTTGGGCTAATACTTTCTTTGTGTCTTTGGTGTTCTTCATTCTCCTTTTTTCCAGGTGATTGGGACCAACTCATGCATCTTAGATGGCTGCTTGCAAGCTTTTAAGACCCCAGACGCCACTCACCAAAGTAGGATACAGAACATTTTCTTAATAAGCTTTGTTATGCCAATTGACCTAGATGTCCCCTGAAAGTATGGTCCCCAGACTCCCACCCCACTACTCTGTCCCTCAAAGTGTTTGATTGTATTCAGGAAACATCTTAGCTTTGGTTTAGTCCAGTTGTGCTGACTCCTCCTGTAGTGTGTGCTGTCCTTCCCTTCACCTAAGATAATTCTCGTCTACTATCTAGTTAGTGAGTAACCCTCACCCTCCCTCCCCCCGCCTTGTAACCATCAAAGAATGTTTTCTTCTGTGTTTAAACCTTTTCTTGAGTTCTTATAATAGTGGCCTTATACAATATTTGTCCTTTTGTGACTGACTAAATTCACTCAGCATAATGCCTTCCAGATTCCTCCATGTTATGTTTCACAGCTTCATCGTTGTTCTTTATCATTGCATAGTATTCCATTGTGTGGATATACCATAATTTGTTTATCCATTTGTCCGTTGATGGGCACCTAGTTTGTTTCCATCTTTTTGCTATTGTGAACAGTGCTGCAATGAACATGGGTGTGCATATATCTATTCGTGTGATGGCTCTTATTTCTCTAGGATATATTCCAAGGAGTGGGATAGCTGGATCGTATGGTACTTCTATTTCTAGCTTTTTAAGGAAGTGCCAAATCGATTTCCAAAGTGGTTGTAACACTTTACATTCCCACCAACAGTGTATAAGTGTTCCAGTCTCTCCACAACCTCTCCAGCATTTATTATTTTGTGTTTTTTGGATTAATGCTAGCCTCATTGGGGTGAGATGGTATCTCATTGTAGTTTTGATCTGCATTTCTCTAATGGCTAATGATCGTGAGCATTTCTTCATGTATCTGTTAGCTGCCTGAATATCTTCTTTGGTGAAATGCCTGTTCATATCCTTTGCCTATTTTTTAATTGAGTTATTTGTCTTTTTGTAGTTGAGGTTTTGCAGTATCTTTTAGATTTTAGAGATTAGACACTGATCGGATTTCTCGTAGCCAAAAATTTTTTCCTAGTCTATAGGTTATTTTTTGACTCTTTTTGTGAAGTCTTCTGATGAGCATAAGTGTTTGATTTTTAGGAGCTCCCAGTTATCTATCTCTCTTCTGGTGCTTGTGCATTATTTATGGTTAATATTCTGTTTATGCCACGTATTAGGGCACCTAGCACTGTCTCTATTTTTTCTTCCATGATCTTTATCATTTTTGATTTTATATTTAGGTCTTTGATCCATTTTGAGTTAGTTTTTGTGCATGGTGTGAGGTATGGGTCCTGTTTCAGTTTTTTCATGCAAACAAAAATACCAAGATGTAGATCAAATAAATGTGGGTGAGGACAGCTCCTGTGTCACTCGGTGTTTGTGAAGACTGCATAATGTTACATTTGGGACAAAACAATTTTCACACATACACAGTAAAGAATTTTACCTTAGGAGGAAGGAAAATATACCTGTTTATCTAGGGCCAGAGATTAGACTTAGAATCTACACTTCAGAGCACCACTGACACTTCAAAACTTTTAGCAGCTGAGAAAGTAAAGGTCACTGACTGGACACCCACTGAGTGACACAGGGGAGCTGTCCTCAGCCATGGACACCAAGTTGTTATAGTTCTTCAGTATCACGTCCCATAACAGGTCCTTCTGAACAGGGTCCAGGAGTTGCCACTCCTTCCAGGTGAACTTCACAGTCACATCGTCGAATGCGAGTGATTTTTCTAATAATAAGGTCCTGTTTAATGAAGCGATTTCCTTTTGATGATTCAGCAAGGATGGCAAGACTAGGTCTCACATACTTTGGACATGTTATCAGGAGGGACCAGTCCCTGGAAAAGAACATCATGCTTGGTAAAGTAGAGGGCCAGCGAAAAAGAGGAAGGCCCTCAACAAGATGGATTGACACAGTGGCTGCAACAATGGACTCAAGCATAATAACGATTGTGAAGATGGCGCAGGACTGGCAGTGTTTCGTTCTGTTGTCCATAGGGTTGCTATGAGTCGGAAGCAACTCGACGGCACCTAACAATGTATGTATATGTGTGTATTTATTTATATACATGTATATATACATACACACTTACAAACACACGTGTGTATGTAAATATATATCTTTATGTGTGTGTATACATGTATGTGTATATATTAGTGTGTACGTGTGTGTGACACTCTCCACTCTGTTCAATAATTCATTGCAACTCCCACAAAACTCACAGAAACACCATAGCTGTGATAACAACTTTAATATAACAGATAAGGATATAAACAGGGAAAGATATAAATGAAGAAATGCAAAGGGCAAAGTTCGGGAGAGGTCCCAGCACGGAGCCTCAACATCTCAGGGGAGACCTACTAATCCTTTTCAAAAATGATGTTCACTCTCAAATGCTTCATGACATCTCTCTGAGGCAGAGATGCCCCCTACCAGTACAACTCTGGGAACCAACATGCCCTCTGCCAGTACATCTTAGCTCTGCTGTGTTGCTGTGGTCCAGGTCTGCTGGTTGTCTCTGTTGTTTCTGGCCCTATCACTGCTGGTCTACAGCTCTAAGTGTATTACAGTTCTTTTACCTGGGTCTGGGAGGGTTTCTGCTGCAGGGGCTTCTGTGTCCTAATGAATAGACCACTCTCGCAGCTCTCAGCCAAGAAGCCTCAAAAACGTCTATGTTTCATCTCTTGTGTTGATCACAGATGTTAAATTCAAGCTGATCACTAATGTAACCCACAGAATCCACCTGTCACACATTATGTTCTGTAAAAATGGCTTGGGGTCGCTGCCTGACCTCCTTTAACTTCACAAGGGGAAAGGAGAATCAAGATCAACAGCCCAAGGCTGATTCCCATGAGGCAGAGGTCAGACATGCCTCCTCTCTCCGTCATTTTTACCAATTCTGACACCAACTGTCCTTCCCACAGCATTCTCTACTTCTCTGCTGGGTTCAATAATTCTTTGCAATGGCCACACAGAACTCACAGACAATATTCATGATTATGGCATTTATTAGGTATGTAACAGTTACAATTCAGGCTCAGGAACACTCAGGATACAGTTCTTCCATCAGGACAGCCTCTTCCCAGCCATGCTCACAGGCACGCCTCTCCCTGCCCCTAGGCCTCTGCCCAAATTCACTCAGCTTTCTCCATGGGCTGGAAGCCCACTGCATGGTCTCCTGCTGGCCTCTCCTGCCATGGCTTCTCGGCGTCCTCAGTGTTACAGCTGTCTCTCTTTCTCTCAGTCTCCTGGTTCCAGGAGCTTCTCAGCCCAGAGATCCCAGGTCCAAAGGACATGCTGGCTCCTGATGTTCTTCCTTGGTGATGGTGGGATCTTCTCTTTCCGACTTCTGGGGTGGTTCATTTCAAGCCCTGTTGGTTGGCAAAACTAACCAATCCCTTTGGTGGGCCACAAGTACCCTACCACACAGTCCCACCAAATCACCTGAGTTACAAGACCATGGCTAGAAAAGCCACACAAAAGCAATCTATTGTACCACGTGTTCCAATGTCAGTAATTTAGTGTTAATCCTATTAATAATACATTCTTGACGCTATTTTGTCTGATGTTGAAGTTAGAATCTAAGTTTATTTCTCTCCAGCTCCTACTTTTCCAAACTTTACCCTTTTCAGATTTATTGAAAATCTTATTGATACCTTATAGACCTCCACAAATCCATTAAGGAACAAAGGAAAGAATAAAACAAACCAAAAGTCACCTATGTCTTGATCATTTTCTTTTGTTCTTAGTAAATTGCCAGCAACTGCAATGGTCTTTGTGTCTTCCGGATCAGCTCTAAATTTCTGTTCAGATATCTTAGTACCCAGTCAAGGGTGTCCTCATAAATGACAATAACCAAATCCTGGGACCTCTTTCTCTTTCCTTCAATGGATTCTTTTGCTGCTGGGGAGGCAGGACCAGTAGGCTAAAGGGAAAATTCAAAGTAAGTGTACATTTCCTCTGGGTACAGACACTGTCACTGTTCCTCAAACTCACCTTAACAGAAGGCCCTTAATACTGCCAACTATCCCTTTATTTGGTGCCCCAGAAGATTTTACACCCCTGGGCAATAAAAGCTAAGTTTCAGAATATGGTGGTGACATGTCTTTCTTCTGAGAAGGGGAAGTGTGGTGAGCTGTGAAAGGAGAGATGAGAAAGGAGATCCAGCATAGCACCATGCCTTAGCAGCTGGTGACTTCTCAGGCAGAAGAATTTTAGGGAAGATATCATAAAGGAGAAGATTCAGACTCTTTTCCTTTAGAACAACAAATCTTGCTTATGGGACGTCTAAGAACATGGACAATCGGGGGTCATAATATGATCTGAAATAATAATTGAATTTTTGTTATTCAATTATACTCCAATTTAATGCACACATGTAATGTGACTACAGTTACCATTAGTTCACTCACCTGACATAAAGTCATTAATATATATACATATATACACACACATAGATACACATTTAAAAATTACATAATATACAAATATGTTTATAATGAGAAGTGATAAAATCAAATATCTATTTTTTAATAAACCTTTTATTTAGGGAAAAAATTATATTTCCACAAGTCACAAAGATACTACGAAGACTTCCCATATAACCTTTATTCAGCTTTTCATAATTTGAACATCTTACATAGTTTCAAGGAGTTTAGCCAGCCCTATAATTAGAGGGAACATTCCTCCACAAAACTACCCTCACTCCTGACACCTACACAAGTTCAGGGGTTTCCCAAAACCATCCTCAGCTTCAATAATTTTCTATGATGCACAGACCCACTGAAAGCTATTATACTCATGGTTTATTTCAAGGAAAGGATAAAGGTTAAAATTACCCAAAGGAAGAGATGCATAGGCAGTCTAGGAGGGGTGCAAACGCACAGCTTCAGGTCACCCTCTCCTCATGGAGTCATGGACAATGTTACCTCCTCCCAGCCACAATGTGTGACAGTACAGATTATCACCAACCAGGGAAGCTCACCCAAGCCTTTGATGTCCAGGAATTTATTGGGGCTTTATCACATACTGCCCGCGTGGCTGACTTTCAGTCTCCAAAACATCCCAGAGAAGACCACAAATACCTTTAGTCTCAGTTCCCCCAGAGGACAGAACTGATACTGTGTGGCCCAAAAACGCCACTATAAATCTCACTGTTATACTGTCCAGTGGCTAAAGCCCCCAGAAAAACAAAGACACTCCTATCAAACAGAACATTGCAGAAGCCTGGAGAGGCCCTCACAGTAGCTAAGGACAAAGGCCAGAACTCTCTTTGAATAAGGTTAATTCTTCCCTACACAGTAACCATGGTATATTTGCCAAACTAAGAAATTAGCATTGGCATAATATTCTTGACTAAATTACAGATTCTATTTGGATTTCACAGGGAACCTGCTAGAAAAATGTTTAAGCTAATCTAAATGTTGACAGATCAAACCCATCCAGGGGCTCCATGTAAAGATTACAGCCTAAGGAAACTCAATGGGGAAGTTCTATTCTGGGGTCACTATGAGTGAAAATTGACTTGACAGCTTCTAACAACTACAACCTTTGAATTCCTCAAGTTTTTCCCTAATGTCCTTTTTACGTTCCAGGATCCAACCCAGGATATTTGAGGAGCTAACTTAACCCAAAGAATTTGATCTTTGTCCTTCGCTCCTGAGACATAACCTGTAAAATCTTTAATTTTCCTCAATGGTTGAAGTGTCTTTGATGAGTATTGCAAATCACACCTAAAGGTTTATGACAGGTGTTGGTTAGGGGCAGACTATGCAGTCACACCACATGATATCAACCTCCTGATATGAACCTCATGATATTGACTGACCTAAGGAGAGAGGGAGCCCTGGTGGCACAGTGGTTAAGTGCTACAGCTGCTAACCAAAAGGTTGGCAGTTCAAACCCACCAGCCACTCCCTGGAAACCCTATGGGGGAATCGACTCAACGGCAATGTTTTTTTTTTTTTTTCTTTGAAGGAGGGACTTGCAGTTGAAATAGGTAATGAGGGCCCCAATAAAACCTCTGGACACTGAAGCTCTTTGGATTTTCTAGTTCATGAAAGACATTGATATACATAGGACAGTAGGTCCCTTTTTGGAACATTGAAGCTTGGCATTGAGAACTCTTATGGATTTGCAGTGCAATGGATCGCTTTTATATGATAGAAAGTCATGGTCTTGTAACTCCCACCAAATGATTGGGTAGGACTATGCAAATAAGGTGCTTGTGGCTCACCAAGGGGATTGGACAGCTTACTAACAATCCAAATAAGGTGCATAGTTCCCTTGTGGGGGTGGAGCTATGCAAAATAAGGTGTATGGAACCCTAACAAGTGTATTGGCCAGTTTTGCCATCTGCTAGGCTTAAAATGAGCCATCCCAGAGGCGGAAAGGGGGCACTTCACTACCACCAAGAACTGGGAGTGAAGCATGTCCTTTGGACCCAGGTCCCTGCGCTGAGAACTTCCTAGACTCAGGAGACAGAGCTCTAACACCAGAGACGTCGTGAGATAGCAAAAAGCAGTGGCAGAGAAATGGCAACAGCAGAACCAGGTCAGCACAAGGTGGCTACAGTGGGCTTCCCAGACTGAAGAAAGGTGGTTACAGCAGGCTTGCCAACCCACAGAGCTAGAGAGCCAAGTGCCTTTGGGCAGGAGGCTCCTTTCTGAGGTGCCTCTGGGCACTTATTGATGATGCTAAAGAACCTCATAACAATAGCCTGAAGGGCAGAGGCTAGACCAAGGGGACCAGGGGCAGAGGGAGAGGTCTGCCTGCAGGCACAGCAGAGGAGCTTTCTTGACCAAGAACTGAATTATGAGTTGTTCCCGATCCTGAATTGTAACCCGTTACTTCCCTAATAAATCCCATAACCATGAGTATGGTCCGTGAGTTCTGTGTGGCCACTGCAACAAATTATCGAACCCTGCTGAGAAGTAGAGAGTACCGTGGGAGGGACAGCCGTTGTCAGAACTGGTAAAAAGGTTGGAGAGAGGAGGTATGTCTGACCTCTGCCTCATAGGAATCAGTCTTGGGCTGTTGATCTTAATTCTCCTTCCCCTTCGTGCCATTTTTAGAGGATGTGAATTGTGTTCTGCAAAGATAACTCCTATACCTTAGATGTAATCTCATTTGGAAATAGGGTTTCTCTGCTATGCTATTGAGGTTATATCAGTGTAACGCGTCTTAAACCTAATTATTTTTAAGATTTAAAAATAGTAGATTAGGCACAGAGACAAGTACAAAAGAGAAAGACAGATGACATGTGGAGATCATCAAGGAGTCAAAGATCACTGAGAAGAAAGCTAGCAAAACTGACACAAGGATTTACCCAGAGTGGACAGAGAGAGCCTTCTCCTAGAGCTGGTGCCCTAGTTTTTGACTTCTAGTATCCTGAACTGTGAGAAAATCATTTGTGTTTATTAAAGCCACCCACATGTGGGAATTGTTACAGCAGCACTAAGAAACCTAAGACAGGAACTCTCACACTCCTGGCCCTACACATTTCTTCATTTGTATACTTTTTGCTGAATATAACTGTAATCATAAATATAGTGCTTTCCATGAGTTCTGAGTCTTTCTAGTAAATTATCAATCCCAAGGGAATAGTGGAAGTCAGCAGGTCAGAAGTAATGGTGTCTTGGGGCCTACAAGTTGCAGCTGGCATCTGAGGTCTTATGTAGACTTGGCAGGGTGGACTGTGCCTTATAACTTGTGAGATCTGGCCTACCTCCAGGCGGTTAGGGTCAGAGAAAGAAGTGCTGCATGTACAGTTGGTGTCAGAAGTGGAACAGAATCAGAACTGACAATAGATTGATTTGGATTGATCTATACAATTTGGTGTCAGATAGGTGGGATTTTATTTTCTTCCAAGCAACCGCTTTCCACATTTAGAGATCATGTTTTCTCTGGTCTATGAAAGTTATGACTCAGTCTTTTCACTCACTACCTCCAGTTTTGAGGGGTTGTAGTGAAATGAGTTCCTTTATGTGGCCTTTTGTCTTGGTTCTTTGGAAAAACAGCTTGAGAGATTATTTCCCCTAAACCCTGCGGAGTTACCTTTGCCCTAGTTTTCTACCTGAGTGTTTGTTACTTTTGTTCAGGTTGCTTGATATTTCCTGGGAAAGCTGTAAACAATTTGTTTGATACTTTTTGTCTGGTCCTGGACTGCAGCCTGCCCTGTGATTGGTACGCACCTTGCAGGGATTGGTCAATAGACTATGCAAATGAAGTGTCTGCGACCTACCGAGTTGGGATTGGTAAATTCACAGCTCTGGTGAGAGGGCCATGAATTGAAATTGATGAAGAGCTTGTGTATATACGCATCCAGTGCCACAGGGGTTGTTCAGACAGAAAGCAGGAAGAAGCAGAAGGAAGAAAGCAGCAGAAAGAGAAAGCAAGGAATCTGCAAGAGCTGTAGCATAGGTCAAGGGCTGTAACATTGAAAACATTGAGGGGCAGAAGTGGTCCAGTGGCAGAGCCGGCTGCAACAGGCCCTGAAAGGCCCAGAGGCACGGCAGGGCCAAGAAGAAGCCTATCCTGATGGGGTTGGAAGGAGTCTTGTCCTCAGGGGGCTAAGAGGTTTGCATAGTCAAGAGGAGCTGAGAGAGCTGTCCTGCACTGAAGAAAGGAGACTTTGCCTACATGCTTCATGATCCTGAGTTGTATCCTGTTCCTTAATAAACCACTTACCTGTAACTATGGTCTGTGAGTTGTGTGGTCATTGAAACAGATTATTTAACCCAGAAAAGAAGTAGAGTGCCATGGGAAGGATGGCTGGTGTCAGAATTTCTAAAAAGGTTGGAGAGTGGAGGTATGTCTGACCTCTTCCTCACAGGGTGACCCTGAGCTGATCATGATTCGCATTACCCCCCTGAAGTTAAGACAGCTTCTGACGGTATTACTACTGTCACCATGTTACAGGTGTACTGGTGAGGTCTTTTGTAGATGTGTATATTTGTCTGATACCTTCCTCGTTGCTGTTAGGTGCCATCGAGTTGGTTCTGACTCATAGCAACCCTATGTACGAATGAAACACTGCCAGTCCTGCACCATCCTCATAATCGGTGTTATGCTTAAGTCCATCGTTGCAGCCACTATGTCAATCCATCTTGTTGAGGGTCTTCCAGGTCTTCACTGACCCTCTTCTTTATCAAGTATGATGCTGTTCTTCAGGGACTGACCCCTCTTGGAAACATGTCCAAAGTATGTGAGACAAAGCCTATTTTTGCTTCTAATGAGCATTCTAGCTGTACTTCTTCCAAGACAGATTTGTTTGTTCTTCTGGCACTCCATGAAATACTCAATATTCTTCACCAACACCAAAGGCATCAATTCTTCCTCAGTCTTCCTTATTCATTGTCCAGCTGTCACAAACACATGAGGTGACTGAAAATACCCTGGCTTGGGTCAGGTGCACCTTAGGCCTTAAAGTGACATCTTTGCTTTCTAATACTTTAAAGAGATCTTTTGCAGTAGATTTGCCCAATGCAAACAGTCATTTGATTTCTTCACTGCTACTTCCCTGGGCATTGAGGATTCAAGTAAAATGAAATCCTTTACAATTTCAGTCTTTTCTCCGTTTATCATGTTGCTTATTGATCCAGTTGTGAGGATTTTTATGTTGAGGTGTAATCCATACTGAAGGCTGTGGTCTTTGATCTTCATCAGTAAGTGCTTCAAGTCCTCTTCACTTTCAGCAACGTTGTATCATCTGCATATTGCAGGTTGTTAATGAATCTTCCTCCAATCCTGATGCCCCATTCTTCTTCATATAGTCCAGCTTCTCGGATTATTTGCCCAGCACACAGATTGAATAAACATGGTGAAAAAATACAACTCTGACATACACCTTTTTTGCCTTTAAACCAAGCAGTATCCCCTTGTGTTCCAATGACTGCCTCCTGGTCTAAGTATAGGTTACTCATGAGCACAATTAAGTGTTCTGGAATTCGTATTTTTTTTGCAATGTTATCCGTAATTTGTTATAATCCAGTCGAATGCCTTTGCATAGTCAATAAAACACAGGTAAACATCTTTCTGGTATTCTCTGCTTCCAGCCAGGATGCATCTGACATCAGCAATGATATCCCTTGCGTCCTCTTCTGAGTCCGGCTTGAATTTCTGGCAGTTCCCTGTCTATGTACTGCTGCAATCATTTTTGATCTTCAGCAGTTTTGCTTCTGTGTGATATTGATATTGTTCAGTAATTTCTGCATTCTGTTGGATCAACTTTCTTTGGAATGGGTATAAATATGGATCTCTTCCAGTTGGTTGGTCAGGTAGCTGTCTTCCAAATTCCTTGGCATAGACGAGTGAGCGCCCCCAGTGCTGCATCTGTTTGTTGATACATCTCAGTTGGTATTCTGTCAATTCCCAGAGCCTTGTTTTTCGCCAATGCCTTCAGTGTGGCTTGGACCCCTTCCTTCAGTATATCGGTTCTTGATCACATGCTACCTCCTGAAACAGCTGAATGTCAACCAATTCTTTTTGGTACAGTGACTGTGTATTCCTTCCATCTTCTTTTTACACTTCCTGCGTCATTTAATATTTTTCCCATAGAATCCTTCAATATTTCAACTCGAGGCTTGAATTTCTTCAGTTCTTTCAGCTTGAGAAATGTGAATCTGTTCTTTCTTTTTGGTTTTCTATCTCCAGGTCTGCACATTTCATTATTTTGTCTTCTCAAGTTGCCTTTGAAATCCTCTCTTCAGCTCTTTTACTTCATCTTTTCTCCCTTTCACCTTAGATACTCTGCATTCAAGAGTAACTTTCAAACTCTCTTCTCACAACCATTTTGGTCTTTTCTTTCCTGTCTTTTTAATGATCTCTTGTGTTCTGCACGTATGGTGTCCTTGATGTCATTCCACAACTCTTCTGGTCTTTGATCATTAGCGTTCCATGAGGAAAGTGATGACGATGACTTTCCTCATTAGACTAGGGTTATGCAATTTTGAAAAGAGCATCTGAGTTGAAGTGCACTTCTCATCACCTCATATCTAGAAGTACATAGTATCAAAATAAAGATTTAACATTGATATCTTGGTTAAGATAGGGTTTGACAGTTTTCCCCATAGTTAATTTACTATTTTTACCATTTCATACTCTATTTTTTGGAAGGCGAGTCACAAAGTAGTCCTCAAAGGCAGGCACTCAATTCTGCCTCTCGCTGGGTAGGGTGTATCTACGTATATAAACTTGACCTATCCCTAAAGAACATTTGTCCCTTTCTCATTGATGTAGTCATTTAATTTTCTTTTACATCAGTATAGATTGTGGATATTTATTTTATACTGTTCAGCAAGTGACAGCTGTTACCACCTCCAGGGGAGAACTCCCATCACATGGAGGATAGCTAACTAACTCTATAGTTGGATGTGTCAGCATCACCAAGACGTGACTTACACATAGATACTGGATGAAACAATGCTTTACTCAACCAGAGAGACAGAGCAAGGTCAGCTTCAATAACGGATCTCTGTTTGCCATGGTCAGTGGGTCACTCCCCACAGCTGCTGGTGCAGGGACGAGGGCCTGCACACAACCTTCTTGTGCCGCAGAACACGGGCCTCCTTCCATCCTCGACAGAAAAAGATACAGAAACTGGGTTGGTCAGGTGCTATCTAATGTTTAGCTAAGCAATTCATGGGAATGTTGATGTGTTCAGGACAAGAGCGGATGATATGCTGATAAGCCACCATCTGCTATAGGATGTGTGTTACATCAAGATCCCTAGGTAAGGCAGTCAGCCCACACGCTCATTCCATCCAAAGAAGCAGATTCTTTCGGTGCTAAGCATAAGGTTCACTTGTAGCTCACAGGGAAAGCCAGCAGGTTGTGCTCAAACTGCCTCCTTCACATATATTTGGAATATAATCCAATAGCATCATTATTTCATTAGTGAAATGGTTGCAGCTTTAGCTGTTGAGTGCTACTTCAGGTTGGCACCTCTCTCCCTTTGGCATGTCCCCATTCTTTTATTTTTTAAGCAATTCTTTATTTTCTGTCATTTCAAGATGTTCAAGACTCATCTTGTACTTTACCTGTTCCAGCCCTAAAATCAATCATTTCTCTAAAGAGCCCCGGTTCTTTTTACAGAATAGTATTTAAAAACAAAGATCTGGACTGCGGTGTGCTCACTGCCCCGGGGCGGGGAAGGGGGGAATCACTGCGTCAGTTGCTGTGAACATAGCTATTAACCCACGTACACTTACATCTGTATTTCTGTATTTACCTAATAATAAACATATCAAAGTAAGTAGGAGTTTACATTGTTATATTCAACTCTAACCCAGCACCATAGGGTGCATTATACACTTTCCCCATTAGTTGTAGCTTCTTTTTCTGAGAGTGAAAAAACTGCTACCATTATCTAAAATTGATTTACTTATCTCTTTAACCCTAGTATATATTAAAGAAGTTGCAGAACTGCTATTCTGTGCCTCTATAAAAAAGTTTCTGGGCGACAATTCTGTAAACTACCTTCCAAGGACTCATTCATTTCAATGACAAAACACTCTTAATTTATTGGTTCACTCATTCACTATTAAAATCAAAATATTAGTTATTTTTCTGTGTGCTAGGAAATATAAAAAGACGTAAACCAGCGCTCTCCAATATAACCATCCGGAATGACAGAAATGATGGCCATTTCTCTCAGTATACACATATCAGTCATTGTGCTGTCCACACTGGTAGGCAAGAGTCACATATGGGTACTGAAGATTTCAAATACGGCTACTGCCATAAGAAAATGAATTTTTAATTTTGTTTATAATTTAACTTTAAAATTTTAGTCACAAGAACTATCAAGTAATTTATAATCTACCAAATGAGATAAGATACAGGCATTAAAAAACATATATTTGTTTCCTAGGATGTTTAAATACCATTAAAAGGAGTCATTACCCCAGGAGTCTACATGTGGAAGAAACAGCGAAAATGTTCAGGAACTAATCAAAAGGTTGGAGGTTCAAGTCCACGAATTCCTCAGAGGAAAGATCTCGCAATCTACTTCCAAAAAGCAGCTATGGAAACTCTTTGGAATACACTTCTAATCTGACACACACAGGATCACCATAAGTTGAAATCAACACGATGACCACTGGTTTTACAAAAAAGAAATTATCATAAGAAGTTTTTAGGATTTTCTAACTTCTAAAAATCTAACTAAACCCCTGATATAATTAATCTAATGTAAGTAATACATCTTTTGATTAGATTAGCTGGAGAGTAACATTTTCTGTGACGTAAAATAAGACATAATTGATCACTGAAGGCACTACCACATTCACTGGATTAATAAGGTTTCTTTCCTGTACAAATTCTCTGTTATTTCCTGAGGGCTCACATCTGGAAACAGGTTGTCCCACAAGGACTATATTCCTATTTGTTAGGAGTCCACTGGTGTTTAATGAAGACTGAGATGCTGCACAAGGCATTTGCACGGTCACCGTATTAACAGGGTTTTTGTCCTGCAGGAGATCACTGGTATGTGATGAGCTGTGACTCACTGAAGGGTCTTCCAAATTGCCTGAAGTTACATGTTTCTCTCGTGTGTGTATTAATTTATGGTTAAAACGTTCAAGTGTGGAGTCAAAAGTTTTTCCACACACGCTGCAGACACAGGGTCTGTTTCTTGTATGCATTCTTTTATGTAAATTTAGTTGTTTCTTTCGGTAGAAGGCTTTCCCACATTCACTGCATTGAAAGGATTTCTCTAGTTTATGTGTTTTCTGATGTATACTGTGCCATGATTTCTTAAGAAGGATTTTGCCACAGTCTGTGCCTGTGGAGGATATCTGTCTAGTATGAGTTCGCTGATGAACAATGAGGCTTAACTCACGGATGAAGCATTTTCCACATTCACTGCATACATAGGGTCTCTCTCCTGTATGAACGCTTTTATGTAAAAGTAGCTGTTTCTTTCGGTTGAAGGCTTTCCCACATTCACTGCACTGAAAGTATTTCCTTACTTTATGCGTTTTCTGATGTATAGTAAGCCATGATTTCTTCACAAAGACTGTACCACAGTCTATGCATGTATAGGATGACTGTCTATGAGTTCGCTGATGAACAATGAGACTTAACTCGCGAGTGAAGCATTTTCCGCATTCACTGCATATACAGGGTTTCTCTCCTGTGTGAGTTTTCTGATGCATATTGAGTCCTGATTTCGTGACAAACACTTTGCCACATTCTGTACATTCATAAGGTTTTTCTTCTGTGTGGACTTTCTGATGGGTAGTGAGCATGAACTTTCGGGAGAAGGCTTTCCCACACACACTGCATCTATGGGGTTTCTCTACTTTATGAGTTTTCCGATGCATACTGCGCTCGGATTTCATGGTAAGTGCTTTGCCACATTCCATGCTTTTGTAAGATTTTTCTACTGTGTGAATCCTCTGATGTTCAGTAAGCATGTACTTTTTAGAGAAGACCTTCCCACATAGGCTGCATCTATGGGGTTTCTCTCCTGTATGAATCATCTGATGATTCGTGAGCACAGACTTCCAGAAGAAGGCTTTCCCACATTCACTACATATATGTGGTTTCTCTATCTTGTCAGTTTCATGGTACTCAGTGAGTTGGGACTTCATGTTCTTGGATTTTCGACTCTCACGGTATTTAAATTCAGTATGAAATTGCCCATGGTTGGCACGGAGAAAGATTTCCTTATCTCTATCAAACTTAATGGAGTTCTTTATTTCATATCTTTGGCACTGACTGATTAATGTTAAAATTGATCTCACAGTTTTTCCGTGTAAGTCAAACACACTATGATCCTGCTTTAAAGCAAAATGACTGTTGTGCTGATGAACAGTATTTTCAAATACATTATCTTCATAGCATTGTTCTATTCTATTCACCTTGCTTTCATTTTGCATGTGCCCCAACAGATGATCATTAATTTTCTGGAGTTCTAGAAAAGAAGAGAACAATGAATCCTTCTATCATCTTAATTTGAAATAAAGCTATTTTTAAAAATGCTTTGATGTAAGGTGGCTCTTTAGTGACAATCCTATGAGTACAAATAAAACTCCACATTTAATGTTCCTTACACACTGGTTAAAAACACAGCAATATAAACAACCCAAAAGTCAAAGCAGTTGGTGTAGAAAATACGTGAGATAATACATAATTAATAAATATATATTCAACTATTCCTCAAGAAGACCCTGCAAAACATATAGAAACTGTAAAATACAAGAAAGTCACTCTGAGCACCAAACCACAGAGGTTGGTGGGCCACCTGATCCAAACTGGTAAAGAACAGATTCTTTCCACAAATCATCACTGAATGACAGCTATGTACCAGGCATGGTGCTAATGTTGGGGACACACACATACATTCCTTATGTTTATGGAGCTGTGGTGAAATGAGTTGCTTGATGTGGCCTTTTGCCTTGGTTCTTTGGGAAAACAGCTTGAAAGATTTTTCCCCTAAGCCTCAAGGAACTACCTTAGCCCTAGTTTTCCACTCCAGAAGGTTTGTTACTTTTGTCCAGGTTGACTGACGTTTCTTAGGTAAGTTGTAAACAACTTGTGGTTTGATAATTTTTGTCTGGCCCTTGGCTACAGCCTGCTCCATGACTGGTACACACCTTGCAGGGACTGGTCAATATACTACGCAAATGAAGTATATGTGGCCTACTGAGAAGGGATTAGTCAATCTGTGGCCCAGGTGGGAGGACTATGACTTAAATTGATGAGGGGTTTGTTCACATATAGAGCCAACCTCATAGAGGCAGGCAAACAGAAGCAGAAGGAAAAAAGAAAACAGAAAAGAAGGAGCGAGAGAGGAAGCCAAGATCCTCCTAAAAGAGCTGTAATGGGTTGAGTGCTATAACACAGAAAACATCAGGATGCCCATAAGGGGCCTGTGGCAGATCCAGCAGCACAAGGCTGGGAAAGGGTCCTGCAGCAGTGTTGGTGGTGACAGCAGAAACCTGCTGCTAGGAATGCAGCGAACAAAACTGCTACACTAGCTATGAGCTAGGTCAGATAGCAGTGGAGATACTGATGTCAGGGAGGCCAAAGACAGCATAGGCCAAAGGCATGGTGAACCTGTTCCTAACATGTGCCCTTCTTCAGTCTGTAGACCACCATCAAACAAACTTTCTCAAAACACTAATCTCACATTTACTGGAAACTTCCTGTACTCAACAATCCAACCATTGGTCTAGCTAGGCCATTCTCCTCTATTCCTACAGAAAGAGGGAAACAATAATCCTTAGGGAATATTACAACAGGACAAAGAAGCACATAATCTCTAGAAGCAGACAAGTTGCTGCACTGGTTGTGGGGTTTGCCACCTTTCTCCTCATGCTGTACCTGCACTAGTTAAGAAATCATCATTCAGAGATCTGTAAAGTGGAGGGCCCTGACATAGGTAAAATTCAAAGTAATGACAAGATGAGTAGAATTTAAGATATATAGTACTAACACCTGGGAAAGAATATGATTCTAGTTCCTTGGGGATACTGGGATATTGATGTTGTCAAGGTAAGCAAAATACATAGAATTAAAGTTTATTTTCAGTCCCTAGGTGACATAAATGGTTAAGGAGGTTAAAGTCCACAAACAGGCAATTCAGAAGAATGGCCTGGCAATTCACTTCCAAAAAATCAGCCATTGAAAATTCTATGGAGCACAGTTTTCCTCTGACACACATGAGGTCGTCATGGGTCAGAGTTGATTCAACAGCAACTGGTTAAAGTCTACATTAGACAATATCAAGGGAGATGTCAATTGGCAGTCTCCTAGGGAACGGAAGGAAATGTTAAGGATTATGAGAACATGTGAGAAAATGGAAATCGGACTTTTGGAGAATGTCAGAGTAAGGGAAAATAGAAGCTAAGGAAGCAGATAAAAGCACAATGAGAGACCAGTTTACTGTGGGGGGACAACATTCAAGGTGGGGTTGGATGTTAGGATGTGAAATCAGTATTACCCAATAGGGGAGGAAGATGCTGTACTCAGTAGACTGTTATGAACTCAAAGTTCTCTCTTTGAAAGGTGGGATTTCAAAGCAAGGGAGGCGGGAAGACATGAAAAAGAGAAAGATTTCAGAATCCTAGAAAGAAGAGGACTATACAAACAAAAATATCAAGATGCAGTGAAATAAACTAGGATCTAATCTCAGAAGAGACAAAGGGGTATATTTTTCTCTTAACAAAGAAAAAGAAGGTCCACATGGGAGAGGGACACGTGGTGGCACTGTTATGTATCCTCAGATACCCTCCACAGCTGTGATGCCTTCTCTCACTAGAATGTGACTTCCACAGCCTTCTCAACTGATGGTTTTCATTTGCTCACCTGAAAAGTTTCCACTATGGATTTCGTCTTCTAAACTCCATGGTGGTTCTCCTCGTTCCAGTCTGGAGAGCACATCTGGTTTGTTAACCTGATACCCTGTTCATGGGAAATGACAGAATCTTAGACTCACCAAATTGGGCTTGGGTTTGTGAAGACGGCAGAATGTTACATATGGGACAAAACAATTTCCACATGTACAGTTTTTCTCTCAGGAGTAGTGAGTATGTACCTACTCATCTAGGGCCAGAGATTAGACTGAGAATCTACTACTTTATAACACCAGAGACACTCCTAAGCTTTCAATAGCTGAGAAAGGAAAGGTCACTAACTAGGCACCCCCTGAGTGACACAGGGAAGTTGTCCTCACCCAAGGACACCAGGTTGTTATAGTTCTCCAACATCACGTCCCAGTACAGGTCCTTCTGAGCATGGTTCAGGAGCTGCCACTCTTCCCAAGTGAACTTCACAGCCACATCATCCAATTCCAGTGATACCTGTTACAACAGGGTCTAGTTTAGTGAAGTGATTTACTTATGATGATATAAATGAAACGTGAAGGAAGTTGTTCTGCTAATTTCCTCTATACAGGCTGCATCTATATACCTAATGTTTTTTAAAATACCTTATAAAAAAAGAAAAATCATAACAAAACATTCTGTAATTGTGCATTCAATCATCCATCCATTCATCAAATGTTTCTATAATATGGAGCAATTAAATGTTCTTGGTAACCTAGGAGCATCTCATATTCACATATATATACAAATGTATATGCGTGTTTGTATCTGTGGGTGTATATGCGTGTGTATGTGTTTGCATACTTGGCCATCTATTTGGTAAATAATAAACATAATTAAGTGACATCTGGGGCAATAAAATATGTTATTATATTAAACATGAATCTTCACAACCAAAATCAGAATCTACAGTGAAGAGACTTGACATGTCAGAAGCAAGGAAGCACAAAGAAAGATTGATGCCATGTGGAGATCACTAAGGAACTAAGAAAGTGAAGCTAAAGAGACAGAGATTTTTCCCCCACAGCAGACAGAGAGAGCCTTCCCCTATGGTCTGTACTCCGAATTAAGACTTTTTTAGCCTATGAAACTGTGAGAAAAGAAATTTCTGTTCATTAAATCCACCCATTTGTGGTATTTCTATTACAGCAGCACTAAGAAACTAAGACTTGATATATACCCTTCACCAGGTGTTCTACAATAGTAACATCTTACATAACTGTAGTACAATATAATAAACAGGAAATTGACACTGCCACAATCAATACAGCTTATTCAGATTTATCAGCTTACATGACCTCTTTGTGTAGGTGTCTTTAGCTAGCTCTATGTAGTCTTATCACATATGTAGACTCATGTGACCACCATACAGAACATGGTGACAGGTGCACAGCAGGGCAAATGTGATTAATGTCACTGAATTGTACAATTAAAACAGGTTGAAACCACAAAGTTTTGGTGATATATATTTTTACCATGATAAAAAAAAAGAAACCAAACAGTTCCATCACAACGGTCCTTCCTGGTACTTTTATAGCCTCAGACACGTCCCTCCCTCTCCCCCTACCTAACCCATGGCAACTCATTAATCCACTTATTCTAAAAGATTACACACACTATGATTACATCTATATAACATTCTTGAAATTACAAAATTACAGAGATGGAGAATATATTTTTTAATGTCAGGGTCAGCCTCCACACTTAAAAAAGACTATACGTATGATTATGTCCCTTTAAATTTGTTCAGATTAAATACTGGTTCTCTCCCAAACCCCCGTGTTGACAAATGTACTTTATTTTTTTCCAGTATGACTATGACCTCATGGAAATGCTCTTCAATAATACAGCAATTGGTCTTTAGATGTTCAAACTATACCATCTAAGGCCAACGGACAGTCCCTTCAAGCTGGCCTCTACTGTCTTTATAATATTATTCCACTCATGTAAAAATATTACAATAGAAGTGTTTCTGTATATACACATATTTATGTGTGTGTGTGTGTGTGTGTGTGTATATATATATATATATATATATAAATAATATAAATAAATACATCATGCAGGAAGTAATACACACACATACATCATGCAGGAAGTAAACACTACCAACAATTTTAAAAAGGAGACTAGAAAAGAAGTAGAGAGAACTTTTTTTCTGGTATGTGTACTTCGTTATGATTTAAATCTTTCACCATTAAAATATATCCATGAGTCATTTGTATACTTAAAAAATAATAATAAAGGCAATAAAAGGCAGGTTAAGAAGTAGATTTGAACATGAGAAAAGACCACATTTTCTAAGATGAGGTGAAGTTTTAAAGTAAATCTTATACAGCCCAAGAACCCAATCCATTACCAGACAAGAGTACTTTCAACTCCCTACTTCCAAGTCTATACTCAAACATGGGTTCATTGAGAAGTGTTTGAAAGTTGTGCAATGCTTCCATTTTCCTAGGATGTTTAGGTTTTTTCCTGGATAAACACAGACCACCACAAGGCTGAGTCCATAGGTTAACTTGCATTTGTCTCTTGTGTCCACTGAGTTTGCTTGGTCTATTCCTACAGAGGTCTATGAAGGAACCCTGGAAGAAACAGCCATAGGAAACCACCTTTTTCATTTACGAGAATGCTGCTGTTCAGGACACCATCCATCACATCACCTCTAGATAGAACCATCAAAGAAACTCAGACAAAAGTCCCACAAAATACTGAAATCTCCCAAGAAACTGATCTTTCTCCTTAAATCGGTGTTTACCATGTAAATTACAATAATTTTCTTGTTTGTTGGTGAGAGATACTAAATGCAAGTTGATAACTAATGAAACCCACAGGATCTGCCTGTCATACATTATACTCCAGCATCAGTAATTTGATGTTAATCCTAAGAACAATATTCTGCATCCTGCTTTGCCTGATGTTGAAGTCAGAGTCTACATTTATTTCTCTCCAGCTCCTATATTTCCAAATATACACTTTTCAGATTAACTGAACTGATATTTTATAGTCGTCTACAAATCTATTAAGGAACAAAGGAAAGCACAAAACAAAGCAAAAGTCACCTGTGTCTTCACCATTTTCTTCTGTTTTCAGGAAATGGCCAGAAACTGGGATGCTCTGTCTTTTGTGTCTTTTAGATCAGCTCTAAATTTCTCTTCAGCTATCTCAGTCTCTGGTGAAGGGTGTCTCCAGAAATGATAATACCTAAATCCTGGAACTTCTTCCTCCTTACTTCGATTCATTCTTTTGCTGCTGGGGAGTCAGCACCTGTAGGCCGAAGGGAAAATTCAATATGAGTGGTACATTACCTATAGGCTCAGATGCTGTCACTGATCCTGGCACTCACCTTAATACAAGTCCTTCAATACTGCTGGCTGTCTCTTTATTTGGTGACTCAGAACATATTCCACACCTGTGCAATAAAACTAAGATATAGAATTTGCAAAGATATGGGTAAAAGATGTCTTTTCAAAAAATGGTGCTTGTCGAATCAAAAACACTGGAAATAACAAATGTTGGAGGGGCTGCGGGGAGATCAGAACTCTTATGCACTGCTGGTGGGAATGCAAAATGATACAACCATTTTGGAAAATGATATGGCGCTTCCTCAGAAAGCTAGAAATAGACATACCATTCGATCCAGCAATTCCACTCCTAGGAATATATCCTAGAGAAATCAGAGTCATCACTCGAATAGACATATGCACACCTATGTTCATGGCAGCATTGTTCACAATAGCAAAACGATGGAAACAACCTAGATGCCCATCAACAGATGAATGGATAAACAAACTATGGTACATACACACAATGGAGTACTATGCAACGAGAAAGAACAACAATGAATCTGTGAAGCATCTCATAACATGGATGAAACCAGAGGACATTATGCTGAGTGAAATACGTCAATCAGAAAAGGACAAATATTGTATGAGACCTCTATTGTAAAAACCCATGAAAAAGTTCACACACAAAATGTAACGATCTTTTTTGGTTACCAGGGATGGGAGGGGTGGGGGGGAAATACTAAATAGGCAATAGATAAGTGGTATCTTGAGTAAAGAGTGAGACAGTACACAATACAGGGGAAACTAGCACAACTTGTACAAGGAAAGGTCATGGAAGCCCCATAGACACATCTAAACTCCCTGAGGGGCTGAAGTGCTGGGTGGAGGGCTGTGGGGACCATGGTCTCGGAGAACATCTAGCTCAACTTGCATGACACAGCTTATAAAGGCAATGCTCTACATTCTACCTTGGCGAGTAGTGTCTGGGGTCTTAAAAGCCTGTGAGCGGCCATCTAAGATATTCCACTGGTCTCATCTCTTCGGGAGCAAGGGAGAATGAAGAGAACAGGATACAAGGAAAAGATTAGTCTGAAGGACTAATTGTCCACAGCTATCAAGGCCTCCACGGGCTGAGTCCAGTACAGCTAGATGGTGCCCGGCTACCACCACCGACTGCTCTGACCAGGATCACAACAGAGGGTTCTGGACAGAGCTGGAGAAGGATGTAGAACATAATTCTAACTCATAAAAAAAAGACCAGATTTACTGCCCTAAAGGAGACTGGAGAAACCCCGAGAGTATGGCCCCCAGACACCCTTTTAGCTCAGTGGTGAAGTTATCTCCAAGGTTCACCGTTCAGCCTGGGAGTGGACAGCCCCATAAAACCAAATGAGACTAATGAGGTACAGTAATCCAGTGACAAGGGCCAGAAGGCAGAAGGGGACAAGGAAGCTGGTGATAGGGAACCCAAGGTTGATTAAGTATATTGTTGATGTGTTGTGAGATTGTTAACCATTGTCACAGGGCAACATTTGTAGTAACTGTTAAATGAGAAACTATTTTGTTCTGTAAGCCTTCATCTTAAGTGAGAATAACAGCACAACTGGAAGAGCATAGTCAATGTCACTGAATTGTGCATGCAGAAATTTCTGAAATGGTGTTATCTTTGGCTATGTGTATTTTCACCAAAAAAAAAAAGGTTGAGAAATTAGAGGGTTAACCTGTTGTGGGGTTGTTAACCAATGTCATAAAACAATATGTGTACTACTGTTTCATGAGAAACTATTTGTTCTGTAAGCCTTCACCTGAAGTACAATAAAATAAATAAACAAATAAATAATGGTGCTTGTATAATCAGATATATCCGTGAAAGAAAAAAAATAACGTTGATCCCTACTTCACAACATACACAAATATCAATACGGGGTCTACTGTGACTCTTAATGAGAAAGGAAAATCAATAAAGATTTAAGAAGATAAGATGAAATTACGGTATGGAAACATATTTTAAACAGGCCACATAAAGCACTAAACTATACAGCGAAGAATATTCTCCTGGTGGAATGGCAAAGTGATACAACTACTGTAGAAAACACTTGCCTGTTGCTGTCGAGTCCATTTTGACTCATAGTGACCCTACAGGACAGAGAACTGCCCCGTAGGATTTCCAGGGAGCAGCTGGTGGATTCAAACTGCCGACCCTTTGGTTAGCAGCCAAACACTTAACCAAGGTGCCACCAGGACCCCCAGAAAACACTTAGGTGTCATGACATTATACATACCCTCTGAAATAACAATTTAAGTCTGAGGTATACATCCAGGTATATATCCTCCAAAATTAAGTGCATACTTGAACCACAAGACATGTATAATTTTTACAGCAGCATTAATAGCCCAAACTTCAAATAGGAAACCTGGTGCATAGCGGTTAAGAGCTACGGCTGCTAACCAAAAGGTCAGAAGTTCGAATCCACTAGGTACTCCCCGAAAACCCTATGGGGCAGTTCTACTCTGTCCTATAGGGTCACTATGAGTTAGAACCAATTCGACGGCAACGGGTTTTTAAACTTCTAACAGCCCAAATGTACATTAATAGTTGGAAAAACTGTTATATATTCAAACAATGGAATGCTATAGAGCAACTACATCCTTTGAAAGGGAAAAATGCTTTTTAACATTTAAAAGGATTATAAAACTAAATAAAGAATCATACAAGAGACCTCCTGTGACCTACAAAGCCTAAAACATTTACAATACAGGCATTTGCAGAATAAGTTTGTTAATTCTTGTTATAAAGAAAAGTCCTAACAACATGAATGATTCCCACAAATACAATATTGAGCAAAAGAATCCTGACCCCCCCCCCAAAAAAAACCCATGATACACAATTTGTTTTCAGTTGAAAATATACGAAACTAAATAAATTATAATGATTACATGGCAAAACTATAAACAAAATGCTGGAAGTGTGTCTGATTAAGACCAGAATGGTAACTACCTTTGGGTGTGAGGTCTGGATACGACTGGGAACACTGGGTGCTGGCAATGTTCTATTTCTTTGCATAAGCAATGATTGCTTACTTGTATCTGTCACTTCACAATTGAGTTGTACTTTTTTTTAAAAAAAAAAAATACATTTAGAAAAATTAACAGAGAAATGGAAGAGCACCAATACAAAAAACTTGTTCTCTGAAAAGACCAATAATTATTCACGTTTGTACTGAGACGATCAAAATTGAAAGGCAAGTGACATAAATAAAGAATATAAGGAATTAATGGGAGTATGACCCAGATTAGATATTTGTTAGTCTTGAAATAATAATACAAACCTCATTATTTCATTAAGTTTGTAGTCCTAGATGAATTATAATCTTATGACACTACCTCCTGGAAAGATGTTAACTCTAGACAGTATAGCAGTGAGTTCTATAAGTAGGCAACAAGACAAAGGTTTGTACCCCAACTATAATACTACTTTCCTATTTTGCATTGAAGGTGCAGTACAGTGAATTACTTCATATGGCCTTTCTAGTCATAGTCTTTGTAACTCTCACCAAATGACTGGGTGGGGACTATGCAAATGAGGTACTTGTGGCCCAACAAGGGGATTGGGTAGCTTGCTAATAACACAAATAAGGTACACAGCACCTTTATGGGAGTGGGGCCATGTAAAAAAGATGTATGGAACCCCCACTCTGCTTAAAGAGAGACATGGGGAGAGAGAGAGAGGAGCTATAACACAGAAGACAGCAAGAGACGGTGGCGCAGTACTAACAAGAGCAAAAAGCAGTGGCAGCAGAACCAGGAGAGCAGCAGATGGCATGGTGGGCTTCCTGGCCCAAGGAGCAAGAGCTGAGTGCCTCCAGGCCTAAAATTCCTGGCGGAGTGGAGTGCATCTGGGCATTTACTGGCAAAGCGAAAAAGCTTTGTAAAACTTGTCCAAGCAGGGCAGAGGCCAGGCAGAAGGGCCAATGGGCTGAAGGGCCAGAGAGAGACCTGCCTGCAAGCACAGCTAAGAAGGGTCTGTCCTGATGGAAGAACTGTGTCCTGAGTATCTTCTGATCCTGAATTGTAACCTGTTACTTCCCTAATAAACCCCATAATCGTGAGTATGGTCTGTGAGTTCTTTGTGGCCATTGCAATGAATTAACCCAGCAGAGAAGTAGAGAGTGCTGTGGGACGGACAGATGGTGTCAGAATTGGTAAAAAAGGTTGGAGGGTGGAGGCATGTCTGACTTTCACCTCACAGGAATCAGCCTTGGGCTGTTGATGCTGATAGAGTGTCTCTTCCCGTCTTGAAGTGAGAGGAGGTCAGATGTTGCTCCCAAGCCATTCTCGCAGAAGGGCTGAGCCAATGCATCAGGATAAAAATAAGATGTAAACATTACAAAGTAGGAAAGAAAATTAAGGTTATCTTCAGACAATATGATCACCTATGTGGAAAAAGACATTCAAGGAATTGCCTATTTAAAAGAGAAAATGCTCTTCCACAAACCAAGCACATTTTCACATATATACACATATATACTTGGCTAGAATTGTACCATACACCTCAACTCATTTCCATGCCAATCCTGTCACTCCTAATGGGAACTGGAACCAAAATGATTGACTAAGTGTATGAATAATAGCCAACATAAGGTAATTTCCAAAATGTGAAGATAACTCATATCCCTACTTTCCCACTTCATCATTCTGACACCAGACATCCACGTGACCCTTTCTTTCTCTGACCCTAACCGCCTAGAGCTGGGTCTCCCCGAGTTAGGACTCTGTCCTTCAGCTCCTGCCAAAAAGGCAAACACCAGCCTCTCTGCTGGCTTTCACTAGCCCTGGTGGGCTCAGTAATTCATTGAATGACTCACAGACCTCACAGAAACTATTACTGTACTTACAGTTACCCATTTATTATAACCAGAAAGGATACAAATGAAGACACACATCACCCAAGGTTTGGAAAAGGTCCCTGCACTGGGCCTCTATTGTCCCCAGGGCCATGCACCTCCCTCCCCTGTGCATAGATTTTCTCACCAATCCAGGAGACTCCAAAGAGAGCACTCCAAGGTCCCAGGTCTCCTAGTTTTCCAAACCTCAATGAATATACATGACTTGGGTCTTAATGCATAGTTATGATCCATACAATAAATAAATGTGCATGACTATATAAGCCTTCCACCTCCCGTCCTGAAGTTAGTTCACCTGGTTTGGGGTCGCTGTATCCTATACTTGCCTGGCTATTTTGGAAAACAAAGGCATCTTGATTGCTCCAGTTATCTTCAGAAACCTCAGTCCAAGGGCCAAATCAAGTTCACTGTCCCACACTAAGATGCACAAGACTTACTAATAAACTTGCCAGAGGTATGAATAATTAACAAAACAGAGATTCAGTCAGCAAAGTAGAAAGAGTGCATGTGTGTGAAGTTTTATGGGCCCTAAAGTTTCTGTCACAGATTAGAAACAACTGCTCTACATTCAGGAGCCCTGGTGACATGGTGGTTAACGTGCTCAGCTGCTAACTTAAAGGTCAGCAGTTTGAATTCACCAACCACTCCACAGGAGAAATATGTGGCAGTCCACTTCCCTAAAGATCACATCCTTGGAAACCCTATGGAGCAGCACTACTCTGTCCTACAGGGTTGTTATGAGTCTGAATGGACTGGACGGCAATGGGCTTTGGCTATATATTCAACCAATGGAATTCTATTAAGCAACTACCTGTATGTGGCAGGAAAGCAGCCATACACCATACATAAACCAATGGGCATGACTGGATTGGTCCCTCCATCTCTACTTAGCCAACCCACGAATTAGAGGAGAAAAGACATATGATTATCTAAATCAAGGCCTTCAAACTACTGTCTGGGGACTGTACTGGTTTCTGTCCCAGCAGTCGAGGTTCAAACCTCAACCCAACCACTAGCCTGGGGTCCTGGGCCTCCAAAGCTGCAGTCCTTACAAGTCTCTGTATCAGAGACACAGATCACTCCCACCTCCACATTAATGCCAACTCTGGACCCGATGTCCATCCCCTCCCTGCGCCCCCCAACACCGCTGAGCCTCATATTAAATTCTGAAGCCCACACCGCATTCACTGTAAATACCACCTCCACTCCTCAGAAGCACAGTGATCTGCAAAGATCCCGTACCCTGACAGTCGGGACAACCTTCATCTTTACACAGAAGTGCTCATCCCATGTCTCACGCCTGTTAAATGTTCAAACTCAAGCCATAAATTTCAGCTACTCTCCCGGTAAACTGGGACATTTCGCAGGGCTATTTTTCGGAGCTGCACACAATTCATGCCAAGCATCCTGGGTAAAGTCTGACCTCTCTCAAGAGACTATGTTTTTGTTAGCTGCCATCGAGTCGTTGCGACCCCATGTGTGACAAAGTAGACCTGTGCTCCATAAAGTTTTCTTGCCTATAATCTTGGCTGTAAGCCCTGGTGGAGCAATGGGTAAGCGCTCGGCTGCTAACCTAAAGGTTGGCGGTTAGAACCCACCAGGCGGCTCCGCAGGGAAAAAAGACAAGGCCTGCTCTGCTTTTGTGACGATCACAGCCAAGATAACCCTATGGGGCGGTTTTACTCTGTCACATGGGGTCAACTATAAGTCGAAATCAACTCCACTAAACACAGCAAACAAATCTTTACGGAAGTAGATCGTCAGGCCTTTTCTTCCCCAGAGCTGCTGGTTGGGTTCCAATCGCCAACATTTAGGTTACAGCCACCTGCAAAATGCTTGCGCCATCCAGGAATGCACTATTTCGGACCTAAGAGACTGGTTTATGTCAGTTTGACCGTTAAAAGTTTCTCTGACCCAGTCGATCGAAGCCAACCAGTTCTAAAGAAACCAACACCCTGTAGTAACCAGAGTAATCTTTCGCCGTTTTTATAAATCAATCCCCCCAAAATGAAGACTTCTCGTTTAACCAATCCCTCAGAACTTGTTAGCGCTTCCTTCGTTTTCCTTAAAAATTTTCTTTCGCTCCCCAAAAACGAATTTAGTGCCAGTCAGCTAACAGATATTATCCACTTAATACACTGTGTTTAAAGAACTCCTTTTTCGTTTCTACACCCAAAAGTCACCGGACTCCCACCTGCTTGCCCCAAACACCTCCACGCCGGGATTCCACTCAGGAACTCCATGGGTCCTCACTACATCACGTCCACACATCTCCCTCGCCCTGTTCCAAGGACAAAACACACACTGGCCTGCTTCTCCCCTGAACCACGACTTTCAAACACTGCACTTATTTCCATTAACGGGTTCTACTTCTCGAGCTCTTGCCTAGAAACCACTTCCGCCTACGGCGGCCGGCGAGAATCTGCGACTTTTGAAAGACCGCGAACAATTGGATTTACGGCGCGACCTCTGGAGGTAATATGTCTGCGCCTTTTGCGGAGGCGGCCATATTTTGATAACAGCCGTACAGAAGGCAAAGTGACGTTCCTTTATACCGGTAGCCAGGGGTGATCTGGAAGCCGAGAAAGTCACGAAAACTGTCCGGTTTCCTGGCTCCTCGGCCCTTGCGGAAAAGGGATAGATTTTCAGAGGCTCGAGCTTCACAAGGAAATCATGGACCGGATTAAATTGCTTTCAGCTGGCTGGCCGAGAAGTAATATAGCCGCGCCCTTCTACAATTTTGTTCACCAAAAAAACACACAACAAAACAGTTTGGATAGGTACAAGTGAGAGTTCAAGTGACTCTACAGCGGAAACGTACTCCTAGGAGAGGAAAAGACCCCACCCAACACCCCCCGCCCCCCCCCCCCCCAAAAAAAAAAACCCGGTAAGCGTACAACCTCGGAAAGCTTCTGAAGGCAAATGACTTGCAGGAAGCGGCTTTTAAAGACAGAAAAAGATTTGGAGATGGTGCTACTGTATTGAGAGTGGCCAACAGAGATGAGGAGAAAAAGCAGGTAAAATAAGCCTCTATTTGCACTGGGGACATAGGGGAAAGGCCACCGAAGGTGAGGCCAATAAAAGGCAGTAAAGTTCTGAAGCCAATGGGAAAGTCGGAACAGAATTATTCCCAAGGCAGGAACAGAATTCAGAGTTCAAAAACATTAAGGTCAATAGCTTTTTGCCACCCTTTAGACTTTCCTGTAAGGAAGATTTGTCTTTTCTCCCATTTATTTATTTAGTCATTAAGTATATTTTTAATATTAGAAGAGCTAATGCATATTTGTCTACTTTGGATTGTAATCCTTAGTATCATTATTTATTTTGTCAAAAAATTCCAGCTTTAGCCATTGGGAACTATTGCAGGTTGGCTCCTGTGTCCCTTTGACCAGTTCCCATTCATTTGTTTTGGAAGCAATTCTTTCCTCTCTGTCATTTCAAGATGCTCCAGGCTCAACTTGTTTGTTTCCTGTTGCAGCCCTAAAGTCAGCCATTTCTCCATGGAGCCCAGGTTCCTTTTATTGGAGAGTGGTATTTAAAAACTGGGAATTGAATAGGGTATTCTCATTGCTATCGTGGTATCATTGCCTCCGGTTCCTCTCAGTAGTCACAGCTACAAATGTATCCCACATAATCACCCATGTATACACACATATCTCTAAGTATTTCTGTAACTACCTAATAATATATATACTAACGTAACTGTGAGTTTCTGTGTTATAGTCATCTCTAATCCAGCAACATTAGGGTTCATTCTAGTCTTCTCCTCTTAGGTTAGTTTTACCTTCCTTCTCTGAGAGTTAGAAATCTGACTGCCATTATCTAACACTGATTTACTTTTCTCTTCAACCCTAGTATATATGTAAAGTAGGTTCAAAATTGCTATTCCATGCCTCTGTAATAAACATATTTACTAGAGAAGAAATAAACAAACCACAGCCAGTACAACAAATCTAGCATACAACCGTTTTTGAATGGCTCATGAGATAATAATGGTTTTCATATTTTCAAAGTGTTGTAAAAAAAGCAAGCAAATATATACAGTAAACACCACCACCACCATGTGTGGTCTGGAAAGCCTAAAATATATACTATCTGACCTATTATAGTGTAAGTTTCCCAACACCTAAAATTGAGTACAGTTGTGATGCAGTGAATTACTTATTATGCCCTTCTAGCCATAATTTTTGTAACTCTCACCAAGACTGGGTGGTACTATGCAAATGAGGTGTTTGTGGCCCACCAAGGGGATTAGATAGCTTACTTTAATAATGTAATTAAGGTGCCTGGCACCCTTGTGGGAGTTGTTGTTAGGTGCTATGGAGCTGATTCTGACTGAAGCGACCCTACGTGCAACATAAGAAAACACTGCCTGATCCTGCAATCTTCACAATCGTTGTTACGCTTGAGGCCATTGTGATAGACACTGTGTCAATCCATCTCCTGAGGGTCTTCCTCTTTTTCCATGATCCTCTACTTTACCAAACATGATGTCCTTCTCCAAGGACTGGTCCTTCCTGATATCCTGTCCAAAGAACCTGAGACGAAGTCTCGCCATCCTTGCTTCTAAGGAGCACTCTGGCTGTATTTCTTCCAAGACATATTTGTTCATTCTTTTGACATTCCATAGTATATTCAGTATTCTTCGTCAATACCATAATTCAAAGGCGTCAATTCTTCTTCCATCTTCCTTATTCACTGTCCAGTTTTCGCATGCGAGGAGACAGAAAATACTGTGGCTTCGGTCAGGCACACCTTAGTCCTCAAAGTGACATCTTTGCTTTTTAACACTTTAAAAAGCTCTTTTACAGAACATTTGCCCAATGCAATGTGTCGTTTGATTTCTTGACTGCTGCATCCATGGATGTTGATTGTGGATCCAAGTAAAATGAAATCCTTGACAACTTCAATCTTTTCTCTGTTTTTCATAATGCTGCTTATTGGTCCAGTTGTGAGGGGTTTTGTTTTATGTTGAAGTGCAATCCGTACTGAAAGCTGTACTCTGATCTTCATCAGTGAGTGCTTCTTCTTCACTTCCAGCAAGCAAGGTTGTGTCATTGGCATGTGGCAGGTTGTTAATGAGTCTTCTTTCAATCTTGATGCTGTTTTCTTCTTCATATAGTCCATCTTCTTAAGTTACTTGCTCAGCGTACAGATTGAATTAAGTGTGGTGAAAGGATACAACCCTGATGCACACCTTTCCTGACTTTAAACCACACAGTATCCTCTTGTTCTGTTCAAATGACCACCTCTAGATCTATGTACAGGTTCCGCAATGAGCACACTTAAGTGTTCTGGAATTCCTATTCTTTGAAATGTTATCCGTAATTTGTTATGATCCACACAGTCAAATGCCTTTGAAAAGTCAATAAAACACAGGTAAACATCTCTCTAGTATTCTCTGCTTTCAGCCAAGATCCATTTGACACCAGCAGTGATATACCTTGTTCCACATCCTCTTCTAAATCTGGCTTGAGTTTCTGACTGTTTCCTGTCAATGTACTGCTGCAACCATTTTTAAATGATCTCCAGCAAAATTTTGCTTCTGTGTGATATTAATGATATTGTTCGAGAATTTCTGCATTCTGTTGGATTACCTTTCTTTGGAATGGGTACAAATATGGATCTCTTCCAGTAGGTTGGCCAGGTCGCTGTCTTCCAAATTTCTTGGCATAGACGAGTGAGCACCTCCAGTGCTGCGTCCATGTGTTGAAACATTTCAGTTGTAAAACTCTCAATTCCTGGAGCCTTGTTTTTTGCCAGTGCGTTCTGTGCAGCTTGGACTTCTTCCATCAGTACAATCGGGTCTTGATCATATGCTACTTCCTGAAATGGTTGAATATCGACCAATTCTTTTTAGTACCAAAACCAAAAACAAAAAACACCAAACCTGTTGCTGTCTGATTCCAACTCATAACAACCCTATAGGACAGAGTAGAACTGCCCCATAGGGTTTCCAAGGAGCACCTGGTGAATTTGAACTGCCAACCTTTTGGTTAGCAGCCATAGCTCTTAACCACTATGCCACCAGGATTTCCCTTTTTAGTATGGTGACTCTGTATTCTTTCTATCTTCTTTTGATGCTTCCTGTGTCATTCAATATTTTGCCCATAAAATCCTTCAGTATTGCAACCTCGAGGCTTGAATTTTTTCTTCCGTTCTTTCAGCTTGAGAAATGCTGAGCGTGTTCTTCCCTTTTGGTTTTCTAACTCCAGGTCTTTGCACATTTCATTATAATAGTTTACCCTGTCATCTAGAGCTGCCCTTTGAAAATCTTCTGTACCACTCTTTCATTTCATTATTTCTTCCTTTCGCTTTAGCTACTCGACGTTCAAGAGCAAGTTTCAGAATCTCTTCTAACATCCATTTTGGTCTTTTCTTTGTTTCCTGTCTTTTTAATGGCCTTTGCTTTCTTCATGTATGATGTCTTTGATGTCATTCCACAACTTGTCTGGTCTTTAGTCATTAGTGTTCAATGCATCAAATCTATTCTGAGATGGTCTCTAAATTCAGGTGGGATATACTTAAGTTGTATTTTGGCTCTGGTGGACTTGCTCTAATTTTCTTCAGCTTCAACCTGAACTTGCATATGAGCAATTGATGATCTGTTCTGCAGTTGGCCCCTGGCCTTGTTCTGACTGCTGATATTGAGCTTCTCCATCGTCTCTTTCCACAGATGTAGTTGATTTGATTCCTATGTATTCCACCTTGTGGGGGTGGGACCATAAAAATAAGGTGTTTGGAACCCTAACAAGTGAATTGGTTATTTTTGCCATCCTGCTAGGCTTAAAGGGAGACACGTAGAGAGAGAGAGAGAGAGAGGAGCTGTTACATGGAAAACAGTGAGAGATGGCAGTGCAGTAGAAGGCTGCAGTGGGGCTTACAACCCACAGAGCTAAGAGTTGTAACACTTGCCCAAGAAGGCCTTCAGCAGGGCCTGGTGGCAGAAGGCCCTCAGCTGGGCCTGGAGGCAGCAAGGCCCCAGCAGGGCCCAGTAGCATAAGGCTGCCAACAGGACATGGCAGCACAGGGTGAGAAGAAGCTGTCCTGAGTGAGGAACTGTGTCCTTAGTTGTTCCTGTTACTTCCAAGTTGATCCTGATCCCAGGTTGTACCTTGTTACTTCCCTAATAAACCACTTAACTGTAACTACAGTTTGTGATTTCTGTGAGACATTACAGTGAATTACTAAACTCAAAGATGGGAGGGAGAGTACTGAGGGGAGTGGGGAGTAGTTGCTGTTAGAGATGATGGAGTGGTAGAGCAGTTTGGAAAAGTTGGACATTTGCGACATCTTTACTATCTATCTCACAGGAGCCAGCTTTGCGCTGAACCTTATAAATTATTAATTTACTTGGTGTCAGAATGGTGAGATTCACTGTAACAGCCCAAACTCACTGGTATGTGGTTTTGGGGAAAAAAAGGGATAAATGGGAAAACAAGAAATCTTTGGTTTCTGGATGGGATAAGAAACACCCATGGATTGAAACAGCTGTTATATTGCAATCAGTTACCCAAAGCAAAAGCTATTCATGGGGTTTAGGAGTGGTGCTCTAACTCCTGAGGAACTGGCTAATTGGATGCATATGGAAATACAGAGTGATAAGGAAAGGGCCAGATATACAATTCCTTGGTTTCTGTTATCAGTAATAGCTGCAATGGCAGGGAAAAAGAAAGTAGGGATGGATTTTAGCAATGAACCACGCCCAGATCCAGCCAAGTCAGAGCTAGGACTGAAAGTCTCCAGGCCAACCAGAAAGGAAAAATCATATCAGAAAAAACAGGAAGTACCCCTATGACCGACCGCTGGTCACTAGGAAGGTAGTCTAGGAGGGGAATGGGCAAAACCAAAAAACTACTGAAACCAAGAGGTATAGTGTAAAGGAGTTGCATCAATTTGTAGATTGGTATAGTCAGGAACCATTACTAAACTGGATTGTGAAAACAACTAATTTAGAGGCAGTGTCTTTAGTTTTGAATGCTGCAGAATGGAAGAGTATGGGTTGATTCAAGACCCACAACTCACTATGGAACAGTCATGAATGATGATACAAGATCCAGGTACATAGCAGGTTAACCCGGAGGGGACAGCCAGCCAGACAGACTGGATAAAATTTGCAGTGAGAGTTGTTTATCCTGAGAAGGGAAAATGCCCCACTCCCCCTCTAAATACCCAGTGGGACACTCCAGAGGAAGCAGCTCATGTGGGCAAGATAGCCCACTATTATTATACCTATGTAATCCTACCCAACATGAATGGGAGTGGACTGAGGGGGAAGCACTTGATAGACTGGTCTTGCTACCAGCAATTTGGACTGGCACAGCAACTTAACTGATGTCCCTTCCCAAGGTGGAAAAGTTTGGGTAAAAATAAATAACAAATGGAAGAAAAAGAAATAATAGCTAAAGAAATGAATAAATGCATTATGCAGTGGGGGAAATCTAACATTATGCTGATACCTGGAGAAAGATTCAGAGCAGGGGAATAATCTCTCAGTTAAATTTTATCAGAGGTCAGAGAGGGTGGAGCCAACATGACTTCTGGAGAATCTGACCAGATTAGATGGTTACCTGCAGCAGACCTGAATAATCTCACCCTTAGGACTCTTTGGCCACTGCTGGACTAATTGTTAATGACTGTTTTGGACTGGTAAAATGATTAGGAGGGGGATGTTAATCCTACAAGTATGAAAGGGCCAATGTCTAAAAGAGCCAGGGGGTGGCCTGAGGTGCAGTGAATTACTTAATATGGCTCTTCTAGCCATAGTCATTCTAACTCCCACCAAATAACTGGGTGGGGCTATGCAAATGAAGTGCTTGTGGCCCACCAAGGGGTTGGATAACTTAATAATAATGTAAATAAGGTACACGGCACCTTTTGTGGGGGTGGAACCACGCAGATAAGGTGTATGGAACCCTAACGAGAGGATTGGTCAGCTTTGCCATCTTGCTCTGCTTAAAGGGAGACAGGGATGGGGGAGAGAAGCGGTAACACATTAAACACAGAGAAGTAGAGGTAGCAGAATCAGGACAGAAAGGGAGGGCTTTAACACCGGAGACAGTGAGAAGCAGCAGCAGAAGACCAGCAGGAGATGGCACAGTGAGCTTCCCAGCCCACAGAGGGAGAAATCTAAGTGCCTTTAGGTGGGAGGCTTGCTGGCAGAGTACGATGCCTCTGGGAAGTTGGTGCAGCTAGGTTTGCTGAACCACAGAGACAGAGCTAAGCACCTTTGAGCTGAGGCTTACTGGAGGAGTGGGGTGCCTCTGGGCACTTACTGGCAGAGCTAAAGGAGCTTTTTAACACTTGCCTGAGCAGGGCAGAAGCCAGGCCGAGGGGCTGGGGGCCAGAGAGAAACCTGATTGCGGCACAGCTGAGAAGAGGCTGTTCGGATCAAAGAACTGTATCCTGAGTTCCTGAACCGGAACTGTAACCTGATACTTCCCTAATAAACCACATAATTTAGAGTATCGTCTGTGAGTTCTGTGTCACTGCAATGCATTATCAAACTCAGCAGATAAGTAGAGTGCTGTGGGAGGGACAGTTTGTGTCAAAATTGGTAAAAAAAAAAAAAAAGGGTAGAGGGAAGAGACATGTCTGACCTCTGCCTCATAAGAATCAGCTTTGGTCTGTTGATCTTGATTCTCCTTGCCCCTTGTGAAGTTAGAGCTCAGAGGACCCACCATGCCATTTGGGCTTTGACACATTTCTCCATTATAAATTTACTAGTTTTACTGTTCCATACTGTATCCTTTTTGTATTCTTTTGGAAGTGATTCACAAATTCCAGTCCACACTGAAAAGAAGGGCAGTCAAGTCTGTCTCCTCCTGGGGGAGAGGGTATATACATATAACCAAAAACCAAACCCATTGCTGTGGAGTTGTTTCTGACACAAAGCAACCCTGTAGGACAGAGTAGAATTGCCCCATAGGGTTTCAAGGAGCAGCTGGTGGATCTGAACTGCTGACCTTTAGGTTAACAGCCAAGCTCTTAACCACTGCCCCACCAGGGCTCCATATACATATATAACTTAGAATTATCTCTAAAGAATATTTGTCCTTTTCTCATTTATGTAGTCATTCGATAATTTTTTTACATCAGTTTGGATTATGGATATTTTATACTGTTGAGTAAATGATAGTTACCACCTCCAAGCGAGAACTCTCATCACATGGAGAATAGTAAGTCTCTAATTGGTGTCAGGGTTCCCAAGAAAGACACGACTTACACATAGGCACTGGATGAAACAATGCTTTACTCAACCAGAGAAGAGACAGAGCACGGTCAGCTTCAATAGTGGACTTCAGTCCACTGGGTGCAGTGAATTACTTAATATGGCCTTTCTAGCCATAGTATTTGTGACTCCCACACAGTAATGGGGTGGGACTATGCAAATAAGGTGCTTGTGGCCAACCAAGAGGATTGGACAGCTTGCTGCTAATATATATAAGAGGTATAGAACCTGTGATGATTAAGGTTATCTGTCAAATTGGCTGGGCCATGCTTTTCAATGGTTTTGCAGTTATGTAATGATGTAATTCAGCAGTTATGTAATAATGAAGTCATCCTCTATGTTGTAGTCTGATGTAACTGTCGTACATTTTGTGATGTGTTGTAAATCCTAGCCTCTATGGGTCACATTCAAGATCTATTCTGAAGTACAATGCTATCAGTGATAGGACTGATGTGCCTACAACAAAGACCAGTTAACAAGACTATTATTCAAAGTTATGTACCAACCACTAATGCCAAAGATGAAGAAATTGAAGATTTTTACCAACTTCTGCAGTCTGAAATTGATCAAACGTGCAATCCAGATGCACTGATAATTTCTGGTGATTTGAATGTGAAAGTCAGAAATAAAGAAGGAGCTGTAGTTGAAAAATTTGGCCTTGGTGATAGAAATGATGCTGGAAATCATATGGCAGAATTTTGGAAGACCAATGACTTATTCATTGGAAATACCTTTTCTCAACATAATTGGTGACTATACACACGAGCGGAGCCCTGGTATCGCAGTAGTTAAGAGTTTGGCTGCTATCCAAAAAGCCAGCAGTTCAAATCCACCAGCTGCTCTTTGGAAACCCTATGGGGCAGTTCTACTCTGTCCTATAGGGTCCCTATGAGTTGGAATCAACTTGACAACGGCAGATTTTTATACACGTGGACCTCGCCTGATGGAATATACAGGAAAAAGATGGACTACATCTGTGGAAAGAGACGATGGAGAAGTTCAATATCATCAGTCAGAACAAGGCAGGGGCCAAGTGTGGAACAGATCATCAATTGCTCATATGCAAGTTCAAGTTGAAGCTGAAGAAAATTACAGCAAGTCCACAAAAGCCAAAGTATGACCTTGTGTATATCCCACCTTAATTTAGAAACTATCTCAAGAATAGATTTGATGCATTGAACACTAATGACAAAGGACCGGATGAGTTGTAGAATGACATCAAAGACATCATACATGAAGAAAGTAAAAGGTCATTAAAAAGACAGGAAACAAAGAAAAGACCAAAATGAATGTAGGAAGAGACTCTGAAACTTGCTCTTAAACACAGAGTAGCTAAAATAAAAGGAAGAAATGATGAAGTAAAAGAGCAAAAAAGATTTCAAAGGGCAGCTTGAGAAGACAAGGTTATTATAATGAAATATGCAAAGACCTGGAATTAGAAAACCAAAAGGGAAGAACCACACGCTTGGCATTTCTCAAGCTGAAAGAACTGAAGAAAAAATTGAAGCATTCTATGGGAACAATGTTGAATGAAGCAGGAAGCATCAAAAGAAGATGGAAGAGCACTGCAGCACCATGCAGGGGTGACCCTAAAGAATGGTAGTGATAGGAAACCCTCCCAGTGAAGAAACTTAGGGCAATGAATCTTGTTCATTTTGCTTGGAAGAAAATCTGGGCAGAGGTATGGATCTAGCTAGATGGTCATGGGCTTGCAAGGCACAAAATTGGACAAGTGTTACAAGGAGGTCTGGAGAAGAGATATGTGGATAGACCTCTCCAAACTGACAGAGAATATGAGGACATTTGTGTCCCATGTAAATGTTCACCAAAGGACTATCTCAGCAAAAGAGACAATAATCAGAGAGACAAGATGACCCTATGTGTGGATGTCAGTCAGTTTTCCTCCAGCAGCCACACCTTTCATTGCCCAATGTGCTTATAGCAGCAGGGATGAAGACTGTACAGCGACTTCCACTCACCAACACAGCTGGCTATGGCCTATGCTGAGTGACCACATGCCAACAACAAAGATCAATACTGACTCCCCCAATATGGTACAATTCCCTGGGAGGACCAGCCAGATGCCTGGTAGCAGTGATTTGTTCTGACTAAAATAAACACTTAGTCTGGATATGGGGGTAAAAAAGAAGAAGAAGATGGAAGGAATACACAAGTGTCATGGTACCAAAAAGAACTGGTTGACATTTAACCATTTCAGAAGGCAGCATATGATCAAGAACCAATGATACTGAAGGAAGAAGTCCAAGCTGCACTGAAGGCATTGGCAAAAAACAAGGCAGCAGGAATTGACGGAATACCAACTGAGAAGTTTCAACAAATGGATGCAGTTCTGGAAGTGTTCACTTCTGTATGTCAAGAAATTTGGAAGAGAGCTGCCTGGCCAACCGACTGGAAAACATCCATATACATGCCCATTCCAAAGAAAGGTGATAAAACAGAATGTGGAAATTATCAGACAATATCATTACTATCACATGCAAGTAAAATTTTGCTGAAGATAGTTCAAAAATGGTAGCAGCAATGTATCAACAGGGAACTGCCCGAGATTCAAGCTGGATTCAGAAGTGGACATGGAACAAGGGCTATCTATCATTGCTGATGTCAGATGGATCTTGGCTGAAAGCAGAGAATACCAGACAGGTGTTTTATTGACTCTGCAAAGGCATTCGACTGTGTGGAGCATAACAAATTATGGATAACACTGCAAAGAATGGGAATTCCAGAACACTTAATTGTGCTCATGTGGGACCTGTACATAGACCCACAGGCAGTCAACTGAAGAGAACAAGGGGATACTGTGTGGTTTAAAATCAGCAAACCATACTTATTCAATCTGTATGCTGAGCAAATAATCTGAGAAGCTGGATTACATGAAGAAGAACGCGGCATCAGGATATTGGAGGATGACTCATTAACAACCCGTGATATGCAGATGACACAATCTTGCTAGCTGACAGTGAAGAGGACTTGAAGCACTTATTGATGAAAATCAAGACTACAGGCTTCAGTATGGATTACATCTCAACATAATGAAAACAAAATCCTCACAACTGTACCAGTAAGCAACATCATGATAAACAGAGAAAAGTTTGTGAAGTTGTTAAGGATTTCGTTTTACTTGGATCCACAATCAACACCCATGGAAGCAGCAGTCAAGAAATCAAATGACGTAGTGCACTGGGCAAATCTGCTGCAAAAGACCCTTTAAAGTGTTAAAAAGCAAAGATGTCACCTTTAGGACCAAGGTGCGCCTGACCCAAGCCATAGTACTTTCAATCACCTCATGTGCATGTGAAAGCTGGACAATGAATAACACCAAGAACTGATGCCTGTGAATTATGGTACTTGCAAAGAATATTGAATATTATCATGGACTTCCAGGAGAATGAACAAATCTGTCTTAGAAGTACAGCCATAATGCTCCTTAGAAGCGAGGATGGTGAGACTTCGTGTCATGCACTTTGGACATGTTATCAGGAGGAACCAGTCCCTGGAGAAGGACATCATGCTTGGTAAAGAAGAGGGTCAGCAAAAAAGAGAAAGAACCTCAATGAGATGGACTGACACAGTGGCTACAACAATGGGCTCAAACACAGGAATGATCGTAAGGATAGCACAGGACTTGGCAGTGTTTTGTTCTGTTGTAAACAGGGTCGCTATGAGTTGGAGTTGACTTGACGGCACCTAACAAACAAAATCATGCCTGTGGTTATGGTCCCAGGTGAGAGTGAGTTGTCCATTACGTTAATGAGGCAGGATCAGCGTGGGAAGTATCTGGAGTCACAGTCTTACTAGAGTGTGACTCAAGTCATCACCCTTACCATGCTTATTTAAGGCACACCCTTGCACCACCTTGCTCAAGAAAGGAGAGTTTTTCTGAGGGTACGGTCTTCCTCCAAAATATATGGATGCTCTGGCAAAGCTTTCTCTTGCTCTGGATCCTGCATCTGGCTTGTCATCATGTGACCTCTGGTTCTTGGAACTTGAACCAGCAGCCTATCATCTGACCTGATTTGCCTGCTTATGCAGCTTTGTGAGCCAGCAGCCTGTCATCTAACCTGCCACTCTGGATTCATCAGCCCTTGCAAGAACATGAGTCAGGAAAATCCTCCAGCCTGATGCCTAACCCATGGATTTGGGACTTGCCAGCCTCCACAACTGCTTGAGCCATTTCCTTGACAATCTGTGAGTTCTGAGACATTGCAGTGAATTACGGAACCCAAAGATGGGAAGGAGAGTACTGAGGGGAATAGTTGATGTTAGAGACGATGGAGTGGTATAGCAGTTTGGAAAAACTGGAAATTTGAGACATCTTTAACCTCTGCCTCATAGGAAACAGTTCTGTGTTGATCTTTATAAAAGAAATTGTTCATTTAGTCCCCCATGGCCAGTGGGTCACTCGCAACAGCAGCTGATGCAGGGATGATGGTCTGCACGCACCCTTTTTGTGCTGCAGACCTCCTTCCCTCCTCAACAGGAAAAGATCTAGAAATGGGGTTAGCCCGGTGTGATCTAACCCACACATTTAGTTAAGTGCTTCCTGAGAATGTCAACATGTGCTCTGAACAAGAAGGGAGGATGTGCTGATAAGCCACCGTCTACTATAGGATGTGTTTTCGGTCAAGGGAGTCAGCCCACTCTCACCTAACCAAAGCAGCCAGGCTGACACTTCTGGTTCTAAGCACAAGGTTCATTTGTAGCTCACAGGAAAAGCCAGCGGGCTATTCTCAGACTGCGCCCCACACATAAACTTTGGACTATAATCTGATAGTATCATTTATTCTGTTACTAAAATTATTCCAGCTTTAGCTATTGAGTGCTATTTCAGATTGGCTCCCGTGTCCCTTTGACATGCCCCTCCCATGCTTTTTTTTTTTTAAAAGCAATTCTTTACTTTCTATCACCTCAAGATGTTCCAGACTAATCTTATATTTTAACTGTCCCAGCCCTAGAATCACTCATTTCTCCAAAGAGCCCAGATTCTCTTTAGTGGAGACTGGCATTTAAAAACCAAGATCTGGACAGGAGTGTGCTCAATGCTACTGGGGTGTCACTTTATCTAGGTCCTCTCAGTAAACACAGCTAGTAACCATGTATATACACATCTGTAAGTATTTCTGTATCTGCCTAATAATATATCTACTAAGGTATAGAGGAGTTCATATTGCTATATTCCATTCTAATTCAGCACCATTATACACTTTCCTCCTAGGTTATTTGTAGCTTCTTTCTCTGAGAGTGAAAAATCTGGTTACCATTGCAGTGTGAAGAATTGCTTTTGTGTGCCCATTCTCGCCATGGTCTTACTCAAGTGATTGGGTGGGACTGTGCAAATAAGGGAATTGTGGCCCACCAAAGGAACTGGTCAGTTTGGCCATCCTCCTAGGCTTAAAAGAGATCCAATTCCAGAGCAGGGAGAGGATCTCACCACCACCAAGGAAGAACATCCAAGAGCAGGGCCCATCCTTCGGACCTGGGATCCCTGCGCTGAGAAGCTCCTGGAACCAAGAGACCGAGAGAGAGAGCTGCAACACTGAAGGCAGTGAGAAGCGGTTGCAGAGAAATGGTGGCAGGAGACCAGCAGGAGATGGTGTGGTGGGCTTCCCAGCCTACAGAGTGAGAAAGCTGACTGCCTTCAGGCAGAAGGCTTACTGGCAGAGTAGGGTGCCTCCAGGCACTTGGTGGAGCTACCTTTGCTGACCCATGGAGCCAGAGCTGAGTGCCTTCAGGCCGAGGCTTACTGTTGGACTAGACTGCCTGTGGCACTTAATGGCAGAGCTAAAAGAGCTTTGTAACACTTGCCCAAGCAGGGCAGAGGCTGAGGGCCAGAGAGAGGCATGCCTGCAAGCGTGGCTGGGAAGAAGCTGTCCTGATGGAAGAACTGTATCTTGAGTGTTCCTGAACCTGAATTGTAACCTGTTACAATCCCTAATAAACCTCATAATTGGGAGTATTGTCTAAGTTCTGTGTGGCCACTGCAATGAATTATTGAAGCCAGCAGAGAAGTAGAGAGTGCCATGGGACTGAATTGGTGTCAGAATTGGTAAAGATGGTAGAGAGAGAAGGCATGTCTGAACTCTGTCTCATAGGAATCAGCCTTGGGCTGTTGTTCTTGATTCTCCTTTCCCCTTTTAAAGTTTGAGGTCATCAGACACCACCACCCCCATGGCATTTTTGCAACCATTACCTAAAATTGATTTACTTATCTCTTCAACCCTAGTATATATGTAAAGGAGTTTCACAGTCGATATTCCATGCCTCAAGAAAATTTCTGGGCAGCAAATCCATTCTGTAAACTACCTTCCAATGGCTCATTCACTTCAATGACAAAACACTCTTAGGTTACTGGTTCACTCATTCACTTTGCAAATCAATACATTAATTAATTTTCTGTGTGCTGGGAAATATAAAATGATACAAACCAGTGCTCTCCAATATAATTTTCTGGAAAGATAGAAATGATGGACATTTCACTCAGTATACACGTTCCTGCCACATGAAGAGATACAAAGTCTTGCTCATTGTCTGTGCTGTCCAAACTCTTAGGCAACAGTCACATATCGGTATACTGAACACTTCAAATATGGCTAGTGCTGTAAGAAAGCAAATTTTAAATTTTATTTTTTAACCCTAAAGTTTAAATAGTCACAAGAACTATCAAGAAATTTATAATAAAGGTGGACCTAACATGGCGATATAGACAGAAGCACCACGCCATCCCTCCACAGCAAAGACCCAAAAAACCAAGTAACACAGAGACAAACATCAATCCTGGAACCCTAAGCTTCAAACAGATAAAGAACTCAGCCAAGCACCAAATGGAATAAGAAACTGACAGGGAACAGACAGCGAGGAGAGTTACCAGGGGAGGTCCCCTATCAGCTAACACAGCACAGTTCCACCATCTTGGATTCCTATCAGAGATCAGCGGACAGGGAGTATGGGAAAGCAGATTCACGGAGCTCCCAGCAGGAGACAGAACATCTGGTAACCAGTGAGACACACTTTCCCACCCCCTACCCTGCCTCCCCCTGCTTAACCTTTGCCACTTCCCGGCTACCCAATCCGCGGCTTCCTGGTGGGCTAATTTGCAGCTTCCCAGCAGGGCAATTGGCTGCTTCCCAGCGGGCCAAGACCACAGCACAGGAGGCGCCAGTTCCATGCTGTGAAGATTTCACACTGCCCACACCGGCCAGCTTATTCACTGCCATTTCTTTGTGGCTGGAGTTGCTTTTTTCGGCCTCCTTTGGTTTCTTCTCTGCCTCTCACCTTCCCCCACTCCTTTCTCTCAAACATCTGACTCTGTGTGCCATCTTTGCTTCTTCTTGACAGGCTGTGAAGCACCACTCGGCTGGGGAACTGCTTCCCTGTCCACGCCACCACACTGGTGGGATCCCTGGGGATTTTTTTTCTTTTTGTTTGTTTTCTCTATTTTCCTTTTTATTTTTGTTCATTTCTTGGTTTCTTGTCTCTTTCTACTTACCTTCTTTTCCTGTCTCCAGAATAGCTGGCACTGTGTATCATCTCCAGCCCTTTTAGCCCAGCTGCACCACGTGGCTTAGGAGCTGCTTCCCTGGTCTGCACAGCTGGTCGATCCCTGGGGACATCTTTTTTTAATTTTTATTTTATTTTTTCCTTCTTATTTGTCTTCATTTCTTGGTTTTTCATCTCTCTACTACAACGGCAAGCTCCCTCAGCACTTTTTTTGTGTGTGTTGGGTGGGGGGGACTCCTGCTTCTCTCTCCCCTCTCTCTTCTTTCCCATACCCAGCCTAGCTCCACATATCACAACCTCCTCCTCCCCCTCCTTCCTGCCTATCTGCACCATATGCTGAACACTGCACTCCTGAGCAACACAGGCACGGCCTACTGTAACTGGCCCTGCACTGACCCCGGCTCACCTTGTTGGCCCCAGTACGTGTCGCTAACAGCCCATCCCAGCCCCTCTCCTTCAGCTGAGTGACTAGCCCTGACCATTGGATGAGGAAGTGAAAAGTATCATGTCCACAGATGTGTAAACAACAAAGAATGCACAGCCTGCCTGCTCAGACATAATGAAATAAAACAAAAAAGCAGGATGAAAAAAGCAAATCTACAATCAATAAATAAAGAAAATAACTACTGAATTGTCCCAAAGACAGGAGACAATATCAAAACATATTAAAAAAACAGGACAGGATGGTTACAGCAGGTGTCCAAAATAAAACATCAGATGAATTTCCAGTAGAAGAAAAGGCACTAGAACTACCTGATAGGAAATTCAAATCTCTTACTATTCAGAGCTATCCAAGAGTTGAAGCACAAAGCAGATGAAAATGAGGAAAAAACAAATTCATGGAAAAGGCAGACAAATTCATGGAAAATACAGACAAAAAAATGGAAAAATTCAGGAAAATAATACAGCAACAAAATACTAAATTCACACTAGGAATCATACAGAAACAACAATTACAAATCCAAAAGACAGAGAATAAGATTTCAGAAACAGAGAGTGTCATAGAAGAGCTGAGGAGCTGGTTTGAAACGATGGAAGACAGGATCAGTAAAACTGAAGAGAAACTCTTGGAAACAACTTTGAGGAAAAATCAGAAAAAAGAATGAAGAAAAATGAAGAAACCCTGAGAATTATGTGGGATACAGTCAAAAGCAAAAATCTGCAAGTGACTGGAGTTCCAGAACAGGGGGAGAAAATGGAAAACACAGAGAGGATCATTGAAGAATTGCTGACAGAAAATTTCCCTAATATCATGAAAAATTAAAAGCTGACCATCCAAGAAGCTCATCAAACCCCATATAAGATAGACCCCAAAAGAAAATCACCAAGGCATATATCATAATCACAGTAGCTAAAACCAAAAACAAAGAAAGAATCCTGATAGCAGCTTGAGAAAAACAAAAGTCACATACAGGGATGAAACAGTAAGACTAAACTCTGATTACTTGGCAGAAACCATGCAGGCAAGAAGACAATGGGATGACATATATAAAACCTTGAAAGAAAAAAACTGTCAACCAAGAATATATCCTGCAAAACTCTCATTCAAATATGATGGTGAAACTAAGACATTTCCAGATAAACAGAAATTAAAGGAATATGTAAAAACCAAACCAAACTTACAAGAATTATTAAAGGGAATCCTTTGGTTTGAGAACAAACAACATCAGACGACAGTCTGACTCTAGGACACAATATCGCACCAGGCAGATACCGACCTGGGAAATGAACTCTCAAGGACTATTCAAAACCAAAAGATTAACAGGGAAACTGAGAGGTTAATCTGCAAATGACAACCATCTCAGAACAATAAAACAGAGAATAAACGGTGTAGGTACAGAACTTTCTAATGGAGAGGAAGGCAAGGCGATACTAAGTAATAATAGACTGGTCAAACCTAGGAAGATAAGGGTAAATTTCAAGGTAACCACAAGGAAAGTTAACAAACCTACTCATCAAAATGGAGAAAAACATAAAGTCTCAGTAAAAACAAAATCTACAAAAACAAGAGAAATGAAAAAAATCCACAAACAAAAGGAATTCAGCACAGGAGAGTAAGAGGAACAAAGAAACTGTCAGCACCTCAAAAAAAGGCACTAAAAAATGACAGAAGTAAACTCACACCTATCAATAATTACACTTAATGAAAAAGCCTAAATGCCCTTGTAAATAGAAAGACAGTGACAGAACAGATTAAAAAAACAGTATCCATCAATATGCTACCTACAAGAGACACATCATAGAAAAAAGACATAAACTTACTAAAAATCAAAGGATAGAAAAAATATATCAAGCAAACAGCCACCAAATAGAGCAGGAGTGGCAATATTAATCTCAGAAAATAGACTTTAAAACAAAATCCACCATAAAAGACAAAGAAGGGCACTGTATCATGATTAAAGGACTGATCCATCAAGAAGATATAACCATAATAAATATCTACACACCCAATGACAGGGCTCCAAAATACATAAAACAAACTTAACAGCACTGAAAAGAGAAACTGACAGTTCCACTATAATACTTCAACACACCACTCTCAGTGAAAGACAGAACATCTACAAAGAAACTCAATAAAGATACAGAAGATCTAAAGGCTACAATCAGCCAACCTGAACTCAGAGACATAGAGAACATTCCACCCAACAGCTGCAAAGTACGCATTCTTTTCCGATGCACATGGAATGTTTTCCAGAATAGACCACACCTTAGGCCACAAAGCAACCCTCAACAAAATCCAAAACACTGATATAATACAAAGTATCTTCTCTGATCACAACACCATCAAAGCAGAAATTAACAACAGGAAAAGCAAGGCAAAAAATTCAATTACATGGAAACTAAATAACATCCTGCTTAAAAACCACAGGGTAACAGAAGAACTCAAAGATGGGATCAAAAAATTCCTAGAATCAAATAAGAATGAAAACATATCATACCAAAACCTCTGGGACACAGCAAAGGCAGTGATCAGAGGTCAATTTATAGCAATAGATGCACACATCAAAAAAGAAAGGGACAAAATCAAAACATTAGCTACACAACCTGAACAAATAGAAAACAACAAAAGAAGCCTACAGCCACCAGAAGAAAGGAAATAATAAAGATCAGAGCATAATAAATGAAATAAAGAATAGAAAAAAAGATAGAAAGACTCAATAAAACCAAAGGTCAGTTCTTTGAAAGGATCAACAAAATTGACATACCACTAGCCAAATTAACAAAAGAAAAATGGTAGAGGACACAAATAACCCAAATAAGAAATGAAATGGGGGGCATTACAACAGACTCAACTGAAATAAAAAGGGTCATAACAGAGTATTATGAAAAACTATATTCCAACAAATTTGAAAATCTAGAGGAAATTGACAAATTTCTAGAAACACACTGCCTACCCAAACTATCACAAACTGATGCTGAAAATCTGAACAGACCCATAAGAGAAAAGATTGAAAAGGTAAAAAAAAAAAAAAAAAAAACTCCCAACAAAAAAAAGCCCTGGCCCAGATGGCTTCAATGGAAAATTCTACCAAACATTCAGAGAAGAGCTTACACCAGTATTACTCAAATTATTTCAGAACACAGAAAAGGAAGGGATACTTTCAAATTCATTCTATGAAGCCAGCATAACCCTGATACCAAAACCAGGCAAAGATACCACAAAAAAAGAAAATTACAGACCAATATCTCTCATGAATATAGGTGTAAAAATTCTCAACAAAATTCTAGCCAAGAGAATTCAGCACCATATCAAAAAAATAATACACCACAACCTAGTGGGATTCATAACAGATATGCAAGGATGGTTCAACATTAGAAAATCAATCAACATAATCCACCACATAAATAAAAGAATCACATGATCATCTCAATCAACACAGAAAAGGCATTTGACAAAGTCCAACACCCATTCCTGATAAAAACGCTCAATAAAATAGGTATAGAAGGGAAATTCTTCAACATAATAAAGGGCATCTATACAAAACCAACAGCCAACATCATCCTTAATGAAGAGAAGCTGAAAACATTCCCCTTGAGAACAGGAACAATAGAAGGATGTCCTTATCACCACTCCTATTTAACATTGTGCTGGAAGTCCTAGCTAGAGCAATAAGGCAAGAAAAATAAATAAGAGCAACCAAACTGGTAATGAAGAAGTAAAACTGTCCCTAACTGCAGATGATATGATACTATACATAGAAAACCCAAAAGACTCCATGAGAAAATTCCTGGAACTAACAGAAAGATTAAGCAGAGTAGCAGGATTCAAGATAAGCATACAAAAATCAGTTGGATTCCTAAACACCAACAAAAAAAACAATGAAAATGAGATCAGGAAAGCAATACCATTTATAATAGACCCTAAAAAAATAAAATACTTAGGAATAAATCTAACTAGGGATGTAAGAGACCTATACAAAGAAAAATACAAAACACTACTGCAAGAAACCCAAAGGGATCTACATAAATGGAAAAACATACCATGCTCATGGACAGGTAGACTCAACATTGTGAAAATGACAATTCTACCCAAAGCAATCTACAAGCAATAAAATTCCGATCTAAACACCAACAACATTCTTTAAACAGATGAAAAAAACAATCATTAACTTTATATGGAAAGGGAAGAGGCCCCAGAGAAGTAAAGCATTATTGAAAAAGAAGAATAAAGTAGGAAGACTCACACTACCTGACCTCAGAACCTACTATACGGCTACAGTAGTCAAAACAGCCTGGTACTGGTACAATGACAGATACATTGACCAATGGAACAGAATCAAGAACCCAGATGTAAATCCATCCACCTACAGTCACCTGATCTTCAACAAGGGCCCAAAGTCCATCAAATGGGGAAAAGACCGTCTTTTTAACAAATGGTGCTGGCAAAATTGGATGTCCATCTGCAAAAAAATGAAACAAGACCCATACCTCACACCATATGCAAAAACTAATTTAAAATGGATTAAAGACCCAAATATAAAACCAAAAACTGTAAAGATCATAGAAGAAAAAATAGGATCAACGCTAGAGATTCTAATACACGGCATTAACAGGATACAAACCATAACTACTAACAACATACGAACTCCAGAAGATATGCTACATAACTGGGATCTTCTAAAAGTTAAATACTCATGCTCATCAAAAGACTTCTCCAAAAGAATAAAAAGAGAACCTAAAGACTAGGGAAAAAATTTTTGGCTATTACAAATTCAACAAAGGTCTAAGCTCTAAAATCTACAGGAAAAGCCAACAGCTCTACAACAAAAAGACAAATAATCCAATTAAAAAATGGGCAAAGGAAATGAACAGACACTTCACCAAAGAAGACATTCAAGCAGCTAACAGACACATGAGGAAATGCTCGTGATCACTAGCCATTAGAGAAATGCAAATCAAAACCACAATGAGATACCATCTCACCCCAACATTACTGGCATGAATCAAAAAAACAGAAAATAATAAATGTTGGAGAGGCTGTGGGGAGACTGAACTCTTATGCACTGCTGATGGGAATGCAAAATGGTACAACCATTTTGGAAAACGATATGGCACTTCTTTAGAAAGCTAGAAACAGAAATACCATATGATCCAGCAATCCCACTCCTAGGAATATATCCTAGAGAAATAAGAGCCATCACAAGAATAGACATATGCACACCCATGTTCATTGCAGCATTGTTCACAACAGCAAGAAGACGGAAACAACCTAGATGCCCATCAACAGATAAATGGATAAACAAACTATGGTACATACACACAATGAAGTAGTACACAATGATAAAGAACAATGATGAATCTGTGAAACATTTCACAACATGAATGAATCTGGAGGACATTATGCTGAATGAAATAAGTCAATCACAAAAGGAAAATACTGGATGAGACCACTACTGTAAAAACTCATGAAAAGTTTTACACACAAAAGGAAACAATCTTTGATGGTTATGAGGGAGGGGAGGGGAAGGGCTGGAAAAACACTAAATAGACAATAGATAAGTGGTAACTTTTGTGAAAGATAAGACAGTACACAATACTGGGGAAGCCAGAACAACTTGTTCAGGGGAAGGTCATGGAAGCTCCGTGGACAAATCCAAACTCCCTGAGGGACCGAATTACTGGGCTGAGGGCTATGGGAACTATGGCTCAGGGAACATCTAGCTCAATTAACACAACATAGTTTATAAAGAAAATGTTTTATATTCTACTTTGGTGAGTAGCATCTGGGGTCCTAACAGCCTGTGAGTGGCCATCTAAGATACTCCACTGGTCTCACCCTTTCAGGAGCAATGGAAAATAAAGAAAACTAAAGACACAAGGGAAAGATTAGTCCAAAAGACTAAAACACCACAACCACCTTGGCCTCCACCAGACTGAGTCCAGTTCAACTAGATGGTGCCCGGCTACCACCACTGACTGCTCTGACAAGAATCACAATAGAGGGTCCTGGACAGAGCTGGAGAAAAATGTAGAACAAAATTCTAACTCACAAAAAAAGACCAGACTTACTGGCCTAATGGAGACTGGAGAAACCCCAAGAATATGGCCCCTGGACACCCTTTTAGCTCAGTAATGAAGTCACTCTGGAGGTTCACCTTTTTGTCGAAGATTAGACAGGCCAATAGGACAAAATGAGACTAAAGGGGCACAACAGCCCAAGGGCAAGGACTAGAAGGCAGGAACGGATAGGAAAGCTGGTAATAGGAAACCCAAGGTCAAGAAGGGAGAGTACTGACATGTCATAGGTTGTTAACCAATATAATAAAACTATGTGTACTAACTGTTTAATGAGAAGCTAGTTTGTTCTGTAAACCTTCATCTAAAATACAATAAAAAAACAAAGAAATAAACTAAGAAAAAAGAAACTTACACCTGAGGAGATAAAATACAGGCATGTAAAAAAAAAAGAAAAGAAAAAAATCTTATTTGTTTTCTAGGATGTTTAAGTACCATTAAAAGGAGTCCTTACCCCAGGAGTCCATGGGTGGGACAAACAGTGAGAACACTGAAAACACTCAGCTGCTGATCAAAAGGTTGGAAGTTTGAGATTACCCACAGATAACTCAGAAGAAAGGTTTGAAAATGTGTTTTCAAAAATCAGCCATTGAAAATCCTTTGGTGCACAGTTCTAATCTGACACACATGGAATCATCATGAGTCAGAATCAACTTGATGGTGACTGGTTTTTCAAGAAGAAAATTATCATAAGAAGTTTTTAGGACTTTCTAACTCCTAAAAATCTAACTAAACCCCTTACGGCAATTACTCTGTATCTACTTCATCTAAAGTAGATAATGTATCCTTTGACTAGATGAAAAAATGGTGTAGCAGAGGAATCTGACTTCCTTTAACTTCACAAGGCAGAAGGAGAATCAAGGTCGGCATCGACAGCCCAAAGCTGATTCCTCTGAGGCAGAAGTCAGACATACCTCCTCTCTCCAACCTTTTACCAGCCGTTCCTCCCATGGCACTCACTACTTCTCTGCTGTGTTTGATAATTCGTTGCAATGGCCACACAGAACTCACAGACAATACTCATGATTACAGGGTTTATTAGGAAAGTAACAGGATACAGTTCAGGATCAGGAACGACTCAAGATAGTTTTTCTATTAGGACAGCCTCTTCTTAGTCATGCCTGTAGGCAGCTCTCTTTTTGGCCCTTGGCCTCTTGGCCCCTTGGTATAGCCTCTGCCCTGCTCCGGCAAGTGTTACAAATCTTTTTAGCTCCACCACTAAGTGCCCAGGGGAACCTCACTCCATCAGCAAGCCTCCTGCTCAAAGGCACTTAGCTCTCTCATTCTATGGGTTGGTGAGCCTAGGTCTGCCAAGTGCCCAGAGCCACCTCACTCCACCAGTAAGCCTCCTGCCCAGAGGTGCTCAGCTTTCTCATTCCACCACGCCATCTCCTACCCATCTGCTAGTTCTGCTACCTCACTTTCTTTGTCACCACTTCTCGCCATCTTGAGCCACCTCCAGAGTTACAGCGCTCTCTCTGCGTCTCCTGGTTCTAAGAGTTTCTCAGCGCAGGGACCCTGGATCCAAAGGATGCACTCCGCTCCTGTCTTTTCTTCTGGGTTGTATTTAGGTCCCTATCTCTGCCTGCTTCTCTTTCCTTTTATCTCCTCTAAGATAAAAAGTGTGACTCAAGTAAGGCCATGACTTCAATAAAGATGGTAAGGATGGTGACTTGAGTCACAACCTGTAAGCGGTGATGACTCAAAATATACGCCACTTTAATCCTGCCTCATTAACATAATGAAAAACTCAATCCCAAATGGGACCATAACCACAGGCACAGAGGCTAGGATTTACAACACATCACAAAATAGAGGATAATTACATCAAATCACAAAATGTAGGACAACCACACCAGACCACAAAATGGAGGATGACTACACCATTACATAACTGTCAAATTACATTACATAACTGTCAAACCACTGAAAATCAGCCCAGCCAAGTTGACAAATCATCTTAAAATCACCAGTTCCATACCTCTTATTTGCATTAGCAGCAAGTTGTCCAATCCTGTTGGTGAGCCACAAGCACCTTATTTGTATAGTCCCACATAATCATTGTGTGGGAGTCACAAAGCCTATGGGTAGAGGGGCCATATTAAGTAATTCACTGCACTACACTAGATTAGCTGAAGAGTAACATTTTCTGCAACATAAAGTAAGACATAATTGATCCCCGAAGGCACTACCACATTCACTGGATTAATAAGGTTTCTCTCCAGTACAAACTCTCTGTTATTTCCTGAGGGTTCACATCTGGCAACAGGCTGTCCCACAAGGACTATATTCCTATTTGTTAGGAGTCCACTGGTGTTTAATGAAGACTGAGATGCCATAGAAGGTATTTGCAGAGTCACTGTACTAACAGGGTTTTTAACCTGTGTTAGATCACTGGTATGTGATGAGCTGTGACTCCCTGCAGAAGGGTCTTCCACATTGACTGAATCTACATATTTCTCTCCTGTGTGTATTAATTTATGGTTAAAATGATCAAGCATGGAGGCAAAATTTTTTCCACACACACTGCAGACATAGGGTCTCTTTTTTGTATGAATTCTTTCATGGAAATTTAGTTGTTGCTTTTGGTTGAAGGCTTTCCCACATTCACTGCATTGAAAGTATTTCTTTACTTTATGCGTGTTCTGATGTCTAGTGAGCCATGATTTCTTGAGAAAGACTGTGCCACAGTCTATGCATGCATAGGACAATTGCCTATGAGTTCGATGATGAACAAAGAGACTTAACTTTCGGATGAAACATTTTCCACATTCACTGCATATATAGGGCCTCTCTCCTGTATGAAAAAATTAAAGAAAGAAAATTAAAATAAGTCCATGAGAGCCAAAGTACAATGCTGAGTATATCCCACCTGAATTTAGAGACCATCTAAAGAACAGATTTGAAGCACTGAACACTAATGACAAAGACCAGACATCAAGGACATCATACATCAAAAAAAGCAAAAGCTTATTAAAAAGACAGTATAGAAAGAAAAGACCAAAATGGATGTCAGAAGAGACTCCGAAACTTGAACAGACAGTAGCTGAAGCAAACGGAAGAAATGATGAAGTAAAAGAGCTGAACAGAATATTTCAAAGGGCAGCTTGAAAACACAAAGTATTATAATAAAATGTTCAAAGACTGGATATGGAAAACCAAAAGGGAAGAACTCACTTGGCATTTCTCAAGCTGAAAGAAAAGAAGAAAAAATTCAAGCCTCAAGTTGCAATACTGAAGGACTCTATGGGCAAAATACTGAATGATGCAGGAAGCATCAAAAGAAGATGGAAGGAATACACAGTTATTGTGCCAAAAAGAATTTCTTGACATTCAGCCACGTCAGGAGGTAACATATGATTAAGACCCGCTGGTAGTGAAGGAAGAAGTTCAAGCCGCACTGAACACTCTGGCAAAAACAAAACTACAGGAATTGACAGAGTACCAATCCAGATGATTCAACAAACTGATGCAACCCTGGAAGCACTCACTCATCTGCCAAGAAATCTGGAAGACAGCTACCTGGCTAACCAACTGGAAGAGATCCATTCATGTGCCCAATCCAAAGAAACGTGATCCAACAGAATGCAGAAATTATCAAACAGTATCACTGATATCACACTCAAGTAACATTCAGCTGAAGAGCATTCAAAAATGGTTGTAGTAGTACATTGACAGGGAACTGCCAGAAATTCAAGCCAGATCCTGAAGTAGATGTGGAAAGAGGGATATCATTGTTGATGTCAAATGGATCATGGCTAAAGTAAGAATACCAGAAAAATATTTACTTGTGTTATATTGACTATGCAAGGACATTCCACTATAAGGATATTAACAAATTATGGATAACACTGTGAAGAATGGGAATTCCAGAACACTTAATTGTGATCATGAGGAAACTACAAATAGATCAAGAGGTAGTGCTTTGAATGGAATGAGGGGAGACTGCTTGGTTTAAAAATCAGGAAAGTTGTGTGTCAACTTTCTATCTTTTCACCATATTCAATCTGTATGCTAAGCAAATAATCTGAGAAGCTGGACTATATGAATAATGGGGCATCAGGAATGGAGGAAGATTCATTAATAACCTGTGACATGCAGATGACACAACCTTGCTTGCTGAAAGCAAAAATGACTTGAAACACATACTGATAAAGATCAAAGACCAGTCTTCAGTATGGATTGCACTTCAACATAAAGAAAAAAAAAAATCCTCGCAACTAGACCAATAAGCAACATCGTGATCAACGGAGAAAAGATTGAGTTGTCAAGAATTTCATTTTACTTGGATCCACGATCAACACCCATGGAAGCAGGAGTCTAGCAATCAAGTGACACATTGCACTGGGAAAATCTGCTGCAAGAGACCTATTTACTATTCAACTTGTTTAAAAGCAAAGATGTCACTTTGAGGACGAAGGTACACTTGACCTAAGCCATGGTATTTTCAATCACCTCATATGCAGTGAAACCTGGATAATGAATAAGGAAGACTGAAGAACTGATGCCTTAGAATTATGGTATTGGTGAAGAATATTGAATATACCATGGACTGCCAGAAGAACCAACAAATCTGACTTGGAAGAAGTACAGCCAGAAAGTTCCTTAGAAGCGAGGATGGTGAAGCTTCATCTCAGTACCTTGGACATGTTATAAGGAGAGACAATCCCTGGAAAAGGATATCATGGTTAGTAGAGGGTCAGCGAAAACGAGGAAGACCTTCAATGAGAAGGGATGATACAGTGGCTGCAACAGTGAGCTCAAACATAACTGTGAGGATGGCGCAGGACTGGGCAGTGCTTTGTTCTGTTATAGACAGGGTTTTCTGAGTCAGAACTGACTTGACAGCATCTGACAACAAGAACAACTCCTGTATGAATATTTTTATGTAAAAGTAGTTGTTTCTTTCAGTTGAAGGCTTTCCCACATTCACTGCATTGAAATTACTTCTTTATGCGTTTTCTGATGTCTAGTGAGCCATGATTTCTTGACAAAGACTGTGCCAGTCTGTGCATGCACAGGATGACTATGAGTTCACTGATGAACAATGAGACTTAATTCGTGGCTGAAGCATTTTCCACATTTACTACATATAAAGGGTTTGTCTCCTGTATGAGTTTTCTGAGACATAATGAGCCCTGATCTTGTAACAAATGCTCTGCCACTTTCTCTGCATTCCTAAGGTTTTTCTCCTGCGTGAGCTTTCTGATGGTTAGTGATCATGTACTTTTTAGAGAAGACTTCGCCACATAGACTGCATCTATGGGGTTTCTTCCTATATGAATCATCTGAGATTCATGAGCACAGAATTCCAGAAGAAGGTTTTCCCACATTCACAACATATATGCAGTTTTTCTATCTTGTCAGTTTTATGGTGTTCAGTCAGTTGGTACTTCATGTTGTTGGTTTTTTGACTCTCATGGTATTCAAATTCAGTATGAAATTGCTCATGTTGGCATGAAGAAAGATTTCCTCCTCTCCATTGAACTTAGCAGAGTTCTTTATTTTACATCTTCTGCTCTGATTAATGTTAAAATCGATTTCAGTTTTTGCACCTAAGTCAAATATACTACGATCTTGCCTTAAAGCACAATGACTTTAGTGCTGATGAATAATAGTTTCAAATGCATTATCTTCATAGCTTTGTTCTATTCTATTCACCCTGCTTTCATTTGGCATGTGCCCCAACAGACGATCATTAATTTTCTGGATTTCTAGAAAAGAAGAGAACAATGAATCCTTCCATCATCTTGATTTGGAATAAAGCTATTTTTAAAAATGCTTTGATGTGAAGTGGCTCTATAGTGACAGTCCTATGATATGAGTATAAATAAAACCTCATGTTTAATGTTCCCTGCACACTGGTTAAAAACACAATATAAACAACCCAAAAGGTAAAAGCAGTTAGTGTAGAAAAAAGGTGAGATAGTACATAAGGAATAAATATGTATTTGGCTGTTCCTCAATAAGATCTTGCAAAACATACAGAAACTGTAAAATACAAGCAAGTCACTCTGAGCAGCAGACCACAGACGTTGGAGGGCCACTTGATCCAATCTGGGGAAGAACAGATTCATTCCACAAATCCTCACTGAATCACAACTATGTACCAGGCATGGTGCTGGTGTTGGGGACACACACATTCCTCATGTTTATGGAGCTGTGGTGAGATGCCTTTCTTGATGCAGCCTTTTGCCTTGGGTCTTTGGAAAAACAGCTTGAGAGATTTTCCCCCTAAGCCCTGAGGAGTTACCTTTGCCCTAGTTTTCTACCCCAGAGGGTTTGTTATTTTTTCCAGGTTGACTGACATTTCCTAGTTAAGCTGTAAAGAACTTGTGGTTTGATAGTTTTTGTTTGGCTCTGGGCTACACACTGCCCTGTGATTGGTAGATACTTCGCAGGGATTGGTCAACAGACTATGCAAATGAGGTGTCTGTGGCCTACCAAGAGTGGATTAGTCAGCTCATGGCCATGCCTTGAAACTGATAAGGAGTTTGCTTATATATGCAGCCAACCTCACAGTGCCAGGCAGACAGAAGCAGAATGAAGAAAAAAAAGAGAAGAGAAAAGCAGAGAGGGGGAGGCTAGGATCCTTCTAAAAGAGCTGAAATGGGTTGAATGCTGTAACACTGAAGATACTGAGAGGCCTGGAAGGGGCCCTGTGGCAGAGCCAGTGGCGACAGGCCCACAAAGGGCCCTGCAGCAGTCGGTGGTGACAGCAGAAATCTGTTACTAGGAATGCAGTTAAGAGAGCTGAACAAAACTTCTACACCAGTATCAGCTGGGTCATGGAACAATGGAGAGGACAACGTCAGGGAGGCCAAAGACAGCCTAGGCCAAAGGCCTAATTCTTGCTTGGTAATCCTGTTCCTAACATGTTCGTTTTCTTCATTCTGTAGACCACCATCAAACAAACTTTCTCAAAACACTAATTTCACATTTACTGGAAACTTCCTGTAGTTAACATTCCAACCATTGGTCTAGCTAGGCCATTCTCCTGTATTCCTACAGGAAGAGGAAAACAATATTCCTTAGGGAATATTACAACAGGACAAAGGAGCACATAATCTCTAGAAGCAGACAAGTTGCCACACTGGTTGTGGGGTTTGTCACCTTTCTCCTCATGCTATACCTGCACTAGTTAAGAAATCATCATACAGAGACCTGTAAAGCAGAGGAATCTGATTAGGTAGAATTCAAAGTAATGACAAGATGAGTAGAATTTAAGATATACAGTGGTAAAACCTAAACATATAGAATTGCCTGGGAAAGAATATGGTAATAGTTCCCTGGGGATATTGGGATATTAGTTTTGTCAAGATAAGCAAAATACATAGAATTAAAGTCTACTTGCAGTCCCTGGGTGATGCAAACAGTTAACATCCTTGGCTGGTAAACAAAAGTTAGAGACTAAAGTCCACAAAAAGGCACTTCAAAGGAAATGCCTGGCAATCTACTTCCAAAAAATCAACCACTGAAAATTCTATGGAGCACAGTTTTCCTGACACAAATGAGATCACCATGGGTTGCAGTCAACTCAGTGGCAACTGGTTGAAATCTACGTTAGACAATATCAAGGGAGATGTCAAATGGCAGTCTCCTAGGGAACAGAAGGAGCTTATTTCATTAGAATGAAGGAAACTTTAAAGGTTATGAGAACATATGAGAAAAGGGAGAACGAACTTTTGGAGACTGTCAGAGAAAGAGAAAGCAGAAGCTAAGGAAGCAGATAAAAGCACAATGAGAGACCAGTTTACTGAGCGTGCACAACATTTAAGATGGGGTTGGATGTTAGGATGTGAAATCGGTATTACCCAATGGGGAAGGAAGGTGCTTTACTCAGTAGACTGTTATGAACTCAAAGTTCTCTCTTTGAAAGGTGGAATTTCAAAGGGAAGTGGAAAGACATGAAGAAGGGAAAGATTTTAGAATCCTGGAAAGAAGAGAACTATACGAACAAAAATATCAAGATGTAGAACAAATAAACAAGGATCTGATCTCAGAAGAGGCAAAGGGGTATATTTCTCTCTGAACTCAACAACAACAAAAAAAGAGGTTCCACATAGGAGAGGGATACGTGGTGGGAGAGGGATATGTGGTGGCACTGTTATGAATCCTCAGACACCCTCCACAGCTGTGACACCTTCTCTCACTAGAATGTGACTCCACAGCCTTCCCCCCTTGAAGGTTTTCATTTGCTCACCTGAAAAGGTTCGAGTATGGATTTTGTCTTCTATACTCCATGGTGGTTCTCCTCGTTCCAACCTGGACAGTGCATCTGGCTTACTAACTTGATACCCTGTTCATGGGAAATGACAGAGACTTAGACAACACCAAATGTGACTTGGGTTTGTGGGGACTGCAGAATGTTATATTTGGGACAAAATTATTTCCATACATACACAGTAAAGGACATTTTCACAGGAGAGGGAGTATATACCCACTTATCTAGGGTCAGAGTTTAAACTGAGAATCTACCACTTCAGAGCACCAGAGACACTTCAAAGCCGTTAATGGTTGAGAAAAGAAAGGTCACTGACTGGGCACCCCAAGTGACATAGGGAAGCTGTCCTCACCTACAGACACCAGATTGCTATAGTTCTCCAACATCACGTCCCGGTACAGGTCCTTCTGAGCAGGGTCCAGGAGCTGCCACTCCTCCCAGGTCAACTTCACAGCCACATCATCGAATGTAAGTGATACCTGTTACAACAGGGTCCTGTTCAGTGAAGTGATTTACTTCTGATGATATAAATGAAACGTGAAGGCCATTGTTCTGCTCATTTCCTCTATACAGGATGCATCTACATACTTAATGTTCTTTTTAAAAATATAAAAAAAGAAAAATTATAACGAAACATTCTGTAATTGTGCGTTCAATCATCCATCCATTCATCAAATGAGATGTTTCCATAATGTGGAGCAATTGAATCCTCTTGATAACCAAGGAACATCTCACATTCACATATATTCATACATACACACACAAGTGTGTGTAGATGTACATAGATGTGTGTATATATATATACGTGTGTGTTAGCGCATGTATGTGCTTGCGTATTTGGCCACCTATCTGCTAAGTGATAAACATAATGCAAGTGACATCTGAGGGAATAAAACATGTTACTACATTCAACATGAGTCTTCACAACCAATATCAGAATCTACAGTGAAGAGACTTGACGTGTCAGTAGCAAGGAAGAACAAATGAAAAAGATTGATGCCACATGGACATCACTAAGGATCCAAGAAAGAGCAGCTGAAAGAGACAAGGATATTTCCCCCCCAGCAGAGAAAGTCTTCCCCTAGAATTGGCACCCTGAATTCGAACTTTTAGCCTCTTTAACTGTGAGAAAATAAATTTCTGTTGGTTAAATTATATATTTCTGTTCGTTAAATACCCACAGCAGCACTAGGAAACTAAGATATCACATATACACTTCACCAGGTTTTCTGCAATAGTAACATACTGCATAACTGTAGTACAATATACTAATCAGGAAACTGACATTGATACAATCAGTCTATCTTATTTAGACTTACCAGCTTACATGACCTCTTTGTGTGCATGTTTAGTTAGCTCTACACAGCGTTATCCCATACATAGGCTCTTGTGATTGCCATGTAGAACACAGTGATGGGTACACAACAGGGCAAATGTGATTAATGTCACTGAATTGTACACTTAAAATACATTGAAACAGCAAAGTTTTGTGATGTGTATTTTACCACAATTAAAAGAAAGAAATTAAACCGTTCCATCAGAAGGATCTTTCACAGTACCTTTATAGCCTGAGAAACTTCCCTCCCTTTCCTCCTTACCCTTGGAACTCATTAATCCACTTATCCCAAAAGGTTACACGCTGTATGATTACGTTTATATAACATTCTTGACATGAAAAAATTATAGAGATGGAGAATATATTTTTTAAAGTCAAGGTCAACCTCTAAACATAAAAAGACCTTATACGTACGATTATGTTCCTTTAAATTTGTTCAGATTAAATACTTGGTTCTCTCCCAAACCCTACTGGTGATAAATGTGCTCTATTTTTTTCCAGTATGACTATGAACTCATGGAAATGCTCTTCAGTTATACAGTAATTAGTCTTTAGATGCTGTTACAGATTGAATTGTGTCCTTCAAAAATGTGTGTCAGCTTGGGTAAGCATGATGCCCAGCATTGTGTGGTTGCTCGCTATTTTGTGAACTGATGTGATTATCGTATGTGTTGTAAATTCTAACTTCTATGATGTTAATGAGGCAGGAGTCAATCTACAGGATTAGACTGTATCTTGAGTCAATCTCTTTTGATATATAAAAGACAGAATTGAGCAGAGAGAGATAGGGACCTCCTACCACCAAGAATGAAGAACCAGGAGGGGAGCACATCCTTTGGACCCAAGGTCCCTTTGCTGAGAAGCTCCTAGACCAGGGGAAGATTGATGACAAGGACCTTCCCCCAGAGCCAGTAAAGAGTGAAAGCATTCCCCTACAGCTGGCACTCTGAATTTGGACTTTTAGCCTCCTAGATTGTGAGAGAATAAATTTCTCTTTGTTAAAGCCATCCACTTGTATTTCTGTTACAGCAACACTAGGTAACTAAGATAGTCCCTTCAAGTTGGCCTCTATGGTCTTTGTAATATGATGCCATTCATGTAAACATGTGGTAATAGATGTATGTGTTTCTGTATATATGCATATTTATGCATATGTATACGTATGTATAAATTATATACACACACATCATGCAGGAACTAACATACATGCATACATCATGCAGGAAGTAATCACTACCAGTCATTTAAAAAAGGAGATTAGAAAAGATGTGTAGGAAGAGAACCTATTTTCTGGTATGTGTACTTTGTTATGATTTGAGACTTTTACCATTAAAATGTATCCAGGAGTCATTTGTGTACTTAAAAAATAATAATAAAGGCAATAAAAGGCAGGTACACGTAGATGTGAACATGGGGAAAGACTGCATTTTCCAAGATGAGGCGAAGTTCTAAAGTAAATCTTATACTTTCCAAGAATCCAAGCCATTACCAGACAAGAGTACTTTCAGCTTCCTACTTCCAAGTCTGTATTCAAACATGGGTTCACTGAGAAGTGTTTGAAAGTTGTGCAATGCTTCCATTTTCCTAGGATGTTTACATTTCATTCCTGGATAAACACAGACCACCACAAGGCTGAGTCCATAGATTAACTTGCGTTTGTCTCCTGTGTCCACTGAGTTTACCTGGTCTAATCCTACAGGGGTCTATGAGGAACCCTGGAAGACACAGCCATAGGAAACCAGCTTTTGCATTTATGAGAATGCTGCTGTTCAGGACATCATCCACCGCATCACCTCTAGGAAAAACCATCAAAGAAACTTACTAAGACTAAAATCCCACGAAATACTGAAATCCCCCCAGAAATTGACCATCTTTCTCCTTAAATCAGTGCTTATCATGTAAATGGGGCCCTGGTGGCACAGTGATTAAGAGCCCAGCTGCTTACCAAAAGATCAGCAGTTCAAATTCACCAGCTGCTCCTTGGAAACCCCATGGGGCAGTTCTACTCTGTCTTATTGGGTCGTTATGAGTCGGAATCAACTCAATGGCAACGGGTTTGTCTTTTTTTTTAATCATGTAAATTATAACGATTTTCTTTTTTGTTGGGTGAGACAATTATTATATGTAAGCTGATAGTTACTGCAACCCTCAGAATCCACCCGTCACACATTATATTTCAACATCAGTAATTTGATGTTAATCCTATGAACAATATGCTGGATCCTGCTTTGCTTGTTGTTGAAGTCAGAGTCTAAGTTTATTTCTCTCCAGCTCCTACATTTCCAAATATACACTTTCCAGATTAACTAAACTGATGTTTTACAGGTGTCTACAAATCTATTATGGAATAGAGGAAAGCATAAAACAAAGCAAAAGTCACCTGTGTCTTCATTATTTTCTTTTGTTTTCGGGAAATGACCAGCAACTGGGATGCTGTCTTTTGTGCCTTCTGGATCAGGTCTAAATTTCGGCTCAGATATATCAGCCTCTGGTGAAGAGTGTCCCCAGAAATGACAATTCCCAAATCCTGGAACTTCCTTCTTCCTTCAATTGATTGTTTTGCTGCTGGGAAGTCAGGGTCTACAGGCTGAAGGGAAAATTCAATTTGAATGGTATACTCCTTCTGGGTAGGGATGCTGTCACTGATCTTTGTACTCACATTAACACAATGCCCCCAATACTGCTGACTATCCCTTTATTTGGTGACTCAGAACATTTTCTATACTTGGGCAATAAAGTAAGATACAGAATTTGCAAAGACATGGGTAAAAGATGTCGTCTCAAAAAATGGTGCTTGGACAATTGGATATACAGGTGAAGAAAAAATAATGTTGATCCCTACCTCACAACATACACAAGAATCAATATAGGGTTAACTGTATTTCTCAATGAGAAAGGTAAATCAATAAGCCTATAAGATGATAAGATGACATTATGGTATTGTAAAAATGGTGTAGCAGAGGCATCTGACCACCTCTAACTTCACAAAGGGGAAGGAGAATCAAGATCAACAGCCCAAGACTAATCCCTGTGAGGTGGAGGTCAGACATACCTCTCTCTCCAACCTTTCTGACACCAGCTGTCCCTCCCACAGCACTCTCTACTTCTCTTTTGGGCTCTGTAATTCACTGCAATGGCCACACAGAACTCACAGATGATACTCATGATTATGGGGTTTATTAAGTAAGTAACAGGTTACAATTCAGGATCAGAAATGACTCAGGATACAGTTCCTCAATCAGGACAGCCTCTTCTAAGATGTACTCACAGGCAGGTGTCTCTCTGTCCCCCGGCCCGTCAGGCCTCTTGGGCTGGCCTGGACTCTACCCTGCTTGGACAGGTTTTACAAAGCTCTTCAGTTCCACTGATAAGTGCCCACGGACAGCCCACTATGCCAGTAAGCCTTGTTCCAAAGGTGCTCAGCTCTCTAGCTCTGTGGGTCGGGAAGCCTAGCTCTGCTAACAACTGCCCAGAGGCAAGCATTCCACCAGCAAGCTTCCTACCTGAAGGCGCTCCCCTCTCTTGCTTCGTAGGTTGGCAAGCCTAGCTGTACCAAGTGGCCAGAGAGACCCCACTCCAGCAGCAAGCCTCCTGCCCAAAGGTGCTCAGCTTTCTTGCTCCATGGCTGGGAAACCAACTACACCATCTCTTGCCAGTCTCCTGGTTCTGCTGCCTCTGCTGCTGCTGTTTCCCTGCCACTGCTTCTTGCCTTCTCCAGGATTACAGCTCTCTCTGTCTCCTGGGTCTATGAGGCTTTCAGCAAAGCAGTCCCAGGCCCAAAGGACATGCTCTACTCCCATCTCTTCTTCTTGGTGGTAGTCAAGTTCCCCCTTTCTGCCTCTGGGATGGCTCATTTTAAGCCCAGTAGGATGGCAAAACTAACCAATCCCTTTATTAGGAATCCATACACCTTATTTGCATGGTCCCATCCCCAGACAGGTGCCATGCACCTTATTTGCATTATTAGCAAGCTATCCAATTCCCTTGACGGGCCACAAGCACCTTATTTGCATACTGCCACCCAATCATTTGGTGGGAATTATAAGACCATGAAGAGAAATGCCATATAAAAGTGATCCATTGCACTACTGGTATGGAAATATATTTTAAACAGGCCACATAAAGTACTAACTATACAGTGAAGGATATTCTGTTGGTAGAACTGCAAAGTGGTATAACCACTTTAGAAAACACATATCATCTATTAGATTGATGATACACATACCCTTCAAATTAACAATTTAAGTCTGAGGTATACATCTAGCTATATATCCACCCAAATTAAGTGTACATTTGAACAAGACATGTAAAATTTTTATAGCAGCATTATTCATAACAGTTCAAACATCAAACAGCCCAAATGTACTATGATAGGAAAAACTGCTATAAAGTGTTTTCAAACAATGGAATGCTATAGAGAAAATACATCCTTTGAAAGGGAAGAATGTTTTTTAACACTTCCAAAGGATTATAAAACTAAATAATCAAACAAAAATAGAGAATCATATGAGAGACCTCATGTCGCCTGCAAAGCCTAAAATATTTACAAAGTACTCATTTGCTGAATAAGTTTGCTAATTCCTGTTACAAAGCAAAGTGAGTTCTAACAACATGAATGACTCTCACAAACATAACAGTGAGCAAAGTAATCCTGAACCCTCCAAAATAAATCTATGATACACAAATTTCATTTATTTTCTGTTGAAAATAGATAAAATTAAATAAATTATGATTAACTAAATGGTAAAACTATAATAAACAAAAGGCTGGAAGTGCTTCGTATAAAGACCAGGATGGTAGTTACCTTTGGATGTGAGGGTTGGGGATGACTGGGTACATTAGGTGCTGGCAATGTTCTATTTCTTTGCCTAAGCAATGGATGCTTCCTTGTATACTGTCCCTTAATAATTGACTTGTACTTTTTTTTTTTTTTTTGGTTTAAGTTTTTTTGTCTGTGTATTTTAGGTGAAAGTTTACAGGGCAAATTTCTTTCTCATTCAAAAATTTGTACACAAATTGTTTTGTGACATTGGTTGCAATCCCTGCCAAGTTTCAGCATTCTCCCCCTTTCCCTTTACACCTCAAGTTTCCTGTATTCATTTGTCCAGGTTTCCTGTCCTGTCCTGCCTTCTTATCTTTGCTTTGGGCAGGTGTTGCCCATTAGGACTCCTATACTTTATTGAAAGAAGAAGCACATTCCTCATATATGTTATTATCTAATCTTTAGCTGAAAGGTGGACTTTGGGAGTGGTTTCAGTTCTGAGTTAGCAGGGTGTCCGGGGGCCATGGTTTCGGGGGGCCCTCCAGTCTGTTAGACCAGTAAGTCTGGTCATTTTCTGTGAATTTGAATTTTGTTCTTCATTTTTCTCCTGCTCTGTCTAGAACCCTCTATTGTGATCCCTGTCAGAGCAGTCAAGGGTGGTAGCTGGGCACAGTCTATTTCTTCTGGGCTCAGGCTGGCAGTGGTTGTGTTTCATGTGATCCATTAGTCCTGTGGACTGATAGTGTCCTTGCATCTTTGGTTTTCTTCATTCACCTTTGCTCCAAACATGATGGGACCAATAGCTGTATTTTATATGGCTGCTCGAAAGCTTTTAAGACCTCAGACGCTACTCACCAAAGCAAGATGTAGAACATTTTCTTTATGAACTATGTTATGCCAATTGACCTAGATGTCCCCAGAGACCATGGTCCCCAAGCCTCAGTCCCAGTAATTCAGTCCCTCAATATATCTGGATGTATCTAGGAAGCTTCTATGGCTTTGCCTTGGTCAAGTTGTAATGTATTGTATATTGTCTTCTCTTTCACCAAGGTTGACACTTGTCTGTCTAGTTAGTGATTTTCCCTCCCCACTCTTCCCCTCCCTTGTAACAGCAAAGATTGTTTTTTTCTGTGTGTAAATGTTTTGTTGAGTTTTTATAATGGTCTCATACAATATTTTTCCTTTTGTGATTGACTTATTTCACTCAGCATAATGCCCTCCAGATTCATCCATGCAGTCAGATGTTTTGCAGATTCATCGTTCTTTATTGTTGCATAATATTCCATTGTGTGTTTGTGTGTATGTACCATAGTTTAGCCACTCATCTGCTGATGGGTACTTAGGTTGTTTCCATCTGTTTGCTATCATGAATAATGCTTCAGTGACCATGGGTGTGCATATGTCTACTTGTGTGATAGCTCTTATTTCTCTAGGATATATTCCCAGGAGTGGAATTGCTGGATCATTTGGTATTTCTATTTCTAGCTTTTTTAAGGAGGTGCCATATCATTTTCCATAGTGGCTGTACTATTTTACATTCTCACCAGCAGTGTATAAGAGTTCCTATCTCCCCGCAACCTCTCCAACATTTGCTATTTTCTGTTTGTTTTTTTCATTCATGCCAGTAATGTCAGATGAGATGATATCTCATTGTAGTTTTGATCTGCATTTCTCTAATGGTTAATGATCGCAAGCATTTCCTCATGTGTCTGTTAGCTGCCTGAATGTCTTCTTTAGCGAAATGTCTGTTCATATCCTTTGCTCATTTTTAGACTGGATTATTTGTTTGCTTGTTTTTATTGAGGTGCTGAGGTATTCTATAGATTTTAGAGACTAGAACCTTGTGAGATATGTCATAGCCAAATTTTCTTCCCCAGTCTGCAGGTTCTCTTTTTACTCTTTTGGTGAAGCCTTTTGATGAGCATAAGTATTTAATTTTTAGGAGATCCCAGTTAACTAGTTTATCTTCTGGTGTTTGTGCATTTTTATGGTTTGTATCCTATTTATGCCATATATTAGGGCCCTTAGCATTGTCTCTATTTTTTCTTCCATAATCTTTATAGGTTTAGGTTTCATAGTTAGGTCTTTGATCTATTTTAAATTAGTTTTTGTGTATGGTGTGAGGTATGGTTCCTGTGTAATTTTTTTATAGCTGGACATCCAGTTTTGCCAGCACCATCTGTTAAGAGTCTCTCTTTTCCCCATTTAGTGGACCCTGGGCCTTTATCAAAGATGAGCTGACCACAGGTGGATGGATTTATGTCTGGATTCTCAATTCTGCTCCATTGGTCTATGTGTCTGTCATTATACCAGTACCAGACTGTTTTGACTACTGTGGCTGTATAGCAGGTTCTAAGATCAGGTAGTGTGAGGCCTCCTACTTTTATTCTTCTTCTTCAATAATGCATTACTAATCTGGGGCCTCTTTCCTTTCCATATAAAATCAGTGATTAGTTTTTCTATCTCATTAAAGAATGCTGTTGGTATCTGGATTAGAACTGCATTATGGCTGTAGATGACTTTGGGTAAGATTGACATTTTTACAATGTTGAGTCTTCCTATCCATTAGCATGGTACGTTTTTCCATTTATGTAAGTCTCTTTGGTTTCTTGCTGTAGTGTTTTGTAGTTTTCTTTATATGGGTTTATTATGTCCCTGGTTAGATTTATTCCTAAGTATTTCATTTTATTAGGTGCTACTACAAATAGTATTGTTATCCTGATTTTCTTTTCAAAGTTGTCTTTTTTGGTGTATAGGAATCTAACTGATTTTTATATGTTGATCTTGTATCTTGCTACTCTGCTGAATCTTTCTATTAGTTCCAGTAATTTTCCTGTGGAATCTTTAGGATTCTCTACATATAGTATCATATCGTCTGCAAACAGGGAGAGTTTTACTTCTTCCTTACCAATTTGGATGCCCTTTCTTTCTTTTTCTTGCCTTATTGATCTAGCTAGGACTTCCAGCACAATGTGAAGTAGGTGATAAAGGGCATCCTTGTATTATTCCTCTTCTCAGGGGGAATACTCTCAGCCTCTCTCCATTGAGAATGAGGTTGACTGCCATCAAGTTGATTCTGATTCATAGCAACCCTATAGGACAGAGTAGAACTGCCTCACAGGGCTTCGAAGGAGCAGCTGGTGGATTTGAACTGCCAACCTTTTGGTTAGCAGCCAAACACTTAACCACTGCGCCGTAGATGCCTTTCATTTTGTTGAGTACTTTTCCTTCTACTCCAATTTATTGAGAGTATTAGGAATGGGTGTTGGACTTTATCAAATGCCATGTCTGCATCGATTGAGATGATCGTGCGATTCTTTTCTTTTTTCTATTTATGTGGTGGATTACATTGATTGATTTTCTAATGTTAAACCATTCGTGCATACCTGGGATGAATCTCACTTGGCTGCGGTGTTTATTATATTTTTGATATGATGCTGAATTCTATTGGCTAGAATTTTGTTGAGAATTTTTGAATCTATATTCAAGAGACAGAAGGGAAGCATGTCCTTTGGACACAGGATCCCTCGTCGAGAACCTCTTTGACCCAAGAGACAGAGAGAAAAAGCTGTAACACCAGAGATGATGGGAGATGGTGAAAAGCAGCGGCACCAAAACAAGGAGATGGTGTGATGAGCTTCCAAGTCCACAGAGCAAGAAAGCTGAATGCCTGTGGGCAGAAGGCTTCCTGGAGGAGTAGGAGCCCCCGGACGCTTGGCGGAGCTAGTTTTGCCGAACTACAGAGCTACAGCTGAGCGCCTTTGTGCCGAGGCTTACTGGTGGAGTCGGGTGCCTCTGGGCACCTACTGGGAGAGATGAAAGAGCTTTCTAACACTTGCTCAAGCAGGTAAGAGTCCAGGCAGAGGGGCCAAGGGTCAGTGAGATACTTGCCTGTGGCATAGCTCAGAAAAGGCCATTCTGATTGAAGAACTGTACCCTGAGCATTCCTGAACCTGAATTGTAACCAGTTACTTCCCTAATAAACCGGATAACTGTGAGTATTGTCTATGAGTTCTGTGTGGTCAATGCAATCACTTATTGAGCCCAACAGAGAAGTAGAAAGTGCTGTGGGAGGCAACACTGCTGTCAAAATTAGTAAAAAGGTTGGAGGGTAGAGAGATGTCTGAACTCCGCCTCATAGGAATCAGCATTAGGCTGTTGATCTTACTTCTCCTTTCCCCTTGTGAAGTTAGAGGAGGTGAGACACTGCCCCCACGCCATGTTTATACTTGGTGTCAGAACCTGGATTGTTGCAATGGCTCCACGCTCATGGAAGCATGGGACTTAGGAAGAGAAAGAACAAAAGGGCTTAGGAAGTAAAAGTTTTGAATCTTAGATGATTACTTTGGTTGTTTTTATCTGTAATGGCTGAAAGAAAAGTAAGAGATGTTATGCTGCAGCTGAGGGGAGAAAACCCACATCTGGAATGGCTTGGGGTGCAATGAATTACTTAATATGGCCCTTCCAGCCATAGTCTTTATGACTTACATATAATGATTGAGTAGAACTATGCAAATAAGATATATGGAATCTGTGATGGCTGGAGTTATGTGCCAGTTTGGCTACGTCATGATTTCCAGTATTGTATGGTTGTCCTACATTTTGTGATCTGATGTAATTATTTTAATTATTCTCCATTTTATGTCTTTTAAATCCTAACTTCTATGCTAATGTGGGAGGATTAGTGTAGGGTGCATCTTAAGTCACAGCCTTGCAGGACGCCATGACTCAAGTCCAACCCTTATTCAAGTTACACCCTTTGCTGGGGTGTGGCCTGCATAAAAGGTATATATGTAGGTGCTCTGGCAGGGCTCTCTCTCTCTCTGCACCTGTATCCTACATCATTCTCTGACCTCTGGTTCTTGGAACTTGAGCTAGTGGCCTGCCATCTAACCTGCTGATTCTGGGATTCACCAGTTTCTGTAGTCCCATGGGCCAGCAGTCTTATCATCTGACCTGATTTGCCATATTCCACAACCTTGTGAGCCAGAAGTCTGTTGTCTGGCCTGTTGATTTGGGCTCGTTGGCCCTGGCGGCCACGTGAGTTACGAGAAGCCTACGCCTCTCCCGTGCATTTGGGACTTGCCAACCGCCACAACCGCATGAGCCATTTCCTTGATACAGTTCGAGTTCTGTGAGACGTTACAGTGAATTATGGACCCAAGGGACAGGAGGAGAGTGCTCGGGGAGGAGGAGTAGTTGATGTTAGAAATGATGAAGTGGTAGCATACTGAAAAAGTTGGACATTTGGGACATTTTTAATCTTGGCCTCAGAGGAAACAGCTTTGTGCCAATCCTCATAAAAGAAATTATTAATCATTGGTAGGGGGCCACGGTCTACTGGTTCCACCCAGCTAGAGGCCCGAGGCCATATGCATATGAATGGGAAAATAGTCAAGGGTTAGAGAAGATAAAACTACAATGTTATTTAAAAGGGTCATGTGTTTATTGAATGTACTATGGATACAGAATGTTTCTCTTACCTAGTGTAAAGCAGACCAAAATGTACGATAGAAATGAATACTGGATAGTATTGATTACACAGAGCGTGTAACTCCGCCTTCAGCCAATACTTGATTGGATATGCTAAAAGGGGAACTAGGATTTGCCCAAAGGAAACACAGGCTGTTTGAATGCAGTAGCTCTGTGTATCGAGTATTGTGGTCTTGGGTCAAAAACCTGAGCTCCACCCAAAACCTTCATAGTCAGGAAATTTGCATTTGACAAGACATTCAGACTCACCTAGAACTGCTGAAAGAACAGGAGACTTGCATTTGAAGGAAGGACCTGCAAAAAAACAAAAAATGACTGTTTTGGTTTTTAAATTTTGAGCAAGCAGTTTGTGTCTGGGTGCACCTAAGCAGGATAGGTCAGTGCCCATCAGAGGGAACCTTCTTCCAGGAAGGCAGTTAAAGGCAGCCGGCGAGTAGACAGCCTAGTCTGCTCACTTGAGGTTCATCCAGGTCCACTCAAAGAGTGAAAGTGGGGAAAGCACAGCAATGAAGAGATGGGCTGATTTTGGACATGTTCCACTGGCACCCATTGACCTAGCCCACAGAGACTTGGGATGAGAGAGAGCGAAATGGCAGCTGGTCAGACGTGCAGGGAGTTGTGTGGACTCCTAAGTTTACGGGTGGTGCCCGCTGACCTAACCCACGAGAGTTAGGGATAAGAGAGAGAGAGAGAAGGGTCTAGCTAGTCTGAAGTGCCTGGAGGAGTGTGTGAACTTCCGAGCTTACAGCTGGTACCCACTATGACCTGCTTGGATGGCTAGGGATGAGCTGACCAGAACCCGAATGAATGAAGAGGAAGATGTCTGATACCATGAGCTGGCACAAATTTCAGCAATTTGATGGTTTGCTCTGGAATGGACCGGACTGGACTTTGCTTATGGATGCAGGTGTTCAAAGTGCCAAGCAAAACAGAAGATTCTAACTCCCTGAGGGACTGAATTGCTGGGCGGAGGGCTGTGGGGACCATGGTCTCAGGGATCATCTAGCTCAGTTGGCATAACACAGTTTATAAAGACAATGTTCTACGTTCTACCTTGGAGAGTACCATCTGGGGTCTTAAAAGCCTGTGAGCAGCCATCTAAGATACTCCACTGGTCTCACCCCTTCAGGAGCAAGAGAGAATGAAGAGAACAAGAAACAATGAAAAGATCAGTCCAAAGGACTAATGGACCAGCGCTACCAAGGCCTCTACCAGACTGAGTCCAGTACATCTAGATGGTACCTGGCTACCACCACTAACTGCTCTGACCGGGATCACAATAGAGGGTCCTGGACAGAGCTGGAAAAGGATGTAGAACAGAACTGTAACTCACAAAAACAGACCAGATTTACTGGCCTGACAGACTGGAGAAACCCCAGAGTATGGCCTCCGGACACCCTTTTAGCCCAGTGGTGAAGCCCCTCCCGAAATTCACCATTCAGCTGGGGATTGGACAGCCTCATAAAACAAAACAGGTCTAATGAGGCACAGCAGTCCAGGGACAAGGACTAGAAGGCAGGAGGGGACAGGAAAGCTGGTGATAGGGAACCCAAGGTTGAGAACAGACAGTGTTGACATGTCATGGGGTTGTTAACCGTTCTCATAAGGCAATATGTGTACTAACTGTTTAATGAGAAACTATTCTGCAAACCTTCATTTAAGGTTAGGAAAAAAAAAAAAAAAGAATTATCTATGTGAGATCATATTGACAACAGCAACTCAAAAAGTTTGATGGGAAGCCTAGGGGACAGTGAGTTGAAGATACTGGTGATGGAATGATTTGTAAAAGGATAGTGAGAATAGCAGCACAACTGGAAGAATGTAATACAGGTTACTGAATTGTACATGTAGAAACTTTCAGAATGGTGTAACTTTGGCTATATATATTTTCACCAAAAAAAAAAGTCCTCAAGGTCGAGAAGGGAGAGTGTTGACATGTCGTGGGGTTGTTAACCACTGTCATAAAACAATATATGCACTGACTGTTTAATGAGAAACTACTTATTCTGTAAACCTTCATCTAAAGTACAATAAAAAATTAAAAAAAAAAAAAAAAAAGATTCTGACCTCTGCTTCACAGGAATCAGCACTGGGCTGTTAATGCTGATTCTCCTTCACTTTGTGAAGTTAGAGGAGGTCAGACACCCCTGCCATGCTATTTTTATAGGGACACAATGCTGGACAAGAGTACAGTGGCTGAATCTAAGCACTCTTAAAAGTTTTGCTATACTGATACCTCGTGAAGCTCAGAGCAAAAGAATAATCTTCTCTCAGTTAAATTTTATCAGAAGCCAGAAAAGGTGAAGCTGAGATAACCTGCAGAGAACCTAACCAGATCAGAAAAACCTACAACAGACTTGAGTGGCTACTGCCTGAGTAGCCTGACCCTGAGGACTATCTGCCATACTGAAAGACTCATTATGAACAATTAAGACTAGCAAAATGATTGGGAGGAGGAAGTTAGTCCTTCAAACATAAAAAGGGCAATGGCCAGAAGAACCAGAGGGGCCTGTGGTGCACTGAATTACTTAATATAGTCCTTCTAGCCACAGTCTTTGAAACGCTTACCAAATAAGTGGGTGGGACTACGCAAATGAGGTGCTTGTGGCCTACTAAGGGGATTGGATAGCTTGCTAATAACGTAACTAATATGCATGGCACCGCTGTGGATACGTGACTTTGCAAATAAGGTGTATGGAACCCTAACGAGGGGACTGTTCAGTTTTGCCATCCTGTTAGGGTTAAAATGAGTGACCCCACAGGCAGGAAAGGGGATCTCCCAACCACCAAGAAGAGACAGGAACAGTGCACATCCCTTGGACCTGGTATCCCTGTGCTGAGGACCCCTTCGACACAAGAGACAGAGAGAAAAACTGTAACACTGGAGATGACGAGAGGCAGTGAGAAGCAGTGGTACTAGAACCAGGAGACCGGCAGGAAATTGGCAGGAGACAGGGCGATGGACCTTCCTACCTATGGAGTGAGAAAGCACCTTTGGGCAGGAGGCTTGCTGGTGGAGTAGGGTGCATCTGGGCACTTGATAAAGCTAGGTTTGCCCACTGATGGAGCTAGAAATTGAGCACCTTTGAGCTGAGGCTTACTGGCAGAGTCAGACGCCTCTGGGCACTTACCAGCAGAGCTAAAAGAACTTTTTAACACTTGCCAGAGTAGAGGCCAGGCCTAGGGGCCAGAGCTACAGAGAGACCTGCCTGTGGGCACAGCTGAGAAGAGGCTGTCCTGACTGAAAAGCTATATCCTGAGTGGTCCTGAACGTGAAATATAATCTGGTACTTCCCTAATAAACCCCATAATCATGAGTATTGCCTGTGAGTTTTGTATGGTCATTGCAAAAATTTATTGAACCCAGCAGAGAAGTAGAGAGTGCCATGGGAGGGACCGCTGGTGTCAGAATTGGTTAAAAAAAAAAAAAAATGTTGGAGGGTAGAGGCATGTCTGATTTCCTTCTACCTTATAGGAACCCCTCGGGCAGTTAATCTTAATTCTCCTTTCCCCTTGTGAGGTTAGAGTTCATATGTCACCCCCACGCCATTTTTACAGTCTCCTTGCCAGAAGGATGAATAAATAACAAAACAGAGATTCAGTCAGCAAAGTAGAAAGTGTGCATGCATGTGAAGCTTTGTGGGCCCAAAGGTCTCTGTTACAGATTAGAAACAACTGCTATACATTCGGAAACTCTGGTGGCATAATGGTTAAGAGCTACAGCAGCTAACCAAAAGGTCGGCAGTTTGAATCTACCAGGTGCTCCTTGGAAACCCTATAGGGCAGTTCTGCTTTGTCCTACAGGGTCACTATGAATCAGAACGGACTGGACCGCAACGTGCTTGAGCTATATTTTCAAACAATGGAATGCTATATGACAGGAAAGCAGCCATACACAATACATAAACCAATTGGCATGAATGGATTCGTACCTCTGTCTCCACTTATCCAATCCATGAATTAGAGGAGAAAAGACATGATTATCTAAATCAAGGCTTTCAAACTACTGCCTGGGTACTGTACCGGCTTCTGTCCCAGCAGTCCAGGTTCAAACCTCAACCCAACCACCAGCCAGGGGTCCTAGGCTTTCAAAGCTTCAGTCCTTACAAGCCTCTGTACCACAGACACAGATCACTCCCACCCTCGCATTTATGAGAAATCTGGACCCGATGTCCATCCCCCCGTCCTCCCCCCGCGCCCCGCCAACATCACTGAGCCTCATATTAAATCCCGAACCCGACACCGCATTCATTATAAAGACCACCTCCACTCCTTAGAAGCAGAGTAAGCCGCAAAGATCCCCGTACCCTGATAGTCGGGACACCCTAATCTTAGTACAAAAGCGCTCATTCCATGTCTCATGCCTGTTAAATGTTCAAATTCAAGCCATAGATTTCAGCTACTCTCCAGGAAACTACGACATTTCCCAAAGCTACTTTTACGAGCTGCGCATAATTTATGCCACGTGTCCTGGGTAAAGTCAGACCTCTTTCGAGAGACGCTGTTGTTGTTGTTGTTAGCAGTCATCGAGTAATGGCAACCCCAAGTATGGCAGAGTAGAACTGTGCTCCAGAAGAGTTTTCTTGGCTATAATCTCTAAGGAGCCCTGGTGGCGCAATGGTTAAGCATTTGGCCGCTAACTGAAAGGTCGATAGTTGGACCCATCAATCCGCGGGGAATAAAAGTACTGGTGCTCCGCTCTTGTAAAGACTACAGCCAAGAAAACCTCAACGGGCAGTTCTCCTGTCTTATGGGGTCAACTAGGAGTCCAAGTCAACTCCACTAAACACAAGAAACAAATCTTTACAGAAGTAGATCGCCAGGCCTTTTCTTCCCCAGAGCTGCTGGCTGGGTTCCAATCGCCGACCTTCAGGTTACAGCCACCTGCAAAATGCTTGCGCCACCCGGGAATGCACTATTTGGGATCTAAGAGACTGGTTTGTGTCAGTTTGACCGTTACAAGTTTCTCTGACCCCGGTTGATCGAAGCCAACCAATCATAAAGGAACCAATACCCCAAAGTAACCAATGAGTTTTCGTTTGCCGTTTTTTTTTATAATCCCTCCCCCCAAGATGAAGACTTCTCCCTTAACCAATCCCTCAGAGCTTCTGTTAGCGCTTCCTTCATTTTATTTTCCTCCGCCCCCTAACAACAATTTTACTGCCAGTCAGCTAGTAGATCATCTAGTTAATACACTGTGTTTAAAGAACTCTGTATTTTTTTCGTTTCTACACCCAAAAGGCACGGGACTCCCACCTGCTTGCCCCCAAACACTCCCACCCGGGGTTGCACTCCGGAACTCCATGGGTCCTCACTACTTCACGTCCACACACCTCCCTCGCCCTGTTCCGAGGACAAAATACACACTGGCCTGTTTTTCTCCTGAACCACGACTTCCCAAACGTTGCACTTATTTCCATTAAAGACTTCTACTGCTCGACTCCCTCACCCAGAAACCACGTCCGCCTACGGCAGCCGGCGAGGGTCTATAACTTTTGAAGGACCACGAACAATTGGATTTCCGGCACGGCCTTAGGAGGTAGTAAGTCTGCCCCTTTCTTTCGGGAGGCGGCCATATCTGATACGTGCCGTACAGAAGGCAAAGTGACGTTGTTTTGTGCCCGTAGTCAGGGAGGACCTGGAAGCCGAGAAAGCCGCGAAAACTGTCCGGTTTCCTGGCTCCTCGGCCCTTGCGGGAAAGGGATAAATTTTCGAGGCTCGAGCTTCACAAGGAACTCATGGTCCAAATTAAAATGCTTGGAGCAGGCTGGCAAAGAAATAATATGGCCGCGCCCTTTTACAATCTTTTATTTTTTAAAAAAGTTCGGAAACGTACAAATGGGAGTTAGGTGTCTGACAGCAGAGACGTGCTCCTGGGAAGGGAAAAGACAAAAACAAAAAACAAACAAACAAAAAAAACCCAAAACCAGTAAGCGTACAACCTTGGAAAGCTTCTGCAAGACAACGACTCGCAGGAAGCGGATTTTAAAGACAAAAAGGTTTGGAGAAGCTGGAACGGTATAGACAAGGAGAAAGAGCAGGTGGGTGAGCCTAGGTTATATTTGGGCTGGGGACATAGGGGAAAGGCCACCAAAGGTGAAGGCAGTAAAGTTCTGAAGCCAATAGGAAAGTCGGAACAGAATTGTTCAGAAGGCAAGAACAGAATTTAGAGTTCAGAAATATTAAGGTCGATAGCTTTTTGCCATCCTTTAGACTTTTCTGTAAGGAAGATTTGTCTTTTCTCCCATTTATTTCGTTATTCAGTATATTTTTAATATTAGTATCGATTATGCATATTTATCTTCTACTTTGAATTATAATCCATAGCATCATTTATTTTGTTGTCAAATCGTTCCAGCTTTAGCCATTGGAAGCTATTGCGGGTTGGTTCCTGTGTCCCTTTGACCAGCTCCCATTCTTTTGCTTTGGAAGCAATTCTTTCCTCTTTGTCACTTCAAGATGCTCCAGGCTCACCTTGTTTTTTCCCTGTTGCAGCCCTAAAATCAGCCATTTCTCCATCGAGCCCTAGTTCCTTTTACTGGAGAGTGGTATTAAAAACTGAGAATTGGATAGGGGTAGGCTCACTGCTATTGGGGTACCATTGTTTCTAGGTCCCCTCCGCGGACACATGTCATGGACCAAATTTTGTCCCCCCAAAATATGTGTTGTAAATCTTAACCTCTATGCCTGTGGTTATAATCTCATACGAGAGTGGGTTGTCTTTGTTATGTTAATGAGGTAGGATTAGTGTAGGGTGTGTTTTGAGTCAGTCTCTTTTGTGTGTGTGTGTGTTCAAATCCAGTTTTATTAAAATTGTTTTGCAATTTTGGTAGCAGTAGAAAGTCTTTGTGATCACTGGATATGTTAGACATGAGTTTATTTTGGCTTGTTGTGAGTTTAGACGATTGTACTTTCCTAAATCCTCTACCCTTTGTTTCATTATCAGATGGGAAAATGCTTTAAGTTTCTCTATCCACAACAGCCTATTATCCATAAAAAAGGAATTTGTAAAATAAGATTGAAAAAATACAATCCACAGATTCAAAATATTCTCTTCAGATATTAAGAACATACAAAGTAAATTAAAGACATCTACATTTAGTCTTCCAGAAAGTAAGGCAGGCTATTTGATGTCTGTATTTTCTTGTTTTTACTTACTGCTAATTACAGTTCAGAGACCAAAGAGTTTCCAAAACCTATAAAACCCTCACTGAGATTCCCAGTTCCAATGGACTTAGAGGATAGAATCAGAAAAGCAGTTGATTTTGGTCTTTAAAATCACAAAGTTTTTTCTTTAATGGGATTTTTCTTCTGCAGTAGCTCAGGATACTATTTGCATACTTATTGCCTTCTAATTAGCATCTGCCCTACAGTAGATCTAAGTATTGGCTTATTTAAGTGTATTACTGGACAGCAAATGATAAGAGGCCTTCTGTTCAACGCAAAATGTTCAGCGGAACCTAAGTAAAACTTCACAGGGTCTGGTGCTTCTTAGTTGTTCTTTAGTGAACCCGAAGTTGTAAACGGAGTCCTGATTCTCAATTTGCTATGAAATGTCATGGTGACTTTGCTTTTATGTTGTGTTCTTTGATCAAAGGTATGGCACATATCAAAAGGTGCACTGTACAGGTGAAGGCTCACAGCAGATTACGTTTGGCTGATATTATCTACCTGATGTAAGCCAATGGAATCGTTGATGTAAGCACACTGGTTTTCCCTCAGGATTCTTTCAGACTTCTTGATCATCTCATTGGACTTTTTGTCAGGCCAGGCAAATAGTGTGTCCTTCAGATTTCCCTGTAGCATCTTCAGAAAGCAGTGGGAGTCAGTGTGATCATAAATACGGCTGCCACGTCATTCACCCCAACACAGAATCATCAGATTAAATTTTCCATTTCCTTGATCAACAAGATTTCAGGTATATCTGTACTGGTCAAACTTAGCATACACTGCACACTCAGCGGGGTCACTGTCGTAGGCTTCCATGACAGCCTGAGCCTCCTCCACATTGACCTTGTTGCCAGTGAACAGCTAGTGTAGGATGATGATCAGATCCACCAGGGTTCGTGGCTTTAGCACCTCGGTTTGCTCCATCCCCCCTAGAGCTGGCCCGTCTCACTGCTGGGCTGTGGTGGAGGCACTGAGTGAGCAGAGGAGCTGGGCGAGGCACTCTAGCTGCCAGCTAGAGAGCTACAGATAAACACACACAAATCCCCCAGAATATCGAGTGCCAAAATGTAAAGAATCCCTCACAAAGATATCAAGAGCCCCTGGGCAGTGTGGCGAATCTGGGCTTGCTAAGGATGCACAGCACACACAAATCAAGACCAAATCTGCCTTGAGTCATCTCTTTCAATTTATAAAAGAGATTAAACAAGTAAGCCAGCAAGCAGAGATTCAGAAAGAGATACCAAGCCAAATGAAGATCATCCAGGAGGAGAAGCTCAAAAGAGACAAGGATCTTCCTCCAGAGCTGACAGAGAGAGAGCCTTCTCCTAGAGTTGGCACCCTAAGTTCAGACTTCTAGCCTCCTATACTGTGAGAAAATAAATTTCTGTTTGTTCAAGCCACCCATTGGTGGTATTTCTGTTATAGCAGTACTAGATAGCTAAGATAGAATTTGGTATTGGAAGTGGGATGCTGCTCTAACAGATACCTAAAATGTGAAAGTTGTTGTGGAATTGGGTAATGGCTGGGGGATGAAAGAGTTTTAAGGTGCCTAATAGTAAAAGCCTAGATTGCCTTGAAGAGACTGTTGGTAGAATTATGGATGTTAAAGGCAATTCTGATGAGGGCTCAGAGGAAGTGAGGAGAGCTACAGAGAGAAAGTCTCTGTCATCTTAGAGAATACATATGGCACAAGCAACAGAATGTTGCTAGACATGTGAACATTAAATATGCTTCTGGTGAGGCTTTAAAAGAAAATAATGAACTTGTGATTGGACAATGGAGGAAAGGCAATGCTTTTTTTGAAGTGGCAAAAAACTTGTCTGAATTATGTTCAAATGTTTGGTGGAAGGTAGAACTTGTGAGATTTCTAAGCAAGATCTTAAAGGAGCCACATGACTTCGCCTTGCTGCTTATAGTAAAATGTGAGAGGAAAGAGATGGATTTAAAAACAAACTGTGCAAAATTAAAACAGAACTTAAAGATTTGGAAAATTTTGTTGTACAAACTGAGAACATGTGTCCTGGAATGGCTACACAAGGACATGGCTACATGGTAAAGAGATTAAGCTTCTGACTGATAGAGCTAACCAATTACTACAGCAGAACACCCATCAGCTTAGACTGAAAGGGACAGAGAACGAAAGGAAAGAATGCTGTCTGCCTTTTGGAATTCTATAGGCAAGAAATAGGCCAAAGGAGCTACATCTGTTGTCTTTCAAGAAAAGAAAAGGACCATCCCTGGAGCAACTTGGAGATCAGCAGAGCTGCTGGAAGGAGTATGGCAAGCAGGATCTTCTTGGATTCAAAAGGTGGAATCATGGTCTCCTGGATCTCAAAGGTGGGGCCACAGCCTCTAAGGTTTCAAAAAGTTGGATCTTCACCAACTGGGTTCCAGAGTGTGGGGTTGTGCAGTGTGATGGATCACTCTTGTATGGTCTTTCTAGCCATGGTCTTGTAACTCCCACCCAAGTAATTGGGCAGGACTGTGAGATAGGGTAATTTTAGCCTATCAAAGGGATTGGTCAGTTCGCCATCCTCTGGGCTTGAAGTGAGCCTCCCAGAGGCAGGAAAGAGAAGATCCCATCACCATCAAGGAAGAACATCCAGGAGCCAGCATGTCCTTTGGACCTGGGATCCCTGCACTGAGAAGCTCCTGGAACCAGGAAAGAGAGCTGTAACACTGAAGACAGTGAGATCTGGCAGCTGAGGCCTGGAAGCAGGAGATGGCATAGTGGGTTTTCTGGCCCATGGATCGAGAACGCTGAGTGCCTTTGGGCAGAGGCCAAGGGCCAGGGAGAGATATGCTTGTGAGCACAGCTGGGAAGAAGCTGTCCTGATGGAAGAAATGTATCCTGAGGGTTCTTGAACTTGAATTGTAACCCGTTACTTCCCTAATAAACCCATAATCATGAGCATGGTCTGTGAGTTTTGTGTGGTCATTGCAGTGAATTATCAAACCCAGCAGAGAAGTAGAGAGTGCCATGGGAAGAACTGTTAGTATCAGAATGGTAAAGGTGGTGGAGAGAGGAGGCATGTCTGACCCCCACCTCATAGGAGTCAGCCTTGGGATGTTGATCTTGATTCTCCTTCCCCCTTGTGAAGTTAGGAGGTCAGACACTGCCTCCATGCCATTTTTACAGGTTACTGTTAAGGCATGCCAGTGAGATGGGGCTTGCTGGAGCTAAGGTGGGGTGGCCACTCAGATGGACCTGGAGAATGGGGCTGCCCAAAGCTGAGGGAGCAGAGCTGTCATCCCAGTGGGCCTGGAAGGCAGAGTTGAGGGCCAGGGAAGAGGAGGAGCCTCCATCCAAAATCCAGACAGCATGGCCAACACCTAGAGGAGGGCAGGGGCATTGCCCAGATCGTCCCAAAGAACAATGGATTATTTTCAAGCCTTGAGAGCTAATGTAAATTGTGCTGCTGGGTTTTGGACTTGCATGGTGCCCATTATCCCTTCTTTCTGTTCAGTTTCTCCCATTTGTAATAGAAATGTCTACCTTGTGCCTGTTCCACCATTGTACTTCGGAAACAGATAGCTTGTAGATTCACAGTTCACAGTTGAAGAGGAATTTTGCCCCAGGATGGAATACACCTAAAATCTCACCCATATTTGATTTAGAAGATGAGATTTTGAACTTGGAGTTGACTTAAAACTTTTGGGATGATGTGATGGGGTGAATGTGTTTTGCATGTGGCCACAACATGAATTTTGGGGACCCAAAGGGTAGAATGTTATAGATTGAATTGTGTCCCTGCAAAATGTGTTGTAAATCCTAACCTCTATGCACATAAAATTTTTTTATAACATATAGATATGTTTATAATGAGAAGTGATGAAATCAAATATGTTTTTAATAAAACTTTTATTTAGGAAAAAAATTAGATTTACACAAAAGTTGCAAAGATACTATGGAATTCCCATATAAAACCTTTCATTTTCCCCAGTGGTTGAAGTGTCTTTGATGAGTATCCGAAACCACACCTGAAGGTTTATGACTTGTGTAGGGTGGAAGCTGACTATGCGGGGAAGACACACCACATGATATCAACCTCCTGATATGAACCCTGTGATATCCACCAACCTAAGGAGGGGAGGGCTGCAGTTGAAATATGTAATGAGGCCGTCAATAAAAGTTTTGGATACTGAAGATCCCTGGACTTCTTGGTTCATAAAAGACATCGATATAAATGGGAGGATAGCACATCCCTTTTTGGGACATGGAAGTTCCACTTTGAGAACTGTTATGGATTGAATTGTGTTCCACAAAGATATGTTTTAGAATGCTACCCCGGTACCCGTGGATGTAATCTCATTTGGAAATAGGATGCTCTTTGTTATACTAATGAGGCTATATTAGTGTGTTGTTAGATGCTGTCATTAGTCAGTTCCGGCTCATAGCAACCCTGTGTACAACAGAACAAAACACTTCCTTGTTCTGAAACTTCCTCACAATCATTGTTATTCTTGAGCCCATTGTTGCAGCCACCGTGTCAGTCCATCTCGTTGAGGGTCTTCGTCTTTTCTGCTGACCCTCTACTTTACCAAGCATGACATCCTTCTCCAGGGACTGATCCCTCCTGATAACATGTCTTAAGTATGTGAGATGAAATCTCACCATCCTTGCTTCTAAGGAGCATTCTGGCTGTACTTCTTCCAAGGCAGATTTGTTCATTCTTTTTGCAGTCCATGGTATATTCAATATTCTTTGCCAACAGAACAATTCAAAGGAATCAATTCTTCTTCAGTCTTCCTTATTCATCGTCCAGGTTTCACATGCATATGAGGCAATTGAAGACACCATGGCTTGGGTCAGGCGTCCATTAATTTTCAAGGTGACATCTTTGCTTTTTAACACTTTAAAGAAGTCTTTTGCAGATTTGCCCAGTGCAGTGCATCTTTTGATTACTTGACTGCTGCTTTTATGGGCATTGATTGTGGATCCAAGTAAAATGAAATCCTTGGCAACTTCAGTCTTTTCTCTGTTTATCATGATGTTGCTTTTTGGTCCATTTGTGAGGATTTTTGTTTTCTTTGTTGACATGTAATCCATACTGAAGGCTGTGGTCTTTGATCTTCATAAGTAAGTGCTTCAAGTCCTCTTCACTTTGGCCCACCAAGGGGATTGGACAGCTTGCTAATAATACAAATAAGGTGCATGGCACTCTTATGGGGGTGGGACCATGCAAAGAAGGTGTGTGGAACCCTAACAAGGGGATTGTTCAGTTTTCCATCCCACTAGGCTGAAAATGAGCCATCCCAGAGGCAAAAGTGGGAACTTGACTACTACTAAGAAGGAGAGACAGGAGTGGAGTGCATCCTTTGGATTTGGGATCCCTATGCTGAGAACTTCCTAGGCCCAGGAGACAGAGAGGTGTAACACCAGAGACGGTGAGAAGCAGCTGCAGAGAAATGGTGGCAGCAGAGGCAGCAGAACCAGAAGACCAGCAAGAGACAGCAGGGTGGGCATCCTGGCCCATGGAGAGAGAAAACTGAGCACGTTAGGGCAGGAGACTTTCTGGTGGAATAGGGTGCCTCAGGGAACTTGGTGGAGCTAGTTTCACTGACTGACCCAACAGAGAGAGCTGAGCACCTTCAGACATGAGGCTTGCTGGCTGAGTGGGGTGCCTCTAGGCACTTGTCAGTGGAGCTAGGCTTGCCAACCCATGGAGCTAGAGCTGAGTGCCTTCAGGCCAAGGGTTACTGGCAAAGTGGTATGCTTCTGGGTACTTATCAGTGGAGCTAAAGAGCTTTGTAACACTTAGCCTAAGAAGGGCAGAGGCTGGGCTGGCTCAGGAGGCTCAGGGCTGGAGGGGTTGAGGGCCAGGGAGAGGCCTGCCTGCGGCACAGCTGAGACAAGGCTGTCCTGATTGAAGAACTGTATTCTAAGTATTCCTAAACTTGAATTGTAACCTGTTACTTCTCTAATAAGCCCCATAACTGTGAGTATAGTCTGAGTTGTGTGTGGCCATTGCAATGAATTATCAAACCCAGCAGTGAAGTAGAGTGTCGTGGGAGGGATGGTTGGTATCAGAAATAGTAAAAAATTTGGAGAAAGGAGGTATGTCTGACCTCCACTCCATAGGAAAAAGCCTTGGGCTGTTGATCTTCATTCTCCTTTAGCCTTGTGAAATTAGAGGTCATCACCCTAATGCCATTTTTACAAGAACAGTAACTCAGTCTATAGTTGGAGGTGTGAGAATAGCCAAGACAGACACGACTCACAGGACAGGAACTGGATGAAACAGTGCTTTACTCAAAAGGCCAGCTTCAGTAGTGGACTTCTGAACCCCACGGCCAGCATGTCACTCCCACAGCAGCTGCTGCAGGTATGATGGTCTGCAGGCACCCCCCCCTTGTGATGCAGAAGACCTCCTTCCCTCCCCAACAGGAAAAGATATAGAAATGGGGTTATCCAGGTGCAATATAATGCACACATTTAGCAAAATGTTGACATATCCTCAGGACAAGAGGGGAGGATGAGCTGATAGGCCACCATCTGCTGTAGGATTTGTTTTGGGTCAAGATACCTAGGCAAGGGAGTTAACCCACACTCTAATTCCTCCAAAGCAGCCAGGATGACACTTCTGGTCTTAAGCACAAAGTTCATTTGTAGTTCACAGGGAAAGCCAGCAGGCTGTTCTCAGACTGCCCCCTACACATACACTTTGGACTATAATCTGATAGCATCATTATGTTACTAAAATTATTCCAGCTTTAGCCGTTGAGTGCTATTTCAGGTTGGTGCCTTGTATCTTTGACAAGCCCCCATCCTTTCCTTTTTTAAGCAACTCTTAACTGTCACTTCAAGATGTTTCATGCTAATCTTGTATTCTACCTGTCCAAGCCCTAGAATCACTCATTTCTCCAAAGAGTTCTGATTCCTTTTAGTGGAGAGTGGTATTTAGAAGCCAAGATCTGGACAGGAGTGTGCTCACAGCTACTGGGGTGTCATTGCATCTAGGTCCTCCCAGTGAAGATAGCTAATAACCATATATACACTCATCTATAAGTATTTCTGTATCTGCCTAATAATATATATACTAAAGTAAATATGAGTTTATACTGTTATATTCCACTCTAATCCAGCACCATAAGGTTCATTATACACTTTCCTCCCAGGTTAGTTGTGGCTTCTCTGAGTGAAAACTGGCTACCGTTATCTAAAATTGATTTATTTATCTCTTCACCCCTAGTATATATTTAAAATAGTTTCAGGATCACTATTCCATGCCTCAAGAAAGTTTCTGGGTGACAATTCCATTCTGTAAACTACTTTCCAATGGCTCATTCACTTCAATGACAAAACACTCTTAGTTTACTGGTTCACTCATTCAGTTTGCAAATCAATATATTAGTTTTCTGTGTGCTAGGAAATATAAAATGATGTAAACCAATGCTCTCCAATACAACCTTCTATAATGATAGAAATAATGGGCATTTCTCTCAATATATACCTACCAGCCATATGAAGAGCTACAAAGGCTTGCTCATTATGTGCAATGTCCAAACTGTTAGGCAACAGTCACATATGGGACTGAACACTTCAAATATGGCTAATGCCATAAGAAAGTAAAGCTTAATTTTGTTTTCTATTTTAACTTTAAAATTTAAATATTCACAAGAACTATAAAGAAATTTATAATCTACTGAGAGAGAAAGATACAAGCATGTTAAAAAAAAAAAAATTTGTTTCCTAGGTTGTTTTAGTACCATTACAAGGAGTCCTTACCCCAGGAGTGAGTGGGTGGGACAAACAGTGAAAACATTCAGCTGCCAATCAAAAGGTTGAAGGTTCGAGTCCACCCACAGATGCTTCAGAAGAAAGGTCTAACAATCTGCTTCCAAAAGTCAGTCATTGAAAAGCCTTTGGAGCACAGTTCTAATCTGACACACATGGGATCACCATGAGTTGGATTCAATTGGATAGCAACTGGTTTTTCAAGAAGAAATGATCATAAAAAGTTGTTAGTACTTTCTAACTCCTAAAAATCTAACTAAACCCCTTATAGCAATTACTCTGTGTCTATTTCATCTAAAGTAGATAATGTATGCTTTGACTACATTCACTGGAGGGTAACATTTTCTGCGACATAAAATAAGACATAACTGATCACTGAAGGCACTACCACATTCACTGGATTAGTAAGGTTTCTCTCCTGTACAAATTCTCTGTTAGTTCCTGAGGGTTCACATCTGGCAATGGGCTGTCCCACAAGGACTATGTTCCTATTTGTTAGGAGTCCATTGGTGTTTAATGAAGACTGAGATGCCACAAAAGGCATTTGTATAGTCATTGTATTAACAGGGTTTTTATCATGCATGAGATCACTGGTATGTGATGAGCTGTGACTCACTGCAGAAGGGTCTTCCACCTTGTCTGAATCTACACGTTTCTCGCCTGTGTGTATTAATTTATGATTAAAACGATCAAGCATGGAGGCAAATTTTTGTCCACACACGTTGCAGACATAGGGTCTCTTCCTTGTATGAATTCTTTCATGTAAATTTAGTTGTTTCTTTTGGTTGAAGGCTTTCCCACATCCACTGCATTGAAAGCATTTCTCTACTTTATGCATTTTCTGATGTATATTGAGCACTGATTTCTTAAGAAGGACTGTGTCATAGTCTGTGCCTTCATAGGACGACTGTCTATGAATTCGCTGATGAGCAATAAGACTTAACTCACGGCTGAAGCATTTTCCACATTTACTGCATATACAGGGTTTCTCTACAGTATGAGTTTTCTGATGCATATTGAGTCCTGATTTTGTGATAAATGATTTGCCACATTCTGTGCATTCATAAGGTTTTTCTCCTGTGTGAGCTTTCTGATGGTTAGTGAGCATGAACTTTCGGGAGAAGGCTTTCCCACATAGACTGCATCTATGGGGTTTCTCTACTGTATGAATTTTCTGATGCATATTGAGGTCTGATTTCATGGTAAATGCCTTTTCACATTCTGTGCTTTTATAAGGTTTTTCTACTGTGTGAGCTCTTTGATGTTCAGTGAGCATGTACTTTTTAGAGAAGGCTTTCCCACATGGACTGCATCTATGAGGTTTCTTACCTGTATGAATCATCTCATGATTCATGAGCACAGACTTCCAGAAAAAGGCTTTCCCACATTCACTACATACATGCGGTTTGTCTATCTTGTGAGATTTCTGGTGCTTAATGACTTGGGACTTCATGGTTTTTGATTTTTGACAATCAGAGAATTTAAATTCAGTATGAAATTGCTCATGGTTCGCATAGAGAAATATTTTCTCATCTCTATTAAACTTAGCAGAGTTCTTTATTCCATATCTTCTGCTCTGGTTTATTAATGTTAAAATTGATTTCACAGTTTTTCCACGTAAGTCAAACATACTGTGATTTTGCCTTAAAGCAAAATGACTTTTGTGCCGATGAATAATAGTTTCAAATGCATTATCTTCATGGCATTGTTCCATTCTATTCACCCTGCTTTCATTTTGAATGTTCCCCAGCAGATGATCACTAACTTCCTGGATTTCTAGAAAAGAAGAGAACAATGAGTCCTTCCATCATCTTGATTTGAAATAAAGCTATTTTTAAAAATGCTTTGAAGTGAGATGGCTCTTTAGTGACAATTCTATAAGTATAACTAAAACTCCATGTTTAATGTTCCTCGCGCACTGGTGAAAAACACAACAATCTAAACAACCCAAAAGGTAAAAGCAGTTAGTGTGGAAAAAAGGTGAGATATTTGGCTGTTCCTCAAACATATAGAGAAAAACATAATATAGTCTGTAAAATACAAGGAAGTCTTTCTGACCAGCAGACTACAGAGGTTGGAGGGCCACCTGATCCAAATGGGGAAGAACAGATTAATTCCACAAATCCTTACTGAATGACAACTATGTACCAGGCACAGTCTAGTGTTGGGGATACACAAACACATTCCTTGTGCTTATGGGGCCTACATTTTAGTTTGTTAAAACAACCTAAGGAAAAAAAGCAAGGGAAGCCGTAAGGTTTACAATTAATGTCACCGAAACAACTTGGTCTTTGAGGGATATTGTTCCTGAGTGATAACTATAAACTCTTGGATTTTCTTGAGTAATTGGGTGCATTTGTTACATATAGTTCTCCAGAATGGACTTGACAGATTATGCTAATGAAGTGACTAAGGTGGGGTTGGCCAGGGGCGGTGCAGTGAATTACTTAATATGGCCCTTCTTGCCATGTATGGTCTTGTGACTCCCACAAAATGATTGGGTGGGACTATGCAAATAGGGTGCTTACAGCCCACCAAGGGGATTATACAGCCTTCTAATAATGCGAATAAGGAATATGGAATGCAAGTGAGGGTGGGACCATGCAAGTAAGTTGTATGGAACCCTAACGAGGGGATTGGTCACTTTTGCCATCCTGCTAGGCTTAAAATTAGCCATCCCAAAGGCAGGAAGAGGGGACTTTAATACCATCAAGAAGGAAGAGCCAGGAGTGGGGCACATCTTTTGCACCCGGGGTCATTGCGCTGAGAACCTTCTAGACCCAGAAAAGAGAGAGAGAGAGAACTGTAACATCAGAGACAGCACGAGACAGCAAGAAGCGGCAGCCAAGAAACAGCAGCAGCAGAACCAGGGGGCCAGCATGAGATGGAAGCCCACAGAGCAGGTGCCTACAGTGTGCGTGCCAACCCATGGAGCCAGAGAGCTGAGAACCTTCGGACAGGTGCTTCTTGGCAGAGTAGGGTGCCTCTGGGCCCTTGTTGCAAGGTGGCTACAGTGGGTGTGCTGACCCATTGAATGAGAGAGCTGAGAGCCTTAGGGTAGGAGGCTTCCTGGTGATGTGTTGTTCCCCCAGCATTTAGTGGGGCTAGGCTCACTGACCAGTGAAGTGAGAGAGCTGCGTGCCTTTGGGCAGGAGGCTTCCTGGCAGAGTGCGGTGCCCCTGGGCACTTAGCAGAGCTAAAAAGCTTTGTAACACTTGCCTGAGCAGTGCAGGCACCAGCGGGGGAGTGAGGGCCAAGAGGAAGCCTCTCCTGAAGGGGCCGAGAGGAGCCTGTCCTGAAGGGCCCAAGAAGAGCCCTGCACAGCCAAGAGGAGCTGAGACAGCCGTTGTGCACTGAAGAAGGGAGACTTTCCCTACATGCTTCCTGTCCCTGATACTGAGTTGTAACTTGTTGATCCTGATCCTGAGTTGTAGCTTATTTCCCTAATAAACCCCATAATCATGAGTATTGTCTGTGAGTTCTATGTGGCCACTGCAATGAATTATCAAACCTAGCAGAGAAGTAGAGAGTGCTGTAGGAGGGATAGTATCAAACCTAGTAGAGAAATAGAGAATGCCATAGGAGCAACAGCTGGTGTCAGAATTGGAAAAACGTTTGAGGGTAGACTTATGTTTGACCTCCACCTCATAGGAATCAGCCTTGGACTGATGCTGATGTTGATTCTCCCCACTCCTGAAGTTAAAGGAGGTCAGACTCCACTGCCGCCATTTTTACACCAGGCCTGAAAAACCACCTGACCACAGGGAGGTAGGCTGATTCAATCATACCTACATAATGAGGCCCCAGTAAAGGCTCTGGACATAGAAGCTCCACTGCTTCCTAGTTGGTGAAAGACATTGACACAAGTCTTTTTGGGAAATAGAAGCTCCATATTGGAAACCCTCCCAAACATCTCCATATGTGTCTCTTCATTTGTATCCTTTTGCTACAACAAAACTGTAATCCTAAGTATAGCACTGTCCTAAGTTGTCCTAGTGAAATATCAAACTCAAGGTAATAGTAGAAACAAGCAGGTCGGAAGTAAAGGGAATCCCTGAGCTTAGGCTGGTATCTTGAAGAGGTGGAGGGTACCCCAGAACGTGTAGCCAGTAGGTCAGAACTGAGGGATCCTGAGGGGCCCCAGAGCTTTGAGGTGACATTATGAAGAGGTAGTGGGGAAACTGAATCTGCAGCCAGGAGATCTGAAGTAAGGGGAGTCTTGGGGATTCCCAAGCATGCAGCTGACGTCTGAATCTTGGGCCAACCTGGCAGTCTAGAGAACTATGTCCTCTAACTTGTGAACCCTGACCGAGCTTCAGGTGATTAGGAGAAGAAGTGTTGCATGGGCAGCTGGTATCAGAATTTAACAGAGAAGTTTTAAGTGGAGAATTTTGATTTATGAAGACATAAAGAAGCTCAAGAGTATGAAAAGTAGTTTGAAGGAGGAGGATGGGGAGAGGTGCAGGAAATCGGGATATATTTTAGAGGAAGAGAAGGCTTACTGATGGATTCACTGTTGCCTGGTGAGGGTGGGAGGAGGAAAACAAACTGAGGAATCAAGCATTACTCCTAGTATTTGGCATGAGGTAGTAATGGTTTTTAGCGAGATGAGGAATATCCTTGAAATACAGGATGTGGGGAGAATCAAGCAAACATTCTGAAGCATATCAACTTTAAGATGGTTATTATATATCCCAGTACAGAAATGAAGATATCTGAGCAGGCCTGTCCTCGGGGGGCCAAGAGGAGCCTGTCCTCAGGGGGCTGAGAAGAAGCCTGTCCTCAGGGTGCTGAGAGAAGCCCTGCATGGCCCAGAGGCAGCATGCATGGTAGAGAGAAGGGCCTGCTTGCTTGCATGGCCAAGAGGGCCTGAGACAGATGTCCTGCATTGAAGAAGGGAGGGATGTGCCCTCCATTTCAAAGGAGACTTCCAGACTTTGCCTACATGCTTCCTGATCCTGATCCTGAGTTATACCGTTACTTCCTTAATAAACCACTTAACTGTAAGTATGTAAGTATTACATTGGGCAAATTTGCTGCAAATTTAAAGTGTTAAAAAGCAAAGATATCACTTTGTGGCCTAAGATGCACCTGACCCAAGCCATGGTATTTTCAGTCGCCTCATATGAATGTGAAAGCTGGACAATGAATAAGGAAGACCAAAAAAGAATTGATGCCTTTGAATTATGGTGTTGGTGAAGAATATTGAATATACTCTGGACTGCCAAAAGAATGAACAAATCTGTCTTGGAAGAAGTACAGCTAGAATGCTCCTTAGAAGCAAGGATGGTGAGAGACTTCATCTCAGGTACTTTGGACATGTTATCAGGAGGGATCAGTCCCTGGAAAAGGACATCATGCTTGGTAAAGTACAAGGTCAGCAAAAGAGAGGAAGACCTTCAAAGGAGATGGACTGACACAGTGGCTGCAACAATGGGCTCAAACACAGCAATGATTGTGAGGATAGTGCAGGACCAGGTAGTGTTTCATTCTGTTGTACATAAGGGTTGCTATGAGCCGGAACCAACTCGACAGCACCTAACAACGACAACAATGGTCTGTGAGTTCTTTGTGGACATTGCAACAAACTATTGAACCCAGCAGAGACGAAGAGAGTGTCGTGGGGCAGGACAGTTGGTGTGAGAATCGGTAAAGAAAAAGGGTTGAAGAATGGAGATATTTCTGACCTTCATCTCATGGGAATCAGTTTTGGGCTGATCTTGATTCTCATTCCTCCTCCAGAATTTAGACAGGTTCTGAGGGTACTACCACAATAGACAGGTTGTGAAGATACTACTACCACCATAATACAAGAACAGATGAGAAAATGGAAATTGAACCTTTGGAGAACCTCAGAGTAATGGAAAATAGAAGCTGAGGAAATACATAAAGCCACAGTGAGAGACCAGTTTACTGTGGGGGCACATCATCTAAGATGGATTGGATGTGAGGAAAGGAAATCAGTATTACCCAATGGGGGAGGAAATGTGCTGTATTCAGTAGACGGTTATAAACTTAAAGTTCGCTCTTTGAACAGTGGAATTTCAAAGCAAGGGAGGTGGAAGGACGTGAAGAAGAAGGGAAAGATTTCAAACTACTAGAAAGAAGAGGACTATACAAAGAAAAATATCAAGATGTAGAACAAATAAGGATCTGATCTAAGAAGAGGCAAAAGAATATATTTTTTTCTAAACTCAACAAAGAAAAAGAGGTTCCATATGGGAGACAGATACGTGGTGGCACTGTTATGTACCTTCAGACACCCTTCATAGCTGTGACGCCTTCTCTCACTAGAATGTGACTTCCACAGCCTTCCCCCCTTGATGGTTTTCGTTTGCTCACCTGAAAAGTTTTGACTATGGATTTCGTCTTCTAAACTCCATGGTGGTTCTCGTTCCAACCTGGAGAGCACATCTGGTTTGCCGACTTGACACCCTGTTTGTGGGAAATCAAAGAATTCTAGACTCACAAACTGGGCTTGGATTTGTGAAGACTGCAGAATGTTACATTTGGGACAAAACGATTTCCACATGTACACAGTAAAGGTTTTACTCTCAGAAGTAGGGAGTATATTCACTTATCTAGGGCCAGAAATTAGACTGAGAATCTACCATTTGAGAGGCCCACAGACACTCTAAAGGTTTCAGCAGCTGAGAAAGGAAAAGGCCAATGACAGGCATTCTGAGTAGCAAGGTGTCCTCACCCACAGACACCAGGTTATGAAAGTTCTCCAACATCACGTCCCGGTACAGGTCCTTCTGAGCAGGGTCCAGGAGCTGCCACTCCTCCCAGGCGAACTCCACAGCCACATCGTTGAATTCCAGTGATATCTGTTACAACAGGGTCCTGTTTAGTGAAGTGATTTCCTCTTGATGATATAAATGAAATGCAAAGGAAGTTGTTCTGCTCATTTCCTTTATACAGGCAGTATCTATATACTTAATGTTGTTTTTTAAGATACCTTATAAAAAAAAGAAAAACTGTAACAAAATATTCTGTAATTGCACATTCAACCATCCATCCATATATCAAATGAGATGTTTCTATAATGTGGAGCAATTAAATCCTCTTGGTAACCTAGGAATATCTCACATTCACATATATATACTTAAACACACACATATGTGTGTATGTCTGTATATGTGTAAGTATGTGTTTGCATATTTAGCCATCTATTTGCTAAGTGATAAACATAATGCAAGTGACTTCCGGGAGAATAAAACATGTTCCTACATTCAACATGAGCCTTCACAACCAATATCAGAATCTGTAGCAAAAATACCCTAGATATCAGAATTACAAGAAACTCTATATTTAATAACTATGTTTACTATGATGAAAAGAATGAAAGAAACTATCAAATATATTTAAAGAACAAGAAACAAGATGATTAGGTGGATTTGGGGAAAATTATACACACATGTATGCACATATATTAACAGATCTATTAACAGCATATTAAATACATGAAACAGCTGTAATGTACAATTGATAAAATTACACAAAATGTAGCAGAGACAGAGACAATAAAAAGGAGAGGCTAGTAAACATGCATAGATTGAGAATATCTAACATATGCCTAGCCATAATTTCTGAATTATGCTTCTTCCTTCAGAATATGGACAGGTACCAAGTGAGAAGAGAAGCAGCAGCAATATGCTCTACACACAAAAATAATTTCTTACTGAATGAAAGACCTGTAGCAGGCAGGTTCTAAGATGACCCAAAGATCGTCACCTTTCCAGTATTCACACCTATGTACAGTCCCCTCTCCTTGAACAAGGGAGAGCCTAGTGACTTGCTCGTATCTAACAGAAAATGGTAAATGTGATGGAATATAAGGTAGGACTACCAGTAATAGTACCTTCAAAACCTATCTAACTTTAGGGAGGATGATGACCAGGATCAGCCCAAAGCTGATTCCTATGAGGTGGAGGTCTGACATACCTCCATTCTCCAATGTTTTTATCAATTCTGACACCAGCTGCCTGCGGTGTGATGGATCCCTTTTATTCGGCCTTTCTCGCCATGGTCTTGTAACTCCCACCAAATGACTGGGTGAGGCTATGCATATGAGGTGCTTGTGGCCCACCAAGGGGATTGGATAGCTTGCTAATAATGTAAATGAGGTTCATGGGACCCTTGTGGGGGTGGGACCTTGCAAATAAGGTGTATGGAACCCCAACAAAGGGACTGGTCAGTTTTGCCATCCCACTAGGCTTAATGGGAGACACAGAGAGAGAGCAGCTGTAACACAGAAAAATGACAGCACCACAGCAATAGCCGTGCAAAACAGCAAGAACCAGGAGACGGGCATAAGCCAGCTGCAGTGGGGTTTGCTGACCCATGGAGCTAAGAGTTGCAGCAAGGCCCCAGCAGGGCCCAATGGCAAAGGGTGAGAAGAAACTGTCCTGATCAAAGAACTGTATCCGGAGTTATTCCCATTACTTCCAAGTTGATCCTGATCCTGAGTTGTACCCTGTTACTTCCCTAATAAACCACTTAACTGTAAGAGTGGTCTGTGAGTTGTGTGTGACATTGAAGTGAATTACTGAACCCAAAGACAGGAGGGAGAGTACTGAGAGGTGGGAGAGTAGTTGATGTTAGAGATGATGGAGTGGTAGAGCCGTTTGGAAAAGGTGGATATTTAAGACATCTTTAACCTCCACCTCATAAGAACCAGCTTTCTGCTGATCCTTATAAAAGAAATTATTCATCTACCATCCGTCCCTCCCATGGCACTCTCCACTTCATTGCTGGCTTCGATAATCTGTTGCAATGGCCACAAAGAACTCACAGACCATACTTAGAGTTAAGTGATTTATTAAGGAAGTAACAAGGTACAACTGAGGATCAGAACCAGGAAGCACGCAGGTAGTGTCCTTTCTATGCAGGACAGCTCTCTCAGCTCCTCTCAGCCATGCAGGCCTCCTCCTAGACCCCTCAGGACAAGCTGCTTTTCAGCCCCCTCAGGACAGGCTTCTTCTCAGCCCTCTGAGGACAGGCTCCTCTGGGTCCCCTGAGGGGAGACTCCTCTTGGTCCCCTGAGGACAGGCTCCTCTTGGCCCTCTCAGGACAGGCTTCTAAATTTAGGCCCCTCCACAAAGTCTTTTCTTGGCCCTGCAGTCCGTCACCAGTGACTCTGCCACAGAGCCCCTTCCAGACCTGTTGCTGCCAGCTCTGCCACTGTGTCCCTTCCGGGCCTCTCGCTGTCTTCAGTGTTACAGCCCTTGACCCATGTTACATCTCTTCCTTGCCTGCTCTCTCTCTGCTGCTTCTGTTTTTTCTTCCTTCTGCTCCTTTCTGCTGCTTCTCTTCCTGTTTCTTTCTGTCTGAAACCTCTGTGGTGTTGGCCGCTTATATCTAATACTCTTTATCAATTTCAAGGCATAACCTTCCCACCAGGGCCACAAACTGACCCATCCCGTCAGTAGGCCGCAGACACTTTATCTGCATACTAGGCTACAAATACTTGAAGTCTATAGTTACTTCATTTGCATACTCTATTGACCAATCCCTGCAGGGTGCATACCAATCACAGGGTCAGGGAAAAATATCAAGCTATCCTTGTTTACACCTTACCCAGGAAATGTCAATCAACCTGCACAAAAGTAACAAACACTCTGGGGTATAAAACTAGGGCAAAGGTAACTCCTCAGGGTTTAGGGGAATAATCTCTGAAGCTGTTTTTCCAAAGAACCAAAGGAAAAGGCTACATAAAGAAACTCATTTCACCACAGAATGGCACTTCCATGATTAGATTGCATACTAGCTGTTACTTCCACCTTACTGGTTTTCATGAAGCAAGTTGCTATTTTGGGGAAGTTCATGTGGCAAGTAACTGAGGGCTGCTTCTGGAGAACACACAGTGAGGAATTGAGGCCCTCTGTAAAACAAGCCTCGTGGAACTGCTATCTTCCCACAATCTCGTCAGTGAGATTGAAAGCAGACCCTTCCCCATTCAAGCAGCCTGGTGAGATACCACAAAACAAAGCAGCAACAGAAACTGTGCCCATATTCCTGACCACAGAAGCTGCAAAATGACAAATGTGTGTACTGTTTTAAGTCTCCAAAAATTTGAGATACTCTGCAAAAAGCAACAGCTAAGTCATTGTAATGCTGTGAAATGAATCATCTACATTCACAAGGGATGGTGGAGGTCAGACATAACCTCTGCTCGCCAAGATTTTTTTACCAATTCTTACACCAGCCACCCTCCCAGCCCCCCATGGCACTCTCTACTTCTCTTCTGGGTTCGATAATTTGTTGCAATAGCCACACACAACTCACAGAACATACTCACAGTTATGTGGTTTGTTATGGAAGTTAACAGACTACAAGTTGGGATCAGGATCAACTTGGAAGTAACAGGAACAACTTGGGATTTGGATCAGAAAACATATAGGCAAAGTCTGGAAGGTTCACCTAAAGTGGAGAGCACATTCCTCCCTTCTTCAGTATAGGACAGCTTCCAATCAGGACAGTGCTCTCAGCTGCTGTCTGCCATCAGGCCTCTCTGCTAACTGGCCCAGCTCATAGCAGTTTAACAGGCCCTTCTAAGCTGCATAAGCAGGCCCTTCCCATCTGTAACGTTCTAGTACTACAAACGTCAGACCTCATCTAACTTCAGGGTGAATAATGAGAATTACCAACAACACAAAGCTGATGGCAATTCGTATGAGGTGGAAGTCAGAAATACCTCCATCTCTAACCTTTTTACCAATTCTTTACCAGCCTTCCTCCCAACAGCACACTCTACTTCTCTGCTGGGTTCAATAATTTGTCGCAATGGCCACACAGAACTCACAGACCATACTTAAAGTTAAGTGGTTTATTAAGAAAGTAACAGGGTACAACTTGGGACCAGGATCAGGAAGCATGTAGGGAAAGTCTCCCTTCTTCGGTGCAGGACAGCTCTCTCAGCTCCTCTCGGCTATGCAAGCAAGTAGGCCCTTCTCTCTGCCATGCATGCTCCCTCTCAGCTATGCAGGCCTCCTCTCAGTCCCCTGAGGACAGGCCTCCTCTTGACCTCCTGAAGACAGGACTACTCTTACCCTTCTCAGAAACAGGCCTCTCTGTCTTCAGCCTCTCCACAGCTAACTAACCCAGCTCATAGCCAGAGTAGCAGGTTTGTTCAGTTCTCTTAACTGCATTTCTAGCAGCAGGTTTCTGCCATCTCCACCGACTCTACCACCACCACCGACTCTGCCACAGGGCCCCTACCGGGCCTGTCACTGCTGGCTCTGCTGCAGGGCTTCTTTCAGGCCTCTCGCTGTCTTCAGTGTTAAAGCCCTTTACCTGTATTATAGCTATTTTAGGAGGTTCCTCACCTCCTCTCTCTCTGCTTCTTCTCTCTTTTTGTCTCTCTTGCCTTTTCTCCTTTCTGCTTCTCCCTGCTTCTGAAATCTCTGTGGGGTTGGCTTCATACATAATAAAAATCCTTGTCAATTTCAAGGCCTGGCCCTCCCACCAGGGCCACGAACTGACCAATCTCCTCTGTGTAGGCTACAGTCACTTCATTTGCATAGTAGGCTATAGTCACTTCATCTGCATAACAGGCTACAGTCAATTCATCTGCATAGTCTACAGTCACTTACTTTGCATAGTATATCCACCAATTTTTGCAAGGTGCATACCAATCATAGGGGAGGATGCAGCCAAGGTAAGACAAAAATTATTGAACATCGAGTTGTTTACAGCTTGCCCAGAAAATGTCAATCAAAAGTAACAAACCCTTGGGGGTAGAAAACTAGAGCAAAGGTAACTGCTCAGGGCTTAAGAGAAAATCTCTCAAGCTATTTTTCCAAAGAACCAAGGCAAAAGGCCACACAAAGGAACCCACTGCACCAGTCATACAAGACCTAATCATTAAAAAAAAAAAAAAAAAAAAAAAAAAGCTAAAACAAGTGAAAGAGTTAACAAGACCAAAAGCAGGTTCTTTGAAAAGATCAACAAAATTAATAAACCACTGGCCAAACTGACAAAAGAAAAACAGGACAGTAAGCAAATAACCTATATAAGAAATGAGATGGATGATATCACAACAAACCCAACTGAAATTAAAGAATCATAACAGGATACTATGAAAACCTGTACTCTAACAAATTTGAAAACCTAGAGGAAATGGACAAATTTCTAGAAACTCACCACCTACCTAAACTAACACCAACAGAGGTAGAACAACAAAATAAACCCATAACAAAAGAAGAGATTGAAAAGGTAATTTAAAAACTTCCAACAAAAAAAAGCCCTGGCCCAGACAGTTTCACTGGAGAATTCTAACAAACTTTCAGAGAAGAGTTAACACCACTACTACTAAAGGTATTTCAGAGCACAGAAAAGGATGGAATACTCCCAAACTCATTCTATGAAGCCAGCATAACCCTGACACCAAAACCAAGTAAAGACACAAAAAAAAAAAAAAAGAAAAAGAAAATTACAAATATCCCTCATGAACATCGATGCAAAAATCCTCAACAAAATTTTAGCCAATAGAATTCAGCAGCATATCAAAAAAATAATTCACCATGATCAAGTGAGATTTATACCAGGTATGCAGGGATGGTTCAACATTAGAAAAACAATCAATGTAATCCATCACATAAATAAAACAAAAGACAAGAACCACATGATCTTATCAATTAAGGCAGAAAAGGCATTTGACAAAGTCCAACACCCATTCATGATAAAAACTCTCAGCAAAATAGGAATAGAAGGGAAATTCCTCAACATAATTAAGGGCATTTATACAAAGCCAACAGCCAACATCATCCTAAATGGAGAGACTTAGAAAGCATTCCCCTTGAGAACAGGAACCAGACAAGGCAGCCCTTTATCACCACTCTTATTCAACATTGTGCTAGAAGTACTAGCCAGAGCAATTAGGCTAGAAAAAGAAATAAAGGGCATCCAGATTGGTAAGGAAGAAGTGAAAGTATCTTTATTTGCAGATGATATGATCTTATACACAGAAAACCCCAAAGAATCCACCAGAAAACTCCTGGAACTAATAGAGGATTTCAGTAAAGTATTAGGATACAAGGTAAGCATACAAAAGTCAGTTAGATTCCTCTACATCAACAAAGAGAACTTCAAAAAGGAAATCACCAAATCAAAACCATTTACAATAGCCCGCAAAAAGATAAAATACTTAGGAATAAATCTAACCAGAGTTGTAAAAGACCTATACAATGAAAACTGTAAGACACTACCGCAAGAAACCAAAAGAGACTTACATAAGTGGAAAAACGTACCTTGCTCATGGATAGGAAGACTCAACACTGTGAAAATGTCAGTTCTATCCAAAGCGATCTAGATACAATGCAATCCTGATCCAAATTCCAATGGCATTTTTTAATGAAATGGAGAAACAAATCACCAACTTCATATGGGAACAGAAGAGGCCCTGAATAAATAAAGCATTACTGAAGAAGAACAAAGTGGGAGGCCTCACACCACCTGATTTTAGAACCTATTATACCACCACAGTAGTCAAAATAGCCTGGTACTGGTACGATAATCTAGACATAAATTCATCCACTTATGAGCGGCTGATATTTGACAAAGGCCCAAAGTCCATTAACTGGGGAAAAGACAGTCTCTTTAACAAATGGTGCTGGCATAACTGGATATCCATCTGCAAAAAAATGAAACAAGACCCATACCTCACACCATGCACAAAAACTAACTCAAAATGGATCAAAGACCTAAATATAAAATCAAAAACGATAAAGATCATAGAAGAAAAAACAGGGACAATGCTAGGAGCCCTAATATGTGGCATAAACAGAATATGAACCGTAAGTAACAATGCACAAGCACCAGAAGAGAGACTAGATAGCTGGGTACTCCTACAAATCAAACACTTATGCTCATCGAGAGACTTCACCAAAAGAGTAAAAAGACAATCTACAGACTGCGAAAAAATTTTTAGCTATAACAAATCCAATCAGCGTCTAATCTCTAAAACCTACAAGATACTGCAAAAACCTCAACAACAAAAAGACAAATAACCCAATTAAAAAATGGGCAAAGGATATGAACAGATACTTTACCAAAGAAGACATTCAGGCAACTAACAGACACATGAGGAAATGCTCACGATCATTAACCATTAGAGAAATGCAGATCAAAACGACAATGAGATACCATCTCACCCCAACAAGGCTAGCATTAAGTTGGGGAGGTTGTGGAGAGAATGGAACACTTACACACTGTTAGTGGGAATGTAAGATGGTACAACCACTTTGGAAATCGATTTGACGCTACCTTAAAAAGCTAGAAATAGAAGTACCATATGATCCAGCAATCCCACTCCTTGGAATATATCCTAGAGAAATAAGAGCCATCACATGAATAGATATATGCCCATCGATGTTCACTGCAGCAGTGTTCACAATAGCAAAAAGATGGAAACAACCTAGGTGCCCATCAACAGATGAGTGGATAAACAAATTATGGTATATTCACACAATGGAATTCTATGCAACAATAAAGAACAACAATCTGAATCCATGAAACATCTTATAACTTGGAGGACTCTGGAAGGCATTATGCTGAGTGAATTTAGTCAGTTGCAAAAGGACAAATATTGTATAAGACCACTATTATAAGAACTCAAAAAAAGGTTTAAACACAGAAGAAAATATTCTTTGATGGTTATGAGGGGAGGGTGGGGAGGGAGGGAGACGGGTATTCACTAGCTAGGTAGTAGACAAGAATTATTTTAGGTGAAGACAAGGACAACACACACTGCAGGGGAAGTCAGCACAACTGGACTAAACCAAAAGCTAAGAAGTTTCCTGAATACAACCAAACACTTTGAGGAAGAGAGTAGTAGGGGCGGGGGTCTGGGGACCATGGTTTCAGGGGACATCTAGGTCAACTGGCATAACAAAGTTTATTAAGAAAATGTTCTGCATCCCACTTTGGTGAGTGGCATCTGGGGTCTTAAAAGCTAGCGAGTGGCCATGTTAAGATGCATCAATTGGTTCCAACCCACCTGGAGCAAAGGAGAATGAAGAACACCAAAGACACAAGGAAAGTATTAGCCAAAGAGACAGAAAGGGACACATAAACTGAGACTTCACCAGCCTGAGACTGGAAGAACTAGATGGTGCCCAGCTCCCACCAATGACTGCCCTGACAGGGAACACAACAGAGTCCTTGATGGGGCAGGAGAAAAGTGGGGTGCAGAACTCAAATTCTAGTAAAAAGACCAGACTTAATGGTTTGAGACTGGAAAGACCTCAGAAGACATGGCCCCCGGACTCTCTGTTGGCCCAAAACTAAAACCATTCCTGAGGCCAACTCTTCACACAAAGAATAGACTGGACTATGGGACATAAAATGATACTCATGATGAGTGTGCTTCTTAGCTGAAGTAGATACATGAGACTAAATGCACAGTTCCTGTCCAGAGGTGAGATGAGAAGGCAGAAAGGGTAAGGAGCTGGTTGAATGGACACAGGAAAACCTGGGGTGGAAAGGAGGAATGTGGTGTCACAGCATAGGGAGAGCAATTAGGACATAACAGTATATGTATAAATTTTTGTTGGAAAGACTAACTTGAATTGTGAAATTTCACTTAAAGCACACAAATTTGTTTTAGAAAGGGGAAAAAAAAGCTTTGAAAGCAATTGAAAACAATATGAACTATAGGAATGCATTCATTAGGAATTTGCAATCAGCAATCCTATCCTACTCACAGCCAATTTTGACCCAGGATGGAATATGCAGAAAGTCTCACCCATATTTGATTTAAATGATTCAGAAAATGAGATCGTGCACTTCAAACTGATATAAGACTTTTGCAATGATGTGAGAGGGTGAATGTGTTTCATATGTGGGAAGGACATGAATTTTTGGAGCCAAAGTGTGGTATGTTATGGATTGAATTGTGTTCCCCAAAATATGTGTTGAAAATCCTAACCCATATACTTGTGGATGTAATACCTTTTGGGAGTAGGGTTTTCTTTAAGTTAATGAAGCCCTATCAGCGTAGTATGTGTCTTAAGCCAATCACTTTTGAGATACAGGCAGTCCCCAGGTTATGAACGTCAGACTTAAGTACAACCTGTAGTTATGAACCAACCTCCATAAAGCCTATTACATTAAAAATTCAAGGTGCATACAATGCTTCATAATAACAGACAGGTGCTACTTTGCAACTCAAATCAAAACATTATTACTGTTGTAGTCTTATGTTAAAGATGCTTTATTGTATCTGGAAGTGTTTCTTCAGTATCATTTAGAAAGGTTCACTGTATAGCCTCCCCCACCCCCAACCCAGAATGAATTGCTCAAAGTGGTGGATATCTGTATATATAGGGTGGCCAAGCCTAGGCTCAGCAGCCCACAGCCCGACCAAGGCCAGCCGAGGTCTGGTGCACCTCGACATCTGCTTGCAGTGCGTACCAACATGCGCACCAGCTTGACAGGCTGTCGGCAGCCAACGGCGGGTGGGCCGCGCACCAGGGATGGGGCCCTGAAGTGCTCGCCTGGTGATCCTGCTCCTGACCTGCACCCTCGAAAGCTGAAAGCAGTGGAGGTTGGCGACGCTGGCTGGGAGCAGAGGCGGTGGTGAGCGTCCTGGGACCCTGACGAACAGTCATGCAGCCGCCGTCATCACTGTGACTGCTGCTCCTGTGGTCAGGGCTAGTTCTGGGGTGCTCTCCTTCCGCTGCAGCCCCTGGATGTAGAGGACTTGTCCTTGTCCCTGTCCCTGCTGCAGGGTTGAAGGCTGAGGCCACTGTTGCTGCCCCCGGACCTGCCTGATCTGGACCCCAAGTGCCGAGAACTGATGCTAGACTTGGCCAACAGCAGCGCTGAGCTGACCGTACCTAACTGTTCACACTTACATACAAATTTGACTTAAAGACAGGAACAGAACTGGTTTGTAATCTGGGGACTGCCTGTATAAAGGAGCAGATTAGACACAGAAGCAAGGAAGCACAAATGAAGAAAGACTGATGATATGTGGAGATCACCAAGAAACCGAGCAGCTGAAATAGATAAGGATCCCCCCCGGCAACCACCACCCCAGAGCAAACAAAGAGAGCCTTCCCTTAGAGCTGGTGCCCTGAATTCGTACTTTCAGCATCCTAAACTGTGCGAAAAGCAATTTGTGTTCATTAAAGCCACCCACTTGTAGTACTTCTGTCATAGCAGCACTAAGAAACTAAGACATCATACATACCCTTCACCAGATTCTCTGCAATAGTATCATTCTGCATAACTGAAGTACAACGTAAAATCCAGGAAATTGACATTATGATGATCACTCTACTTTATTCAGATTTACCAGATTACATGACCTCTTTGTGTGGGTGTGTTGAATTAGCTCCATTCAATTTTATCACTTGTGTGGATTCATGGGGCCACCATACAGAGCATGGTGATGGGTGCACAGCAGGGCAAATGTGATTAGTGACACTGAATTGTACACTTAAACCAGTTTTAAAAGACAAAGTTTTTGTTATATATATTTTACCCCAATTAAAAAGAAAAAGAAACCAAAGAGTTCCATCACTAAGATCCATCATGGTACCATTTTTAGCCTCAGACAGGTCCCTCCCTCTCCTCCTACCTAACCCTTGACAACCCATTAATCCACTTATCCCAAAAGGTTACACGCTGTATGATTACACTTATGTAACATTCTTGAAATGACAAAATTGTAGAGATGGAGAATATATTTTTTAAACTCCTGGTCAGCCTCCACACACAAAAAAACACCATATATATGATTATGTCCCTTTAAAATTTTTCAGATTAAATACTGTTTCTCTCCCTAACCCCACTGGTGAAAAATGTACTTTATTCTTTTTTCAGTATGACTATGAACTGATGGAAATGCTCTTCCATGATACAGTAATTGCTCTTTAGATGCTCAAACTATACCATCATTCATAGGCCAATTGGGAGTCCCTTCATTTGGCTGATGTGGTTGGTCTTTGTAATGATTCCATTCATGTAAAAATATTATAATAGATGTATCTGTTTCAGTATATACATATACAAGTAGGCCATGACTTACCATGTATTCGAGTTAGACAAACCGCACTTACAACCTTTTGGTTTTCATATACTGCTGCAATGCATAATTTGCTGATGTTATAATCCAGATGCTCCAGAACCTTCCACAAGTGCAGTTATTACAACTGACAAAATACCAATGTTATGCAACTTTTCTTCATCATCAGAGTAAATTTTTATGATTTGTATATTTTTAATGTATGTACGTATTAAAATATATTTGTAAGTTTATATGTAATGTTTTCAACCTACAAGGATAAAGATAAGATTTATAAAGATACTGATAATAAAAAGTAATCATAATGAAAACTAAAATAAAAAAAAAGTATTTGACTTATGTCAGAACTGACTTATGATGAGCCATCAGAATGAAACCCTGTCCTAAGTCAGGGAATACCAGTATATATTCATTGTTGTTGTTAGGTGCCGTCGAATTGGTTCCGAGTAACCCATGTACAACAGAATGAACACTGCCTGGTCCTGTGCCATCCTCACAATTGTTATGCTTGAGCCCACTGTTGCAGCCACTGTGACAACCCATCTCATTGAAGGTCTTCCTAGTTTTTGCTGACCCTCTACTTTACCAAGCATGATGTCCTTCTCCAAGGACTGATCCCTCCTGATAACACGTCCAAAGTACATGAGACAAAGTCTCACCTTCCTTGCTTCTAAGGAGCATTCCAGCTGTACTTCTTCCAAGATAGATCTGTTCGTTGGCAATCCATGATATATTCAATATTGTTCACCAACACCATAATTCAAAGGTGTCAATTCTTCTTAGGTCTTCCTTATTCATTGTCCAGCTTTCGCATGCATACGAGGCAATTGAAAACACCATGGCTTGTGTCAGGGTGCACCTTAAGTCTTCAAGGTGACATCTTTGATTTTAAACACTTTAAAGATGTCTTTTGCAGCAGATTTGCCCAATGCAATGTGTCTTTTGATTTCTTGACTGTTGTTTCCATGGGTGTTGATTGTGGATCCAAGTAAAATGAAATCCTTGACAACTTCAATACTTTCTCCATTTATCATGATGTTGCTTATTGGTCTGGTTGTGAGGATTTTTGTTTATGCTAAAGTGTAATCCATACTGAAGGCTGTAGTCTTTGATCTTCATCAGTAGGTGCTTCAAGTCCTCTTCACTTTCAGCAAACAAGGTTGTGTCATGTGCATAAGCCAGGTTGTTAATAAGTCTTCCAATCCTGATGCCCCATTCTTCTTCCTATAGTCCAGCTTCTCAGATTACTTGCTCAGCATACAGACTGAATAAGTATGGCGAAAGGATACAACCCTGACACATACCTTTCCTGACTTTAAACCAAACAGTATCCCCTTGTTCTGTTCAAACGACTGCCTCTTGATCTCTGTACAGGTTCCTCATGAGCACAACTTAGGGTTCTGGAATTCCCATTCTTCCCAACGTTGTGCATAATTTGTTATGATACACACAGTCGAATGTCTTTGCATAGTCAATAAAATACAGGTAAACATCTTTCTAGTATTCTCTGCTTTAAGCCAAGATGCATCTGACATCAGCAATGATATCCCTGGTTTCACGTCCTCTTCTGAATACTGCTTGAGTTTCTGGCAATTCCCTGTCAATGTACTGCTGCAGTCGCTTTTGAATGATCTTCAGCAAAATTTTGCTTCTGTGTGATATTAATGATATTGTTTGATAATTTTTGCATCGGTTGGATCACCTTTCTTTGGAATAGGCATAAATATGGATCTCTTCCAGTCAGTTGGCCAGGTAGCTGTCTTCCAAATTTCTTGGTATAGATGAGTGAGCACTTCCAGTGCTGCATCCGTTTGTTGAAACATCTCAGTTGGTATTCCATCAATTCCCACTCCCAGAGCCTTGTTTTTCACCAATGCCTTCAGTGTAGCTTGGACTTCTTCCTTCAGTATCATCAGTTCCTGATCATACGCTACCTCCTGAAATGCTTGAAGGTCGACAAATTCTTTTTGGTATAGTGACTCTGTATTCCTTCCATCTTCTTTTGATGCTTTCTCTGTCTTTTAAGGGGCCCTGTTGGCGTAGTGGTTAAAGAACTCAGCTGCTAACCAAAAGGTTGTTTAATATTTTCCCCATAGAATCCTTCAATACTGCAACTGGAGTCTTGGGATTTTTTTCTTCAGTTCTTTCAGCTTGAGAAATGCCAAGCGTGTTCTTCCCTTTTGTTTTCTAACTCAAGGTCTTTGCACATTTTATTGTAATACTTTGTCTTCTCCAGACACCCTTTGAAATCTTCTGTTCAGCTCTTTTACTTCATCATTTCTTCCATTTACTTTAGCTACTCATCGTTCAAGAGCAAGTTTCAGAGTCTCTTCTCACACCCATTTTGGTCTTTTCTTTCTTTCCCGTCTTTTCAATGACCTCTTGCTTTCTTCATGTATGATGTCCTTGATGTCATTCCACTACTGCTCTGGTCTTGGGTCATTAGTGTTCAGTGCGTCAAATCTATTCTTGAGACAGTCTCTAAATTCAGGTGGGATATACTTAAGGCCGTACTTTGGCTCTCTTGGACTTGTTCTCATTTTCTGCAGCTTCAACTTGGACTTGCATATAAGTAATCGATGGTTTGTTCCACAGTCAGCCCCTAGCCTTGTTCTGACTGATGTTATTGAGCTTTTCCATTGTCTCTTTCCACAGATGTAGCTGATTTGATTCCTGTGTAGTCCATGTGGTGAGGTCTACGTGTATAAAAACCAAAAACCAAACCCACTGCTGTCGAGTCGAATCTGACTCATAGCGACCCTATAGGACAGAATAGGATTGCCTTATAAGGTTTCCAAGGAGTGCCTGGTGGATCTGAACTGCCGACCTTTTGGTCAGCAGCCAAACTCAACCACTATACCACCAGCGTTTCCCTCTACGTGTACAGTCGCTGTTTATGTTGTTGAAAAAAGGTATTTGCAATGAAGAAGTTGTTGTCTTGCAAAAATTCTATCATGTGATCTCTGGCATCGTTTCTATTACCAAGGCCATATTTTCCAACTACCGATCCTTCTTTTTTTCCAACTTTCACATTCTAATCACCAGTAATTATCAATGCATCCTGACTGCATGTTTGATAAATCTGAGACTGCAGAATTTGGTAAAAATCTTCAATTTCTTCATCTTTGGCATTAGTGGTTGGTGCCTAACTTTGACTAATAGTCATATTAACTGGTTTTCCTTGGAGGCGTACGGATATTATCCTATCGCTGACAGCACTGTACTTCAGGACAGATATCGAAATGTTCTTTTTTGACGATGAATGCAATGCCATTGCCATTCCTCTTCAATCTGTCATTCCCAGCGTAGTAGACCATATGATTGTCTGATTCAAAATGACCAATACCAATCCACTTCAGCTCACTAATGCCTAGGATATTGACGTTTATGCATTCCATTTCATTTTTGATTGTTTCCAATTTTCCTAGATTCATACTTCGTACTTCCCACATTCTGATTATTAACGGATGTTTGCAGCTATTTCTTCTCATTTTGAGTCGTGCCACATCAGCAAATGAAGGTCTTGAATGCTTGACTCCATCCACGACATTAAGGTCAACTCTACTGTGAGGAGGCAGCTCTTCCCTAGTCATCTTTTGAGTGCCTTTCAACCTGAGGGACTCATCTTCTGGCACTATATCAGACAATGTTCTGCTGCTATTCATAAGATTTTCACTAGCTAATTCTTTTCAGAAGTAGACCACCAGGTGCTTCTTCCTAGTCTGTCTTAATCTTGAAGCTCAGCTGAAACCTGTCTACTGGTATTTGAATACCAGTGGCATAGTTTTCACCATCACAGCAACACACAATCTCCCACAGCACAACTGACAGACACGTGGGAGAGTATATATATATTTTTGTATAAATAATATACACACACATATCATGCAGGAAGTAAACACAATCAACAATTTAAAAAATGAAATCAGAAAATAAGTGTATGAAGACAGAACTTCCTTTTCGGTATGTGTACTTTGTTATGATTTGAATCTTTTACCATTAAAATGTATCCATGAGTCATTTGTCTACTCTGAAAAAAAAAATAAAGACAATAAAAGGCAAGTAAAAACTGAACTTGAACACAGGGAAAGACTGTATTTTCTGAGATGAAGTTCTAAAGTAAATTTTACACATTCCAAGAATCCAAGCTATTACCAGACAAGAATACTTTCAACTCCCTGCTTCCAAATCTCTACTGAAACATCAGTTCATTGAGAACCATCTGACAGCTGTGCAATGTTTCAATTTTCTTAGGATGTTTAGGTTTAATTTCTGGATAAACACAGACCACCACAACACTAAGTCCAGAGGTTAGCTTGTGTTGGTCTCCTGTGTCCACTGAGTTTGCTTGATCTACTCCTACAGGGGTCTATGAGGAACTCTCGATGAAATAGCCACAGGAAACCAGCTTTTGCATTTATGAGATTACTGCTGTTCAGCATACCATCCACCACATCACCTCTAGGAAGAAACATCAAAGAAACTTACTTAGTGTAAAATGGTGAAACAAGTAGTAGTCGTAGTAATATCACCTGAACCTAACTTCAGGGAGGATAATGACCAGCATAATCCCAAAGATGATTTCCATGAGTTGGAGGTCAGACATACCTCTGCCTTCCAACCTTTTTACCAATTCTGATACCAGCAGTCCCTCCCACGGCATTCTCCATTTCTCTTATGGGTTCGATAATCCGTTGCAATGGCCACACAGAACTCATAGACCATACTTACAGTAAACTGGTTTGTTAAGAAACAGGGTACAACTTGGGATCAAGATCAGGAAGCATGTAGGCAGTCTCCCTTCTTCAGTGCAGGACAGCTCTCTCAGATCCCTTCAGCAGGACAGGCCTCCTCTCGGTCCCCTCATGTGAGGCTCCTCTTGGCCCTGCTGTCTGCTGCCACCAGCTCTGCCACCGGGCCCCTTCCGGTCCTCTTGCTGTCTTCAGTGCTACAGCCCTTGACCAGTGTTACAGCTCTTTTAGGAGGTTCTTTGCCTCCTCTATCTCTGCTTCTTCTTTTCTTTTTCCTTCTGCTTCTTACTGTCTACTCAACTTCCGTGGAGCTGGCTGCATATATATGTACATACAACTCCTTGTCAATTTCAAGGCATGGATCCTCCCAGTGGGGGTCGCAAATTGATCAATCCCCTCTCAGTAGGCCACAGACACTTCATTTGCACAGTAGGCGTAGTTGAGCTACAACTCACCTCATTTGCATAGTCTATTGACCAATCCCTGGAAGGTGCATACCAATCACAGGGCAAGCTAGACGCCAGGACTAGAGAAAAATATCAAAACCAGGTTGTTTATACTTTCCCCAGGAAATGTTAATTAACCTGGCAAAAGTAACAAATCCTCTAGAATAGAAAACTTGGGCAAAGATAACTCCTCAGGCTCTAGAGAAAAAATCTCTCAAGCTGTTTTTTCAAAGAATCAAGGCAAAAGGCCACATAAAGAAACTAATTTACGGCACTCAGACAGAAGTCCCACAAAATACTGAAATCCCCCAAATCTTTTTTCTCCTTTAATCAGTGTATAACATGTAAATTATAATGATTTTCTTGTTTGTTGACAAGAGATATTAAACGCAAGTTGATAGCTAATGCAACCTACAGGATCCACCTATCATATTACATTCCACCATCAATAATGTGATGCTAACTGTAAAACAATGGTGTGGTGGGTGGCATCAGACCTCCTCATCTAACTTCATAAGTGGGAGGAGAGAAAATCAAGATCAGCATCAGCCCAAGGCTGATTCCCTATGAGACTGAGGTCAGGCATGCCTCCTCTCTCCTCCTTTTTTACCATTTCTGACACCAGCCATCCCTCCCATGACACTGTACTTCTGTGCTGGGTTTGTTAATTCATTGCAAGGGACAAACAGAACTCACAGACAATACTCACGATTATGAGGTTTATTAAGGAACTAACAGGCTACAACTCAGGATCAGGATCAGGAAGCCATGTAGGCAAAGTCTCCCTTCTTCAGTGCAGGACAGCTCTCCACTCCTCTAGACTGTGCAGGGCTCCTCTCGACCCCGAGGACAGGCTTCTTTAAGTCTCCTGAGGACATGCCTCTTCTCTCGGCCCTTGGCCCCCGCTCAGGCCTGGCCTCTGCCCTGCTTGGTCAAGTGTTACAAAGCTCTTTAACTCTGCCAGTAAGTGTCCAGAGGCACCCCACTCCATCAGTAAGTAAGCCTTGGCCTGACGGCACTCAGCTCTCTTGCTCCATGAGTCAGTGAGCCTAGCTCTGCCAAGTACCCAAACCTCACTGCAGCCAAAAAGCCTCCAGCCCAAAGGTGCTCAGTTCTCTCACTCTGTGGGACAGCATGCTCACTGTAGCTGCCTCACTCCATAGGCTAGGAAGCCCACTGTGCTGTCTCCTGCTGCTGTCCTGGTTCTGCTGCTGCCATTTTTCTGCTGCGCTTGCTGCCACCTTCTCACTGTCTTGTACCTTCTCCAGTATTACAACTCTCTGTCTCCTGGGTCTAGGAGACTCTAAGTACAAGGACACCAGGTCCAAAGAACACACTCCACTCCTGGTTCTTCGTTCTTGGTGGTAGTGAGGTTTCCCCTCTGCTCTGGGACTGGCATTCTTTTAAAGCCTAGTGGGATGAAAAAACTGACCAATCCCCTCGTTAGCGTTCCATACACCTTATTTCCATGGTCCCACCTCCACAAGGGTGCCATACACCTTATCTGCATTATTAACAGACTGTCCAATCCTGTTGTTGGGCCACAAACAACTTATTGTCCCATCCATTTATTTTTTTGGAGTCATAAGACCATGCATGGTGAAAAGGGTCATATTAAGTAATTCACTGCATGCACTAATTCTGTGAACAATATTCCTGATCCTGCTTTGCCTAATGTCAAAGTCAGAGTCTAGGTTTATTTCTCTTTGGCTCCTACATTTTCAAATATACACTTTTCAGATTAACTGAACTGATATTTTACAGGCCTCTACAAATCTTTTAGAGAACAAAGGAAAGCATAATACAAAGCAAAAGTCACCTGTGTCTTCATCATTTTCTTTTGTTTTTGGGAAATGATCAGCAACTGGGATGCTCTGTCTTTGTGTCTTCTGGATCAGCTCTAAATTTCTGTTCAAATTATCTCAGTCTCCCATGAAGGATATTCCCAGAAAGGGCAGTACCCAAATCCTGGAACTTCTTCCTCCTTCCTTCAATTGATTCTCTTGCTGCTGGAGGGTCAGGACCTGTAGGCTGAAGGGAAAATTCAATTTGAATGGTACACTTCCTCTGGGTAGAGATACTGTCACTGATCTTTGCACTCACCTTAACACAGGCCCCCAATACTGTTGACTATCCCTTTATTTGGTGCCCCAGGACATTTTACACAACTGGGCAATAAAATTAAGATACAGAATTTGCAGTGATAGGGATAAAAGAGATATTTTCAAAAAAAATAGCACTTGGATAGATAATCAAGCATATATGTGTGGAAAAAATAAGGTTGATCCCTACCCCACAACATACATAAAAATCAATATGGGGTCAACTGTGACTCTCAATGAGAAAGGTAAATCAATAAAGCTTTAAAAAAATAAGATGATATTATGGTATGGAAACGTATTTTAAACAGACCACATAAAGCAGTAATTATACAGTGAAGAATATTCTGATGATGGAACTGTAAAGTGGTACAACTACTTTAGAAATCACTTAGGCATCTCTATTACAGATACACTCTGAAATAACAATTTATGTCTGAGGTATACACCTACATATAAATCCATCCAAATTAAATGCACATCTGAACCACAAAATGTGTACAACTTTCCTAGTAGCATTATTCATAATAGCCTAAACTTCAAACAGCCCAAATGTACACTAATAGTATGAAAAACTACTATATATTCAAACAATGAAATGCTATACAACAACTATACCCTCTGAAAGAGAAGAAGGGTTTTTAACGTTTTAAAGTATTATAAATTTAAACAAAAAATAAACAAAGAATCATATGTGGGAGATCTCATGTGGCCTGCAAAGCCTAAAATATTTACAATGTGGCCACTTGCAGCACAAGTTTGTTAACTATTGTTAAAAAGCACAGCAAGCTGTAACAACATGAATGACTCACAAATATAATATTGAGCAAAATAATCCTGACAAGAAACGCATGATACACAATTCCATTTATATTCAGATTAAAATAAGCAAAACTAAACAAATTATAATGATTAGGAATAATTAACTGCACAGTAAAACAATAAACAAAAGGCTGGAATTGCTTGCTATAAAGACCAGGATGATAATTACCTTTGGGTGTGAGGTTTAGATAGGATTAGGAACACTGGGTGCTCGCAAGGTTCTATTTCTTTTCCTCAGCAATGTTTACATACATGTATATTGTCCCTTAATAACTGAGTTGTACATTTTTTTAAAAAAAGATACAATTAAAAAAAATAAGAAATGGAAGAGGTCAATGATAGAAAAAGCTTGTTCTTTGAAAAGACCAACAAGATACACATATCTGTACTGAGACGATAAAAAGAGAAAGAGAAGTGATGAAACTAAAAACTATATGAAATTAATGGGAGACATGACTCAGATAATAGATATATTTTTAGTCTGGAAATATTAATACAAATCTTGTTATATCATTAAATTTGAAATCCTAAATGAATTTATAATTTTATGACACCATTTCCTGAAAAGATGCTAACTCTAAACAATATAGCAAGTGAATACTATCAGTAGGCAACAAGACAAAGATCTGTACCTCAACTATAACCCTACTTTCCTATTTTGTATTGACAGACCAAGCCAATATATCATGATAAGAACAGGATGTAAACATTACAAAGTGAGAAAACTAATTAAGGTTATCTTCAGACAATAAGATCATTGCAGCGTGATGGGTTGCTTTTACATGGCCCTTCTAGCCATGGTCTTGTAACTCCCACCAAATGACTCGGTGGGCCTATGCAAACAAGGTGCTTGTGGCACACCAAGGGGATTTGATAGCTTGCTAATAATGTAAATAAGATGCATGGCACCCCTGTGTGGATGGGGCCATGCAAATAAGGTGCATGGAAACTTAACGAGGGGATTGGTCAGTTTTGCCATACTGGGAGACATGGAGAGAGAGACAGAGAGGAGCTATAACACGGAAGACAGTGAGAGATGGCAGCAGCAAGGCCCCCAGCAGGTCCTGGCAGTAGAGGGTAAGAAGAAGCTGTCCTGATCTAAGAACTACATCCGGAGTTGTTCCTATTACTTCAAGTTGATCTCAATCGCAAGTTATACCCTGTTACTTCCCTAATCACTTAACCTAAGTATGGTTTGTGAATTTTGTGAAATGCTGCAGCGAATTACTGAACCCAAAGACAGGACGCAGAGTACTGAGGAGAGGCAGAGCAGTTGATTTTACAAATGTTGGAGTGGTACAGAAGTGTGGAAAAGTTGGATATTTGGGACATCTTTAACCTCTGCCTCATAGGAACCAGCTTTGTGCTGATCCTTGCAAAAGAAATTATTCATTTAGTTGGTGTCAGAAGTGGGATTTGTTGCATTGGGTCCAGAATGATGGAATCATGGAATTTTGTAAGAGAAAGAACAAAGCAATGTGGGAAGTAAAACTTACAATTCTTAGATGGTTACTTTGGTTGTTATCTGTAATGGCTGAAAGGAAAGTAAGAGGTGTTATGCTACAGTTGAGGAGAGAAAAGTTGCATCTGGAATGGCTTGGGGCAAAAGCTAGGCCAGATAAACAAGATGATTGATAGGGGGCCAGGGTCATCTGGTTCTACCAAGGCAGGGGCCCAAGGCCACATGTATATAAATGGGAACACAGTTAAGGTGTAGAGAAGATGAAACCGGAATGATTTTAAAAGGGTTATGTGTTACTTTGAATGTATTATGGATACTGAATGTTTCTCCTACCTAGTGTTGTAAAACTGACCTACAAGTATTACAGATAACAGAGAGCACGTAACTCTACCTTCAGCCAATACTTGATTTGTTAAAACGAAAACTAGGATTTTCCTGAAAGAACACAGGCTGTTAGTTTGAATGCAGTAACCCTATGTATAGAGCAGCAGGGGCTTAAGTCAAAAACGAAGCATTTGTGAAGACACGCAGACCTACCCAGAACTGCTGAGAGAGCAGGAAATTTGCATCTGATGGAAAGACTTGCAGGAAAACAAAAATGACTGTTTTGCTTTTTGAATTTCAAGCAAGCTGTTTGCTGTTGAGTGCATCAAGGTAGGAAAAGTCAGTGCCCATCAAAAGAACCCTCTTCTACAACTGGAAGTTAAAGGGAGCTGGCAAGTAAACAGCCTGGTATGCTTGCATGTGGTGACCACCTGGGGGGAGGTGCAGCAATGAAGAGACAGGCTGAGCTTAGACATGTTCCACTGGCACCCACTGTCTTAGCCATGAAGGCAGGGATGAGAGAGAAACGGCTGGCTGCTCTGAAGTGCAGGGAGTTGTGTGGACTCCTGAGCCTACAGGTGGTGCCTGCTGACCTAGCCCACAGGGACTAGGGATGAACTGAACAGAACCTGACTGAATGAAGAGAAGGATGTTTGACATTGTGAACTGTTGTAGATTGCTGCAATTTGATGGCTTGCTCTAGACTGGGCTCTGCTTATAGATGCAGATGCTCAAAGTTCAAACGGGAGCAGAAGATTCATCAGATCAAGGAATATGTTCCTCTCCTCAGAGTACTGGTTTGATAGGGTGGGGCAATTTAAACACTGGCTATCTAGAATGAGGGGAGATAACAGCATGAAGTGGCTGCCTTACATACTTTGTGGGTGTGCTTAGACTCAAAATGAGGGGAAAATGGAAGGATTGCCACTGAACAGATTCCACATTTCCTGATGGGTCTAGGGAAGAGAGAGTGGGGGAAGATGTTGATAGGATTATTTGATTCACTTGTGAGAGCTGACTGTACACAGGATTAACTGTGATTGTAAAAACTGTAATTGTAGAATTCTTAAGTGTAAAAGGGTGGACTAAAGGGGGAGGCACTGCTAAGGTGGAGTACAGTGGCTGAATCTAAAGTCCCTTAAAGGTTTTGCTATGCAAATACCTTGTAAGGCTCAGAGCAAGGGAGTAATCTTCTCTCAGTTAAATTTTATCACAGGCCAGAAAGGGCGGAGCCGAGATGACTTTTGGAGAACCTGACCAGATCAGAGGGACATCTGCAGTAGACCTGAATAGCTGGTAACTGAGTAACTTTACCATGAGGACTTATTACCCTATTGAAGGACTAATTGTTAATGACTGTTTTGACAGATAAAATGACTAGGAGGGAGAAGTTATCCTCCAAGTATGAAATAACCATGGCTAGAAAAGCCAGGGGATAGCCTGTGGTGCAATGGGTCATTTTTATATAACCTTTCTAGCCATGGTCCAAATGATTGGGTGGGCCTATGCAAATGAGGTGTTTGTGGCCCACGAAGGGGATTGGATAGCTTGCTAATAATATAAATAAGGTACATGGCCCTCTTTTGGGGGTAAGACCATGCAAATAAGGCATACGGAACCATAACAAGGGGATTAGTCAGTTTTGCTATCCCACTAGGCTTAAAGGGAGACACTGAGAGGATCTGTAACACAGAAGACAGCAAGAGATGGCAGCAGCAAGGCTCCCAGCAGGGCCTGGCAGCAGTAAGGCACCACCACAGCCTGATGACAGAGGGTGAGAACAAACAACAACTGTGTCCGAAGTTGTTTCTGTTACTTCCAAGTTGATCCTGATCCCAAGCTGTACACATTACTTCCCTGATAAAACACTTAACTGTAAATAAGGTTCATGGGTTTTGTGAGATGCTGTAGCAAATCACTGAAACCAAAATCCACAGGGAAAGTACCGAGGGGAGGAAGAGCAGCCGATGTTAAAGATGATAGGGTGGTAGAGCAGTCTGGAAAAGTTGAACATTTGGGACATCTTTAAACTCTGCTTCATAGGAACCAGCTTTGTGCTGAACCTTATAAAATCAATTATTCATTTTATCATCTACATGAAAAAAGAGATTCCTATTTAAAGGAGAAAATGCTATACCACAAATCTTCAAGCAGATTTTCACATATATACATATATACACATATATACTTGGCTAGAACGGTATCATACATATTTCCATGCCAATTCTATCACTCACTACCAAAGGGAACTGGAACAAAAACGGTTGCATAAATGTATAAATAATAGCCAACATAAAACTAATTTCCAAAATGTTAAGATAACTCATATCCCCACTTTCCACTTCATCAATCTGACAGCAGCCACCTATGTGGCACTTTCTCGCTCTGACCCTAACCACCCAGAGCTGGGTCTCTACAAGTGAGGACTCTCTCCTTCCAGCCCCTGCCAAATAGGCAAACACCACCCTCTCTGCTGGTTCTTACTGCTCCCAGAAAATTCAATAATTGGCTAGAATGACTCACAGAACTCACGGAAACCATTAGCTATACTTACAGTTACCCATTTATAATAACCAGAAAGGATACTAAGGAAGAAATGCATCAAGCAAGGTTTGGGGGATGTCCATACATGGGGCCTCCATTGTCCCCAGGTACACTGTGGTGTAATGAATTACTTAATATGGACCTTCTAGCCATGGCCTGCATGATTAAAAGTCTGGAGAGGTGTGCAGCAGGTTTACATTCTTTCACCATACTTCTTCAATCTGTATGCTGAGCAAATAATCCGATAAGCGGGACTATATGAAGAAGAACGCAGCATTAAGATGGGAGGAAGGTTCATTAACCACCTGTGATATGCAGATGGCACAACCTTGCTTGCTGAAATTGAAGAGGATTGGAAGCACTTACTCATGAAGATCAAAGACTACAGCCTTTAGTATGGATTATATCTCAACACCATGATGAAAGAAGAAAATATTGAAGTTGTCAAGTATTTCATTTTACTTGGATCCACAATCAATGCCCATGGAAACAGCACTCAAGAAACCAAAAGACACACTGTATAGGGCAAATCTGCTGCAAAAGACCTCTTTAAAGTGTTACAAAGCAGAGATGTAACTTTAAGGACTAAGGTGCGCCTGACCCAAGCCATGGTGTTTTCCATCGTCTCATATGCATGTGAAAGCTGAACAACGAATAAGGAAGACTGAAGAAGAATTGATGCCTTTAAATCATGGTGCTGGCAAAGAATACTGAATATACCACGGACTACCAGATGAATTAACAAATCTGTCTTGGAAGGACAGCCAGAATGCTCCTTAGAAGCAAGGATGGTGAAATTTCATCTCACATACTTTGGACATGTTATCAGGAGGGACCAGTCCCTGGAGAAGGACATCATGCTTGATAAAATAGACAGTCAGCAAAGAAGAAGAAGACTCTCAACAAGATGGATTGACACAGTGGCTTCAACAATGGGCTCAAGCATAACAATGATTGTGAGGATGGCGCGGGACCAGGTAGTGTTTTGTTCTGTTGTACATAGGGTCGCTGAGTCAGAAGTGACTCAATGGCACCTAGCAACATAACCTAACAGCCATCGTCTTTGTGATTCACACATAATTGTCAAAAGATGCACTGCACTGGGAAAATCTGCTGCAAAAGACCTCTTTTAAAGTGTTGAAAAGCAAAGTTGTCACCTTGAAGACTAAGGTGTGCTTGACCCAAGCCATAGTGATTTCAATCACCTCATATGCATATGAAAGCTGGACAATAAAGAAGACTGAAGAACTGATGCCTTTAAATTATGGTACTGGCGAAGAACATTGAACATACTATGGACTGACAAAAGAACGAACAAATCTGCCTTGGAAGAAGTACAACCAGAATGCTCCTTAGAAGCAAAGACGGTGAGACTACATCTCATATACTTTGGACACGTTATCAGGAGGGATTAGTCCTTGGAGGACATCATGCTTGGTAAAGTAGAGGGTCAGTGAAAAAGAGGAAAACCCTCAAGGAGATGGACTGACACAGTGGCTGCAACAATGGGCTCGAGCGTAACAACAATTGTGAGGATGGCGCAGGACCGGGCAGTATTTCGTTCTGTTGTACACTGTGTTGCTAAGAGTCGGAAACGACTCCATGGCACCTAACAATAATGCAAATAAGGTAAATGGAACCGGTGATGGTTGGGGTTATGTGTCACCTTGACTAGGCCATGACTGCCAATATTGTATGGTTGTCTTCCATTTTATGTGTTGTGGATCCTGATCTCTACATGTTGATGAGGCAGGATTGGTAAGAGTTATGTCTTGGGATGAAGCCTTGCAGGAAGGCATGACTCAAGTTACACCCTTCCCTGGGGTGTGGCCTGCATCTAAGGCATATTTATGTGCCCTGGCAGGGCTCTCTTTGCATCTGGATCCCACGTCCAATTCGTGATCCTCTAACCTCTGGTTCTTCGGGCTTGAGCCAGAGGTCTGCCATCAGACCTCCCAATTCTGGGATTCGCTGGTCTCCACAGCCCCATGGGCCAGAAGCCTGTCCTGTGACTTGATTCACCAGCTTCCACAGCCTTGTGAGGCAGCAGCCTGCGGTTTGAACTACCAGTTTGGGTTCATCAGCCCCTGCAGCCACATGGGTCGGGAGAAGTTTATGCCTGACCCACAAATTTGGGACTTTGACAGCCTCCACAACTGCATGAGCCATTTCCTTTATATGGTTAGTGAGTTCTGTGAGATGTTGCAGTGAATTACAGAACCCAAGGTTGGGAGGGAGAGTACTGAAGGGAGGAGATGTAGTTGATGTTAGAGATGATGGAGTGGTACAGCAGTTTGGAAAAGTTGGACATTTGGAACACATTTATCCTCTGCCTCATAGGAACCAGCTTTGCTCTGATCCTTATAAGAAATTATTCAATTAGACGTGCAGCTCCGTCTCCTGTGCATGGATGTTCTCACCAATCTAGGAGGCCCTAAAATGGGCACTCCAAGGTCTCAGGTCCCCTAGTCTTCCAGACCTCAAAGAATACACAAGACTTGGGTCTTAATGCATAGTTATAATCGATCCAGTCAATGAATATGCATGACTGCATCAGGTCCCCCTTTCTTCCTGAAGTCAGTTCACCAGATGCAGGGCCGGGGTAGCCCCTAATGCCTGGCTATTTTCTAAAACAAAAGCATTTTGATTGCTCGGGTTATTTTCAGAAACCAGAGCCAAAGGGCCAAACCAAGTTCTTTGAACCACACTAAAAAACACAAGGACTTACTAATAAACTGGCATATGAGTCACCTTGCCACCTTGCCAGAGAGATGATATGGTGAAATGAGTCCCTTTATCTGGCCTTTTTCCTTGGTTCTTTGGAAAAACAGCTTGAGAGATTTTCCTCCTAAGCCCTGAGGAGTTACCTTTGCCCTAGTTTTCTATCCTAGAGGGTTTGTTACTTTTATCCAGGTTGACTGACATTTCCTGGGCAAGCTGTAAACAACCTGACTTTTTCTGTAGCCCCAGCCGCAGCCTGTCTTGTGATTGGTATGCACCTTGCGGGGATTGGTCTATAGAATGTGCAAAAAAGTGACTACAGACCATGCAAATAAAGTGTCTGTAGCCTACTATGCCAAGTGTCTGTGGCCTACCGACGGGATTGGTCAGTTCGTGGCATTGGTGGAGGGCCATGCCTTGCAATTGAAAAGGAGTTTGTAGATATAAGCAGCCAACTGCACAGAGGTTTCAGAGACGGAAAGCAGGAAGAGAAGCAGCAAGAAGCAGAAGGTAGAAAGAAGCAGAGAGAGAGAAAGGAGGCAAGGAAGCTCCTAAAAGAGCTGTAACACAGGTCATGGGCCATTACACTGAAGTCACCAATAGACCCAAAGTGGCCAAGCAGAGCTGGTGGCAACAGGCCCACAATGGACCCTGCAGCAGAGTCTCGTGACTGATGACAGGGCCAGAAGGAACCTGTCATGAAGGGGCCAAGAGCTTGTCCCCAGGGTTCCGAGATGAGGCTTGTCCTGCTGAGAGGGCTGTCCTGAGCTGAAGAAGGGAGAATTTGCTTGCCTGCTTCCTGATCCTGATCCTAAGTTGTAACATGTTGATCCTAATCCTGAGTTGTACCCTGTTACTTCCTTAATAAGCCACTTAACTGTAAGTGTGATTTGGTACAGTGAATTACTTAATATGACCCTTCTAGCCATAGTCTTTGTAACTCCCACTAAATGTCTGGGTGAGACTATGCAAATGAAGTGCTATGGCCCACAAAGGGGATTGAATAGCTTGCTAATAATGTAAATAAGGTGTATGGCACCCTAACGAGGGGACTGGTCAGTTTTGCCAACCCTCTAAGCTTACAATGAGCCATCCCAGAGGCAGACAAGGGGAGCTCACTACCACCAAGAAGAAGAGATGGGAGCAGAGCACGTCCTTTGGGCCCCGGGCCCCTGCACTGGAACCTCCTAGACCCAGGAGACAGGGAGAAAGAGAGCTGTAACACGGAAGACAGTGAGAGACAATGGGAAGAAGCAGCAGCAGAGACAGAAGCAGCAGAACCAGAAGACCAGCAAGAGATGGCACAGTGGGCTTCTCAGTCCATGGAGTAAGAAAGCCCAACACCTTTGGGCAGGCGGCTTGCTGGCAAAGGGGGGTGCGTCTGGGCACTTGGCAGAGCTAGGCTCACCAACCCATAGAGCTAAGAGATGTATCACTTACCTGAGAAGGCCTCAAGCAGGGCCCATCTGCAGAGGGCGAGAATAAGCTGTCCTGATTAAGAATTGTATTCTGAATTGTTCCTGTTACTTTTAATTTGATCTTGATCCTGAGTTGTATCCTGTTACTTCCCTAATAAACCCCATAATTGTGAGTATGGTCTGTGAGTTCTGTGTGGCCATTGAAATGAATTATCAAATCCAGCAGAGAAGTAGAGAGCGCCGTGGGACAGTTGATGTCAGAATTGGTAAAAAGATTGGTGAGAGGAAGTATGTCCGACCTCCATATCACAGGAATCAGCCTTGCACAGTGGATGCTGATAATGATTTTCCTTCCTTCTTGTGAAGTTAGAGGAGGTCAGACACCTCCAATGCCACGCCATTTTTACATATGGTCTGTGAGGTTTGTGTGTCCATTGCAATGGATTATGGAAAGATTATGGAACCCAAGAGAGAAGTAGAGACTGCCATGGGAGAGACAGCTGGTGTCAGGTTGGTAAAATGGTTGGAGGGTGGAGGTATGTCTGACTTTTGCATCATGGGAATCAGCTTTGGGTTGATCCAGGTCATTATCCCCCCTGATGTTAGACAGGTTCTGATGCTACTACTATTACTTGACCATTTTTAGAGACAAATAATTAACAAAATAGAGATTCTATCAGCAAAGAAAAAGTGTGTATGTATGAGAAGCTTTTCAGGGCCTAAGGTCTCTGTCACAGATCGAGAGCAACTGCTACATATTGGTTCCTCTATCTGTACTTAGCCAACCCACAAAATAGAGGTGAAAAGATATATGATTATCTAAATCAAGGCTTTCAAACTATTGTCTGGGGATCGTACATCCTCTGTCCCAGCAGCTGAGGTTCCAACCTCAATCCAGTCACCAGCCGGGGGTCCTGGGCTTCAAAAGCTTCAGGCCTCACAAGCCTCTCTGTACCAGACACAGACCACTGCCATGCTAATGCAAAACCTAGACCAGACACCGCAAACGATGTCCATCCCCTACCCGCTCCAACATTACTGAGCCTCATATTAAATCCTAAACCTGAACCAGACGCTGCATTCGTGATAAATACCACCTCTACCCCTTAGAAGCAGAGAGATCCACAAAGACTCCATATCCTGACAGCTGGATCACCCTTAATCATTATACAAAGGTGCTCACTTCAATCTCCTGCCTGTTAAATAAATGTTCAAACTCAAGCCATAAATTTCAACTACTCTTAGAAGTATGCTGGGACATTTCCCAGGCCTATTTTTCAGAGTCACATAAAATTTATGCCACGTGTCCTGGGTAAAGTCAAATCCTTCTCAACAAAGGATGCTGTTTTTAGCTACCATCGAGTCATAGTGACCTCATGTGTGACAGAGAAGAACTGTGCTCCATAGGGTTTTCTTGGCAGTAATCTTTATTCAAACAATGGAATGCTACTGAGGAACTGTCTATGGCAGGAAAGCAGCCATACACAATAAGGGTAAGTAAGACTGAAAAAGAATTGATACCTTTGAATTATGTTGTTGGCAAAGAATACTGAATATACCATGGACTGCCAGAAGAACGAACAAATATGTCCTGGAAGAAGTACAGCCGGAATGCTCCTTAGAAAAGAGGGTGGCAAGACTTCGTCTCACGTACTTTGGACATGTTATCAGGAGGGACAGTCCCAGGAAAAGGGTATCATGCTTGGTAAAGCAGAGGGTCAGCAAAAAAGAGGAAGGCCCTCAACAGACATGGGTTAACACAGTGGCTGCAACAATAGGCTCAAACATAGCAACGATTCTAAGGATGGCGTAGAGCTGGGCAGTGTTTATTTCTGTTGTACACGAGGTCGCTATGTGTCGGAACGGACTCAATGGCACCTAATAACAACAATTTAGGACCTAAGAGACTGGTTTATACCATTCTGACCTTTAAATGTTGCTCTGATCCGGTTAATCGAAGCCAAACTATCATAAACCAATACCTCATACTAACCAATGAAATATCTTTCGCCGTTTTTATAATCTCTCCCCCCAAATTTGACTTCTCGCTTAACCAATCCTTCGGAACTGGTTAGCGCTTCCTAACTTTAAAACATTGTCCTTCGCTCCCCAACAACGAACTTCGTGCCAATCTGCTAGCAGACTATCTACTTAATAAGCCATGTTTAAAGAACTCTGCAGTTTCTACACCCTAGAGGCACCGGACTCCCACCTGCTTGCCCCCAAACATCTCCATCCCGGCGTTGCCTTCATTACACCACGTCCACACACCTCCCCCGCCTTGTTCCAAGGACAAAAGACACACTGACTTGTTTTCCTCCTGAGCCACGACGAGTTCCGAAACATTGCGCTTCCATAAACTACTTTTCGACCCCTGGCCCAGAATCCTTGTCCACCTACGGCGGCCGGGGAGGGTCTGCAACTTTTGAAGGCCTGCGAACAATTGGATTTCCGGCATTGCCTTAGGAAGTAATATGTCTGCGCCTTTCTCTCCTTGTCTCTCTGGAGTCGGCCATATTTGAATATCGGCCGTACAGAAGGCAAAGTCGCCGTTCTTTTATGCCAGTAGCCCGGGACGACCTGGAAGCCGAAAAACCATGAAAAGTGTCCGGTTTCCTGGAAAATGGATAGCTTTTCAGAGACTCGAGCTTCACAAGGAAATTATGGACCGGATTAAATTACTTTCAGTGGGCGGGACAGAGAAATAATATGGCCGCGCCCTTTACAATCTTATTTTATTTTTTTAAAAAAGAAAAAAACAGTTCGAAAACGTACAAATGTGAATTCAAGTGTCTGCTCTGCAGAGACGCGCTCCTGGGAAAGGAAAACGCAACAACAACAACAAGCCGGTAAGGGACAACCCCGGAAAGCTTCTGAAGGAAAACGACTTGCAGGAAGTGACTTTTAAAGCCAGAAAAAGGTTTGGAGAAGCTGCCACGGTATGACAGGGACCAACACAGACGAGGAGAAAGAGCAGGTGGAATGAGCCTAGGTTATATTTGAGATGGCGGCATAGGGGAAAGGATATCCCTTTTGGGGACATATAAGTTCCTCGTTGGGAATCCTCTCAGTCCACACCTTATGCATCTCCTTTTTTATGCTCACCCTGATTTGTATCCTTTGGTTAAAATAAATATGTAATAGTAAGTATAGCACTTTCCGTGACTTCTGTGAGTCAATCCATTGGATTACTTAACCCAAAGGAGTAGGTGGAGCAAGCAGGTAAGAAGTGAAGGAGCCCAGAGGCACTCCAGTGCTTGCAGTGTGAATCCTGAAGGGGGAAGGGAAACCCCAAATTCATAGGTATCAGTTTGAAAGTGCCGTCTTGTGGATTCCCAGACTATGGCTAGTGTCTGCCTATTTGGCAGTCTGAAGGGCTGTGTCCTTTTAACTTGTGAGATCTGACTTAACTCTGGGTGGATGTTGTTGCTGTTAGGTGCCATCAAGTCGATTTGAATACATAGTGACCTTATGTGACAGTAGAATTGCCCCATAGGGTTTTATTAGCTATAGTCTTTATGGAAGCAGATCGCCAGATCTTTCTCCAGTGGAGTCGCTGGGTGGGTTCAAACCGCCTGCCAACCTTTCGTTTAGCAGAAGCTGGTATCCGAACTTAACAAAGAAGTGAAAAATTGGGTATTGTGGTTATATTTTTTATTTTATATTGATTTGGTTTGAGATTCCCATACAAAATGCACCCCAAGCAATGCTTAGTAAGTGAATAATTTATTTTATAAGAATCAGCACAAAGCTGGGTCCTATGAGGCAGAAGTTAAAGATGCCCCAAATGTCCAACTTCTCCAAGCTGTGGTACCACTCCACCTTCTCTAACGTCAACTACTCCCCATCCCCTCATTGCCCTCCCTCCAGTCTTTGGGTTTGGTAATTCGCTGCTACATCTCACAGAACTCACGAACCGTAATTACAGTTAAGTGGTTTATTAGGGAAGTAACAGGGTACAACTTGGGGTCAGGAACGGCTCAAAAGTAACAGGAACAACTCAGGATACAGTGCTTGATCAGGACAGCTTCTTCTTGCCCTCTGCCACTGGGCCCTACTTGTGGCCTTCTCTGGCAAGTGTTACAGCTCTTAGCTCCATGGGTCAGCAAGCCCCACAGCAGCCATCTTGCACTGGTGTCCTAGTTCCTGCCATCTCACATCGCTATTGCTATTGCTACTGTTGCACCACCATCTCTCGCTGTCTTCCATGTTACAGCTCCTTGTTCCCTTTCTGCGTGTCTCTCTTTAAGCCTAGCAGATGGCAAAACTGACCAATCCCCTTGTTAGGGTTCATACACTTTATTTGCGTGGTCCCACCCCTGAAGGTTTCCATGCCCCTTATTTGCATTATTAGCAATGCAGTCCAATCCCCTTGGTGGGCCACAAGCACCTTATTTTCATAGTCCCACCCAATCATTTAGTAGTAGTCACAAGACCATGCATGGCTAGAAGGGCTATACACCCACTCCTCACTTATCGACACAGTTAGGTTCCAAAGACTAGGTCGTTATGCAAAAATGGAGGATGACCACATGAGATCACAGAATATACGGGACACATCCCTCAGGACCCAAAAGGTGGAAAGTGTAGGTGGGTGCTCTATTTCCCACTAGTCATGAAAGGGTTACTGCCAGATGTATCTCGTTGTACAATATAGTATGTATGTCGTTCACAATATAGTCAGAAGTAGATTTTTTACTGTTGTCATAAACGCAAAATGTCGAATAACAAGACAGTCAATAAGTGAGGAGTAGACGCATTAAGTAATTTACTGCACCATACTTAGAAACAGTCCTGTAGTGTTCTTGCTTTCAAATTTGATGATAGTTGGCTCTCCTTAGTACACTTAGGTCTTGGTTCAAATTACATCTGTCCAGAGAGTCTTTCTCTGAAAATTGTTACTAAAGCAGCTCCTCCATTACTATCTCCTCACTTGCTAGGCTTACTTTATTTTTCTTCATAGCACTTATCACTTCCTGACATTATATTATCTACTCTACTATTTGTCTCCCTTGGTAGAGTGCAAGGTCCATAAAGGCTGTTACTTTGCCTCTTTTGTTCACTGATGTATCCCCAGTGTGTAAAAGAATAGTTGGTATAGTGATGGTGCTTTACAATATTTCTGAAGGAGAAAATTACCCACTAACCCAGGATTTAAGACTGAATTCTGAAACAGCCATGGCATGGCAAATGTTCATCTCATTTCCTATAAGTAGAACTCACTGTAACTTAGTATATCTGTGAGTTAATGAATAACAATTTGGCTGTTGTCCTTGGTTTCTGAGAGAACCCTTGGAATTTTCTGAGTGACTGTGGTGCGATGGATCACTTTTATGTGGCCTCTCTCTCCAAGGTCTTGTAACTCCCACCAAAGGGCTGGGCGGGACCATGTAAATGAGGTACTTGTGACCCATCAAGAAATTGGATAGCTAGCTAATAATGCAAATAAGGTGCATGGAACCCTTGTGGGAATGGAACCATGCAAATAAGGTGTATGAAACACTAACGAGGTGTGGTGTGATGGATCACTTTTATATGGCCTTTCTTACCATGGTCTTGTAACTCCCACCAAGGACTGGGGGACTATGCAGATGAGGTACTTGTGACCCACCAAAGGGGTTAGATGGATGGTTAATAATGTAAATAAGGTGCATGATACCCTTGTGGGGGTGGGACCATGCAAATTAGGTGTATGGAACCCTATCAAGGGGATTGGTCAGTTTTGCCATCCCCCTAGGCTTAAAATGAGCTATCCCAGACGTAGAAAGGTGGGACCTCTACCACCAAGAAGAGACAGGAGTAAAGTGTATCCTTTGGACCCAGGATCCTGTGCTGAGAACCTCCTCAACCAGGAGAAAGAGAGTGAAAAAGCTGTAACACCAGAGACAGAGACAGCAAGAAGCAGGGGCAGAGAAATGGCACTTGCAGAGTGGCAGCAGCAGGAGACATTGTGGTAGGCTTTGCAGCCCACAGAGCTAGAAAGCTGAGTGCCTTCAGGCAGGAGGCTTGTTGGCAGAGTGAGGTGCCTCTGGGCACTTATCAGCCAAGGCAGGCTTGCCAACCCATGCAGCTAGACAACTGTGTGACTTTGGGCCAAGGCTTACTGGTGGAGTGGAGTGCTTCTGGGCACTTACTGGTAGAGCTAAAAGAGCTTTGTAACAGTTGCCTGAGCAGAGCAGAGGCTGGGTTGGCCCAAGAGGCCTGAGGGGCTGAGAGCCAGAGAGAGGCCTGCCTTCAGCACAGCTGAGAAAAGGCTATCCTGATCAGAGAACTGAATCCTGAGCATTCCTGAACCTGAATTGTAACCTTTTACTTCCCTAATAAACCCCATGTCTTAGGCTGGGTTCTCTAGAGAAGCAAAACCAGTAAACTATATATATATGTGTGTGTGTATATATATATATATATAAACTAACAAACAAACCCATTGATGTCAAGTCAGTTCTGACTCATAGTGACCCTATAGGACAGAGGAGAACTGCCTCTAGGGTTTGCCAGGGGCAGCTGGTGGATTCAAACTACCGACCTTTTTGTTAGCAGCTGATCTCTTAACCACTGAGAGAGATTTACATTAAGGAAATGGCTCACACGGTAGTAGAGGCTGGAACGTGTATCAGGCTGGAGGCTTCTCCTGATTCACATAGCCGCAGGGGCTGGCAGACCCAAGATGGGCAAGTCAGACAGCAGGGTTCTGGCTCACAGGCTGTGAAGACAGACAAATCTGAAGGTTGCCAGGCAAGACAGCAGGTAAGCTGCTAGCTCAGGTCCCAAGAACCGGAGGTCAAATGAACAGGAGCCAGCTGCAGGATCCAGTAGGAGCAAAAGACCTCAAGACTTGCCAGAAAGTCCACTTATATTTGACACAGGCCACACCTCCAATGGAACTCCCTTTCAACTCATCGGCTACTCACAGCAGATCCCATCATGGAGGTGATCACATTATAGCCAATCTCATCATGGAAGTGATCACATCATCATAAAACTGCCAAACCACTGAGAATCATGGCCCAGCCTAGTTGACACACAACCTTCATGATCACACCCCATAACTGTGAGTATGGCCTGTGAGTTCTGTGTGGCCATTGCAATGAATTATCAAATCCAGCAGAGAAGTAGAGAGTGCCATGGGAGGGACGGTTGGTGTCAGAATTGGTAAAGACGGTAGAGAGAGGAGTCATGTCTGACTTGGGCTGTTGATCTTGATTCTCTTCCCCCTTGTGAAGTTAGAGAAAATCAGACGTCTCCATCACACAATTTTTACACAATGGGATTGGTCAGTTTTGACGTTTTGTTAGGCTAAAAATGAGCCATCCCAGAGGCAGACGGGGAACCTCACTACCACCAAGAAGAAACGGGAGTGGAATGCGTTCTTTGGATCCAGGGTCCCTGCACTGAGAACTTCCTAGATCCAGGAGATAAGAGAGAGTAACATCGGAGATGGTGAAAAACGGTGGGAAGCAGCACCAGCAGTACCAGGGTACTGGTGCAAAATGGTGCAGTGGTCTTCCCGGCCCACGGAGTAAGGCAGTTACATGGGTATGCCGACCCATGGGGTGAAAGATCTGAGCGCCTTTGGGCAGGAGGTTTCCTAGCGGAGTAGAGTGAGTCTGGGCACTTGTCAGCAGAGCTAGGCTTACTGACCGCCAAGGCTTGCTGGCGGAGTGAGGTGGCCCTGGGCCCTTACTGACGGAGCTAAAGAGCTTTGTAACACTTGCCCAAACAGGGCAGAGGCCTGGCCGCGGGGTCAAGAGGCTGAGATCCAGAGAGAGGCCTGCCGGAGAGCATGGCCAAGGAACTGTCCTGAACAAAGAACTGTATCCTGAGTCATTCCTGATCCTGAATTCTAACTTGTTACTTCCCTAATAAACCTTAAAACTGTGAGTATGGTCTGTGAGCTCTGTGTGGCCATTGCAATGAATTATCGAACCCAGCAGAGAAGTAAAGAGTGCCGTAGGAAGGACAGCTGCTGTCAGAATTGGTAAAAAGTTTGAAGAGAGGAGGTATATCTGACCTCCACATCATAAGAATTAGCTTTGGACTGATGCTAATGATGATTCTCTCTCCCCCTCCTGAAGTTAGAGGAGGTCAGATGCCCTGACCATGCCATTGTTACAGTAATTGAATAATTATGTAACGTTAGAGATGATACCTGAGGATTTGTGCTAATGAATGGTGGTTTGCCAAGCCAGAAAGAGCATCATGTAGCTGACCTCAGGGAGAGAGGGTGGCATGATTCAATCAATCATACCTATGCAATGAGGCCTCAATCATGACTACATAAAGAAGCCAGTAAAGGCTCAGGTCATGGAATCTGTATGGGTTTCCTGGTTGGTGAAAGATATCCATGCATGTGAGATGGATGCACATCCCTTTTAGGGACATGAAAGCTGCGTTGGGTACGTGCCCAGACCTTGTCCTCTTCATTTGTATCCTTTTTGCTATAATAAAGGTGTAATCGTTTAAGTATAGCATTTTCCGTGTTTTATGAGTCATTCCAGGGAATTACCACCCTCAAAAGGAATTGTGGGTGTCAGAACCTAGGGATCCCTGGGGGACTCCTGAGTTTGTGGTTGGTATCCTGAAAGGGTAGAGGAAACCCCCAAATTTGTGGTCAGCAGGTCAGAAGTTAGGGTGATATGTGGATTCCCAAACGTGAGGCTGGCATCAGCCTATTTGGCAGTCTGAAGGACAGTGTCTTTTTAACTTGTGAGATCTGACCTAGCTCCAGGTCAGAGAAAGAAGGGCTGGATGGGCAGCCAGCATCTAAAGCCTTGGGCTGATGAGCCATGTCCTTTTAACTTGTGAGATCTGATCTGGCTCTGGGTGGATAGGGTCAGAGAAAAAATGCTGCATGGGAAGCTGGTGTCAGAGCTGAACAGGGTAGGGAAGATTCAGGATTAGCAAATGACCCTCATAGTGGGATTTCATTTATGCTGGTTTTTGCCATCTATGCAATATTATTATGGGATTAAGAGAAAAACTCAGAGAAGAGAAACAGAGTTCATGAGTCCCACTCGCAGTGTAAAAAGAAATCATATCCCAGGTCAGCAGGCTACAGAGAACCTGTAGTCTTTGAAATGGTGGCATCTCTCAATGGTAATGTCTACGGTCTGGGTTCTCTAGAGGAGCAAAACCAGAGAAGCGTATATATAAATATTTATTTATTTATTTCAAGGAAATGGCTCACACAATTGTAGACATTGGCAAGTCCCAAATCCATAGTTAAGGCAGCAGGCTGTAGGCTTCACGTGATAGCAGGAGCTGACGAACCCATAATCTGCAGGTCAGGAGGCAGGCTGCTGGCTCACATCCAAGAACCAGAGATCAGAGGATGACGAGGTGAATGCAGGCTCAAGAGAGCGAGCTTTGCCAGAACATCCATATATATTGGATGCAGGCTACACCCCCAAGGAAACTCCCCTTTCAACTGATTGACAGCTCACATCAGATCATGAAATGGAGGATAATTACATAATGTCTGCCAAACTGAGAATCATGGCCTAGCCAAGTTGACACATAACCTTAACTATCACAGGTGATATGAAGGTTTAACTCTAAGACAACCCAAAAGGATTTCATCCTCTTCCATCTCATATACTGTCCTCCATTCTTAGAAGACTAAGCTTCTTCTCTTTTTGTTCTACTTATTCTGGGGATCTTTTTTCTTTTATGCCCTGCCCCTAAAATACTCAGCGACTGAGTCTCTAATCACAAAGGAAATGTTTCTCGGAGACAATTCCATTCCTTAAACTGCCTTCTAATTGATCATTCACTTCAATGACAAAATACTCTTTGATTAGTTCATTGGCTCATTCATTCTTTCAAAAAAATCAATAGTTGAGTATCTTTGTGCTGAGAAATAACAAAATAATGTAAACTTGTGCTCTCCAGTTTAACTTTCTGGGATCCTGAAAATGATAGTGATTTCTCTCACTATACAGTTTACAGCGATGCAAAGTGCTACAAAGTTTTGCACATGTCTCTGTTGTCCAATTTGGTAGGCACTAGTCACACATTGTAAAAAAAGGTGTGGCCGACTGCCATCTGACCTCCTGTAACTTCACAAGGGGGAAGGAGAATCAAGATCAACAGCCCAAGGCTGATTCCTGTGAGGCGGAGGAAAAACATACTTTCACCATCCAACGTTTTTACCAATTCTGACACCAACCATACGTCTCACAGCACTTTCTATTCTCTGCTGAATTCCATAATTCATTGCAGTGGCCACACAGAACTCACAGACCACACTCATGATTATGGGGTTTATTAGGGAAGTAACAGGTTACAATTCAGGTTCAGGAACGCTCAGGATACAGTTCTTTGATCAGGACAGCCTCTTCTCAGCCATAACAGCAGGCATGCCTCTCTCTGGCACCTTGGCCTCCGCCCTGCTTGAGCAAGTGTTACAAAGCTCTTTTAGCTCTGCCAATAAATGCCCCGAGGCACCCTATTCTACCAGTAAGCCAAGGCCTGAAGGCATTCAGCTCTAGCCCCGTATGTCAGCAAACCTAGCTCAACAAAGTGCCCGGAGCACCCTACTCCACCAGCAGACCTCCTAACTGAAGGCACTCAGCTTTTTCACTCTGTGGGCCAGGAAGCCCACTGTGCCATCTTCTGCCAGTCTCCTGCCTCTGCTGCTGCCATTTCTCTGCCACAGTTTCTCAGTATCTTTGATGTTAAAGCTCTCTCTCTCAATCTCCTGGTTCCAGGAGCTTCTCTGCACAGGGATCCTGGGTCCAAAGGACACACTCCACTCCTGGCTCTTCTTTCTTGTTGGTGGTGAGATCCTCTGTTCCTGTCTCTGGGATGGCTCATTTTAAGCCTAGTGGGATGGCAGAACTAATCCCCTCGTTAGGGTTCCATACACCTTATTTGCATGGTCGCACCCCCCACAAGAGTGCCTTGCACCTTATTTACATTATTAGCAAACTATCCAATCCCCTTGGTGGGCCACAATCACCTCATTTGCATAGTTCCACCCAGTCACTTGGTGGGAGTTACAGAGACTATGGCTAGAAGGGCCATATTAAGTAATTCACTGCACCACAGGTGTCTCAGTCATCTAGTGCTGCTATAACAGAAATACCACAAGTGGGTGGCTTTAACAATGAGACGTTTATTTCCTCACAGTAAAGTAGGCTAAAAGTCCAAATTCAAGGCGTCAGCTCCAGGGGAAGGCTTTCTCTCTCTATTGGCCTTCTCATCAATCTTCCCCCAGACTAGGAGCATCTCTATGCAGTGACCCCAGGTCCAAAGGATGTGCTCTGCTCCCAGCAGTGCTCTCTTGGTGGTATGAGGTTCCCCTGTCTCTCTGCTTCCTTCTCTCTTTTATATATCTCAAGAGATTGCCTCAAGACACCATCCAATCTTGTAGATTGAGTCCTGCCTCACCGACACAACTGCCACCCATCCTCCCTCATTAACATCATACAGGCAGGATTTACAACATATAGGAAAACCACACAATACCAGGAATAATGGCCCAGCCAAATTGATACACACATTTTTGGGGGGACATAATTCAATCTGTGACAGCAGGGGAAAAAACTCAAGCTGTTTTTCCAAAGAACCAAAAGGCCACATAAAGGAACTCACTGCAACACAGGGGGTGTTCACTCTGACTTTAAAATATATTCTCTAATTTTGTCACTGTACGAATGTTGTATAAATGTGATCATCAGTGTGTAACATTTTGAGATAGGCATATTAGTGATTGCCAGGGGTTAGGGAGGTGGAGAGGGTGAGAAGTAGGTGAGGTTATAAAAGGGTACAATGAGGGATTCTTGTGATGGAACTGTTATGTATCCTTTTTTTAATGATAAAATATATATCACCAAAAGTTTGCTGTTTCAATGTGTCGTAGGTGTACAATTCACTGCACGCATGGCTATTGAACCATGAAATGTGGCTAGTGCAACTAAGGGAATGAATTTTAAATTTCTTTAAAAATGTCTTTTAACTTTCAAATTAAAATATTCATTAAAACTATCCAGGAATTTATAAACTACTTAAACAAATTAGACATGGGCATTAAAAAAATATAACATTTCCTAGAATGCTTAAATACCAAATAAAGGAGTCTTTATCACAAGAATCCATGGGTGGTACAAACTGTTAATGTACTCAACTGATAACTAAAATGTTGGAGGTTCGAGCTCAACTGGAAGCATCTTGGTAGAATGGCCTGGTGATCTACTTTGTAAAATCAGCCATGGAAAACCCTATCAAGCACAGTTCGACTCTCATACATGAGGTCACCATGAATTGGAATCAGCTCGATGGCAACTGATTTTTTAACAACATATTATCATAAGAACTTTTTAGGATTTTTCTCACTCCTAAAAATGCTAACTAAACCCCTTGTACCAATTATTCCATGTCTATTTCACCTAATGTAGATATTGCATCCTCTGACTAGATCAGCTGGAGTGTCAAAACTCCACTTAAATATAATCCAATTAACTCAGTGCTCTCTCCAAGAGGGCATGAAATTTTTCCTTTATTAACCACTTCATCCTCACCTACTGGAATAGGACCATGTGACCAAGGAAGCATGTTACAAATATTCATTACATTAATGAATAGACTCAGTGTAAGACTATTGTTTCATAGGTCCCTCTGCATAATATGAAGTTCTAAAACTTTATGGTAAATATTTTGGTTTTCAGTTAATCCTTCACACTGATCTGGGGAAAGTGGACTAATATATATGTGCTCCAAATACCACCAATCAAATATTGCCCCTTTCCAACCAACCAAGGACCTCCTAAGTGGTTATTTACAACAACATTCCAGATACTGATTATCTTTTCTGTTTAAAAATTCACATTACTTATTTGCTCCACTGTGATTAACTCAGACTTTTATTTTTCTAATTGACACAATAGACCAATTGAAGTGTATGTGTTCAGACTAACATCAGATTAAACCTATATTAAATTAGGATAACTCCATGGATAACTTTAACTATGAGAATCAGCAAAAAGCATCAGATTGGTTCCAAAGAGGCAGAGGTTAAATATATTCCCACTTTCCAACTTCTCCATTACATCTGAAACCAGCCATCCAATAACTCTATATATACTGAGTTCAATAATTCACTGAAATTCTAACAGAGCTCACAGAAACACCACACCTGCGATAACAACTTTAATATAACAGAGAAGGATATAAACAGAGAAAGGTACAAACAAAGGACGTGAACAGAGAAAAGCATAGTGCGAGGTGTGGGAGGCATACAGCATGGAGCCATAACATCTCAAAGGGGACCTGCTTACCCTTCCAAGAACAGATATTCATTCACACTAATCAGGAAACTTTCAACCAGGAAACTCTAGTCAGGACCTGGACAGCTCTCTGCTGGCTGTCAGTGAGGACCTGGATAGCTGTTTTCCTGGTGAGTTGTCTTTCAAGCACTTCTTCCTGCAGGGCTCCATTGTCAGGCAGTGCTCTGGCTCCCTCGCTTGGGGCTCCAGCTTGGGTCAGTCCCTTTCTGTGGCAGGCCAGTTCAGCTCGACACACTTCTTGCACTTCAGGCCCTGTGCACTGCTCCCTCTCTCTGGGTTAGACCCATGCTGCCATTTGCGTGCTAGCATGTGTGCTTGGCTTGAGGTGTCAGGCTCTTTGCCATCATTCTAGTCCCACACAGTGGCAGCTACTGTCACTCATGCTTTGTCTCTCTCTCCATGGCTCCTCTTGGCCAGCTCTGCTCTTGTAGCTGACTGGCTCCAGCTCTCAACCAGCAGCTTCAAGATAGCGCCACTCATGCCACCGTCACTTTTCTCCAAGCTTAGTTTTCATCAACACTGCTCTTTGCTCTATGCTGCTCGGCACCCGCTTCCACTTGTCTCTGCCATTTTTGGCAGTTACAGCCACTCCACCGTCCACAGCTCTAAGGATGTTACAACTCTTTCACCCGAGTCTGGGAGGGTTTCTGGCACAGTGCTTCTGTGTTCTAATGGACACGTCAACCCTCCCAGCTCTCAGCAAGAAGCCCAAAAAAACCTCTGTTTCGGGCCATTATATAAGTCATTACTCATGCTGCTTCTCAGTTAAAAGTTGGGGTCCTCTCCTAGCCATACCAGAGCCCAACCAAACTTCAACTACCCAGGAAATGTCAATAAAGTCAGGCCCTGTGAATTACTAGGCAAAAGTTTCTTGTGTTAGCTTTCTTGTCATTACATTGTCAATTACTAGGCGAGATGGGGCCGCCTAGACAGACCAGACAAAATAACAAACCATTAAGGGTAGAAAACAACTCTGGGTATCTCCTAAGTTATTTATCCAAGAATCAAGGGCAAAAGCCCACATAAAGGAACTCATTGCATCACAGATACCAATGTGATATTTACGTAGGATGAGCATATCAGGCTTTGCCAGCCTCTACATTCATATGATTTCCATCTGGAAATCATACAATGAGGTATCCAATGAGCTAGAAATTTTTGCTCAACCCTTTCCACACTAAATGTATTTGAGCTTATCCTATGGGTTTTCTGTGACATAATAAAGGATGTAATTGATCACTGAAGGCACTACCACATTCACGGCATTCATAATGTTTCTCTCCTGTACAAATTCTCTGTTATTTCCTGAGGGTTCACATCTGGCAACAGGCTGTCTCACAATGACTATGTTTCTACTTGGTAGTATCCCACTGATGTCTACTGATGTCTGAGCTGCCACAGAAGGCATTTGCATAGTCGCTTTATTAACAGGGTTTTTGTCCTGCATAAGATCACTGGTATGTGATGAGCTGTGACGCACTGCAGAAGGGTCTTCAACCTTGACTGAATCTACATGTTTCTCCCTTGTGTGTATTCTTTTATGTTTAACAAGGCAGGACATGTAAGCAAAAGTTTTTCCACACTCTGTGCAACCATACGGTCTCTCTCCTGTATGAGTTCTTTGATGTACAATTAGCTTTTGCTTTGTGGCGAAGGCTTTCCCACAATCACTGCATTGAAAAGGTTTCTCTCCTGTGTGAATTCTTTGATGTTTAATGAGACCTGACTTCTGAGAACAAGATTTTCCACATTCATTGCAAACAAAAGGTGTCTTTCCTGTGTGAAATCTCTGATGTGCTATGAGACATGTCTTCTGGATGAAGCCTTTTCCACAATCACTGCATATATATGGTTTCTCACCTGTATGAATTCGTTGATGAACAATGAGATTTCCCTTCTGGATGAAGCCTTTTCCACATTCACTGCATGTATAGGGTTTCTCTCCTGTATGAGTCTTCTGATGTATATTGAGCCGTGATTTCTTAAGAAAGGCTTTCCCACACTCTGTGCATTCATAAGGTTTTTCTCCTGTATGAGTTCTCTGATGTTCAGTTAGCATAAACTTTCTGGAGAAGGCTTTCCCACATAGATTGCATCTATGGGGTTTCTCTCCTGTGTGAATAATCTGATGATCAGTGAGCCAAGACTTCTTGATGAAAGCTTTTCCACATTCACTGCATACATGTGATTTTTCTATTTTGTGAGTTCTCTTATGCTTAATGAGTTGCGACTTCATGCTGTTGGATTTTTGACTCTCAGAGAATTTAATTTCCATATGAAATTGTTCACGGTTAGCATGGGGAAAGGTTTTTTCATCTCCATTAAGCTCAGCAGAGTTCTGTACTCCATAGCTTCTGCTGTGGCTGATTAAAGATAAATTTGATTTAATAGTTTTTCCAAGTAAGTCAAACATACCATCATTTTGATGTAAAGTAAAATGACTTTTGTGCTGATTAAAAATATATTCATATGCATTACGTTCATGGCACTTTTCCATTCTATTCACCCGTTCATTTTGTGAGTGCCCAGGCAGATGATCATCAGCTTTCCAAATTTCTAGGAAAGAAAAAAACAATGAACTCTTGCATCATCTTGATTTGTAATAAAACTATTTAAAAAATGTTTGGATGTGAGGTGGCTCTTTATTGAAAATCACATGCTGTGAGTGTATATAAACTCCACATGCAATGTTCCTTGCACACTGGTGAAAACACAATAATATAAACAAAGAAAATGGTAAAAGCAGTTAGTGTAGAAACAAGGTTAGATAATACATAACAAATGAATAAAGATTTGACTGTTTCCTAAATAAGGCTTTGAAAAACATGCAGAGAGTGTAAAACACAAGCAAGACACTGTGAACAGCAGACCAGAGAGGTAGGAAAGCCACCTTATCCAAACTGCTGAAACACAGATTCATTCTATAAATCCTTATTGAATGACAACTATGTACCAGGCATGGTGCTACTGTTGGGGCTACATAAACATATTCCTTATGTTTGTGGAGCCTATATTCTAGTTTGGTAAAACCACCTTAAAAAAAAAACAAAACAAGGAAGCAGAGTTTACAATTAAGGTGAACCAAACAAATTGGGTCTTTACCGTCAGTTCCTGGGACATAACTCTAAACCCTTTGAATGTGTTGAGTAATTGAGGCACCTTTGTTATCTGTAGGTTTCCAGACAAGACCTGACAGCTAATGAAGTGATGAAGGTAAGAGCTGGTCAGGCCAGAAAGACCACCCTGTGATATCAGCTGATCTCAGGGGAAGTAGACTGATTCAATCGATCATGCCTAGACAACGCGTCCACAATAAATGTTCTGGACACAAAAGCCCTATGAGGTTCCAATTGGTGAAAGATAGTGATGTAAGTCAGAGCATAGCACAACACTTTTTGGGACATGGAAACTCCACATTGGGAACATTAGCAGATCTTGCCCTATGCGTCTCCTCATTTGCATCTTTTTGCTATAATAAAACTGTAATCATAAGAAAAACATCAAGCTATAAAGCAAATATATGGATCTAATCTCAGAAGAGATGTTCCAGCTCATAGTGACAATATAGGAAAGAGTAGAACTGCCCCACAGGGTTTTTTTAGGCTGTAATCTTTATGGAAACAGATTGCAAGATCTTGTTTCCCATGGAGCAACTGGTGGGTTCCAACTGCCAACCTTTTGATTAGCAGCCAAGTCTGTTAACCGTTGCGCCTCCAGGAATCCTTCAGACATACAGGGGTATATTTTTCTCTAAATTGCAAAAAAGAAAAAGAGGTCTCACACAGGGAGAGATATATGTAGAAGCCCTCTGTTGTGGATTGAATTGTGTCCCCAAAAATGTGTGTCAACTTGGCTAGTCTGTGATTCCCGGTATTGTGTGGTTGTCCACCATTTTGTGATCTAAGGTGATTATGTGCTGTAAATCCTAACCTCTATGATGTTAATAAGGCAGGATTAGAGACAATTATGTTAATGGGGCAGGACTCAATCTATTGGATTAGGTTGTATCTTAAATCAATTTTTTTGAGATATAAAAGAAGTAAGCAGAGAGGAGGGGGATCTCATTACCACCAAGCAAGAAGAGCCAGGAGCAGACAGTGTCCTTTGGACCCAAGGTCCCTGCACTAAGAAGCTCCTAGACCAGGGGAAGATTGGTGACAAGGACCTTCCCCCACAGCCAAAGACAGAAAGCCTTCCCCTGGAGCTGACACCCTGAATTTGGACTTCCAGCCTCCTAAATTGTGACAGAATAAATTTCTGTTTGTTAAAGCCATCCACTTGTGGTATTTCTGTCATGGCAGCACTAGTCAACTAAGACACACTCTTACATATTTTCAGACACCCTTCGCAGCTGTGACACCTTCTCTGGCTAGAATGTAACTTGCACAGCCTTCCACCCCTTGCTGGTGCTTGCTTGCTCACCTGAAAAGTTTCGACTACGGATTTCATCTTGTATAGGCCATGGTTGTTCTCCTCTTTTCAACTTGCATGGTGCATTTGGTTCACTAACTTGATACCCTGTTCATGGAAAATGATAAAACTCTTAGACATAACAAATTGAGCTTGGGTTTGTAAAGAACGCAGAACGTTAACATTTGGGATAAAAGAATTTTCATGCTTAAAAACTGAAGATTTTTCTCTAGAGTCAGATAGTAGACTGAGAATACATCACTTAAAAGCAGCACAGATACTCCAGTTTTAAGCATCTGAGAAAATAAAAGCCATGGACAGGGTGCTCTTTGAGTGACACCAGAAAGCTGTCCTCACCTACAGACACCAGGTTGCTATAGTTCTCCAACATCACATCCTGGTACAGGTCCTTTTGAGCAGGGAGCAGGAGCTGCCATTCCTCCCAGGTGAACTCCACAGCCACATCGTTGAATGTCAGTGATTCCTATAATAACAGGGTCCCATTTAATAAAGTGATTTCCTTTTGATGGTATGGTTGAAATGTGAAGAAAGTTGTTTTACTGACTTGCTCTATATATGTAATGTTGTTTTTTAAATACCTTGTAGAAGAAGAAACTCCTCACAATATATTCTTTAATTAAGCATTCAGTCATCCATCTATTCATCAAATTAGAAGTTTTTGTCATGTGTAGCAGTTGCAGTTAAGTCCTCTTGGTAACCTAGAAATATCTCATATTCGTGTGTGTGTGTGTATGTATTTGGCCACTGATTTGCTAAATGATAAATACGTTAGTGACACTCAGGGACTAAAACGTGTTCCTACATTCAGCATGAGCCTTCACAGCCAATATAAGAAACTACAGAGGAGCTTCAGATGTCAGAATTAGGAAACTATGTGTTTATTAGGTTGTGTAAAAATGGCATGAGGGCAGTGTCTGACCTCCTTTAATCTCACAAGGGGGAAGGAGACTCAAGATCAATAGCCCAAGGCTGATTCCTATGAGGCGGGGGTCAGACATGCCTCATTTCTCCACCATCTTTACCAATTCTGACACTAACCGTCCCTTCCACAGCACTTTCTACTTCTCTGCTGGGTTCAGTAATCCATTGCAATGGCCACACAAAACTCAGACAATACTCACGATTATGGGGTTTATTAGGGAAGTAACATGTGACAGTTGAGGCTCAGGAACACTCAAGGATACAGTTCTTCTATCAGGACAGCCTCTTCCCAGCCAGGCTCACAGGCATGCCTCTAGCTGGTCCTCAGTCTCTGGGCCAGGAAGTCCATCCAATATGTCCTGCGGGTCTCTCCTGCCAGTATCTGCTGCCTTCAGTGTTATGTCTCTTTCTTTCTCTGTCTTCTGGTTCCAAGAACTTCTCAGCGCAGGGATCCCAGGTCCAAAGGACATGCTGGCTCCTGGGTGTTCTTCCTTGGTGGTGATGGAATCTTCTCTTTCTCGCCTCTAGGGTAGTTCATTTCAAGTCCACTGGGATGGCAAAACCAACCAATCCCTTTGGTAGGCCACAATTACCAAGTCTGCACAGTCTTGCTCCATCACTTGGATAGAAATTACAAGACCATGGCTAGAAAGGACACACAAAAGTGATCCATGGTACCACAAGTTGAAAGGAATACAAGAAACTATCAAAAATGTTTAAAGATCAAGAATGTAAAAGATAATTAGGACGATTTACCAAAAACACCAAACCCGTTGCCACTGAGTCGATTCCAACTCATAGTGACCCTATAGGACACAGTAGAACTGCCCCATAGGGTTTCCAAGGAGCAGCTGGTGGATTCGTACTGCCAACCTTTTGGTTAGCAGCCATAGCTCTTAACCACTGCGCCACCAGGGATGCAAAGACAATTTAGGAAAAATAAATTTAATACACACACACGCTCACATACATATATAAATGCACATGTATGTATATTAATAGGTTAACAGCATATTAAATACACTAAACAGATAATTAGTAAAACGTAATGTGTAACTGATGAATTCACCCAAAATGTAGTATACAGAGACAGAATGTAAAAAAGAGGTTAGAAAACATGGATAGAATGAGAATGTCTAACATATGCCTATCCATAAAGTGAAAATAAAGGGATAAGCAATATCTAAAACTCTAGCTACATGCTCAAAAATAATTTTTTACTGAATGAGACTTGTAGCAGGCATATTGTAAGATAGTCCAATGATTGTTTTACATCGAAAATATGTTATCTTTTATATCAATTTTTTTTACTTTTTATTTTGAGATAACTGTAGTTATCATATTGGGTTGTAAAAAATAATAAAGAATGAGCACATATACTATTCACCCAGTTTCTTCCAATGGTAACATCTTGCATAACTATAGTAAAATAAAATAACCAGGAAATTGACATGGTCACAATAAATCCACCTTATTTAAAGATTACATAAACTCATATGGATGTTTGTGTTTATTGAGCTCTACGCAATTTTATCAGATGTGTAGATTCCTGTGACCACCATAATTAAAATACAGAACATAGTAAAGGGCACGGCACTGTCATGGATCGCTTTTGTGTGGTCTTTTTCGCCATGGTCCCACCAATCACTTGGGTAGAACCGTGCAAATAACCGTGCAAGAGGATTGGTCAGTTTTGCCATCCCACTGGGCTTGAAATAGCCACCTCAGAGGTGGGAGAGAGAAGATCCCACCACCATCAAGGAAGAACAGTCAGGAGTGGAGAGCACATCCTTTGGACCTGGGATCCCTGAGCTGAGAAGCTCCTGGAACCAGGAGACGGGGGGGGGGGGGGGGGAGTACTCCAGAAGTAGTAGCAGAGAAACGACATCAGGAGATGGCATGATGGGCTTCCCAACCCATGGAGCAAGAAAGCTGAATGCCTTTGCACAAGAGGCTTGCTGGCAGAATAGGGTGCCTCTGGGCACTTATCTGCAGAGCTAAAAGAGCTTTTTAACACTTGCCCAAGCAGGGCAGAGGCCAAGGGCCAGAAAGACGTGCCTGTGAGTACAGCTGAGAAGAGGCTGTCCTCATGGAAAAACTGTATCCTGAGCATTCCTGAACCTGAATTGTAACCTGTTACTTCCCTAATAAACCCCACAATCATAAGTATTGTCTGTGAGTTTTGTGTGGCCACTGCAACGAATTACCAAACCCAGCAGAGAACTAAAGAGTGCCATGGGAGCAACGGTTAGGGTAAGAACTGGTAAAGATGGTGGAAAAAGGAGGCATGTCTGACCTCCGCCTGATAGGAATCAGCCTTGGGCTGTTGATCTTGATTCTCCTTCCCCTTTGTGAAGTTAGAGGAGGTCAGACACCACTCCCATGCCATTTTTACAGGCACATATCAAGGTGAATGTGATTAATGTCACTGAATAGTATACCTAAGACACGTTGAAACAGCAAATTTTTTTGATATATATTTTATGACACACAAGAAATATACAAAAGTAACATCAAAAGGATCCCTCATGGTACCCTTTTACAGCCTCAGACACTTCCCTCCCTCCTTTCCTACCTAACCCCTGCAACCCACTAATCATCTTATTTCAAAAGGTATGTGGTGTACATGGTGAAATGAATTTCTTTATGTGGACTTATGCCTTGGTTCTTTGGAAAAAACAGCTTGAGAGATTTTTTCCCTAAGCCCTGAGGAGTTACCTTTTGTAAAAGTGGTGTGGAAGCAGCATCTGACCTCCTCTAACTTGACAAGGGGGAATGAGAATCAAGACCAACAACCCAAGGCTGATTCCTATGAGGCAGAGGTCGACATGCCTCCTCTCTCCTCCATCTTTACAAATTCTGACACCAACCATCCCTCCCACAACACTCTCTACTTCTCTGCTGGGTTTGATTAATTCACTGTAATTATGAAACAGAACTCATGGACAGTACTCAGGATTATGGAGTTTATTAGGGAAGTAACAGGTTACAATTTAGGTTCAGAAATGCTCAGGATACAATTCTTCCATCAGGACAGCTTCTTTCCAGCTGTGCCACATGCATCTCTCTGGCCTCTCAGCCTCTTTTTTGCTCCATGGGCCAGGAAGCCCACTGCACCATCCTGCTGGTCTCTCCTGCCACTGTTTTTCTGCCACTGCTTCTTGCCGTCTTCAGTGTTACAACTCTCTCTCTCGGTCTACTGGTTCAAGGAGCTTCTCACTGAGGGGATCCCGAGTCCAAAGGACACGTTCCACTCTTGGCTTTCCCTCCTTGGTGGTAATGGGATCTTCCTCTCTTGCCTCTGGGGTGGCTCATTTCAGGCCCAGGATGGCAAAACTGACCAATCCCTTCGGTGAGCCACAATCACCCTATTTGCTCAGTCCCACCCAATCACTTGGGTGTGAGTTACAAGACCATGGCGAGAAAGATCACACAAAAGAGATCTCACTGCACCTTTGCTTTGGTTTTCTACCCCAGAGGGTTTGTTACTTTTGTCCAGATTGGTATTTCCTGGGCAAGCTGTAAACAACTTTTTGTCTGGCCCTGGGTTGCAGCCTGACCTGATTGGTATGCACCTTGCAGGGACTGGTTCATAGACTATATGCAAATGAAGTGTCTGTGGCCTACCGAGAGTGGATTGGACAGTTCATGGCCTAGATGGGAGGGTCACGCCATGAAACTGATGAGGGGTTTGTAGAAATAAGCAGCCAACCTCACAGAGGTTTTTTGGATGGAAAAGAAGCAGGAAGAGAAACAGCAAGAAGAAGCAGAAGGAAGAAGAGCAATGAAGTAAGAAGCAGAGAGGCAAGGAACCTCCTAAAAGAGCTGTAACACGGGTCAAGGGCTGTAACACTGAAGACAGTGAAAAGCCCAGAAAGGGCCCAGTGGCAGAGCCCATGGTGACAGGCCCAGAAAGGGTCCAGCGGCAAAGCCAGAAGCAATACATGGCAGGGCAGAGAAGCCTGTCCTGAGGGGCCCAGGAAAAGCATGTCCTGAGAGAGTTGAGAGGAGCCTGTACTAAGGGGGCCGTGAAGAACCTGTCCTCAGGTGGACAAGAGGAGGCCTGCACAGTCAAGAGGAGCTGAGCGCTGTCCTGCACTGAAGAAGAGAGACTTTGCCTACATGCTTCTTGATCCTGATTCCAGGTTGCTACCTCTTTAACGGATTAATGGATTGACACAGTGGCTGCAACAATGGGTTTAAGCATAGCAACGATTGTGAGGATGGCACAGGACCAGGCAGTATTTCATTCTGTTGTACATAGGGTTGCTATGAGTTAGAACTGACTTGACAGCACCTAACAACAACTTTCTTAATAAACCACTTAACTGTTAAGTATGGTCTGTGAGTTCTGTCTGGCCATTGTAATGGATTATGGAATCCAGAAGAGGAGTTAAGACTGCCGTGGGAGGGCCAGCTGGTGTCAGAATTGGTAAAAAGGTTGGAGGGTGCAGGTATATCTGACCTCCACGTCGTAAGGGTCAGCCTTGGACCAAACTTGATTCGCATTATCTGCTCTGAAGTTAGACAGGTTCTGATGTTGCTACTACTCCCACATTTTCAAACTGTGTAATTACATTTATAATGACAAAATTATAAAGAATATGTTTAAAAGTTAGTCATATATACATATATATACATGTATATACATATATGTGTGTGTGTCTTAGTCATCTAGTGCTGCTGTAACAGAAACACAATTGGATGGCTTTAACAAACAGAAGTTTATTCTCTCACAATCTAGCAGGCTAGAAGTCCAAATTTAGGGCATCAGCTCCAGGGAAACGCTTTCTCTGTTGGCTCTGGAGGAAGGTCCTTGTCATCACTCTTCCCCTGGACTAAGAGCTTCTCCGCGCAGGAACCCCAGGTCCAAAGGACCCGCTCTGCTCCCAGTGCTTCTTTCTTGGTGGTATGAGGTCGCCATGCCTCTCTGCTCACTTCTCTCTTTTGTATCTCAAAAGAGATTGGCTTAAGACACAATCCAATCTTATAGATCTCATCAACATAGCTGCCACTAATCCATCTCATTAACATCATAGTGATAGGATTTACAACACATAGGAAAATCACACTGGATGACAAAATGGTGGACAATCGCACAATACTGGGAATCATGGCCTAGCCAAGTTGACATTTTGGGGGGACACAACTCAATCTATGACAGTGCATATTTGGCTACCAATTTGCTAAGTGCTAAATAAGCTAATGCCATTTGGGGAATAAAATATGTCCCTAATTTTAACATGAGCCTCCACAGCCAATACAGGGTGTCCCATGCTTTTTAAAAGTTCACTTTACACCACTTGGCTTTTATGAAAAACCTACATTAGTACCTGTTTTCACTAACCAAAAGAAACCCGACAAGATTTTCACTTTGCGGTGCAGTGAATTACTTAATATGGTCTTTCTAGCCATAGTCTTTGTGACTTCCACACAATGATTTGATGGGACCATGCAATATCGTGCTTGTGGCCCAAGATGACTGGAAAGCTTGCTGCTAATGCAAATAAGGTGCATGGAACCTGTGATGGTTAAGGTTATGTGTCAACTAGGCTGGGCCATGATTTTCAGTGGTTTGGCACTTACATAATGATGTCACTTGACAGTTATGTAATCATCCTCCACTTTGTGGTCTGATGTAATTGTCCCTCATTTTGTAATCTAATGTAATTATCCTCCATTTTGTGATGTGTTATAAATCCTAGCCTTTATGCCTATGGTTATGATCCCATTTGAAAGTGAGTTGCCATTCTGTTAATGAGGCAGGATTAGGGTGGGATGTATTGAGTCACCACCCACCCTTACCACCCTTATTCAAGAAGTCACACCCTTGCACTGCCTTACTCAAGTGAGGGGAGTGTTTTTGAGGGTATGGTCTGCATCAAATATATATATGAATACTCAAAGTTCTCTCTCTTCCTCTGGATCCTGCATCCGGCTTATCATCTGACCTTTGGTTCTTAGAACTTGAGCCAGCAGCCTATCATCAGACCAATATGCCAGCTTCTGCAGCCTTATAAGCCAGCAGCCTGTCATCTGACATGCTGATTTGGGCTCATCAGCCCCTACAACCACGAGTCAGAAGCCTCCAGCCCGATGCCCGACTCCTGTATTTGGGACTTGCCAGCCTCCACAACTGCATGGGTCATTTCCTTGACAATGTGTGAGTTCTGTGAGACATTGCAGCAAATTACAGAACCCAAGACGGGACGGAGTACTGAGGAGAGGAGTAGTTGAGGTTAGAGATGATGGAGTGGTACAGCAGTTTGGAAAAGTTGGACATTTGGGACATCTTTAACCTCCACCTCATAGGAACCAGCTTTGTGATGATCCTTCATAAAGAATTTTTACAAAAAAAGGTGAAAAGCAGAAATAGCACTCAGTGTTTCTTTTGCAGAAAACCATTAAAGAGAAAGCACGCACCCTGGGCATCGAGAGTGGCGTCGCCAAGCTCCTTCGCTGGGAACTACACTCAGCATCTTAGCATCAAGCAGCTGAACATACATTATTCCTGCATTTATACAGGCTGTGTATTTATCATATCATTCCTACTTTTACTATATGTTAGTGTTATTTTAGGTTTTATGTGTTACTTGGTATGATTTTGTAGGTTACTTTTTGGAGCTGGGAACACTCAAAATTTTTTCCAGTATAAATTAATGGTAACTGCTTCTTCACTTTATGACATTTCTGCTTACAAAAGGTTTCATAGGAACACCCTATTTTCAGATAGCGGGGGAAACCTGTATCAGAAACTACAGTGAAGGAGCTTCAGATACTAGAATTATGAAAAAGTACACGTTAAATAAGAATGTTTAATATGCTGAAAAGAGTAATAGAAACTATTAAAGAATGCTTAAAGAATAAGAGACTAAAATAATTAGGAAGATTCATGAAAAATAAATTTAATACACACATATATACATACACACATTATGTATGTATATCAATAGATAGGTTAATAGCATATAAAATACAACAGATAATTAGTAAAATAAAATGTATAATTGATAAAACTACTGAAAATGTAGCAGACAGCAAGAAAACATATAAATGAGAAATTAGTAAACATGGATAGAGTGAGAATGTCTAGCATATCCTATCTATTAACTTCTGAAAGAGAAAACAGAAGGGAGAAATATTCAAAGATACAACTACACACTCAAAAACCACCACTTTTTGCTGAATAAAAGACTTAAGCTAAGGAGATTCTAAAATACTCCAATGATTGTTTTACTTTGAAATTATTGGTTATCTTTTAGATATACAGTGTGTGGTGTGATGTATCACTTTTATATGGCCTCTCTAGCCACAGTCTTGTAACTACCACCAAATGACTGAGTGGGACTATGCAAATAAAGTGCTTGTGGCCCACCAAGGAGATTGGACAGCCTCCTAATAATGCAAATAAAGTGCACTGAGCTCTTGCGGGAGTGGGGCCATTCAAATTATATGGAACACTAACAAGGGGATTGGTCAGTTTTGCCATCCCTTTAGGGTTAAAATGAGCCATCCCAGAGGTGGAAAATGGCAGGCCTCACTACCAAGAGATGGGGGCAGAGTACATCCTTTGGACCAGGGGTCCCTATGCTGAGAATCTCCTAGACCCAGGAGCCAGAGAAAGCTCTAACACCGGAGACAATATGACACGGTGAGAAGCCACAGCTGCAGAACCAGGAGACAGTGCAAGACAGTGTAGTGAGCTTCCCAACCCATTGAGTGCGAGAGCTGAGAGCCTTTGGGCAGGAAGCTTCCTGAAGGATTGGGGTGCCTCCAGCCACTTGTTGGTGGAGCTAGGCTTGCTGACCCATGAAGTGAGAGAGCTGAGTGCCTTTGGGCTGAGGCTTACTGGCAAAGTGGGTGCCCCCCCGGGATGTACTGGCAGAGCTAAAGAGTTCTGTAACACTTGCCCAAGCAGGGCAGACCAGCTGAGAGGCCAAGTGCCAGAGAGGGTCCAGTCTGCAGGCATGGCTGAGAAGATGCTGTCCTGATCGAAGAACTGTATCCTGTCCTGAGCATTCCTAAACCTGAATTGTCACCTGTTACTTTCCTAATAAACCTCATAACTGTGAGTATGGTCTGTGAGTTCTGTGTGGTCATTGCAATGAATTATCCAACCCAGCAGAGAAGAAGAGAGTGCCCTCGGAAGGACGGTTGATGTCAGAATTGGTAAAAAGGTTGGAGGGTGGAGGCATATCTGACCTCCACCTCATAGAAATTAGCCTTGGGCTGTTGATCTTGATACTCCTTCCCCTTGTGATGTCAGAGGAGGTTAGATGCTGCCTCCGTAGCATTTTCACATCCCCTAAGCCCTTAGGAGTTATCTTCGCCCTGGTTTTCTATCTCAGAGGGTTTGTTACTTTTGTTCAGGTTGACTGACATTTCCTGGGTTAGCTGTAATCAAGGATGGTTTGATACTTTCTGGCCCCAGGCTGCAGCATGACCTGTGATTGGCATGCACCTTGCAGGGATTGCTCAATAGACTATGCAAATGCAGTGACTCTGGACTATGCAAATGAAGTGTCTGTGGCCTACTGAAAGGGAATTGGTCAGTTTGTGGCCCTGGTGGGAGGGCCATGCCTTGAAATTGACAAGGAGTTGTAGATACAACCAGCTAATCCCTCAGAGGTTTTCAGACAGAAAAAAGCAGGAAGACAGGAAGCAGAAACGAACAGAAAGGAGAAAGGGCAAGGGAGAAAAGAGAAGCAGCAGAGAGAAAGGAGGCAAGGAACCTCCTAAAATAGCTGTAATACAGGTCAAGGGTGGTATACTGAAGACAGTGACAGGCCTGGAAGAGGGCCAGCAGCAGAGCTGGTGGTGACAGGCCAAGAAGGGGCCCTGTGGCAGAGTTGGTGGTGAAAGACAGCAGGGCCAAGAGGACCCTGTCTTGAGGTGGCCAAGAGGAGCCTGTGGTCAGGGTGTCAAGAGGAGGCCTGTTCTCAGGGGACTGAGAGGAGGCCTGCATGGTGGAGAGGAACTGAGAGCTGTCCTGCACTGAAGAAGGGAGACTATGCCTACATGCTTCCTGATCCTGAGCTGTACCCTGTAACTTCCTTAATAAACCACTTAACTGTAAGTATGGTCTGTGAGTTCTATGTGTCCATTGCAACTGATATCAAACACAGAAGAAAAGTAGTGTCAGGGGAAGGATGGCTGGTGTTAGAATAGGTAAAAAGGTTACAAGGTGGAGGTACGTATTCCCCCCACCTCATGGGAATCAGCTTTGTATTAATCTTGATTCACATTATCTACCTGAAGTTAGACGAGTTCTGATACTACTATTACTATCCCCATTTTACACCTCCTCCCCCACACACAAAAGAATACGTTTGATTGCACCCCATTATTATTTTTCAAATCAAATACTTAGTTGTCTCCCAACTCCCAATGTTATTTTTTTCAGATATAACTACAGACTCATAGAAATGTTCCTCAATAAGTTGCAGTCATTTCTATTTAGAGGTTCAAAGTGTGCCACCTTAGTCCAAAAGAAAGTCCTTTCATGTTGGCTGCTATGGTCTTTGGAATATGATTCCATTCACGTGAAAATATAATTGGTACACACACACACACACAACACAGAAAGTAAACATTCCCAACCTTTAAAAAAACAGATTAGGAAGGAAGTGTATGAAGAAGGAACTTATATTTTATGATATGTATTTTGTTATGATTTCAGTCTTTTATATTTAAAACATATTTATGAGGCATCTGTGTACTTAAAACTATAAAAACTTTTTTTTTTTTACAAGGACAGTAAGAATTGGATTTGAACAAGGGGAAATAACTCTGCACTTTCTAAGACGAGGTGAAGTTCTAAAGTCAATCATACATTCCAACAGCCCCAGGTATTACCGAACAACAGTACTTTCAACTCCCCACTTCCAAATCTGTACTCAAAAACAGGTTCATTGAGAACCATTAGAAAGCTGTGTAATGCTTCCATTTTCCAAGGATGATCAGGTCTAATTCCTAAATAAACCCAGACCACCACAAGGCTGAGTTGATAGGTCAACTTGCATTGGTCTCCTCTGTCTACTGAGTTTGCTTGGTCTCTTCCTACAAGGGTCGCATGAAAAACCCTGGAAGAAACAGCCACAGGAAACCTGCTTTTGCATGTACGAAAATGCTGCTGTTCAGGACATCATCTACTAAATCACCTGTAGGAAGAACCACCAAAGAAATTTATTCAGACCAAAGTAGCATAAAATATTGAAATCATCTGAGGAACTGATCTGCTTTCTTCTCAAAATCAGTGCGTATCATATAAATTATAATGATTCCATTGTATTGGCCAGAGATATTAAATGTAAGTTGACAGCTAATATAACCCACAGGATCTGCCATTGACATATTATGCTGCAACATCAGTAATTTAGTGTTAATCCTATGAACAGTATATTCCTGATCCTGCTTTGCCTGATGTTAAAATCAGAGACTAAGTTTATTTCTCTCCAGCTCCTACTTTTACAAATTGATACTTTTCAGATTAATTGAACAAATACTTTTCAGACTTCTACAAATACAATAGAAAACAAAGGGAAGAATAAAACAAACCAAAAGTCACCTGGGCCTTGATCATTTTTGTTTTGTTTTTTGTTCTCAGCAAGTAGCCAGAAATTGGGATGCTCTTTGTATCTTCTGAACCAGCTTTAAATTTCTGTTAAAAAATCTCAGTCTCCTGTCAAGGGTTTCCCCAGAAATGACAATACCAAAATCCTGCAGCTTCTTCCTCCTTCCTTCAATTGATTCTCTTGGACTTGGGAGTCAAGACCTGTGGGCTGAAAGGGAAAACTGAATTGAGTGATACACTATCTATGGGCCCAAATGCTATCATTGCTCATGGCACTGAACACGATGTGCCCAATATAGCTGACTATCCCTGTATTTGGTGTCCCAAAAATTTTTACAACCCTAGGAAATAAAACCTAAGATTCAGAATGCGCAGTGTTATGGGTATGCAATAGAGTGAATTACTTAATATGGTCTTCTAGCCATTTATGGTTCTGTGACTCCCATAAAATGATTTCGTGGAATGCAGTGCAATGGATCACTTTTGTGTGGCCTTTCTTGCCATGGTCTTGTAACTCCTGCCCAAGTGAATGAGACTGTGCAAATAAGGTAATTGTGGGAGAAAAGCAGCATCTGGAGTGGCCTGGGGGCTAAAGCCAGGCCAGATAAGCAAGATGACTGATAGGAGGCCAGGGTGTACTGACTCCACCCAGCCAGAGGCCAAAGGCCATATGCATAAGAATGGGAAGATAGTCAAGGGGTGGAGAAGATGCAACTGGAATGTTTTCAAAGAAAGTTATGTGTTTATTTGAATGTACTATGGATATTGGAGAAACGCTGATGGAGTAGTGGTTAAGAGCTATGCTGCTAACCAAAAGGTTGGCAGTTCAAATCCACCAGGTGCTCCTTAGAAACTCTATGGACTAGTTCTACTCTGTCCTATAGGGTTATGAGTCAGAATTGACTCGCGGCAACGGGTAATGGTAACGGTATGGATATTGAATGCTTCTCCTACCTAGTGTTGTAAAGCAAACCTAAATGTATAAAATGAATATTGGGTATTATAGATAACAGAGAGCATGTAACTCCACCTTCATCCAATATTTGATTGGATATGCTAAAAGGGGAACTAGAATTTGCCCAAAACACACACAGGCTGTTGGTCTGAATGCAGTAGCCCTGTGCAAACCTGAGCCCCACTCATATTTTGCATTTCAAAAGACATGCAGACCTTTTCAGAAATGCTGAGAGAACAGAAATTTTGGATTTGAAGGAAGGATCTGCAGGACAAAAAAAAAAAAAAAAAGAATGATTTTCTTTTTTAATTTTCAACAAACAGTTTGCCTTTGGGTACATCGAGGCAGCAAAGGTCAGTGCCCATCAGAAGAAACCCTCTACCAGGATTGGAAGTTTAAAGGGAGCCTTCAAGCAGATAGCTCGGTATGCTCGCTGAGTCCACCCATGAGTGGATGTGGGAAAACTGCATCAAGAAAGAGACGGGCTGAGTTTGGACATGTTCCACTGGCAACTGTTGATCTAGCCCATTGGGGTTAGGTTAGGAAGGGCTGGCTGGTAAGAAACGGAGTTGTGTTGGCTCCTGAGTTTACGGATGGAGCCCGTTGACCTAGGGCAAGGGGGTGTGGGGATGAGAGAGAGAGAGAGAGAGAGAGAGAGAAGGGACTACCCATTGTGACCTAGCTTGGATGGCTAGGAATGAGTTGACGAGAACCCGACCGAATGAAGAGAAAGATGTTTTACACTGCGAGCTGCTGTAGATTGCTATAATTTGATGACTTCTCTAGACTGGGCTTTGTTTATGGATGCAGGCACTCAAAGTTCCAACCAGAACAGGAGACTCTTTAAGACCAAGGAACAAACTTGTCTCCTCAGTACCAGTTTGATAGAGACAGGTAATTTAAACACTGGCTATCGAAAATAGGGGGAGATAAAGGCATGAAGTGGCTAGCTTACATACTTTCATGGGTATGCCTAGACTTAAAAAGAGGGGAACAAAGGGGGATCCCCAATGAATAGAGTTCTCTTTTCCTGATGGGTTTGGGAAGAGGCAGTAAGGGAGATGCTAATAGGATATGATTCAGCTGTAATGATTGTTAACAGGGTTAACTGTAATTGTTACACCTAATTGTAGAATCTGTAACTGTTAAAGAGTGGACTAAGGGGGAGGCACTGCTGGAGTGGAATACAACGACCAAAGCTAAAGTTCCTTAAAGGTTTTGCTTTTCTGATACCTCATGAGGCTCAGAGACAGGGAATAATCTTCTCAGTTAAATTTTATCAGACACCAGGAAAGGTGAAGCCAAGATGACTTTTGCAGAACCTGACCATATCAGATGGACACCTGCAGCAGACCTGAATGGCTGGTACCTGGGTAACCGCACTCTTAGGACTCTCTTGCCCTACCACAGGACTAACTGTTAATGGCCGTTTGGGACTGGTAAAATCATTGGGAAAGGGAAGCTATCCTCCAAGTGTGAAAGAACCATGGTAGAAAAGCCAAGGGGTGCCTGCAGTGTGATGGATTGCTTTTCTGTGGCCTTTCTCTCTATGTCTTGTAACTCCCACCCAAGTGATTGGGTGTAACTGTGCAAACAAGGGGATTGGTCAGTTCTGCCATCCTGCTAGGCTTAAAAGAGAGCCCATTTCAGAGCAGGGAGAGGATAACACTACAATCAAGGAAGAAGAGCCAAGAGCGGAGCACATCCTCTGGACCCAGGATCTCTGCATGGAGAAGCTCCTGGAACCAGGAGACCTAGAGAGAGAGAGCTCTAACACTGAAGACATCAAGAAGTGGTGGCAGAGAAATGGCAGCAGGAGACACCAGCAGACAACGATGCAGTTGGCTTCCCAGCCCATGGAACAAGAAAGCTGAGTGCCTTTGGGCAGGAGGCTTGCTGGTGGAGTAGGGTGCCTCTGGACACTTGGTGGAGCTAGGTTTGCCTACCCACAAAGCTACTTTCAGGCTTAGGCTTACTGGTGGAGTGGAGCCTCAAGGCACTTATTGGCAGAGCTAAAAGAACTTTTTAACATTTGCCTTAACGGGGCAGGGGAACCCTGGTGGCACAGAGGTTAAGAGTTTGGCTGCTAACCAAAAGGTTGGCAGTTCGAATCCACCAGGCACTCCTCGGAAACCCTAAGGGGCAGTTCTACTCTGTCCTATAGAGTTGCTATGAGTCGGAATTGATTCGATGGCAATGGGTCTCGGTTTGAACAGGGCAGAGGCCGTGGGGCCAGAGAGAGGCATGCCTGTGGGCACAGCTTAGACGAGGTTGTCCTAACAGAAGAACTGTTTCCTGAGCATTCCTGAACCTGAATTGTAACCTGTTACTTCCCTAAGAAACCCCATAATCGTGAGTATCATCTGTGAGTTCTGTGTGGCCATTGCAATGAATTATCGAACCCAGCAGAGAAGTAGAGAGTGCCGTGGGAAGGACGGTTAGTGTCAGAACTGGTGAAGATGGTGGAGAGAGGATGCATGTCTGACCTCTGCCTCATAGGAATGCTGGAGGAATGGTCTGCCTCCTCTACGCCTCCCATCTGGCAGCCAAAGTAAAGGCCTTGGGCCCAGAGCATTCTCTGATAAGAAGGCTGGAAATTGTGTCACCTTCTCTCTTGCAGTTCTTTCTCCTTATCAGAGAAACCTTCCCCCTGTTCTGGGCACACAATAACTTTCTGTCTCTTACACATACATGGGCACCAGATGGCACCTGGCCAACCCCATTTCTATATCTGTTCCCAGCGGGAAGGAACAGGGTCTCTCACACTATGACACAAGAAGGAAGCATGCCAGACTGTAAGAGCTGACCTCAAGGGGTGGACTGAAGAGGAAAAAGACTTTGTGAGGCCAAACATGAGTGCCCTCATGTGGTCTTCCAGTTCACTACCATTTGCTGAGTTGTTCTTGTACAAACTCCTGGCTTGTAGCCACTACTGTCCACCACCACTATAAAACCTCTGTCCTCCGACTGTGGGATGCAGAGATCTGCTTTGGTCCTGCTGCCCTCCAGGACTCGCCTTGTATGTAAGTCTCCCTAGTAAACTCCTTTGCTGCCACCCTGGAGTAACCTACCTCTTTCTTTGGTCTGTCAGCACCCACCATTTTCAGAGACAAATTTCAAGCTAATGGTTCATGCCAGGACAAGAAATCAGCCTTGGGCTGTTGATCTGGATTCTCCTTCCCCCTTGTGAAGCAGAGGAGGTCAGACGCCACAACCCTCCTGCCACTTTAACATGGGACTATGCAAAGAAGGTACTTGTGGACCACCAAGGGTATGGGACAGCCCACTGACTATGCAAATAGCGTGCATGGAACCACTGCAGGGGTTGGATCATTCAAATAAGGTGTAGTAAACCCTAGCAAGGGGATTGGTCACCTCCTAGGCTTAAAAAGACCCAATCCCAGAAGTGGAAAGGAGACATCACTACCATCAAGAAAGAAAAGCCAGGAAGAGAGCATGTCCTTTGGACTCAGGGTCCCTGTGCTGAGAACATCCTAGACCCAGAAGACAGAAGCAGCTATAATACTGAGACAGTGTGAGACGGTGAGAAGCGGTAGCAAGTGTGGCAGAGAAAAGGCAGCAACAGAACCAGGAGAGCAGGACAACACAGCATCATGGGCTCCCTGGCCCACAGAGCGAGATGGCATGCCAACCTACAGAGCAAGAGAGCTGAGTACCTTCAGCAAAACTGACCAATCTGTTCGTTATGATTCCACAGACCTTATTTGCATGGTTCCACTCAGTCACTTGGGTGGGAGTTACAAGACCATGGTGAAAAAAGGCCACACAAAAGTGATCCATTGCACCACAGCAACAAATTATTGAACCCAGCAGAGAAGTAGAGAGTGCCATAGGAGGCACTGCTGGTATTAGAACTGGTAAAAGGTTGGAGTGGAGGTATGTCTGACCTCCACCTCATATGAATAACTCTTGGGCTGATGCTGATCGTGATTCTCCCCCTTCATGAAGTTAGAGGGGCTAAGACACCACCACACAATTCTTACAGGGTAAAAGGTATCTTTTCAAAAAATGGTACATGGACAATCAAATATACACATGGCAGGAAAAAAATAAGGTTAATCCCCACCTCACAACATACACAAATATCAGTTTGGGATCAAATGTGAATCTCAATGAGAAAGGTAAATCAATAAAGATTTAAGAAGATAAGATCACATTAAGGTATAGAAACATATTTTAAATAAACCACATAAAGCACTAACTATAAAATGGTGACTATTCTGCTGGAGAAACTGTAAAATGCTACACCAACTTTAGGAAACAGTCATCATCTATCAGTTGAAGTTTTACCAAAAAAAAACCCAAACCTGTTGCCATCGAGTCGATTCCAACTCATAGCGACCCTATAGGACAGAGTAGAACTGCCCCATAGTTTCCAAGAAGCACCTGATGGATTCAATCTGCTGACCTTTTGGTTAGCAGCTGTAGCTCTTAACCACTACACCACCAGGGTTTCCTGAAGTTATACTCGTTAAAATAACAATTTAACTTTCTGGTATTTATCTAAGTATATATTCCCCCACAATAAGAGTACATGAGAACCACAAGACATGTACAAATATTTTCACGGCAGCATTATTTGTATTTAGTCCAAACTTCAAACAACTCAAGTATACATAATAGCAGAAAAAACTGCTAAAAATTCAAACAGAATGTTATACAGCATGTACAACTTTTGGCAAGCCTGCAAGCAAAGAATGCTGTTTACATTCTTAAAGAATTGTAAATAACAAAACAAACAAAAACCAAAGAATCATGTGAGAGTCCTTAGGTGGCGTGCAAAGCCTAAAATATTTCGTATCTATCCATTCAGAGAATAAGTTTGCCAATTCTTGTTACAGAGCAAAGTAAATACACCTCTGTGTAACAATACGAATGACTCTCACAAATATTGAGCAAATCCTGCTACAAAAAATGAATTATACAGGCCCTGGATAAGTAAAGCATTACTCGAAGAAGAACAAAGTGGGAGGCCTCACACTACTTGATTTTAGAACCTATTATACCTCCACGGTAGTCAAAACAGCGTGGTACTGGTACAACAACAGATACATAGACCAATGGAACAGAACTGAGAATCCAGACATAAATTCATCCATCTATGAGCAGCTGATAACTGACAAAGGCCCAAAGTCCATTAAATGGGGGAAAAGACAGTCTCTTTAACAAATGGTGCTGGCATAACTGGATATCCATCTGCAAAAAAATGAAACAAGACCCATACCTCACACCATGCACAAAAACTAACTCAAAATGGATCAAAGACCTAAATATAAAATCAAAAACGATAAAGATCATGGAAGAAAAAACAGGGACAACGCTAGGAGCTCTAATACGTGGCATAAACAGAATATGAACCATAAGTAACAATGCAGAAGTACCAGAAGAGAGACTAGATAACCGGGAGCTCCTAAAAATCAAAAATTTATGCTCATCAAAAGACTTCACCAAAAGAGTAAAAAGACATCCTACAGACTGGGAAAAAAATTTTGGCTACAACAAATCCAATCAGCATCTAATCTCTAAAATCTACAAGATACCGCACAACCGCAACAACAAAAAGACAAATAATTCAATTAAAAAATGGGCAAAGGATATGAACAGGTACTTCACCAAAGAAGATATTCAGGCAGCTAAAAGACACGTGAAGAAATGCTCACAATCATTAGCCATTAGAGAAATGCAGATCAAAACTACAACGAGATATCATCTCACCCCAATAAGGCTAGCATTAATCCAAAACACACAAAATAATAAATGCTGGAGAGGTTGTGGACAGACTGGAACACTTATACAGTATTGGTGGCAATGCAGAATGGTACAACCACTTGGAAATCAATTTGGATGCTTCCTTAAAAAGCTAGAAACAGAAGTACCATACGATCCAGCTATTCCACTCCTTGGAATATATCCTAGAGAAATAAGAGCCATCACACGAATAGATATATGCACACCCATGTTCACTGCAGCACTGTTCAGATGGAAACAACTTAGGTGCCCATCAACAGACAAATGGATAAACAAATTATGGTATATCCACATAATGGAATACTACACAACAATAAAGAACGATGAAGCCGTGAAACATCTTACAACATGGAGGAAGCTGGAGGGCATTATGCTGAGTGAATTTAGTTAGTCACAGAAGGACAAATATTGTATAAGGCCACTATTACAAGAACTCAAGAAAAGGTTTAAACACAGAAGAAAACATTCTTTGATGGTTATGGGGTTGGGGGAAGGAGGGTTATTTAGTAACTAAATAGTAGATAAGAATTATCTTAGGTGAAGGGAAGGACAGCACACACTACAGGGGGACTCAGCACAACTGGACTAAACCAAAGCTAAGAAGTTTCCTGAATACAATCAAACATTTTGTGGGACAGAGTAGTAAGGGTAGCTGTCTGGGGACCATGCTCTCAGGAGACATCTAGGTCAACTGGTCTAACAAATCTTATTAAGAAAATATTCTGCATCCTACTTTGGTGAGTGGCGTCTGAGGTCTTAAAAGCTTGCCAGCGGCCATCTAAGATGCATCAATTGGTCCCAACCACCTGGAGTAAGGGAGAATGAAAAACACCAAAGACACAAGGAAAGTAGTAGCCCAAGAGACAGAAAGGGCCACATAAACCAGAGACTTCATCAGCCTGAGACCAGAAGAACTAGATGGTGCCCAGCTACCACCAATGACGGCCCTGACAGGGAACACAACAGACAGTCCCAGATGGAGGAGAAAGGTGGAGTGCAGAACTAAAATTCTGATAAGAAGACCAGATTTAATGGTCTGACTGAGACTGGAGGAACCAAGAAAGCATGGCCCCAGATTCTCTATCAGCCCAGAACTAAAACAATTTCCAAGGCCAACTCTTCAGACAAGGATTGGACTGGACTGCACAACATAAAGTGATACTCGTGAGGAGTGTGCCTCTTAGCTCAGGTAGATATAAGAGACTAAATGGGTAGTTTCTATCCGGAGGTGAGATGGGAAGACAGAGAGGGTTAGGAGATGGTTGAATGGACATGGGAAATCAGGGGTGGAAAGGAGGAGTGTGCTGTCACAGTGTGGCGAAAGCAATTAGGGTCACATAACAATGAATGTATAAATTTTTGTATGGGAGACTAACATGAAATGTAAATTTCATTTAAGCTACAATAAACAAGAAAAAAATTATATTCTCTGATCCTCAGTTGAACAAAGGCAAACTTAAATAAATTACACTGATTATGAATAATTAACTATATGGTAAAACTATAAAGAAAAGCCAAAAAGGACTTGCTGTTGAGAGCAGGGTTGTAATGACCTCTGGGTGTGAGGCTGGGATATAATTAGGAAGGGGATCACAGAACACTACTTGGGTGCTGGCAATGTTCTATTTCTTGCCTTGGGTATTGGTTGGTTACACGTATATTGCCTTTACATTAATTAAGGTGTACAATTTTTTTAAAAAGATAAACTTAGAAAAGGTAAACAAAAGCTGAACAATTCTAAAAGCTTCTTCTCTGAAAAAACTAATAAAATATACACATTTGTAGAGAGATGGAACAAGAGAGAGAAGTGGTGCAATGTAAGGTATTAATGCAAGATATGACCCAGATAAAATAGGCATTTTTTTAGTCTTGAAATAATATAAAAACTTATTTAGGTCATTAAATTTGAAATTCTGGGTGGATTTATATGTTAATCATCCTACGTCCTGGAAAGATGCTAACTTTAGACACTACAGCAAGTGAATTTTATGAGCAGGCAACAAGACAAAGATGTTATAATCCTAATACCACCCCACTCTCCTATTTTGTACGGAAAAGCTGAGCCAATGCATCATGATAAAGCAAAAGATAGATACATTACAAAGTGGGAAAGAAAATTAAGGTTATTATCAGACAATATGATAATCTGCATGGAAAAAAAGATTCAAGTATTGCCTATCTAAAAGAAAGCAGATTTTCAGATACATACTTGGCTAGAATTGCACAATAAACCTAAACTCATTTTCTGTGCCAATTCTATCACTAGCAATGGGAACTGAAACTTGGACCCACATAACTTAACAATAAACTGGGATATGGGTTATATGGCCAAAAGGATAATTAACAAAATAGAAATTCTGTTAGCAAAGTAGAAAGTGGAAATGCATGTCAAGCTTTGGTGACGAGGTCTCCGCGACACAACGATTCAACTCTACTTTCTTTTGCAGAGCGAAAGCAGCCATAGGCTGATGGGTATAGTTAGCCCGCCCATGGATTAGAGGAGAAAGACATTATCTAAACCAAATTTCAGACTACTGCCCAGGCACTGTACTGCCTTCTGTCCCAGGAGCCTAGGTTCCAATCTCAGCTCAACCCCAGCCAGGTCCTGGGCTTCCAAATCTTCAGGCCTCACAAGCCTCTGAACCACAGACACAGACCACCTCCATCCCGGATTAATGCGAAACCTGCACCAGATACTCCCTATGATGTTCATAACCCACGGCTCCAACTTCACTGAGCCCCATATTAAACGCCGAAACCGAACCAGACACCACATTCATCGTAAATACCACCTCCAACCCTTACAAGCAGAGAGATCCGCGAAGACCCCCTACCCTGACAGCTGGGACAGTCTTAATCGTTGTACACAAATGCACCCTTCCTGACTGACCCCAAATGCAGCGATTCCCACCAGCTTCCCCTCACACACCTCCACCCTGGAGCTCCCCTCAGGAACTCCATGTGTCCTCACTATTTCACATACATATATCACTTGCCCTGCTTCAAGGACAAAACACACACTGACCTGTTTCTCTCTCAAACCACTAGGAATTCCGAAACGTTGCATTACTTCCGGGAACTGCTTCTACTTTTTGACTCTTCAGCCGGAAGCCGCTTACGGCGGCCGGCGAGGATTTGACAGTTTTGTGGGATCGCGAACAGCAGGATTTCCGGCATTGTCTTTGAAGGCAATATGTCTGCGCCCTTCTCGACAAGACATGTCTCTCTGGAAGTGGCCATATTTGAATTCCAGCCGTACAGAAGGCAAAGTGCCAGCTTTTGGGTCAGTAGCCAGGGCCCGCAGGGAAGAAGAGAAGCAACTGAAACCCTCCCGTTTCCTGGCTCTTTGACCCTTGTGAAAATGGATACAATTTCAGAGTCTCGAGCTTCAAAAGGAAACATGGCACGGATTAAATTTCTTTCCACAGGTAGAGTAAAAAAGAATATGGTCGCACACCTTTAACACTTTGTTTAAAAAACAAACAAAAAACTACGGTCAACTGGGGGTTCAAGTATCTGTACAACAAAGACATGCTCCTGTCCTGGGAACCTAAAAGGCAAAAGGCTGGTAAACTGCCTTGATAGCCAAGAGAGGTATGTGCCCTTTGCTTAGGGAACCTTTACAGAGGTTGCCCGTCCTTGTACCTCTTCCTGACGCTGAACTTAAGAGTTGGATCCTGTTACTTCTGGGTGTGTTTCGTTACTATCCTAATAAACCACATAAGCATAAATGCAGGAAGTGAGCTCTGTGAAACTTTAGAGAAAATTAACCCAACAGAGTGCCTCGGGCACAGCGGGTGTTGTCAGAACAATGGAAACAATAAAATGTGGGAATATAATTGACCTGCCCCTCATAGGAACCAGCTTTATGCTGATTCTTATTCATGTAGTTGTTTCACAAATGTATCCCCAGTGTGTAAAACTGGCTATTACAGTGATGGTGCTTGAAAATATTTCTGAAGTAAATTACCCAACAACCAAGAATACAGACAATTCTGAAAGAGGGTCTGCATGGCAAATTTCCATCTCTTTTCCTATGAGCATACTCACTGTAACTTATATGGCATTAAGGAAAGGAACTCTGGATAGAGGAGATAGGCCTGAAGCCCCACTCCAAGCAAAGTGAGAAGGAATGATAAAAATAATAAGAATCACATTTGTCAACTCAGTAGGTCACAGAGGACCAGAAGTCTTGAAATAGTGGCAGCTCCCAAGGGTGATATAAGAGTTTACCTCAAAGACAACCCAAAAGGATTTCACCTACTCCCATTTCATATACTCTCAACCATTCTTAAGAGACTAAATTTCTTTCCTGGCTTTGTATTTGACTTATTTAGGGGATCCTTCTTTTCTGTTCTGCCACCTTTTTATTATTAGAGCTAACGACACATGAAAACGTTTCTAGAGGACAGTTCCATTCTGTAAAGTGTGTTTCAGTGGCTTGGTTACTTCAGTGACAAAACAAACCTTTATTAGTTTATGGGATCATTCATACATTTTCCAAGTCAATACATAATTATTTTTGTTTGCTGGGAAATATAAAATCATGTAAACCAGTGCTCTTCCTGGGATGATGGCAATGACGGCAACTTCTTTCAGTATACACTTTCCAGCTGTATAAAGAGCTAGAAAAGTCTTGCTCATTGTTTCTGCCGTCCAAATTTGTAGGCAATAGTCACACAAGGCTATTGAACATGTGAAATGTGACTAGTGAAATTAAGGAACTGAATTTTTTATTCTATTTGTTTTCATTTTTTTAACTTTAAAATGTAACCATTTTGTGACTGAATGTAATTTTTTGGTGATGTCATGTTTTTTCACTAATGGAATGCATGCTCAATCATTCAGTGTTGATAATATTTTATGTCTGATGGATTTTTATAAATATTATGTGGGATACAGTATGTCCCACTGGACTCCAGAGGTAGGATAAGTGGAATAAGGCAGGGCAAAGATTGTTTTATCTTTTTTTTTTTTTTAGTGAAAAATTTGAAAACATGGGGTGACACATAAAGGCACTTTGCACTTGCTGCACACAATTGTTGTTCGAGTGCATTTCTTCTTAGTGCTGCACTCTCTGAATCGCCTTTTGGTTGTCTTGACAGGTAAATGCTTTCCAACCTGTCTGAACCGGACATCATTTGGTACCCCATTAACTCCAGGCTTGTTCCTGACAAGACAGGAGAGTCCTCTGCTGTAGGTTTCCCAGGACACACTAAGCTGTCTAATGAGAGCAATCCTGAAGGACTGTTGGTCACATTTGCCCCTGTTGTTACACTTCCACGTTATAACTGTTTACAATGGCAAGGTCAATAAGGAAATACAGCAATAGATACCACGATTTGGAAGAGTGTGTTCTGACTGCATACCTTTCATGCCTCTGGTCAAAGTGGTCCACTCCTCCCATAATTGCAACTGCGTTGGGGCATGTGATTGCTGAGGAAGAATCATCTTTATTTTTACTTCTGACAGTAGTGATGTCCTTTGGATTGTGGAACACGGACAAAACTATCACAGTTTTATTGTCCTGCCACTTTACTGCCGACACATATCCCTTTGTATAAAACTTCTAGATTCTCCCTGCTATAATTTATCATTACTCCTCAGCATTTCTGGTAGTCCCTTTCAACTTGGTCGCACTGTGCCTACAGCATGCAGTTCCTTGTCGTGCATGGTTTTCATTAATCAATAGGAGGAAAAGAAATTGTCGAAGGCAATGAGCCTATGAAAATGGTTGTATGGGTTACATAGTCCAAGTAGAACAGTGTCACTGAGCGAAAGAGATGAGTCATTGTCTACACTGCTTTTTCCAGAATACATTTCAAAGTTACTTACAAAGCCAGTTCATGAGTCAGCCAAGCACCACACTTTGTACCCTAACTTGATGGGCTTCACTGGCATGTACTCCTTTATTGATGAATGGCCCTTAAATGGCACTATGCTTTCATCAATCACCATGACACTTGATGGCATATACACTTCCTTTAGGCAGCTGTTGAGACATCAATGATAGGGCGCAATTTGTGAAGCCAGTTGTAGCCAGGTTGTCCTTCAGGCACGGCTTTTGAAATGTCATTGCAGTCTATGTTCTCAGTCAGTTCCTGAATCTTGATGTAGACTTAAGTTCTGGCACAGCAGTAACACTAAAGATGGGGTCACTGGACCAATACCGTTTTATCTGCAGCAAGATACATATAAAAAAAAAAAATCAAACCCACTGCTGTCAATTCCGACTCATAGCAACTCTAAGAGTAGAACTGCCCCATAGGGTTTCCAAGGAGCAGCTGGTGAGTTTGAACTTCTGACCTTTTGGTTAGCAGCCAAGTTCTTAACTACTGTGCCACCAGGGCTCCAAGATACATATACCCATCATTATATGCACAGCAATGAATGTCTTTGTCTCTTCTACAGTTGTCAAATGCCAGTTTTTACTCGTCACTCTAATCTCTTCTCCTCTACATCATCTTCTGCACTCCTAGGTCACATACAGATTCGTTTGGTCCTTTATAATTTCCTTCTGTAAACAGCTCTTCTGTAAAGATAGACAAAAAATAATCTACTTCTGTTTCTTCATGGGTCAAGCTCAGGTAAACTTTGGGATCTTGCTCAAGCGAGCTTGTTATCTGTTCAAAATAGAAGACATCCTCACACCATTCCCCTTAGTTTTCTTCTGGTTGACCCCTTTGTTCTGCATCATTGACTGATTCATCATCCTTTGATACCATTTCACTGTTGTTGATATCTTCACAAGCTTCAGATTCCCCAGGACAGGTAACCTCCTCTGAGGCACCTTGGTCACATTTCTTCTCAGAATCTTTCCCACTGTCCTCTGAGACACTTTTGTCACACTCATCCTCAGAATTATTATCATCACTTGGTAGAGAACAAAAAAGCTCTAGTTTCTTCAGCCATTAGACTATGCCTGTATTTAGCCCTGGTGGCGCAGTTGTTAAGAGCTATGGTTGCTACAAAAAGGTTGGCAGTTCGAATCCACCAGGTGCTCCTTGGAAACCCTATGGAGGCAGTTCTACTCCGTCCTATAGGGTCGCTATGAGTCGGAATCAACTCAACAGCAATGAGTTAACAGGTATTTAGCCATTTCTGAAAAAGATGACTGTGTCGGGAAAAAATCATTCCAGGGTCAGCAAAAAAAACCCGCAATTTCCCAGGTGAAAAATGAAAGCAGCACTTCCTGGCACCAATGAGCAGAAAGTACATCATGAACGTGCACTTACACTGCTTTGAGCCATGAAATGTCTTACCCACTTCACTATCAACAAATAACAGAAATCTCACTTTCCCAACATACACAAAATAGCAAATAAACTTTCAAGCCTTATCTTGCTGTTTGGAAATCAAAAGGCGAAAAAATGCTAATGGCACTTCAGCACCATTAAGCAGGCAGTATACCACGAACGAGCACTTACAATGTTATGACCCTGAAAATAACTCCTTTACTTAAAATATTTCCAAATGCCGGTGACTATACCTTCCCAACACCACAAAAAAAATAGTAAATATACTTACAAGATTTATCTCACTGTACAGAAGCCCAAAGATACAAAAGCACTCCTTCAGGATGCATCCACGCACACGAATGCCTCCCAACACTCAAATGCAGGGCTGACCAACTTCCTTGTTTTTTACGAAGTTATGTAAGTCTCTGCCCTGACGCCAGCGCATACCAAAGTGGTTCTAAAGCCTACCAATAAACCCTTAGAGGCAGAAAAAGTACTTGGTTCCTAAAGGTACCTGTGAGCACGAAAGGGTAGTCACAAAAAACTATCAAGGCATTTATAATCTACTTGGGGAGACATGAGCATGAAAAAAAAAAATAACTTATTTGAATCCTAACATGTTTAACATCAAAAGGAATACTTACCACAGAATTCCGTGGGTAGCAAAAATGGTTAACATACTTGGCTGCTAACCTGAAAGGTTGGAGATTTGAGTCCACCCAGAGACACCTTTGAAGAAAGGCCTGAAAATCGACTTCTGAAAAATCAGCCATGAACAAAGCTATGCAGCACAATTCTACACTCATGCACATGGACTCACCCTGAGTCAGAATCAACTCGATGACAACTGTTTTTTTTTAAAGAAATATTCATAAGACTTTTTTAGGACATAATAACTAAGCCACTTGTACCAATTATTCCATGTCAATTTTACTCAGTGGATATTCCATCCTCTGACTAAAGTGGAGTGTACAGATTCCACTTAAATATAATTCAACTCAATGCTCTCTCCAAGACGGTATGGACTTATTTTTCATTAACCACTGTATCCTCAACACCTTGAAGATGACCATGGACGAAGAAAGTATGTGTTACATTAATGAATAGACTCCATATAAGGCTACTGATTCAAAGATCACTGTGCATAGTATAAAGTTCTAAAAGTTTATGGTAGACATTCTGGTTTTCAATGAATCCTTGACGCTAAGCTGGGGAAACTGAACTGATATATATGTGCCACAATTCCCAGCAATTCAGTGTTGCCCCTTTCCCACCAACCACCTCCTGTGTGGTCTTTCAACTATAATAACATACCAGCTACTAATGATCTTTTGTTTTAAAAATTCAGTATTTATTTCCTCCACTAAGATGAACTCAAACTTTCATCCACTTAACTTGGACAACAGAGCAATCAATGTGTACATGTTTGGATTAACATCAGATTATGTCTCAATATCAGTGAACATATTTATGAAAGGTAAGTATCAGTTTCTGCATTCATATAATTTCCCTAAGGATATGTTTCGTAGCCAATTAGGTAAAAATTTTTGCTCAACCCAATTCCCCAGTAAATGTATATGGGGTTATTCTACACATTTTTTGTGACATAAAATGAGATGTAATTGATCACTGAAGGCACTTCCATATTCACTGCATTCGTAAGATTTCTCTGCAGTACAAATTCTGTTCTCTCCTGACGTTTCAGATCTGGCAACAGGCTGACCTTCGTGGAATACGTTCCTATTTGATGGAAGCCCACTCATGTTTACTGATGTCTGAGCAGCCACAGAAGGCATTTGCATAGTCATTGTATTAACACGGTTTTTATTCTGCATGAGATCATTGGTATGTGATGAGCTGTGACTCACTGTGGAAGGGTCTTTCACTGTGCCTGAATCTACACATTTCTTTCTTGTACGTACTCTGCTATGTGTAACAAGACTATACATGTACGGAAACGTTTTTCCACACTCATTGCAGCCATACAGTCTCTCTCCTGTATAAGATCTTTGATGTACAGTGAGCGTTTGCTTCATGGAGAAGGCTTGCCCACATTCACTGCACTGAAAGGGTTTTTCTTCTGTGTGAATTTTTTGATGTTCAGTGAAACTAGACTCCTGGGAATAAGACTGCCCACAGATACTGCATATGAAGTGAGTCTTTCCTATGTGAAATCTCTGATGTGTTATGAGGTGTGACTTTTTTCTGAAGCCTTTACCACATTCACCACATATGTAGGGTTTCTCTCCAGTATGAGTTCGCTGATGAGTAATGAGGCTTCCCTTCTGGTTGAAGCCTTTTCCACATTCAGTGCATATATAGGGTTTCTCTCCACTATGAATTCGCTGATGAATAATGAGATTCCCCTTCTGGATGAAGCCTTTTCCACATTCTCTACATACATAGGGTTTCTCTCCAGTATGAATTCGCTGATGAATAGTGAGATTTCCCTTCCGGGTGAAGGCTTTTCCACATTCACTGCATACGCAGAGTTTCTCCCCAGTATGAATTCGCTGATGAATAATGTAATCTCTCTTCTGTATGAAGCCTTTCCCACATTCAGTGCATATGTATGGTTTCTCTCCACTATGACTTTGCTGATGAACAATGAGATTTCGCTTCTGGATGAAGCCCTTTCCACATTCCGTGCATATGTAAGGTTTCTCTCCACTATGAATTCGCTGATGAATAATGAGATGCCCCTTCCGGACAAAGCCTTTTCCACATTCACCACATACATAGGGTTTCTCTCCCGTATGAGTTCGCTGATGAATAATGAAATCTCTTTTCTGTATGAAGCGTTTTCCACATTCAGTGCATACATAGGGTTTTTCTCCACTATGAATTCGCTGATGAATAATGAGATACTGTTTCCGGATGAAGTCTTTTCCACATTCACCACACGCGTAGGGTTTCTCTCCAGTATGAGTTCGCTGATGAATAATGAAATCTCTCTTCTGTATGAAGCCTTTTCCACATTCAGTGCACATGTAGGGTTTCTCTCCACTATGAATTCGCTGATGAATAATGAGATTTCCCTTCTGGCTGAAGCCTTTTCCACATTCACTGCATGTATAGGGTTTCTCTCCAGTGTGAGTTCGCTGATGAATAATGAAATCTCCCTTCTTTATGAAGCCTTTTCCACACTGACTACATACATAGGGTTTCTCTCCAGTATGAATTCGCTGATGAATAATGAGATTTCCCTTCCGCATGAAGCCTTTTCCACACTGACTACATATGCAGGGTTTCTCTCCAGTATGAATTTGCTGATGAATAATGAGGTTTCCCTTATGGATGAAGCCTTTTCCACATTCACTGCATATGTAGGGCTTCTCTCCAGCATGAGTTTGCTGATGAATAATGAGATTTCTCTTCCGGGTGTAGCCTTTTCCACATTCACTGCATTTATACCATTTCTCACCTGTATGAGTTTTCTGATGTCTACTGAGCTGTGATTTCTTGAGAAAGGCTTTGCCACATTCCGTGCACTCAAAAGGTTTTTCTCCTCTATGTTTTCTCTGATGTTCAGTAAGCTTAAACTTTCTGAAGAAGGCTTCCCCACATAGGTAACATCTATGGGGTCTCTCTCCTGTATGAATGATCTGATGACTAATGAGCCAAGATTTCCTGATGAAGGCTTTCCCACATTCACTACATACATGCAGTTTCTCTATTTTGTGAGTGTTCTGATGCTTAATGACTTGAGACTTAGTGCTATTGGATTTCTGACTCTCAGGAAATTTTATTTCAGTATGAAATTGCTCATGGTTAGCACGAAGAAAGGTTTTTTCATCTCTATTAAACTCAGTAGAGTTCTTTACTTTATAGCTTCTACTCTGGTTGATTAAAGTTAAATTTGATTTCACAGATTTTTCATGTAAGTCAAACATATTATGATTTTGCCTTAAAGGAAAATGACTTTTGTGCTGATGAAAAATATTTTCCCATGTATTATGTTTGTGGCGTTGTTCCGATCTATTCACCTGGCTTTCATTTTGCAGGTGCTCGGGCAGATGATCGTCAACTTTCCAGATTTCTACAAAAGAAGAAAATAATGAGTCCTTCCACGATCTCAATTAGTAATAAAGGTGATTTAAAAATGCCTTGATGTGAGGTGGCTCTTTAGTGACAACCTTATAATAATCACTGAAAATAGAAGTCAAAGCTTAATGTTCCTTAAAGACTGGTAAAAAGACAATAATATAAATAACCAAACAGTAAAAGCAGATAGCGTAGAGACAAGTTTAGATAATACATTATGAAGAAATACAGATTTGGCTGCTTCCTAAATAGTGCCTTGCAAAATATTCAGATACTGTAAAATACAAGCAAGTCACTGTAAACAGCAGACCACAAAGGCTGGAGGGCCACCTGATCCAAACTGGTGAAGGACAGACTCATTTATTCCACAAAACCATACTGAATGACAACTATACACCCGAAATATTTGGGATTGTGAAGAATGCAGAATGTTACATCTGTGACAAAACAATTTTTACATATGCATAGTAAAAGGTGTTAGGGATACACAAACATATTCCTTATGTTTACAAAGCAGACACTGAAGTGTGAAAATCACTAAAATAAGCAAGGAAAGACATAAAGGAAGTAGCTGTACAAAGAAGTCCTGATGTGTGCCACAACATGGATGAACCTAGAAAACACTATGCTAAGTGAATGTGGATCATAACAAATTACGGATAACATGACGAAGAATGCAAATTCCAGAACACTTAATTGTGCTTGTGAGGAACCTATACACAGATCAAGAGGCAGTCATTTGAAAAGAACAAGCGAATACTGCATGGTTTAGTCAGGAAAGGTGTGCGTCAGGGTTGTATCCTTTCACCATGCCTGTGCAATCTGTATGCTGAGCAAACAATCAGAGAAGCTGGACTATATGAAGTAGAAAGGGGCATCAGGATTGCAGGAAGACTCATTAACAACCACAATATGCAGATGACACAACCTTGTTTGCTGAAAGTGAAAAGGACTTGAAGCACTTACTGATGATGATCAAAGACCATAACCTTCAGTATGGATTAAATGTCAACATAAAGAAAACAAAAGTCTTCACAATTGGACCAATAAGGAACATCATGATAAATGGAGAAAAGACTGAAGCTGTCAAGTATTTCATTTTACTTGGATCCACAATCAACACCCATGGAAGCAGCAGTCAAGAAATCAAATGACGCATTGCATTGGGCAAGTCTGCCGCAAAAGACCTCTTCAAAGTGCTGAAAAGCAAAGATGTCACCTTGAAGACTAATGTGCGCCTGACCCAAGCCATGGTGTTTTCAATTGCCTCATATGCATGTGAAAGCTGGATGATGAATAAGGAAGACAGAAGAAAAACTGATGCCTTTGAAATGTGGTGCTAGAGAAGAATACCGAATATACCACGGACTGCCAAAAGAATGAACAAATCAGTCTTGGAAGAAGCATGACCAGAATGCTCCTTAAAAGCAAGGATGGGGAGACTATGTCTCACATACTTTGGACATGTTATCAGGAGGGATCAGTCCCTGGAGAAGGACATCATGCTTGGTAAAGAAGAGGATCAACGAAAAAGAGGAAAACCCTCAACGAGATGGATTAACACAGTGGCTGCGACAATGGGCTTAAGCATAACAATGATTGTGAGGATGGTGCAGGACTGGGTAATGTTTCGTTCTGTTGTACACAGGGTCACTATGAGTTGGAACCAACTCAACAGCACCTAACAACAACAAGCAAAATAAGGCAGTCACTAAAGGACAAATACTATATCATCTCACATGTACAAAATAATCAAGGATATAAAAACAAAAAATAATTAAGTCGTAATCAATGTATGTTCCTGGCAGTGGGATAATCTGAAAAAAGATACTGAGAACAGTTGCACAACTTGAAGAATGTAATCAATGTCACTAAATTATACATGTAAAAATTGTTGACTTGCCCTATGTTTCGTTGTATGTATTTCCACCACAATAAGAAAGAAAAGTAGGTGGAAATTGTGAAAAGTGGTATGAAAGCGAGTGTGGGAAGAGAAGGAGGAAATGAGGATACATTTTGGAGGAATAGGAGGCTTACTGATGGATTCATTGCTGCTGGGGTTGGGACATTGTGGTTGGTTAAGGAAAGTGAGGAATCAAGCGTTGCTGCTAAGTATCTGGACTGAGCCATGGTGTAGTACTGTCTTGTAATAAGGTGAGGAATATCACTGAAGAATAGAATGTTCAAGCAAACATTCTTAAGCATATCAACTTTAAGACAATCATGACATATCCAAGTACAGAAATGAAGAACTCAGAAGAATGCGTAAATCTTGAGAAAAATCTCGACTAGAGGTAGTAAACAGACAAACTTCAGTACATAAATATGATTTAAGAACAGAAAACACAAAAAGATCATGTTCAGGTATAATATACATTTTAAAAAGATGAACACCAAGGTTTTAACCATTCTCATATTTAAAGCTTTGGAACTGAAGAAGTTCCCAGAAGAAGTGAAGTGAATACATTGATAACATTTACAATGAACTAGGAAAATGATCAGAATTAGTAAACATACAATGGTAGTAAATTGAAATATACATGAATTATGACCCGGATAATAAGGGAACTGAGAATGTAGGGTGTTAAAAATGTTTTCTCCAGATAACAAATTATCAGGAGTAGCACAGACCTTTAAAGCAGAGACCCCTACAGGAAGGGAACATTCAAGGTAACTACTGGGATGGCTCAGATTTTAGATGTACTGTGGTACAATGGATCCTTTTTATGTGGCCTTTCTCGACATGGTCTTGTAATTCCTACTCAAGTGACTGGGTGGGACTGTGCAAATAGGCTAATTGTAGCCCACCAAAGGGATTGGTCAGTTTTGCCATCCTGCTGGACTTGAAATGAGCCACCCCAGAGGCTGGAAAGAGAGGATCCTACCACCACCAAGAACAGCCAAGAGTGGAGAGCACATCCTTAAGACCCGGGATCCCTGCACTGAGAAGCTCCAGGACCCAGGAGACAGAGAGCTATAACCCAGAAGATGGCGAGAAGTGGTGGCAGAGAAGCAGTAGAAGAGAAGCACTGGCAGGGAAGACCACGCAGTGGGCTTCCCAGCCCATGGAGGGAGAAAGTTGAGTGTCTTTGGGCAGAGGCAGAGGGCCAGGGAGAGGCGTGTCTGTAAGCACGGCTGGGAAGAGGCTGTCCTGACAGAAGAACCGTGTCCTGAGTGTTCCTGAGCCTAAAATGTAACCTACTACTTTTCCCTAATCAGGCCCATAATTGTGAGTACTGTCTGTGAGTTCTGTGTGACCACTGCAGTGAATTATTGAAGCCAGCACAGAAGTAGAAAGTGCTGTGGAAGGGACAGTTGGTGTCAGAATTGGTAAAGATTGCAGAGAGAGGAGGCATGTCTGATCTCGGCATCATAGGAATCAGCCTTGGATTGTTCTCTTGATTCTCTTACCCCCTCGTAAAGTTACACCGACCCCACGCCATTTTTACATGTACTGACAGTGGTTTTCTTGGCAGAGAGATGATCCTAGTTCCTTGCAGATATTGGGAACTCATAGGGGAATTATCATCAAGATGAGCAAAATATATAGAAAAAAATCTATGTTGGACAATATCAAGGGAGATGGCAATTTGACGGTCTCCTCTAGGAAACAGAAGGAGTGTCACTCAGTCGACTGAAGGAAACTTTAAGGGGTTAGGAGAACAAAGAAACAAATGGAAATTACAAACTTTGGAGAACCTCAGAATAGAGGAAAAGTAAAGCTTAGGAAGCAGATAAAGGCACAGTGAGAGGCAGTTTACTGTGGGACACAATACCCAAGGTGGGGATGGAAGTCAGGAAAGGAAATCAGTATTACCCAATTGGGGATGAAGGTGCCATACTCACAGGACAGTTATGAATTGAAAGTTCTCTCTTCGCAGAGAGGCATAGAAGGTACAATTTCATAGCAAGGAAAGTGAGAGGTGTGGTGAAGTGAGTTCCATCATGTGGCTTTTGCCTTGTTTCTTTGGAAAAACAGCTTGAGAGATTTTTCTCCCAAGCCTTGAGGAGTTATCTTTGCCCTAGTTTTCTACCCCAGAGAGTTTGTTACTTTTGTCCAGATTGATTAACATTTCCTAGGTAGGCAGTAAACAACTTAATGGTTTGACACTTTTTGTCTGGTCCTGGGCTACAGCCTCACCTGTGATTGGTCAATTCTATGCACCTTGCAGGGATTGGTCAATATATTACCGTCTATGGAAATGAAGTGATTAAAGGCTATGCAAATAAAGTAGATATGGTACACAGAGGATTGGCCAATTCCTGGCTTTGTGGGGAGGGCCATGACTTAAGACTGACAAGGAGTTTACTGATATAGGCAGCCAACCCCACAGAGGTTTCAGAAAGAAGAAAGATAAAAGGCAAGAGAGGTGACAAGAGAGAAGCAAAGAGAGAGGAGACAAGGAATCTCATAAAAGAGCGTTTAACACAGGTCAAGAGCTGTACTGCTGAAGACTGTCAGAGGCCTGTGATAGGTAGTGAGACAGAGCCAGTGATGACGGTGTTGCAGAGTCTGTGGTGATGGCAGAAACCTGTTCCTAGGAATGCAGCTAAGAGTGCTGAACTAAGCCACTATACTGATTTGGGTCGGGTAGCAGTGGAGAGCCTGATGGCAGGAAGGCCCAAGGCAGAGAGGCCTGCAAGGGACACAGGGGATATGCACGGCCAAGAGAAGACCTAAGAGGTCTGAAAGTACATGCATAACAAAGAGGAGGGCATGCTTGCTTGACGGCCAAGAGGACATGTCCTACACTGAAGAAGGGAGGTATGTGCTCTCCACTTCAAGGAAGCTTCCAGACTTTGCCTGCATGCTTCCCCGTCCTGATTGCAAGTTGTAGCCTGCTAACCCTGATCCCAAGTTGTATCTTGTGACTTCCTTAATAGACCACTTAACTGGAAGTATGGTATGTGAGTTCTGTGTAGCCATTGCAACGAACTATTAAACCCAACAGAAAAGTAGAGAGTGCCACGGGGGGCATGATTGGTGTTAGACGGAAGTTGCAGAGTGGAGGTATGTCGACCTTCACCTCATAAGAATCAGCTTTGTGCTGATGGTGATTCTCTCTCCTCATCCTGAAGTAAGAGGACTTTAGGTGCTACTAGAACATTACAAGAGGATATGAAGATGGCAAAGACTTAAAAATCCAAGGAAGAAAACTACCAAAAATATCAAGATATTGATCAAATAAAAAGGGATCGTTTCTCAGAAGAGACAGAGAGGTATATATTTCTCTAAACTCCTACAAAGAAAATGAGGTCTCACATGGGAAGATGGATACACGGAAGCCTGTTAATGTGTCCTTAGACACCACTCACAGCTGTGTGACTCTGACTAGAATGGGACCTCCACAGTCCACTCCCTTGGTGGTTTTTGCTCACTCACCTGAAAAGTTTTGACTATCCATTTCATCTAATATACTCCGTGGCAGATCTCCTCTTCTCAACCTGGAGAGTGCCTCTGGTTTGGTAACTTGGCACCCTGCTCATGGGAAATGACAGAAGATTTAGACATACTAAATTGGCCTTGGCTTTGTGATGACTGGAGAATGATACATATGGGCCAAAACAATTTTCGAACATATGAAGTAAAGATTTTTCTCTCAGGAGTAGGGAGAATATACCCACTTATCCAGGGCCAGAGAATACAGTGACAATCCACAACTTCAGAGGCCCACAGACACTCCAAAGGTTTCAGCAGCTGAGAAAGGAAAAGCCAATGACAGGCTGAGTGACACAGGGGAGCTGTCCTCACCCACGGACACTAGGTTTCTGAAGTTCTCCAACATCACATCTTGGTACAGGTTCTTCTGAGCAGGGTCTAGAAGCTGCCACTCTTCCCAGGTGAACTTCACAGCCACATCCTCGAATGCCAGTGATTCCTGTATTAACAGGGTCCTATTTAATGAGGTGATTTCCTTTCAATGATATGGATGAAGTTTCAGGACAGCAATTCCGCTCATTTCCTCTATATAGGCTGCTACATCGATATGCCTATTTTTTTTTTTAAAACCTAACAAAATATTCTATATTTGTGCATTTAGTCATCCATCCATTCATCAAACCAGATGTTTCTATAAAGTGTACTGGTGAAATCCTGTAAGCTAGAAATATCACATTCACACACACACACACAGAGTGCATATATATCTGTACATATGTGTATATACATGTGTGTATGTACATACATGTGTACGTACTTGTGTGTATTTGACCACCTATTTGCTAAGAGATAAATAAATGCTAGTGACGTCGGGAGAATAAAATATATTCCTACATTCAACATGAGTCTTCACAGCCAATATCAGAATCTACAGTGAAAAGATGCCAATGTCAGAATTACAAGAAAGTACACATTAAGTAAGTGTGTATATGTGGAGGAATGAAAGAAACTATCCAAAACGTCTAAAGGAAAAGACACAAGATGATTAGGCAGATTTGGGAAAAATAAATAATATGCACACACAAAAAGATATACAAAAACATGTATGTATATTAACAGACAACAGCATATGTAATACACTAAACAGATGACCCGTCAACAGTAACATACAACAGAAGAAATTATGCAAAATATAGCAAAGAGAAAGAAAGAACATATAGGAGGTTAGTAAAAATGAATAGAATGAGAACGTCTAACATATGACTATCCATAACTTCAGAAAGAGAAAATGGTGCAAGGGAGAAGCAATAACGAAAGATCTCACTCTGCACTCAGAAATAATTGTTTACTGAATGAAAGACATGTGGCAGGCAGATTCCATGACAGCCCCATGATCACATTCGCACCTTTGTACACTCCCCTCTCCTTGAGACCGGGCTGGCCTAGTGACTTCCTCCTGTCTAACAGATGGTGGCAAAGGTGATGGAATGTCATTCTGTGATACGTATTAGATGTTACTTCCGTCCTGCTGGTTTTAATGAAGCAAGCTGCCATGTTGAGGAAGCCCACATGGCAAGTAAGTGAGGGCTGCCGCTGGCCAACACACACTAAGGAAATAAGGCCCTCATGGAACTGAATCCTGCCCACAACCAAGTAAGTACTTCAGTGTTAACCCTATGAAATATACATATTCCTGATCCTATGTTGTCAGATGTTTAAATCAGAGTCTAAGTTTATTTCTCTCCAGTTCCTACATTTCCAAGTGTATACTTTTGAGATAAACCGCACTGATATTTTACAGGCCTCTACAAATGCATCAGGGGACAAAGGAAAGCATAAAACCAACCAAAGTCACCTGGGCCTCGATCATTTTCTTTTGCTCTTGGGACAATGCCAGCAACTGGGATTCTCTGTCTTTGTTCTTTCTGGATCAGCTCTAAATGTCTATTCAGGAATCTCAGTCTCATGTGAAGGTTGTCCCCAGAAATGACAATACGCAAATCCTGCAACTTCTTCCTCCTTCTTTCAAGTGATCCACTTGTTGTTGAGGAGTCAGGACCTGTAGGCTGAAGAGAAAATTCAACGTGAGTGATACAGTACCTCTGGGCCCAGATGCAGTCACTGCTCCTGGCACTCATCTTAATACAAGGTGCCCAATACTGCTGACTGTCCCTTTATTTCTTGCCCCAAAACATTTTACATCCATGGGCAATTAAACTTAAGAGTCAGAATTTGCAGAGATATGGGCAAAAGAAGTGTTTTCAAAAAAATAGCACTTGGACAATCAAATATCATGTAAAAAAAAAAAAAAAAAAAAAAAGCTTTATCCCTACCTCACAACATACAAAACTATCAATTTGGGGTCAACTGTAACTCTCCATGAGAATGGCAAATCAATAAAGCTTTAAGAAGATAACTTTACATTAGGCTACGGAAACATTATATAAATACCACATAAATCACTATAAAGTGAAGACTATTCTGCTGGAGGAACTGTAAAGTGAAATAACCACTCCAGAAAACACTTAGGCACCGTCTATTAGGCTGAAGTTATATATACATTTTGGAACAACAATTTGAATCTGAGGTGTAAAACCAAAAACCCAGTGCCATCAATTCAATTTTGACTCATAGCAATCCTATAGGACACAGTAGAACTGCCCCACAGTTTCCAAAGCTGTAATCTTTATGGAAGCCGACTGCCACATCTTTCTCCCGCAGAGCCACTGGTGGGTTCGAACCACCAATCTATTGGCTAGCAGTCGAGTGCTAGTCTGAGGGATACATCTGAGTACATATCCCCCTATAATGAGTGTACATTTGAACCACAAGACATGCACCACTATTTTCAAAGTGTACTAGTGTGTACTAGTCCAAACTTCAAACAACCCAAGTGTACATTAACAATAGAAAAAAATGCTCTATATTCAAACAATGGAATGCTATAGAGCAACTCAAACTTTTGGTCAGCATGCAAGCTAAGAATGCCTTGTACATTATATAGCCAAAACCAAATCTGTTGCCGTTGAGTCGATTTCGACATTTATATAAAGGGTTGTCAAAAAACAAAACAAAGCAGCAAGGAATTTTATGTGAGAGAATTTATACAGCCTCAAAAGCCTAAAATTTTTACTATGTAACCATTCATAGAGTAAGTCTGCCAACTCGTTACAGAGCAAAGTAAATATACCTGTGTGTAACCATGTGCCTGACTCTCAGAAATAAAATACCGAGCAAACCAATCCTGATTTTAAAAAATTGATTATATACAACTCCATTTATACTCAGTTGAAAATAGGCAAAACTAAATAAATTAAAATGACTAGAGAAACTAGATTAATAGAAAGGGAACAACCGAAACGGGAATAATGAGATATCCACACATTGTGAAGAATGTAACCAATGCCACTGAACAACTTGTGTAGAAACTGTTGAATGAGAACCTAAACTGTTAGGTAAACCTTCACTGAAAACACGATCAATTAACATTTTAAAAAAGTTATAATGATTAGGAACAATTAAATACCTGGGAAAACTATAAAGAAAAGCCTGGAAGTGCTCACTATAGACTGCAGGATGGTAATGACCTTGGAGTGTGAGGTTTGTATCTGATTGGGCAAAGGCACCACCTGGGTGCTGGCAATATTCTATTTCTTCCCCTGGGCAGTGGTTAGTTACATGTATATATGCTAGTTATACTAGCTAATTGTACATTTTTTAAAAAGATAAATGTAGAAAAATTAAAGGAATGGAGGAGCTCAAAAATACCGAAAGCAAAATGAAAAACCCCGACACACCAAAAGCTTGTTCTTTGATAAGACCAATAAAATATACACATTCAGAGTGAGATGGATCAAAAGATGAAATGGCGCAAATAATGAGTATAAGGAATTAATGGGAGAAATGATCCAGATAAAATCAACAAATACTACTACAAATCTCATTATGTCATTAAGTTTGAAGTCCTGCATGAATTCATGATTTTATGACCCCACCTCCTGGGAAGATAATATAGAAGTGAATTTTATGAATAGCCAACAAAACAAAGATGTACCAAAAACTACCAACCTATTTATCCATTTTATATTGAAGAACTGAGCCAATGCATCATGATAAGGGTAATATATAAACATTACAAGGATGGACAAAAAATTAAGGTTATTTTCAGACAATAGGATCATCTACATGGAAAAAGAGATTGAAGGAATTACCTATTTAAGAGAAAATTCTCTCCCAGGAACCAATGAGCAGATTTTTCACATACCTGTTGTTTTTGTTATTGGTAGTTGCTGTTGAGTTGATTCCAACTCACGACGACCCCATGTATGCAGAACAGAACTGGTCCATAGCGTTTTCAAGGCTGTGACCTTTCAGAACAGACCGCAGGCCTGAAACATAAGGCTCCTCTGAGTGGGTTCGAACCTCAGACCTTTCGGCTAGTAGTCGAATGCTTTTACGAACATAACCAAAACCAAACCCGTTGCCGGAGTCGATTCCGACTCATAGCAACCCTATAGGACAGAGCAGAACTGCCCCACGGAGTTTCTAAAGAGCGCCTGGTGGATTCGCACTGCCGACCTTTTGGTTAGCACCTGTAGCTCTTAACCACTACGCCACCAGTGTTTTCATTTTACGTACATACTTGGGTAGAATTGCTCCACATATCTGAGCTTATCTCCATGCCATTCCTAACACTACCAATGGGAACTGGAACTGGACTCACAAGGACTTACTAATAAACTAGAACATGGCACACCTTTCCAGAAGATAAATATTTAAAACAGCGATTCTGTTAGTAGCAGAAAGCGTGCACGCAGGTAAAGCTTTGCGGGTCAAAAGTTCTCCCACACAACGACTCACCTCTACTTCTGCAACTCGAAAGCAGCCCTAGACCGATGGGCGGCCTGGTGGATTAGTCCCTCCGTCAGTAGTTGGCCAACTACTGGATGAGCGGAGAAAATATATATTATGAAAATATTTGATTACACCAAGGTTTTCCAACTACTGTCCGGGAAATATACCGCCTTTTGTTCCAGCAGCCGAGGTTCCAGGGGTCCCGGGCTTCTAAAGTTTCGTCCTCACAAGCCTCTGTACCACAGACACAAGACCACCCTCACGCCCTTATTAAGGCGAAGACTAGACCAGACATCCCTACGATGTCCATCCCCAGCTCCAACGTCACTGAGCCCCACATTAAATCCCGAACCCGAACCAGACACCGCATTCATCGTAAATACAACGTCCACCCCTTACAAGCAGAGTGATCCGCAAGCCCCCCTACTCTGACATGACAGCCTTAATCGTTGTCCTAAAGCGCTCATCCCATATCTGATCCCAAAGGAACCGGACTCCCACCTGCTTCCCCCTAAACACCTCTACCTACCCCAGCGCTCGCCTGAGGAACTCCCTGTGCCCTCACGACACCACATCCACACACTGCCGTCGCCCAATTCCAAGGTCAAAACACACACGGACCTGCTTTCTCCACACCACTAGGCGTTCCAAAAAGTTGCCTTTACTTCCGTGAAGTCCTTCTACTTTTCGACCCCCCGCGCAGAATCTTTGTCCGTCTACGGAGGCCGGCAAGGGTTTGGCGCTTTAAAGGAGCACAGGTAGGGTCCTTTGCAGATGCTCTCAGGCGATAATATGTCTGCGCCCATTTAGACATAGCTCTCTCTCTGGAGGCGGCCATATTAGAAAACCAGCCGTACAGAACGTAAAGGGCCGGGATTTTTTGTTTTGTTTTGTGGGGTTTTTTTCTTTTTCTTTTTCTTTTTGTGGCACAATGGTTAAGGGTTTAATGGGCCAGACGCTAACCGAAATTCCAGACTGCAGAAGTGGGTAAAAATCTTTAATTTCTTCATCTTTGGCATTAGTGGTTGGTAGTCAATTTGAATAGTAGTTGTATTAACTGGTCTTCCTTGGAAATTTATGGATATTATCCTACCACTGACAGCGCTGTAATTTGGAATAAATCTTGAAATGTTCTTTTTGAGGATGAATATGATGCCATTCTTCTTCAATTTATCATTCCCAGCATATGATTGTCCAATTCAAATGGCTAATACCAATCAATTTCAGCTCACTAATGCCTAGGCTATTGATCTTTATGCGTCCCATTTCATTTTTGATAATTTTCAATTTTCCTAGATTTACACTTCGTACATTCAATGTTCTAATTATTAATGGATGCGTGCAGCTGTTTCTTCTCATTTTGTGTCTGCCACATCAGCAAATGAAGGTCCCAAAAGCTTAACTCCATCAACGTCATTAAGGTTGACTCTAGTTTGAGGAGGCAGCTCTTCCCCAGTCATTTTTTGAGTGCCTTCCAACCTGAGGGGCTCATCTTCTGGCACTATATCAGACAATGTTCTGATGCTATTCATAAGGTTTTCACTGGCCAATTTTTTCAAAAGTGACTATCAGGGACAGTTGTTTTCTGTCACATGGGGTCACTATGAGTCAAAAATCCACTCAATGGCACCCAACAACAACACAAGTCAGGGATGGCCTGGAAGACCAGAAAGCCACCAAAACTGTCTGGTTTCCTGGCTCTCTGACCCCTGTAGAAAATGAATAGATTTTCAGTGGCTTGAGCTTTACAAGAAAAACATGGCAGATGTTGAATAGGAAAATTAATAACAGACATCTTACTTTGAATTTAAGGTTTTTGTTATTTACAAAACCAAATATTAACCATAAGAAGCTTGACCTAAACTGTAAAAGCCTGTCAAAAACTGCTTTACAGCATGTAAATTTGTCTTCTTGCTGTTGTTAGGTGCAGTTGAGTCCGTTCCAACTCATAGCAACCCTATGTACAATAGAATGAAACACTGCCAGTCCTGTACCATCCTCATAATCATTGATATGTCTGAGCCCATTGTTGCAGCCACTGTGTCAGTCTATCTCGTTGAGGGTCTTCCTCTTTTTCTCTGACCTTCTACTTTACCAAGCATGATGTCTTTCTCCAGGGACTGGTCCTTCCTGATAATATGTCCAAAGTATGTGAGACGAAGTCTCACCATCTTTGCTTCCAAGGAACACTCTGGCTGTACTTCTTCCAAGACAGACGTGTTCATTCTTCTTGGAGTCCATGGTCTGTTCAATATTCTTTACCAACACCATAATTCAAAGGCATCAGTTCTTTGGTCTTCCTTATTCATTGTTCAGCTTTCACATGCATATGAGGCGATGGAAAACACCATGGCTTGGGTCAGGCACACCTTAGTCCTCAAAGTGACATCTTTGCTTTTCTATACTTTAAGGAGATCTTTTGCAACAGATTTGCCCAATGCAATACACCATTTGATTTTCTGACTGCTGCTTCCATGGACATTGATTGTGGATCCAAGTAAAATGAAATCCTCAACAACTTTTAAATTTGTCTTATCCTTGTAGAAAAGGATAGTTGTCAAACCATTACATCCTAATTTAAATCTCAGAAAGTCTCATGGCTGCAGGGAGGTGGAGGGCCAAATTATTAGCAGCCAGGCCAGAAGTAACCTGATGTCAGTTGATCTCAGTAAAGGGGAGAAGACAGGGTTTAGTCAACAAATTCAAGATTACCCAATGGTTGATCTTCCATATTTCTCCTTCTTCTCTTTGTAAGCCTAAACGTACCTAGCTTTTTTGAGCCATTTGCTTTTTCTGGAATCAAAATGGTTCCCCTATATGCATGTAGAATAACTGCTCAGAATAAAACTTATGTTCCAATTTAAGTAAGTTTTGATTATTTTTAGCACAGTGAACAAATTCCTTTCAGCAGGCTGGGCAGCAAATTAATATGGTCACACCCTTTAAAGACTATATTGAAAAAAAAGGAAAAAGTTTGCAAATAGACAAGTGGGAGTTCAAGTGTCTGTACAGAAAAGATGCGATCCTGGTGCGGTGCAATGGATCACTTTTGTGTGGCCTTTCTTGCCGTAGTCTTGTAACTCCCACCCGAGTGATTGGGTGGGACTGTGCAGATAGGGTAATTGTGGCCCACCAAAGGGACTGGTCAGTTCTGCCATCTGCTGGGCTTGAAATGAGCCACCTCAGAGAGGAGAAAGAGAGGATCCTACCACCACCAAGGAAGAACAGCCAGGAACAAAGAGCACGTCCTTTGGACCTGGAATCCCTGTGCTGAGAAGTTCCTGGAACCAGGAGACAGAGAGAGAAAGTGAGCTGTAACCCTGAAGAGGAGAAGCTGCAGGAGAGACTGGCTGGAGACCAAGCAGTGGGCTTCCCGGACCATGTAGCAAAAAAGCTGAGTGCCTGGGATGCCTCTAAGGACTTATTGGCTGGGGCTAAAAGAGCTCTGGAACACTTGCCTGAGCAGGGCAGAGGCCTAGGACCAGAGAGAGGTGTGCCTGTGAGCACAGCTGAAAAGAGGCTGTCCTGATGGAAGAGCTGTATCCCAAGTGTTCCTGAACCTGAATTGTAACCTGTTACTTCCCTAATAAACCCCATAATTGTAAGTATTGTCTGTGAGTTCTATGTGGCCATTGCAATAAATTATCGAACCCACAGAGTAGTAGAGAGTGCCATGGGAGGGACAGTTGGTGTCAAAACTGATAAAGATGGTGGAGAGAGAAGGTATGTCTGACCTCCACCCCATAGGAATCAGCTTGGACTGTTGATCTTGAGTGTTCTTCCTCCTTTTGAAGTTAAGAGGAGGTCAGTCACCAACTCAACCTCATTTTTACACCTGGGGAGGTAAACAGGGTGTTAAAGAAAATGTCTTCCCCTGTTAAAACTTAACTCTTAACCCTTAACAACTTAAAAACTCATGACAAAGACAGTTCTGGGAAAAGTTTAATAATTAGATAAGCCATAACTACCCTATGTAATGTAGACATACAAATTTAATAAACCAGTCCAAGTGGACTCCTGTTGATTAAGTCAATGACAACCAATCATCTTAAATTTCCTTTTTGGGAAATCCCCTAACAGTTTGTAATGTATATAGTCTGATGAAAATTTTAATGAGAGAACATCTCTTTAGAGGGGTGCTCCCAGTTCCCAGATTTTTTCCCACCCAGTACCACCTTTTAACTCTAAATGACTTATTGATCAGATTTTTCTCTCAACAGGGAAAAGGCAAAAAGCCAATAAGCCGAGCACCAAGGAAAGCTTCTTATAGGAAACGGCTTGCAGGAAGCAGCTTTTACAGGCAGAAGAGGTTTGGAGAAGCTGGTACTGCATGAGAGTGGCCATCACAGACAGGGCGAAAGAGCAGTGGTACAAGCCTGGTTATGGTTGGAGTTGGGCATTAGGGAAAAGCCACTAAAAGTGAGATCAGTAAACAGCAAGTAGATTGCCAGGCTTTTCTTACTAGTTTGTGGTAGTCTGGAAGCTCCGATAAAACCTGTTCAACCTCATATCAACATGCAAGCCTCTACTGACTGACAGATGGTGGCTGCCCTTGACATGCATGAGCTGGGAATGGAAACCCAGCCTCCCACATGAAAGGGGAGAATTCTACCACTGAATCACTACTGCCCTCAACTTCTCGTTCATCCCATTTCTCAGCCAGCAGTCATTGCACAATTAAGAATGGAGATTTGGGGGATTATCTGGAATATAGAGTATTGGAGGTTGATTAGAAAAGGTCAAAAGATCACACTTCAAACCACTTCTTTTTGATGCTATCTCAAAAATAGCACTTGGATCACTTCCTCTACTCTGTCCTCATTGCTTCACTTCTTTTCTCTGAGTTACTGCTTAATTTGCCATCTCACTGGCCCCTACAAATGACTCTGCAATCAAAGGTTTATTCAAAGATTAAACTGCTCTGAGGGAAACCCTTGGCTCAGTGCATGACAGCCCTTGTTGTCATCAAGCTACAGATTTATGATTAAGGTTAGACACACCTACATTCTCAATTCCTCCTCCTCTTCTCACTAGAACTAATAACAATAATACCTTTACTGATTGCCTGATTTCCAGAAGGTGTTTTAACTACAGTCATGCATTGCTTAATGTCAACGATACATTCTGTGCAATAAGACATTATGTGATTTGGTCATTCTGCGAACACCATATTAGATATAGGCAGTCCTCAAGTTATGAACATCCAACTTATGTGCGACCCATAGTTACAAATCAACACTCACAAAGCATATTATATTAAAACCTTATCTGAGCCCACTTCCCATCATCATTGTCACTGCTACTGCTGCTGCTGCTGCTGGAGTGGCTGTTGGAGGCCAAAGAAATGGGCAGCAGCAGCAGCTGAGAGGGCAGTGGAGTGGAGATAGAGAAAGCCAGTGAGGAGTGAGCAGAGTACGCCCAGTCCCATTCACAGTTCCACCTGCCTGAGGAGCAGGAGCAGCTTTGGCTCCGCAGCCCCCACCACAGCCTGCTGGACAAAGCCCAAGAGCCCGCATCCAGAGCCACAGAAGCATAAGTGGTCAGACTGGGGGCTGATTACCCAAAAAGTATGGTATGCACCAGTTTACAGAAACCAAAGTACGCAGGGCTTAATATGTGCTTACTTACTAATCTGGAGTGCACATCTTTGATGTGGTGAAACTCAGGTGAAATTGTGCACTCCAGATTAATAAGTAAGTATAATTAAACTCATGCATAACTTGCTTGTTGGGTAATCCGTCCTTGGGTCAGACATTGCCCAAATGAATGTTATGTCATGCATGACTGTACTTTCCACAAACACCCTATGAAGCAGTAATTATTTTAAAGATAAAATTGGGACATAGGTAAGTACTCAGTGTTGCTTAAGAGCTTACAGCTGGGGCATGGACTCAAATCCTGTCCTGGCAGTGTTAACTTCAGAACTCACTCCTAACCACTATGTGATAATACTGCCTGTCAGCCCAGAAGAAACTGAGGTCATGCAGACAGGTAAAGGGTGATTTCACTGGGACGATGAGGATTCTGGGTTTGATAGCAGAGGCTGTGTCTACCAGGCATAAGTATGTACTGTGCCTCCTTCATGTGGGCTTGTGTTAATGAATGGTGGCTGTCCAAGCCAGAAAGACCACCTTGTGGCCTGATATCAGCTGACTTTAAGGAGTAGCAGGGGAGTAATGATTCAATCAACCATGATTATGAATTGATGCCCCAGTCATGATTACAAAATGAAGCCAATAAAAGCTTTGGACACAGAAGTTCCATGGGCTTCCTGGTTGGTGAAAGGCATCCATGCACATGGGAGGGTAGCAAACCCTTTGGACATCAAAGTCTTACATTAGGAAGACTACCAGACATTGCATTATGCACCTTTGTATCTTCTTTTGTGAGAATAAAGTTGCAATCTTAAGTACAGTGCTTTCAATGAAGTCTCCACCAAAATATCAAATCGTAAGGATTAGTGGGAGCTACCAGGTCAGAAGGGTGGTGGATGGGAAACCCTAAGCCTGCAGCTGGTATAGTAAGGGGGTAGAAGGAACCCCTGAATTCACAGGCAGTAGCTAAGAAGTGAGGAAAGCCAGGGGAATCCCCAGGCTTGTGGCTGACATCCTGAAGGAAAGGGGAAAAACTCTGTATCTGTAGCCAGCAGGTCAGAAGTGAAGAGAACCCCAAGGCACCAAAAGTCTTTGGCTGAAGAGGAGTGTGATGGTTAAAGTTGTGTATCATCTTGGCTGGGCCACAATTCTCAGTAGTTTGGCAGGTATGATGTAGTTTGGCAGTCATATAATGATGTGATCGCCTCCATGATGAGATTTGATATAATGTGATCACCTCCATCATGGGATCTGCTATTAATAGCCAATCAATTGAAAGGGAGTTTCCTTGGGGGGTGTGGCCTGAATCCAATATAGGTGAACTTTCAGGCAAGGCTCATGGGCTCTTGTTTGCTCTGGATCCTGCAGCTGACTCCTGTTCATCTGACCTCTGCTTTTTGGGACTTGAGCCAGCAGCTCACCTGCCTGCTGTCTTGCCTGCCAATCTCGGGATTCATTGGTCTTCGCAGCCTGTTAGCCAGAGCCCTACTGACTTGCTGATCTTGGGTCGCCAGCCCCTGTGGCTACCTAAATCAGGAGAAGCCTCCAGCCTGACCCAGGGACTTGGAATGTTCCAGCCTCTACAACCACATGAGCCATTTCCTTAATATAAATCTCTGTTTATACGTGTTACTGGTTTTGCTTCTCTAGAGAACCTGGCCTAAGACATCTGGTACTGAGAGTGGTTCTAGAGAAACAAAATTGTAAGGATAAGTTTTCTAAATTGGTTCTCAAGTCTGGTTAGTCTTAAAGATGTTGATGACTCTGCTTCCAGCAGTAAAGAGGGCACTGCTAATCCATGGTGTGAAGTGCCAATAGAAATATGCAAAATATCACCACCAATAGATCAGGTATTGGTGAAAGGCAAGGCTCTGGGTGACTGCATGTGATACCTTTCTACAATTTTGTCATAATGAGAAGTTAGAAGTATAAGGAAGTTGGTTAGTCGTACTTTGACTAGACAAAGTGGTGAAAGGAAGAGATGAGCTCAGGGCTTCAGAGTCAAAGCTCAAGTGCAGCATAAAAGACCTCAAAGTTTCCACTTGTGCACTGAAAGAAAGCCTTATTTCTTGCAGTAACAGTGCTAATATTGCCAAGAGCTAAACCCAGAGTCTTATCATAAGAGTGGCTGCATTACAACTCCAACTGAATTCCCAACCTCGACTAGTGTCTGATGTTCAAGTGAGGGCATTGATTGGGAAAAAATGGGATCCTGAAACTTGGGATGGGGATGTATGGGCAGATAATCAGGAAGCTGGGGACACTGAATCCCTATAGTCCATTGAATTACTCCTGCCAACAGAACCAGCCCTCTCACTCCCATCTGAAGAGATTAGTCCATCTTTGTCTTTTAAGCCACCCTCCCCAGTAAAACCATTAGCCCCTTCACCCCCATCTGATGAGATTAACCCAGCTGTATCTGAAGAGCCTTTGTCTGAGTCACTGCCTGGGACATCGCCCAAGTCAGATGCCTCAAAAGACAATGCTGAATGTTCTCAAAATACAACCCCACCACCCATTTAGGCTTCTAGACATATAACTAGACTTAAGTCCCAAAAGGTGAGTACAAAGTATGACCTAGGAGGAGGTACACTACACTCCAAAAGAACTGCTTGACTTTTCTAATATGTACAGAAACCTTGGGAATATGTGTGGGAATGGCTACTCAGGGTATGGGACAATGATACAAGGAACACAAAGATGGATCAGTCTGAGTTTATTGTTACGGGCCCACGAAGCACAGATTCTTCATTCAATGTTTCAGCTTGAGACGTTAGGAAAGAATCTGTTCATTTGGTTGGAGTCACTGAAACATGGATTACACAGTGGCCTACACTAAATCAAGTTGAAGTACCATACCTGCCTTGGTATACTGTATAGAGGAAGGTATCCAAAGGTTTAGGGAAATTGGCATGTTAGAGTGGATTTATCAGGTTAGACCCACAGACCCACAAATGGAGTGCCCAGAGGACATACCTTTCACCACAACGGTGAGGAACAAATTTGTGAAGGGAGCCCCAGCATCCTTGAAGACTGCTGTGATTGCTATTGTATGTAAGTCAGATTTGACAATGGGAACTGCCCTAACTGAATTAAGACACCTAACTACAATGGAGCTGAGATTGGACCCCATGGTGGTAGGGCCCAAGTGGTATCCCTCAACTGACAAAGACAAGGTGAGTGTGGTTACCGTAATGGACAGGGGAAACAAATCAGAATAGTTTGACTCGTATGAACTTATGGCATTGGCTACTTAGTCATGGTGTCCCTAGCAGTGAAACAGATAAGAAATCTACTAAATATTTACTTGATCTGTATAAGCTGATGAATTCTAGGTCAAATGAACGCAGTCTAACATGAATCACCAGAAGAGAGTCACAGCCCCTCAGTCAATTCACAAACTTGAGTGAGTTTAAAGAACCATAACCCCTTGAATGAAGGGGAGGCTGGGTCCCCTTGAGGAAGGACCTCACTACACTGCCAAAATTTATACTGTTAATCTTTTTCCTATCCTCCCCCAAAGGGATCTATGACCTTTTACGAGAGTGACTGTTCACTGGGGAAAAGGAAATAATCAGACTTCTCCGGAATGCGAGGAAATGGCTCACGCAGTTGTGGAGGCTGGCAAGTCCCAAACTTGTGGGTCAGGCATAGGCTTCCCTGACTCACGTGACTGTGGGGGCTGACGAACCCAAATTGGCAGGCCAGATGACAGGCTGCTGGCTCACAAGGCTGTGGAAGCTGGTGAATCAGGTCAGATGATAGGCTTCTAGCCCACCAGGCTGTGAAAGCTGGCAAATCCCAGAATCAGCAGGTCAGATGACAGGCTGGTGGCTCAAGTCCCAAGAACTGGAGGTCAGATGATCACAAACTGGATGCAGGATCCTGAGTGGGAAAGAAAGAACTTCCCCAGAACATTTACATATATTTGATGCAGGCCACCCCTCAAGGAAACTCCCCCTATTTGAGAAGGCAGTGACTTAAGTCATGCCCTTTAGTAAGGGTAGTGACTGAGGTAAAGGTGGTGACTTGAGTCCCACCCTCTAGTAAGGTGGTGATTCAAGATATGCTCTTAATCCTGCTTCATTAACACGACCACATGCATAGAGGCTAGGATTTACAAAACCAAAAACAAAACAAAACCCGTTGCCACTGAGTCGATTCTGACTCATAGCAATCCTATAGAACAGAGAAGAACTGCCTCACAGTATTTCCAAGAAGTGGATGGTGGATTTGAACTGCCAACTTTTGGTTAACAGCTGAGTTTTTAACCACTGTGCCACCAGGGCTCAAAGATTCACCGCACATCACAAAATTGAGAACCATACAATACTGGGAACCATGGCCTAGCCAAGTTGAAACATGACCTCAACCATAACAAGTTCCGTACACCTTATTTTCATAGTCCCACTCAATCTTTATATGTTTGTCACAAACACTATGGGTAGAAGGGCCATATTAAGTAATTCATTACACTGAATCATCACAAGTTATTACTATAAAGTTATTTATATTCTACTTGGGTATAAATACGCAAAAACTATCAAAGAATTTAAAATAACTAGGGGAGAAATAGAAAAACTATCAAGGAATTTACTTTCTACCTGGAGAGATAAGACATGGGCATTAAAAAAGAATTTTTTTTTTAGGATGCTTAAGTACCATTAAAAGGAGTCCTTTACTAGTGACCAGCCTTCTAAGATACATAAATTTGTCCCAACCCACCTGGAGCAAAGAAGAATGAAGAACACCAAAGACACAAGGAAAATATTAGCCCAAGACACAGAATGGGCCACATAAACCAGAGAATCCATCAGCCTGAGACCATAAGAAATGGATGGTGCCCAGCTACCACCAATGACCACCTTAACAGGGAACACAACAGAGTCCCTGACAGAGCAGGAGAAAAGTGGGGTGCAGAACTCAAATTCTACTAAAAAGACCAGACTTAATGGTCTGACTAAGACTGGAGGGAGCCCGGAAGACATGGCCCCTACACTGTCTGTTAGCCCAGAACTGAAACCATTCCCGAAGCCAACTCTTCAGACAAAGATTAGACTGGACTATGGGACATAAAATGATTCTCAGGAAAAGAGTGCTTCTTAGCTCAAGTAGATACATAAGACTAAATGGGCAGCTCCTGTTCCGGGGTGAGATAAGAAGGCAAAAAGGGACAGGAGCTGGTTCAATGGACACAGGAAATCTGAGGTGGAGAGGAGTGTGCTGTCACATTATAGGGAGAGCAGCTAGGGTCACATAGCAATGTGTATATAAATTTTTGTATGAAAACTGACTTGAACTGTAAACTGTCACTTAAAACACAATAATAAAATAAAAAGGGAGTCCTTTAAAAGGAGTCCTTACCTCAGAAGTGGTGAGTAGTGCAAATGGTTAATGCACTCAGCTGCTAACCTGAAAAACTGGAGGTTTGAGTCTACCAAGAGGAAACCTGAAACGAATGTCTGGCTATCTACTTCTAAAAAATCAGCCATGAAAATCCTAGGGAGCAGAGTTCTACCCTCACACTCAAGGGGTCACAACGGTGGTGCCGTGTGATGGATCACTTTTGTGGCCTTTCTCATCATGGTCTTGTAACTCCACTCCCACCAAATGATTGGGTGGGAGCATGCCAATGAGGTATATGGAACCCTAAGGAGAGGATTAGTCAGTTTGCCATTCCCCTAGGCTTAATAGAGAGCCAATTCCAGAGCAGAGAGAGGATCTCACCACCACCAAGGAAGAAGGGCCAAGAATGGAGCACGTCCTTTGGACCCGGGATCCCTGTGCTGAGAAGTTCCTGGAACCAAAAGACCAAACGAGAGAGGGAGAAAGGGAAAGCTGTTAACACTGAAGATGGTGAGAAGTGCTGGTAGAGAAATGGCGACAGGAGGAGACCAGCAGGAGACAGCGGGGTGGGCTTCCCAGCCCATGGAGCGAGAAAGCTGAGTGCCTTTGGGCAAGAGGCTTGCTGGTGGAGTAGGATGCCTCCAGGTACTTGGTGGAGCTAGGTTTGCTGGTCCACATAGCTAGAGCTGAGTACCTTTGGTTTAGGCTTACTGGTGGAGTGGAGTGCCTCTGGGCACTTATCAGCAGAGCTAAAAGAACTTTGTAACATTTGCCTTAGCAGGGCAGAAGCAAAGGGCCAGAGAAAGGCATGCCTTCAGCATGGCTGGGAAGACGCTATCCTGATGGAAGAACTGTATCCTGAGTATTCCTGAACTTGAATGGTAACCTGTTACTTCCCTAATAAACCCCATAATTGTAAGTATTGTCTGTTAGTTCCGTGTGACCTGTGCGATGAATTACCAAACACAGCAGAAAAACTGGGAGTGCACTGGGAGGGACAGTTGGTGTCAGAATTGGTAAGGATGGCGGAGAAGGCATGTCTGATCTCTACCTCATATCAGCTTTGGGCTGTTGCTCTTGATTCTCCTTCCCAGCTCTGAAGCCAAAGGTCAGATGCTGACCCTACACTGTTTTTACAAGCTGAAATCAACTCAACAGCAACTAAATTTTGACAAGAAATTGTCATTACAAGTTTTTAGGATTTTCTAACTCCTAAAAATTTAACTAAACACCTTGTACCAACAGATCCCATGTCAGTTTCACCTAATGTACATATTACATCCTTTGACTAGATTACCTTCAATATCAAGATTTCACTTAAATATAATCCAACCAACTCAATGCTCTCTCCAAGAGGGCACGGACTTTTTTTTTTTGATTCACTGCTGTATTCTCAGCTCCTGGAAACAGGGCCAGATACAAAGGCAGTATGTGACAAATTTTCATTACATTAATGAGTAGATTCAATGTAAGGCTATTGTTTCATAGGTCACTCTGCACAACATAAAGTTCTAAAAGTTGAGGTGGGACCAAGACGGCAGAGTAGCCAGACACTTCTGCTGGAACCTCTTACAACAGAGACCCGAAAAACAAGTAAATTGATTATATATGGCAATCTGGGAGCCCTGAACATCAAAGGCAGAGTTGAGGAACTGGACCGAGTAGCGGGGGAGGAATCAGCGAGGAGTTGCCAGACCTGACCCGGCAAGAGCCTAAGCCCTTCAGGCCTGATCAGCTTGGGGTTGAGCAGTGAGGAAGGCAAGCAGCAGTGCACAGGAGGCACGTTTTCCACACCAGGACAGACCCAGCACCAGAGAGTCTACAAGGCCACCCAGAACCAGTAAGAAACAGCCCTGGATCAGCAAAAGATAAGTAATTGTGTACGGCCTACCACGCAGATCAAAAACCACCCCCTTAGGGAAAAACCTCTCTCCCATTTACCTCCCTGCTCCCTGCCCTGCACTGGGTCCTGGACCAGCCTCAGCAATTGCGAGTCCCCTGGGCCGGAAGTAGGATCCGTCACATGCCCGGAGCCATTCTCCCTGCCTTGGAGAGTAAATAAATTGCCAAAGACAGGACAAAATAAACTTCCAGCTCCCCTAAGCCAGGAACCCAGCATAGGCACAGCTCCTTTGCCTAGGCATAAGGGATCCATAGACTTTGAGTGCCTAACCCCTGCAGAGACTTATGTGGGCCCATCTCAACAGCATAGGCCCTCATTACCACACTACAACAGGGTATGTATTGGAACTCTAACTTCAACTGTTTCAGCTGTGAACTTGCAAGTTCTTGACACTTGACACTGCTCTGCCCATTAAGCAGGGTCTTCACCTACCCACATCAGGGGCCAGAGGACTGGTGGCTCCACCCATGCCACCTAGCCACCTGCCATAGGGGCCAGTGAATAAGAGGTGCCCCCAGTCCATACAGCCAACACCATTAGGTGCTCATGGTCCAGTTGCAAAACCCACCCACCTACGTGCTCCAGGGAACAGAGACATGACTTCCTCCTGGACACTCAGGGGCAGCCGTCAGCCCCCTGTCTTGCTCAGAGTGTGTCCCCCGGCTGCAGCCAGATGCCTGTGCCTACACCAATCACTCATGCCTGTCTAGGACTGTGAGAACCTACACCACACAACTGGTGGCTATCTACCTGGGCACCTGAGCTGAATCCATACAGGAGGAGTGGGCGGACTCCTGAGCTCACGTACTAGTAACAGATCTAACCACCTGGTGACAGGACATTACAGCTTCAAAGGTGCCAATAATCAAACTAGGTCATACAAGCACCCTATTTGAGCATATCAAAACAAAACAAGAAGCCAGGACACAGTAAGCAAACAAAAAATAAATAAATATAATAACTTATTGATGGCTCAGAGATAAGTCAGTATCAAGTCACATAAATAGGCAATCAATGATGGCTTCAGCAAGCTTCCAAAATAAAGAATCTAGAAATTCTCCAGAGGAGTAAAAATTCTTGGAATTACCAAAGGCAGAATACAAAAGATTAACATACAGAACTCTTCAAGAAATTAGGAAGGAAATTAAGCAAAACGCAGAACACGCAATAGAGGAAATTTAAAAGATTAGAGAAGAGCATAATGACAACTTTAACAGGCTTCAAGAATCCACAGAGAGACAGCAATCACAAATCCAGAAGATTAATAATAAAACTTCAGAATTAGACAACTCAATAGAAAGTCATAGGAGCAAAATTGAGGCAATGGAAGTCAGAATTAGTGAGAAGGAAGATAAAGCACTTGACACAAACTTATTCGAGGAAAAATCAGATAAAAGGATTTAAAAAAACAAAGAAACCCTAAGAATTATGTGGAACTGGACTGGAGTACCAGAACAGAGGGGGATAACAAAAAATACAGAGAGAATTGTTGAAGATTTGTTGGCAGAAAACTTCCCTGATATTGTGAAAGATGACAAGATACCTATTCAAGATGCTCATCCCCAAATAAGGTAGATCCCAAAAAAAGTCACCAAGACATAATCAAACTTGCCAAAACCAAAGATAAAGAGAGAATTTTAAGAGCAGCTAGGGATAAACAAAAAGTCATCTACAAAGAAGAGTCTATACGCTTGGAGTACTCAGCAGAAACCATGCAGGCAAGAAGGCAACAGGATGACTCATACAAAACCTTGAAGGAAAAAAACTGCCAGCCAAGAATCATATATCCAGTAAAACTGTCTCTCAAATATGACTGTGAAATTAGGGCATTTCCAGATAAACACAAGTTTAGGGAATTTGAAAAAACCAAGCAAAAATTACAAGAAATACTAAAGGGAGTCCTCTGATTAGAAAATCAATAAATCATATAACAAACCAAGACTAGAACACAGGACAGAGCAACCAGATATCAATCCAGATACGGAAGTCACAAAAAAAACCCAAAGCTAAAACACTGAAAATAGGGAAACAGATGTCAATACATAAACGATGACAACATTAAAACAAAAAAAGAGGGACATAAAAAAATGTAGACATAGATTTTTCATATGGAAAGGAAGTCAACGCCATATGAAGAAATAAGACTGGTATAAACTTAGAAAAATAGGGGTAAATATTACCATAACCACAAAGGAAAGTAACAATCCTGCAAGTCAAAATAAAAAACTAGAAAAATATAAAGACTCAGCAAACACAAAATCAAAAACAATGAAAAAGCTGAAAAGCAAATACATAAACGACTCAGCACAGAAAATTAAGTGGAACAAAGCAACTGTGAACACACCAAAAAAAACATCAAAATCATGTACTAAACTCATACCTATCAATAATTATGCTGAACGTAAATGGACTAAATGCACCAATAAAGAGACAGAGAGTGGCAGACTGGATAAAAAAATGATGATCCATCTATATGCTGCCTACAAGAGACACATGTCAGACTTAAAGACACAAACAAACTAAAACTCAAAGGATGGAAAAAAAATATATCGAGCAAACAACACTCGAAAAAGAGCAGGAGTGGCAAAATTAATCTCTAACAAATTAGACTTTAAAAGCCACCACAAAGGATAAGGAAGTACACTATATAATGATTAAAGGGTCAATACACCAGGAGGACATAACTATAATAAATATTTACACACCCAACAACAGGGCTCCAAAATACATAAAACAAATTCTAACAGCACTGAAAAGAGAGATAGACAGCTCCACAATAGTAGTAGGCGACGTTAACACACCACTTTCAGTGAAGGACAGAACATTCAGAAAGAATTTCAACAAAGACACAAACGAACTAAACGCTACAATCAACCAACCTGATCTCATAGACATATCCCAAACACTTCACCCAACAGCAGCCAAGTATACTTTCTTTTCCAATGCAAATCTAACATTCTCCAGAATACATCATTTATTAGGCCATAAAGCAAGCCTTAACAAAATCCAAAGCATCGAAAAATTACAAAGCATCTTTTCTGACCATAAAGCCATAAAAGCAGAAATCAACAACAGAAAAAGCAAGGAAAAACAAATCAAACACATGGAAACTGAACAACACCTTGCTCAAAAACTACTGGGTTACAGAAGAAATTAAGGATGGAATAAAGAAATTCATAGAATCAAACAAGAATGAAAACACATCATACCAGAACCTTTGGGACACAGCAAAAGCAGTGCTCAGAAGTCAGTTTATAGCAATAAATGCACACATCCAAAAAGAAAGGGCCATAATCAAAACATTATCCCTACAACTGGAACAAGTAGAGAGCAGCAAAAGAAGCCCTCAGGTGCCAGAAGAAACGAAATAATAAGAATTAGAGCAGAATTAAATGAAATAGAAAATAGAAAAACAATTGAAAGAGTTAACAAGACCAAAAGCAGGTTCTTTCAAAAGATCAATAAAATTGATAAACCATTGGCCAAACTGACATAGAAAAACTGGAGAAGAAGCAAATAACCCAAATAAGAAATGAGATGGGTGATATCACAACAGACCCAAATGAAATTAAAAGAATCATAACAGAATACTATGAAAAACTGTACTCCAACAAATTTGAAAACCTAGAGGAAATGGACAAATTTCTAGAAACTCACTACCTACCTAAACTAACACAATCAGAGGTAGAACAACTAAATAAATCCATAACAAAAGAAGAGACTGAAAAGGTAATTAAAAAACTCCCAACAAAAAAAAATCCCTGGCCTGGATGGCTTCACTGGAGAATTCTACAAAACTTTCAGAGAATAGTTAACACACTACTACTAAAGGTATTTCAGAGCATAGAAAAGGATGGAATACTCCCAAACTCATTCTCTGAAGCCAGCATAACCCTGATACCAAAACCAGGTAAAGACACCACAAAAAAAGAAAATTACAGACCAATATCCCACATGAACATTGATGCAAAAATCCTCAACAAAATTCTAGCCAATAGAATTCAGCAACATATCAAAAAAATAATTCACCATGATCAAGTGGGATTTATACCAGCTATGCAGGGATGCTTCAATATTAGAAAAACAATCAATGTAATCCATCACATAAATAAAACAAAAGACAAGAACCACATGATCTTATCAATTGATGCAGGAAAGGCATTTAACAAAGTCCAATACCCATGCATGATAAAAACTGTCAACAAAATAGGAATAGAAGGGAAACTCCTCAATATAATTAAGGGCATTTATATAAAGCCAACAGGCAACATCATCCCAAATGGAGACACTTTGAAAGCATTCCCCTTGAGAACGGGAACCAGTCAAGGATGCCCTTTATCACCACTCTTACTCAACATTGTGCTGGAGGTGCTAGCCAGAGCAATTAGGCTAGAAAAAGAAATAAAGGACATCCAAACTGGTAGGGAAGAAGTCAAAGTGTCTCTATTTGCAGACGATATGATCTTATACACAGATAACTCCAAAGAATCCACAAGAAAACTACTGGAACTAATAGAAGATTTCAGCCAAGTTTCAGGATACGAGATAAACATACAAAAATCAGTTGAATTCCTTTACACCAACGAAGAGAACCTTGAAGAGGAAATCACCAAATCAATATCATTTACAATAGCCCCCAAGAAGATAAAATACTTAGGAATAAATCTGACCAGAGACATTGAAGACATATACAATGAAAACTACAAGACACTACTACAAGAAACCAAAAGAGAACTGCTTAAGTGGAAAAACATACCTTGCTCATGGATAGGTACACTCAACATTGTGAAAATGTCAATTCTACCCAAAGCTATCTACAGATACAATCCAATCCCGATCCAAATTCCACCGGCATTTTTCAATGAGATGGAGAAACAAATCACCAACGTCATCTGGAAAGGGAAGAGGCCCCAAAAGTAAAGCATTACTCAAGAAGAACAACAAAGTGGGAGGCCTCATACTACCTGATTTTAGAACCTATTATACCACCACGGTAGTCAAAACAGCCTGGTACTGGTACAACAGATACACAGACCAATGGAACAGAATTGAGAATCCAGACATAAATTCATGTATGAGCAGCTGATATTTGACAAAGGCCCAAAGTCAGTTAATTGGGGAAAAGACAGTCTCTTTAACAAATGGTGCTGGCAAAACTGGATATCCATCTGCAAAACACTGAAAAAAGACCCATACCTCATACCATGCACAAAAACTAACTCAAAATGGATCAAAGACTCAAATATAAAATCGAAAATGATAAAGATCATGAAAGAAAAAATAGGGACAACTCCAGGAGCCCTAATACATGGCATAAACACAATACGAACCATAAGCAATAATGCACAAGCACCAGGAGACTAGATAAACGGGAGCTCCTAAAAGTCAAACACTTATGCTCATCAAAAGACTTCACCAAAAAGTCAAAAGACAACCTACAGGCTGGGAAAAAATTTTTGGCTACGACAAATCCGATCAGCGTCTAATCTCTAAAATCTACAAGACACTGCAGAACCTTAATAACAACCCAATTAAAAAATGGGCAAAGGATATGAACAGGCACTTTGCCAAAGAGGATATTCAGGCAGCTAACAGACACATGAAGAAATGCTCACGATCATTAGCCATTACAGAAATGCAGATCAAAACTACAATATCATCTAACCCCAACAAGGCTAGCATTAATCCAAAAAACACAAAATAAGAAATGCTGGAAAGGTTGTGGAGAGACTGGAACACTTTGACACTGTTGGTGGGAATGTAAAATGGTACAGACACTTCGGAAATCGATTTGGTGCTTCCTTAAAAAGCTAGAAATAGAAGTACCATACGATGCAGCTATCCTGCTCCTTGGAATATATCCTAGAGAAATAAGAGCCGTCACACAAATAGATATATGCACACCCATGTTCACTGCAGCACTGTTCACAATAGCAAAAAGATGGAAACAACCTAGCTGCCCATCAACGGATGAATGGATAAACAAATTATGGTATATCCACACAGTGGGATAGTACGCGACGATAAAGAATTACGATGAAGCCATGAAACATCCTATAACATGGAGGAAGCTGGAGGTCATTATGCTCAGTGAATTTAGTCAGTCACAGAAGGAAAAACATTGTACAAGACCACTATTATAAGAACTCAAGGAAAGGTTTAAACACGGAAGAAAACATTCTTTGATGGTTATGAGGATGGGGAGGGAGGGTGAGGGTTATTTACTAACTAGATAGTAGGTAAGAATGAGGTGAAGGGAAGGACAGCACACACTACAGGGGAAGTCAGCAGAACTGGACTAACCCAGAGCTAAGAAGTTTCCTGAATACAATTAAACACTTAGAGGAACACAGTAGCAGGGGTAGGACCATGCTTTTGGGGGACATCTAGGTCAACTGGCATAACAAAGCTTATTAAGAAAATGTTCTGCATCCTACTTTGGTGAATGACATCTGGGGTCTTAAAAGCTTGCAAGCGGCCATCTAAGATGCATCAACTGGTACCAACCACCTGGAGTAAAGGAAAATGAAGAACACCAAAGACACAAGGAAAGTAGTAGCCCAAGAGAAAGGACCACATAAACCAGAGACTTCATCAGCCTGAGACCAGAAGAACTAGACGGTGCCCGGCTACCACCAATGACAGCCATGACAGGGAACACAACAGAGAGTTCCTGATGGAGCAGGAGAAAGGTGGACTGCAGAACTCAAATTCTGGTAAGCAGACTTAATGGTCTGAGACTGGAGGAACCCCGGAAAGCATGGCCCTGGATTCTCTATAAGCCGAGAACTAAAAAAATTTCCGAGGCCAACTGTTCAGACAGGCATTGGACTGGACTGTGGGACATAAAGTGATACTCGTGAGGAGTGTGCCCCTTAGCTCAAGTAGATACAAGAGACTACATGGGCAGCTTCTGTCTGGAGGTGAGATGGGAAGGCAGAGAGGGTTAGAATCTGGTTGAATGGACATGGGCGATCAGGTGGAATTGAGGAGTGTGCTGTCACAGTACGGGGAGAGCAATTAGGGTCACATAACAATGTATGCATTAATTTTGGTATGGGAAAAAAATTTTTTTTAAAGTTCTAAAAGTTTATGGTAGACATTTTTGTTTCCAAATGATCCTTCACACTGTCTCGGGAAACTGAACTGATAAATATGTGCCCCAAATCCCACAAATCCAATATTGCCCCTTACGGTTTCTCTCCTACGTGGTTTTTCATTTGTAGCACATGCAGGCACTGTGAATGGGAATCGACTTGACAGAAACTAACAAGAAGAAGCCAACATTCCAGATACCAATGCTTTTCTGTTTTAAAAATTCACAGTACTTTATTTCATCCACTGACATGAAGTCAGACTTTCATTCAATTGACAAAATAGAGCAATCAATGTGTATGCATTTGGTTTAACATCAAATTATGTTTTGATATCAGTGCACATATTTATGTACAATGAGTATATCAGGCTTTCCCAGTTCCTCCATGGATCTCCCTTGGGATACACTTCGTAGCTATACAATGAAGTAGAAATTTTTGCTAATCACTAACCCCAGTGAATTTATGTTTATCCTACAGGTTTTGTGATGCATAAAAGAAGACATAATTTGTCAGTGAAGGCACTACCACATTCACTGCATTCATAGGCACTACCACATTCACTGTATTAATAAGATTTCTCTGCTGTATATATTCTCTGTTATCTCCTGATGGTTCACTTCTGTCAACAGGCTGTCCCACAAGGACTACATTCCTATTTGATACGAGCTCACTGATGTTTACCGATGTCTGAGCTGCCACAGAAGTCATCTGCATGGTCACATTAACAGAGTTTTTGTTCTGCGTGAGATCATTGGTATGCAATGAGCTGTGACTTGCTGTGGGAGGGTCCTCCACTTTGCCTGAATCTACACATTTTTCTCTTGTGTGTATTCTTTTATGTTTAACAAGGCAATACATATAAGCAAAAGTTTTCCCACACTCATTGCAGCTATATGGTCTCTCTCCTGTATGAGATCTTTGATGTATAATGACCCTTTGCTTTGTGGCAAAGGCTTTTCCACATTCACTGCATTGAAAGGGTTTCTCTCCTGTGTGAATTCTTTGGTGTTCAATGAGACTTGACTTCTGGGAAAAAGGTTTTCCACATTCACTGCATACAAAGGGACTTTTTCCTGTGTGAAATGTCTGATGCGCAATGAGGCGTGACTTCTGGCTGAAGCCTTTACCACATTCACCGCATACATAGGGTTTCTCTCCAGTATGAGTTAGCTGATGAGTAATGAGACTTCCTTTCTGGATGAAGCCTTTTCCACATTCACTGCATATATAGGGTTTCTCTCCAGTATGAGTTCGCTGATGAACAATGAGATTTCCCTTCTGGATGAAGTCTTTTCCACATTCACTGCATTTATATGGTTTCTCTCCTGTATGTGTTCGCTGATGAATAATGAGATTTCTCTTCTGGATGAAGCCTTTTCCACACACACTGCATATAAAGGGTTTCTCTGCCATATGAGTTTTCTGATGTTTATTGAGCTGTGATTTATAGAGATATGCTTTGGCACATTCCATGCATCTATATGGTTTTTCTCCTATATGAGCACTCTGATGATGTTCAGTGAGCTTCAACTTTTTGGAGAAGGCTTTCCCACAAAGACTGCATCTATGGGGTTTCTCTTCTGTATGAATGATCTCGTGATGAATGAACCAAGACTTCTTGATGAAGGTTTTCCCACATTCACTACGTACATGGGGTTTCTCTATTTTGGAAGTTTTCTGGTGCTTAATGAGGTGGGACTTAGTACTATTGTATTTTTGACTTTCAGGGAATTTAACTTCAGTATGAAGTTGTTCACGGGTAGCACGGAGAAAGGTTTCCTCATCTCTGTTAAGCTCAGCAGAGTTATGTATTTCATAGCTTCTGTTCTGGTTGATTAAAGTTAATTTTGAGTTCACAACTTTTTCGTCTAAATCAAAGACCTCATGATTTTGCCTTAAAGGAAAATTATTTCTATGTTGATGAATGATACTTTCCAACGCATTATGTTCATAGCATTGTTCCATTCTATCCACCCTGCTTTCATCTTGGGAGTGCACACACAAATGGTCATCAATTTTACAGATGTCTAGAAAAGAAAAGAACAATGAAAACTTCCATCATCTTGATTTGGAATAAAGCTATTTAAAAAATGCTTTAATGTAAGATAGCTCATTAATGACAACCCTATGAGCGTGAATAAAATGCAATGCTTAATGTTCCTTGCATACTAATAAAAAAAAGTATAAATAATCCAAATGACAAAAGCAGTTAATGTAGAAACAAGGTTAGACTATATATAATGAATAAACACAGATTTGGCTGCTTCTTAAATACAGCCTTAGAAAACATGCAAAGACTGTAATATAAAAACAAGTCACTGTGAACAGACCACAGAGGTTGGAGGGCCTCCTGATCCTAACTGGTGAAGGACAGATTCATTCACTCCACAAATCCTTAGTGAAAGACAACAATGCACCAGGCATAGACGGGTATGTGAAGAATGCAAAATGTAACATTTGGGAAAAAATAGTTTTCACATATACGTAGTAAAGTTGTTGAGGATTGTAGTGCAGTGAATTACTTAATATGGCCCTCGAAACTATAGTCTTTATAACTCCCACCAAATGACTGGGTGTGAATATGCAAATGAGGTGTTTATAGCCCACCAAGGGGACTGGATATCTTGTTAATAATGTAAATAAGGTGCATGGTGCCCTTGTCGGGGTGGGGCCATGCAAATAAGGTGCATGGAATGCTAATGTGGGAATTGGTCAGTTTTGCCACCCCACTAGTTTAAAATAAGCCATCCCAGAGGCCCACAGGAGGACCTCACGACCACCGAGAAATAATAGCCAGAAGTGAAGCATGTCCCTGGACCCAGAAATCAATGCTCTGAGACCCTCTGAGATCCAGGAGACAGAGAGAGATAGACCTGTAACACAGAAGACAGACAGAGGTGACAGTGTGAGACAACAGGAATCAGTAGACCAGTGTGACATGGCTGCAGTGGAGCTTGCCAAATCATGCAGCTAAGAGATGTAACACTTGCATGGACGGCCCCCAGCAGGGCCTGGTGGCAGCAAGGCCCCAGCAGGGCCCAGCAGCAAGATTCCAGCAGGGCCAGTGGCAGAGGGTGAGAAGAAGCTGTGCTGACTGAGGAACTGCTTCCTGAGTTGTTCACGTTACTTCCAAGTTGATCCCTACCCTGAGTTGTACCCTGTTACTTCAATAATAAACCACTTAACTGTAAGTACAGTTCATGAGTTCTATGAGATGTTGCAGTGAATTACCCAACCCAAAGACAGGAGGAAGAGTACTGAGGCAAGAGGGAGTAGTTGATGTTAGAGATGATGGAGTGGTGCAGCAGTTTGGAAAAGTTGGACATTTAGGACATCTTTAACCTCCACCTCATAGGAACCAGCTTTGTGCTGATCCTTATAAAAGAAATTTTTCATTTAGGGATACACAAACATATTCCTTATGTTTACAGAGCCTACGTTCTAGTTTTGTAAACCACTGAAAAACAGCAAGGAAAGCCATAAAGAAAGTAGCTGCAGATTGTGAAAAGTAGTTTTTATGAGTGGACTAGTGAGGTGTAAAAATGCCGTGGTGGGGGTGTCTGACCTCCTCTAACGTCATGAGGGGAGAGAGAATCACCATCATCATCAGCCCAAAGCTGATTCCTATTAAACGGAAGTCAGACATACCCCTTCTCTCCAACATTTTCACCAATTCTGACAACCTGCCATGGCACTCTACTTCTCTGCTGGGTTCGACAGTTCACTGCAGTGGTCACACAGAACTCACAGATAATACTCACGATTATGGGGTTTATTACAGAAATAACAGGTTATAATTCAGGATCAGGAACGACTCAGATTACAGTTCTTTGGTCAGGACAACTTTTCAGCCAAGCCCATAGGCAGGCCTCTCTCTGGCCGTTGGCCTCTTGGCACTCCACCCCTCAGCCCTTTGGACCTTTTGGGTCGATTTGGCTTCTCCCCTGCTTGGGAAAGTACTCCAAAGCTCCTTAGTTCCACAATAAGTACCCAGAAGCACCACACTGTGCCAGCAAGCATCCTGCCTGAAGGCACTCAGCTCTCTCGCTCTGTGGGTCAGCAAGTCTAGCTGCATCAAGTGCCCAGAGGCATCCCACTCTGCCAGCAAGCCTCCTGCCCAAGACAGTCAGCTTTCTCACTCTGTGGGCAGGAAGCCCACGTGCCATCTCCTGTCGGTCTCCTGGTTCTGCTGCTATCGGTTCTCTTCCACGCTTGCCAATGCATCTCACCACCTTGCACCATCTCCGATGTCACAGCTGTCTTGTCTCCTGGGTCTAGGAGGTTCTAAGTGCAGGTACCAAAGGTCCAAAGGATGCGCTCCACTCCTGTCTTTTCTTGGTGATAATGAAGTCTTCCCTTTCTGACTTTGGGATGGCTTATTTTAAGCTTAGTGGGAGGGAAAAACTGACCAATCCCCTTTTTAGGGTTCAACACACCTTATTTGCATGGGCCTACACCCAGAAGCGTGTCATGCACCTTATTTGCATTATTAGCAAGCTGTCCAATCCCCTTGGTGGATCCCAAGCACCTTATCTGCATAGTCCCACCCAATGACTTGGTGGGAATTACAAGACCATGGTGAAAGGCCATATAAAAGCGATCCGTTGCACCACATTCCTTAATAAACCACTCAATTTTAAGGATACTTCGTGAGTTCCTGTGGCCATTGCAACAAATTATCAAAATAAGTAGAGAAGTATAGGGTGCCATGGGAGAAATGACTGGTGTCAGAAATGGTGAAGAAGTTGGAGAATAGAGGAGGCATGTGTGACCTTCACCTCATAGGAACCAGCTTTGTGCTGATTCTAACTCTTATCCTTCAGGAATCTAGGCAACTGTTCACACCTCATTACACCAAGTAGATTTTTACAAACATCTCCTCCCACTGCTGTAGAGTCAATTCTGACTTGTAGCAACCCTATACATACATTGGTAGAATTCAGCCATATACAGAAACTCATCTCCATACCATTTCTAACACTAGCAGTGGGAACTGAAACTGGACAAACAAGGGCTTACCAGGATATGGGACTTATTAATAAACTAGGATAAGGGTCATATTCACAGAGGGATGAATAATTAACAAAATAGAGATGCTGTCAGCAAAGCAAAAAGTGTGAATTTACGGCAAGCTTTGCGGGCCATAAGGCCTCCGATACAACAACTCAAATCTACTTTTGCAGTGCGAAAGCAGCCCTAGACAGATGGGGTGATTAGTTTCTAAGACTGTACTCCATGAACTGGAGAAGGAAAAGACTAGGATTACCTAAATCAAGAATTTCGAACGATTGCCTGGGGACTGAACTACCTTCTGTCCCAGCAGCTGAGTTTCCAACCTCAACTCAACTACCAGTGATGGATCCTGGGCTTCCAAAGTTTGAAGCCTCACAAGCCTCTGTAGCACAGACACAGACCACCCCCAGCCCCATATTAATGCGAAGCCTGGACCAGATACCCCATACGATGTCCATCCCTCCGGCTCCAAGTTCACTGAGCCTCATATTAAATCCCAAACCCTTACTAGACACCATATTCATTGTAAATAGCACATTCACCCTTTGCCATCAAAGAGATCTACAAAGACACCATACTTTGACAATCGTTGACAGCCTTAATTGTTGTACAAAGGCATGTCCCTCCTGACTGACCCCAAAGGCAATGAACTCCCACCTACTTGCCACAAAAACCTGACCCCGACACTCGCCCGAGGAATTCCATGGATCCGCACTACACCACGTCCACACACCTCCCTCGCCATGAATCAACAACAAAATATGCACTGGCCTGTTTTTCTCCTAAACTACGAAGAGTTCCAAAGTTTTACTTACTTCCGTGACAGTTTCTACTTCTCTGCCCATCGAACAGAATCCTTGTCCACCTACACAGGCTAGCAAGGGTCTGAGACTTTGGAAGGAGCACAGACAGCAGAATTTCCATTACTGCCTTGTTGTTGTTGTTAGATGCTTTCAAGTTGGTTCTGGTTCACAGCAACCCCGTGTACAACAGAAATGAAACACTGTCCAGTCCTATGCCACATCCTCACAATCACTGCTATCTTTGATCCCACTGTTGCAGCCACTGGGTCAATCCATCTCCTTAAGGGTTTTCCTCTTTTTCTCTGACCCTCTACTTTACCAAGCATGATGTCCTTCTCCTGGTGCTGGTCCCTCCTGATAACATGTGCAAAGTATGTGAGACAAAGCTTCACCATCCTTGCTTCTAAGGAGCATTGTGGCTGTACTACTTCCAACACAGATTTGTTCGTTCTTCTAGCAGTCCATGGTATATTCAATATTCTTTCCCAACACCATAATTCAAAGGCATCAATTCTTCTTTGGTCTTCCTTATTCATTGCCCAGCTTTCACATGCACTTTAAAGAGGTCTTTTGCAGCTGATATGGCCAATGCAACACATCGTTTGATTTCTTGACTGCTGCTTCCATGGGTGTTGACTGTGGATCCAAGTAAAATGAAATCCTTGACAACTTCAATATTTTCCCCATTTATCATGATGTGGCTTATTGGTCTAGTTGTGGGGATTTTTGTTTTCTTTATGCTGATGTGTAATCCATATTGAAGGCTGTAATGTAGTCTTTGATCTTCATCAGTGCAGTGCAGTGAATTACCTAAAAAGGCCCTTCTAGCCACAGTCTCTGTGACTCACACACAATGATAGACTGGTACTATGCAAATAAGGTGTATGAAACCTTAACAAGGGGACTGGTCAGTTTTGTCATTCCTCTAGGCTTAGGTGATAGAAACGATGCCGGAGATTGTGTGATAGAATTTTGAAAGACCAACGACTTCTTTATTGCAAATACATTTTTCACCAATATAAATGGCGACTATACACATGGACCTCGACAGATGGAACATACAGGAATCAAATCGACTACATCTGTGGAAAGAGACAATGGGAAAAGCTCAGTTTCTTCAGTCGAAACAAGGCTAGGGGCTGACTACGGAACAAACCACCAGTTGCTCAAATGCAAGTTCGAGTTGAAACTGAAGAAAATTAGAAGAAGTCCATGAGAGCCAAAGTATGACCTTGAGTATATCACACCTGAATTTAGAGACCATCTCAAGAATAGATTTCATGTGTTGAACACTAATGACTGAAGACCAGACGAGTTGTGGAATGACATCAAGGACATCATACATTAAGAAAGCAAGAGATCATTAAAAAGACAGGAAAGAAAGAAAAGGCTAAAATGGATGTCAGAAAAGACTTGTAAAGCTGCTCTTGAACTTCAAGTAGCTAAAGAAAAAGGAAGAAATGATGAAGTAAAAGAGCTGAACAGAAGATTTCAAAGGGAGGCTCGAGAAGACAAATGAAGTATTATAATGACATGTGCAAAGAGCTGGAGATAGAAAACCAAAAGGGAAGAACACGCTCGGCATTTCTCAAACTGAAAGAACTGAACAAAAAATTCAAGCCTCAAATTGCAATAGTGAAGGATTCTATGGGGAAAATATTAAACAATGCAGGAAGCATCAAAAGAAGATGGAAGGAATACACAGTCATTATACCAAAAAGAACTGGTTGATATTCAACCATTTCAAGAGGTAGCATATGATCAGGAGCTGACGGTACTGAAGGAAGAAGTCCAAGCTGTGCTGAAGGCATTGGTGAAAAACAAGGCTCCAGGAATTGACGGAAAATCAATTGAGATGTTTCAACGTACGGAAGCAGTGCTCAAAGTGCTCACTCGTCTATGCCAAGAAATTTGGAAGACAGCTACCTGGCCAACCGAATGGAAGAAATCCATATTTATGCCTATTCCCAAGAAAGGTGATCCAACCGAGTGCAGAAATTATCAAACAATATCATTGACATCACACACAAGTAAAATGTTGCTGAAGATCATTCAAAAGTGGCTGCAGCAGTATGTCGAGAGGGAACTGCCAGAAATCCAGGCCGGATTCAGAAGAGGACAAGGAACCAGAGATATCATTGCTGATCTCACATGGATCCTGGCTGAAAGCAGAGAATACCAGGAAGATGTTTACCTGTGTTTTAGTGATTATGCTAAGGCATTCAACTGTGTGGATCATAACAAATTATGGATAACAGTGAGAAGAACGGGAATTCCAGAATACTTAATTGTGCTCATGAGAAAGCTGTACGTAGATCAAGAGGCAGTTGTTCAGACAGAACAAGGGGATACTGCATGGTTTAAAGTCAGGAAAGGTGTGTGTCAGGGTTGCATTCTTTCACCATACCTATTCAATCTGTATGCTGAGCAAATAATCCGTGAAGCTGGACTATATGAAGAATGGGGCATTGGGACTGGAGGAAGGCTCATTAATAACCTGCAATATACAGATGACATAACCTTGTGCTGAAAGTGAAGAGAACCTGAAGCACTTAATGACGAAGATCAAAGACCACAGTCTTCAGTATGGATTACACCTCAACACAAAGAAAACAAAAATCCCCATAACCGGACCAATAAGCAACATCATGATAAATGGAGAAAAGACTGCAGTTGTCAAGGATTTCATCCTCCTTGGATCTACAATCAACACCCATGGAAGCAGCAGTCAAGAAATCAAAAGACGCACTGCACTGGGCAAATCTGCTGCAAAGGACCTCTTTAAAGTGTTGAAAAGCAAAGATATCACCTGGAAGACTAAGGTGCACCTGACCCAAGTCATGGTATTTTCAATCGCCATCATATGCAAGCGAAAGCTGGACAATGAATAAAGAAGACCAAAGAAGAATTGACATCTCTGAATTGTGGTGTCGGCAAAGAATATTGAACATACTATGGACTGTCAAAAGAACAAACAAATCTGTCTTTGAAGTACAACCAGAATGCTCCTTAGATGCAAGGATGGTGAGCCTATGTCTTACATACTTTGGACATGTTGTCATAAGGGATCAGTCCCTGGAGAAGAACATCATGCTTGGTAAAGCAGAGCATCAGCAAAGAAGAGGAAGACCCTCAACAAGATGGACTGACACCATGGCTGCAACAACGGGCTCAAGCGTAACTATTGTGAGCATGGCACAGGACTGGGCAGTGTTTTGTTGTGTTGTACATACGGTCGCTGAGTTGGAACTGAGCTGACGGCACCTAACAACAAACAACAACAACTAGGCTTAAAATGAGCCATCCCAGAGGTGGGAGAGGAGGATCTCACCACCACGGAGGAAGAAGAGTCGGGAGTAGAGCATGTCCTGTGGACCTGGGGTGCTGGGAGGCTCCTGGAAACAAGAGAACAAGAGAGAGAGCTGTAACAATGAACACAGCAAGAAGCAATGGCAGAGAAATGGCGGCAGCGGAGGAAGATCGGTAGGCGACTGGCAGGAGATGGTGTGGTGGGCTGGGAGGCCATGGAGTGACAAAGGTAAGTGCCTTTGGACAAGAGGCTTGCTGGTGGAGTAGGATGCCTCCCAGAACTTGGTGAAGTTAGGTTTACTGACCCACGGAGCTAGAGCTGAGTGCCTTTGGGCCAAAGCGTACAGGCACAGTGGGGTTCCTTGGGGCATTTATAGGCAGAGCTACAAGAACTTTGTAACCTGCCTGAGCAGGACAGATGCTGAGGGCCAGAGAGAGGTGTACTTGCAGGCACGGCTGAGAAGAGGCTGTCCTGATGGAATAACTGTATTTTGAGCATTCCTGAATATGAATTGTAACCTTTTGCTTCCTTAATAAACCCCATAATCGTGAGCACTGTCCTTCAGTTGTGTGTGGCCACTGCAATGAATTACTGATCTCAGCAGAGAAGTAGTGTGCCAAAGGAGGGACAGTTGGTATCAGAATTGGTAAAGATGGCAGAGGGGGCATTTCTGACCTATGCTTCACAGGAATCATCCTTGGGCTGTTGATCTTGATTCTCCTTCACCCTTGCAAAGTTAGAAGAGGTCAGATACCTCCACCACGCCATTAAAAAGGGACATCAGTTTCAGCTGCGGTAGCAAAATGCTGGTAGCAAATACTTCCCCCTCAATCCACTCCCACTTATGTTGGGTAGGGTTACACAGGTACACTAATGGCCTATCTTGCTCACTAGGCAATACCGCAGTACTCAGTCAACTCCAATTTTGTCAGATTGGGGGAAGGTACAGTCCATCCCATCAGGCCCTTGGGAATTCTTGCATACAGGTTCAGGGGTACAGTGACAGTCTCTTGCTTATGGCTCACCCTTGATTCTAGGACCCACAGCTGCATCCCCGTCCTGGGACCACAGCATCCGGTAGAAAAAAGCAATTTTGGGTGATATGGGGAAGAACTGTATAGTGGCACCAACATCCTTCCCCACCCTCTCTTCCCCAGATCCTCCAGAGAAGCCCAGGAAGGGGGTTCTTCTGATGGGCATCAACGTGTCCTATTTTAACGTGCCCTCTAAATTCCCAGAGTGCTTTCCATAGGTCCATGCCCCACACAACTGTCCCCTTGATAGTCCCATTTTCCATCGCCCATTTGCCTAACTATATAGCCAGGTCATTGGCTACTGCACATGAATTGGTAAAAATCCAAACATATGGGCTCTCACAATTGCCCAATTCTTCCATCATGGTTAGGAAGACAGCATTCAGTTTAGTCCACTGAGCTGACCTGTTCTTATCTTCTTCATTCAGGGTTTTCCATCTGCTGGTCTTAATGCAGCAGCTTTCCACATCAAATGCTGTCCATGTACCCTGGAACTGCCATTCGTGAACAAAGCAGCCTTCTGCTGGTCAGCAGAAAGTTGTTCACAGAGCACTGTCCGTGTAGTAATGAGCACTGGCAGCTTCTGAGGTGGTTCCATGGTAGGACCTATGGGAAAAGAAACTACCTGCTTGTGGATACAGTGGGTACCTCCCTGCATTCCCTCAGCAGCTTTTTGTTTTTAATGGTACTTCAGATGGAGGTTCACAGAACTAGCTTCTCACTAAACAGAACATATATTGTTTTATGATATTGGTTAACAACCCCACATGTCAACACTCTCCCTTCTTGACCTTGGGTTCCCCATTACCAGCTTTCCTGTCCCCTCCTGCCTTCCAGTCTTTGCCCCTGGGCAGGTGTGCCCCTTTAGTCTCATTTTGTTTTATGGGCTTGTCTTATCTTTGGCTGAAGGGTGAACCTCATCAGTGACTTCATTACTAAGCTAAAAGTGTGTCCAGGGGCCATACTCTTGAGGTTTCTTCCAATCTGTCAGGCCAGTAAGTCTGCTCTTTTTTTGTGAGTTATAATTTTGTTCTACATTTTTCTCTAGTTCTGTCCAGGACCATCTATAGTGATCCCTGTCAGAGCAGTCAGTGGTGGTAGCCAAGCACCATCTAGTTGTAGGACTCAGTCTGGTGGAGGCTGTGGTAGTTGTGGTCCATTAGTCCTTTAGACTAATCTTTCCCTTGTATCTTTAGTTTTCTTCATTCTCCCTTGTTCCCAAAGGGGTCGCAGCTTGTTCTTGCATGAATCGTTTCCATTTTATTATGGAACAATTTTGGGTACTGCCTTCCTTATTAGAGTGTTTCTCTGACATCACCCAAGACATTATGGGTATTTCAGGTCTCATGATAATTTTATGTCCTTCTGTCATTGAGGCAATCTCAATCAATGCCCAACAGCAGGCAAGTAATTGCCTTTCAAATGCTGTCTATTGTGCTGTAGCATCTGGAAACCTTTTATTCCCGAATCCTAGCAGTCACCGTAGTGCGGTGTTCTCAGGTTTTTGCCAGTAAGCTTCAGTCTGCATAAGCACGTGTGACAGACACCTCTAAAATCATGTCTGAATCTGGACCATAAGGGCCGAAAGGCAGGGAGAGTGAGACTGCCTTCTGTAAGTCAGACATAGCCTGTTATTGCTCTGGCCCCCATTCAAATGTTTTCTTCTGAGTAGTTTTGTGGATAGGAGCCAGTAATATTCCCAGATGTGGAATATGCATTCTCCAAAATCCAAACAGACCAACCAAACACTGGGTCTCCTGTTTAGTTTTGGGGGTAGGTAGTAACAGCAACTTATTCTTGGTTGCCTGTGGAATGTCATGGGTGGCTCCTGCCCAAGTTATTCCCAAGAATTTCACTGTTTGGGCAGGGCCCTGGACTTCTGCTGTTATCCAGCCTCTGCTGGGCATGCGGGCCACGACTGTATTCAAATCAGCCCTAGCCTATTCTTCAAGGTTTGATATTAACACAATATCATCAATGTAATATATCATTACACTTGAAATTTGCAGCAAGTCCAAGTCTCTTCTAACCAAACTATGACAGTAAGCTGATGAATTCAAGTAACCCTGTGGCAACAGAGTGAATGTAAATTGGAATCTTTCCTACATAAAGCTAACTGTGGCTGGCTCTTTTCCAAGATTGGGATGGAGAAAAAGGCATTTTAATCTTCAAGGTCAATCACTGGATACCAGTCCTTAGCCTTCTGTATTTTCTGCATCGTTGATACCATGTCTGGAACAGCTGAAGCCACAGGTGGCACTACTTTATTTAGGGCTCGATAGTCTACTGTCAGCATCCATGAGCCACTTGCTTTTTTCATGGACCAAACAGGGTATTATACAGAGAATTTATTGGCACCAACACTCCAGCCTACAGCAGGTCTTTAATCAAAGGAGTAATCTTTTGTCCACCAGGTATCCTATATTGTTTCATATCAACAACCTAAGTGGTTAGGGCAATTCTAATGGTTCCCATTTAGCATGTCCAGTCAATACTACCCTAAGGTCAGACTTACACACCTTTAGCTTTACATTATCAGACAGAAGGAGTGTTCTCCCATTAGACATAATAACCATACCAATAATACATTCTGGTAACAGAAATGCAACTGCTTCGTACAAGATTTGTTATATTTTCCAATTCTCATCTAAACTTTCACCTTAGTCCCATCAACCATTGCATTCCCATATTCCCCCAATTTAACCTTAGGCCCCTTCAAGATTTTATTGACAGGTTTGGGCATTACAGGGCATTGGGCTCCTGTCTCTTCCCCACCCCTGGGCCATTTCACCTAAACATGTACATATTGCATAGTGTCCCCTGCCGGGGGCTGGACCAGAAGACCCTGGCCCCTTGTCAATCCTTATCTTGATTGACTAGCTGAGCTTCTGCTCCAAATGGTCCCAGGTGGGACTTCCCATCATTAAATTTCTACCAACTGTGGTAAATAGAACAGACTTGTTTAGGCCTCTTTAATGATGCGGCACCAGCAGGAGCTTCCTGTTTGGTCCACCCAACCTCCTATAGTGATGCATTAGAAACTTTATCTAAACTCCATCAATGTCCACTATATTCATCCCATTTCTTAGTAACATTTAAAAATCTCCATCCTGCTGCAGTAAGTTCTTTCCCCGTTGCCTCTTCCCACTATTCTATAAATCACCCTTATAATCTTCCATCTGTAAGACCCACGCAGGAAAGCTATGCCAATAGATCCAACAAGGCTTCTCAGATTATTGCTTTGTTTCACAGCAGCAAGTTTATATGGGGTGTGCATGTAGAAGGGGCTTCCTTGATTACCGTTATCTGCCATGACCTGTGTCAGGGGCATACTCACTGGGGAAATATCCTAATCATCATAAAGCCATGGCTTGCATAAGCAGCACATCAAGGGTATTTAGAGGGGGAGAATGCAGTTTCCCTTCTCAGGGTAAAACAATCTCACTGTAAATTTTATCCAATCCTTCAGGCTGGTTGTACCCTTCGTGTTAACCTGCTGTGCAACCGTACCTTGTATCATCATTCTGGGCTGTTCCACACTGAGTTGTGGGTCTTGCATGAACCCAAACATACTCTTTCTTCCATTCTGCAGCATTCAAAACTAAAGACTCTGCCCCTAAATTAGGCACTCTCACAATCCATTGTAGTTACAGTTCCTCAGAAATCTGATGATACACATCTACAAAATGAAGCAACTCCTTTACATTATACCCCCTAGTTTCAATTGTTTCTTCATTTTGCTCATTCCCCTCCCAACTACCTTCTTGGTGAGCAGCAGTCATAGGGGTATTTCCTTTGTTCTGACACAATTTTTCCTTTCCTGGTTGATATTAAGACTACTGAAGTAGCTACAACCAGACTAGATCTAGGCTTGGTTCAGTGCTATGATTCACCCCTACATTCTTTTTCCCCGTCATTACAGCTATCACTGGTAACAGCAACCAAGAAATTGTATGTCTCACCCTTTCCTTATCACTCTGTCCTTATGCAACCAACAAGCCAAACCCTCAGGAGTTAGACCTGCCACTCCTACTTCCCATGGATAGCTTTTGCCTTGGATAACTGACTGCAACATAACATCTGCTTCAATCCATGGATGTTTCTCATCCCATCCAGATTCAAAAGTTTCTCATTATCCCATTTACCACCTCTTTCCCAAAACCACATATTCCAGTGAATCTGGGCCATTAGAGAAAATCCCATCATTCTGACACCAAGTAAGTGAATAATTTCTTTTATAAGGATCAGCACAAAGCTGGTTCCTATGAGATGAAGGTTAAAGATATCCCAAATGTCCAAATTTTCCAAACTGCCATCCCACTTCCTCATCTCTAACATCAGCTACTGCCCTTCCCCTCAGCACTCTCCCTCCAATCTTTGGGTTCCATAATTCACTGCAACATCTAACAGAACTCACAAACCATACTTACAGTTAAGTGGTTTATTAGAAAAACAAGAGGGTGCAATTTGGAATCAGGTACAACGCAGAAGCAACAGATACAACTTACAATACAGTTCTTGATCAGGACAGCTTCTTCCCGCCCTTTGCTGCTGGGCCCTGCTCAGGGCCCTGCTGCCATTGGGCTCTGCTGGGCCCTGCTCGGGGCCTTCTTGGGCAACTGTTACAACTCTCAGCTCCGTGGGTCAACAGGCCCCACTGTAGCCATCTCACACCAGTCTCCTGCTCCAGTTGCCTCATGCCACTATTGCGCTTGCTACTGCTGTGATGCCATCTCTCATTGTCTTCCATTACCACCGTCTCTTGCTGTCTTCCATGTAACAGCTCCTCTCTCTCCATGTCTCCCTTTAAGCCTAGCAGGATGGCAAAACTAACCAATCCCCTCATAAGTGATCCATACACCTTATTTGCATGGTCCTACCTGCTTAAGGGTTTCATGTACCTTATTTGTATTATTAGTATGCTATCCCATCCCCTTGTGGGCCTCAAGCACCTCATTTGCATAGTCCCACCCAGTCATTTAGGGGGAGTTACAAGACCATGGTGAGAAGGCCATACAAGAGTGATCCATAGCACCGCATGGGTCTAGGAGGTTCTCAGTGCCAGGACCTGGGGTCCAAACAACACACTCTGCTCCTAGCTCTTCTTGCTTGATGATAGTGAGGTTCCTTTTCTGCTCTGGGAGTGGCTATCTTTTTAAGCCTAGCTCGATAGTAAAACTGACCAATACCTTCGTTAGGGTTCCATACACCTTATTTGCATGGTCTCACCCCCCCCCCCAAGGGTACCATGCACTTTATTTGCATTATTAGCTCATCATTCAATCCCCTTGATGGGCCACAAGCACCTCATTTCCATAGCCCCATCTAGTCATTTGGTGGAAGTTGGAAGACCATGGCAAAAAAGGCCATATAAAAGTGATTTATCACAGCACATGGGCTAGGAGGTTCTCCTCCATCCTGCTCTGTGACTGACTCTCGTTTTAAGCCTAGCAGGATGGCAGAATTGACCAATCCCCTCATTAGGGTTCCATATACCTTATTTGCATGGTCCCACCCCACCCCCTGCAAGCATTTCATAAACCTTATTTGCATTGTTAGCAAGCTATTCAATCCCCTTGGTGGGCCACAGGCATCTTACTTGCTTAGTCCTACCCAATCACTGTGTAGCAGTTTTAAGACCATGCATGGTTAAAAGTACAATATTAAGTAATGCACTGCACCACAGTCATTGAAGCTTTTGCTGGGAACCCTACCAGACCTTGATCTATGCATGTCTTTGTATCTTTTTTTGCTATAACAAAGTTGTAATTGTAAGAATACCATTTTTCATGAGCTGTGTGAGTCATTCTAGCAAATTATGAAACACAAGGTATTAGTGTGTGAGCCACCAGGTCAGAAGGATGCTGGGAAACTCTAACCTTGTGGCTGGTATACTAACGGGGTAGAGAAAACCCCCAAATTTGTAGCAAGTTGGTCTCCACACTTGCAGCTGAAATTCTGAAGGGGTAGTGGGAAAACCCCGAATCTGTAGGTCAGGAGCAAGGAGAGGCTTCGGGCATCCAAGGTCTTGGGTTGAAGGACTATGTCCTTTTCACTAGTGAGATCTGACCCAACTATGAGGGGCTAGTGTCAGAGACAGAAGTACTGCATAGGTGCTTAGTGTTAGAACTGAACAGCAGTGAAAAATGAAGATTTGGATTTGATTTGATGACTATGCGAAAGGCCACAGCCTGAAAAACCCTATGGAGCAGTTCTAATTGGTACACATGGGGTCGCTATGAGTCAGAACTGAATTGATGGCAACTAAGAGCAACAACAGCAACCACCTTCATTCTTACAGACTAAGGTTCTGGCTTTCCATTTTATTCTACTTATTCTGGGGATCCTTCTCCTTTTCTGTTCTTCCAACTCACATTCCGTTACTTATTCTCTCAAATGATACATTAAAACGTTTCTTGGGACAATTCTGTTCTGTAAACTCCCTTCCAATGGCTCATTCACATCAACGACAAAACAATCTTTGATTAGTTCATGAGATCATTCATTCACTTTCCAAATCAATATGTAATTAGTTATTTTTCTGTGTGCTGGAAAATATAAAACCACGTAAGCCAGTCTAATATAATTTTCTGGGATGATTGAAATGATGAAGAATCCTCTCCGTATATCGCCATATAAAGAGTTATACAAAGTCTTGCTCATTGTCCAATCTGGTAAGCACTAGTCAGACATGGCTACTGAACACATTAAATGTGGCTAGTGCAACTACGGAACTGAATTTTTAATTTTTAATTTTAAAATTTAAATAGCCATAAATTATTGCTGTCAAATTATTGATAATAATGGAAGAAAACAAAAAACCAAACCCACTGCTGTTGAGTCAATTCCGACTCATAGTAACCCTACAGTACAGAATAGAACTGCCCCATGGGGTTTCCAAGGAGCGGCTGGTGGATTCGAACTGCTGCCCTTATGATTAGCAGCTGTAGCTCTTAATCACTGTGCGTCCAGGGCTCCATCAATCAACTCAGGTCTTGTTAATTACCAGGCCACAGCGACAGAAGTACAAAACCATCAAGTTGTTTACACCTAATTCAGGAAAATGTCAATCACCATGGGGAAATTCCCTAGGCAAAAGTAACAAACTCTCTGGGGGTAGAAAACAAATTGGGAGAACCCCTCTCCTCAGGTTCCCTCTCCAAAAAGCAAGGGCAAAGGCAAGAACACCTCAGAGCTTAGGGTAAAAATATCTCCCAAGTGGCTTCCACAAAAAACCAAGGCTAAAGGCTATGTAAAGGAACTCATGTCACTACAATAGTAATAAAAAATATTAAGGAATTTATAATCTAATTAGGGAGATAAGACAAAGGCATTAAGAAAGTAACTTGCATCCTAGGACAGTTAAGTATCATTAAACGGAGGCCTTACCCCACGGAATCTGTGAGTAGTATAAATGGTTAATGCACTCAGCTGCTAAGCTGTAAGGTTAGAGGGCTGAGTCCACCCAGAGGTGCCATGAAAGAAAGACCTGGTGATCTACTTCCAAAAAATCAGCCATGGACAACCTTAGGAAGCAGAGTTCTAACCTCACACACACGGGTTCATCAGGAGTGGGAATCAACTCAATGGCAATTAGATTTTGACAAGAAACTGTCATTAAGAAGTTTTAAGGATTTTCTAACTCTCAAAACTTCTAACTACACCCCTTGTACCAATTATTCCATGTCTATTTCACCTAATACAGATACTGCATCATCCTTTGACTAGATTAGCTGGAGTGTCAAGACTCCACTTAAATATAATCCAATCAACTCAGTGCTCTCTCCAAGAGGGCATGGGCTTTTTCTTTTTTATTCACCGCTGCATCCTCAGCTCCTGGAAACACAGCCAGGCACAAAGGCAGGATGTGAGAAACATTCCTTACACTCATGAATAGACTCAGTGTAAGTCTATTATTTCATAGGTTCCTCTGCATAATATAAAGCTCTAAAATTGATAGTAGACATTCTGGTTTTCAATTGTTCCTTCACATAGATCTGGGGGAAACTGAACTAATATATGTATGTGCCCAAATCCCACCAATCCAATATTGCCCCTTAGGGTTTCTCTCCCAAGCGATTGTTCATTTATATCACATGAGGTCAACATGACTCACAATCGACTCCATGGGAACTAACAACAACAACAGGCAACAATTTCAGATACTGGTTATCTTTTCTGTCTTAAAAATTCACATTACAACCAATGTCACAAAACAATACATGTATTAATTGTTTAATGAGAAACTAATTTGCCTGTAAACTTTCACCTAAAGCACAATAAAAATCATCATCAAAATGAAATAAAACATAAGGTATTACAATTGAAAAAAAAAGATTGCTCAAGGAATAAAGACAGAGTTAAAAAAAATAAGGATATAGAGATGACTCATGGAACCCAAGGGTAACAAGAAATAAAAGTTAAGACCCATTCTGTTTGGAAAAAAAAAAAATTACATTACTTATTTTGTCCACTGATATGAACTTGAACTTTCATTCATTTAACTGACACATGAGAGCAATCAAACTGTATGTGTTTACGTTAAAATGAGATAATGTCATTAAATGAATGCACATATTTACGTACAATGAGCATGTCAGACTTTCCCAGTTCCTGCATTCATATGATTTCCCTCAGGATACACTTTGTAGCCATACAATGAAATACAAATTTTTGCTAATCACTAGCCCCCAGTGAATGTATCTCAGTTTATCCTATAGGTTTTGTGGGGCGAAAATATTACATAATTGGTCACTGAAGGCACTACCGCATTCACTATATTCATAAGGACTCTCTGCTGTACAACTCCTCTGTTATCTCCTAATGGTTCACTTCTGGCAACAGGCTGTCCCACAAGGACTATGTTCCCATCTTTCAGGAGCCCATTGGTGTTTACTGATGTCTGAGCTGCCACAGAAGGCATCTGCATAGTCACTGTGCTAACAGCGTTTTTGTCCTGCATGAGATCACTGGTATGTGATGAGGCGTGACTCGCTGTGGAAGGGTTTTCCACCTTGCCTAATCTACCTGTTTCTGTCTTGTGTCTTTTCTTTTATGTCTAAGAAGGCAAGACATGTAGAGGAAAGTTCTTCCATACTCATTGCAGCCATGCCACCTCTCTCCCATTTGAGTTCTTTGATGTGTAATAAGCTTGTGCTTTGTGGGGAAAGCTTTCAAACATTCACTGCATTGGAACAGTTTGTGACAATTCTGATGTCTAATGAGCCAAGACTTCTTGATGAAGGCTTTCCCACATTCACTGCATACATGCAGTTTGTCTATCTTTTGAGTTTTCTGGTGCTTAATTAGTTAGCACTTAGTGGTGTTGGATATCCAGCTCTGAGGGAATTTAGATTCAATATGAAATTGCTAATGGTCAGCATGGAGAAAGATTTTCTCACCGCTGTTAAGCTCAGCAGAGTTGTTTATGTCATAGTTCCTGCTCTGTTTGATTAAAGTTAAATCTGACTTCACACATACTTCATGTAAGTCAAATACACTATGATTTTGCCTTAAGGGAAAAAGACCCGTGAGCTGATGAATGAAAATTTCTAATGCATTATGTTCACAGCATTGTTTCATTCTAGCTTCCCTGCTTTCATTTTGCAAGGGCTCAGACAGATAATCATCAAATTTAAAGATCTATAGGAGAGAAGACAACAATGAGTCCTTCCATCATCTCCATTAGAAATAAACTGATTTAAACGTGCTTTTATGTAAGGCGGCTCTTTAGTGACAACCCTATGGTATGACTGTGAACAAAACTCCATGTTTAATGTTCCCTGTACGCTGCTAAACACACAATATATAACCCAAACAATAAAAGCAATCACTACAGAACAAGGTTAGATCATACAAAACAAATAAATACAGAATCGGCCACCTCCTACAAAAGGCCTAGCAAAGCTGTAAAACATAAGTAAATCACTGTGAACAGCAGAGTACAGAGGCTGGAGGGCCACCTGCTCTAAACCGGTGAAGGACGGATTCCTTCTTTCCACAAATCCTTACTGAATGACAACTATACAGCAGGCATAGCTGGGTATGTGAAGAATGTAGAAGGTTACATTTGGGACAAAACAAATTTCACGCATTCAAAGTAAAGGTATTGGTGGTACACAAACATATTCCTTTATATTTATGGAGCCTACATTCTACTTTGGTAAAACCACTAAAAAAGCAAGGGAAACATAAAGAAAGTAGCTATAGATTGTGAAATGTGGTTTGAAAGAGAGGGTGGGGAGAAGTGGAGGAAATGAAGATTCATTCTGGAGAAAAAGAAAGCTCACTGATGGATTCACTGTTGCTGGGGCTGGGGGATTGGGGAATTGGGTTGAGGTAAAGAAAGTGAGGAATCAAGAGTTGGGCTAAGTATTTGACATGATGTATGGGGTAGTACCGTCTTGTAATAAGATGAGAAGTATCACTGAAGTGTAGAATGATCCAGCAAACATTCTGAAACATATCAGTTTCTAGACAGTTATTACATATCCAAGCACAGAAATAAAACTCACAAGGATTCATAAATCTTGAGAAAAATCCTCACTGGAGGTGAAACTTTAGTATGTAAATATGATCTGAGGACAGAGAACAGAAGATCGTATTCAGAAAACATGTACATTAAAAGAAGATGAACACCAGCGTTTTAATCATTCTAACATACAGAGCTTTGGAACCAGAAAAGGGCCCTAATGGACTGAAGTGAATAAATTGGTGACATTTACAATGAACCAGGAGAAAAATCAGAAAAGTTAAATATACGAAGAAATTAAATTGAAGTAGGTATCAGTTATGATCTGGCATACGTTGGATCTGAGAATGCAGGATGTTAAAAAGGATTTTTCAAATGAGTAAAATATATAGATCAAAGTTTATGCTGGACAATATCAAGGGAGATGTCAATTCAAAAATCTCTAGGGAACTGAAAATGGTTAACCCATTAGAATGAAGGAAATTTTAAAGTGTCAGGAGAACAAATGAGAAAATGAAAATCAGCATCTTTGTAAAAACCTCAGAGTGGGAGAAAAGAGAAGCTAAGGAAGCAGATGCTATACTACTACTACCTGTTGCCGTCGAGTAGATTCTGACTCACAGCAACCCTATAAGACAGAGCAGAACTGCCCCATAGGGTTTCCAAGGAGCTGCCGGTGTATTCAAACTGCCAACCTTTTGGCTAGTAGACGAGTTTTTAACCACTGCGCTACCAGGGCTCCAAGGAAGCAGACAGAAACATAGTAAGAGACCAGTTTACCATGGGAGGACAACATCCCAGGTGAGGCAAGATGATAGGAAGGGAAATCCGTATTATTCAACAGGGAAGGAAGGTGCCATACTCAGAGGACAGTTATGAATTCAAAGTCCTGCCTGTGGAGAGAGGCCTAGAAGGTAGAATTTCACAGGAAAAGAGATGGAAGGATACAAAGAATGTAAAGATCTAAGAATCCTATGAAGAAGCAAACTATGCAAACAAAAGTATAAAGATGCATGTCAAATTAACAGGGCTCTGATCACAGAAGAGATACACGGGTATGTTTTTCTCTAAACTCTTACAAAGAAAAAGATAACTCACATGAGAGAGGGGTATGTGGAGGCACTGTTATGTATCCCCAGACACCCTCATAGCTGAGAACAGTCTCTGACTAGAATGTGACTTCCATAGACTTCTCCCATTGCTGCTTTCCGCTCACTCACCTGAAAAGGTTCGACTCTGGCTTTCGTCTAACACAGTCCATGGCTGTTCTCCTCGCTCCAACCTGGAGAGTGCATCTGGTTTGCTAACTTCATACCCTGTTCATGGGAAATCACAGAATCTTAGACTCACCAAGTTGAAATTTGGTTTGTGAAGACTACAGAATGCTACACTGGTCAAAAAACAATATTCAGTCATACGAAGTAAAGGTTTTTCTCTCAGAAGAGGGCGAATAGATCCACTTATCTAGGGGCACAGAGTGGACTAAAAATCTGCCACTTCAGAATACCGGGCACTCCAAAGCTTACAGCACCTAAGAAAGGAAAGGTCACTGACTGGACACCCTCTGAGGGATACAGGGGAGCTGTCCTCACCCACGGACACCAGGTTCCCATAGTTCTCCAACATCACATCCCGATACAGGTCCTTCTGAGCAGTGTCCAGAAGCTGCCACTCCTGCCAGGTGAACTCCACAGCCACATCGCTGAATGTCAGTGATGCCTGTAATAACAGGGTTCCATTTCATGAAGTTACTTCCTTTTGATGATATGGTTGAAATGTGAAGAAACTTGTTCTGCTGATTTTCTCTATATACTGGGTGTGCTGCATCTATATATCAACTGTTGTTTTTTTTAATATCTTGTAGAAGAAGCAAAATCCTAAAAAAAATTCTGTAGTTGTGTATTTAATCTTCAACCCATTCCTCAAATTAGAAGTTTCTACAATGGGTAGCAATGAAATCCTCTAAGTTAGTAACATCTCACACTCACACACACACACACACACACACACACACACACACACTCATGTATATCCACAAATATACAGATACACATACACACACGAGTGTGCGTGTGAATGTGTATTTGGCCACCTAACTGTTAGCGTCAGTCGGAAGAAAAAAGCATGTTCCTACACTCAACATGAGCCTTCAGAGCCAATAGCAGAATCTCCACAGAAAAGACCTCAGGTATCTAAATTATAAGAAACAACATGTTTAATAACTGGGTTTAATCTCTTGTCGAAAGGAATTAAAGAAGCTATAAAAAATATTTAAAGAACAAGAGATGAGATAATTGGATCTGGGAAAAACAATACACACACAAACACGGACATATACATACACATGCGTATATATGTATATATTAAAAGATAAATAATTAGAAAAACACAAAAGAAAGCAAGACAGGAAAATATTTGGCCATGTAAGTTGTTGAAAGTGATGATGTTCGATAACACTGCAATAACAAGTATTGGAAAGACTAGGGGCACTGGATGCTCTTTCATATCACTTACTAGACATTCTTCTAAATGCTTTAAATAGACTAATGTCATCTCCACAATAACTGTATGAGACACCTTTATTATCACCTTCATTTTCTAGATGGAAGAACTCAGGTGTACAACAGCTATAAATGGCATGTGGAAGATCACAGAGCTACTCCCTACTTCCAAATCTCTACTCAAACACCAGTTCATTAAGAACCATTTGACAGTTGTGCATTTGATTCCATTTACGAATCATGTTTAGGTTTAACTAATAGATAAATCTAGACACCACAAGCTGAGTCCATACGTTAACTTGCATTTGTCTCCTATGACCACTGAGTTTGCCTGGTCTATTCCTACAGGGGTCTATGAAGAACCTGGGAAGAAACAGCCACAGGAAACGTGCTTTTGCATTTATGAGAATGCTGCTGTTCAGGACACTGTCCACCATATCACCTCTACGAAGAAGCATCAAAGAAACTTATTCAGACAAAAAAAGTCCCATAAAAATACTAAAATCACTGACCTTCTTTCTCCTCAAAAATTGGGCATATCATTTAAATTATAATGATTCTCTTATGTTGGCCAGAGTAATATTAAATGTTAGTTGACAGCTAACATAACCGACAGGATGGTCCAGTACGTACTGTTTTCAATGTCAATAATTTAGTGTTAATCCTGTGAAAAACAGATTCCTGAACCTACTTTGCCTGATGTTGAAGTCAGAGTCTGTTTATTTCTCTCCAGCTCTAACTCTTCCAAATTTATACTTTTTAGATGAGTGAACTGATTTTTTTACAGGCCTCTACAAATTCATTAGGAAACAATGTAAAGCATAAAACAAACTAAAAGTCACCTGCACCTTGACCATTTTCTTTTATTCTTGTGACATGGCCAGCATCAGGAATGCTCTCTCTGTGTTTTCTGGATCAGCTCAAATTTCTGTTCAGAAATCTCAGTCTCCCGTGAATGGTGTTCCCAGAAACAACAATACTGAAATCCTGGAACCTCTTCCTCCCTTCAACTGATTCTTTTGCTGCTGAGCAATCAAGACCTGTAGGCTGAAGGAAGAATTCAATGTGAGTGGTACCTTTCCTCTAGGCACACATGTTGTCACAGCTTTGGGCAATCCTCTTAACACAAAGCCCCCAATACTGTTCTGCTGCCCCAGAACATTTTACATCCATGGGCAATAAAACCTACGATTCAAAATTTGCAGATATATGGGTATCATACTTATTCAATCTGTATGCTGAACAAATCATCCAAGAAGTTGGACTATATGATGAAGAATGCGGCATCAAGATTGGAGGAAGATTCATTAGTCAACCTGCGATATGCAGATGACACAACCTTCCTTGCTGAAAGTGAAGACAACTTGAAGCACTTACTGATGAAGATCAAAGACCACAGCCTTCAGTATGGATTACACCTCAACATAAAGAAAACAAAAATCCTCACAACTGGACCAATAAGCAACAACATGATAAATGGAGAAAAGATTGAAGTTGTCAAGGATTTCATTTTACTTGGATTCACAATTAACACCCATGAAAGCAGCAGTCAAGCAATCAAAGGATGCACTGCATTGGGCAAATCTGCTGCAAAAGACCTCTTTAAAGTGTTAAAAAGCAAAGATGTCACTTTCAGGACTAAGGTGCTCCTGAACCAAGCCATGGTATTTTCAATTGCCTCATATGCATGTGAAAGATGGACAATAAATAAGGAAGACCGAAGAAGAACTGATGCCTTTGAATTACAGTGCTGGAGAAGGATACTGAAAATACCATCGAATGCCAGAGAACAAACAAATCTATATTAAAAGAAGTACAGCTAGAATGTGCATTAGAACCAAGGATGGCAAGACTTTGTCTCACATACACGTTATCAGGAGGGACCAGTCCCTGGAGAAGGACATCATGCTTGGTAAAATAGAGGGTCAGCAAAAAAAAAAAAAGGAAGACCCTCAACGAGATGGAATGACACAGCTGCAACAATAGGCTCAAACATAACGATTGTGAAGATGGCGCAGGACTGGGCAGTGTTTCGTTCTGTTGTACACAGGGTCGCTATGAGTCAGAACTGACTAGACAGCACCTAATAACAACATGGGTAAAAGATGTCTTTGAAAAAACAGTGCTTGGATAGTCAGATACATGTGAAAGAGAAAAATAAGATTGATTCTTACCTCACAACATACACAAATATCCATTCCTGTTTAACTGTGACTCTCAATGAGAAAGCAAATCCATAAAGTTTTAAGAAGATGACATTAGGGTATTGAAACATATTTTAAACAGGGCACCTATAACACTAACATGAAGCAAGACCATTCTGCTGCAGGAACTGTTAAGTGGTACAACCTCCTTAGAAAACTCTTAGGCATCATCTCTCAGGTGCAAGTTATACATACACCTTGATAAAACAATTTAAGTTTGGGGTATACATCAAGTACATATACCCCATAATGACTGCACATTTCGACCATAAGTGAGGTGTAGTGAATTAACTTAATATGGTCTTTTAGCCATGCATGGTCTTGTGAGTCCCACAATAATCGGGTGGGACTATGCAAATTAAGTGGCATGTGGCCCACACAGGGCATTGGACAGCTTGGTAGTAATGCAGATAAGTGTATGGCACCATTGTGGTGGTGGAATCATGCAAATAAGGTGTATAGAACCCTAATGATGAGACAGTCAATTTTGCCATCCTGCTAGCTTTAAAAAGAGAGCCAATCCCAGAAAAGACGGGGGGAATCTCACTGCCACCAACAAGAACAAACAGGAGCAAAGCACATTATTTGGTCCAGGGGTCCCTGCGCTCAGAACCTCCTAGACCGGGAGATGGAGACAGAGAAAACTGTAACACTGGAGATGGCATAAAAAAGCAAGAAGCAGTGGCAGAGAAATGGCGGCAGCAGAACGAGGAGACTGCAGTGAGAAGGTGTGGTGGGCTTCCTGGCCCATGGAGCAAGGTGACTACAGTGGGTGGGAAGACCAAAGGAGCAAGGCAGCTGACAGTCTTTGGGCAGGAATCTTCCTGATGGAACAGGCTGCCTCCAGGCATTTGTCGGCGGAGCTAGCCTTGCAGACCCACGGAGGGAGAGAGCTCGGTGCCTTTGAGCCAAGGCTTACTGGCAGAGTAGGGTGCCTCTGGACACTTATAGGTGGAACAAAAGGGCTTTGTAATATTTGCTTGACCAGGGAAGCAGTGAGGCGGAGAGGCTGAAGGCCAGAGAGATGCCTGGCTGTGGGCACAGTGAGAAGACACTGTCCGGACTGAAGAACTGTATCCTGAGTCATTCCCGTTCCTGAATTGTAACCTGTTAGTTCCCTAAGAAACCCTATAATCGTGAGTATAGTGTTCGAGTCCTTGTAGTCAACGCAATGAATTACTGAACCCAGCAGAGAGGTAATGAGTGCTGTGGGAGGGATGGCCAGTGTCAGAAGTGGTAAAAAGTTTGGAGGATGGAGTTACAGACTGTTATTTCCAAGTTGATTCTGTTCCTGAGTTGTACTGTCTTACTTCCTTAATAAACCATTTAACTGTAAGTACAGTTTGTGAGTTCCCGCAGCCATTGCAAAGAATTATCGAACCCAGCAGAGAAGTAGAGAGTGCCTTGGGGGGAATGGCTGTTGTCATAAACGGTGAAGTAACTGGAGAGCAGAGGTATGTGTGACCTCCACTGTAAAAATGGTGCGACGGTGTCATGAGACCACCTGTAACTTCACAAGGCAGAGGGAGAATCATTAGCATCAGCCCAAAGCTAATTCCCATGAAGTGGAGGTCAAACATACCCCCACTCTCCAACCTTTTTACCAGTTCTGACAACAGAAGTTCCTACGTCTCTGCTGGATTCAATAATTTGTTGCAATGGCCACACAGACCTCACAATACTCACAATTATGGGGTTTATCAGGGAAGTACTAGCTTATAATTCAGGATCAGGAAGGACTCAGGATACAGTTCTTTGATCAAGACAGCCTCTTCTCAGCTGTGCCCAGTGACAGGCCTCTCTCTGGCCCATGGCCTCTCAGCCCCTGCCTTGCTTGGGTAAGGTTACAAAGCTCTTTAGTTCTGCCAGTAAGTGACCAGAGGCACCCTACTCCACCAGGAAGCATCCTGCACAAAGGTGCTCAGCTCTCTCGCGCTCCTGCTCTGCCGATAAGTGACCAGAGGCACCCTACTCCACCAGGAAGCATCCTGCACAAAGGTGCTCAGCTCTCTCTCACTCCAGCTCCGCCAATAAGTGACCAGAGGCACCCTATTCCACTAGGAAGCATCCTGCACAAAGGTGCTCAGGTCTCTCACTCTGTGCATCAGTAATCTTAGCTATGCAGGCACCCACTGCAGTTGCCTTGCTCTGTGGCCTGGAAGCCCACCATGCCATATCATGCCAGTCTCCTGGGTCTGCTGCTGCCATTTCTCTGCCACCACATCTCGCTGTATTGTGCCATCTCCGGTGCTGCACCTCTTTCCATTTCCTGGGTCTAGGAGGTTCTCAGTGCAGAGTACACAGGTCCAAAGAACACACTCTGCTCCTGGCTCTTCTTTTTTGGTGGTAGTGAGGTACCCTATCTGCCTCTGGCATGGTTCTTTTTAAGCCTAGAGGGATGGCAAATCTGACCAATCCCCTTGTTAGGTTTCCAAGCACCTTATTTACATGGTCCCACCCACAAGGGTCCCATTGACCTTATCTGAATTAGCAGCAAGCTGTCCAATCCCTTTGGTGACTCACAAGACCAAGTATGCCTAAAACCCAAAAACCCAAACCTGTTGCCATCAAGTCGATTCCGACTCACAGCGACCCTACAAGACACAGCAGAACTGCCCCATAGGGCTTCCAAAGAGTGGCTCGTAGATTTGAACTGCAGACCTTTTAGTTAGCAGCCGAGCTCTTAACCAGTGGGCCACCAGGGCTCCATGTATGCCCAGAAGGGACAAATTAAGTAATTCACTGCACCGCATCCACCTCACAAGAACCACCTCACAGCTTTGTGCTAATCCTGAACGGTATCCTACAGGAATCCAGGCAATTGTTTATGCCTCATTAAACCAAGAAACCCCCAAGCAGATTTTCACATACATACTTGGATAGAAGTACTCCATATACACAAGCTCATCTTTTTGTTTTTCCTAAATACTAACAGTGGGAACTGAAATTGGACAAATAAGGGCTTAATGGGATACAGAACTTTCGAATAAACTAGGATAAGGGTCACGTTGTCAGAGGGATGAAAAATTAACAAAATAGAGCTATTAGTAAAGTAAAAACTCAGTATATATGACCAGCTTTGTGGGCCATAAGGCCTCCCACACAACGACTCAACTCTACGTTTGCAATGGGAGAGCAGCTGTAGACCCACGGGTGTTGTGGATTAGTCCCTAGATTTGTACTTAAATAATCCATGGATTAGAGGAGAAAAGACATATAATTACCTAAATCAAGAATTCCGAACTACTGCCCGAGGACTGTACCGCCTTCTGTCCTAGCAGTTGATTTTCCAACCTCAAATCAACCCCTAGCCAGGAGTCGTGGGCTCCCAAAGCTTCCGTCCTCACAAGTGGCTGTAGTAGCACAGACACTTACCACTCCCCGTGATGTGAAACCTGGACCACACACCTGTAGGAAGTTCATCCCGCCGGTTCAAATATCACTATGCCCCATATTAAATCCCGAACCCGACGCCGCATTCGTTGTAAACACCACCTCCACCACTTACATGAAAAGAGATCCGCAAACACCCCGTACGTACCCTGGCAGTCGGGACAGCCTTAATCGTTGTACAAAGGCGCTCACACCATATCTGACACCAAAGGCACCAATTCCCACTGCTTGCCCCTAAACACTTCCACCACGGCACTCCTCTCAGGAATTCCATGGGTCCTCACTACGGCATGTCCACACATCTCTCTAGCCCTGTTCCAAGAACAAAATACTGACCTGTTTCTCTCCTGAACTGCGTACGTAGAGTTCCGAAAAATTCCACTCACTTCCGTGAACAACTTCTGCTTCTCGGTCCTGCAGCATCTTTATCCGCCTACGGAGGTCGGCGAGGGTCATTACCATTTGACGAAGTGCGGTAAATTAGATTTCCGATAGGGCCCTACAAGATAATATGTCTGCGCCCTTTTTAACAGATCTAGAGGCGGCCATATTTGAATACCAGCCGTAAAGTACACAAGGCGCCGTTTTAGAGAGTAGCCGTCAGGTATGGCCAGGATGACAGGAAGGCACTGACACTGTCCTGTGTCCTGGCTCCTCGACCCTTGCAGAAAATACATTTTCAGAGGCTCAAGCTTCACGAGGAAAACATAGAACCAATCAAATTGATATCAGCGTGCTTGGCATAAAAATAATGAGGCCGCACCCTTTTAAACAGTACGTTTAGAAGAAAAAAAGTTTAGAAACAGACTAGTGGGAGTTCAAGACTGGGAAAATAAAAGAGAAAAGGCAAAAAACCAGTGTGCAGACAACCACGGAAATCTGACTGAAAAACCTGGCAGAAAAAGGTTTAGAGAAGGAGGTACTGAATGAGTGACCATCACAGACTGGGCAAAAGAGCAGATGGGATGAGCCTAGGTCATATTTGGAGCGGAACACAGGGGAAAATCCATTAAAAGTGAGGCCAGTAAAAGGCAAGTAGATCGCCAGGCCTTTCTTCCTAGGCCATCTTAGTAGGGAAGCTATGATGAAATCTATTTAGCATCATAGAAACATGCAAACCTCCACTGACAGAATGGTGGTTGCCCTTGAGGTGCATTGGCTGGGAATCAAATCCCATCTCCTGCATGGAAGGCAAGAAATCAGTGAATCAATACTACCCTGAACTTACTTCTCTTTCATTCCATTTCTCAGGTATTAGTCATTATTATATGTAACAATGGCATGACTATCTGACCTCCTCCAACTTCACGAGGAGGAAGGAGAACCAAGATCAGCAGCCCCGGGCTGATTCCTATAAGGCCGTCACTATGAGTGGGAATCGACTCAATGGGCAATGGGTTTGCTTTTTTGAAGGACAGACGTAACTCCTCTCTCCAACCTTTTTACCGGTTCTGACACCAGCCATCCCTTTCACGGCATACTCTTATTTCTCTGCTGGGTTCGATAATTTGTTGCAATGGCCACACAGAACTTTCAGACCATACTGGGGTTTTCAAACCAGCTGTGGGGTTTATAAGGAAGTGGCAGCTTAAAATTCAGGATAAGGAAGAACTCAGCATACAGTTCTTCACTCAGGACAGCCTCTTCTCAGCCATGCCCGCAGGCCCCTCGGCCCCTCAGCCTGGCCTTTACCCTGCTCTGGTAAGCCTTACAAAGCTCTTTAGCTCTGCTGATAAGTGCCCAGAGGCACCCCACCCTGCCAGCAAGCCTCCTCCCAAAGGCACACAGCTTTCTCACTCCATGGCCAGGAATCCCAGAATTCAGTCTCCTGATTCTGTTGCTTCTGCTGCAAAATGATTGCTGCAGTACATCAACAGGAAACTGCCAGAAATTCAAACCAGATTCAGAAGAGGACATGGAACTAGGGATATCATTGCTGATGTCAGATGGATCCTGGCTGAAAGCAGAGAAAACCAGAAAAATATTTGTTTTATTGACTATGCAAAGGCGTTCGACTGTGTGGATCATAATAAATTATGGATAACATTGCGAAGAATGGGAATTCCAGAACACTTAATTGTGCTCATGAGGAACCTGTACACAGACCAAGAGGCAGTCATTTGAACAGAACAAGGGGATACTGCATGGTTTAAAATCAGGAAAAGTGTGCATCAGGGTTGTATTCTTTCACCGTACTTATTCAATCGGTATGCTGAGCAAATAATCCAAGAAGCTGGACTATATGAAGAAGAACATGGCATTATGGAGGAAGACTGGTTAACAACCTGCGACATGCAGATGACACAACCTTGCTTGCTGAAAGTGGAGAGGACTTGAAGCACTTATTGATGAAGATCAAAGACTACAGCCTTCAGTATGGATTACACCTCAACATAAAGAAAACAATATGTATAGAAATGGTTAAATGGGAACCTAATTTGCTATGTGAACTTTCACTAAAATCTCAATTAAATATTTATAAAAAAAGAACAAATTCAAAAAGCATATTGCATTGGGCATATCTCCTGCAAAAGACCTGTTTAAAGTGTTAAAGAGCAAAGATGTCACTTTGAGGACTAAGGTGCGCCTGAATTACACCATGGTATTTTCAGTTGGCTCATATATATGTGAAAGGTGGACAAAGAATAAGAAAGACCGAAGAAGAATTGATGCATTTGAATTATGGTGTTGGTAAAGAATACTGAATATACCATGGACTGCAAGAAGAATGAATAGATCTGTCTTGGAAGAAGTACAGCCAGAATGCTCCTTAGAAGAGAGGATAGTGAAACTACGTCTTACATACTGTCATGGATTGAACTGTGTCTCCCAGAAATATGTGTCAACTTGGTTGGGCCATGATTCCCACTACTGTGTGCATGAAAACATCGTGGGGGCAGTGTCTCACTTCCTCCAACCCCACTAGGGGGTAGGCGAACCTAGATCAACAGCCCAGGGCTGAGTCTTATGAGGTGCAGGTCAGACATGCCTTCTTTCTCCACCATTTTTACCAACTCTGACAACAACCGTCCCTCCCACAGCACTCTCTACTTCTCTGCTGGGTTCAATTATTCATTGGAATGGCCACACAGAACTCACAGACCACACTCACAATTATGGGGTTTATTAGGGAAATAACAGTTACAATTCAGGCTCAGGGACACTCAGGATACGGTTATTACATCAGGACAGTATCTTCCCAACCATGCTCGTAGGCATGCCTCTCCCTGGCCCTAGGTCTCTCCCAAAGGCACTCAGCTTTCTCTCTTCACGGGTCGGGAAGCCCACCGCGCCATCTCCTGCTGCCGGGTCTCTGCTGCCAAGTCTCTCCTGCCACTGCTTCTCACTGTCTTCAGGGTTAAAGCTTGTGCTCTTTCTCTCTCAGACTCCTGCTTCCAGGAGATTCTCAGCACAGGGATCCCAGGTCCAAAGGATGTGTTTTCTGCTCCCAGCTGTTCTTCCTCGGTGGTGATAGGATCCTCTCTCTACTCTGGAATTGGCTCTCTTTTAAGGCAAAACTGACCAATCCCCTTGGTATACCACCATTACCCTATCACACAGTCCCACCCAATCACCTGGGTGGGAATTACAAGACCATGGCTAGAAAGGCCACACAAAAGTAATCAATCACACTGCAGTGTGGTTGTCCTCCAGTTTGTGATCTGATGTAACTATCCTACATCTTGTAATGTGTTGTAAATTCTAGCCTCTTTGCCTGTGGTTATAATCCCATTTGTGAATGAGTTTTTGTTTGTTATATTAACGAGGCAGGATTAGGTTATGTTAATAAGGATTCCGCTCTGTTTGTTAAGTCACCACCCTTCACACCCTTTCTTGAGTCACACCTTTTATATTACAAGAAATAAAAGGAGAGAGAAGTGAGCAGAGAGGAAAGGGGCCTCACTACTACCAAGAAAGAAGAGCTGGGAGCAGAACATGTCCTTTGGACCTAAGGTCCCTGTGCTGAGAACCTCCTAGACCTAGGGGAAGATTGATGTCAAGACACATGTAAATCTCCAAGGAACAAAGGGTGCACAGATGTTGAAAGGAGACAAGGATCTTCCCCCAGAGCCAAAAGAGAGAAAAAGCCTTACCCTAGAGCTGGCACCCTGAATTCACACTTCCAGCCTCCTAAACTGTGAGAGAATAAATTTCTGTTTGTTAAAGCCACCCATTAATATGGTATTTCTGTTATAGTTATTGTTGTGTGCCCTTGAGTCGATTCCAACTCATAGCCACCTTACAGGACAGAGCAGAACTACCCCATAGGGTTTCCAAGGAGCGGCTGGTGGATTCAAACTGCTGATCTTTTGGTTAGCAGCCTGAGCTCTTAACCACTTCACCACCACAGCTCCTCTGTTATAGCAGCACTAGATAACTAAGACACATACTTTGGATATATTATCAGGAGGGACCAGTCCCTGGAGGATATCACGCTTGGTAAGCAGAGAGTCAAGAGAAAAATAAGAAGACCCTCAATGAGATGGATTGATACAGTGGTTGCAACAGTGGGCTAAAACATAGCAACTATTGTGAGGATGGCACAAGACCAGGCAGTGTTTCATTCTGTTTTCCATAGGTTAGCTATGAGTCGAAGCTGACTCAACAACACCTAACAATAAGACAACAAAACCACCCAGTAGGATGACTGACCTGTGGCAATTGGTTAGTTTGTGATCCTGGTGGGAATACCATGCTGAAATTGATAAGAAACTTGCACATATAAGCAGCCAACCCAACAAAGTTAGGGAGAGAAGCAACAGGAATCTGCTAAAAGAACTGTAATACAGTTCAAGAGTTGTAAAAATGAAGACTGTGTGAGACAGTGGCAGCTGTACAAGAGGTGGGAACCACAGGACCAGCAGTTAGCTTTGGTGGTGCTTTTTGGCCCACAAATAGAGACAGCTGAGCACCTTTAGACAGGAGGCTTGCTGGGAAAGTGGATTGCCTCTGGGCACTTATAAGCACAGCCAGAAGAGCTGTAAAACTTGACCGAGCAGAGGAGGGGCCAGGGAAGGCCCAGCAGCAGGTGAGAGGGCCAACAAAGCCCAGAGACCCATGGCAGAGAAGGGAGGCACAGCTCAGAGGATGGCCTGCCAACTAGCACTGATAAGAAGCTGACAGCTATCTTGGATGGAAGCTGTCCTGACTGACGATCTGTATCTTGTCACCTGAGTTGTATCCTGTTACTTAAATGTTGATCCTGATCCCGAGTTGTAACCTGTTACTTCCCTAATAAACCACATAATAATAAGTATGGTCTATGTGTTCTGTGTGGTCACTGCAGTGAATTATGAACCCGGCTGAGAAGTAGAGTGTCACGTGGCAGGAATGACTGGTGTCAGAAATGGTGAAAAAGTTGGAGAATGGAGGTATGACTGACCTCTGCATCATAGGAACCAGCTTTGTGCTGATCTTGATTCTCATCTCTCCTGTATATAGACACGCCCAGACACTAGATTATAAGGGCATACAGCTGGGGCATGGCAGGGCATGATTTAAGCCTAGGCAATGTGACTTCAGAACGCAATCCTAACTACTATATAATAATACTGCTTCTCAGCTCCCAAGGGACTGAGGACATGAAGACATGAAAAAAGGTGATCTTCACTGGGACCACGAGGATCCTGGGTTTAGGAACACGGCTGTGTAAACCAGGCATAGGTATGCACTTGACCTCATTCATCTGGGATATCAAGATTTCAGAGATGAGTTTAGAACCAGGTTTGCGGGGCTCAGGGCAGGCCTGGCCATCCCATTCTTGAACCCTGATTTGTCATTTCAGAAAATGCAATGATCTGACTTGCCATGGCAGGATGAGTAGTGTGGGGTTTTCAGTTAACCTTACCAAAAGGAATTTGTTCTTTGCCCCCAGTTCCTGAGAGGTAACTCTAAAATCTGTAATATCCTGAGTAATTGAGGTGTCTTTGTTATGTAGGCCAGTATCTGAGGGCTTGTGCTAATGAGTGGTGGATTTCCAAGCCAGAAAGACCACCCTTTTGGCTCAGGGAGTGAGTACGAGGTCATGATTCAATCCATCATGCCTTTGCAATGAGGCTCCAATAATGACTATAATAAAGCCAATAAAAGCTCTGGAAAGGAAGTTCCATGTGTTTCCTGGCTGGCAGAAGACACCCACGCACACAGGATGATGGTAGCATAGTCTTTGGGACATTGTGACAGTGGCATGGTAGTGCCAGACCTCCTCATTTAACTTCCTACGGGAAGGAGAATCAAGATCAACATCAGCCCGAGGCTGATTCCTATGAGGTGGAGGTCAAACATAGCTCTACCCTCAAATCTTTTTACCAGTTCTGACACCAGCCATCTCACACAACTTCGTTCTTTTACAAAGTCTCATGCTTTGAGTCTGAAGCCATTGCAACAAATTCTGCTTCTGACACTAATGAATAATTTCTTTTATAAGGATCAGCAGAGAGCTGGTGCCTATGAGGTAGAGGTTAAAGATATCCCAAATGTCCAACTTTTCCAAACTGCTGCAGCACTCCATCATCTCTAATATCAACTACTCCTCCTTCTCTCAGTACTCTCCCTCCTGTCTTTGGGTTCAGTAATTCACTACAACATCTCATAGAACTCAAGAACTGTACATACAGTTAAACGGCTTTTTTGGGAAGTAACAGGGTACAACTCAGGATGAGGATCAACCTGGAAGCAACAGAGCAACTCAGGATGCAATTCCTTAATCAGGACAGCTTCTTCTCACCCTCTGCTGCTGGGCCATGCTAGGGCCCTTCTGCCACCAGGCCTGCTGGGGGCCTTCTCGGGCAAGTGTTTTACCTCTTAGCTCCACTGCAACTGTCTCACACCTGTCTCCTGATTCCTGTTGTCCAGCGGTACTATCGCTCGTTACTGCTGTGCCACTGTCTCTCGCTGTCTTCTGTCTTACAGCTCCTGTCTTTAACTCCTTGTCTCCCTTTAAGTCTATCGGGATGGCAAAACTGACCAATCCTATTGTTAGGGTTCCATACACCTTCTTTGCATGGTTCCACCCCCACAAGGGTACCATGCACATTACTGACATTATTAGCAAGCTATCCAATCCCCTTGGTGGGCCACAAGCACCTCATTTGCATAGTCCCACCCAGTTATTTGGTGAGAGTTGCGAAGACTGTGGTTGTTGCTGTTGTTAGGTGCCATCGAGTCAATTTTGACTGATAGCCACCCTACGTACAACAGAACCAAACACTGCCCAGTCCTGCACCATCCTCACAATGATTGTTGTCCTTGAGCCCATTGTTGCAGCCACTGTGTCAATCCAGCTCCTTGAGGGTCTTCCTCTTTTTGCTGGCCCTTTACTTTACCAAGCATGATATTCTTCTTCAGGGGCTGATCCCTTCTGATAACATGTCCAAAGTTTGTGAGACGTAGTCTCGCCATCCTTCCTTCTAAGGAGTATTCTGGTTGTACTTCTTTCAGGACAGATTTGTTCATTCTTTTAGTAGTCCATGGTATATTCAATATTTCGTCACCGACACCACAATTCAAAGGCATCAACTCTTCTTCAGTCTTCCTTATTTATCATACAGCTTTCACATGCATGTTAGGTGATTGAAAACACTATGGCTTGCTTCAGGCACACCTTAGTCTTCAAGGTGACATCTTAGCTTTTCAACACTTTGAAGAGGTCTTTTGCAACAGATTTGCCCAATGAAAGGCGTCTGTTGATTTCTTGATGGCTGCTTCCGTGGGTGTTGATTGTGGATCCAAGTAAAATGAAATCCTTGACAACTTCAGTCTTTCCTCCATTTATTATGATGTTGCTTATTGGGCCATTTGTGAGGATTTCTGTTTTCTTTCTGTTGAGGTGTAATCCACACTGAAGGCTGTGGTCTTTGATCTTCATCAGTAAGTACTTCAAGTCCTCTTCACTTTCAGCAAGCAAGGTTATGTCATCTGCATAACGCAGGTTGTTAATGAGTCTTCCTCCAATCCTGATGCCCCGTTCCTCTTCATATAGTCCAGCTTCTTGGATTATTTGCTCAGCATACAGATTGGATAGGTATGGTGAAAGACACAACCCTGATGCACACACCTTTCCTGACTCTAAACCATGCAGTATCCTCTTGTTCTGTTCAAACAGCTGCCTCTTGATCTATGTACAGGTTCCTCATGAGCACAGTTAAGTGTTAACGAATTCCCACTCTTTGTAATGTTATCCATAATTTGTTCTGATCCACGCAGTCGAATGCCTTTGCAAAGTCAATAAAACACAGGTAAACATCTTTCTGGTATTCTCTGCTTTCAGCCAGGATCTATCTGACATCAGCAATGATATCTCTAGTTCCACATCCTCTTCTGAATGCGGCTTGAATTTCTGGCAGTTCTCTGTTGATGTACTTCTGCAGCCGCTTTTGAATGATCTTCAGCAAAATTTTACTTGTGTGTGATATTAATGATATTGTTCAATAATTTCCACATTTGGTTGGATCACCTTTCTTTGTAAGATGCATAAATATGGACCTCTTCCAGTAGGTTAGCCAGGTAGCTGTCTTCCAAATTTCTTGGCATAGACAAGTGAGCACTTCCAGCACTGCATCCATTTGTTGAAACATCTCAATTGGTATTTCAACAATGCCTGGAGGCTTTTTTTCGCCAATGCCTTCAGTGCAGCTTAGACTTCTTCCTTCAGTTCCCTTGGTTCCTGATCATATGCTACCTCCTGAAATGGTTGAATATCGATCAATTCTTTTTGGTATAGTGACTCTGTGTATTCCTTCCATCTTCTTTTGATGCTTCCTGCATCATTTAATATTGGGGAAGAGAGGGTGGGGGAAGATGCTGATATGACTATGATTCAGCTCTAACAATAGCTAAACAGAGACAACTGTGGTTGTGAAAACTGTAATGGTCAAAGCTGCAACTGTCAAAGACCAGATTAAGGAGAAGGCCCCTGCAAGGCTAGATCAGTACAGTGGCAACTCCTAAAGTCCCTTAAGAGTTTTGGTATGCTGATACCTCAGGAGAGGCTCAGGACAAGAGATACAGTCTTTTAGTCCAACGATCCCAGATGTGAAAAGAAGTGAAGCTGAGATGACACACGTTTGGAGAACCTGGCCAGATCAGATGGATACCTGTAGCAGACCTGCATGGCTGGCATCTGAGTGACAACACTATGAAAGGAGTTATTGCCCTAGGGATGAACTGTTAATAACTGGTTTAGACTAAGACTGTAATCCTACTGGATAAATGTACGAGGAGGGGAAAATAAAACTGTAAATATTAAATATGTGAAAGAACCCATGGCAAATAGGCTAGAGAGTGGTCCTTAGCTCAATGAGTCCCTTTACGTGGCCTTTTGCATTGGTTCTTTGGAAAAACAGCTTGGGAGATATTTCCCCCAAGCCCTGAGTTGTTTACCTGTGTCTAAATTCTTTGCAGTAGCAATTTGGGGGGATGGGGGAGTCCTAGGGTATATCCTACCCCAGAGAGTTTGTTACTTTTGTCCAGGGGATTTCCCTGGCTCATTGACATTTCCTGGGTAAGCTGTAAATAACTTGATAGTTTGAGACTTCTGCCTGGTAATTAACAAGAGCTGAGTTGATTGACATCTCATGGGTAACTAAGGATTGGCTAACCCCCGGTCTGGTGAGGGAGGCCTCAACTTGTAGCTAATGAGAATTGTGAAATATAAACAGCAGAAACACAGAAGACTGAAGGGCCTCCTGGTTGAGAGAAAGATGCTGGCTAAGATCTGGGCTGGCAGAGAAGCAGAGCCACAGACAGCCGAGCAGTCCCGAAGCAGCTACACTGGCTATAATTGGGCCAGTTAGCGGCAGAGAGGCCGACATCAGAGAGACCTTGTAAAAACGGCATGGCTGGGGCATCTGGCCTCCTCTAATCTGACAAGCAGATTATCAATATCCACAGCCCAAGGCTGATTGCTATGAGGTTAGACATGCCACTACCTTCTAAATTTTTACTGATTTTGACACCAGATGGCCCTCCCATGGCACTCTCTACCTCTCTGCTGGGTTTGATAATTCATTGCAATGGCCACACTCAACTCACAGACTATACTCACCATTATAGGGTTTATTCAGAAGTAACAGGTTACAATTCAGGTTCCAGAACACTCAGGACACATTCTTCAATCTGGACAGCCTCTTCCCAGCCGTGCCTGCCTGGCCTCTGCTCTGCTCAGGCAAGTGCAATAAAGCTTTTTTAGCTCTGCTGATAAATACCCAGAGGCAGCCAACTCCGCTAGTAAACCTCAGCCCGAAGCCTGACCCAGCTCTAGTACTGAAGGACAGCAAACCTAGCTCTATCAAATGTCTGGACACACCCTCCTCTGCCAGCAACCTCCTGCCTGAAGGCACTCAACTTCCTCACTCTGTGCAGTCTCCTACTGCCATTTCTCTGCTGCCACTTATCACCATCTTTGGTGTTAACCTGGTTCCAGGAGCTTCTTAGTGTAGCGGTCCTGGTCCGAATGACACGCCCCACTCTTGGCTCTTCTTTCTTGGCGTTGGTGAGATCCTCCCTTCCTGCCTCTGTGATGGCTCATTTTAAGCGTAGCGGGATGGCAAAACTGACTAATCCCCTTGTTAGTTTCCATACATCTTATTTGTATGGTCTTACTACCACAAGGGTGCCATGCACGTTATTTACATTATTAGCAAGTTATCCAATCCCCTTGGTGGGCCACAAGCACCTCATTTGCATAGTCTCACCTAGTCATTTGGTGGGAGTTACAAAGACTATGGCTAGAAGCAATTCACTGCACCTTAGACCACCCCCTGGCTCTCTTAGACATTGGCTTTCTTATACCTGAAAATTTAAACTCCCTCTCCCAACCACTTTACCAGTTTAAAGCAGTCATTAACTATTAGTCCTTCAGTAGGGCAGAGTCCTCAGGGTGAGGTCACCCAGGTACCAGCCACTGAGGTCTGCTGTAGGTGTCTTATCTGATCTGGTCAGGTTTCACCTTTACTGGCCTTTGATAAAATTTCACTGAGAGATTATTCACACTAACAACTGAATCATATAATCTTATCAGTATCTTCCCCCACCCTCTCTTCCCCAGAACCATCAGGAAAAGAGGCATCTATTCAGTGGGGATCCTCCCTTGTCTCCCTCATTTTGAGCGTAAGCAAACTCACCAAAGTGCGTAAGCCAGCCACTTCATGCCTTTATCTCCCTCATTTTGATAGCTAATGTTTAAATTGCCTGTCCCTATCAAGCCAGTATCCTGAGATAACAAGCATGCTCCTTGGTCTTGAAGAATCTTCTGTTCCATTTGGAATTTTGAGCATCTGTATCCATAAGCAAATGCCAGACCAGAGCAGGCCATTAAATTGCAGTAATCTACACCAGCTCATGGTGTTAAACATCTTTCTGTTCATTCGGTTGGGTTCTGGTCAGCTCATCCCTAGCCCCTGCGGGCTAGGTCAATGGGTACCAACTATAGGCTCGGGAGTCTGCACACACCTCCAGGCACTTCAGACTAGCCAGCCTCTTCTCTCTCATCTTTAGCCCCCCATGGGCTAGGTCAACATGCACTACTCGTAGACTTGGGAGTACATACAACTTCTTGTACTTCAGACTAGCTAGCCCTTTCTCTCTCTTTCATCCTCAGCCCCCATGGGCTAGGTCAAGGAGTACCAACGGAACCCATCTCTTCAGTGCTGAACTTTCCCCATTTCTACTCATGACTGGACCCAGGTGGTCACCACAGGTGAGCATCCTAGATTGTCTACTTGCCAGCTCCCTTTAACTTCTAGTCTTGGAAGGGGGTTCTTCTGATGGGCACTGACTTTTCCTGCCTCAATGTACCTAAAGGCAAACTGCTTGCTTGCTCAAAATTTAAAAATGTAAACTAATCATTTTTTATGCAGATCTTTCCTTCAAATGCAAATTTCCTGTTCTCTCAGCAGTTCTGGGTGGGTCTGCACATCTTTTCAAATGCAAATTTCCTGACTCCCAAGGGATAAGCAGGGGCTCAGGTATACACAGGGCTACTGCATTGAAATGAACAGCCTATGTTTCTTTTGGGCAAATTCTAGTTCCCCTTTTAGCATATCTAATCAATTATTGGTTGAGGTGGAGTTACATACTCTCTGTAATCTATAACATTTAATATTCATTTCTATCATACATTTAGTGTTCTACAACACAAAGAAGGAGAAACATTCAATAACCATAGTACATTCAAATAAACACATAACCCTTTTTAAAACATTCTAGTTTTATTTTCTCTGCCTCTTGACTATCATTTCATTCATATGTATTTGGTCTTGAGCCTCTTGCTGGGTGGAACCAGTAGACCTTGGCCCCCTATCAATCATATTGTTTAATCAACCTGGCTTTTGCCCCAGGCCACTCCAGATGCAGCTCTTCTCCTCTCAGTTGCAGCATAACATCACTTACTTTCTTTTCAGCCATTTGTCGCACATGGGGTTACCATGAATGGGAATAGACTCAACAGAAACTAACAAGAAGAAGAAGCAACATTCCAGGTATCCATCATCTTTTGTTTTAAAAATTCATGGTACTTAATTCATCCACAGGCACGAACTCAGACTTTCATTCATTCCATTTACACAATAGAGCAACTGATGTGTATGCTTTTGGTTTAAAATCAGATTACATCTCGATATCAATGCACATATTTATGTACAATGAGCATATCAGGCTTTCCCCAGACTCCTGCATATGATTTCCCTCAGGATACACTTTGTAGCCATACAATGAAGTAGAAATTTTTGCTAGTCACTAGCCCCAGTGAATTTATCTCAGTTTATTCCTGGGTTTTGGGGCACATAAAATAAGACATAATTGGTCATTGAAGGCACTACCACATTCACTGCATTCATAGGCACTGCCACGTTCACTGCATTCATAAGGATTCTTTGCTGTACTAAATCAGTGTTATTATCTGATGTGTCACTTCTGGCAAGAGGCTGTCCCAAAAGGACTATGTTCCTATTTGATAGGAGTCCACTCGTGTTTATTGATGTCTGAGCTGCCACAGAAGTCATGTGCACAGTCACTGTATTAACAGGGCTCTTCTCCTGCATGAGATCACTGGTATGTGATGAACTGTGATAAGCTGCAGAAGGGCCTTTCACTTTGACTGAATCTACACATTTCTCTCTTGTGTGTATTCTTCTATGTTTAACAAGGAAATACATATAGGCAAAAGTTTTTCCACACTCATTGCAGCCATATGGTCTCTCTCCTGTGTGAGATCTTTGATGTATAATGAGCCTTTGCTTTGTGGGGAAGGCTTTTCCACATTCACTGCATTGAAAGGGTTTCTCTCTTCTGTGGTGTTTCTGATGTCTAATGAGACTTGACTTCTGAGAAAAAGATTTTCCACATTCAGTGCACTGAAAGAGTTTGTGACATTTCTGATGTCTAATAAGCCAAGACTTCTTGATGAAGGCTTTCCCACATTCACTGCATACATGCAGTTTATCTACCTTTTGAGTTTTCTGGTGCTTAATGAGTTGGCACTTAGTGGTGTTGGATATCCGACTCTCAGGGAATTTAGAGTCAGTACGAAACAGCTCATGGTCAGCATGGTGAAAGATTTTCTCACCTCTGTTAAGCTCAGCAGAGTTGTTTATTTCATAGTTTTTGCTCTGTTTGACTAAAGTTAAATTTGACCTCACAAATTTTTCGTGTAAGTCAAGTATACCATGATTTGGCCTAAAGGGAAAATGACTCTTGTGCTGATGAACAATATTTTCCAATGTATTATGTTCATAGCATTGTTTCATTTTATCCATCCTGTTTTCACTATTCATGTGTTCAGAAAGATGATTATCAAATATCCAGATTTCTAGGAAAGAAGAGAACAATGAATCCTTCCATCATCTCCATTAGGAATAAACTGATTAAAACGTGCTTTTATGTAAAGTGGCTCTTTAGTGACACCCCTATGGTATGAGTGTAAATAAAACTCCACACTTAATATTCCTTGCACACTGCTAAACACACAATATACACAACCCGAACAGTAAAGGCAGTTAGTATACAAACAAGGATAGATCATATATAACAAATAAACACGGATTTAGCTGCTTCCTAAAAAAGGCCAAGAGAAATGTGTACAGACTGTAAAATATAAGCAAGTCACTGTGAACAGCAAACAAGGAGGATGGAGGGCCACCTGCTCCAAACTGGTGAAGTACAGATTCATTCATTCCACAAATCTGTACTGAATGACAACTATGCAGCAGGGAAAGTTGGATTTGAGAAGAATGCAGAATGCTACATTTCGGACAAAACAATTTTGGCACATACAAAGTAAAGGTATTGGTGGTTCAAAAACATGTTCTTTTTGTTTACAGAGCCTATATTCTACTTTGGTAAAATGATTTAAAAAAGCAAGGAAAAACATAAAGAAAGTTAGCTGTAGATTGTGAAATGTGGTTTGAAAGAGAGGGTAGGGAGAAGGAAATGAAGATTCATTTTGGAGGAAGAGGTTCACTGATGGAATGTTTTCGAGGTTGGGGGGTTGGGTTAAGGTAAAGAAAGTAAGGAATCAAGAGTTGTGGCTAAGGATTTGACTTCAGTACTATCTTTTAATAAGATGAGAAATTATAATTTCTGAATTAACTGAAATAACTGAAGCACAGAATGTTCAAGCAAACATTCTAAAACATATCAATTTCCAGATGGTTATTACACATCCAAGTACAGAAATGAAACTCACAAGGATTCATAAATCTTGAGAAAAATTTTGACTGGAGGTAAAAATTCGAAATACTTTAGTATATAAATATGACTTAAGGATAGAGAATAGAAGAAGATCATGTTCAGAGAACAAAAGTTTTAATCATTCTAACACATAGAGCTTTGTAACTAGAACAGTCTCCTAAGGCAATGAAGTGAATACAGTGATAACATTTACAATGAATTAGGAGAAAGATTAGAATTAGTAAATATACAAAGAAATTAAGTTGAAGTAGATGTTATTATGATCTGGTTTATGCTGGATCTGAGAATGTAGGATTTTAAAAATGATTTTTCAAATGAGTAAAATACACAGAATAAAATTTATGTTAGACAATATCAAAGGAGAACGGAAGAATTTTAAAGAATTAGGAGAACAAATGAGAAAATGAAAATGAGTACCTTTGGAGAACCTCAGAGTGCGGGAAAAGAGAAGATGAGGAAGCAGATAAAGGCACAATGAGAGACCAGCTTCCTGTGGGGACACAACATCCAAGGAGGGGTTGGATGTAAGCAAGTGAAATCAGTATTTCTCAGTGGGGATCACTTCTCAGCCTTTTGGCTAAGATGAAGTGCAGTATTACCAACGGGGGAGGAAGGTGCCATACTTGGAGGACAGTTATGAATTCAAAGTTCTGTCCGTGGAGAGAGGCCTAGAAGGTAGAATTTCACAGCAAGAGAGGTGGAAGGATACGAAGAATGTAAAGATCTAAGAATCCTATGAAGAAGCAAACTATGCAAACAAAAGTATAAAGATGCATGTCAAATTAACAGGGCTCTGATCACAGAAGAGATACACGGGTATGTTTTTCTCTAAACTCTTACAAAGAAAAAGATAACTCACATGAGAGAGGGGTATGTGGAGGCACTGTTATGTATCCCCAGACACCCTCATAGCTGAGAACAGTCTCTGACTAGAATGTGACTTCCATAGACTTCTCCCATTGCTGCTTTCCGCTCACTCACCTGAAAAGGTTCGACTCTGGCTTTCGTCTAACACAGTCCATGGCTGTTCTCCTCGCTCCAACCTGGAGAGTGCATCTGGTTTGCTAACTTCATACCCTGTTCATGGGAAATCACAGAATCTTAGACTCACCAAGTTGAAATTTGGTTTGTGAAGACTACAGAATGCTACACTGGTCAAAAAACAATATTCAGTCATACGAAGTAAAGGTTTTTCTCTCAGGAGAGGGAGAATATACCCACTTATCTCAAGGTGCAGGGTGGACTGAGAATCTACCACTTCAGAGCAGCAAACAATCCAAAGCTTGCAACAGTTAAGAAAGGAAAGGTCAGTGACTAGCCACCCTCTGAGGGAGACAGGGGAGCTGTCCTCACCCATGGACACCAGGTTTCCATAGTTCTCCAACATCACATCCCGGTATAGGTCCTTCTGAGCAGGGTCCAGGAGCTCCCACTCCTGCCAGGTGAATTCCACAGCCACATCGCTAAATGTCAGTGACGCCTGTAATAACAGGGTTCCATTTCATGACGTTACTTCTTTTTGATGATATGGTTGAAATGTGAAGAAAGTTGTTCTGCTGATTTAGTCTATATACCGCATATGCTGCATCTATATATCGAATGTTGTGTTTTTTTAATACCTTGTAAAAGAAGCAAAATTCTAACAAAATACTTTGTATTTTTGTATTCAATCATCCACTCATCCATCAAATCATAAGTTCCTATAATGAGGAGCAGTGAGATCCTCTTACTAAGCTAGAAACATCTCACATTCACACACACACACGCACACAATCATGTGTATGTGAATGTGTATCTGTATACATGTTGATATATGTGTGTGTATATATGCATAGTACATGTATATATATACGTGTCTGTGTGTGTAAGTGTGTATATGTATTTGGCTATCTATATACTAAGAGATAAATAATTGTTAGCGACAGCTGGGAGAACAAAACATGTTCCTACATTCAACATGAGCCTTCAGAGCCAGTATCAGAATCTACAGAGAAAAGACCTCAGGTCTCTGAATTACAAGAAATAACACGTTTAATAAGTGTGTTTAATCTGTAGAAAGGAATTAAAGAAGCTATTAAAAATATTTAAAGAACAAGAGACAAGAAAATTGAGTGGATTTGGGAAAAATAATAAACACACACACACACATTATATATACACACACGTATGTATGTGAACAGACAAGTTAACAGCACATAAATACACTGAACAGATAATTGTCAGCTATAATTTACAATTTAAGAAATTACTGAAAATGTAGAAGAGAGTGAGACAGAATATAAAGGGAAGGTTAGTAAACACGCATAGAGTGAGAATGTCTAACATATGCCTGTTCATAACTTCCGAAACAGAAAACAGAGTAAGGTAGAAGCAAAATCCAAAAATCTCACTCTGCGCACACAAATAAGGTTTTACTGAACAAAAGACCTGTGACAGGCAGATTCTAAGACAGCCTCATGGTCATATTCACACCTTTGTACAGTCTCCTCTTCAGCATGGGCTGCCCTTGCAACTTTTGCCTATCTAACAGAATATGACAAAAGTGATGGAATGCCATTCTGTCATTAAATTACATATTAGATATGTTACTTCCGTACGGCTGGTTTTGAGGAAGCAAGTTTCCGTGTTTGGGAGACCCAAGTGGCAAGAAACTGAGAGCTGCCTCTGGCCAACATACAGTGAGGAACTGAGGCTCTCATGGAACTGAATCCAGGCCACAACCAAGTGAGCTTGAAAGGAGACCCCTCCCCATTCGAGCCTCAGACCAGACCCCAGCCCTGGCCAACAACTTTACTGCAGTCTTGAGAGAGACCAAGAAGCAGAGGACCAAGAGAGGCTGTGCCTGGATTCCTGACCACAGAAGCTGCGAGATAGTGAATGTGAGCTGTTTTAAGCCTCTAAAATGTTGGAACACTTTGCTGGGAACCAACAGGTAAGTTACACAAGACCTAAATGTAAAAAAAAACAAGGTACAAAAATAATGGAAAAAATACAGAATATATTTATGACACAGGTGAAAAGCCAGAAAGGGAAAACATGAAATGTAAAACCTCTGCATGGAAAAAGACAAGAGACAGTTTGGAAAAAAAATTTTCTAAAAAACTTTTAAAAAAAGATCAATACACAGTGGATAGAAACAACTCCTTTAAATCAGTAAGACTAATCAGAACTTACAAATGAGCAAAGGATACCTACAGGTATTCCAGAAAACAAATAATCTAACTGGCCAACACAAGAAAGATCTCAACTTCACCTAATAAGAAAAATACGAAAGAAAGCAAGACCGGAAAACACTTGACCATACAGACTGTTGAAGAGTGATGACACTTGATAACACTGCAATAACAACTATTGGAAAGATCAGGGGCACTGGATGCTCTTTCATATCACGTACTAGACACTCTTCTAAACAGACTAATTTCATCTCCACAATAACCGTATGGGACTCCTTTATCATCATCCCCATTTCACAGACAGGAAAGCTCAGGTGTACAACAACTAAAGGGCATGTGGAAGGTCACAGACCTCCTACTTCCAAATCTCTACTCAAACACCAGTTCATTGAGAATCATTTGACAGCTGTGCATTGCTCCCATTTTACAAGTATGGTTACGTTTAACTAATAGATAAACCTAGACCACCACAAGCTAAGTCCATAGGTTAACCTGTGTTGGTCTCCTGGTCTATTCCTACAGGGGTCTATGAAGAATCCGGGAAGAAACAGCCATAGGAAACCTTCTTTTGCATTATGAAAATGCTATTGTTCAGGACACTGTCCACCACATCACCTACAGGAAGAACCATCAAAGAAACTTACTCAGATAAAACTCCCATGAAGTATTAAAATCACCTGAGGCACTGATCTTCTTTCTCTCCCAAAACCGGCCATATCATTTAAATTATAAAGATTCTCTTATATTGGCCAGAGAAATATTACATGTTAGTTGACAGCTTACACAACCCACAGGATCGTCCAGTCACATATTATGTTCACTGTCAATAATTTACTGTTAATCTCATGAACAATATATTCTTGAATCTACTTTGCCTGGTGTTGAAATCAGACTCTAAGTTTATTTCTCTCCAGCTCTGACTTTTCTAAATTTATACAATTTAGATTAACTGAACTAACCTTTTATCAAAAACCAAAAACCAAACCCATGGGCGTCGAGTTGATTCTGACTCATAGCCACCCTATAGCACAGAGTAGAACTGCCCCATATAGTTTCTAAGGAGCAGCTGGTAGATTCGAAGCCAAGCTGGTTAGCAGCCAAGCCCTTTACCACTGTGCCACCAGGGCTCCAAGGGCCGCCAGGCCTCTACAAATCCATTAGGGAACAAAGAAAAGCAAAAAACAAACCAAAAGTCACCTGGTCCTCGACCATTTTCTTTTATTCTTGTGACATGACCAGCATCCAGGATGCTGTGTTTTCTGGATCAGCTCTAAATTTTCATTCAGAAATCTCAGTCTCCCTTGAAGGGTGTCCCCAGAAACGACAAAACCCAAATCGTGGAACCTCTTCCTCCTTTCTTCAATAGATTCTATTGCTGCTGGAAAGTCAGGACCTGTAAGCTGAAGAGAAAATTCAATGTCAGTGGTTGTAAAAATGGCATGGCAGCGGTGTCCGACGTCCTCTAACTTCACAAGACGGAGGGAGAATCACCATCAATATCCCAAGGCTGATTCCTATGAGGCAGAAGTCAGACATGCCTCCTCTCTTTGCCATCTTTGCCAATTCTGACACCAATCATACCCACCCCCCAAGGCATTCTCTAATTCTCTGCTGGTTTTGATAATTTATTGCAATGGCCACACAGAACTCACACACAATACAATGATTATGAGGTTTATTAGGGAGATAATAGCTTACAATTCAGGTTCAGGAATGCTCAGGATACAGTCCTTCCATCACGACAGCCTCTTCCCAGCTATACCCACAGGCACGCTTCTCTCTGGCCCTCAGCTTCTGCCCAACTTGAGCAAGTGTTACAAAGCCCTTTTAGCTCCACAGATAAATGCCCAGAGGCACGCCACTCTGTCAGGAAGCCTCAGCCTGAAGATGCCCAGCTCTAGCTACATGGGTCTGCAAACCTAGCTCCACCAAGTACCCAGAGGCACCCTACTCTGCCAGCAAGCATTCTGCCCGAAGGCATTCAGATTTCTCACTCTGTGGGCCGGGATGCCCACTGCGCTGTCTCCTGCCGGTCTCCTCCCGGTCTCCTCCCAGTCTCCTGGAGTCTCTTGGTTCTCTTGCCTCTGCTGCCGCTGTTTCTCTGCCATTGCTTCTTGCCATCTTTGGTGCTATAGCACTCTCTGTCTCCTGGTTCCAGGAGCTTCTCTGCATGGGGATCCCAAGTCAAAGGACTCGGTCTGCTCCTGGCTCCTCTTCCTTTGTAGTGGTGAGATCTTCTCTCTTTCTTGTCTCTGGGATGGCTCTTTTTAAGCCTAGCGGGATGGCAAAATTGACCAATCCCTTCATTAGGGCTCCTGAGACCTTATTTGCATGGCCATACCCAATCACTTGGGTAGGAGTTACAAGACCATGACAAGAAAGGCCACATAAAAGTGATCCATCGTAACACAGTGGTACGTTTCCTCTAGGCACAGATGTTGTCATTGCTTTTGACAATCACCTTACCAAAAAGTCCCCAATATTGTTGAGTGTCCCTTTATTTTGTGCCTCAGAACATTTTACATTCATGGGGAATAAAACGTAAGATTCAGAATTTGCAGACATATCGGTTAAAAATGTCTTTTCAAAAAATGGATAATCAGATATACATGTGAAAGAAGAAAATAAGGTTCATTGCTACCTCACAATGTACACAAATATCCATTCCTGTTCAACTGTGATGCTCAATGAAAAACCAAATCCATAAAGTTTTAAGAAGGTAAGATGATATTAGAGTATTGGAACATATTTTAAACAGGCCACCTATAACACTAACATGAAGTGAGGACCATTCTGCTGCAGGAACTGTTAAGTGGTACAGCCTCTTTAGAAAACACTTAGGCATCATCAATTAGGTGCAAGTTATACATAAATTTTGACATAACAATTTAAGTTTGAGGTATACATCCAGGTATATATCCCCCACACCCCAATAATGACTGCATATTTGAACCACAAGTATGGTGCAGTGAATTACTTAATACGGCTCCTTTAGCCATACTTGGTCTTATAAGAAAATAACTAGATTGGACTATGTTTGTGGCCCACCAAGGGGATTGGACAGCTTACTAATTATGCAAGTAAAGTACATGGCACACTTGTGGGTATGAAACTATTCAAATAAAGTGTATAGAACCCTAACAATGGGATTGATCAGTTTTACCATCTCGATATGCTTAAAAAGAGAGCCAAACCCAGAGCAGAGGGAGGATCTCACTGCCACAAGAAGATGAGAGCAGAGCATGTCCTTTGGATCCAGGGTCCCTGAGCTGAGAACCTGCTAGAACAGGAAACAGAGAGAAAGAGAGCTTTAACACTGGATACAGCACGAGATGGCGAGAAGCAGTAGCAGAGAAATGGTGGCTTGTAGAACCAGGAGACCAATGTGAGATGGTGTGCTGGTCTTCCTGGCCCATGAAGCAAGGTGACTACAATGGGCCTACTGACTCATGGAGTGTGAGACCTGAGAGTCTTTGGGCAAGGGGCTTCCTGGCGGAGTGGGGTGTCTCTGGGCACTTGTCAGTGGAGCTAGGTTTACCCACCCTCGGAGGAAGACAGCTCAATGCCTTCGGGCCAAGGCTTACTGGTAGAGTGAGGTACCTCTGGGGACTTACTGGTATACCTACAGAGCTTTATAACACTTACGGAAGCAGGGAAGAGGTGAGGCTGAGAGACCAAGAGGCTGAGGGACAGAGAAGAGGCATGCCTGTGGTCACAGCTGAGAAGAAGCAGTTCTGATCGAAGAACTGTATACAGAGTTGTTCCTGATCCTAAATTGTAATCTGTTAGTTCCCTAATAAACCCGATAATCGTAGCATTATGTGTGAGTTCTGTGTGGCCATTACAACAAATTAGTGTGGCCATTACAATGAATTATCGAACCCAGCAAAGAAGTAGAGTGTACCTCTTCCCAGCCGTGCCCATAGACATGCCTCTCCCTGGCCCTCGGCCTCTGCCCAGAAGAACTCAGCTTTCTCTCTTCTTGGGCCAAGAAGCCCACCACACCATCTCCTACTGCTGGGCCTCTGCTATCACTGCTTCTCACCATCTTCAGGGTTACAACTCGCTCTCTTTCTCAGTCTCCTACTTCCAGGAGCTTCTCAGCGTAGGGATCCCGGGTCCAAAGGATGTGCTCTCTGCTCCTGGCTGTTCTTCCTTGCTGGTGGTGGTATCTTCTCTTTCCGGCTTCTGCGGTGGCTCATTTCAACCCAGCAGGATGGCAAAAATGACCAATCACCTCTGGTGGGCCACAATTACCAAATCTGCAGAGTCCTGCCCAATCACTTGGGTGGGAGTTACAAGACCATGGTAAGAAAGGCCACATAAAAGTGATCCATTACGAGACTATTTTGTCCTGTAAGCCTTCATCTTGGGTGAGAATGGCAGCACAATTGGAAGAGCATAGTCAATGTCACTTAAATGTGTACGTAAAAAGTTTTGAAATGGTGTATCTTTGGCTATGTGTATTTTCACCAAAAAAAAAAAAAGTTGAGAATTCAGAGGGTTAAAATGTTGTGGGGTTGTTAACCAAAGTCATAAAACAGCATGTGTACTACTGTTACATGAGAAACTGTTTGTTCTGTAAGCCTTCACCTGAAGTACAATAAAATACTAAAAAAAAAAAAAAAAAAGTGATCCATTATACTGCAGAGATAAAGATCTGTAACACTGAAGAGAGCAAGAAGCAAGAAACACTAGCAGGAGAAACCAGCAAGAGACGGCCAAGTGTGCTTTGCAGCCCTCGGAGTGAGAAAGCTGAGTGCCTCTAAACAAGAGGCTTGTTGGCAGAGTGGGGTGCCTCTGAGCACTTGGTGGAGCTAGGTTTCTTGACTCATGGAGCCAGAGCAGAGTGCCACTGGGCTGACACTTCCTGGTGGAGTGGGGTGCCTCTGGGCATTTATCAGCAGAGCTAAGAGAGCTCTGTAAAACTTCCCTGAGAAGGACACAGGCAGAGGGGCCAGAGAAAGGCATGCCTGCAGACACAGCTAAAAAGACACTATCATGATAGAAGAATTACCTTGAAGGTTCCTGAACCTATATGGTAACCTGTTACTTTCCTAAAAAATTCCATAATCGTGATTATTGTCTGTGAGATCTGTGTGGCCACTGCAATAAATTATCGAACCCAGCAGAGAAGTAAAAAGTGCCATGGGAGAGATGGTTGGTGTCAGAATTGGTAAAGATGGAGGAGAGAGAAGACATGTCTGACCTCTGCCTCATAGGAATCAGCCTTGGCTTGTTGATCTTAATTCTCCCTCCCCCCTGTTAAGTCGAAGGAGGTCAGATGCCACCGCTGCCACGTCATTTTTATAGAGCTTCTCAGCACAGAGGCTCAGGGCTAAAGGACACACTCAACTCCTGGCTCTTCTTTCTTGATGGTACTGAGGTCCCCCTTTCCACCTCTTGGACTGCTCATTTCAAGCCTAGAGGGATGGCAAAACTGATCAATCCCTTGTTAGGCTTTCATGCACCTTATTTGCATGGTGCCACCCACAAGGGTCCTCTGCACCTTACTGGCATTTGCAGCAAGTTGTCCAATCCCTTTGGTGAGCCACAAGCACCTTATCTGCACAGTTTCACCCAATCATTTTGTAGGAGTCACAAAACCACACACGCCTAGAAGGGCTATATTAAGTAATTCACTGCACTACATCCACTTCACAAGATTCACAATTGTGCTGATCCTGATTCTTACCCTTCAGGAATCTAGCCGATTGTTTATGACTCATTACACCAAGACACCCCCCAGTAGACTTTCACATACAAACTTGGGTAGAACTGTGTCATATATGGGAACTCATCTCTATGCCTTTCCTAAACACTAACAATGGGAACTGAAATTAGACAAACATGGATTTACTGGGATATGCAACTTTCAAATAAACTAGGATAAGGGTCATGTTGCCAGAGGCATGAAAAATTAACAAAATACAGATTATTAGCAAAGCAAGAAGTGTGAATTTATGTCGTTTTGTGGGCCATAAGGTCTCCCATACAACGACTCAACTACGTTTGCAACGGGAGAGTAGCTACAGAGTCACGCGTGTTGTGGATTAGCCCTAGGTCTGTACTTAGCTAACCCATGGATTAGATGAGAAAAGACATGATTATCTAAATGAAGAATTTCGCACTACTGCCTGGGGACTGTACCCCCTTCTGTCCCAGCAGCTGATTTTCCAAGCTTAACTCAACCACTAGCCAGGGGTCCTGGGCTTCCAAAGCTTCAGACCTTACAAGCCTCTGTAGCACAGGCACAGATCACCCCCACCCCCGCATTAAGGCGAAATCTGGATCACACACCCTGTAGAAGTCCATCCCTCCGGTCCAAACATCACTGCGCCCCATATTAAATCCCGAACCCGAACCAGACACCGCATTCGCCGTAAATACTACCTCTACCCCTTACAAGAAGAGAGATCCGCAAACATCCCGTACCCTGACAGTCGGACAGCCTTAATCTTTGTACAAAGGCGCTCATACAATCCAAAGGAATCGATCCCCACCTACTTGCCCCCAAACAACTCCACCACGGCGCTCCCCTCAGGAACTCCATGGGTCCTCACTACACCATGTCCACACACCTCACTTGCCTCGTTCCAAGGACAAAAGAAACACTGACTTGATTTTCTCCTAAACTACGATGAGTTCCGAAAACTTGCACTTCCGTGAACAGATCCTACTTCGCAACCGGTAGTGCAGAATCCTTGTCCGCCTACGGAGGCCGGCGAGGGTTCTAACCGTTTGAAGGACTGTGGTAAACGGGATTTAGTGTATAGTACTTCACAAGGTAATATGTCTGCGCCCTTTTTAACAGAACTACCTAGAGGCGGCCATATTTGAATACCCGCCGTACAGAACGCAAGACACCGACAGCTCTAGAGCCAGTAGTCAGGAATGGCTAAGAGAAGAAGAAGCCACAGACAGTGTCCTGTTTCCTGGCTTCTCGATCCTTACGGAAAATAGATTTCAGAGGCTCCAGCTTCACAAGGAAAACATAGAACCAATCAAATTGATATCAGCAGGCTTGGCATAAAAATAGTATGGCCACGCCCCTTTAAACAGTATGTTTAAAAAGAAAAAAAAAGTTTTCAAACGGACAAGTGAGAATTCAAGTGTCTGTATAGCAGAGACCCTCGACAAGCCAGTAAGCGAACAACCACAGAAATCTTCTGATTGAAAACGGCTTGGGAGAAGCAGTTTTAAGGACAGAAAAAGATTTAGAGAAGGTGGTACTGAATGAGAATGACCATCACAGACAGGGCAAAAGAGCAGATGGGATGAGCCTAGGTTATATTTGGAGTGGAACATAGGGGAAAGTCCTTTAAAAGTGAGGACAGTAAAAGGCAAGTAGATTACCAGGCCTTTCTTCCTAGTCTGTCTTAGTAGGGAAGCTCTGCTGAAACCTCTTCAGCATCATAGAAACAAGCAAGCTTCCACTGACAGGAGGTGAGCGCACTTGAGGTGCATTTGCCAGGGATCAAACCCAGGCCTCCCACGTGGTAAGTGAAAATTCATCCACTGAGTCACCACTGCCCTCAATTTATTTCTCCTCCATTCCATTTCAGACCCAGTTGTCATTATTGCACAAGTGTGGTGCAGTGAATAACTTTATATAGCCCATCTAGCCATAGTGTCTGTGACTCCCACCAAGTGACTGGGTGGAACTATGCAAATGAAGTGCTTGTGGCCCACCAAGAAGACTGGATAGCTTGTTAATAATGTAAACACAGTACATGGCACACTTGTGGTGGCAGGACCATGCAAATAAGTTGTATGGATCTCTAACCAGGGGATTGGTCAGTTTGCCAAGCCACTAGGCTAAAGAGAAACCTAAAGACAGAGAAAGGAGCTACAACACAGAAGAAGTGACAGCAGGGCAAGATGGCTGCAATAGGGCTTCCTGACTGATGGAGGTAAGAAATGTAACACTTACTGGAGAAGGCCCTCAACAGGTCCCAGTGGCAGCAAGGCCCCTAGTAGGGCCTAATGGCAGTGCTCAAAAATAAGCTGACCTGATCAGGGAACTGTGTCCTGAGTTGTTGTTCCTGTTACTTCCGAGGGGATTTTGATCCTGAGTTGTACCCTGTAACTCCTCTATTAAACCACATGATTATGAGTATTGTCTGTGAGTTCTGTGTGGCCACTGCTATGAATTATCAAACGCAGCAGAGAATTAGATAGTGCCGTGGGAGGAACAGATGTTGTCAGAATTGGTAAAAAGGTTGAAAGGTGTCTTAGTCATCTAGTGCTGCTATAACAGAAATACCACAAGTGGATGGCTTTAACAAAGAGAAGTTTATTTCCTCACAGTAAAGTAGGCTAAAAGTTCAAATTCAGGACATCAGCTCCAGGGGAAGGCTTTTTCTCTCTGTTGGCCTTCTCATCAACCTTCCCCTGGACTAGGAGTTTCTCTGTTTAGGGACCCTGGGTCCAAATGATGCACTCTGCTCCCAGCACTGCTTTCTTGGTGATATGAGGCCCCCCTATCTCTCTGCTCACTTCTCTCTTTTATATCTCAAAAGAGATTGCCTCAAGATACAATCCAATCTTTTAGATTGAATCCTCCCTCACTAACCTCATAGAAGCAGGATTTACAACATATAGGAAAATTGTAGTGGGTATTCCATTGTGTGGATATACCATAATTTCTTTATCCATTTGTCTGTTGATGGGCACCTAGGTTGCTTCCATATCTTTGCTACTGTGAACAGTGCTGCAATGAACATGAGTGTGCATATATCTATTCATGCGATGGCTCTTATTTCTCTAGATTATTCCAAGGAGTGAGATTGCTAGATTTTATGGTACTTCTATTTCTAGCTTTTTAAGGAAGCACCAAATTGATGTCCAAAGTGATTGCCCCACTTTACATTCCCATCAGCAGTGTGTAAGTGTTCCAATCTATCCACAACCTCTCCAATATTTATTATTTTGTGCTTTTTTGATTAATGCTAGCCTTGTTGGGGTGAGATGGTATCTCACTGTAGTTTTGATTTGCATTTCTCTAATGGGTAATGATCATGGGGATTTCCTCATGTATCTGTTAGCCACCTGAATGTCTTCTTTGGTGAAATGCCTATTCATATCTTTGCCCATTTTTTAATTGGGTTATTTGTTTTTTTGTTGTTGAGGTTTTGCAGTATCTTGTAGATCTTAGAGATTAGACACTGATCGGATTTGTCATAGCCAAAAAGTTTTTCCCAGTCTGTAGGTTGTCTTTTTACTCTTTTGGTGAAGTCTTTTGTTGAACATAAGTGTTTGATTTTTAGAAGCTCTCAATTATCTAGTTTCTCTAATGGTGTTTGTGCATTGCTACTTACGGTTTGTATTTTGTTTATGCCACGTATTACGGCTCCTAGCATCGTCCCTATTTTTATTTCCATGATCTTTTTCATTTCAGATTTTATATTTAGGTCTTTGATCCATTTTGAGTTAGTTTTTATGTATGGTGTGAGATATGGGTCTTGTTTCATTTTTTTGCACATTTATATCCAGTTATGCCAGCACCATTTGTTAAAGAGACTGTCTTTTACCCAGTTAATGGACTTTGGGCCGTTGTCAAATATCAGCTGCTCATAGGTGGATGAATTTACGTCTCGATTCTCAATTCTGTTCCACTGGTTTGTTTCTGTTGTTATACCAGTACCAGGCTGTTTTGACTTCTGTGGTGGTATAATAGGTTCTAAAATCAGGTAGTGTGAGGCCTCCCACTTTGTTCTTCTTCTTGAGTAATGCTTTGCATATCCAGGGCCTCTTCCCTTTCAATATGAAGTTGGTGATTTGTTTCTCCATCTCATTCATAAATGCCATTGGAATTTGTATCAGGATTGCATTGTATCTGTAGATTGCTTTGGGTAGAATTGACATTTTCACAATGTTGAATCTTCCTATCCAGAGCAAGGTATGTTTTTCCACTTATGTAGGTCTCTTTTGGTTTCTTGCAGTAGCATCTTGTAGTTTTCTTTGTATAGGTCTTTTATGTCTCTGATTAGATTTATTCCTAAGTATTTTATCTTCTTGGGGGCTATTGTGAATGGTATTGATTTGGTGATTTACTTCTCAAAGTTCTCTTTGTTGGTGTAGAGGAATCCAACTGATTTTTGTATGCTTATCTTGTATGCTGATACTTTGCTGAAATCTTCTATTAGTTCCAACTGTTTTCTTGTGGATTTTTGGGGGTTTTCTGCGTATAAGATCATATCATCTGCAAATAGGGATACTTTTACTTCTTCCTTACCAATTAGGATGCCCTGTATTTCTTTTTCTTGCCTAATTGCTCTGGCTAGGACCTCCAGCACAATGTTGAATAAGAGTAGTGATAAAGGGCATCCTTTTCTGGTTCCCATTCACAAGGGGAATGCTTTCAGACTCTATTCAGGATAATGTTAGCTGTTGGGTTTGTATAAATTCCCTTTATTATGCTGAGGATTTCAGTTCTATTCCTATTTTGCTGAGAGTTTTTATTATGAATGGGTGTTGGACTTCGTCAAATGCCTTTTCTGCATCAATTCATAAGATCATGTGGTTCTTGTCTTTTGTTTTATTTATGTGATGGATTACATTGCTGGTTTTTCTAATGTTGAACCATCCTTGAATACCTGGTATGAATGCCACGTAGTCATGGTGATTTTTCTTTTTTTTGATATGTTGTTGAATTCTATTGGCTAGAATTTTGTTGAGGATTACTGCATCTATGTTCATGAGGGATACTGGTCTGTAATTTTCTTTCTTTCTTTCTTTGGTGTCTTTACCTGGTTTTGGTATCAGGGTTATGCTTGCTTCATAGAATTGAGTTTGGGAGTATTCTATCCTTTTCAGTGCTCTGAAATACCTTTAGTAGTAGTGGCGTTAACTCTTCTCTGACAGTTTGGTAGAATTCTCCAGTGAAGCCATCAGAGCCAGGGCTTTTTTTTTGTTGGGAGTTTTTTAATTACCTCTTCAATCTCTTATTATACATATATTTAGTTGTTCTACGTCTGTTTGTGTTAGTTTAGGTAGGTAGTGAGTTTCTAGAAATTTGTCTATTTCCTCTAGGTTTTCAAATTTGTTGGAGTACAATTTTTCATAGTAGTCTGTTATGATTCTTTTAATTTCAGTTGGGTCTTTTGTGATATCACCCATCTCACTTCTTATTCAGGTTATTTGCTTCCCCTCCTGTTTTTCTTTTGTTGGTTTTGCCAATGGTTTATGGATTTTGTTGAACTTTTCAAAGAACCAGCTTTTGGTATTGTTAACTCTTTTGTTTTTCTATTCTCTATTTCATTTATTTCTGCTCTAATTTTTATTATTTCATTTCTTCTGGTACCTATAGGCTTCTTTTGCTGCTCTCTTTGTATTTGTTCAAGTTGTAGGGCTAATGTTTTGATTTTGGCCCTTCTTGTTGGATGTGTGCATTTATTGGTATAAATTGACCTCTGAGCACTGCTTTTGCTGTGTCCCAAAGGTTCTGATATGATTTGTTTTCATTCTCATTTGATTCTGTGAATTTCTTTATTCCATTCTTGATTTCGTCTATAACTCAGTAGTTTTTGAGCAAAGTATTGTTCTGTTTCCATGTATTTGATTTTTTCCTTGCTTTTTCTGTTATTGATTTCTATTTTTATCGTCTGAGAAGTGCTTCATAATATTTGAATATTTTGGATTCTGTTAAGTCTTGCTTTGTGTCCTACTATGTGGTCTATTCTGTAGAATGTTCCATGTGCGTTGGAAAAGAAAGTATTCTTGGCTGTTGTTGGGTGGAGTGTTCTGTACATGTCTATGAGATCAAGTTGGTTGATTGTGCCATTTAGATTTTCCATGTCTTTATTGAGCTCCTTTCTGGATGTTCTGTCCTTCACTAAAAGTGGTGTATTGAAGTCTCCTACTATTTTATTTTGGAGCTGTCTCTCTTTTCAATGCTGTTAAAGAGTTTATGTATTTTGGAGCCCAGTTTTTGGGTGCATAAATATTTATTACGGTTATGTCCTCATGGTGTATTGACTCTTTTATCATTATATAGTTTCCTTTGTTCTCCTTTGTGGTGGATTTTGCTTTAAAGTCTATTTTGTCATAGATTAATCTTGCCACTCCTGTCCTTTTTTGATTGTGGTTTGCTTGATTTTTTTTTCCATCCTTTTAGTTTTTGTTTTTGAGTGTAAGGTGTTTCTCTTGTAGGCAGCATATAGACAGATTTTTTTTTTTTAAAATCCATTCTGCCACTCTCTGTCTCTTCATTGGTGCATTTAGTCTATTTACATTCAGTATAATTATTGATAGGTATGAGTTTAGTGCTGTCATTTTGATGTATTTTTTGGCTATGTCGACAGTTTCTTTGTTGCACTTAATTTTCTGTGCTGAGTCATTTTTCTTTATATCTTTTTCCTTGTTGATTTTATATTTGCTGAGTCTTTGTTTTTCTTGTTATTTTGATGTGTAGGATTGTTAGTTTCCTTTGTAGTTACCTTAACGGACTTGCAATTTAAACATTTGTTATCTAAAATGAGGAGAGGTAAAGGCACGAAGTAGTTGCCTTAAGCATTATTTAAGTGTGCTCACACTCAAAATGAGGGGGACAAGGTAGGATTACCACTGACTAGATTCCTCTTTTCTGATGGGTTTGGGGAAGAGGGTGGGGGAAGATGCAGATAGGATTATATAATTTAGTTGTGTTGATTGTTAGCAGGTTTGTGATTGTAAAACCTGTAATTGTAGAAGGAGTAACTGTGAAAGGATGGATTAAGGGGGGGGGGGGCACTGCTGGAGTGGAGGATAGCAACCAAATCTAAAGTCCCTTAAAAGCTTTGCTATGCTGATACCTCATGAGGCCCAGAGGCTCTCACTGAAAGAGAATGATTTTCTCCGTGTTAAATTTTATCAAAGGCCAGAGTTGGTGATTCTGAGGCAACTTTTGGAGAACCTGACCAGATCAGATGGACACCTGCAGCAGACATGAATGGATGGTACTTGAGTGTGATGGATTGAGTCATCCCCAAAAAATGTGTGTCAACTTGGCTAGTCCATGATTCCCAGTATTGTATGATTGTCCACAATTTTGCCATCTGATATTAATCAGGTGAGATTATCGGCAGTTATGTTAATAAGGCAGGACTCAATCTAACAGATTAGGTTGTGTGTCTTGAGTCAGTCTCTTTCTAGATATAAAAGAAAGAAGTGAGCAGAGAGACATGGGGACCTCATACCACCAAGAATCAAGAGCCACGAGAATAGTGCCTCCTTTGGCATCAATTCTTTGGTCTTCCTTATTCATCATTCAGCTTTCACATGCATATGAGGTGACTGAAAACACCATGGCTTAGGTCAGGCACATCTTAAGTCTTCAAGGTGACATCATTGCTTTCTAACACTTTAAAGAGGTCTTTTGCAGCAGATTTGCCCAATGCAGTGCATCTTTTGATTTCTTGACTGCTCTTTCTGTGGGTGTTGATTATGGATCTAAGTAAAATGAAACCCTTGACAACTTCAATCTTTTGCCCATTTATCATGATGTTCCTTATTGGTCCATTTGTGTGGATTTTTGTTTTATGTTGAAGTGTAATCCACAATGAAGGCTGTAGTCTTTGATCTTCAGCAGTAAGTACTTCTTCACTTTCATCAAGCAAGTTGTGCCATCTGTAGATCGGAGGTTAACGAGTCTTCTTTCAATCATGATGCCCTACTCTTCTTTAGTCCAGCTTCCCAGATTATTTGTTCAGCGTACAGATTGAATAAGTATGGTGAAAGGATACAACCCCGATACACACCTTTCCTGATTTTAAACCACGCAGTATCCCCTTGTTCTGTTTGAATGACTGCCTCTCGGTCTATCTACAGGTTCCTCATGAGCAAAATTAAGTGTTCTGGAATTCTTATTCTTTGTAATCTTATCCATAATTTGTTATGATTCTTTATGATCCACACGGTCTAATGCTTTTCATAGTCAATAAAACACATTTTTCTGGTATTCTGTGCTTTCACCCAAGATTTATCTGACATTAGTAATGATATCCCTAGTTCCACATCCTCTTCAAAAATCGGCTTGAACTTCTGGCAGTTCTCTTGTCAATGTACTGCTGCAACCACTTTTGAATGTTCTTCAGCAAAATTTTACTTGTGTGTGATATTAATGATATTGTTTGATAACTTCCACATTCTGTTGGATGACCTTTCTTTGGAATGGGCACAAATGTGGATCTCTTTCACGTAGTTGGCCAGGCAGCTGTCTTCCAACTTTCTTGGCATAGATGAATGAGCACTCCCAGAGCTGCATCCGTTTGTTGAAACATCTTGTCTTAGTCATCTAGTGCTGCTTTAACAGAAGTACCACAAGTGGATGGTTTTAATGAAGAGAAGTTTATTTCCTTAAAGTAGACTAAAGGTCCAAATTTAAGGTGTCAGCTCCAGGGGAAAGCTTTCTCTCGGCCTTCTCATCAGTGTTCCCCCAGACTAGGAGCTTCTTGGCACAGGGACCCCAGTCCAAAGGACGCGCTCTGCTCCTGGCACTGCTTTCTTGATGGTATGAGGTCCCCGTCTCACTGCTCACCTCTGTCTTTTATATCTCAAGACACTGCCTCAGTATACAATCCAATCTTGTAGACTGAGTCCTGCCTTACTAACACAACTGCCGCCCATCCTCCCTCATTAACATCATAGAGGCTGGATTTACAATTTATAGGAAAACCACAGAATACCAGGAATCATGGCCCAGCCAAATTGATACAGATATTTTTTGGGGGGACATAATTCAATCCACGACACGTCAACTGGTATTCCATCAATTCCTGGAGCCTTGTTTTTCACCAATGCTTTCAGTGCAGCTTGGACTTCTTTCTTCAGTACCATCAGGTCTTGATCATATGCTGCTTCCTGAAATTGTACGTCAATCAATTCTTTCTTGTATAGTGACTATGCGTATTCCTTCCATCTTCATTTGATGCTTCCTGCGTCATTTACTATTTTCCCAATAGAATCCTTCAATATTGCAACTTAAGGCTTGAGTTTTCTTTTCAGTCTTTCAGCTTGAGAAATGCCAAGCATGTTCTTCCCTGTTGGCTTTCTAATGCCAGGTCTTCCCAATGTCATTATAATAGTTTACATTGTCTCTCATAGGGTCGCTATCAGACAGAATTGGCTCAATGACCATGGCTTGTCTTCTTGAGCTGCCCTTTGAAATCTTCTGTTCAGCTCTTTTACTTCATCATTTATTCCATTTGCTTTAGCTACTTGATGTTCAGAAGCAAGTTTCAGAGTCTCTCCGGTCTTTTCTTTCTTTCGTGTCTTTTTAATGGCCTCTTGCTTTCTTCATGTATATTTCCTTGATGTCATTCCACAACTCGTCTGGTCTTCAGTCATTAGTGTTCAATGCATAAAATATATTCTTGATTATGTTCTCTAAATTCAGGTAGGATGTACTCAAGGTTGTATTTTGGCTCTGAAGGAATTGTTCTAATTTTATTCAGCTTCAACTTGAACTTGCATATGAGCAATTGATGGTCTGTTCCAGTTGGCCCCTGGCCTTGTTCTGATGGATGATATTGAGCTTCTGCATCGTTTCTTTCTACAGATGTAATCAATTTGATTCTTGTGTATTCCATTCAGCGAGGTACACGTGTATAGTTGCCATTTATGTTGTTGAAAAAAGGTATTTGCAATGAAGTCATTCATCTTGCAAAATTCTATCACTGCAATCTCTGGCGTCATTTCTATCACCAAGGCCATAATTCTTCATTTCCAACTTACGAATTTCAATCCCCAGTAATTATCAATGCATCTTGCTTGCATGTTTAATCAGTTTCAGACTGTAGACTTTGGGAGAAATCTTCAATTCCTTCATGTAAATTTCTTCAGTGAAACATAGCATATAGAATTAAGAAAAGGAACCCTGGAACGAGGGGATGGGTTAAGAGCCCCACACTCAGCAAAATGAGAAGAAATTATTAAAAGAAGTTATGCCTCAATTCAGGTCACAGGAGAACCTGGGATATCTGAAATAGTAAATCTCAAGGGTAATGTAACAGTTCCCCTCCAAGGCAACTGTGATGCAGTGAATTACTTAATATAGTCCTTCTAGCCAGTCTTTGTAATGCCTACCAAATGACTGAGTGGAAGAATGCAAATAAGGTGCTTGTGACCCACCAAAGGATAGAATAGCTTGCTAATGATGCCAATAAGGTGCATGGAATCCTTCTGGGGCTGGGACTATGGAAATATGGTATCTGGAGCCCTATCAACGGGATTGATCAGTTTTGCCATTCCACCCAGGCTTAAAGGGAAATGAGAGAGGAGCTGTAACATGAAGACAGCAAGAGAAGGTGGTGAAGCAGTACCAAGAGTGATAGCAGCGTGAGACAGCAGAAAACAAGAGACCAATATGATATGGTTACAGTGGGGATTGCTGACCAATGGAGCTAAGAGTTGTAACACCTGCTGAGAATTCCCCCAGCAGGGCCTGGTGGCAGAGGGCAAGAAGTTGACCTGAGGAACTGCAACCTGAGTAGTTCCTGTTACTTCCAAGTTGATCGCGATCCCAAGTTGTACCATTACTTCCCTAATAAACCACTTAACTGTAAGTACCTTTCTGTAAGATGTTGCAGCAAATTACTGACCCAAAGATGGGAAGGATAGTATTGAGGGGAAGAGGAGTAGTTGATGTTAGAGATGATGGAGTGGTACAGCATTGTGTAAAAGTTGGACATTTGAGACATCTTTAACCTCTGCCTCATAGAAACTAGCTTTGTGCTGATCTTTGTAAAAGAAATTATGACTTAACCTTCTCCCATCTCCTATACTCTGCTCCATTCTTGGAGTCCTTGGTTGGAGCCAACGATTAAATGCTGGAATACTAGCCAAAAGATTGGTAGTTCAAACCCACCAAAAGATGCCTCACAAGACAGGCCTGGCGATCTGCTTCTGAAAGGTCACAGCCTTGAAAACCCTATGAAGCAGTTCTACTCTGTATACATGTAGTCTCCATGAGTCAGAACTGACAACCACCACTTCCATTCTTAGAGAGTAAGGCTCTTGCTTTTATTCTACTTATTCTGGGGATGTTTCTCCTCTTCTGCTCTTCCATCTCTATACTCAGTTACTTATTCTCTCAAATGACACATGAAAATGTTTCTGGGGGACAATTCTGTAAGCTGCCTTCAAATGCTTCACTCACTTCAATGACAAAACATTCTTTGATGAGTTCATGGGATCATTCATTTCCTTCCAAATCAATGTATAATTAGTTTTCTGTGTGCTGGGAAATATAAAACCATATAAAAACAGTGGTCTCCAATCTAATTTTCTGGGATGATAGAAATAATGGAGATTCCTCTCACTATATTATTTCCAGCTGCATAAGAGAAAGTCTTGCTCATTGTGCTAATTTGCTAGGCACTAGTCACAAATGGCTACTGAACATGTGAAATGCGGCTAGTGCAAATAAACTGATTTTTTTTTTAATTTTAAAATTTAGTCATATAGCTATCAAGTTATTGATAATATACTTGGGTATACTCAGAAAAACTATCAAGTACTTTTAAAATAATCTGAAGGTAAATAGTTGTGGTGCAGCATAAGGATTTGTTTAAATACTTGATGGATTCTGTCTTAGTTACCTAGTGCTGCTACAGCACAAGTACCACAAGTGGATGGCTTTAATAAACAGAAATTTATTTTCTCAGAGTTTAGGAGGCTAGAAGTCCGAATTCAGAGTGCTGGCTCTAGGGAAAGGATTTCCTTCTCTGTCGGCTCTGGAGGAAGTCCTTGTCTTTTCACCTTCTGCTTCCTGATTCCTTGGAGATCTCCATGAGTCCCGGCATCTATCTTAGACCATCTCTCCCCTGCTCACTTGTTTTATCTCTTTTGTATCTCAAAAGAGGCTGACTCACAAATGACACAGAACAATTTGTGTATGAATCATTGAATGGAAAACTAACATGCTGTGTAAACTTTCATCTAAACACAAAAAAAGTTATAAAAAGATTGACTCAAGATACACTCTACACTAATTCTGCCTCATTAACATAACAAAGACAATACATTCCTAAATGGGCTTATAACTGTAAGCATAAAGATTAGAATTTATAACATATTTTTGGAGGACATAATTTAATCCAAAACATTCCATGCTTTGGCCCTGAAAAATTCATGTCCTTGCCACATTCAAAATGCATTCACCCCATCACATCATCCCAAAAGTCTTAAATCAACTCCAAGTCAAAGTCTCATCTTCTGAATCATCTAAATCAAATATGAGTGAGACTTTAGGTGTATTTCATCCTGAAGCAAAATTCTTCTTCATCTGTGAACCTGTGAAATCTAAAATTCAAGTTATCTGCTTCCAAAGTACAATGGTAGAACAGGCACAAACTAGACATTTCTACTACAAATGGGAGGAACTGGAGGGAAAGAAGGGGTAACAGACACCAAGCATGTCCAAAACACAGTAAAACAAATTACATTAGCTCTCAGGCCTTGAAAATACTCCTCTGTTCTCTGAGACCATGTGGTCATTGGCCCCACACTCTGCAGACTCTGGGTGCTAGCCATGCTCTCTGTATTCTGGATGGTGGTCCCTTGGCCCTGGCCTTCAGCTCCACCCTCCAGGCCCACTGGGACAGCAACTAAGCTCTCTCAGCTATGGGTGGACTCTTTCCCCTAGTCAATTTGAGTGGTGACCCCACACCCTGGGTCCCAGCAGGCCCCACCCCCTCAGCTCTGGGCAGCAGCACCATCCCCCTGGCATACCTTACTGACAGCCCCACACTCTGGAACTGAGTTGGCCAAGATCAGACTCTGAAAAAAGGAATAGAAGAGCCCAAAAATATCAAAAGCAAAATGAAGAGCCCCAATACACCAAAAAGTCTGTTCTTTGATAAGACCAGTAAAATACATATTCTTAATGAGATTGATTAAAATAGAAAGAGGCACACATAAAAAATGCAAGGAATGGGAGAAATGACCCAGAAGAAATCCGCATTTTTCTAGTAGTCGAGCACTTTCACATACATACTTGGGTAGAATTGCTCCATATACCTAAGCTCATCTGCATGCCATTCCTAACACTAGCAATGGGAACTGGACACACAATGACTTACTAATAAACTGGGATGTGGCTCACCTTGCCAGAGGATAAATAATGAACTGACAGTTTGGGGACCATCTGGAAAATGGCCCCATCCTCCAGACTCTGGGCGTTGGCCACACCCTCTGGATTCTGGGTGGAGGACCCTCTGTGACAGCAACTCTGCTCCCTTGGTTTTGGGTGGCCCCCTTCTCCTAGTCCATCTAAGTGGCAACCCCATCCTCTCAGCCCCAGAAGGCCCTGTTCTTCAGCTCCTTGGGTATGGGAGCCCCACCCCCTCAGCTCTGGGCAGCAGCCCCATCCCTCTGGCACACCTTAACAGCAGCTCCATACTCCAGAACTGAGTTGGAGAAGATCAGAGTCTCTAAAACTTAGTAGGCTGTGGCCCCACCCTTGAAACCCAGAAGGCCCTGATTCCTATGCTCCTTCCAACAGTTCTGCTGATCTTCAAGCTGCTTCAGGGATGGTCCATTTCTTTTCCTGGGGTACAACAGATGTAGCTCCTTTGGCCTGTATCCTGTCTGCAGAATTCCAACAGGCAGACCGCATTCTTTCGTTTTGTTCTCTGTTCCCTTCAGTCTAAGCTATGGGTTTTCTGCTATAGTAGTTGGTTAGATCCATCAGTCACAGGCTAAATCTCTTTAAGAAAATATTGTGTAGCCACATCCTTGGTGAACATTCTAGGACACGTGTCCTTAGTTTGTACAACAAAATTTCCATCAGTCAGGCTAAATCTCTTTAACAATAAGGATTATGTAGTCCCATCCTTGTTGAACATTCTAGGACATGTGTACAACAGAATTTTCTAAATCTTTAAGTTCTGTTTTCATTTTGCACAGTTCATTTTTAAGTCCATCTCTTTCCTCTTGCATTTTACTGTAAGCAGCAGCTAGGAGAAACAACACAGCACCTTTAAGATCTTGCTTAGAAATGTCGGCAGCAGATATACAAGTTGATCACTTACAAGTTCTACCTTCCACCAAATACTTGAACATAATTCAGGCAAGTTCTTTGCTACTGCATTAAACACTGCTCTTCCTCCATTGCCCAATCACATGTTCATCATTTTCTTTTAAAGCCTCACCAGAAGCACATTTAATGTCCACATTTCTAGCAACTCTGTTGCTGGTGCCATATGTATTCTCTAAGATGACAGAGACCTTCTATACAGCTCTCCTCACTTCTTTCTGAGCCCTCACCAGAATTGCCACTGACATCAATAATTCTACCAATGGTCTCTTCAAGGTAGTCTAGGCTTTTACTACTAGGCACCTTAAAACTCTTCCAGCCTCTACCCATTTCCCAGTTCCAAAACTGAATCCACATTTTAGGTATCTGTTAGAGCAGCACCCCCATTTCTCGGTACCAAATTCTTTGTTATGTCATGCTGCTATAACAGAAATACAAGTGGTCAGCTTTAACAGACATTTATTTTCTCACAATTTAGGAAGCTATAGGTCCAAATTCAGAGCTTCAGCTCTAGGGAAAGGTTTTCTCTGTTGGCTCTGGAGGAAGGTCTTCATCTCTTAAGCTTCTGCTTCCTGGTTCCTTGGAGATCTCCATGAGTCTTGGCAGTTACCTTACAGCATCTCTTTCCGCTAGCTTGTTTAATCTTTTATATCTCAAAATAGGTTGACTCTGGATACATCCTACACTAATCCTGCCTCATTAACATAACAAAGACAATCTATTCCCAAATATGATTATAACCACAGGCATAGACGTTAGGATACACAACACATATTTTGGGGGGACTTAATTCAATCCATAACAGATAAGAATCTGGATCAGCAAAAAGCTAGATCCTACCAGGAGGTCAGACATACCTCTGCTCTCCAACTTCTTCGCTGTTTCTGATACCTGCAATTCTACTTATAGCAGTCCCTACTTCTCTGCTTAGTTTGCTAATTCATTGCAATTGCCACACAGAACTTAAGAACCATACTTACAGTTATGGGTTTTATTAGGGAAATAACCGACTACAACTTGGAATCAGGATCAACTTAAAAGGATACAACTAGAATGCAACTGGTCAGTCTAGACAGCTTTATTGCAGGGTAACCCTTGGAGCGAAAATGCTCCCTGCTGATGCAGTTCTAGATAAGGACCTCAAACAGTTCTCTGCTCTCAAAGCCTCTCTGCTATCTGGCTGCTTCGCCACTGGCTCTCCACCACTGGCCTCTGCTGCTAACTGGCCCAGCTCACAATCAGTACAGCAGTCTGCTCAGCTGTCTCAGCCGGTGCTCTAACAAAGTGGGAGGACTCACACTACCTGATTTTAGAACCTATTATACTGCCACAGTAGTCAAAACAGCCTGGCACTGGTACAAAAACAGATACACAGACCAATGAACAGAACTGAGAACCCAGACATAAATTTATCTACCTATGAGCAGCTGATATTTGACAAAGGCCCAAAGTCCGTTAACTGGGGAAAAGACAGTCTCTTTAACAAATGGTGCTGGCGTAACTATATATCCATCTGCAAAAAAATGAAACAAGATCATACCTCACACCATGCACAAAAAATAACTCAAAATTTTGATCAAAGACCTAAATATAAACTAGAAAACGATAAAGATCATGGAAGAAAAAATAGGGACAACGCTAGGAGCCCTAATACATGGCATAAACACAATACAAACCATAAGTAACAATGCACAAGCACCAGAAGAGACTAGATAAATGGGCACTCCTAAAAATCAAACACTTATGCTCATCAAAAGACTTCACCAAGAGTAAAAAGACAACCTACAGATTGGGAAAAAAATTTTGGCTACGACAAATCCGATCAGTGTCTATCTCTAAAATCTACAAGATACTGTAAAACCTCAACAACCACCCAATTAAAAAATGGGCAAAGGATATGAACAGGTACTTCACCAAAGAAGATATTCAGGCGGCTAACAGTCACATGAAGAAATGCTCATGATCATTAGCCATTAGAGAAATGCAGATCAAAACTACAATGAGATATCATCTCACACCAACAAGGCTAGCATTAATCCAAAAAACACTAAATAAGAAATTCTAGAGAGGTCGTGGAGAGACTGGAGCACATAGACAGTGTTGGTGGGAATGTAAAATGGTACAGACTCTTCGGAAATTGATTTGGTGCTTCCTTAAAAAGCCAGAAACAGAAGTACCATACGATCCAGCTATCCCGCCCCTTGGAATATGTCCTAGAGAAATAAGAGATGTCACACGAATAGATATATGCACACCCATGTTCCCTGCAGCACTGTTTATAATAGCAAAAAGATGGAAACAACCTAGGTGCCCATCAACAGATGAATGGATAAACAAATTATGGTATATCCACACAACGGAATACTACGCAACGATAAAGAACAACGATGAAGCTGTGAAACATAACATGGAGAAATCTGGAGGTCATTATGCTGAGTGAATTTAGTCAGTCACAGAAGGACAAATATTGTATAAGAACACGATTATAAGAACTCAAGAAAAGGTTTAAACACAGAAGAAAAAATTCTTTGATGGTTATGAGGGTAGGGAGGCAGGCTAAGGGTTATTTACTAACTAGATAGTAGATAAGAATTATCCTAGGTGAAGGGAAGTACAGCACACACTACAGGGGGAGTCAGCACAATTGGACTAAACCAAAGCAGTTTCCTGAATACAATCAAACACTTTGAGAAACAGAGTAGCAAGGACAGGGTTCTGGGGACCATGCTTTCAGGGGACATCTAGGTCAACTGGCATAACAAAGCTTATTAAGAAAATGTTCTGCATCCTACTTCAGTGAGTGATGTCTGGGGTCTTAAAAGCTTGCAAGCGGCTATCTAAGATGCATCAATTGGTCCCAACCACCTGGAGGAAAGGAGAACAAAGAACACCAAAGACACAAGGAAAGCCGTAGCCCAAGAGACAGAAAAGGCCACATAAACCAAAGACTTCATCAGCCTGAGACCAGAATTAGATGGTGCCTGGCTAACACCAATGACTGCCCTGACAGGGAACACAACAGAGTCCTAGATGGAGCAGAAGAAAGGTGGGGTACAGAACTCAAATTCTAGTAAGACGACCAGACTTAATGGTCTGAGACTGGAGGAACCCCGGAAAGAATGGTCCATGCATTCTCTATCAGCCCAGAACTTAAACAATTTCCGAGGCCAACTCTTCATACAGGGATTGGACTGGACTGTGGGACATAAAGTGATACTCGTGAGGAGTGTGCCCCTTAGCTCAAGTAGATACAAGAGACTAAGTGGGCAGCTTCTGTCTGGAGGTGAGATGGGAAGGCAGAGAGAGTTAGGAGCTGGTTGAAAGGACAGGGGCAATCAGGGGTGCAAAGGAGGAGTGTGCTGTCATAGTATGGGGAGAGCAATAAGAGTCACATAACAATGTATGTATAAATTTTTGTTTGGGAAAAATTTTTTAAAAAACCCTTAAGTCCACACACACACACACAAAGGAGTCCTTGCCCCAGTAATCTGTGGGTAGTAAAAATGGTTAATGCACTCAGTTGCTAATCAAAAAGGTTGGAGGTTCAAGTCCACCCAGAGGTATCTAGAAAGGAAGTCCTGGTGATGTAGTTCTGAAAAAATCAGCTATGAAAAACCTTATGGAGCACAGTTCTACCCTCACACACAGTCACCATGAGAATCAACTCAATGGCAAATAGATTTTGACAAGAAATTGTCATTAGAAGTTTTTGGGATATTCTAACTCCAAAAACTTCTAACTAAACCTCTTCTACCAATTATTCCATGTGTATTGCATCACTGTTTGAGTAAATAAACTGAAGTATCAAGATTCCACTTAAACATAATCTGACCAACTCAATGTAATCTCCTAGAGGGCATGGTCTTTTTTCTTTTTTATTCACCACTGCATCCTCAGCTCCTAGAAACAGGGCCAGGTACAAAAGCAGTATGTGACATAGTCCCTACATTCAAGAATAGACTCAATGTAAGACTATTTTTTCATAGGTCCCTCTTCATAACATAAACTTCTAAAATTGGTGGTAGATATTATGGTTTTCAATTGATCCTTCACACTGATATGGACAAACTGAACTAATATTTATGTGCCTCAATTCCCACCAATACAATACTGCCCTTTACCTACCAACCACTTCTTATGTAATTGTTCATCTGTAACACTTGGAGTCACCATGAGTCATAATTAACTTGATGGCAACAACAAGCAACATTCCTGATCCCAGTTATCTTTTCTGTTTTACAAATTCACATTACTTATTTTGTCCACTGACATGAACTTGGACTTTCATTCATTTAACTGACACTATAATTGATGTGTATGCATTTAGGTTAAAATTAGATTATGTCTTAATATCCATGCACATATATACATAGAATGAGCACTTCAGGCTTTTCCAGTGTTTGCATTCATATGATTTCCCTCAGAATACATTTTGTAGCCATACAATGAGGTAGAAATTTTTGCTCATTCCTATTCCCCAGTAAATGTATCTGAGTTTATGCTACGGGTTTTGTGTGGTATAAAATAAGATGTAATTCATCACTGAAGGCACCGTTCCATTCACTGCATTCATGGGCACTACCACATTGACTGCATTCATAAGGACTCTCTGCTGTACAAATTCTCTGTTATCTCCGGAGGGCTGACATCCGGCAACAGGCTGTCCCACAAGGACTACGTTCCTATTTGTTAGGAGCCCACTGATGTTTACTGATGTCTGAGCTGCCACAGAAGGCATTTGCATAGTCACTGTATTAACAGGGCTTTTCTCCTGCACGAAATCCTTGGTATGTGATGAGCTGTGAGTTGGTGTGGAAGAGTCTTCCACCTTGATTGAATCTACACGTTTCTCACTTGTGTGTTTTCTTTTATGTAAATATAAGGAAGAAGTATAGGCAAAAGTTTCTCCACACTCACTGCAGCCATACGGTGTCTCTCCTGTATGAGATCTTTGATGTACACGAAGCTTTGGCTTTGTGTTGAAGGCTTTCCCACATTCACTGCATTGAAAGGGTTTCTCTCCTGTGTGAATTTTCCGATGACTAATGAGACCCGACTTCTGGGAGTAAGGTTTGCCACATTCACTGCATACAAAGGGACTCTTTCCTGTGTGAAATCTCTGATGTCCTATGAGACATGACTTTTGACTGAAGCCTTTACCACATTCACCACATACATAGGGTTTCTCTCCAGTATGAGTTCGCTGATGAATAATGAGATTTCCCTTCTGGATGAAGCCTTTTCCACATTCACTACATATATAGGGTTTTTCTCCAGTATGAATTCGCTGATGAATAATGAGATCTGCCTTCTCGAAGAAGCCTTTTCCACATTCGCTACATATATAAGGTTTCTCTCCCCTATGAGTTTTCTGATGTTTAATGAGCCCCGACTGATAGAGATAGGACTTGCCACATTCCATGCATTTATATGGTTTTTGTCCTTTATGAGTTGTCTGATAATGTTCGGTAAGGTTGAACTTTTTAGAGAAGGCTTTCCCACACAGACTGCATCTATGTGGTTTCTCTCCTGTATGAATGATCTGATGATTAGTGAGGAAAGACTTCCTAATGAAGGCTTTTCCACATTCACTACACACATGCATTTTCTCGATTTTGGGAGTTTTACGATGCTGAACGAGATGGGACTTAGTGCTGTTAGATTTTTGACTTTCTGGAATTTTCATTTCTGTACAGAATTGCTCATGGTCAGCATACAGAAAGGTTTTCTCATCTCCATTAAGCTCAGCGGAGTTCTTTATTTCATCGTTTCTGCTCTGGTTGACTGCCGGAGAAGTTAAATTTGATTTCACAGCTTTGTCATGTAAGTCAAACATACCATGATTTTCCCTTAAGGGAAAATGATTTTTATGCTGAGGAACAATATTTTCCAATGTGTTACGTTCACAGCATTTTTCCATTCTGTCCACCCTTCTTTCATTTTGCAAGTGCCCAAGCAGATGATCATCAACTTTCCGGATTTCTAGAAAAGAGAAAAATGAATCCTTTCATCATCTTGATTCAGAATAAAGCCATTTAAAATATGCACTGATGTAATGTGGATCTTTAGTGACAAGCCTCTGATATAAATGTAAATAAAACACCACGCTTAATGTTCCTTGCACACTGATAAAACCACAATAATATAAACAACCCTAAAGTAGTCAGTGTAGAAAGAAAGTTAGGTAATACATGATAAATAAACACAGATCCAGCTGCTTCTTAATAAGGTTTTACAAAACATGTAGAGACTATAATATTCAAGCAAGTCACTGTGACCTGCATTCCACAGAGGATGTAAGGCCTCCTGATCCCAGTTGGTGAAGGACAGATTCATTCACTCCACAAATCCTTACTGAAAGACAACTGTTCATCAGGCACAGTTGGGTATATGAAGAATGCAGAATGTTACATTCTGGAGAAAATAATTTTCACACATACACAGTAAAGTTGTTGTAGCTACACAAACATATTCCTTACGTTTACGAAGCCTACATTCTAGTTTGGTAAACTACTGAAAAACAGCAAGGAAAGCCATAAAGAAAGTAGCTGCAGATTGGGAAAAGTGGTTTTTATGAGAGGGGTAGGGAGAGAAGGAGGAAATGAGGATACACTTTGAAGGAAGAGAAGGCTCACTGATGAGTTCATTCTTGTCAGGATGGGGTAAAGAAAGTGAAAAATGAAGGGTTGCTGCTAAGTATTTCGCTTGAGCCATGGAGTAGCGGTGTCTTTTAGTGAGATAAGGAATAGTACTTAAATATAGAATGTTCAATAGAACATTCTGAAGTATATCAACCTCAAGATAGTTTTTACATATCCAAGTACAGAAATGAAAAAATCTGAAAGATTCATAAATCCTGAGAAAAGTCTTGACTAGAAGTAAAAATCTGCCACATTTTAATATTTAACTATGATTTAAGGACAGAACAGAATAAGATCAAGTTTGGAGAACATGTACATGAAAAGATGAACACCAAGGTTTTAGTCATTTTAACATTTAGAGCTTTGGAACTGGAAAAGTTCACTGAGCGACTGAAGTGAATAGTGTGGGACTAAGAACTCAATTTGGCTTTTGTCGTTGGTCCTTTGAAAGATAGCCCTTGAAATTTTCCAGCAATCAAGGGGCCAATGTTTTCTGAAACAGTCAGGAACACTTTAGAATGTGTGCAAATGAGTCTGGGTTACACAGATATTCCTGGCAATGAACCTCAAGAGGCAAGGGAGGCATAACGCAATCAATCATGCATACTCACTCTTTCAATCGATGATGCTTACGCAATGAGGCCAAAATCATGTCTATAAAATGAAGCCAACAAAACCCCATGAAAAAGGAAGTTCCGGGCTTCCTGGACTGCTGAGAACATCCACACATGGGAGAGGGTGGATGGCCCTGGAGCCAATGAATGGCTCCTGTTGGGACCTCTCCCAGACCATGCCTAAGATGTCTCTTCATTAGTATGCTTTCTGGATAAAATAAATGAGTAACTGTATGTACAGGTAGTTTCCCTGAATTCTGTGAGCCTTTCTAGAGGATTAATGAACCCAAAAGAGGCAATGACCCAGCAAGGCTCGTGTCTGCCTATTTGGCAGTCAGAAGGACAGTCATTCTAACTTACAAACTATGACAGAGCTCAGGGTGACTAATTCAGATGGGCTGTGCAAGCAGTCGATCAGAAGGATCGTGTCCTTTTAACTAGTGTATTTTTACTTGGCTTAGGATAGCCAGGACACAGAGAATCTAGCCTCAGGCAGCCAGGGAGGAGAGAACCGGGCCCCAGGTGTCCAGGGATGACAGGACCTGGCCCCGGGCAGTCAGGCTGGAGAGGATCTGGTTCTGGATGAGCAGGGAGGAGAAAGTGCCACATGGGTGGCTTGCAATGATGATAACAGAGATGCGGGAAGACAGGAGCTGGTTTCACGCTGATCCATCTCAGTTACCAGTGAAAGTGGCATTTGCCCTACTTGCTCCCTTTTTAAGTTCAGCTGGCACAATAAGTAAATATACAAAGAAACTCAATTAAAGTAGTGTGGTGCAACAGGCTCCTTTACGTGGCTGCACTGCAATTGGTTTCTCTTACATGTGGTCTTTCCAGCCCTAGGTTTATAATTCTACCAAAAATGACTGGCTTGGTCACAATTTTAAAAGGGACTGGTTAGTCTACTACGCAAACAGGGTACATAAAACCACCCGATTGGATTGAGTGACTTGCTTATATAAGCAGCCAACCAGAATTTTTAGAGAGAGGACAGAGCGAGTGAGTGGAAGGGAACCCCCTAAAAGAGCTGTAATACAGATCAAGAGGTGTAACAGTGAACACAGTGAGAGATGGTGTGAAACAGTGCAAGATGGCTTGCTGTGCCACATAGCGAGAGAGCTAAGTGCCTTCAGGCAGAAGGCTTGCTGACGGAGTGAGATGCCTCTGGGCACTTGCCAACAGAGCCAAAAGAGTTGTAAAACTTGACCAAACAGGATAGAATCCCAGTAAGGTTCGGCACAGGCACAGCTGAGAGAGGTGCTACCTGCCTATGGGCACAGCAAGAGCAGCAGCTGAGATCAGGCTTGGTAGGAAGTTTTTCTGATTGAAGAACTGTCTCTGAGTTGTACCCTGTTACTTACAAATTGATCCCAATCCTGTGTTGTAGCCTGTTACTTCCCTAATAAACCACTTAACTGTGAGTATAACCTATGGGTTCTGTGTGGCGATTGTAATGAATTATCAAACTCAGCAAAAGAGTAGACAGTGCCGTGGGGGTGATGGCATTAGAAAAGGTCAAAAAGATGGAGAATGGAGGTATGTCTGACCTGTACCTCACAGGAATCAGCTTTCTGCTGATTTTGATTCTCATTCCTCCTCTTGAAATTAGACAAGGTCTTAAGCTAGTAGAATAAAATTGGATTACACTGACTTTACCTGAATCGGCTGGGGAGCCCTGCCACATCCGCCCTATACTGAGATTCGCGGTAAGAATCCCCCAGTCTGACCTTAACTGGGATTGGCTGTGGAGCCTGTCCAATAATTGATGTTTAACGAGATTGGGGGAGGAGGTCTACCAAGTACAATCTTTACCTGGATCGCTGGGAAGCCCTGCCCCCTCATTAGAACTGGCCTACATGAAGGGCAAAAACACTGAGGATTTTGGGGAGCCCTGGTGGCACGGTAGTTAAGAGCTCAGCTAAGGTGGGCAGTTCAAATCTACCAGCCACTCCCTGGAAACCCTATGGGGCCACTCTACTCTGTCCCATTGAGTCACTATGAATCGAACTAACTTGATGGCAATGGGTCTGGTGTTTTTTTTTTTTTTTTCCCTGATCGATGACAGCCAAGACGGGAAAATGAGTTTGTACTTTGGACATGGGGCCCTGTGCTGAGACCACCACAGATCCAGGTAAGAGAGCTGTAACACACTTGAATCTACAACATCACTGGAGGAAGTGCCTATGATGGAACAAGAAGATGCGGAAACAAGTGAACTGGGATGGCAGCAGCAGAGTGTAAATGCTGAACTGCGACCAATCTAAAGGATCGGGCACACCAAGCAGGTGGCCACTACAAAGGAGGGGCCAACCTGAAGGGTGTTCTACACTAAGAGATGTCATGAAGTGAGCCTAGAGATGCTGCCGGCCTAAAGTACCTAGGACTGTCCAAGAAATGAAACTATCTGAGAGCTATCCTGGAGCTGGCCAGGAGAAGGTAGGAGCCAGTTGAGAAGAGTGGTTGAAAGCAGAGCCTGCTGAGTGACATCACAGAACAGTTCCTGCTTAAGAGGCTTCCTGGCTGATGACAGTGCTGAGAGAGTAAGTGAACGCACTTGTCATGTTGAGCTTATGTGCGGGAAACCCTTAAGGACCTCCTCCTATATATTTCTTTGTTTATATTATTTCTTTATAGTCTTCTGTGTTATATTAAAAGTCGTTATCACAGACATGGTGTCTCCATGAAGTCTCTGTTGGTGTTGCAACGGATTACCGAGCCCAGTAGAAAAAGAAAGCACAGAGGAAGAATAGTTGATGTCAGAAATAATATAGAAGTGGGGATGTTTGGATATATTTGACTTCTACCTCATAGGAACCAGATTTGGGTTGATTCTCATACTCATAAGTTATCATGTCAGTAGACATGAGTTATGATGGAACTCAGAATGCAGGGTGTTAAAAATGTTTTTTCAATTAAAAAATTAACCGGAAGAACAAATACCTTAAAAAAAGAGAGCCCTGTAAGTAGAACATTCAAGGTTAACTACCAAATGGCTAGGATTTCAGATGTACAGTACTAAAGGGTAACCTAAGCTGATAGGAGTTTTCTTGGCGAGAAGATGATCCTAGCTCTTTGTAGATACTGGGAAGATTTTTCGAGAAGAGTAAAACATATACAAAAAAGTCTATGTTAGACAATTCCAACAGAGATGTCAATTTGACAGTGTCCTCTAGGAACATAAGGAGCTTAACTCATTAGAATGAAAGAAACTTTAAAGCGTTAGAAGAACAAATGAGAAAATGGAATTCAGAATCTTTGGAGAACATCAGAATGGGGGAAAAGAGAAGGCAGATAAAGGCACAATGAAGACCAGTTTACTGTGTGGCACAACATTCAAGGTAGGGTTGGATGTTAGGAAATAAAATCAGTATCACCCAGCAGGGAAGGAAAATGCCATACTCAGATGACAGTTATAAAATGCAAAGACCTCTTTGGAGAGAGACCTGGAAGGTGGAATTTCATAGCAATAGAGGTGGAAGGACATGAAGAAGGGAAAGATTTGAGACTCCTACGAAGAAAAAAATTATTGTACCAAAAATTACCAAAATGTAGATTAAATAAACAGGGATCTGATCTCAGAAGAGACAGAGGAGTATGTATTTCTCCAAACTCTTAGGAAGAAAAAGAGGTATTAACGGGGAGAGAGATATGCGGAGGTAATTTTATGTATCCTCAGATACCCTTCACAGATGTGACGCCTTCTCTCACTTGAATACGATTTCCACAGCCTTCCCCCCTCACCACTTTTCGCTTGCTCACCTGAAAAGAGTCCACTATGACTTTCATCTAATGTAGTCCATGGTTGTTCTCCTTGTTCCAACCTGGAGAGTGCGTCTGGTTTGCTAACTTGATACCCTGTTCATGGGAAATAACAAAATCTTAGACTCACCAAACTGGCCTCGGGTATGTGAACACTGCAGAATACTGTATTTGTGAAAAACATTTTTCAAACATACAAATTAATGGTTTTTCTGTCAGGAGTAGGGAGAATATATCCACTTATATAGAGCCAGAGAGTGGACTGAGAATCTGCCACTTTAGAGCACCAGAGACACTCCAAAGATTTCAGCAAGTGAGAAAGGAAAGGTCAACGACAAGAAAATTGTCCTCACCAATGGACATTAGGTTGCTATAGTTCTCCAACATCACATCCCAGTATAGGTCCTTCTGAGCAGGGTCCAGGAGCTGCCACTCCTCCCAGGTGAACTTCACAGCCACGTCGCTGAATGTCAGTGATTCCTGTGTTAAGAGGATCCTGTTTAATGATGTATTTTCCATTCAGTGATGTGAATGAATTATGAGGGAAGTTGTTCTGCTCCTGTCCTCTATATAGGCTGCTGCATCTACATACCTTTTTTTTTTTTAAAAAATGTCTTATAGAAAAAAGCAAAATCGTAATAAACTATACTGAATTTGTGCATTCCATAATCCACCCACTCATGAAATTAGAATTTTCTATAATATGTAGCACTGAAATTGTCTTCGTAAGCTAGAAACAGCTCACATTTACACACAGACCACCCCCCCCCACACACATACATACTACACAAACACGTATGTGTGTATTTTAACAGAGAAGTTAACAGCATATTGTGAAATGGGGATAGGAGTAGCAGCAGTATCAGTAGCATTGTGAGAACCTGTCTAACTTCAGGGCGATATGATCAGGATCAGTTCAAAGCTGATCCCTATGAGGTGGAGGTGAAACATACCTCTACCCTCCAACCTTTTACCAGTTCTGACACCAGCCATCCCTCCCATGGTACTCACTACTTCTCTACTGGTTTGATAATCTGTTGCAATGGCCACACAAACTCACAGACCATAGTTACAGTTAAGTGGTTTATTAAGGAACAGGGTACAACTTGGGATCAGGATCAGCAGGCTACAACTCAGGATCAGGATCAGGAAGCATGTAGGCAGTCTCCCTTCTTCAGTGCAGGTCAGCTCTCTCAGCTCCTCTTGGCCCTGAGGACTGGCTCCTTTCAGCCTCCTGAGGACAGGTTCCTATTGGTGCCATAGTCTGTCACCACCAGCTCTGCCACTGGGCCCCATCTGGGCCTCTCACTATCTTCAGTGTTGCAGCCCTTGACCAGTGTTACAGCTCTTTTAGGAGGTTACTTGCATCCCATCTCTCTCTGCTTTTTCTTTCTCCTTCCTTCTGCTTCTCTTCTTGCTTCTTTTTGACTGACAAAGTTCTGTGGGGCTGGCTGCTTACATCTGCAAACTCTTTGTCAATTTCAAGGCATAGCCATAAACTGACCAATCCCCTCATGGTAGGCCTCAGACATTTCATTTGCATAGCAGGCGTGGGTGGGCTACAACTCACCTCATTTGCATAGTCTCCTGAACAGTCTCTGCAAGATGCATGCCAATCAGAGAAGGCTGCAACCCAGGACCAAGCAAAAAGTATCAGACCAAGTTGTTTTTACAGGAAATGTCAAGCAACCTGGACAAAAGTAACAAACTTTCTGAGGTAGAAAACTAGATAAAAGGAAACTCAAGTCTTAGGGGAAAAATGTCTCGAATTCTTTTACCAAAGAACCAAGGCAAAAGGCCACATAAAGGAACTCATTTCACCACACGTATAAAATACACTAAAGAGATAGTCAACTGTAATGTACAATTGAAGAAATTACCCAAAACGTAGCATAGAGAGAAAGAATATAAAGGAGAGGTTAGTAAACACGGATAGAGTGAGAATGTTCACCTGAGGTGAAATGGGTTTCTTTATGTGGCCTTTGCCTGGGTTCACTGGAAAAACAGCTTGAGATTTTTCCCCTAAAACCTTGAAAGTTACCTTTGCACTAGTTTTCTAACACAGAGAGTTTGTTACATTTCTGGGGTAAAACTGTACACACCTTGGTCTGAAACTTTGTCTGCTACTGGGCTGCAGCCTGCCCTGTGACTGGTATGCACTTTGCAGGGATTGGTCAATATGCTATACAAACGAAGTGACTACAGCCTACTACACGCAAATGAACTGTGTATAGCCTACTGATGGGGGGATCCATCAGTTCGTGGCCCTGTGGGGAGGGCCCAGCCTTGAAATTGACAAGGAATTTGTGCGTCTATACAGCCAACACCACAGGCTTTTCAGACAGGAAGCAGGAAGAGGCAGAAAGGAGAAAAGGCAAGAGAGAAAAAAGAAGCAGAGACGGAGCAAGGAATCTCCTAAAAGAGCTGTAACATGGGACAAGGGCTCCAACACTGAAGAAAGTGAGAGGCTAGGAAGAGGACCTGCAGCAGTGCCAGTGGCAACAGGCCCGGAAGGGGCACAGGAACAGGGTCAGCAGCAACAGGCCTGGAAGGAGTCCAGCAGCAGAGTCACTGGTGACAGACAGCGGGGCCAAGAGTTGGTCCTGAGGGGGCCTGACCTGAGGGGGCCAACAGGAGCCTGTCCTGAGGGAACTGAGGAGGCCTGAACAGCTGAGAGGGGGGTGTACACAGCAGAGAGAAGGGTCTGCTTACTTGCACGGCTGATCCTGATTCTGAGTTATAGGCTTTTTATCCTGATCCCAAGTTGTACCCTGTTACTTCGTCTATAAACCACTTAAATGCAAGTAACTTCTGTGAGACATTGCAGCAAACTGCCAGACATAAATGAAGGCAGAGTGCTGAGGGGAGTGTGAGTGGCCAGTGTCAGAGATGGAGTGATTCAGCAGCTTGGAGGAATGTAGAAATCTAGGATACACTGACCTCTGCTTCATACTAATTGGCTTTGTCCTAATTCTTATATTTTAACTTATTCATACACTAACACACGCCTATTCGTAACTTTTGAAAGAGAAAATAGAGTTAGGGGAGAAGAAACAGCCAAAGATCTCATATTATACCCAAAAATAATTTTTAACTGAACAAAAGACTTGTGGCAGGCAGATTCTAAGATAGCTCCACAATCACATTTGGACCTTTGGACAGTCCCCTCTGCATGACTATGGGCTAGCCTAGTTCCATCTATCTAACAGAATATGCTAAGGTGATACAATGTTATTCCATGATTAGATTACATATTAGCTGTTATTTCTGTCTGTCTGGTATTGATGAAGCAAGTTTCCATGTTGGTGAGGTCCACATGTGTAAAAATGGCATGGGGGTGGCATATGACCTCCTCTAAATTCACAAGGGGGAAGGAGAATCAAGATCAACAGGCCAAGGCTGAGTCCAATGAGGCAGAGGTCAGACATGCCTCCTCTCTCCATCTTTACCAATTCTGACACCAACTGTCCCTCCCACGGCACTCTGGCTGGATTCAATAATTCGTTGTAATGGCCATACAAAACTCACAGACCATACTCAACGATTATGCAGTCTATTAGGGAAGTAAAAGGATACAATTCAGGTTCCAGAACACTCAGAATACAATTCCGTCAGGACAGCCTGTTTTCAGCCATGCCTGCAGGCACACCTCTCAATGGCCCCTGGGTCTCTGTCCTGCTCCAGCAACTGCTACAAAATTATTTTAGCTCTGCTGATAAGTACCCCAAAGCATCACACTTCGCCAGGAGGCCTCGGCCAGAAGGTGCTCAGCTCTAACTCTGTAGGTCAGCAAACCTAGCTCCACCAAGTGCCCAGAGGTACCTTGCTCTGCCAGTAAGCCTCCTGAGCAAAGGAACTCAGCTTTCTTGCTCCTTGGCCCCAGAGCCCACCATGCCATCTCCTGCTGGTCTCTTCCTACCACCGCTTCTAGCTGTCTTCAGTGTTCCAGCTCTCTGTCTTGTCTCTTTGTTCCAGGAGCCTCTGAATGCAGGGATCCCAGGAGCAAAGGACATGTTCTGCTCTTAGCTCCTCTTTCTGTGTGGCCACTGTAATAAATTATCAAACCCAGAAGAGAAGTAGAGAGTGCCACTGGAAGGACGGCTACTGTCAGAACTGGTAAAAAGCTTGAAGAGTGAAGGTATGTTTGACCTCCACCACATAAGGATTCGTTTTGGGCTGATCCTGGTCATAATCCCCCCTGAAGTTAGACAGGATCTGAAGCTACTACTTTTGGTGCACTAAATTATTTAATATGGACTTTCTAGCCATAGTCTTTGTGACTCCCACACAATGAGTGGGTGGTGCTATGCAAATAAAGTGCTTGTGGCCCATCAGGGGAGTGGACAGCCTGCCAATAATGCAAATAAGGTGGATGAAATCCCTGCAGGGGTGAGACCATGCAAGTAAGGTGTATGGAACTCTAAAAAGGGGATTGGTGAGTTTTGCCATCCAAGTAGGCTTAAAAAGAGCTTGTGGAAGAAGCCAAAGAGGGGATGTCACTACCAACAAGAGCCAGAAGCAGACCGTGTCCTTGTGAACAAGGGTCTCTGCACTGAGAACCTCCTAGACCCAGGAGACTGAGAGCTGTAAACCAGAGAAGGTGTGACATAGCAAGAAGCAGCTGCAAGCACAGCAGAGTCCACTGGCAGAGAAACGGTGGCAGCAGAACCAGAAGTCTGGCAAAATAAGGCATAGTAGACTTGCCAGCCCACAGAGTGAGGCGGCTACAGTGGGCATGCTAACCAATGGCTAAAGTGGGCGTGCCAACCCACAAAGCAAGAGAGCCGAGCGCCTTCAGGAAGGAGGTTTGCAGGTGGAGTGGGGAGCTAAAGAGCTTTTTAACACTTGACCAAGCAGGGCAGAGTCCAGGCCAAGGGCCTAGAGAGGGAGAGTGTCCTAAGGGAGGCAAGAGGAGCCTGTCCTGGGGTGCTGATTGGAGCCTGTCCTGAGGGGGCTGAGAAGAGACAGAGTTGTCCTGCACTGAAGAAGGGAGACTGCCTACATGCTTCCTGATCCTGATCTCGAGTTGCAAACTTCTGATCCTCATCCCAAGTTATAATGTATTGTTATTATTAGGTGCTGTCTTGTCAGATCCAACTCACAGAGGCCCTATGTAAAACAGAGCAAAACACTGCCCAGTCCTGTGCCATCCTCACAATCGCTGTCATGCTTGAGCCCACTGTTGCAGCTACTGTGTCAATCCATCTCGCTGAGGGTCTTTCTGTTTTTCGCTGACCCTCTACTTTACCAAGCATGATGTCCTTTTCAGGGACTGGCCCCTCCTGATAACATGTCCAAAGTATGTGAGATGAAGTCTTGCCATTCTCTCTTCTAAGGAGCATTCAGGCTGAACTTCTTCCAAGACAGATTTGTTCATTCTTCTGGGAGTCCACGATATATTCAATATTCTTCAACAACACCGTAATTCAAAGACATCAATTCTTCTCTGGTCTTCCTTATTCATTATCCATCTTTCACATGCATATGAGGTGATAGAAAGTACCATGGCTTGTGTCAGGTGCACCTTAGTCCTCAAAGTGACATCTCTGCTTTTTAACATTTTAAAGATGTCTCTTGCAGCAGATTTGCCCAATGCAATACATCGTTTTATTTCCTGACTGCTGCTTCCATGGGTGTTGATTGTGGATCCAAGCAGAATGAAATCCCTGACAACTTCAATATTTTTTCCATTTATCGTGATGTTACTTATTGGTCCAGTTGTGAGGATTTCTGTTTTCTTTATGTTGAGAATGCAATTCAGACTGAAGGCTATAGTCTTTGCTCTTCATCAGTAAATGCTTCAAGTCCTCTTTACTTTTCGCAAGCAAAGTTGTGCCATCTGCATATCACAGGTTGTTAAGGAGTCTTCCTCTAATCCTGATGCCACATTCTTCTTCATATAGTCCAGCTTCTCAGATTATTGTTCAGCATACAGATTGTATAAGCATGGTGAAAGGATGAAACCTTGACACACAGCTTTCCTGACTTTAAACCATGCAGTATCCTCTTGTTCTACTTAAATGACTGCCTATTGGTCTATGGACAGGTTCCTCATGAGCACAATTAAAGTTCTGGAATTCTTGTTCTTATATGTAACCTGTTACTTCCCTAATAAACCCCACAACCATGAGTATGGTCTGTGAGTTATGCATGGCCATTGCAACCAATTATCGAACCTACCAGAGAATGAGAGAGTCCAGTGGAAGGGACGGCTGGTGTTAGAATTGGTAAAAAGGTTGGAGGGTGCAGGTATGTTTGACCTCCACCTCATAGGAATCAGCCTTGGGTTGATGTTGATGGCGATTCTCTCTCTAACCCCTGAAGTTAGAGAAGGTTGGAAGCCACCCGCCATTTTATACTACTATTACTACTAGTCTCATTTTACATGCATCTATGAAAATGCCGCTGTTCAGAATACTGCCCACCACATCACGTCTAGGAAAAAAAATCTAAGAAACTTTCTCAGACAAAAGTCCCGTGAAATACTGAAATCCTCCAAGGAATTGATCTTTCTCCTTAAAAACTAGGCATAGCATTTAAATTATAATGAGTCTTTTGGGGTTGGCCGCAGAAACATCAAATGCAAGTTGAAAGCTAAGGTAACCCAAAGAATCCCCAGTGACATATTATGTTCAACGACAATAATTTAGTGCTAATCCCATGAACAATATATTCCTGATCCTATATTGCCCGATGTTGAAATCAGAGTCTAAGTTTATTTCTCTCTAGCTTCTACTTTTCCAAATTTATACTTTTCAGATGAAATGAATTAATATTTTACAGGCCTCTACAAATCCATTAGGGAACAAAGGAAAGCATAAAACAAACCAAAAGTCACCTGGGCCTTGACCATTTTCTTTTGTTCTTGGGACATTGCCAGCAACTGGGATGCTCTGTCTTTGTGGTTTCTGGATCAGCCCTAATTGCTGTTCAGAAATTTCAGTCTCCTGCGAAGGGCGTCCCCAGAATGATAATACCTGAATCTGCAACCTCTTTCTCCTTCCTTCAAGTGATTGTCTTGCTGCTGGGGAGTCAGGATCTGTAGGTTGAAGGGAAAATTCAATGAGTGGTACATTTCCTCTAGGTCCATATGCTGTCACTGGCACCTGTCTTAACATAAGGCTCTCAATATTGTTGACTGCCCCTTTATTCGGTTACTCAGAACATTTTACACTCATGGGCCACAAAACCTAAGATTCAAAATTTGCAGAGATATGGCTAAGAGACTCATAGAGACTCATAGTGTCCCTGTAGGACAGAGCAGAACTGACCTATAGGGTTTCAAAGTAGTGGTTAGGGGATTCAAACTGCTAACCTTTTGGTTAGCAGTCATCGCCTTAACCACTGCACCACCTATGAGTTGGAATCAACTCGACAGCAATGGTTTGGTTTCTTTTTTTTTTTTAAGTGGGTAAAAAATGTTTTTTCAAAGAATGACAATTAGGTAATGATACATACATATAAAAAAAAAATAAGTTCGAACCCTACCTCACAACATAGAAAACTATCAATTCATGGTCAAGTGTGACTCTAAATGAGAACGACAAATTAGTGAAGTTTTAAGAAGGTAAGTTTATATTAGGGTCTGGAAATACAATTTAAACATGCCATATAATGCACTAACTATAAACTGAAGACTACTCTGCTGGAGAAACTGTAAATGTACAACCACTTTAGGAAACACTAAGGCATCATCTATTAGGCTGAAGTTATAAATACGCTTTGAAATATCAATTTAAGTCTGAAGTATATATCCCCCCATAATGAGTGCACATTTGAACCAAAAGACAAGTACCAGTATTTTCAAGGCAGAATTATTTGTAGCAACCCAAGGAAGTACAACGCACAGCTTTCATATGGCCTTGTAATTCCCACCAAAGGACTGGGTGGGAGTATGCAAATAAGGTGCTTGTGGCCCACCAAGGAGATTGGACAGCTTGCTAATAATGTAAATAGGGTGCATGGCAACCATGTGGGGAGTAGGACCATGAAAATAAGGTATATGGAACTCTAAAGAGGGAACTGGTGAATTTTGCCATCAGCTAGGCTTAAAAGACAGCCAATCCCAGAGCAGAGGAGGGACCTCACTACCACCAAGAAAGAAGAGATGGGAGTGGAGTGCATCCTTTCGACGTGGAGCCCTTGTGCTGAAAACCTCCAAGACCCAGGAAACACAGAGAGAGCTGTAATACCAGAGACTGCGCAAGATGGCAAAAAACAGTGGCAGAGGAGGTATGTCTGACCTCCTCCTCATAGGAATCAGCCTTGGACTGTTGATCTTAATTCTCCTTCATCTTTGTGAAGTTAGATGAGGTTGGAAAACTCTGCCATGCCATTTTCACAAGAGCAAAGCAAATACATCTACATGTAACAACATGAATGACTCTCAGAAATACTGAGGAAAACAATCCTGATTGTAAAAAATGGATTATATAAGATTCCATTTATACTCAGTTTAAAATAGGAAAAACTACATAAACTATGATGAGTAGGAATAATTACCTACAAGGCAAAACTATAAAGAAAAGCCTGCAAGTGCTTGCTATAAGCACTTGGGTGCTGGAAAAGTTTTAATTCTTTCCCAGGGCAGTGATTAGTTACATGTATATTGCCTTTATACTACTGAAGTTGTACATTTTTGAAAAAGAAGATCAATTTCAGAAAAAAAAAGGAATGGAAGAGCCCCAAAATACTAAAAGCTAAATGAAAAGCCACAAAACATCAGAAGATTGTTATTTGATAACATTCTTAATGAGACGGGTTAGAAGAGAAAGAGAAGTGGTGTGCATAAAAAATATAAGGAATTAATTTGAAAAATGACACAGATAAAATCAACATTTTTCTAGTAGTTGAGCATTTTTACATATATACTTGGGTAGAATTGCTGCACATAGCTAAGCTCATCTGCATGCCATTCCTAACACTACCAATGGGAACTGGACACCCATGACTTACTAATAAACTGGGATATGGTTCACCTTGCCAGAGGATAAATAATGAACCGTCGATCTTTGGGACCATCTGGGAAATGGCCCTGTCCTCCAGACTCTGGGTGTTGGTCACACCCTCTGGATTCTGGGTGGAGGCTCCAAGGCCCTGGGCTTCAGCTCTGCCTTCCAAGCCCTTTGTAAGGGCAACTCTGCTCCCTTGGTTTTGAGTGGTCCCATTCTCCTAGTCCATCTAGGTGGCAAACCCACTCTCTGGGCCCCAGCAGGCCCTGTTCTTCAGCTCCTTGGGTATGGGAACCCCATTCCCTCAGCTTTGGGCAGCAGCCCCATCTCCCTGGCACACCTTAATGGCAGGCCCACACTCCAGAACTGAGTTGAGAAAGATCAGACTCTTTGAAACCTAGGAGGCTATTGCCCCACCCTTTTGAGATCAGGAGACTGTGGCCCCACCCTGTGAGATCAGAAGACTGTGGCCCCACCCTCTGAAACCCAGAAGGCCCTGATTCCTATGCTCCTTCCAACAGTTTGGCTGATCTGTGAGCTGCACCAGGAGTGGTCCTTTTCTTTTGTTGGAGAATAACAGATGTAGATCCTTTGGCCTGTTTCCTGTCTGTAGCATTCTAAGAGGCAGACAGTATTGTTTCATTTTGTTCTTTCTCTGTTCCCTTCAGTCTACGCTATGGGTTTTTTGCTATGGTAGTTGGTTCGATCTTCGATCCATCAGTCACAGGCTAAATCTCTTTAACAAAAGATTGTGTAGCCACACCCTTGGTGAACATTCTATAACACGTGTCCTTAGTTTGTATAACAAAATTTTCCAAATCTTTTGTTTTCATTTTGCACAGTTCATTTTTAAATCCATCTCTTTCCTCTGGCATTTTACTATAAGTGCAAAGAGAAACCTCACAGCCCCTTTAAGATTTCTTGCTTAGAAATCTCATCAGCCACATATCCAAATTGATCGCTTTCAAGTTCTACTTCCACCAAACCTTTGAATATAATTCAGGCAAGTTCTCTGCCACTACATAAAAAGCACTGCTCTTCCTCCATTGTCCATCACATGTTCACCATTTTCTTTTAAAGCCTCACCAGAAGCACCTTTAGCTTCCACATTTCTAGCAACATTCTTTGTTGGTGCCAAATGTATCCTCTAGGACAACAGAGACTTTCTCCATAGATTCCTCACTTCCCTCTGAGCTCATGGCAGAATTGCGGTTGAGGTCCCTAATTCTACCAACAGTCTCTTTAAGGCAACCTAGGCTTTTACAATTAGGCATCTTAAAAGTCTTCCAGCCTCCACATATTACCCAATTCCACAACCACTTCCACATTGTATGTATTTCTTACAGCAGCACTCCCACTTCCTTGTACCAAATTCTTAGTTATCTAGTGCTGCTATAACAGAAATACCACAAGTGGATGGCTTTAACAAACAGGAATTTATTTTCTCACAGTTTAGGAACCCAGAAGTCCTAATTCAGAGTGCCAGCTCTAGGGGAAGGTTTCTTTCTCTCTGCCGGCTCTGGGGGAAGTTTCTTTTCTCTTCAGCTTCTGTTTCCTGGTTCCTTAGAGATCTCCATATGGTTTGGCAGTTACCTTACCACATCTCTCTTTCTGCTAGCTTGTTTAATCACTTTTATATCTCAAAATAGGTTGACTCCAGATACATCCTACACTAATCCTGCCTCGTTAACATAACGAAGACAATCTATTCCCGAATATGATTCTAACCACAAGCATAGACGTTAGGATACACATCTCAGTTTACTAGCTTTCTTGTTTAATCTCTTTATATCTCAAAAGAGACTGACCCAAAAAAACATTCTACACTAATCTCTCTCATTAACATAACATACAACCCATTCTCAAATGAGATTATAACCACAGGCATAGAGATTAGGATTTACAAAACACATTTTGGAAACAATTTAATTCATAACAAACAGTCAGCAAAGCTGAAAGTGTGCTGGTATGTGAAGCTTTGTGGGCCATAAGGTCGGCCACACAACGACCCACCTCTACTTCTGCAATGCGAAAGCAGCCCTACACCAATGGACGTCGCGATGGATTAGTCCCTCCTTCAGTAGTCAACTACTGGATGAGGGGAGAAAACATATGATTATCTAAACCAAAGCTTTCGAATATACCACCTTCTGTCTCAGCAGTCGAGGTTCCTGGGGACCTGGGGTTCCAAAGCTTTGACCTCACAATCCTCTGTACCACAGACACAGACCACCAAAACTAAAAAAAAAAAAAAAAAAAAAAAAACCCATTGCCCTTGAGTCGGTTTCGACCCATAGCAACCCTACAGGACAGAGCAGAACTGCCCCATTGGGTTCCCAAGTCTGTAAATCTTTACGGAAGCCGACTGCCAAATCTTTCTTCCACTGAGCGACTGATGGGTAAAAACTGCCGAACTGTCTGTTAGCGGCAAACGCTTTAACCACTGCTCCACCAGTGGTCTATAATCGGTAAAAATTATACCAACCAACCTCACACCCTCATTAACGCGAAACTTAGACCAGAAACCTGCTACAATGTCCATCCTCCGGCTCCAACTTCACTGAGTTCCATATTAAATCCCGAACCCGAATCAGTCACCGCATTCATCGTAAATACCACCTCCACCCCTTACAAGAAGAATGATCGGCAAGCCTCCGTACCCTGACTGTCCCGACAGCCGTAATCCTTTTACGAAAACACTCACCCCATGTCTGACCTCAAAGGCACTGCACTCCCACCAGCTTCCCCCTAAGCACCTCCACCACGGCGCTCTCCTCAGGAACTCCAGGCGTCCTCACGACACCGCTTCAAACAGCTACTTCGCCCTGTTTCACGGACAGAAACACACTTACCTGTTTTTCTCCTGAATCACCTGAAGTTCCCAAAAGTTGGAATACTTCCGTGAACTGCTTCTACTTCTCCACCCCTCGCGCAGAATCCTTGTGCGCCTACGGAGGCCGGCGAGGGTCCGGAGGGTTTGAAGGGGCGCGGACAATGGCATTTCCGGCATTGCCGCACGAGGTAATAGGTCTGCGCCCGTCTTGTCGCGTCTGTGTGTAGGCGGCCATATTTCAGTACCGGGCGTACAGAACAAACGGTGTCGTCTTTCTGTGCCAGTAGCTTGGGACGGCCAGGAAAACGAGAAAGCCAGCGAAACTATCTGATTACCTGTCTCATCGATCATTGGAAAAAATGGATAGATTTTCAGCGACTCGAGCTTCACAAGGAAAACATTTCACGGATCAAATTTCTTTCAGCAGGCTGGGCAAAAAAGTAATATGGCCGCTTTCTTTAAACACTAGTTTAAAAAAAAAAAAAAAGAAGGAAGGAAGAAAAAATTGAAAAACGGCAAGTGGGAGTTCAAGTGTCAGTACAATAGAGACGCCTCCTGGGAAGAATAAAGGAAAGACTCTGGTAAGCGGACAACCACGAATAGCTTTTGACTGAGAAAGGCTGGCAGGAAGCGGCTTTAAGAACAGAAAAACGTTTGAAAAAACTGGTATTATATTAGAGTGTCCATCACAGACAGGGCAAAAGAACTGGTGGGATAGGCCTAGGTTGTATTTGGAGTGGGACATAGGAGAAAGGCCACTAAAGGTGAAGCCAGTGAAAGACAAGTAGATCCCCAGGTCTTTCTTCCTACTCCATCATAGGAAGGAAGCTCCACTGAAACCTGTTCAGCATCATAGAAACATGCAAGTCTCCACGGACATACTGGAGGTGTCCGTCCTTGAGGTGCATTGGCCGGGAATGAAATCCTGGCCTCACACATGGTAGTTGAGAATTCTGCCACTGAGTGAACACTGCCCTCAACTTCTCCTTGATTCCGTTTCTCAGCCAGCAGTCATTAATGCACAAGCAATTAAAAATTGATATTTTTGAGAATTATCTGGAAAACAGGTTTTTAGAGGTTGATCGGAAGATGTGAAAAGATCAACCAAAAACACGTGTTATCCTCACGCTTGGTACCACATACTGTTGATACTATCTCAGAAATAACATTGGATCACTCCTTGTTCTCTATCATTGCTTTACTTCATCTCTGAATTACTGCTTAATTTGCCACCTCACTGGTCCCTACCAGTAAGACTGTAACCAAAACATTATTCAAAATATTATACAGTATGTGTAAAATGGTAGTAGTATTAGTAGTGCCTAAAGTCCTCTAACATCAGGAGGAGAGAGATATCACCATCAGCACAAAGCTAATGGTGATTCCTGTGAAATGGAAGTAAGACATACATCCTCTCTCCAGCCTTTTTACCACTCCTGACACCAATCATCCCTCCCATGGCACTCTCTACTTCTCTGCTGGGTTGGATAATTTATTGCAATGGCCCATACAGAACTCGTCGACCATACTTACAGTTAACTGGTTTATTAAGGAAATAACAGGATACAACTTGGGATCAGGATCAGATAGGCAAAGTCCCCCTTCTTCAGTACAGGACAGCTCTCTCAGCTGCTCTTGGCCATGCAAGCAAGCAGGCCTGTCTCTCTGCCACACAGGGCTCCTATCACCCTTTCAAGACAGGCCACCTCTCAGCCCCCTGAGGACAGGCTCCCTTCAGTCCCCTTAAGAAAGGCTTCTCTCAGCCCCCTGAGGACAGGCCTCCTCTTGGCCCTCTCAGGATAGGCTCTTCTTGGCCCTACCTGTCTCTACTGATTGATTCTGCCACAGGACCTCTTTCGAGGGTGTTGCTGCTAGATCTGCCACTGGGACCCTTCTGAGGCTGTCACTGCTGGCTCTGCCATAGGGCCCCTTCTGTGCCTTTTGCTGTCTTCAGTGTTACAACCCTTGACCAATGCGGTGCAGTGCATTACTTAATACGGCTTTTCTAGTCATAGTTTGGAAACCCTGGTAGTGTAATGGTTAAGAGCTACAGCTGCTAACCAAAAGGTCGGCAGTTCAAATCCACCAGGTGCTCCATGGAAACCCTGTGGGGCAGTTCTCTGTCCTGTAGGGTCGCCAACGGGTCACTATGAGTCAGAATTGACTTGACGGAAAAGGGTTTTCTTTTTTTTTTTTTTTTTTTTTGGTTTAGCCATAGTTTTTGCAACTCCCATCAAATGACTGGGTGTGACTATGCAAATGAAAGGCTTGTGGCCCACCAGGGGGATTGGATAGCTTTCTAATAATGTAAATAAAGTGCATGGCACCCTCTTGGAGGTGGGACCATGCAAATAAGGTGTATGGAACCCTAACGAAGGGATTTTTCAGTTTTCCCATCCCGCTAGCCTTAAAGGGAGACAGAGAGGGAGCTGATGTAACTCAAAAGACAGTGAGAGATGGTGGCACAAGATGACAGGAATTAGGAGACTAGCTCGAGATGGCTAGTGGTGGGGCTTGCTGACCCAAGGAGCTAAGAGGTGTAACACTTGCCCAAGAAGGCCTGCAGCAGGGCTAGGTGGCTGAAGGCCCCCACCAGAGCCCTGGGGCATAAGGCCCCCAGCAGGGTCTGGTGGTAGCAAGGTCCAAACAGGGCTCAGCAGCAGCTGAACCCCAGCAGAGCCCGGAGGCAGAGGGCAAGAAGCTGTCCTGATTGAGGAATTGTGTCCTGAGTTGTTCTTCCTGTTATTTCCAAGTTGATCGTGATCCCGAGCTGTACCATGTTACTTCCCTAATAAACATCATAATTGTGAGTGTGGTCTGTGAGTTCTGTGTGGCCATTGCAATGAATTATCAAACACAGCAGAGAAGTAGAGAATGCTGTGAGAGGGATGATTGGTGTCACAGAGTTGGTAAAAAAGGTTGGGGAGTAGAGACATGTCTGACCTCTGCCTTATAGGAATCAGCCTTGGGCTGTTGATCATGATTCTCCCTCTGCCTTGTGAAGTTAGAGAAGATCAGTCACCTCCGCCATGCCATTTTTATAATCCATGTTACAGCTCTTTTAGGAGGTTCCTTGCCTTCCCCTCTCTGCCTCTTCTCTCTTCTTTCTTGCTTTTTCTCCTTTCTGTTTCTCCCTGCTGCTTCTCTTCCTGCTTTTTTCTGTCTGAAAAACACCTATGGTGTTGGCTGCATATATACACAACCCCTTGTCAATTTCAAATCATGGCTCCTCCCATCCAGGCCACAAAATGAACAATCCCCTTGGTATGCCACAAAAACTTCATTTGTAGAGTAGGCTATAGTCACCTCGTTTGTACAGTCTATTCTCACCTTATTTGCATGGGTAAATTGACCAACCACTGCCAGGTGCTTTAAGAATGGCATGGCGGGGGGTGGGGGGCGGCGTCTGACCTCCTCTGGTTTCACAAGGGGAAGGAAGAATCAAGGTCAACAGCCCAAAGCTGATTCTATAAGGTGGAGGTCAGACATGTCCCCTCTTCTCTGCCATCTTTACCAATTCTGACACCAGTCATCCCTCCCATGCCACTCTCCACCTCTCTGTTGGGTTTGATAATTCACTGTAGGGGCCACACAGAACTCACAGACAGTACTCACAGTTATGGGGTTTATTAGGGAAGTAACAGGTTACAATTCAGGTTCAGGAATGCTCAGGATACAGTTCTTCCATCAGGAAAACCTCTTCCCAGCCATGCCACAGGCATACCTCTCTGTGGCCCCCTGGCCTCTGCCCTGCTCAGGCAAGTGTTTCAAAGCTCTTTTAGCTCTGCCAGTAAGTACCTAGAGGCACCCCACTCTGCCTGTAAGCATCAGCCTGAAGGCGCTCAGCTCTAGCACCATGGGTTGGCAAGCCTAGCTCCACCAAGTGCCCAAAGGCACCCTACTCTGCCACCAAGCATTCTGCCCAAAGGCACTCAGCTTTCTCACTTGTGGGCTGGGAAGCCCACTGCGAGGTCTCCTGCCAGTCTTCTGGTTCTCCTGCCTCTGCTGCCACCACTTCTCACCAACTTCAATATTATAGCTCTTTCTCTGTCTCCTGCTTCCAGTAGCTTCATAGCGCAGGGATTCCACGCCCGTAGGATGTGCTCTGCACCTGGCTCTTCTTCTTTGGTGGTGGTGAGATCCTCTCCTTTCCACTTCTAGGGTGGCTCATTTTAAGGCTGGCAGGATGGCAAAATTGACCAATCGCCTTGGTGGGCCACAGTTACCTTACTTGCACAGTTCCACCCAATCAATTGGGTAGGAGTTACAAGACCATGACAAGAAGGACCACACAGCCCCCAGACACCCTTTTAGCTCAGTGGTGAAGTCACCTCTGAGGTTCACTGTTCAGCTGGGGAGTGGACAGCCCCATAAAACCAAATGGGACTAATGAGGCACAGCAGTCCAGGGACAAGGACTAGAAGGCAGAAGGGGACAGGAAAGCTGGTGATAGGGAACTCAAGGTTGAGTAATGATAGTGTTGATGTGTTGTGAGGTTGTTAACCATTGTCATAGGGCAACATGTGTACTAGCTGTTTAATGAGAAACTATTTTGTTCTGTAAACCTTCATCTAAAGTGAGAATAGCAGCACAATTGGAAGAACGTAGTCGACGTCACTGAACTGTGCATGTAGAAATTTTTGAAATGATGTATCTTTGGCTATGTATATTTTCACCAAAAAAAAAAAAAAAAAAGGTCGAGAAGGGAGAGGGTTGACATGTTGTGGGGTTGTTAACCAATGTCACAAAACAATACGTGTACTACTGTTTCATGAGAAACTATTTGTTCTGTAAAGCTTCACCTGAAGTACAATTTAAAAAAAAAAAAGAAAGACCACATAAAAGTGATCCATTCCACTGCAGGCCATTCTCTGACTTTTCTAGCCATGATTCTTTCATACTTGGAGGATAACTTCCCCTTCCCAATCATTTTAGGAGTCCAAAATGGTATTTAACAATTAATCCTTCAATAGAGCAAGATACTTCAGGTTGAGGTTACTCAGGTACTATCCATCCAGGTCTGCTGCAGGTGTCCATCTGATCTGGTCAGGTTCTCCAAAAGTCGTCTTGGCTTCACCCTTTCTGGTGTCTGATAAAATTTAACTGAGAGAAGATTATTCCCTTGCTCTGCGCCTCACAAGTTATCAGCATAGCAAAACCTTTAAGGGACTTTTGGTTTGGCCACTGTACTCCATTCCAGCAGTGCCTCCCCCTTAGTCCACTCTTTCACACTTTACAGCTTCTACTATTACAGTTTTTACAATCACAATTAGCCCTGTTAATAATCAAAACTCACAACTGAATCATATAATCCTATCAGCATCTTTCCCCACCCTCTCTTCCCCAGACCCATCAGGAAAAGAGGAATCTATTCAGTGGGGATCCTTCCTTGGCCCCCTCATTTTGAGTGTAAGCAAACTCACGAAAGCACGTAAGCCAGCACTTCATGCCTTTATCTCCCCCCATTTTAGATATCCAATGTTTAAATTGCCCATCCCTATCAAACCAGTACTCTGAGGAGGCAAGCATGTTCCTTGGTCTTGAAGAATCTTCTGTTCCAGTTGGAACTTTGAGTATCCGCATCCATAAGCAAAGTCCAATCTAGAGCAAGCCGTCAATTTGCAGCATGGTGTCAACCATCTTTTCATTCAGTCGGATTCTGTTCAGCTAATCCCTAACCATCCAAGCTTGGTCAATGGGTACCAGCCCTAGGCTCAGGAGTCCACACACCTCCTGGCACTTTAGACCAGCCAGCCCCTTATCTCTCTCTCTTTCATCCCTAGCCCCTGTGGGTTAGGTCAGTGGGCACCACCCATAGGCTCAGGAGTCCACACAACTCCCTGCCCTTCAGACCAGTCAGCCCCTTCTCTCTCTCATCGCTAGCCCCTGTAGGCTAGGTCAGTGAGTGCCAGGGGAACATGTACAAACTCAGCCTATCTGTTCATTGCTGAACCTAGCCTACTTCCACTCATTGAGTGGACACAGGCGGTCACTACAAGCGAACACATCAGGCTGTCTACTAGTCAGCTCCCTTTAACCTCCAGTCCTGGAAGGGGGTTCTTCCGATCAGCACTGACTTTTACTGCCTTAATGCACCCTAAGGTAAACTGCTTGCTGGAAATTCAAAAAGAAAAACAGTTTTTTTGGTTTTTTTTTTTTTTTTCTTCAGGTCCTTCCTTCAAATGCAAATCTGCTCACTTAGCAGGTCTGGGTAGTCCTGCATGTCTTTTCAAATGCAAATATCCTGTCTTCAAAGGCTGTAGGTGGGGCTCAGGTTTTCGATGTAAGCCCCTAATACTCAATATACGGAGCTACTGCATTCAAACCAACGGCCTGTTTCTTTCATGAAAATCCTAGTTCCCTTTTAGCGTATCCAATCAAGTATTGGTGGAAGATGGAGTACACACTGTCTGTAATCTAATACCCAGTATTCATTCCGGTCATACCTTTAGGTCTGTTTTACAACACTAGGTAGGGGAAGCATGCACTATCCATAGTACATTGAGATAAACACATAATGTTTCTAAAACATTCTAGTTCTCTCTTCCCTTCTCCACACCTTGACTGTCTTCCCATTCGTATGCATATGGCTATGTGAAACCAGTAGACCCTGCCTGGCCTGCTATCAATCATCTTGTTTAGTCAGCCTGGCTTTTACCCCAGGCCACTACAGATGCAGGCTTTTCTCCCTCAGCTTCAGCATAGCAACTCTTACTGTAAAAATGGTGTAGCAGAGGCATCAGACCTCCTTGTTTAATTCCATGAGGGGGGAGAATCATTATTAGCATCAGCAGGCCTGATTCCTATGAAGTAGAAGTCAGACATGCCTCCACCTTCCATCCTTAGCAATTCTGATACCAGCCATCCTCCCCACAACACTGTCTACTTCTCTGCTGGGTTCCATAATTTGTTGCAACGGCCATACAACTCACAGACCATACTCACTGTTATGGGGTTTATTATGGACATAATGGTACAACTAGGAGCCAGGATCAACTTGAAAGTAAAAGGAATAACTTAGGATACAATTTTTTTGATTAGGACAGCTTCTTCTCGCCCTCTGCCGCCAGGCTCTGCTGGGGCCTTGCTGTGCAGGACCCTGCTGGGGGCCTTTTCGGGCAAGTATTAAAACTCTTAGCTCTGTGGTTCAGCAATCCCCACCATAGCCATCTCGAGGCGGTCTCCTGGTCCCTGCCATATACTACTGCTTTTGCTCTTGCTACTGCTGCACCGCCATCTCTTGCTGTCTTCTGTGTTACAGCTCCTCTCTCTCCGTATCTCCATTTAAGCCTAGTACAATGGCAAAACTGTCCAATTCCCTCGTTAAGGTTACATGCACCTTATTTACATTATTAGCAAGCTATCCAATCCCCTTTGGGGGCTACAAGCACATAATTTGCATAGCCCCACCCAGTCATTTGATGAGCGTTACAAGATCATGGTGAGAAGGGCCATATAAAAGCAATCCATTGCACTGCATCTTGGCTTAAATTACATCTGTTCAGAAAAGCCTTCCCTGAAAATGCTTACTTTGAAATAACTTATCCTTTACTATCTCTACACTTACTAGTCTTTATTTTTCTTTATAGCAATGATTGCTTCCTGATGTCTTATTCTCCACTTTACTGTATGTCTCTCCTGATAGACTGTAACATCCATAATAGCTGTTTCTTTGCTTGTTTTTTACCCCCCAACGTATCCCCAGTGTGTAAAAGTGCCTGTAACAGTGATGGTTACTTAGGTTGTTGTTACTTGCAATAGCTGAAAGGAAAGTTTTGCTGCAGCTGAAGAACGAAAAGCCACATCTGGAGTGGCCTAGGGCAAAAGACAGGCCATATAAGTAAGATGATTGATAAAGGGCCAGAGTCTACTGCTTCCACCTAGCCACAGGCCCAAGGCCATATGCATATGAATGGAAAGATAGTCAAGGAGTGGAGTGGAGAAGATTGAACTGGATTGTTTTAAAAAGGGTTATCTGTCTAGGATTATGCTTAATTGAATGTACTATGGATACTGAACGTTTCTTCTTCCATCTTGTGTTGTAAAACAGACCTAAATGTATGATAAAAATGAATATTGGGTATTATAGATTACAGAGAGCTTGTAATTCTGCCTTCAGCCAATACTTGATTAGATATGCTAAAAGGGGAAGGAGGATTTGCCCAATGAAATGCAGGCTTTTTGTTTGAAGTTAGTAACCCTGTGTATAGAGTGGGGGCTTAGGTTGAAACCTTGAGGCCCACCCAGATTTTGCATTTGAAAAGGCCTGTAGAACCACCTAGAACTGCTGAGAAAACAGGAGATTTGCATTTGAAGGAAGAACCTGCAGGGAAAAAAATGATGGTTTTACTTTTTGAATTTAGAGCAAAACAAGCAGTTTGCGTTTGGTTACACTGAAGCAGGAAACGTCAGTGTCCATCAGAACCCCCTTCCAGCACTGGAAGTGATAGGGAGCCAGCGAGTAGACAGCCTGGTATGCTGGCTTGTGGTGACCACCTGGGTCCACTCATGAGTGGAAGTGAGGGGAGTGCAACAATGAAGAGGTGGGTTTTGTTTGGACATATTCCATTGGCACCCATTGACCTAGCCCACAGAGGTTAGGGATGAGAGAGTGAGAGAAGGGCTGGCTGGTCAGAAGTGCAGTGAATTATGTAGACTCTTGAGTTTACATGTGGATCCAGCTGACCTAGCCCAAGGGGGCTAGGGATGAGAGAGAGAGAGAGAAGGGGCCACACATTGGATGGCTAGAGATGAGCTGACCAGAACCTGACCTAATGAAGAGAAAGATGTTTAACACTGTGAGCTGGTTTAGATTGCTGGAATTTGATGGCTTTTTCTGGACTGGACTTTGCTTATGGATGCAGACACTCGAAGTTCCAATCAGAACAGAAGATTCTTCAAGACCAGGGAACATGCTTGCCTCCTTAGAGTACTGGTTTGATAGATACGGGCAATTTAAACATTGGCTAAAATAGGGGGAGATAAAGGCATGAAGTGGCTGGCTTACATCCTTTCATGGGTGTGCTTACACTCAAAATGAGGGGGACAAGGGAGGATCCCCACTGAATAGATTCCTCTTTTCCTGATGGATTTGGGGAAGAGAGGGTGGGGAAAGATGCTGATAAGGTTATATGATTCAGTTGTGAGTTTTCTTGTTAATAGGGTTAAATGTGATTGTAAAAACTGTAATTGTAGAAGCTGTAAATGTGAAAGAGTGGACTAAGGGCGGAGAGGTATTGCTGGAGTGGAGTACAGTGGTTGAACTGAAAGTCCCTTAAAGGTTTTGCTATGCTGATACATTGTGAGACTGGGAAGAAGGGAATAAGCTTCTCTCATTTAAATTTTATCAGAGCCCAGAAAGGGTGAAGCCAAGATGACTTTTGGAAAACCTGACCAGATCTGATGGACTTCTGCAGCAGACCTGAATGGTCGGTGCCTGAGTAACTTCACCCTTAGGACTCTTTGCCCTACTGCAGGACTAATCGTTAATGACTCTTTTTGACTGGTAAAATGATTGGGAGAGAGATGTTATCCTCCAAGTATGAAAGAACCATGGTTAGAAAAGCCGGAGGGTGGCCGTAGTGCGATGGATCACTTTTGTGTGACCTTTCTCACCATGGTCTTATAACTCCCACCCAAGTGATTGGGTAAAAGCCATTGCTGTCGAGTCTATTCTGACTCATAGTGACCCTGTAGGACAGAGTAGAAATGTCCCATAGAGTTTCCAGGGAGCACCTGATGGATATGAACTGCCAACCCTTTGGTTAGCAGCCGTAGCACTTAATCACTACGCCACCAGTGTTTCCAAGTGATTGGGTGGGATTCTGTAAATAAGAAAAATATGGCCCGCCAAGGGGATAGGTCAGTTTTGCCATCCTGCTAGGCTTAATATGAGTCCTCCCAGAGGTACGAGGAGAGGATCTCACCACCAACATGGAAGAAGAGCCAAGAGTGGAGCGTTTCCTTTGGACCCAGAATCCCTGTGCTGAGAAGCTCCTGGAACCTAAAGACCAAGAGAGACAGAAAGAGCTGTAACACTGGAGACAGTGAGAAGCAGTGGCAGTGAAACATCAGTAGAACTAGGAGACCTGCAGGAGACAGCAGGGTGGGCTTCCTGGCCCACAGAGTGAGAAAGCTGAATGCTTTTGGGCTGGAGACTTGCTGTAGGAGTAGGGTGCTTCCAGGCACTTGGTGGAGCTAAGTTTGCCAACCCACAGTGCTAGAGCTAAGGACGTAATGGCTGAGGATCACCGGCAGAGTTAGGTGTCTTGGGATACTTATTGGCAGAGCTACAAGAGCTTTGTAACACTTGCCCAAGCAGCGCAGAGGCCAAGGGGCCAGAGAGAGGCATGCCTCCTGCATGGCTGAGAAGAGGATATCCTGATGGGAAGAACTGTATCCTAAGCGTTCCTGAACCTGAATTGTAACCTATTATTTCACTATTAATCCCCATAATCATGAGTATTGTCTGTGAATTTTGTGTGGCCACTGCAATGTATTATTGAACTCAGCAGACAACTAGAGAGTGCCGTGGAGAGACGGTTAATGTCAGAATTGGTAAAGATGGTGGAGAGAGGAGGCATGTCTGACCTCTGGCTCATAGGAATAATCCTTGGGCTGTTGATCTTGATTCTCTTTCCCCTCATGAATTTAGAGGAGGTCAGACACAGCCCCCATGCCGTTCTTACAAAAGTGCATGGAACCCTTGTGGGGGTGGCTAATGCAAATAAGGTACATGGAACCGTTGAAGGGATTGGTTGGTTCATGGCCTGGCTGGGGGGAATCACAGCTTGAAATTGATAAGGAGCTTGCTATACAACAAGCTTACCTGACAGGGGTTTTAGGAGAGAGACATGGAGAAGGAGAGAGAAGAAGCAGCTGTAACACTGAAGACAGCGAGAGTCAACGTGTGGCAGCTACAAGAGCGATAGCAGCGCCAGACCTTAGGAACCAGGAGACCAGTGCGAGACACCTGTGGTGGGGCTTGCTGACCCACAGAACTAAGAGTTGTAACTCTTGCCCAAGAAGGCCTCACACAGGGTCCGGTGCCAGAAGGCCCTGAGCAGGGCCCAGTGGCAGAGGGCAAGAAGAAGGTGTCCTGATAGAAGAACTGTATCATGAGTTGTTCCTGTTACTTCCAAATTTATCCTGATCCCCAATTTTACCCCATTACTTCCCTAATAAACCATTAGTTTTAAGTATGGTTCGTAAGTCCTGTGAGACATTGAAATGAATTACTGAACCCAAAGACAGAAGGAAAAGTACTGAGCGTGGCTGAAGTTAGAGATAATGGAGAGGTACACCAGTTTGAAGAAGCTGGACATTTGGGACATCTTTAACCCCTGCCACACAGGAAGCAGATTTGTGCTGATTCTTCTAAAAGATTTTTTTTTTTCAGACCTCCATCTCATGGCAGTCAGCTTTGGGCTGATCTCGATTCTCATTATCTTCCCTAAAGTTTGACAGGTTCTGACAATGCTACTACTACTCCCACCATTTTACAACAGACTCCCTCCTTGTTGGTTTTTGCTCACTCACTTTAAAAGTTTTACATATGGCTTTCGTCTAATATACTCCATGGTTGTCCTCATTCCAACCTGAAGAGTGCATCTGGTTTGCTAACTTGATACCCTGTTCATGGAAAATCACAGAATCTTAGACAAACCAAATTGGCCTTGGGTTTGTGAAGACTGCAAAATATTACATCTGTGAAAAAACAATATTCAAATGTACGAAGTAAAGGTTTTTCTCTCAGGAGTAGGGAGAATATACCCACTTGTCTAAGGGGCACAGAGTGGACTGAGAATCTACCACTTCAGAGCACCACAGATACTCCTAAGCTTTCAATAGCTGAGAAAGGAAAGGTCACTGACTAGGCACCCTCTGAGAGACTCACGGAAACTGTCCTAACCCATGGACACCAGGTTGTTATAGTTCTCCAACATCACATCCCAGTACAAGTCTTTCTGAGCAGGGTCCAGAAGCTGCCACTCCTCCCAGATGAACTCCACAGTCAAATCACTGAATGTCAGTGATTCCTGTAATAACAGGGTTCCATTTAAAGAAGGGATTTCTTATTGATGATATATAAAATATGAAAAAGTTCTGCTAATTTCCTCTATTTATACTGTAACTACATGTCTAGTGTTTTTTTAAAACACCTTGTAAGAGACTCAAAATCCTAACAAAATATTCTCTATTTGTGCAATCATCCATCCATTCATTAAATCAGAAATTTCTATAATGAGTAGCAGTGAAATCCTGTTACTAAGCTAGAAACATCTCACATTCACACACACACATGCCCGCACACGTGTGTGCATATGTTTATGTATCTGTATATATGTGGATATATGTGAGTGTATGGATGTTGCAGTGCGATGGATTGCTTTTGTATGGCCTTTCTAGCCAGGGTCTTGTAACTCCCACCCCAGTGATTGGGTGGAAAACGTGCAAATAGGATAATTGTGGCCCACCAAGCGGATTGGCTAGTTTTGCTATCCTGCTGGGCTTGAAATGAGCCATCTTAGAGGCAGGAAAGAGAGGATCTCACCACCACCAAGGAAGAAGATCCAGGAGTGAGTGGAGTACATCCTTTGGACCTGGGATCCCTCCTGGACCCAGGAGACAAAGAGAGCTGGAACCCCAAAGACAGCAACACAGCAAGAAACTGCAGAAGAGAAACAGCAGCAGCAGAAACAGCAGGATCAGGAGACTGGCAGGAGACAGTGCAGTGGGCTTCCCGGCCTATGGAGTGAGAAACCTTAGTGACTTTGGGCTGGGTGGGGCTTACTGGTGCAGTGGGATGCCTCTGGGTGCTTATTGGCAGAGCCAAAAGAGCTTTGTAACAATTGCCTGAGCAGGGCAGAGGCCAAGGGGCCAGAGAGAAGCACGCCTGCGGTACGGTTGGGAAGACGCTGTCCTGATGGAAGAACTGTGTCCTGAGCATTCCTCAACCTGAATTGTAACCTGTTATTTCCCTAATAAGCCCCATAATCGTGAGTATTGTCTGTGAGTTCTCTGTGGCCATTGCAATGAATTATTGAACTCAGCAGAGAAGTAGAGAGTGCTGTGAGAGGGATGGTTGGTGTCAGAATTGGTAAAGATGACGGAGAGAGGAGGCATGTCTGACCTCTGCCTCATAGGAATCAGTTTTGGGCTGTTGATCTTGATACTTCTTGCCCCTCGTGAAGTTAGAGGAGGTCAGGTGCTACCTCCACACCGTTTTTACAGGTTTATACATATATAAATATACATATGTGTGTATGTGTATTTGGCCACCTATATGCTAAGAGATAAATAAATGTTAGTGACAGCCCAGAGAATAAAACATGGTCTTACATTCAACATGAGCCTTCAGAACCAATATCAGAATCTACAGAGAAAAGACCCCAGGTATCTGAATTAAAATAAACTACATGTTTAATAAGTTAATAAATTAATCTGTAGAAAGGAATTAAAGAAGCTATGAAAAATATTTAAAGAACAAGAGACAATATAATTGGGTAGATTTGGGTAAAATAAACAATACATACACACAGGGTTGGATTACCCAATAAGCAATGTAGGCACAGGCTTACTTGTGCATACTTACTAGACTGTAACGAACAACTTAACATCTTTGATGTGGTGAAATCGTTCACTACAGATTAGTAAGTAAACACAAGTAAGCCTGTGCATACTTTGCTTAATGTAAGCCCATGGGTACCTTGCTTACTGGTTAATCTGCCCCTGCATACACCCATGAACACACAGACACATACATAAACATACACATGTATGTATGTTAACTGACAAGTTAGCAGCGTATAAAATACACTAAGATCATTATCAGTTGTAATTTACAATTTAAGAAATGACTGAAAATGTAGCAGAGAGTGAGAGAATATAAAGGAGAGGTTAGTAAACATAGGTAGAATGAAAATGTCTTAACATATAACTTCTTCAAAAAAGAAAAAGAAGTAATATCCAGACTCACTCTGCACTCAAAAAAATGTTTTTGCTGAATTAAATATCTGACAGGCAGATTCTAAGATAGCCCCATCATCATATTCACACCTTTGTACAGTCCCTTCTTGAGCATGGACTGCCTTCATGACTTGCTCCTATCTAATAGAATACGGCAAAGGTGATGGAATGAATGTCATCCCAAGATTAGATGACATATTAGATATGTTACTTCCAGTATTGCTGGTTTTAATAAAGGAAGGTGCCATTTTGGGGAGGCCCATGTGGCAAGTAACTGAGGGCTGCCTCTGGCCAACACACAGTGAAGAACTGAGGCTCTCATGGAACTGAATCCTGCCCACAACCAAGTAAGTGAGCTTGAAAGCAGACACTTCCCCATTCAAGCCTCAGATCAGACCCCAGCCCTGGCCAACACGTTTATTGCAGTCTTGTGAGAAACCAAGAAACAGAAGCCCAAGAGAAGCTGTGCATGGATTCCTGACCACAGAAGCTGCAAGATAATAAATGTAAGCTATTTTAAGCCTCTAAAATGATGGTACATTTTGCTAGGAAGACGTAGATAAGTCATATAAGAACTAATTTTTTTTTTTAAAGTATGAAAATAACAAGAAAATGTAGAATATTGTCTTAGTCATCTAGTGCTGCTATAACAGAAATACCACAAGCGGATGACTTCAACAAAGAGAAATTCATTTCTTCACAGTAGAGTAGACTAAAAGTCCAAATTCAGGGCATCAGCTCCAGGGGAAGTCCTTCTCTGTCAGCCTTCTCATCAATGTTCCCCCAGACTAGGAGTGTCTCTGCACAGGGACCCTGGGTCCAAAGGACACTCTCTGCTCCTGGCACTATCTTGGTGGTATGAGGTCCCCCTGTCTCTCTGCTCACTTTTCTTTTTTGTATCTCAAGAGATTGCCTCAGGACACAATCCAATCTTGTAGATTGAGTCCTGCCTTACACAACTGCCACCCATTCTCCCTCATTAACATCATAGAGGCAGGATTTACAACATACAGGAAATCACACAATACCAGGAATCATGGCCCAGCCAAACTGATAAATTTTTGGGGGGACGTAATTCAATCCATGACAAATATACTTATGACATAAGTGCACTGAATTACTTAATATGGCCCTTCTAGTCATGATCTTTGTGACTACCATGCAATGATCGGGTAGAACCATGCAAATAAGGTGCATGGAACCCTAACAAGCGGATTGGTCAGTTTTGCCATCCCGTAGGCTTACAATGAGCCATCCCAGAGGCAAAAAGGGGGGAACTGACTACCATCAACAGGAAGAGATGGGAGTGGAGCACATCCTTTGGGCCCGGGATCCCTGCTTTGAGAACCTCGTAGACCCAGGAAACAGAGAGGTATGGTGAGAAGCAGCGGCAGAGAAATGATGGCAGCAGAACCAGGGTATCAGCAGAGATTGCACGATGAGCTTTCCAGCCCACAGAGTGAGATCGCTGAGCACTTTCAGGCAGGAGGCTTGCTGGAGGAGTATGGTGCCTCCAGACACTTGGCGGAGCTAGGCTTACCGCCCCACGGAGCAAGAGTGATGGGCGCCTTTGGCCAAGGCTTGCTGAAGGAGTGTGGTACCTTTGGGCACTTACTGGTGTTGCCAAAGAGCTTTGTAACACTTGCCCAAGCGGGGCAGAGGCTGAGCTGGGCCAGCCCAAGAGGCATAAGAAGCCAAGGGGCCGAGGGCCAGGGAGAGGCCTGTCTTCGGGCACAACTAAGAAGAGGCTGTCCTGGTCAAAGAACTGTATCCTGAGTTGTTTCTGATCCCAAATTGTAACCTGTTACTTCCCTAATAATCTTGAGTATTGTCTGTGAGTTCTGTGTGGCCATTATAATGAATTATCAAACAGCAGAGAAGTAAAGTGCCATGGGAGGGACTGATGGTGTCAGAATTGTTAAAAAGATTGACAGGTAGAGGTATGTTTGACCTCTGCTGTCAGAAGGATCAGCCTTGGGCTTTTGATGTTGATGATAATTCTCTCTCTCCGTTTTAGTCATCTAGTGCCGCTATAACAAAACTACCATAAGTGGATGGCTTTAACAAACAGAAATTTATTCTCTCACAGTCTAGGAGGCTACAAGTCCAAATTCAGGGTGCCAGCTCCAGGGGAAGGCCTTCTTTCTCTATCGTCTCTGGGGGAAGGTCATTGTCATCAATCTTCCCCTCCTCTAGGCTTCTCAGCACAGTTTCCCCTCTCTGCTCATTTCTCTCTTTTATAACTCAAAAGAGATTGACTCAAGACACAACCTAATCTTGTAGATTGAGTCCTGCCTCATTAACACAACTGCCTGTAATCCTGCCTCATTAATATTATAGAGGCAGGATTTACAACACATAGGAAAATCACATCAGATGACAAAACGATGGACAATCACACAATGCTGGGAATCATGGCCTAGCCAAGTCGACGCACATTTTTGGGGGACACAATTCAATCCGTAACATTCCACCCTTTGGCCCCTCAAAACTCATGCCCTTGCCATATGTAAAACACATTCACCCCATCATATCATAGCAAAAGTCTTAAGTCAGCTCCAAATCCAAAATCCCTCTTCATCTGTGAAATCCAGAATACAAGTTATGTGCTTCCAAAGTTCAAGCTAGACATTTCCATTACAAATCGGAGAATTTGGAGGGAAAAAAGGGATAACAGGCACCAATCAAGTCAGCAGAACACATTACATTAGCTCTCAAAGCTTGAAAATAATCCTCTGTTCTCTTGCCCTCCAGACTGTAGGTATTGGCCACACTCTGGATTCTGAGTGGAAGCCCCTTGACCCTGGGCTTCAGTTCCGCCTTCCAGGCTGACTGGAATGGCAACGCTGTTCCCTCAGCTTTGGGTGGCTCCTTTCTCCTAGTCCATCTGTGTGGCAACCCTACACCCTCTGCCCCGGCAGGCCCCATTCTTCTGCCCCTTGGGCATAGTAGCCCTGCCCTCTCAGCTTTGAGCAGCGGATCCAGCCCCATTCCGCTAGCACTCATGAATGGCAGCCCCACACTCCAGAACTCAGTTGGTGAAGTTCTGACTCTGAATCCTAGGAGGCTGTGGCCTCACTCTTTGAAGCTCCAGAAGCCATAGCTCCACCCTTCGGAGGGTGTGGCCCGACACTTTGAGACTGAGGCAGCTCTGCATTCTGTGTTCCTTGTCTTTTCAGCTTCTGCTTCCTGATTCCTTGCCCTCTCAGCCCTTCGGGCCTTGCTGCCTGCATCTGTCTCGCTCAGGCAAATGTTCCAAAGCTCTTTAGCTCCAGTGATAAGTACCTGGAGGGGGGCACCCTACTCCACCAAAAAGCCTCCTGAGCAAAGGTACTCAGCTCTCACACTCCGTGGGTTGGCTCCTGGTTACCCAGCCGTTCAGGCCATTCAGGTCTGCTGTGGGTGTCCATCTGATTTGGTCAGGTTCTCCAACAGTCGTCTCGGCTTCACCCTGCTTGGTGTCTGATAAAATTTAACTGAGAGAAGATAATTCCTTTGCTCTGAGCCTTACCAAGGTATCAGCATAGCAAAACCTTTAAGGGACTTTTGGTTCAGCCACTGTACTGGAGTCCCAACAGTACCTTCCCCTTAGTTCACTCTTTGACACTTACAGCTTCTACAATTACAGCTTTTACAGTCACAACCCTGTTAACAACCAACACTCACAAATGAATCATATAATCCTATCAGCATCTTCCCAAAATCATTTAAAAAATGAAAGACAAAGATAGTAGCTGTAGATTGTGAAACATGGTTTGAAAGAGAGGGTGGGAAGTGGAGGAAATGAGGATGCAGTTTGGAGGAAAAGAAGTCTCACTGATGGATTCATTTTTGCTGGGGTTGGTGGATTGGGAGGAGGTAAAGAAAGTGAGATATTAAGAGTGACTGCTAAGTATTTGGCTTAGCATATTTGCCCCCACTGCTCCATTTTTACAGACTGCTTGCCAGGTGCTGTTCTAACTACTTTCTACAACCACCCCATGAGGCAGATAATTATTTTAAAGATAAAATGGGACACAGGTAAGTAACTTGCTTAAGGTTATACACCAGCGTTGTGGCAGGACAGGGTTCAAACCCAGGCAGTGTGACTTCAGGACTGCTAACCACTATGTGATAATACTGCCTCTCAGCCCAGAAGAAACTGAAGACATGGGGACAGGTGAAGGGCGAGCTTCACTAGGACCATGAGAATCCTGGGTGTGGGAGCAGAGGCTGTGTGTACCGGACATAGGTACGCACTGTGCCTTCTTCACCTGGGATGTCAACCTTTGAGAGGTGTGTTCAGCACCAGGTCTGTAGGGCTCAGGGCAGCCCTGGTCATCCTATCCTGGGACCCTGACTGATCAGTTCAGGGAATGGAATGATCTGACTTGGTCTAATCTAGCATCAGGACTCTCGTAACTTCCCAACAGATAAGAATCAGGATGAGCACAAAGCTGGTTCTTATGAGGCGGAAGTCAGATATACCTCCAATCTCCAAATTCTTTACCATATCTGACACCCAGCTGTTACCTCCACGGTACTTTACATTTCTCTGCTGGTTAGAAAATTTGTTGCAATGGCCACACAGAATTCACAGACCATACTCACAGTTACGTGGTTTCTTAGTGAAGTAACAGAAACAACTAGGGATCAGGATCAGGAAGCACATAGACAAGATTGAATGGCTCCCCAAGGTGGAGAAAACATCCCTCCTTTCATCAGTGTAGGACAGCTTTCAACTAGGATATCTCCCTCAGCTGCTTCCCGCTGTGCAAGCAGGCCCTTCTCAACTGTGCAGACAACATCTGGCAGGTCTGCTCTTAGCCCCCTCTGGACAGGCCTCATAAAAATGGCATGGGGGCGGCGTCTGACCTCTTCTAACTTCACAAAGGAAAAGGAGAATCAAGATCAATGGCCCAAGGCTGATAGCTATGAGGCGGAGGTCAGACATGCCTTCACCCTCCAACCTTTTTACCAATTCTTACACCAACTGTCCCTCCCGGGGCACTCTATTTCTCTGCTGAGTTCTATAATTTGTTGCCATTACCACACAGAACTCACAGACGATACTAATGATTATGGGGTTTATTAGGGAAGTAACACGTTACAGTTTAGGTTCAGGAATGCTCAGGACACAGTTCTTCCCATTAGGACAGCCTCCTCAGCCATGCCTACAGGCACACCTCTCTCTGGCCCCTCAGACTCTGCCCTGCTCTTGTCCTGCTCTTGTCCATGCAAGTGTTCCAAAGCTCTTTTAACCTGCTGATAAGTTCCCACAGGCACCCCACTCTGCCAGTAAGCCTTGGCTGGAAGGAGCTCAGCTCTAGCTCCGTGGGTTGGCAAACCTAGCTCCATCAAGGGCCCAGAGGCACTCTACTCCACCAGCAAGCTTCCTGCCCGAAGGCACTCTGCTTTCTCACTAAGTGGGCTGGGAAGCCAACCTCGCAGTCTCATGCTGGTCTCCTGGTTCTGCCGTCACCATTTCTCTGCCACCGGTTCTCGCTGTCTTCAGTGTTACAGCTTTCTCTCTCTTGGTCTCCTGATTCCAGGAGCTTCTCAGAGCATGGATCCCAGGTCCAAAGGATGCGATCCACTCCTGGCTCTTCTTTCTTGGTGGTGTTGAGATCCTCTCCCACCTCTAGGATAGCTCATTTTAAGCCTAACCGATGGTAAAACTGACCAATCCCTTCTTTAGGGTTCCATAAACCCTATTTGCGTACTCCCACTCAATCATTGTGTGTGAGTCACAATGACTATGTCTAGAAGGGCCATACCAATTAATTCACTGCACCACAGGACTTCTTTCAGCCCCCTCAGGACAGGTCTCCTCTTGGCCTCCTCTTGGCACTCAGGTCTATCCCCTCTAGGTCTTAGTGTTACAGCTCTCAGCAAAGCCAGGGCATCTGCCATTTCGAAAGGCAGGCCAGCTTGGTACCACACTGCTGTTTGCTTTGCTAGGGCGTCCACCTGCACAGCCTCAGATTGTGGCTGTTCCCTGTTTATGGGGCACTCAACTCTCTTGGCGACCTTCTGCCAGGTGCCCAACTACCCTCCGTGGGCTGATCTGCCCACTGTCGATGTCTACTGGTCTTATGGTTTCTGCTGCTCATATTGCTGCTGCCATTTCTCTGTTGCTCAGCTCTCCTGTGCTTGCCACCATTTCTCTGCTGCTGAGCCACCTTCTGGGCCTCTTGTCATCTTCAGTGTTACAGTGCTTGACTCATATCACAGCTCTTTTAGGAAGTTCTCTCCTCTCTCTCTCCTAAAAACCTATGTGGTTGGCTGCTTGTATAAGCAAACTCCTTGTCAATTTCAAGGCATGGCCCTCCCAGAAGGATCAAGAGCCAAATAATCCCCTTGGTGAAGTGCAAGCCACTCAATTTTATTGGGTGGATTTTCAAACCACTACTGTTATTTGAATAGCAAATTGATCGGTCCCTGCAAGATGCATAAAATAGATCAAACACAGGGCCGACTGCGGCCCAACCAATCATTTTGGCATAATTACAAACTGAGGTGTAATGAATTACTTAATATGGCCCTTCTAGCCAAGGTCTTTGTGACACACACAATGATTGTGACTATGCAAATAAGGTATATGGAACCTGTGATGGTTGGGGTTGTCAACTTGGCTAGGCCATGACTGCCAATATTGTATGGTTGTCCTCCATTTTATGTGTTTCAGATCCTGACCTCTACATGCTGATGAGGCAGGATTGGTGTAGGGTGTGTTTTGGGTCCCAGCCTTGAGGGAGGGCGAGACTTAAGTCCCACCCTTACTCAGGTTACGCCCTTCCCTGGGGTGTGGCCTGTATCTAAGATGTATGTGGGGATGACCTGGCAGGGCTTTCTCTCTCTGCATCTGGATCCCAAGTCTGGTTTGTGATCAACTGACCTCCGGTTCTTGGGACTGGAGCCAGAGGCCTGCTCTCTGACCTGCCAATTCTGGGATTCGCCAGCCTCCACAGCCCTGTGGGCTGCTGGCCTATTATCTGACCTGATTAGCCAGCTTCCGCAGCCTTGTGAGCCAGCAGCCTGTGGTGTGAAGTGCCGGTTTGGGTTCCACAGCCCCCTGCAGCCATATGGGTTGGAAAAAGCCTACGCCTAACCCACAGGTTAGGGACTTAACAGCCTCCACATCTGCCTGAGCCGTTTCCTTTATACAGTTTGTGAGTTCTGTGAGACGGTGCAGCGAATTAGGGAACCCAAAGATGGGAGGGAGAATACTAAGGGGAGAGGGAGTAGTTGATGCTAGGGATGATAGAGTGGTACAGAAATTTGGAAAAGTTGGACATTTTGGACATCTTTAACATCCTCCTCATAGGAACCAGCTTTGTGCTGATCCTTATAAAAGAAATTATTCATTTACAAACAAGGGCCAGAAGGGCCATAATAACAGAAACTCACTGTACTGCATTTACCATGGCAAGATGTGGAGTATGGGGTTTACAATTAACCTTACTTAGTTTGGTCTTTGCCCTCAATTCCTGAAAAATATGACTAAAATCTTGTAATATGCTGAGTAATTGAGGTGCTTTTGGTAATGAGTGGGGCTGTCCAAGCCAGAAAGACCACTTCATAGCCTGGTATCAGTTGACCTTAGGGAGTGAGAAGGAGTAATGATTCAATCAACCATGTCTATGCATTGAGGCCCCAATCATGACTATGTAACAAAGTTAATAAAAGTTCTGTACATGGAAGTTCAATGAGTTTTCTGGTTGGTGAAAAGATGTCCATGCACACGGGAGGGCAGCATGTCCTTTGGGACATGGACCATTCACATTGGGAACGCTCCCAGACCAGGCACTGTGCATCGTTTGTATCTTCTTTTGGTATAATAAAGCTGTAATCCCAGGTATGGTCTTTTCCATGAGTTCTGGGTATTGTTCCATGAATTATGGAACCCTAGGGAATAGTGGAGACCAACAGGTTAGAAGTGAGGTGGCTGGGGACCCCTAAGCTGTGGCTGGTATTTTCAGGGGTAGCAGGAACACACCCAAATTTGTAGCAAGTTGAAAGTGAGGGAGCCCAGGGGCATTCGAAGCTCGCGACTAGCATCTTGAAGGGGTCTTGGGAAAACCAAGCAAGTCAGAAGCAATGGGAGCCCTGGGAACTCCAAAGCCTGCAGCTGGCATCTGAAATCTTAGGCTGAAAGATGGTGGCCTTTTAATTTGTGAGATCTGACCTACCTCTGAGTAGTAGGATCAGAGAAAGAAGTGCTGCATGGGAGGCTGATGTCAGAACTGAACAGTGAAAAATGAGATTTGGATTTGATTTCATGATTTTCCTCATAGTTGATGTCAGAACAGTGAGGATTTTGAGATTTCCACACACGCAGGTTCACAGGACGAGTGGAGGGGAGGACATGGTTGGTGGAGCACCCATTTCTGATTCTTTGCTAGAAAGTGTCCTGAATTCATCCTGTTGTGGGGTGGGGTGGTGAGGGGAGCACTAATACAAGCTGTAGGGCAGAGATGTTCAAAATAAAGTGTTTAGCAGAAAACTCTGGTTATATTGCAGTCCTGGGCCCCGGGCCCAGAAGGTCTACTTTAGGAGGTCTGCGATGTGACTCAGCAATGGACATTTCTTTGCAAGCTTCAGAGAGACTCCTGAGGCTGGAGGCTCATAGACAACACTTAGAACTAAGTTCTGTAGTGTTCTCTGCTTTCAAGATGATGGTTGGCTCTTCTCAGTACATTTAAGTCTCAGCTCATATTACATCTGCCCAGAAAACCCTTTCCTGAAAATTCTTTTTAAAATAGCTTCTTTTTCTTTATACCACTCATGCTTCCTGATGTTTTACTATCCATTTTAATGTAGGTCTCCCTTTCTAGACTGTAAGGTTCATAAAGGCTGTTTTGTTCACTGCTATATACCGAGTTTGTGAAACAGTGCCTGGAATGGTCATATTACTTTAAAGTATTTCTGAAGGAGTCAATTACCCACTGACCCAGGACTTCACAATGAATTCTGAGACAGCCTCTGCACGCAAATTTCCATCTCTTTTCCTATGAGGACTCACTGTAACTTAGTATATATGGAATATATATATTAAGGAGTGGAACTTAATGGATAGAGAGGCCAAGAGCTCCATTCCCAGCAAAGTGAGAAGTAATGATGTAGAAAAAAATCATTTGTCTCATATCAGCAGGTCACAGAGGAAGTGGATTTTGAAATGGTGACAACCCTCAAAGGTGATATAAGGGTTCACCTCTAAGACAACCCAAAAGGACTTCACCTCCTCTCATCTCCTGTCCTCCCCTCTATTCTTAGACAGTATGGTTCTTGCCTTTTTTTTTTTTTTTTTTTACTTATTTTGGGGATCCTTCTCCTTTTCTACTCTGTCTCCTTTATATTGTTACTGAGTTTCTCTAATTCCACATGAAAAGTTTCAGGGGGAAAATTCTGTTCTGTAAACTGCCCTCCAATGACTCGTTCACTTCAATGACAAAATACCATTTGATTAGTTTATTAGCTCATTTATTCCCTTTCCAAATAAATATATAATTAAATGTATTTCTGTGTACTGGGAACATAAAATCATGTAAACCAGTACTCTCTAATTTTCTGGGATAATGGAAATGAAATAGATTTCCCTCAGTATACACACTCCAGCCACATAAAGAGCTAGAAAGTCTTGCTCATTGTTTTTGCTGTCCAGTTGGGTAGGCAGTAGTCACACATGGCTACTGAACACATGAAATGTGGCTAGTGCAATTAAATAACTGATTTTTAATTTTAGTTCTTCATTTTTTAAAATTTAAATAGTCACGAGTTATAACTATCAAGTTATTTATAATCTACTTTGGCATAAATACTCAGAAAAACTGTCAACGAATTTAAAACTTTGGGATAGTCACAAAAACTACCAAGGAATTTATAATCTACCTGTTGAGATACGATGTGGGCATTAAAAAATAACTGTTTCCTAGGCTATTTAAGTATCATTAGAAGTCCTTTGATCGTGCAAATGGTTAACACACTCACCTACTAACCCAAAAGATCGGAGGTTCGAATCCACCCAGAGGCATCTCAGAAGGCCTGGCAATTACTTGTGAAAAATCAGCCAGGGAAAACGCTAGGGGGCACAATTATACTGTCACATACATGGGATCACTGTAAGTTGGAATTAACTCTATGGCAACCAGATTTTGACAAGAAATTGTTTTAAGATTTTTATTTTTAGCATTTTCTAATTCCTAAAACTTCTAACTAAACCCCTTGTAACAATAATTCCATATTCATCTAATACAGATATTGCATCTTTTGACTAGATTAGTGGGAGTATCAACATTCCACTTGAATATGATTCAACTCAGTGCTCTCTCCAACAGGGCATGGGCTTTTTCTTCACCACTTATCCTCAGCTCCTGGAAACAGGGCCAGATACAAAGGCAGTATGTGACAATATTTTTTACATTAATGGGTAGACTCAGTGTAAGACAATAGTTTCATAGGTTCCTCTGCATAATATAAAGTTCTATTATGTATGGTAGACAGTCTGGTTTTCGGTTAATCTTTCATACTGATCTGAGGAAACTGAACTTATATATATGTGCCCCAAATCCCATCAATTCAGTATTGTGCCTTTCCCACTAACTCCTATGTGGTTTTGCATTTATAGCAACATTCCAGATACCGATGATCTTTTCTGTTTTCAAAATTCATGGTATTTATTTTCTCCACAGAGATTAGCTCAGACTTTCATTCAACTGGCACAACTGATGTGTATGTGTTTGTGTTAGCATCAGATTGTCTCAATTTCAAAGCTCATATTTACATAGGATGTGTGTATCAGGCTTTCCCAGTCTCTGCATTCATATGATTTCCCTCAGGATATGCTCTGTAGCTATACAATGAGGTAGAAATTTTTGCTCAACCCTCGTCCCCGCTGAATGTATCTGAGTTTATCCTACGGGTTCTGTGGGGCATAAAATAAGATACAATTGGACACTGAAGATACTACCACATTCACTGCATTCACAGGCACTACCACATTCACTGCATTCATAGGAACTACCACATTCACTGTATCCATAAGGTTTCTTTCCTGTACAAATTCTCTGTTATCTCCTGAGGGTTCACATCTGGCAACAGGATGTCCCACAAGGACTATGTTCCTATTAGTTAGAAGCCGACTGATGTTTACTGATGTCTGAGCTGCCACAGAAGGCATTTTCATAGTCACTGTATTAACTGGGCTTTTCTCCTGCATGAGATCACTGATATGTGATGAACTGTGATGAGCTGTGGAAGGGTCTTCCACCTTGACTGCATCTATACACTCCTCTCTTTTGTGACTTCCTTTACGTGAATAAAAGTTAGAAGCATAGGGAAAAGCTTTTCCATATTCATTGCAGCCATACGTTGGCTCTCCTGTATGAGATCTTTGATGCACAATGAGCTCTTGCTTTGTTTCAAAGGCTTTCCAACATTCACTGCATTGAAAGGGTTTTTCTCCTATGTGAATTTTCTGATGTCTAATGAGACTTGACTTCTGGGAATAAGACTTTCCACATTCACTACATGAAAAGGGCATCTTTCCTGTGTGAAATATTTGATGTGCTATGAGGCATGACTTCTGGTTGAAGCCTTTTCCACATTCACTGCATACATAGGGCCTCTCTCCAGTGTGATTTCGCTGATGAATAATGAGATATCTCTTCTGGATGAAGCCTTTTCCACATTTACTGCATACATAGGGTTTTTCTCCAGTATGAGTTCGCTGATGAACAGTGAGATCTCCTTTATGGCTGAAGCCTTTTCCACATTCATTGCATATATGTGGTTTTTCTCCAGTATGAGTTCGCTGATGAATAATGAGATTTCCCTTATGGATGAAGCCTTTACCACATTCACCACATACACAGGGTTTCTCTCCAGTATGAGTTCGCTGATGAATAAGGAGATTTCCCTTCTGGTTGAAGCCTTTTCCACATTCACTGCATATATAGGGTTTCTCTCCAGTATGAGTTCGCTGATGAACAATGAGATTTCCCTTATGGTTGAAGCCTTTTCCACATTCACTGCATATACAGGGTTTCTCTCCAGTATGAGTTCGCTGATGAATAATGAGATTTCTCTTCTGGATGAAGTCTTTTCCACACTCACTGCATATATAGGGTTTCTCTCCAGTATGGGTTCGCTGATGAATAATGAGAGATGACTTCTCGATGAAGCCTTTTCCACACTCACTGCACATATAGGGTTTCTCTCCAGTATGAGTTCGCTGATGAATAATGAGATTTCTCTTCTGGATGAAGCCTTTTCCACATTCACGGCATATATAGGGTTTCTCTCCAGTATGAGTTAGCTGATGAATAGTGAGATTTCTCTTCTGGATGAAGCTTTTTCCACATTCATGACATACATAGGGTTTCTCTCCAGAATGAGTTCGCTGATGAATAGTGAGATGCATCTCTTGGATGAAGCCTTTCCCACATTCACGGCATATATAGGGTTTTTCTGCCATATGAGTTTTCTGATGTTTATTTAGCAGTGATTTATGGAGATAGGCTTTCCCACAATCCATGCATGTATACGGTTTTTGTCCTTTATGAGTTGTGTGATAATGTTCAATGAGCTTGAACTTTTTAAAGAAGGTTTCCCCACACAGACTGCATCTATAGGGTTTCTCTCCTGTATGAATGACCTGATGATTGGTTAGGAAAGACTTCCTGATGAAGGCTTTCCCACATTCACTACATACATGCATTTTCTCTATTTTGGGAGTTTTCTGATGCTGAATGAGTTGGGACTTTGTGCTGCTGGATTTTTGACTCTCAGGGAATTTCACTGCAGTACAAAATTGTTCCTGGTCATCATGGAGAAAGGTTTTCTCATCTCCATTTAGCTCAGCAGAGTTCTTTATTTCATCGCTTCTGCTCTGGTCGAGTACCAGTAAAGTTAAATTTGATTTCACAGCTTTTTCATGTAAGTCAAACATAGTATGATTTTCTCTTACAGGAAAATGAGTTTTGTGCCAATGAACAGTATCTTCCAATGCATTATGTTCACAGCACTGTTCCATGCTGTCCACCCTGCTTCCATTTTGTGAGTGCCCAAGCAGATGATCATCAACTTTCTGGATTTCTACGAAAGAAAAGAACAATGAACCTTTCATTGTCTCGCTTTGGAATGAAGCCATTTAAAAATGTATTGATGGAAAGTGGATCTTTAGTAACAACCCTCTGAGTGCAAATAAAACTACAAAATATAAACAACCTAAAAAGTAAAATAAGTTAGTGTAGAAACAAAATTAGATAATACATAATAAATGAATACAGATTTGGTTGCTTTTTAAGACCTTGAAAAACATGCTGAGAATGTGAAATACAAGCAAGTCACTGTGACCTACAGACCACAGGAGTTTGAGGGCCTCCTGATCCTAACTGGTGAAGGATAAATTCATTCACTCCATGAATTGTTATTGTAAAACAACTACTCACCAGGCATAGTTGGGTATGTGAAGAATGCAGAATGTTACATTTGGGAGAAAACAATTTTCACACGTACATAGTAAAGGTATTGGAAATACATATTTCTTACGTTTATAAAGCCTACGTTCTAGTTTGGTAAACTACCGAAAAACAGCAAGAAAAGCCACAAAGAAAGTAGCTGCAGATTGTGAAAAGTAGTTTTCATGAAAGGGCCAGCAAGGGGTGGAGGAAATGAAGATAACATTTTGAAGGAAGAGAGGGCTCACTGATGAATTCAGTGTTGCCAGAGTAGGGTAAAGAATGTGAGGAATAAAGGGTTACTGCTAAGTATTCTGCTTGAGCCATGGGGTAGTATGGTAGTGTCTTTTAATGAGATAAAAAAAATATCATTGATGTATAGAATGTTCAAGAGAACATTCTGAAGCATATCAACTTCAAGATGGTTATTACATATCCAAGAGCAGAAACGAAGAAATCTGAAAGATGAATAAATCTTGACTGAAGGTAACAATTTGGAAAACTTCAGTATTTAAACATGACTTGAGGATAAAGAACAGAATAAAATCATGTTCAGAGAACATGTACAGATGAACACCAAGGGTTTGATCATTCTAACATTTAGAGCTTTGGAAATCGAAAAGTCCACCGAGGGACTGAAGTGAATACAGTTGGTAATATTTACAATGAACTAAGGAAAAAAATTAGAATCAGTATGGGACTAAGAACTCATTTTCGCTTTTGTCTTCTGTCCCTCAAAAGATTTTTAAAAAAATCAAACCATTGTCATCAAGTTGATTCCAAATCATAGCAACTCTATACGACAGCGTAGAACTGCCACATAGGGTTTCCAAGACTATAATCTTCCTCTCACAGAGCAGCTGGTGGGTTCAAACCACAACCTTTTGGCTAGAAGCCAAGTGTTTAACCACTGTGCCGCCAGGGCTCCTCCCTTGAAAGACAGCCCTTGGATTTTTCCAACAATCGAGGTGCCCTTATTTTTTATAACAGGCAACACTTTAGAATGTGTGGAAATGACTGGGGGCTACACAGATATATGTTACCTAACCCGAAGAGGTTAGGGGGGTTGATGCAATCAATGAGGCACATTCATTTTTTCAACTGATGATGCCTATGCAATGAGGCCCCAATCCTGACTATAAAATGAAGCCAGCAAAGACCATGTAAAAGGAAGTTCCAGGCTGCCTGCACTGCTGAGAACATTCATGCATGGAAGAAAGTAGATGTTCTTTGAGACAATGGAAGTGTCATCTGGTATCTCTCCCAGACCACGCCTGAGATGTCTCTTCGTTTCTATCCTCCCTGGTTATACTAAATGGCTAACTGTAAATATGAGGAGCCACCTGGTGGTGCAGTGGTTAAGCACTCATCTGCTAACTCAAAGGTCTGTGGTTCAAACCCACCAGCCGCTCCCCCGGAAGATCTGGAAGTCTGCTTCCGTGAAGACTTATAGCCTTGGAAACCTGTAGAAATGGCGTGGCACAGGCATCTGCCATCCTCTAACGTCACAAGGGGGAAGGAGAATCAAGACCAACAGCCCAAGGCTTATTCCTATGAGGCAGAGGTCAGACAAGCCTCCTCTCCCCGTCATTTTTACCAATTCTGATACCAGCCACCCTCACCCCTGACAGCACTCTCCTCTGCTGGGTTCAATAATTCATTGCAATGGCCACACAGAACTCACAGACCATACTCACAGTTGTGGGGTTTATTAGGGAAGTAACAGGTTACAATTCAAGTTCAAGAACACTTAGGATACAGTTCTTCTATTAGGGCAGCCTTTTCTCAGCATTTCCTCAGGCAGGCCTCTCCCTGGCCCTCGGCGCCTCAGCCTTGTCTCTGCCCTGCTCAAGCAAACGTTACAAAGCTCTTTAGCTCTGCCAGTTAAGTGCTCAGAGGCACTCCACTCTTGTCAGCAAGCCTCCTGCCTGAAGGGACTCACCTCTTTTGCTGTGGATTAGCGAACCTAGCTCCACCACATGCCCGGAGGCACCCTATTCTGTCAGCAAGCCTCCTGCCTAAAGGCGTTCAGCTGTCTTGCTCCATGGGTTGGCACACCCACCGTGCTATCTCCTGGTTCTGCTGCCTCTGCTGCCACCACTTCTCACCATCTCTCCGGTGTTAAAGCTCTTGCTCTCTGTCTCCTGGGTCTGGCAGACTCTCAGTACAGGGATCCTGGTGCACTCCTCTCCCATCTCTTCTTCTTGGTGGTTGTGAGGTCCCCTGGGTCCACTTCTGGGATGGCTCATTTTAAGCGTAGTGGGATGGTAAAACTGACCAATGCCCTCGTTAAGGTTCCATATACCTTATTTGCATGGTCCCACCCCATTTACATTATTAGCAAGCTATCCAATGCCCTTGGTGGGCAACAAGCACCTCATTTGCATATTTCTACCCAGTCATTTGGTGGGAGTTACCAAGAATGTGGCTAGAAGGGCCATAGTGAGTAATTCACTACACTGCAAACTCCTATGGGGCAGTTCTACTCTGTCCTATAGGGTTGCTAAGAGTTGGAATCGACTCGACGGTAATGGGTTTGGTTTGGCTTGAACTGTAAGTACAGCTACTCTCCATGAATTCTTTGAGGCTTTCTAAAGAATTAATGAATCCAAAGGGGGCAATGAGCCTGCAGGTCTGGTATCTGCCCTTTTGGTAGTTAGAGGACAGAATCATTCTAACTTGGAAATTCTGACAAAGCTCAGGGTGGCTATAACAGACAGGGGCTATATCAGACAGGAAGCTGATAAGAAGGAGTGCATTCTTCTAAACTGTGTATTTTGACCTGGCTCAGGGTGGCCAGGGCACAGAAGACCTGGCCTAAGGAAGCCAGGAATTAGAGGACCTGGCCCTGGGCAGCCATGGATGAGGGAAACCTCGCACTGGCCAGTCAAGGAGGAGGGGATTTGGTTCCGCGTGGCCAGGAAGGAGAAACTGCCACATGGGTGCCTTGCAACAACAATGGAAACATGGAAAAGTGGGAATTGGTTTCATGCTGATCCATACCACAGTTACCAATGAAGGCAGGATTTGCTCTACTTTCCCTCTTTTTAGTGCAGTTAGCACAATTAATAAATGTACCAGTTGCAGTAGTGCAAAGTAATAGGCTCCTTTATGTAGCTGTACTGCAATGGTTTGCTCTGGCATTTCTGGCCCTGGGTTTATAATTCTGCCAAAAATGATTGGCTGGGCCTCAATCTTACAGATGGCTGGTTAGTTTACTATGCAAATAGGGTGCATAAAACCACCCAACAGAATTGAGTGACTTACTTATAAAAAGCAGCCAACCTGACAGCTGTTTTCAGAGGCACACAGAGAGGAAGGGAACTCCTAAAAAAGCTGTAATACAGGTCAAGAGCTGTAACACTTAAGTCGGTGGGAGATAGTGCAAAACAGCAGCAGTGGACATGAGACAGAGATTTAAGCACCTCAGGGCAGAAGGCTTGCTGGTGGAGTGGGGTGACTCCGACTACTTGTCTGTGGAGCCAAGCTATTAACATTTGCTGAGCAGGGCAGGGGCCCAGCGAAGCCCGGTAGTGGACACGGCCAAGAGAACAGCTGCCTGCCTTCGAGCACTGTGAGAGAAGGAGCTGAGAGCCATCTTGGTTGGAAGCTGTCCTGGTCGAAGAACTTTATTGTGTCTCATGAGTTGTATCCTGTTACCACCAAACTGATCTTCATCCCATGTTGTACCTGTTACTTTCCTAATATACCACATAATCGTGAGTGTGGTGCAGTGAATTACTTAATATGGCTTTTCTAGCCACAGTCTACCCTACGTTTCTGTCAGTTTGTTGTATAGTGGGGGCTTGTGTGTTGCTGTAATGCTAGAAGCTATGTCACCACTATTTAAATACCAGCAGGGTCACCCATGGTGGACAGGTTTCAGCTGAGCTTCCAGATTAAGACAGACTAGGAAGAAGGACCTGGGGTCTACTGCTGAAAAGAATTAGCCAGTGAAAACCTTATGAACAGCAGCAGAACACTGTCTGATATAGTGCCAGAAGATGAGCCCCTCAGGTTGGAAGGTACTCAAAATAGGATTGGGGAAGGGCTGCATCCTCAAAGTACAGTCGACCGTAATAATGTGGATGAAGTCAAACTTTCAGGACCTTCATTTGCTGATGTGGCAAGACTCAAAATAAGAAGAAACAGCTGTAAACATCCATTAATAATTGGAACATGGAATATACAAGGTATGAATCTAGGAAAATTGGAAATCATCCAAAATGAAATGGAACACATAAACATCGATATCCTAGGCATTAATGAGCTGAAATGGAGTGGTATTGGCCATTTTGAGTCAGAAAATAATATGGTCTACTATGCCAGAAATGACAACTTGAAGAAGAATGGTATTACATTCAGAGTCAAAAAGAACATTCAAGGTCTATCCTGAAGTATAATGCTGTCAGTGATAGGATACTATCCATATGCCTACAAGGAAGACCAGTTAATATGACTATTATTCAAATTTACACACCAACCACTAAGGCCAAAGATGAAGAAATTGAAGATTCTTACCAACTTCTGCACTCTGAAATTGATCGAATGTGCAATCAGAATGATTTGATAATTACTGGTGACTGGAATGGGAAAGTTGGAATCAAAGAAGGATCAGTAGTTGGAAAATATGGCCTTGGTAATAGAAAAGATGCTAGAGATCGCATGATAGAATTTTGCTAGACCAACAACTTCTTCATCGCAAATACCTTTTTTCACCAACATAAATGCCAACTATACACGTGGACCTCACCAGATGGACTACACAGGAAATCAAACTGACTACATCTTTGGAAAGAGATGATGGAAGAGCTCAATATTATCAGTCAGAACAAGGCCAGAGGCCGGCTGCGGAACACAGCATCAACTGCTCATATGCAAGCGCAAGCTGAAGCTGAATAAAATTAGAACAAGTCCATGAGAGCCAAAGTACGACCTTGAATATATCTCACCTGGATTTAGAGAGCATCTCAAGAACAGATTTGACGCGTTGAACACTAATGACCGGAGACCAGATGAGTTGTGGCAAGACATCGAGGACATCGTACATGAAGAAAGCAAGAGGTCATTAAAAAGACAGGAAGAAAAGAAAAGACCAAAATGGATGTCAGAAGAGACTCTGAAACTTGCTCTTGAATGTAGAGTAGCTAAAGAGAATGGAAGGAATGATGAAGTAAAAGACGTGAACAGAAGATTTCAAAGTGTGGCTCGAGAAAACAAAGTAAAGTATTATAATGACATGTGCAAACACCTGGAGTTACAAAACCAAGAGGGAAGAACACGCTCGGCATTTTTCAAGCTGAAAGAACTGAAGAAAAAACCTAAGCCTTGAGTTGCAATATGGAAGGATTCTACAGAAAAAATATTAAACAACACAAGAAGCATCAAAAGAAGATGGAAGGAATACACACAGTCACTATACCAAAAAGAACTGGTCAACATTCAACCATTTCAGGAGGCAGCATATGATCAGGAACTGATAATACTGACAGAAGAGATCCCAGCTGCACTGAAGGCACTGGCAAAAAAACAAGGCTCCAGGAACTGACAGAATATCAACTGGGATGTTTCAACAAATGGATGCAGCGCTGGAAGTGCTCACTCGTCTATGCCAAGAAATTTGGAAGACAGCTACCTGGGCAACCAACTGGAAAAGATCTGTATTTGTGCTGATTCCAAAGAAAGGTGATACAACAGAATGCAGAAACTATCAAACAATATTATTAATATCACACACAAAATTTTGTTGAAGATCATTCAAAAATGGTTGCAGCAGTACATCGACAGTGAACTGCAAGAAATTGAAGCTGGATTCAGAAGAGGATGTGGAATGAGGGATATCATTGCTGATGTCAGATGGATCTTGGATAAAAGCAGAGAATACTAGAAAAATGTTTATCTGTGTTTTATTGACTATGCCAAGGCATTCCACTGTGTGGATCATAACAAATTATGGATAACATTGTTAAGAATGGGAATGCTTAATTGTGCACATGAGGAAACTGTACATAGATCAAGAGGCAGTCATTCAAACAGAACAAGGCGATACTGTTGTGGTTTAAGGTCAGAAAAGATGTGCGTCAGGGTTGTATCCTTTCACCATACTTATTCAATCTGTATGCTGCACAAATAATCCGAGAAGCCGGACTATATGAAGAACAACACAGCATCAGGATTGGAGAAAGACTCATTAACAACCTGCGTTATACAGATGACATAACCTTGCTTGCTGGAAGTGAAGAGGACTTGAAGCACTTACTGATGAGGATCAAAGACTACAGCCTTCAGTATGGATTACACCTCAACATAAACGAAACAAAAATCCTCACAACTGGACCAATAAAGAACATCATGATAAATGGAGAAAAGATTGAAGTTGTCAAGCATTTCATTTTACCTGGATCCACAATCAACACCCATAGAAACAGCAGTCAAGAAATCAAAAGACACACTGCACTGGACAAATCTGCTACGAAAGACCTCTTTAAAGTGTTAAAAAGCAAAGATGTCACTTTAAGGACTAAAGTGCACCTAACCCAAACGATGGTGTTTTCAATCGCCTCATATGCATGCAAATCTGGGCAATGAATAAGGAAGACCGAAGAATTGATGCCTGTGAGTTATGGTGTTGGTGAAGAATGTTGAATATACCACAGACTGCCAAAAGAATGAACAAATCTATCTTGGAAGAAGTACAGCCAGAATGCTCCTTATAAGGGAAGATGGCAAGACTTCATCTTACATACTCTGGACATGCTATTATCAGCTGGGACCAGTCCCTGGAAAAGGACATCATGCTTGATAAAGTAGAGGATCACAGCAAAAGAGGAAGACCCTCAACAAGAAAACTGACACAGTGGCTGCAACAATGGGATCAAGCGTTACAATGATCATGAGGATGGCGCAGGACCGGGCACTGTTTTGTTCTGTTGTACATAGGGTTTCTGTGAGTCCAAACTGACTCAACAGCACCTAACAATAACAACATTCAACCTGTACAGTGAGTAAATAATCAGAGTAGCTGGACTATATGAAGAAGACAGCATCAGTGTAGGTAAAGACTCATTAACAACCTGTGATATGCTTGCCAAAAGTGAAGAGGACTTGAAGCACTTACTGATGAAGATCAAAGACCACAGCCTTCAGTATGGATTACACTTTAACATAAAGAAAACAAAAATCCTCACAAGTGGACCAATAAGCAACATCATGAGAAATGGAGAAAAGATTGAAGTTGTCAAGGATTTCACTTTACTTGGATCCACAATCAATGGAGCAGCAGTCAAGAAATCAAACGATGTATTACATTGGGTAAATCTCCTGCAAAAGGCCTCTTTAAAGTGTTAAGAAACAAAGATGTCACTTTGAGGACTAAGGTGCTCCTGACCCAAGCCTTTGTATTTTCAATCCCCTCATACACATGTAAAAGCTGCACAGTGAATAAGGAAGACCAAAAAAGAATTGATGCCTCTAAATTATGATGTTGGCAAAGAATATTGAATACACCATGGACTGCCAGAAGAACGAACAAATCTGTCTTGGAAGAAGTACAGCCTGAATGCTTCTTAGAAGCAAGGATGGCGAGACTTCATGTCACATACTTTGGACATGTTATGAGGAGGGACCAGTCCCTGGAGAAGTACACCATGCTTGGTAAAGTAGAGGGTCAGTGAAAAAGAGGAAGACCCTCAAGGAGATGGACTGACACAGAGGCTGCCAACAATGGGCTCGAGTATAGCAATTTTGAGGATGGTGCAGGACCGGGCAGTGTTTCGTTCTGTTGTACATAGGGTCGCTATGCGTCAAAACTGACTCAACAGCACCAAACAACAAAAACTCATAGAAAAAAAAAAAAAAGAGGTCTCACACTGGGAGAGGGATATGTGGAGATATTTTTATGTATACTCAGAAATCCTCACAGATTTAACACCTTTTACTCGAATGGGACTTCCACAGCCTTCCCCCTTTATCGTTTTTCCCTTGCTCACCTGAAAAGATTCCACTATGACTTTCATCTAGTATAGTCCATGGTTGTTCTCCTCGTTCTAACTTGGAGAGTGCATCTGGCTTGTTAACTTGATACCCTGTTTATGGGAAATCACAAAATCTTAGACTCACCAAATTGGCCTTGGGTCTATGAAGACTGCAGAATGTTGTACTTGTGAAAAAACAATTTTCAAACGTACAATTTAGTGGTTTTTCTGTTAGGAATCAGAAGAATATACCCACTTATCTAGAGCCAGAGAGTGGACTGATCATCTGCTGTTTTAGAGCACCAGAGACACTCCAAAGATTTCAGCAGCTGAGAAAGGAAAAAGTCAATGACAGGAGAGTTGTTCTCACCAACGGACACCAGGTTGCTATAGTTCTCCAACATCATGTCCCAGTATAGGTCCTTCTGAGCAGGGTCCAGGAGCTGCCACTCCTCCCAGGTGAACTTCACAGCCACGTCGCTGAATGTCAGTGATTCCTATATTAAGAGGATCCTGTTTAACAAACTATTTTCCATTTCGTTCTATGAATGAAATGTGGGGAAAGATGTTCTGTTCATTTCCTCTATAGAGGCTGCTGTATTTACCAACTTATGGTTTTTTTAATGTCTTATAGAAAAAGAAAATCATAATAAACTATTTTGAATTTGTGCATTCCATAATTCCCCAACTCATGAATGGGTAGGACTGTGCAAATTGGGTAATTGTGGTCCACCAAAGGTATGGTCAGTTTTGCCACCCTGCTGGGCTTGAAATAAGCCACCCCACAGGAAGAAAGAAGGGGATCTCACCACCACCAAGGAAGAAAGGCCAAGAGCAGAGCATGTTCTTTGGACCCGAGATCCCTGTGCTGAGAAGCTTCCTGGAAACAGAAGCCTGAGGCAGAGAGAGTTGTAACACTGAAGACAGCGAGAAGCTCCTGGCAGAGAAACAGCAGGAGACACAGGCAGGAGAGACCAGCAGGAGATGGTACAGTAGGCTTCCCAGCCCATGGAGCAAGAAAGCTGAGTGCCTTCAGGCAGGAGGCTTGCTGGTAGAGTAGGGTGCCTCTGGGCAACTTGGTGGAGTTAGGACTGTAGACCCACGGAGCACTTATCAGCAGAGCTAAAAGAGCTTTGTAACACTTGCCTGAGCAGGGCCGAGGCCAAAGGCCAGAGAGGTGTGCCTGCGAGCACAGCTGGGAAGAGGCTCTCCTGATGGAAGAACTGTATCGTGAGCGTTCTTGAACCTGAATTGTATCCTGTTACTTTCCTAATAAACCCCAGAACCGCACGTATTGTCTGCGAGTTCTGTGTGGCCACTGCAATGAATTATCAAACCCAGCAGAGAAGTAGAGTGCTGCGAGAGGGACGGCTGGTGTCAGAATTGGTAAAGATGGTGGAGAGAGGAGGAAGAAGCCTTGAGCTATTGATCTAGATTCTCCTTCCTCCTCGTGAAGTTAGATGGTCAGACGTCACCTCCACACTGTTTTTTCAACAGCATATTGTGGAATGGGACTAGGAATAGTGGCTGTATCAATAGCATTGTCGGAAACTAACTTCAGGGGGCATAATGATCAGGGTCAGTTCAAGCAGATCCCTATGAGGTGATCAGACATACTTCCACCCTCCATCTTTTTTACCAATTCTGACACCAGCTGTCCTTCCCATGGCAGTCTACTTCTGATCTGAGTTTGATAATACATTGCAATGGCCACACAGAACTCACAGACCATATTTACAATTCAGTGGTTTATTAAGGAACAGGAAACAACTCGAGATCAGGATCAACAGGCTAAAATTCAGGATCAGGATCAGGATCAGGAAGCGTGTACGCAGAGTCTCTCTTCTTCACTGCAGGACAGCTCTCTTAGCTCCTCTTGGCCCTCTGAAAGCAGCCTCCTCTTGGTCTTGCCATCTGTCACTACGGGCTGTGCCGCTGGGTCTCTTCCGGGCCTGTTACCACCAGCTCTGCCCCTGGGCCTCATCTGGGCCTGTCACCACTGGCTCTGCCCCTGGGCCCCTTCTAGGCCTGCTGCCTCTGGCTCTGCCACAGGGCTTCTTCTAGGCCTCTGTCTTCAGTGTTACAGCTCTTGACTAGTGTTACAGCTCTTTTAGTAGGCTCCTTGCCTCCACTCTCTCTCTGCTTCTTCTTTCCCCTTTCTTCCTTCTGCTTCTTTTCTTACTTCTGACAAACCTCTGTGGGGCTAGCTGCTTATAACTACAAACTCCTTGTTAATTTCAAGACATGGCTATAAACTGACAAATCTCCTCTTGGTAGGCCTCAGACACTTCACTTGCATAGTAGGCATGGCTGGGCAACAATTCACCTCATTTGCATAGTCCCTCGAACAATCTCTGCAAGGTGCATACCAATCACAGAGCAGGCTGCAGCCAGGCAGAATGTATCAAAGCAAGTTGGTTACAACTTACCTAGGAAATGTCAACCAACCTGGACGAAAATAACAAAACTTGTAGGGTAGAAAACTAGGGCAAAAGTAACTTTTCAGCATAGGCTGCAACCTAAGACCTGGCGGGAAGTATCAAACCATAAAAATGGTGGTGTGGTGGAGGCATCTGACCTCCTCTAACTTTAGGAGGGGTCGAGAGAATCATTATCAGCATCAATGACCCAAGGCTGATTGCTATATGGCAGAGGTCAGACATACCTCTTGTCTCTAACCATTTTATCAATTCCAACACCAACCATCCCTACCATGACAGTCTTCACGTCTCTGCTGGGTTCGATAATTCATTGCAATGGCCACACAGAACTCACAGACCCTACTCACTAATATATGGTTATTAGGGAAGTATCACGTTACAAATCAGGTTTAGGAATGCTCAGGATAAAGTTCTTTGATCTGGGCAGCTTCTTCTCAGTCATGCCACAGGCAGGCCTCTACCTGGGCCTTGATCTCTTGGCCCCTCAGCCAGGCCTCTGCTCTCCTCGGGCAAGTGTTACAAAGCTCTTTGAGCTAAGCTAATAAGTGCCCGGAGGCATCCCACTCTGCCAGTAAACCCTGGCCTGAAGGCTCTCAGCTCTCTTGCTCCATGGGTTGGCAAACCTGGCTCCGCCAAGTGTCTGGAGATACCCTACTCTGTCAGCAAGCCTCCTGCTCAAAGACGCTCAGCTCTTTTACTCTGTGGGTCAGCCCACCCACCATACCGTCTCCTGCTGGTCTCCTGTTTCTGCTGCCTCTACTGCCACTGTTTCTCTGCAGCCAGTTTTCACTGTCTTTGTTGTTACAGTTCTCTCTCTTAGTCTCCTGGTTCCAGGAGCTTCTCAGCACAGAGATCTTGGGTCCAAAGGAATGCACTCCACTCCCTGCTCTTCTCTCTTAATAGGCGTGAGGTTTTCCACCTCTCCTTTATTACTGGCTCTCTTTTAAGCATAGCAGGATGGCGTAACTGACCAGTCCCCTCATTAGGGTTCCATATACCTTATTTGCATGGTCCCACCCCAACAAGTGTGCCATGCAACTTATTTACGTTAGCAAACGATCCAATCCCCTTAATGGGCCACAAATACCTCATTGACATAGTCCCACCTAGTCATTTATTGGGAATTACAAAGACTATGGCTGGAAGGGCCATATTAAGTAATTCACTATACTGCACAAACCAAATTGATTACAACTTACTCACAAAACGTCAACCAACCCGAACAAAAGTAACAAACTCTCTAGGGATAGAAAACAGAGGCAAAAATAACTACTCAGGGCTTAGGGGAAAAATCGCTCAAGCTGTTTTTCCAAAGAATCAAGGCAGTAAGCCACATAAAGGAACTCACTTCATCAGACATATCAAATACACTAAAGAGATAATTAGTCAACCATGACATACAAATGAAATTACCCAAAATGTAGCAAAGAGAGAAACAGAGAAAATAAAGGAGAGGTTAGTTAACATGGATGAGTAACAATGTCTACCTGTGGTGAAATGAGTTCCTTTATGTGGCCTTTTGCCTTGGTTCTTTGAAAAAAAAGTTTAAGATTTTTTCCTTAAGCACCAAGGATTTACCTTTGCCCTAGTTTTCTAACCCAGAGAGTTTGTTACATTTCCTGGGTAAGTGGTAAACACCACAGTTTGAAACTTTTAGTCTGCTCCTGGGCTGCAGCCTGTCCTGTAATTGGTATGCACATTGCAGTGATTTGTCAATATACTATGCAAATGAAGTGACTATAGTCTAATATGCAAATTAAGTGTCTATGGCCTACGGAGAGTGGATTGGTCCTGCAAGGAAGGTCATGCCTTGAAACTGACAAGGGGTTTGTGTATATATGCAGTCAATGCCACAGGTTTTTCAGACATGAAGCAGGAAGAAGCAGAAAGAAGAAAAGGCAAGAGAGAAGAAGTAGAGAGAGAAAAGGCAAGGAACCTCCTAAAAGCGCTGTAACATGGACCAATGGCTATAACACAGAAGATAGCGAGAGGCTTGGAGAGGCCATTTGGCAGTGCCAGTGGTGAAACGCCCAGAAGGGACGCAGTGGCAGAGCTGGCAGCGATAGGCCTGGAAGGAGTCCAGTGGCAGAGTCACTGGTGACAGACAGCAGGGCCAACAGGAGCCTGTTCTGAGGGGGTTGAGAATAGACTGTTCTGAGGGGGCTGACAGGAGCCTGTCCTGAGAGAACTGAGAGGAGGCTTAAGAGCTGAGAGGGGGTGTGCATGCAGAGAAAAGGGCCTGTTTGCACGGCCAAGAGGAGCTAAGAGAGCTGTTTTACACAGGAGAAGGCAGACTTTACCTATGTGCTCCTTGATTCTGATCCCAAGTTGTAGGCTTTTGATCCTGATCCTGATCCTGAGTTATACCCTGTTACTTCCTTAATAAACCACTTAAGTGTAAGTACAGTCTGTAATTTCTGTGAGATATTGCAAATTGCCGAACCAAAATGAAGGAGGAAGGAGTACTGAGGGGAGTGTGAATAGCCCGTGTCAGAGATAGGAGTGGTTCAGTAGCTTGCAGAATGTGGAAATCTGGGATATACTGTCCTCTACCTCATAGGAATTGGCTCTGTCCTGATTCTTATATTTTAAGTTATTATACACTAACATATGCCTATTCATAACTTCCGAAAGAGAAAATAGAGTTAGGGGAGAAGAAATAGCCAAAGATCTCACACTGCACCCAAAAATAATTGTTTACTGAAAGAAAGACTTGTGGCAGACAGATTCTAAGACAGCCCTAACATCATATTTGGACCTTTGGATTGTCCCCTCTGCATGACTATGGGCTGGACTAGTTCCTCCTACCTAATAGAATGTGCTAAGGTGAAACAAAGTTATTCTGTGATAAGATTACATATTAGGTGTTATTTCTGTCTGTCTGGTATTGATGAAGCAAGTTTCCATGTCGGGGAGGTCCACATGTGTACAAATGGTGTGGGGGCAGCATCTGACCACCTCTAACTTCACAAGGGGGAAAGAGAATCAAGATCAACAACCCAAGGCTGATGCCTATGAGACGAAGGTCAGACATGCCTTACCTCTCCACCATCTTTACCAATTCTGACACCATCTGTCACTTCCACGGCACTCTCTACTCCTCTGCTGGTTCAACAATTCATTGCGATGGCCACACAGAACTCACAGACAATGCTCACCATTATGGAGTTTATTAGGGAAGTAACAGGATACAATTCAGGTTCAGGAACACTCAGAATATAGTTCTTCCATCAGGACAATCTCTTTTCAGCTGTGCCTGCAGGCACACCTCCCTCTGGCCCTAGTCCTCTGCCCTGCTTGGGTAACTGTTACAAAACTCTGTCAGCTCTGCTGGTAAGTATCCTGAGGCACCCCACTTCACCAGTAAGCCTCAGCCCGAAGGCATTCAGCTCTAGCTCCGTGGGCTGGCAAATCTAGCTCCACCAAGTGCCCTGAGGAACCCTACTCTGTCAGCAAGCTTCCTGCCCAAAGGTACTCAGCTTTCTCGTGCTGTGGGCCAGGAAGCCCACCACACTGTCTCCTGCTGGTCTCTCCTGCTGCTGCTTCTTGCCATCTTCAGTGTTACAGCTGTCTGTCTGCTGGTTCTAGGAGCTTCTCAGTACAAGGATCCTGGGTCCAAAGGACATGCTCCGCTCTTGGTTCCTCTTCCTTGGTGGTGGTGAGATCCTCTTTTTCCCTCCTCTGGGATGCTCATTGTAAGCGTAGTGGGATGACAAAACTGACCTATCCCCATGGTGGGCCACAAATTATCTTATTTACACAGTCCCACCCAATCATTTGGGTGAAGTTACCCTCACATAAGAGTACAGTCCATCTCCTGTGACTACTCAAAGTTTGGTTGCTGTATTGCTACAGAAGTCTATGTGGGACCCTGGATGAAACAGCCACAGGAAACCTGCCAAGAAGGGGCAGAGCAGCAATGACGGCAGTGACAGGCCCAGAAGAGACCATGCAGGACAGTCGGTGGCAACAGATGGCAGGGCCAAGAGGAGCCTATCCTGTCTTAAAAGGGTTGAGAGGAGGCCAGCAGGGCCAAGAGGAGCTGAGAGAGCTGTCCTGCATTGAAGAAGGGAGACTTCGCCCATGTTTTTCCTGATCCTGATCCCAAGTTATACCCTGTTCCTTAATAAACCATTTAAATGTAATTATGGTCTGTAAGCTCTGTGTGGCCACTGTAACAAATTATCAAAGCCAGAAGAGAAGTAGAGAGTCCCATTGGAGGGACGGCTACTGTCAAAATTGGCAAAAAGGTTGGAGAGGGGAGGTATGTTTGACATTAACCTTATAGGGATCAGCTTTGGGGCTCATCCTGGTCGTCATCCTCCCTGAAGTTAAACAGGTTCTGATATTACTACTTTTGGTGAAGTGAAAGTCTTTGTGACTCCTACGAAATGACTGGGTGGGATTTTGCAAATAATGTGCTTGTGGCCCATCAAGGGGACTAGACAGCCTGCTAATAATGTAAATAAGGTGCATAAAATCCTTGTGGGGGTGGTACCATGCAAATAAGGTGTATGGAACCCTAACAAGTGGATTGGTCAGTTTTGCCATCCCAGTAGGCTTAAAATGAGCCCACCTCAGAAGTGAAAGAGGGGAGCTCACTTCCAACAAGAAGAGCGAAGAGCAGAGTGTGTCCTCTTAAACAGGGGTCCTGCTCTGAGAACCGTCTAGACTCAGAAGACAGAGAACTGTTAACACCAGAAAAGGTGTGAGACAGCAAGAAGCAGTGGCAAGCACAGCAGAGTCCAGCAGCAGAGAAACGGCGGCAGCAGAACCAGGAGACTGGCACAGGAAGGCACGGCAGGCTTGCTGGCCTATGGAGCAATGTGGCTACAGTAGGCATGCCAACCAGTGGCTAACACAGGTGTGCCAACCCACAAAGCAAGAGGGCCGAGCACCTTCGGAAAGCAGGCTTACTAGTGGAATGGGGTTCCTCCAGGGAATTTCTGGCAGAGCTAAAGAACTTTGCAACATTTGACCAACCGGGGCAGAGACCAGGCCAAGGGCTGAGAGAAGGAGCCTGTCCTGAGGGGTCTGAGAGGAGCCTGTCCTGCGGGAGCTGAGAGGAGACAGAGAGAGCTGTACTGAACCGAAGAAGGAAGACATTGCCTATATGCTTCCGTATCCTGACCCCAAGTTGTAGTCTTTTGTTTCTGATCCTGAGCTGTAACCTGTTGTTATTGTTGTTAGGTGCCATTGACTGAGGTCTGACTCATAGCGACCCTATGTACAACTGAACAAAACGCTGCCTGGTCCTGTGCCACCCTCACAGTGATTGTTATTCTTGAGCCCACTGTTGCAGCCACTGCATCAATCCAACTTGTTGAGGGTCTTTCTCTTTTTTGCTGACCCTCTACTTTACCAAGCATGATGCCCTTCCCTAGGGACTGGTCCCTCCTGGTAACATACCCAAACTATGGGAGACAAAGTCTCACCATCCTTCCTTCTAAGAAGCATTCTGGCTGTATTTCTTCCAAGACAAATTTGTTTGTTCTTCTGGCAGCCCATGATATATTTAATATTCTTCACCAATAACATACTACAAAGGTGTCAATTCTTCTTCAGTCTTCCGTATTCATTTTCCAGCTTTCGCATACATATGAGGTCACTGCTTGGTTCACCTTAATGCTATGGGGCAGTTCTACTCTGTCCTATAGGGTTGAGATGAATCAGAATCAACTGATGGCAAGAGGTTTGGTTTTGGTTTGTTGGGTTACCTTAGTCCTAAAGTGACATATTTGCTTTTTAACACTGTAAAAAGGTCTTTTGCAGCACATGTGCCCAATGATTTCTTGGCTGCTGTTTTCACAGGCGTTGATTGTGGATTCAAGTAAAATGAAATCCTTGACAACTTCAATATTTTCTTGATTTATCACAAAGTTGTTTATTGGTCCAGTTGTGAAGATTTTTGTTTTCCTTACGTTGAGGTGATATCCATACTAAAGGCTGTAGTCTTTGATCATCATCAGTAAGTGCTTCAAGTCCTCTTTGCTTTCAGAAAGCAAAGTAGTGTCATCTGTATATTACAGAGTGTTAATGAGTCTTCCTCCAATCCTGATGCTGCGTTCTTCATATAGTCCAGCTTCTTGGATTATCTGTTTGGCATACAGATTGAATAAGTATGGTAAAAGGATACAACTCTGACATACACCTTTCTTGACTTTAAACCACACAGTATCCCTGTTTTACTTATTTATGGCCGCTCTAACAGAAACACCACAAACGGATGGCTTTAACAAAGAGAAATTTATTCTCTCACAGTCTAGGAGGCTAGAAGTCCAAATTCAGGGTGCCAGCTCCAGGCAAAGGCTTTCTCTCTCTGTCAGCTCTGGTGGAAGGTCCTTGTCATCCATCCTCCCCTGGTCTAGTATCTTCTCAGTGCAGGGACCTCAGGTCTAAAGGACACACTCCCCTCCTGGTTCTTCATTCTTGGTGGCATGAGGTCCCCCGTCTCTCTGCTTGCTTCTATCTTTTATATCTCAAAAAAAATTGATTCAAGACACAATCTAATCTTATAGACTGAGTCCTGCCTCATTAACATAACTGCCTCTAATCCTGCCTCATTAACATCATAAGAGGCAGGATTTAAAATACATAAGAAAATCACATCAGATCACAAATTGGAGGACAACCACACAACACTGGGAATCATGGCCTAGCCAAGCTGACACACATTTTGGGGGAACACAATTCAATCCATAACAAATCCCTTGTTCTGTTCGAACGACTGCCTCTTGGTCTATGTACAAGTTCCTCATGAGCATAATTAGGTGTTCTGAAATTCCCATTCTTATGTATAACCTGTTACTTCCTTAATAAATCCCACAACTGTGAGTACGGTCTGTGAGTTCTGTGTGGTCACTGCAACCAATTATCGAATCCAGCAGAGAAACAGAGAGTCCCATGGGAGGGATGGCTGGTGTCACAATTGGTAGAAAGTTTGGAGGGTGCATGGATGTTTGACCTCCACCTCAAAGGAATCAGCTTTGTGTTGATATTGATAGTGATTCTCTCTTCTACCCCTGAAGTTAGAGAAAGTCAGAAGCTGCCTGCCTTTTCATACTACTATTACTACTAATCTCATTTTACATGCATCTGTAAGAATGCTGCTGTTCAGAATACTGTCCACCACATCACCTCTAGGAAGAAACATCAAAGAAACTTACTCAGACAAAAGTCCCATGAAATACTGAAATCCTCCAAGGAACTGATCTTCTGTCTCCTCAAAAACTGGGCATAACATTTAAATTACAATGATTGTTTTGGAGTTGGCCAGAGATATAGTATATGCAAGTTGAAAGCTAACGTAGCCAAAGAATTCCCAGTCACATATTATGATCAACATCAATAATTTAGCGTTAATCCCATGAACAATATATTTCTGACCCTACTTTGCCTGATGTTGGTCAGAGTCTAAGTTTATTTCTCTGTAGCTTCTACTTTTCCAAATTTATACTTTTCAGATGAACTGAACTGATATTTTACAGGCCTCTACAAACTCATTAGGAAAGAAATGAAAGCATAAAAAAACCAAAAGTCACCTGGGCCTTGACCATTTTCTTTTGTTCTTGGGACACTGCCAGCACCTGGGATGCTCTGTCTTTGTGTTTGGCGGATCAGCTCTAATTTCTGTTTAGAAATTTCAGTTTCCTGTGAAGGGTGTCCCCAGAATGACAGTATCTAAATCTTGCAACTTCTTCCTCCTTCCTTCAAGTGATCCTCTTGCTGCTGGGGAGTCAGGACCTGTAGGCTGAAGGGAAAATTCAATGTGAGTGGTACATTATCTCTAGGTCCAGATGTTGTCACTGCTCTTGGCACTTTGCTTAACAAAAGGCCCTCAATACCGTTGACTGTCCCTTTATTTGGAGCCACAGAATATTTTACACCCATGGGCACGAACACCTAAGATTCAAAATTTGCAGAGATATGGGTAAAAGATGTCTTTTCAAAAAATTGCTATTAGACAATAAGATATACATGTGAAAGAAAAAAAATAAGCTTGATCCCTACCTCATGACACACAAAACTATCAATTCATGGTCAAGTGTGACTCTCAATGACAAATCAATGAAGCTTTGAGAAAATAAGTTTACATTAGGGTCTGGAAACGTATTTTAAACATGGCACATAAAGCACTGACTATAAACTGAAGACTATTCTGCTAGAGAAACAGTAAAGTTGTACAACCACTTTAGAAAACACTAAGGCATAATCTATCAGGTTGAAATTATACATACAGTGTGAAATAACAAGCTAAGTCTGAGGTATATATCCCCCTATAATGAGTGCACATGTGAACCACAAGACCTGTACCAATATTTTCAAAGCAGAATTATTTGTAGTAACCCAAGGTGGTGCAGTGGATTGCCTTTATATGACCTTTGTAGCAATGGTCTTGTAACTCCCACCAAATGACTGGGTGGTACTATGCAAATAACCCCACGCGTCTGTCAGTTTGTCATACTGTGGCAGACAGGATTCAGCTGAGCTTCCAGACTAAGAGAGACTAGAAAGAAGGACCTGGCAGTCTACTTCTGAAAAAAATTAGTCAGTGAAAATCTTATGAGTAGCAATAGAACACTGTCTGACATAGTGCTGGAAGATGAACCCCACAGGTTGGAAGCACTCAAAATACGACTGAAAAAGAGCTGCCTCCTCAAAATAGAGTTGACTTTAAGGACGTGGATGAAGTCGAGCTTTCGGGACCATCATTTGTTGATGTGGCATGACTCAAAACGAGAAGACACAGTTGCAAAAAGTCATTATCAGAACATGCAATGTACAAAGTATGAATCTTGGAAAATTGGAAATCATCAGAAATGGAATGGAACACATAAACATTGATATCCTAAGCATCACTGAGCTCAAATGGACAGGTACTGGCCATCCTGAATCAGACAATCATATGGTATACTATGCCGGCAAATAAGGTGCTTATAGGCCACCAATGGGATTGGACAGCTTGCTAATAATGCAAATAAGGTGCAAGGCACCCATGTGTGGGTGGGACCATGCAAATAGGGCATATGGAACCCTAACAAAGGATTGGTTACTTTTCCCATCAGCTAGGCTTAAAAGAGACAGTATCAGAGCAGACGGGGTGACCTAACTACCACCAAGGAAGAAGAAACGGGAGCGGAGCATGTCCTTTGGACCAGGGGTCCCTGCACTGAGAACCTTCTAGACCCAGGAGACAGAGAGAGAGAGAGAGAGCCGTAACAGCACAGATGGCATGAGATGGCGAGAAGTGGAGGCAGGGAAACAGTGGCAGCAGAACCTGGAGATAGGCGAGAAACAGCGCATTGGGATTCCCAGCTGACAGAGTAGAGTAAGGCAGCTACGGTAGGTGTGCCAACCCATGGAGCAACAGAGGTGAGCATCTTTCAGTGAGAGGCTTACTGGTGGAGTGGGGTGCCTCCGGGCACTTGGTGGAGCTATGTTAGCCGACCCACGGAGTGAGAGAGCTGGGTGCCTTTGGGCCTAGCCTTACTGGAGGAGTAGGGTGCCTCTGGGCACTTATTGGCAGAGCTAAAGAACTCTGTAATACTTATTGAAGCAGGGAAGAGGCCAGGCCAAGGGCCTGCCTGCAGTCATGGCTATGAAGAGGCTGCCCTGATCAAAGAACTGTATCCTGAGTTCCTGAATTGTAATCTTTTACTTGCCTAATAAACTCCATAACTGTGAGTATGGTTTGTGAGTTTGTATGGGCCTTGCACTGAATTATCCAACTCAGCAGAGAAGAGAGTGCTTTGGGAGGTACGGATAGCAACAGAATTGGTAAAAAGGTTGGAGAGAGGTATGTATGACCTCCACCTCATAGGAATCAACCTTGGGCTATTGATCTAGATTCTCCTTCCCCATTGTGAAGTTAGAGGAGGCCAGATGCCTCAGCCACACCGTTTTTTACAAGAGCAAAGTAAATACATCTATGTGTAACAACGTGAATGACTCTCACAAATATTGAGAAAACCAATCCTGATTTAAAAAAAAAAAAAAGTGTTATATACAATTGCATTTATACTCAGTTGAAAATAGGCAAAACTAGATAAACTATAATGATTAGGAATAATTAGCTACATGGTAAAACTATAAAGAAATGTCTGGAAGTGCTTGCTATAACCACTTGGATGCTAGCAAAGTTCTATTTCTTGCCTGGGGCAGAGGTCAGTTATACATATATTGCCTTTATACTAGTTAAATTGTACATTTTTGAAAAGAAAACAAATTTAGAAAAATTAAAGGAATGGAAGAGCCCAAAAATGTCAAAAGCAAAATGAAGAGCCCCAATACACCAAAAGTTTGTTCTTTGATTAAGACCAATAAAATACACATTCTTAATGAAACTGACTAAAAGATAAAGAGAAGTGGCATACATAAAGAATGTGAAGAATTAATCACAGAAATAACTCACATGAAATCCATGCTTTCTAGTAGTCAAGGGCTTTTACATACATACTTGGGTAGAATTGCTCCAAATTCCTAAGCTCATCTGCATGCCATTCCTAAAACTACCAATGGGAACTGCACACACATGACTTCCTAATGAACTGGGATATGGCTCACCTTGCCAGAGGATAAATAATGAACGGTCAGTTGGGGGACCATCTGGGAAATGGCCCCGTCCTCCAGACTCTGGATGTTGGCCACACCCTCTGGATTCTGGGTGGAGGCTCCTCATCCCTGGGCTTTAGCTCCGCCTTTCAGGCCCACTGGAATGGCAACTCTGCTCCATTGCCTTTGGGTGGCCCCAATCTCCTAGACCATCTGAGAGGCGACCCTACCCCCTCGGTCCCGGCAGGCCCCATTCTTCTGCCCCTTGGAAATGGCAGTCCTGACCCCTCAGCTTTGGGGGGCAGCCCCATGCCCTGGCACAGCTTAAGGACAACCCACACTCTAGAACCAAGTTCACAAAGACCCAACCCTTTGAAACCTAGAAGGCTGTGCCCCAACCCTCTGCGATCAGGAGACCATGGCCACAGCCTTAGAAACCGAGAAGACCCTGCTTCCTGTACTCCTTTCAACAGTTCTGCTGATCCCAGGGCTCCTCCAGGGATTGTTCTTTTCTTTTGAGGACAATAGAAGTAGCTCCTTTGGCCTGTTTCCTGCCTATAGAATTCCAACAGGCAGACAGCATTATTTCCTTTTGTTCTTTCTCTATTCCCTTCAGTCTAAGCTATGGGCTTTCTGCTGAGGTAGCCAGTTAGAACCATCAGGCACAGGCATAATCTCTTTAACAAAAGATTGCGTAGCCACATCCTTGGTGAACATTCTATATGTGTCCTTAGTTTGTACAACAGAATTTTCCAAATCTTTTAAATTCTGTTTTCATTTTGCACAGTTCACTTTTAAGTCCACCTCTTTCCTCTCATATTTTACTGTAAGTGGCAAGGAGAAACCACAAGGCCCCTTTAAGATCTTACTTAGAAATCTCATCAGCCAGATATCCGAGTTCATCAGTTACAAGTTCTACCTTCTACAAAATACTTGAACATAATTCAGACAAGTTCTTTGCCACTGCATGAAAAGCATCACCCTTCCTCCAATGTCCAATCACATTTATCATTTTCTTTTAAAACCTACCAAAAGCACACTTAACGTCCAAATTTCAAACAACGTTCCTTTGCTTGCACCATGTGTATTTTCTAAAATGACACAGACGCTCTGTGTAGCTCTCCTACCTTCCTTCTGAGCCCTTGCCAGAATTATCTTTGACATCCATAATTTTACCAACGGTCTCTTCAAGGCAATCTAGGCTTTTTCTATTAGGCACCTTAAAACTTTTCCAGCCTGTGGCCCATACGGTCAACGATTATTTTAAAACAAAGGTAAGAATGTAAGGGGTCAGGGAAACAAGATTAATGGAAAGGGAACAACCAGAACAGAAATATTGAGAATGTTCACGAATTGTGAAAAATGTAACCAATGTCACTGAACAATCTGCGTAGAAACTGTTGAATGGGAACCTAAACTGCTGTGTAAACCTTCCCTGAAAAAGCAATAAAGTGTTATATTAAAAAAAAAACAACAACAACAAACAAACTTTTCCAGCCTCTACTCATTACCCAATTCCAAAACTACATCCACATTGTAGGTATTTGTTAGAGCAGCACCACTACTTCTCAGAACTTGCAGTAAAATGGATCACTTCTGTGTAGCCTTTCCTGTCATGGTTTGAAACACCCACCCAAATGATTGGGTAGGACAGTGCCCATAACGTAATTGTGGCCCACCAAGGGGACTGGTCAGTTTTGTCATCCTGCTAAGCTTAAAATGAGACATCTCAGAGGCAGGAAGAGAGGATTTCATCACTACCAAGAAAGAAGAGCCAGGAGAGGAGCATGTAATTTGGACCCAGGATCCGTGCACTGAGAAGCTCCTGGAACCAGGAGACCGAGAGAGAGAGAGAGCTATAACAATGAAGACAGTGAGAAGCAGTGGCAGAGAAATGACCACACTAGAGACTGGCAGGAGATGGTGTGGCAGGCTTACTGGCAGAGTGGGTTGCCTCCGGGCACTTATTAGCAGAGCTAAAGAGCTTTGTAACACATGTCCCAGCAGGGCAGAGGCTGAGAGGCCAGAGAGAGGTGTGCCTGCAGGCATGACTGAGAAGAGGCTGTCCTGAAAGAACTGTATCCTGAGTATACCTGAACCTGAATTATAACCTGTTACTTTCCTAATAAACTCCATAATCGTAGGTATTGTCTGTGAGTTCTGTGTGGCCACTGCAATGAATTATCAAACCCAGCAGAGAAGCAGAGAGTGCCATGGGACGGACAGTTGGTGTTAAAATTGGTAAACATGGAGATGAGATGGAGGCATGTCTGACCTCCTTCTCATAGGAATCAATCTTGGGATGCTGATCTTGATTCTCCTTCCCCCTTGTGAAGTAAAAGGAGGTCAGACGCTGCCACTACAACATTTTTACAGTTGGCATCAGAAGTGGGATTCTTTGCCATGGCTCCACACTCATGAAGCATGGGACTTTGTAAGAGAAAGAACAAAGGGGCTTGGGAAATGAAACTTTTAATTCTTAGATGGTTACTTTTGCTGTTCTTTACCTGTTGTTATGGACTGAATTGTGTCCCCCCAAAACGTGTCAACTTGGCTAGGCTATGATTCCCAGTATGGTGTGGTTGTCCTCCAATTAGTGATATGATGTGTTGTAAATCCTAATCTGTATGATGATTATGAGACAAAATTAGAGGCAGCTATGTTAATGAGGAAAGATACAATCTACAGGATTAGGTTGTATCTTGAGTCAATCTCTTTTGAGATATAAGACAAGCAAGCAGAGAGGCGAGAGACCTCATTACCTCCAAGCAAGAAGAGCAAGGAGCGAAGTGCATCCTTTGCACCGGAGGTCCCTGTGCTGAGAAGCTCCTACAGCAGAAGACTGATGACAAGGACTTTCCCCAGAGCCAACACAGACAGAAAGCCTTCTCCTGGAGCTGGCACCCTGAATTTGAACTTACAGTCTCCTACACTGTGAGAGAGTACATTTCTGTCTGTTAAAGCCATCCACTTGTGGTATTTCTGTTATAACAACAGTAGCTAACTAAGACAGATGTAGTAGCCTGGGGCAAAATCCAGGCCAGATAAGCAAGATGATTGATAGAGGTCCAGGGTCTACTGGTTCCACCCATTCAGAGGCCCAAGGCCATACGCTTTCATATGAACTGAAAGATAATTAAAGGGTATAAAAGGTGAAACTAGAATATATTTTTTTAAAGGGTTATGTGTTTATTTGAATATACTATGAATACTGAATGTTCCTCTTTCATACTGTTGTAAAGCAGATCTATAAGTAAGATGGAAATGAATATTGGGTATTATGGAGAGTGTGTAACTCTGCCTTCAGCCAACACTTGATTGGATATGCTAAAAGGGGAACCAGAAATTTGCATGAAAGAAACATAAACTGTTGGTTTGAATACAGTAGTCCTGCATATAGAATATTGGGGCCTTAAGTCAAAAATCTGTGCCCCACCCAGGAAATTTGCATTCTAAAACACATGCAGAATCACCCAGAACTGCTGAGACAACAGAATATTTGCATTTGAAGGAAGGACCTGCAGAAAAAAAGCAAAAGATGACTGTACTGCTTTTTTAATTTTGAGCCAGCAAGCAGTTTGCCCTTGGATGTATCGAGGCAGGAAAAGTCAATGCCCATCAAAATCCCCTTCCAGGAACGGAAGTTAAAGGGAACTGGTGATTTTAGACAGCCTGGTATACTTGCTTGAGGTGACCACCTGGGTCCACTCAAAGAATGGAAGCGGGGAAAGTGCATCAATGAGTTTGGACATGTTCCATACTCACCCACTGACCTATCCCACAGACAACAGGGATGAGGGAAGGGCTGACTGGTTAGAAATGCAGGAAGTTGTGTGGATTCCTGAGTTGACGGGTGAAGCCCACAGACCAAGGCCAAGGGGGCTAGGGATGAGAGAGCAAAGGAGCTGTCTTGTCTGAAGTGCCAGGAGGTGTGTGTGAACTCTTGAGCCTAAGGCTACTACCCATTGTGATCTAGCTTGGATGGCTATGGATGAGCTGACAACAACTCGATGGAATGAAGATGTTTGACACTGTGAGCTGCTGTAAACTGCAGCAATTTGACAGCTTACTCGGGACTGGACTTTGCTTATGGATGCAGATGCTCAAAGTTTCAACTGGAACAGAAGATTATTCAAGACTAAAGAATATGTTTATCTCTCAGAGTAGTGGTTTGATGTTGTTGTTAGGTGCCATCAAGTCAGTTCCAACTAACAGTGACCCTATGTACAACAGAAGGAAACACTGCCTGGTCCTGCATCATCCTCATGATTGTTGTCATGCTTGAGCCCACTGTTGCAGCCACTATGTCAATCCATCTGATTGAGTGTCTTCCTCTTTTTCGCTGACCCTCTACCAAGCATGATGTCCTTCTCCAGGGGCTGGTCCCTCCTAATAACATGTCCAAAGTATGTGAGACGAAGTCTCACCATCCTCGCTTCTAAGGAGCATTCTGGCTGTACCACTTCCAAGACAGATCTGCACGTTCTTCTGGCAATCCATGGTGAATTCAGTATTCTTCGCCAACACCATAACTCAAAGGCATCAATTCTTTTTCAGTCTGACTTATTCACTGTCCAGCTTTTACATGCATAATGAGGCAATTCAAAACACCACGGCTTGGGTCAGGTCACTTTAGTCCTTAAAACGACATCTTTGTTTGTTTTTTTTTTTTTAACTCTTTAAAGAGGTCTTTTGCAACAGATTTGACCAATGCAGTATGTCATTTGATTTCCTGACTGCTGCTTTCATGGGCATTGATTGTGGATCCAAGTAAAATGAAATCCTTGACGACTTCAATGTTTTCTCTGTTTATCAGGATGCTGCTTATTGATCCAGTTGTGAGGATTTTTGTTTTATGTTGCAGTGTCTTGGTCATCTAGTACTGCTATAAGAGAAATACCACACGTGGATGGCTTTAACAAAAAGAAGTTTATTCTTTCACAGTCTAGTAGGGTACAAGTCCAAATTCAGTGCATCAGCTCCAGGGGAAGGCTTTCCCTTTCTGGTGGCTCTGAAGGAAGGTCCTTGTCATCAATCTTCCCCTGGTCAAGGAACTTCTCAGCACAGTGACCCCGGGTCCAAAGGATACGCTATTCTCCTGGCTCTTGTTTCTTGGTGGTATGAGGTTCCCCGTCTCTCTGCTCGCTTCTTTCTTTTATATCTCCAAAGAGACTAGCTTAAATTGTAGATTGATCTCATAGATTGAGTCCACCTAACTGCCGTTAACACCATCTCATTAACGTCATGGAGACAGGATTTACAATACATAGGAAAATCACATCAGATGACAAAATGGTGAACAATCACACAATACTGGGAATCACGACTGTCTTAGTCATCTAATGCTGCTACAACGGAAATACCACAAGTGGATGGCTTTAAGAAAGAGAAATTTATTTCTTCATAGTAAAGTAGGCTAAAAGTCCAAATTCAGGGCATCAGCACCGGGGAAAGGCTTTCTTTTTCTGTCGGCCTTCTCATCAATCTTCCCCCAGACTAGGAGCTTCTCTGTGCAGGCACCCCAGGTCCAAAGGACATGCTCTGCTCCCACCACTGCTTTCTTAGTGGTATGAGGTACCCCAACTCTCTGTTTGCTTCCCTTTCTTTTTATCTCTTGTAAGATAAAAGGTGGTACAGGCCACATCCCAGGGAAACTCCTTTTACACTGGATTAGGGATGTGACTTTAGTAAGGGTGTTACAATCCCACCCTAATCCTCTTTAGTATAAAATTACAATCACAAAATGGAGGACAACCACACAATTATGGGTATCATGGCCCAGCCAAATTGATACACACATTTTTGGGAGGGACATAATTCAATGCATGACAATGACCTAGCCAAATTAATAGATATTTTGGGGGGAACACAATTCAATCCATGGCATCAGGTGTAATCCATACTAAAAGTTGTAGTCTTTGATCTTCATCAGTAAGTGCTTCAAGTCCTCTTCACTTTCAGCAAGGAAGTTTGTGTTATCTGCATAATAGCACCTTGTTAATGACTCTTCCTCCAATCCTGATGCCCCATTCTTGTTCATAGAGTCCAGCTTCTCGGATTATTTGCTTGGCATATGGACTAAATATGGTAAAAGGATATAACTCTGATGCACACCTTTCCTGACTTTAAACCACACAGTATCTCCTTGTTCTGTTTGAACAAATGCCTCTTGATCTATGTACAGGTTCCTTATGACCACTATTAAGAGTTCGGAGTTCCCATTCTTCGCAATGTTATCCATAATTTGTTATGATCCACACAGTCAAATGCCTTTGCATAATCAATAAACACAGGTAAACGTCTTTCTGGTATTCTCTGCTTTCAGCCAGGATCCATCTGACACCAGCAATGATATCCCTCGTTCCACGTCCTTTTCTGAATCCAGCTTGAACTTATAGCAGTTCCCTGTCGATGTACTGCTGCAACCACTTTTGAATGATCTTCAGCAAAATTTTACTTTTGTGTGACATTAATGATATTGTTTGATAATTTCTGCATTTGGTTGGATCACCTTTCTTTGGAATAGGCATAAACAAAGATCTCTTCCAGTCAGTTGGCCAGGTAGCTGTGTTCCAAATATCTTGGCATAACACTTTAAAGAAATCTTCTCTAGCAGATCTGCCACTGCAATGCATCATTTGATTTCTTGACTGCTGTTTCCATGCTGCTGACACATGGTGGAAGATGATGATAGGATTACATAATTCAGTTGGGAGTAATGACTACTAACAGGGTTAACTGTGATCGTAAAAACTAACTGTAGGAGTTCTAGCAAAATGGCACTCTAGGCAGAAGCACCACACCGTCTCTCCACAGCAAAGATCTAAAAAACTAAACCGAACAGAGAATACAACAATCCTGAAACCCTAAAACATCAAACGAAGAGATAAAGAACTCAGCCAAGCACCACATGGAGTGAGAAAACTGACAGAGAAAGGAGAGTGAGGAGAGATTAATGCAGAGGTCCCTTACCAGCTAACGCAGCACGGATCCGCCATCTTGGACTCCTATCGGAGACCAGCAAATGGGGTACAAGAAAGCAGCCTCACGGAGCTTCCAGCAGGAGACAAAACAACCAGTAATTGGCGATATATGCTTTCCCACCCCCCACCCTTCTTCACCCCGACTAGGCCTCCTCTGCTTCCCGCGGCCACAGTCTCTTGACCGGGAAACAGTGGCTGCTTGGATTCCGCACACCTGAATGGGTGGCTCTCTGAGTGCCATTTGCTGGCTGCTGGTGTTGCTTTTTTTCTGCTTCTTTTTATTTCTTCTTTGCCTCTCCCCACCTCTCCCACCTTTTGCTTGAGTACCTCGCTCCGTGCGCCATCTTTGCTTCTTCCTGAGGGGCTGCAGAGCTCCAGTAATTCGTGATATACGCTTTCCCACCCTCTACCCTTCTTCACCCACACTTGGCCCCCTCTGCTTCCCACGGACACAGTTTCTTGTCCAGAAACACCAGCCCGCACTAGCTGGCTCTCTGAGGGCCATTTGTTGGCTGCTAGTGTTGCTTTTTCTTTTCTTTTCTTTTTCTGCTTCTTTTGATTTCTCACTTGCCTCTCGCCACCTCCCCACCACTTCGCTCAAGTACCTGGCTCCATGCGCCATCTTTGCTTCTTCCTGAGGGGCTGTGGAGCTCTGTTCGAGTGTCGAGCTGCTTCCCGGTTTGGGCTGCAGCACTGGTGGGATCCCGGGGCTTTTGTTCGTTTGTTTTGAATTGTCTGTTTGTTTTTTTTCCTTTTCTTGAGTTGGGAGCCCTTTCTGTCCAGGCTGAGCTCCGTGGCAGGGAGAATCCCTTTCGAGTTCCACAAACGTGCAGAGGAATCCCTGAGGGCATTTCTTTTTACGTTGTTTTTTTTGTTTTTCTGTTTCTTTGGGGGCCTTTCTTGTTTGTTTGTTTTTTTAATTTGTTTTGCTTTCTTTTTCCTCTTTTTCTCTTTTTGTTTTTCTTCATTGCTCAGTTTCTCGTCTCTCTATATTTTCCTTCTCTTTCTGTTCCCTGAATACCTGTATGCCTTCTAGCCAGGCTGTACTGCAACACCTGAGAGCGACTTCCCCAGACCACATAGCTGCACCGGTGGGATCCCTGGGAACTTTTCAGTTCTTTAACCTTTCTGATTCTTATTTATTCATTCTTTTCTTTTTCCTTCTCCCCTTTCTGCTTTTCTCCATTTCATAGTCTCTCATCTCTCCACTCCAACAGCAAGCTCCCCTAGCATTCTTTTTTGTTTGTATGTTTTTGGCTCCTGTTCCTCTCTCCTCTCTCCCATATCCATCTTAGCTCCACACATAACAATCTCCCCGCTGCATCCTGCCTACCTGCACCATGCGCTTGACATCACACCACCAAGCACAGGCACGGCCTACTGGAACCTGCTCTGCACTGATTACTGACCCGCTCTGGTGGCTGTAGTAAGTGCTACAAACAACCCGTCCCAGTAACTCCTCTTCAGCTACACCTACCCTGCCGTACCATATCTGAGTGAATGACCCTGCCAGTTGAAAAAGGACGCGAAAAGTATTGTGCCCACAGACGAGCAAACAACAAAGAGCACACAGTCTGCCTGCTTATAATCAAATTTTTTTTTAAAAAAGGGACGAAACAAATCTACAATCAACAAACGAGAAAAATAACTACTGAATGCCCCGAAGACAGCAGACAATAACAAAACATTTACAAAAACAGGACAGGATGGTTCCAGCAGGCGTCCAAAATAAAATACCAGATGACTCTCCTCTGGAACAAAATGCACTAGAACTACCTGATAGGGAATTCAAATCTCTAATACTCAGAATTCTCCAAGAACTGAGGCATAAAGCTGACAAACATGAGGAAAAAATAGACAAATTCATGGAAAATATGGACAAAAAATTGGAATAATTCAGGAAAATAACGCAGGAACAAAATACCAAAATAAATTCACAACTAGAAATTATACAAAGACAACAATTAGAAATCCAAAAGATAAACAAGATTTCAGAAATGAACAATGTCAGAGTAGGGCTGAGAAGCAGATTTGAAATGGTAGAAGACAGGATCAGTGGAATTGAAGACAAACACTTGAATACAACTCTGCTTCAAGAAAACTCAGAAAAAAGAACAAGGAAAAATGAAGAGACCCTGAGAGTTATGTGGGACACAATCAAAAGCAAAAATCTTCGAGTGATTGGAAATTCCAGAACAGGGGGAGAAAACAGAAAACACAGAGAGGATCATTGAGGAACTGCTGACAGAAAACTTCCCCAATATCATGAAAGATGAAAAGCTGGCCATCCAAGAAGCTCAACGAACCCCATATAGAAGAGACCCCAAAAGAAAATCACCAAGGCATATCATATTCACACTCGCCAAAACCAAAGACAAACAAAGAATCCTGAGAGCAGCTTGTGAAAAACAAGAAGTCACATACAGAGGAGAAAAATAAGCCTAAGCTCAGATTATTCAGCAGAAACCATGCAGGCAGGAAGGCAATGGGATGACATATATAAAATCTTGAAAGAAAAAAATTTCCAGCCAGGAATAATATATCCTGCAAAACTGTCGTTCAAATTTGATGGTGAAATTAGGTCATTTCCAGATAAACGGAAATTAAGGGAATATGTAAAAGTCAAACCAAACTTACAAGAATTATTAAAGCGAGTTCTTCGATCTGAGGACAAACAGCTTCAGCTCACAGGCAGAACCTAGGACGCAGGATCGTAGCAGCCAGATACCAATCTAGGAAATGAACTCTCGAGGACTATCCAAAACCAAAAGAAATACAACAGGGAATCAGAGCAGTTAATCAGTAAATGACAACAACATCAAAACGATAAAAGAGGGAATAAACGGCATAGGTATAGAACCTTCTAATGGAGAGAAAGGCAAGGCGATACTAAGTAATGGTAGACTGCTTCAAACTTAGAAAGATAAGGGTAAAATTTATGGTAACCACAAAGAAAGTTAACAAACATACTCATAAAAAAAAAGAGGAAAAACATAAAGTCTCAGCAAAAACAAAACCTACAAAAACAAAAGAAATGAAAAAACAATCCACAAACAAAAGTAACTCAGCACAAGAGTAAGAAGAACAAAGAAAACGTCAGCACCACCAAAAAAAGCACTACAAAATGACAACAACAAACCCACATCTATCAATAATCACACTGAATGTAAACGGACTCAACGCACCCATAAAGAGATGGAGAGTGACAAAATGGATAAGAAAACAGGATCCATCAATATGCTGTCTACAAGACACACACCTTAGAAACAAAGATATGAATTTATTAAAAGTCAAAGGTTGGAAAAAAAATATATCAAGCTAACAACTACCAAAAAGGAGCAGGAGTAGCAATTCTAATCTCAGATAAAATAGATTTTAAAACGAAATCTACCATAAAAGACAAAGGACACTATATAATGATTAAGGGGACGATCCATCATGAAGACATAACCATAATGAACATCTACGCACCCAATGACAGGGCTCCAAAATACATAAAACAAACTCTAACAACACTGAAAAGAGAAATTGACAGTTCCACAATAATAGTAGGAGACTTCAACACACCACTCACAGTAAAGGACAGAACAACTAAGAAGAAACTCAGCAAAGATACAGAAGACCTAAAGGGCACAATCAGCCAACTTGACCTCATAGACATATATAGAACACTCCATCCAACCGCTGCAAAGTACACATTCTTTTCCAATGCACATGGAACGTTCTCCAGAATAGACCACATCTTAGGCGACAGAGCAATCCTCAACAAGATCCAAAATGCTGAGATAATTCAAAGCATCTTCTCTGACCACAGTGCCATCAAGGTAGAAATTAACAATAGAAAGAGCAAGAAAAAAAAAATCAACTACATGGAAACTCAATAATACCCTGCTTACACATCAGTGGGTAACAGAAGAAATCAGAGATGGAATCAAAAAATTCCTAGAATCAAATCAGAATGAAAACACATCATACTAAAACCTTTGGGACACAGCAAAGGCAGTCCTCAGAGGACAATTTATAGCAACAGATGTACATATCAAAAAAGAAGAAAGGGACAAAATCAAAACATTAACTACAGAACTCAAACAAATAGAAAGAGAAAAGCAAAAAAAAAAGCCCACCACCACCAGAAGAAAGGAAATAGTAAAGATCAGAGCAGAAATAAATGAAATAGACAACAGAAAAACAATAGAAAGAACCAACAAAACCAAAAGTTGGTTCTTTGAAAGAATCAACAAAATCGACAAACCACTGGCCAGACTGACAAAAGAAAAACAGGAGAGGACACAAATAACCCAAATAAGAAATGAAATGGGGGACATTACAACAGATCCAACCAAAATAAAAAGGATTATAACAGGATATTATGAAAAACTATACTCCAACAAAGTTTAAAATCTAGAGGAAATGGATACATTTCTAGAAACACACAGCCTACCCAAACTACAACAAAGTGATGTTGAAAATCAGAACCGACCCATAACAAGAGAAGAGATTGAAAAGGTAATAAAAAAACTCCCAACCGAAAAAAGCCCTGGCCCAGATGGCTTCACTGGAGAATTCTACAAAACATTTACAAAAGAGCTTGTACCAGTACTACTCAAGCTATTTCAGAGCACAGAAGAGGAAGCAACACTTCCAAACTCATTCTATGATGCCAGCATAACGCTGATACCAAAACCAGGAAAAAATGTCACAGAAAAGAAAATTACAGACAAATATCTCTCATGAATATAGATGCAAAAATTCTCAACAAAATTCTAGCCAATAGACTTCAGCATCACATCAAAAAGATAATACACCACGACCACATAGGATTCATACCCCGTATGCAAGGATGGTTCAACATCAGAAAATCAATCAACATAATCCACCACATAAATAAAAGGAAAGAAAAGAATCACACGATCATCTCAATTGACACAGAAAAGGCATCTGACAAAGTCCAACACCCATTCCTGATAAAAACTTTCAATAAAATAGATATACAAGGGAAATTTCTCAACATAATAAAGGGCATCTATGCACAACCAACAGCCAACATCATTCTTAATGGAAAGAGGCTGAAAACATTCCCCTTGAAAACAGGAACAAGACAAGGATGCCCTTTATCTCCACTCCTATTTAACATTGTGCTGGAAGTTCTAGCTAGAGCAATAAAACAAGAAAAAGAAATAAAGGGCATCCAAATTGGTAATGAAGAAGTGAAACTGTCCCTGTTTGCAGATGATATGATACTATACACAGAAAACCCTAAAGACTCCACAAGAAATCTACTGGAACTAACAGAAAGATTCAGCAGAGTAGCAGGATACAAGAGAAACATTCAAAAATCAGTTACATTCCTATACACCAATAAGGAGAACGATGAAAAGGAAATCAGGAAAACAATAGCATTTTTAATAGCCCCTAAAAAGATAAAATACTTAGGAATAAATCTGACCGGGGATATAAAAGACCTATACAAAGAAAACTACAAAACACAACTGCAAGAAACCCAAAGGGATCTACATAAATGGAAAAACATACCATGCTCATGGATAGACAGACTCAACATTGTGAAAATGACAATTCTACCCAAAGCAATTTACAAATACAACGCAATCCTGATCCAAATACCAACAACATTCTTCAAAGAGATGGAGAAACTAATCATTAACTTTACATGGAAAGGGAAGAAGCCCTGAATAAGTAAAGCACTACTGAAGAAGAAGAATAAATTGGAGGACACACACTACCTGACTTCAGAACCTACTATACAGCCACAGTAGTCAAAACAGTCTGGTACTGGTACAACGACAGATACACTGAACAATGGAACAGAATTGAGAACCCAGATGTAAATCCATCCACCTACGGTCACCTGATCTTCAACAAGGGCCCAAAGTCCATCAAATGGGGGAAAAGACAGTCTTTTTAACAAATGGTGCTGGCAAAACTGGATATCCATCTGCAAAAAAATGAAACAGGACCCATACCTCACACCGTATACAAAAACTACTTCAAAATGGATCAAAGACCTGAATATAAAGCCTAAAACTATAAAGTTCATAGAAGAAAAAATAGGACCAACACTTCAGGCCTTAATACATGGCATTAACAGGATACAAACCATAACCATCAACGCACAAAACCCCATAGATAAGCTAGATAACTGGGATCTTCTAAAAATCAAACACCTATGCTCTTCAAAAGACTTCACCAAAAGAGTAAAAAGAGAACCCAAAGACTTGGAAAAAATTTTTGGACAGTACAAGTCAGACAAAGGTCTAATCTCCATAATCTACAAGAAAATCCAACACCTCTACAACAAAAAGACAAATAATCCTATTAAAAAATGGGCAAAGGAAATGAACAGACACTTTACCAAAGAAGACATTCAAATGGCCAACAGACACATGAAGAAATGTTCGCGATCACTAGCCATTAGAGAAATGCAAATTAAAACCACAATGAGATACCGTCTCACCCCGGCATTACTGGCACGAATCAAAAACACTGGAAATAACAAATGTTGGAGGGGCTGCGGGGAGATCAGAACACTTATGCACTGCTCGTGGGAATGCAAAATGATACAACCATTTTGGAAAATGATACGGCGCTTCCTCAGAAAGCTAGAAATAGACATACCATTCAATCCAGCAATCCTACTCCTAGAAATATATCCTAGAGAAATCAGAGTCGTCACTCGAATAGATATATGCACACCTATGTTCATGGCAGCATTGTTCACAATAGCAAAACGATGGAAACAACCTAGATGCCCATCAGCAGATGAATGGATAAACAAACTATGGTACATACACACCATGGAGTACTATGCAACGAGAAAGAACAACAATGAATCTGTGAAGCATCTCATAACATGGATGAAACTGGAGGACATTATGCTGAGTGAAATAAGTCAATCACAAAAGGACAAATATTGTATGAGACCTCTATTGTAAAAACCCATGAAAAAGTTCACACATCAAATGTAACAATCTTTGTTGGTTACCAGGGATGGGAGGGGTGGGGGGGGAATATTAAATAGGCAATAGATAAGTGGTATCTTGGGTGAAGGGTGAGACAGTACACAATACGGGAGAAACTAGCACAACTTGTACAAGGAAAGGTCATGGAAGCCCCATAGACACATCCAAACTCCCTGAGGGACTGAATTGCTGGGCAGAGGGCTCTAGGGACCATGGTCTCGGGGAACATCTAGCTCAGTTGGCATGACACAACTTATAAAGACAATGCTCTACATTCTCCCTTGGTGAGTAGTGTCTGGGGTCTTAAAAGCCTGTGAGCGGCCATCTAAGATACTCCACTGGTCTCATCCCTTCGGGAGCAAGGGAGAATGAAGAGAACAGGATACAAGGAAAAGATTAGTCCAAAGGACTAACTGTCCACAGCTACGAAGGCCTCCACCAGACTGAGTCCAGTACAGCTAGATGGTGCCCAGCTACCACCACTGACTGCTCTGACCAGGATCACAACAGAGGGTTCTGGACAGAGCTGGAGAAGGATGTAGAGCATAATTCTAACCCACAAAAAAAAAAAAAAAAAATAGACCAGATTTACTGGCCTAAAGGAGACTAGAGAAACCCCGAGAATACGGCCCCCAGACACCCTTTTAGCTCAGTGGTGAAGTTACCTCCAAGGTTCACTGTTCTGCCTGGGAGTGGACAGCCCCGTAAAACCAAATGAGACTAACGAGGTACAGGAGTCCAGTGACAAGGGCCAGAAAGCAGAAGGGGACAAGGAAGCCAGTGATAGGGAACCCAAGGATGAGTAAGGATATTGTTGATGTGTTATGAGATTGTTAACCATTGTCATAGGGCAACATTTGTGGTAACTGTTAAATGAGAAACTATTTTGTTCTGTAAGCCTTCATCTTAAGTGAGAATAAAAGCACAATTCGAAGAGCGTAGTCAATGTTACTGAACTGTGCATGTAGAAATTTTTGAAATGGTGTATCTTTGGCTATGTGTATTTTCACCAAAAATAAAAAAGGTTGAGAAGTTAGAGGGTTGATATGTTATGGAGTTGTTAACCAATGTCATAAAACAACATGTGTACTTCTGTTTCATGGAAAAAAAAAAACCTAACTGTAAAAGGCTTAACTGTGAAAAATTGTACTAAGGGGGAGGTACTGCTAAACTCAAGTACAGTGGCTGAACCTAAAGTCCCTTAAAGGTTTTGCTATGCTGATACCTCGTGAGGTACAGAGCTAGGGAATAACTTCCTCTCAGTTAAATTTTATCAGACATCAGGATGGGTAAAGCTGAGAAGACTTTTGGAGAACCTGACCAGATCAGAGGGACACCTGCAGCAGACCTGAATGGTTAGTACCTGAGTGACGTCACCCTTAGAGGACTCTTTTGCCCTATTGAAGGACTAATTGTTAATGACTACTTTGTACTGGTAAAATGAGTGGGAGGAGAAGTTATCCTCCAAGTGTGAATGAACCACGGCTAGAAAAGCCAGGGTGGCCTGCTGTGCAGTGGATTGCTTTTGTGGCCTTTATCGCTACGGTTTTGTAACTTGCGTGGGACAGCGCAAATAAGGTAACTGTGGCCCACCAAGGGGACTGGTCAGTTTTGTGATCCTGCTAGGCTTAAAATGAGCCATCTCAGAGGTGGGAAAAGAGGCTCTCACCACCATTGAGGAGAAGAGCAAAGCACGTTCTTTGCAATTGGAATCCCTGTGCTGAGAAGCTCCCAGAACCAGGAGACCGAGTGAGAGAGAGAGAGAGAAAAAGAGAGAGAGAGCTGTAACACTGAAAATGGTGAAAAGCAGTAGTAGAGAAACAGCAGCAGGAGAGACTGGCAGAAGATGGCAGGGTGGGCTTCCCAACCTACGGATAGAGAAAGCTGAGTACCTTCGAGCCGGAGGCTTGCGGCAGAGTAGGGTCCCTCTGGGCACTTGATGGAGCTAGGTTTGCCAACTCACGGAGCTACATCTGAGCACCTTTGGGCTGAGGCTTACTGATGGTGTGGGCTGCCTTGGGGCACTTATCAGCAGAGCTAAAGGAGCTCTGTAACACTTGTCTGGTCACTGCAGAAGAGAGAGGTCTGCCTGTGGGCACACTGAGAAAAGGCTGTCCTTATGGAAGAACTGTATCCTGAGCGTTCCTGAACCTGAATTATAACCTATTACTTCCCTAATAAACCCCATAATCATGAGTATTGTCTGTGGAGTCCTGTTTGGCCACTGCAATGAATTACCGAACCCAAGAGAGAAGCAGAGAGCATCGTGGGAGGGACAGTTGGTGTCAGAATTGGTAAAGATGGCTGAGAGAGGAGGCATGTCTGACACAGGGATCAGCCTTGATCTATTGATCTTGATTGTCCTTCTCCTTTGTGAAGTTAGAGGAGGCCAAAAAACCGCCCACATGCCATTTTTACAGTACCAAATTCTGTCTTAGTTATCTAGTGCTGTTATAACAGAAATAGCACAAGTGGATGGCTTTAACAAACAGGAATTTACTTTGTCACAGTTTAGGAGAGCAGAAGTCCTAATTCAGGGTGTCAGCTCTAGGGGAAGGCTTGCTCTCTCTCTGTCGGCTCTGGGGTAAGGTCTTGGTCTTTTCAGCTTGTTTCCTGCTTCCTTGGAGATCTCCATGAGGCTGGCATCAATCTTCCCCTATCTCTGCTTGCTAGCTTGCTCGTTTAATCTTTTGCACAACTCAAAAGAGACTGACTCAAGATACATCCTACACCAATCTTGCCAGATTAACATAATAAACACAACCCATTCTCAAATGGGATTATAACCACAAGCATAGACATTAGGATTTACAAAGCACATTTTTAGGGGACACAATTCAATCCATTAACAGTCAGCAAAGCAGAAAGTATGCACGTATGTGAAGCTTTGTAGGCCATAAAATCTCCTACACAACGACTCAACTCTACTTTTGCAGCGTGAAAGCAGCCCTAGAAACTATGGGCGGCGTGGTGGATTAGTTTCTCTGACAGTAGTTAGCCAACTACTAGCTGAGAGGATAAAATGTACGATTATCAAAACCAAGAATTTCGAACTACTGGTCGGGGAATATATCACCTTCTGTCCCAGCAGTCGAGGTTCCTGGGGTCCTGGGCTTCCAAAGCTTCGTCCTCACAAGCCTCTGTACACAGACACAGACCACCGTCACACCCTTATTAAGGCGAAACCTAGATCAGACATCCCTACGATGTCCATCGCCCGGTTCCAGATTCACTGATCCCTATAGTAAATCCCGAACCCGAACTAGACACCGCATTCATTGTAAATACCCTATCCACCGCTTACAAGCAGAGAGATCCGCAAAGCCCCCGTACCCTGAAAGTCCGGACAGCCTTAATCGTTGTACAAAGGTGCTCACCCCAAAGGCACCGGACTCCCACCTACTCCCCCTCACACACCACCACCCCAGAGCTCCCCTCAGGAACTCCATGGCCTCACGACACCACGTCCACATATCTACCTCGCGCTGTTTCAAGACGAAGAAACACACACTGACCTGTTTCTTCTGAATCACCCAAAGCTCCGAAAACTTGCACTTATTTCCGCGAACTACTTCTACTTCTCCACCCCTCGCGCAAAAAGCCTCTCTTTCTACGGCGACGGGCGAGGGTCGAGACTTTTGAAGGAGCGCAGACTACGGCATTTCCTACGTTGACTTCCCAAGTCATACGTCTGCGCCATTCCCGTGGCGACTGTGTGGAGGCGGCCATATTTGAATGCCCGCCGTACAGAACAAAAGAGGCCGTTTTCTTGGTGCCAGAAGCCTGGAGAACGAGAAAGCCCGCGAAACTGTCCAATAGCCTGTCTCCTGGATCCCTGCAAAAAAATGGGTAGATTTTCAGTGGCTCGAGCTCCACAAGGAAAACATGGCACGGATCAAATTCCTTTCAGCAGGCTAGGCAAAAAAAAAAGTAATACCGCCGCTTCCTTTAAACACTTGTTAAAAAAACAGAAAGAAAATACATTTGAAAACGGTAAGTGGGAGTTCAAGAGTATGTACATCAGAGATAGGCTCCTGGAAAGAATAAAGGGTAAAGGGAAAAAGTCGGTACCCGGACAACCACAAATAGCTTCTGACTGAAAAAGGCTTGCGGGAAGCGATTTAAGGACAGAAAAAGGTTTGGAGAAACTGGTTTTATATGAGAGTGTCTACCACAGACAGGGCAAAAGAGCTGGTAGAATAAGCCTAGGTTATATTTGGAGTGGGGCATAGGAGAAAAGCCGCTAAAGGTGAGGCAAGTAAAAACAAGTAGATTGCCAGGCCTTTCTTCCTAGTCCAACTTAGTGCGATGGATTGCTTTTATGTGGCTGTAAGAGCAGCCTGGGGGTGGCCAGGTTGAATTCATTGCAATTGCCACACAGAACTCACAGACAATACTCAGTTATGAGGTTTATTAAGAAAGTTACAAGCAGGTTACAATTCAGGTTCAGGAACACGCAGGATACAGTTCTTCTATCAGGACAGCCTCTTCACAGCCATGGCCACAGGCACGCCTCTCTGGGCCCTTGGCCTCTGCCCTGCTCAGGCAAATGTTACAAAGCTCTTTTAGTTCTGCCAATAAGTGCCAGGAGGTACCCCACTCAGCCTGTAAGCCTCGACCTGAGTGTGTTCGTCTCTCTCGCTCCGTAGGTCAGCACACCCACTGTAACCTCCTTGCTCCATGGGCCAGGAAACCCACCATCTTGCAAATAAAAGCAATCCATCGCACTGCAATGGCCTTTCTTCCATGGTCATGAAACTCCTACCAAATGACTGGTGAGACTATGTAAATGAGATGCTTGTGACCTACCAAGGGATTTTGATGTCTTGCTAATAATGCAAATAAGGGGCATGACACACTTGTGGGGGTGGGGCATGCAAATAAGGCATATGGAATGATCTCTAATGAGGGGATTGGCAGGTTTTGCCATCCCACTAGGCTTAAAGTGAGTCATCCCAGAGGTGGAAGGGGGGATCTCATTAGCACCAAGAAGAACTAGGAGTGCACTGCGTCCTTTGGAGCCGGGATCCCTGCACTGAGAACCTCCTAGACCCAGAAGACAGAGACATAGAACTGTAACACTGGAGACAGCGAGAGACAGTGAGAAGCAATAGCAGAGAAACAGCGGCAGCCGATGCAGCCAGAACCAGGAGACCAACAGGAGATGAGTGTGGTGGACTTCCCGGCCCACGGAGCAAGAAAACTGATTGCCTTTGGGCAGGATTGGGGTGCCTCCAGGTGCTTGGTAGAGCTAGGCTTGCTGACCCATGGAGTGACAGAACTGAGCACCTTCAGACTGAGGCTTACTGACTGAGTAGGGTGCATCTGGGCACTCACTGGTGGAACTAAAAAGCTCTGTAACACTTGCCTGAGCAGGGCAGAGGCTGTGCTGGCCCAAAAGGCCCTAGGGGCTAAGGCTGGGACGTCGAGGGCCAGGGAGAGACCTGCCTGTGTGCATGGCCAAGAAACAGTCCTGACTGAAGAACTGTATCCTGAATCATTCCTGATTCTGAATTGTAACCTATTACTTCCCTAATAAACCCCGTAATCGTGAGTAGTGTCTGTGAGTTCTGTGTGACCATTGCAAGGGATTATTGAACCCAGCAGAGAAGTAGAGAGTGCCATGGGAGGGACACCTGGTCTGAGAATTGGTGAAAAGTTTGGAGGGTGGAGGTATGTCTGACCTCTACCTCATAGCAATCAGCCTTGGGCTGTTGATGATGATTATGATTCTCCTCCCCCCTTATGAAGTTAGATGAGCAGGTCTGATGCCATTTTTTACAGTTTTTTTACTGTCCTTCCTTGTTTTCTTGTCTTTGGTTTGGGCAAATGTTGCCTTTTTGGTCTCGTGTAGTCGATTCTTCTAAGGAGAACATTCTTCATGGATATTATTGTTTGTCGTTTATAGCCCCATCCATTATTTGGCTGAAAGGTGGTCTCCCGAAGTGTTTATAGTTTCAAGTTGGAAAGTTGTCTTAGGGCAATAGTCTTGGGGGTCTTCCAGTCTCATTCACACCAGTACGTCTTTTTTTATTTTTTAATTTGAATTTTGTTCTACATTTTTTACCCATTCTACCTGGGACTTTCTATTGTGATCCCGGTCAGAGTGGTTGGTAGTGGTAGCAGGCACCATCTAGTTATTCTAGTTCTTTGGCTGAGGCTTACTTGTGGTGTGAGGTGCCTCCGGGCACTTACTGGCAGAGCTAAAAGAGCTTTGTAACACTTGCATGAGCAGGGCAGAGGCTGGGCCATTCCAAGGGGATTAAGGGACCGAGGCTGGGAACCAATGGCCAGGGAGAAGAATGCAAGTAGGCACTGCCCAGAATCTGTCCCAACTGAAGAACTGTATCCTGAGTCATTGTGAAGTTAGAGGAGGAGGTCTTACCCTGCCACCCCGCCTTTTTCATGGTAAGGAAGCTTCACTGAAACCTGTTCAACATCATCGATACATGCAAGTCTCCACTGACATGCGGGAAATATCTGTGCCTGAGGTGCATTTGCCAGGAATCGAACCCTGGCTTCACACATGGTAGTCTAGCATTCTCCCACTGAATCAACACTACCTTCAATTTACTTCTCCTTCATTCCATTTGTCAGCCAGCAGTCATTAATACACAAGCAATTAAGAATTGATATTTTGGGGAATTATCTGGAATATAGGTTATTAGAAGTTCAGGAGAAAAGGTTAAATGATCAACCCAAAACACAACCCATGGGTCATCCTCATACTTGGCCCCACTTACTGTTGATGCTATCTCAAAACTAACATTGGATCACTCCCTCTTCTCTATCCTCATTGCTTTACTTCATTTCTCTGAATTACTGCTTAATTTGCCACCTTACTGGTCTCTACAAATGACTCTGTAAGTAAAGGATTATTCAAAAGATTATATAATATGTGTAAAATGGTAGTAGTACTAGTAGTGCCTGAAATCCTCTTCAGAAGGAGGAGAGAAAATCACCATCAGCACAAAGCTAATGGTGATTCCTATGAAGTGGAGGTCAGACATACCTCCTCTCTCCAACCTTTTTACCAATTCTAACACCAGCCACCACTCCCATGGCACTCTCTACTTCCCTGCCGGGTTTGATAATTCACTTCCATGGCCACAGAGAACTCACAGACCATACTTACAAGTATGGGGTTTATTAGGGAAGTAACAGGTTACAATTCAGGATCCAGAATGACTCAGGATACCGTTCTTCTGTCAGGACAGCTTTTCAGCCATGCCCACATGCAGGCCTCTCTGGATCTCTGCCCCTCAGTCCCCTCAGCTTGGCCTCTATTCTGCTCAGTCCAGTGTTACAGATCTTAGCTCCATGGGTCGGCAAGCCCCACAGAAACCATCTGGCATCGGTCTCCTGGTTCCTGCCACCACCATTTCTATGCCACTGCTTCTTGCAGTCCATTGTGTCACAACTCTGTGTCCTGAGTCTAGGAGGTTTTCAGCATGGGGACCCCAGGTCCAAAGACGTGCTCTGCTATGTCTTCTTGGTGGTAGTGATGTCCCCCATCTACTCTGGGACTGGCTGTCTTTTAAGTCTAGTGGGATGGCAAAACTGGCCAATCCCCTTGTTAGGGTTCCATACACCTGTTTTGCATGGTCCCACCCCAACGTGTTCCATGCACCTTATTTGCATTATTAGCAAGCTGTTGAATCCTCTTGGTGGGCCACAAGCACCTTATTTGCTTAGTCCCACCAAATCATTTCGTGGGAGTTAGAAAACCATGGCAAGAAAGGTCATATGAAATCAATCCATTGCACCACAGACCCCTTCCAGTTCTGTATCCTCCTGCTCTGCTGCTGGACCCCTTCTGGGGCTGTCACAACTGGCTTTGCTGCTGAGCCCTTCAGGGACATGTGCTGCCAGCTCTGCCACTGGGCCCCTTCTGGGCCTCTCACTGTCTTCAGTATTACAACCCTTGATCAGTGTTACAGCTCTTTTAGGAGCTTCCTTGCCTCCTCTCTGTTTTATTTTTCTCTCTTGCCTTTTCTCCGTCCTGCTTCTTCCTGCTTCTTGTCTATTTCTCTTTACTGCTTCTAAAACCTCTGTTGGGTTAGATATGTATGTAAGCAAAGTCCTTGTCAGTTTCAAGGTATGGCCTTCCCACCAGGGCCATGAACTGACCAATCCCCTCTTGGTAGACAGCTAATAGTTCATTTCCATAGTAGGCTATGATGACTTTATTTGCATAGCATATTGACCAATCCCTGAAAGGTGCATACCAACCATAGGGCAGATAAAAAGTATCAAACCAACTAGTTTACAGTTTACCCAGGAAATGTAACAAATCCTCTGGGGTAGAAAATTAGGGCCAATATAACTCCTCAGGACTTAGGGGGAAAAAATCTCTCAAGCTGTTTTCTAAACAACCAAAGCAAACGGCCACATAAAGGAACTCAGTTTGCCACAGACTTTGCCTGATTAGTTTAGGGAATGCAACGATCGAGCTTGCCATGACAGGATGAGCAGTGTGGGATTTACAATTAACCTTACCTAAAGGAATTTGGTCTTTGACCTCAGTTCCTGTGAAATAACTCTAAAAATCCTGTAACAACCTGAGTAATTGAGGTGCCTTTTTTATCTGGACCAATATCTGAGGGTTTGTGTGAGGAGATGTGCAAGTAGAAAGACCAACTCGTGGCCTTATATCAGCTGGCCTCAGGGATTGAGGGGGTCATGATTCAATCCATCATGCCTATGGAATGAGGCCCCAATCATAACTATGTAATAAAGCCAATAAAATCTCTAGATATGGAGGTTCCATGGTTTTCCTGATGGGTGAATGTAAAAATGGCAGAGTTCGGGTGGAATTGTTAGATCTTTTTATTCTGATATCACAAGGGGGAGGAGAGAGAATCAAGATCATCAGCATCAGTCCAAGGCTTATCCCTATGAGGTGGAGGTCAGACATACCTCCTCTCTCCAAACTTTTTACCAATTCTGACACCTGCCATCCCTGTCGTGACATGCTCTACCTCTCTGCTAGATTCAATAATTCATTGCAATGGCCACACAGAACTCACTTATGATACTCACGGCAATGGGGTTGATTAGGGAAGTAACAAGTTACAATTCAGGAACAGTTCTTTGACCAGGATAGCTTCTTCCCAGCCATACCAATAAGGCAGGCCTCTTTCTGGCCCTCAGCCCCTCAGCTACCTTGGCCCCTCAGATCTGCTCTGCTCGAGTCAGTGTTACAAAGCTCTTTAGCTTTGTCAGTAAGTCCCCAGGTTCTCCTCACTCTGCCAGGAAGCTTCGGCCCAAAGGTATTCAGCTCTCTTGCTCCGTGGATCAGCAAACCTAGCTCTACCAAGTGCCCAGAGACACCCCACTCTGTCAGCAAGCCCCCTGTCTGAAGGTGCTCAGTTCTCTTGCTCTGTGGGTCAGCATGCCCACTATAACCACCTCACTTTGTGGGTCGAGAAGTCCACCGTGCCATTTTGTTCCAGACTCCTGGTTCTGCTGCCACTGTTTCTCTGCTGCTGCTTCTCAAAGGCTCCATTGTTACAGCTTTCTTTGTCTCCTGGGTCTAGGAGGTTCTTAATGCAGGAACTTGGGGCCCAAAGGACATGCACCACTCCTAGCTCTTCTTTCTTGGTGGTAGCGAATTCTCCTTCTGGTAATGAGGTCCCTCCTTTGCTCTGGAATTGCTTCTTTTTAAGCCTACCGGGATGGAAAAACTGACCAATCCTCATTTTAGGGTTCCATACACCTTATTTGCATGGCCCCACCCCTACAAGGATTCCATGCACCTTATTTGCATTCTTAGCAGGCTGTCCAATCTCTTTGGTTGGCCACAAACACCTTATTTGAATAGACAAATGCAATCACTGTATGGGAGTTACAAACACTATGGCTAGAAAGGCCATATTAAGTGATTCACTGCACCACAGTGAAATACATCCATGCACATGGAGCGATAGTAGCAAAGCCTTTGGAACATAGAAGCTTCGCGATGGATAACTTCCCAGACTTCGACCTATGCATGCTTTTGCTTGTATCATTTTTTGGTATCAACAAAGCTTTCATTGTAAGTATAGCACTTTCTGTGAGTTTTGTGAGTCATTCTAGCAAAGTATGAAACCCAAGGGATTAGTGTGAGTGACCAAGTCAGAAGTGAGGCACCGAGAAGCCTAAGCTTTCAGCTGGAAAACTAAGAGTGTAAAGGGAACCCCTGAATCTGCAGCCAGTAGATTAGAAGTAAGGGAGGCCTGTGGGAGTCCCCATGCTTATGGTTGGCATCTTCAAGGGGTAATGGGGAAACCCTGAATATGTAGCCAGCAGGTCAGAAGTGAGGGGAGCCCCATGGCACCAGATGTCTTGGGCTGAAGGACGATGTCATGGTTTGAATTATGTCCCCCAAAAAATGTGTGTATCAATTTGACTGGGCCAGTGGTCAACATGGCGAGTAGTTAGATGCTTCCTATATCCTTCTTACAACAGAGATCTGGAAAAACAAGTGATTTGATTCTATGTAAACATCTGCCAGCCCTGAACAAGGCAAGGTTAAAAAATCTGTCTGAGTGATACGGGAGACGAAGACAGTTTGGAGGAGGTGAGGAGGGCTAGAGCCACAGCGGCGAAGCTGCAGAACCACAGCTACGCTGGTCTGCGGTGAAGCAGGCAAACAGCTGTGCTGTATGCACGCTCAGGAAGCAGCTTCCACATCGAGAGAAACCCAGCAGCAGAGATTCTGCTTGGACACTCCGAACTAGTGAAGAGGAGCTCCCAAGAGGCTAGGATAAGTACATGCATGCACCCTTTCACAGGGATTAAAAAAAAAAAAAAAGCCCGTTTGGGAAAAACCTCTCTCCCTTTTACCTCCTCCCTCTGCGCTCTGCACCGGGAGTCCACTGGGCCAGAAGTAGATCCCAAAAGGCACCCTGACCCATTCTCCTGGCCTTGGAGAGGGAACAAATAAGCTGCTGGCTCCCCTAGGCCAGGAACACAGGGTCGGCACAGCTCCTTTGTTGGCCACAGCTATCAGGGGTCCGCAGACTCTGAGTACCTTACACCCCTGTATAGACTTGTGGGGACTCATTTCAACAGCATTAGCCCTCATTGCCACAGTAAAAGAGGGCAAACATCTGAAGTTTAACTTCAACTGCTTCAGCTGTGAATGGGCAGATTTGTGACTCTCGAAACGGACCTGCTCCTTAAGTACGCACCCTTATCGATCTGCAGCAGGGTCTTGAGGACTGGTGATAACACCTGAAGTGCCTAGTCACCTGCTACAGGAGTTCAAGAAAAAGTGGTGCCCTTGAATGTTTACAGCCAACAGAGTGGGGTGCTCTTAGTCCGGCTGCAAAACTCACCTACCTACTCACCCTAGAGAATAGGGACACGCGTTCCTTTCAGACTCTCAGGGGCAGCCATCAGCCCCCTGCCTGGCTCAGCGTGTGATGCCCTACCACAGCCAGAGTCCAGTGCCTGAACCAATCACCCATGTCTCTCTAGGACTGGGGGTGAGAGCCTGCATCACACACTTGGTGAACGACTGCCTGAACACCCGAGCTGAACCCATATTTAACAGACTCCTGTGTGCACATACTTACTTACAGAACTACCTACCTGGTGACAGAATATTAGAGATCCAAAGGTGTCAAAAATCAAACTAGTGCACACGAGCAGCCTATTTGGGCATATCAAAACAAAACAAAATAAGAAGCTAGGTCTCACTAAGCAAACACAAAATAAAATTATAATAAATTATTGATGGTTCAGAGACAACAGTCAATATCAAGTCACATAAACAGGCAGTCCATGATGGCTTCAGCAAGCTCCCAAAATAAAGAATCAATAAATTCTCTGGAGGAAGACAACTTCTTGGAATTACCAGAGGCAGAATACAAAAGATTAATATACAGAACTCTTCTAGAAATAAGAAAGGAGATTTGACAGAATGCAGAAACAGCCAGGGAACATACAGACACAGTAGCAGTTGAACTTAAAAAAGTTATTCAAGAACATAATGCCAAATTTAATAGGCTGCAAGAATCCATAGACAGACAGCAATCAGAAATCCAGAAGATTAACAATAAAATTTCAGAATTAGACAACTCAACAGAAAGTCATAGGAGCAGAATTGAGGCAGTAGAAGTTAGAATTAGTGACATTGAAGATAAAGCTCTTGATGCCAACTTATCTGAAGAAAAATCAGATAAAAGAATTAAAAAGATTGAAGAAACTCTAAGAGTCATGTGGGACTCTATCAAGAGAAATAACCTACAAGTAATTGGAGTGCCAGAACAGGGGGGGATAACAGAAAAAACAGAGAAAATTGTTGAAGATTTGTTGACAGAAAACTTCCCTGATATCATGAAAGATGAGAAGATATCTATCCAAGTTGCTCATCAAACCCCACAAAAGAAGGTCACCAAGACATATTATAATCAAACTTACCAAAACCAAAGATAAAGAGAGAATTTTAAGAGCGGCTAGGGATAAAAGAAAAGTCATCTACAAAGGAGAGTCAATTAGAATAAGCTCGGACTACTCAGTAGAAACCATGCAGGCTAGAAGGCAATGGGATGACATATTTAAAGCCTTGAAGGAAAATAACTGTCAGCCAAGAGTTATATATCCAGCAAAACTGTCTCTAAAATATGATGGTGAAATTAGGGCATTTCCAGATAAACAGAATTTCAGGGAATTTGCAAAAACCAAATCAAAATTACAAGAAATACTAAATAATAATGCCAGCTAACAATGCAAGCCTAGAAAACAGGACAGAGCAACCAGATATTGACTCAGATATGGAAATCGAAATTACATCGAAGTTAAACATTGAAAATAGGGAAACAGATATCAGTATGTTAAAAAAAAGGGGGGGGATAATATTAAAACAAAAAAAGAGGGACAAAAAATAGAGACATTGATTTTCTATGTGGAGGGGAAGTTAGGCGATATAAAGTAATAAAACACTGGTATAAACTTAGAAAAATAGGGGTAAGTATAAAGGTAACCACAAAGGAATCTAACAATCCTACAAATCAAAATAAAAAAGAAGAAAAATATAAAGACCCAGCAAACACAAAATCCACAACAAAGAAAAAGATGAAAAAAAAAAAATACATAAAGAAAAACGACTCAGCACAGAAAATTGAGGAGAACAAAGAAACTGTGAACAACACACAAAAAGAGATATCAGGATGACAGCACTAAACTCATACCTATCAATAATTATGCTGAATGTAAATGGACTTAATGCACCAATAAAGAGATGGAGAGTGGCAGATTGGATAAAAAAGCATGATCCATCTATATGCTGCCTACAAGAGTTGCACCTTAGTCTTAAAGACACAAACAGGCTAAAACTCAAAGGATGGAAAAAAATATATCAAGCAAACAACACTCAAAAAAGAGCAGGAGTGGCAATATTAATCTCTGACAAAATAGACTTGAAAGTAAAATCCACCACAAAGGATAAGGAAGGGCACTATATAATGATTAAAGGGTCAATACACCAGGAGGACATAACTATAATAAATATTTAGGCACCCAACAACAGGGCTCCAAAATACATAAAACAAACTCTAACAGCTCTGAAGAGAGAGATAGACAGCTCTACAATAGTAGCAGGAGACTTCAACACGCCACTTTCGGTGAAGGACAGAACATCCAGAAAGAAGTTCAACAAAGACACAGAAGAGCCAAATGCTACAATCAACCAACTTGATCTCATAGACATATACCGAACTCTGCACCCAACAGCAACCAAGTATACTTTCTTTTCCAACACACATGGAACATTCTCCAGAATGGAACACATATTAGGCCATAAAGCAAGCCTTAACAAAATCCAAAACATCAAAATACTACAAAGCATCTTTTCTGACTATAAAGCCATAAAAGTGGAAATCAACAACACAAAAAGCAAGGGAAAAAAATCAGACACATGGAAACTGAACAACACCTTGCTCAAAAACTACTGGGTTATAGAAGAAATTAAGGATGGAATAAAGAAATTTATAGAATCAAATGAGAATGAAAACACATCCTACCAGAACGTTTGGGACACAGCAAAAGCAGTGCTCAGAGGTCAGTTTATAGCAATAAATGGACACATCCAAAAACAAGAAAGGCTCATAATCAAAGCATTAACCCTACGACTGGAACAAGTTGAAAGAGAGAAGCAAAAGAAGCCTACAAGTGCCAGAAGGAAGGAAATATTAAGAATTAGAGCAGAATTAAATGAAATAGAAAATAGAAAAAAAAATTGAAAGAGTTAACAAGTCCAAAAGCTGGTTCTTTGAAAAGATCAACAAAATTGATAAACCATTGGCCAAGCTGACGAAAGAAAAACTGGAGAGGAAGCAGATAACCCGTATAAGAAATGAGATGGGTGATATCACAACAGACCCAACTGAAATTAAAAGAATCATAACAGAATACTATAAAAAATTGTACTCTGACAAATTTGAAAACCTAGAGGAAATGGACAAATTTCTAGAAACTCACTACCTACCTAAATTCACACAAACAGAAGTAGAACAACTAAATAAACCCATAACAAAAGAAGAGACTGAAAAGATTATTAAAAACTGGCAACAAAATAAAGCCCTGGCCCGGATGGCTTCACTTGAGAATTCTACCAGACTTACAGAGAAGAGATAATACCACGTCTACTAAAGGTATTTCAGAGCATAGAAAAGGATGGAATACTCCCAAACTCATTCTATGAAGCCAGCATAACCCTGCTACCAAAACCAGGTAAAGACACCACAAAAATAGAAAATTACAGACCGATAGCCCTCATGAACATTGACGCAAAAATCCTCAACAAAATTTTAGCCAATAGAATTCAGCAATATATCAAAAAAATAATTCACCATGACCAAGTGGGATTTATACCAGGTATACAGGGATGATTCAACATCAGAAAAACAATGAACAAAATCCATCACATAAATAAAACAAAAGACAAGAACCACATGATCTTATTGATCGATGCAGAAAAGGCATTCAACAAAGTCCAACACCCATTCATGATAAAAACTCTCAAAAAAATAGGAATAGAAGGGAAATTCCTCAGTATAATTAAGGGCATTTATACAAAACCAATAGCCAACATCATCCTGAATGGAGAGACTTTGAAAGCATTCCCCTTGAGAACAGGAACCAGACAAGGATGCCCTTTATCACCACTATTATTCAACATTGTGCTGGAGGTCCTAGCCAGAGCAGTTAGGCTAGAAAAAGAAATAAAGGGCATCAAATAGGTACGGAAGAAGTCAAAGAATGTCTGTTCACAGATGATATGTTCTTATACACAGAAAACCCCAAGGAATCCACAAGAAAACTACTGGAGCTAATAGAAGATTTTAGCAAAGTTTCAGGATACAAGATAAACATACAAAAATTAATTGGATTCCTTTATACCAACAAAGAGAACCTTGAAGAGGAAATCACCAAATCAATACCATTTACAATAGCCCCCAAGAAGATAAAATACTTAGGAATAAATCTAACCAGAGACGTAAAAGATCTTTACATAGAAAACTACAAGACACTACTGCAAGAAACTAAAAGAGACCTGCGTAAGTGGAAAAATATACCTTACTCATGGATAGGTAGACTCAACATAGTGAAAATGTCAATTCTACCCAAAGCAATCTACAGATACAATGCAATCCCAATCCAAATTCCAGCAGCATTTTTTAATGAGATGGAGAAACAAATCACCAACTTCATATGGAAAGGGAAGAGGCCCCAAATAAAGCACTACTCAAGAAGAACAAAGTGGGGGGCCTAACACTACCTGATTTTAGGACCTATTATACTGCCACGGTAGTCAAGACAGCCTGGTACTGGTACAACAACAGATACATAGACCAATGGAACAGAGTTGGGAATCCAGATATAAGCTCATCCACCTATGAGCAGCTAATATTTGACAAAGGCCCAAAGTCCATTAATTGGGGAAAATACAATCTCTTTAACAAATGGTGCTGGCATAAGTGGATATCTATATGCAAAAAACTGAAACAAGACCCATATCTCACACCATGTACAAAAACTAACTCAAAATGGATCAAAGACTTATATATAAAATCGAAAATGATAAAGATCATGGAAGAAAAAATAGGAACAATGCTAGGAGCCTTAATACATGACATAAACACAATACGAATCATAAGTAACAATGCACAAGCACCAGAAGAGATACTAGATAAATGGGAGCTCCTAAAAATCAAACACTTATGTTCATCCAAAGACTTCACCAAAACAGTAGAAAGACAACCTACAGACTGGGAAAAAATTTTTTACTATGACAAATCCAATCAGTATTTAATCTCTAAAATCTACAAGATACTGTAGAACCTCAACAGCAAAAAGACAATAACCCAATTAAAAAGTGGGCAAAGGATATGAACAGGCACTTCACCAAAGAAGATATTCAGGCAGCTAACAGACACATGAAGGAATGCTCACGATCATTAGCCATTAGAGAAATGCAGATCAAAACTACAATGAGATATCATCTCACCCCAACAAGGCTAGTGTTAATCCAAAAAACAAAATAAAAAATGCTGGAGAGGTTGTGGAGAGACTGGAACACTTAGACACTGTTGGTGGGAATGTAAAATGGTACAACCAGTTTGGAAATCGATTTGGCGCTTCCTTAAAAAGCTAGAAACAGAAGTACCATATGATCCAGCTATCCCGCTCCTTGGAATATATCCTAGAGAAACAAGAGCCGTCACACGAATAGATATATGCACACCCATGTTCATCGCAGCACTGATCACAATAGCCAAAAGATGGAAACAACCTAACTACCCATCGATGGAAGAATGGATAAACAAACTATGGTATATCCACACAATGGAATATCACGCAATGATAAAGAACAATGATGAAGCTGTGAAACATCATATAACTTGGTGGAAGCTAGAACTTATTATGCTGAGTGAATTTAGTCAGTCACAGAAGGACAAATACTGTATAAGACCACTATTATAAGAACTCAAGAAAAGGTTTAAACACAGAAGAAAACATTCTTTGATGGTTACGGGGGTGGGGAGGGTGAGTGTTATTCACTAACTAGATTGTAGATAAGAATCATCTTAGGTGAAGGGAAGGACAACACACACTAGGGGAAGTCAGCACAACTGGACTAAACCAAAGCTGAGAAGCTTCCTCAATATAATCAAATACTTTGAGAGACAGAGTAGCAGGGATGCAGGGTCTGGGGACCATGCTTTCAGGGGACATCTATGTCAATTGGCACAACAAAGCCTATTTAGAAAATGTTCTGCATCCTACTTTGGTGAGTGGCATCTGGGGTCTTAAAAGCTTGCAAGCGGCCATCTAAGATGCATCAATTGGCTCCAACCACTTGGAGTAAAGGAGAACGAAGAACCCCAAAGACACAAGGAAAGTATTGGCCCAAGAGACAGAATGGGCCACATAAACCAGAGACTTCATCAGCCTGAGACCAGAAGAACCAGATGGTGCCCGGCTACCACATATGAACGTCCTGACAGGGAACACAACAGAGAGTCCCTGATGGAGCAGTAGAACGATGGGATGCAGAACTCAAATTCTAGTAAGATGACCAGACTTAATGGTCTGACTAAGACTGGGGGCATCCCGGAAAGCATGGCCCCTGGTCTCTCCATCATCCCAGAACTAAAACAATTTCCGAGGCCAACTCTTCAGACAGGGATTGGACTGGACTGTGGGACATAAAGTGATACTTGTGAAGAATGTGCCTCTTAGACAAGTAGATACAAGAAACCAAAGGGGCGGCTCCTGTCCAGAGGTGAGATGGGAAGGCAGAGAGTTAGGAGCTGGTTGAATGTTCATGGGGAATCGGGGCGGAGGGTAGGAGTGTGCTGTCGCAGAATAGGGTGAGCAGTTGGGGTCTCATAACAATGTATGTTAAAAATGAAAAATAAAAATTTGACTGGGCCATGATTCCCAGAGTTGTGTGGTTGGCCTCCATTTTGTGATTGTAATTTTATGTTAAAGAGTTAGGGTGGGATTGTAACACCACCCTTACCAGGTCAGATCCCTGATCCAATGTAAAGGGAGTTTCCCTAGGGTGTGGCCTGCACCACCTTTTACCTCACAAGAGATAAAAGGAAGGGGAAGCAAGCAGAGAATTGGGGACCTCATACCATCGAGAAAGCAGTGCAGGGAGCAGACTTTGTCCTTTGGACCGGGGTCCCTGCACAGAGAAGCTCCTAGTCCAGGGGAACACTGAAGAGAAGAAGGCTGACAGAGAGAAAAAGCCTTCCCTGGAGCTCACTCCCTGAATTTGGACTTTTAGCCTACTTTGACTGTGAGGAAACAAACTTCTCTTCGTTAAAACAATCCACTTGTGGTATTTCTGTTACAGCAGCACCAGATAACTAAGACAGACAGTGTCCTTTTAACTAGTGAGATGACCTAGCTCTGAGTGGCTAGAGTCAGAGATAGAAGAATTGCATGGGTGGCTGGTGTTGAACTGAACAACACTGACAAATGAGGTGTTAGAACTCATTTGAAGTTTATCCTTAGTGTTTATGACAGAATAGTGGAGATCCTGAGATTTCCACACATGCAGATCACTAGGCAAGTGGAGTGGAGGGCATGGTTGGTTGAGCACCCATTTCAGATTCTTTGCTGGAAAGTATCTGCCATGAATCCATCCTGTTACAGTGTGAGGGTGGTGAGGGGAGCAATAATCCAAACTTCAGGGTAGAGATGTTCCAACTTCAGTGTGTATAACCTAGCAATCCCAATTCTAGGTATATACCCAGAAGTCAGAAACCTGTACACCAATTTTGACTACATCTCTCTTCACAAGTGCCAAAATGTGGCAACAACCAAAATATCTATCAACACATAAAAAGATAAACAAAATGTGGTATATACATACAATGGAATATTACTCAGCCTTAAAGAGAAACGAAGTCCCTGAGGCATGCCACACATAGATGAACCTTGAAAACATTATGCTGAGGGAAATAAGTCAGTCACAAAAGAATAAGTATGATCTCACTTATATGAAATAAGCAAATATACAAAATCTAAAGATTATTAATCTTTACCAGAAGTGGGAAGGAGGGGGAAAGGGGAGCTCTTGTTTAGCGTGCAGTGAGCTTTGGTTAATGGTGGTGGAATATTTTGGAAAATGATAGCGATAATGGTTAACACTACATGAAAAATATAATCGGTAATTAAATTGTAAATGTGGCATTTGTTGTGCTGGCGAATGTTTTAATGTATATTTTCACCACAATTAAAAAAAATTAAGTGTGCAGCAGAAAGCCTTGTTAATTATGCATAACCCCAAGCCCTGGGCCCAGAAGGCCTACTCTAGGAGGTATGGGATGAGATCCAGGAATGTGCATTCTTTAGCAAGCTTCTGAGAGAATCCTTAGGCAAGAAGTTCACAGACGGCTTAGAAAGTTCTCTGTTTCTGTTTGCGTTCTCTGCTTTAAAATACGATGATGCTTGGCTCCACGCAGTACACTTAAGTCTTGGTTCAAATTACATCTGTCCAGAGAACCCTCCCCTGAAGATTCTTACTAAAATAACTTCTCCCTGACTATCTCTACACTTGCTGGTCTTTTTCTTCACAGCAGTCACTGCTTCCTGATGTCATATTCTCTACTTTACTGTACGTCTCTCCTGCTAGACTGTAACATCCATAAAGGCTGTTTCTTTGTCTGTTTTTCCACTGTTGTATCCTCAGTGTGTAAAAGTGCCTGACACAGTGATGGTGGCTGAAAATATTTCTGAAGGACTGAATTACCCACTAACCCAGGATTTCAGACTGAGTTCTGAGATAGGAACAGCATGACAAATTTCCATCTCTGTTTCTATGAACGACACTCACTGTAACTTACTATATGGGATTAAGGAAACTGCATAGAGGAGAAAGGCCAAGAGCCACACTCCCAGCAAAGTGAGAAGGAATGATGAAGAGAAATAACATGTCTCAATTCAGCACGTTACAGAGAACCTGGGATCTTTGAAATGGTGTAAATCTCAATGTTGATATAAGGGTTCACTTACAAGGCACGTCAAAAGGTTTTCATCTCCTCCCATCCCTTATGCTCTGCTCCACTCTTTCTTGGCATCCCTTGGTGGCACAAACGGCGAAGTGCTGGACTACTAACCAAAAGATTGGCAGTTCAAACCCACCCAGACAAGCCTCGCAAGACAGGTCTGGCAATCTGGCTTCAGGGAGAAATCTCCTAAACCTTTTTTTTTTTAAAAAAAGAAAGGCAAAAGTCCACACATAAAGAAACTCATTTCACCAAAACAGTCACAAAAACTATAAAGGAATGTATAATCCTGGGGATATAAGACATGGACATTAAAATAAATACCTTGTTTCCAAGGATTGTTGCTTTTGTTAAATACCATCAAGTCAGTTCCAACTCACAGCGACCCCATGTACAATAGAACAAAACACTGCCTGGTCCTGTGCCATCCTCACAGTCGTTGTTATGGTTGAGCCCATTGTTGCAGCCACTGTGTCAATCCGTCTCGTTGAGGGTGCCTTCCTCTTTTTCGCTGACCCTCACTTTGCCAAGCATGATGTCCTTCTCCAGGTGCTCATCCCTCCTGATAATATGTGAGACGAAATCTCACCATCCTTGCTTCTACGGAGCATTCTGGTTGTACTTCTTCCAAGACAGATTTGTTCGTTCTTTTGGCAGTCCATGGTACAGTCAATATTCTTCACCACCACCAGATTTACAAGAATTGTTAATTACCATTAAAAAGAGTTCTTACCCCAAGAACCCGTGGATAGCGCAGTTAATGCATTCCGCTGCTAACCTGAAAGGTTGGAAGTTCAAGTCTACACACAGGCACTTCGAATAACGGCCTGATGATCTACTTCTGAAAAATCAGCCATGGAAAACCCTAGGGAGCAGAGTTCTATTCTCTTATGCATGAGGTCATCAGGAGTGGGAATCAACTCAATGGCAACTGGATTTTGACAAGAAATTGTCATTAAAAATTTTTAGGACTTTCTCACTACCAAAACTTTACTAAAACCTGTGTACCAATTATCCCACCTCTATTTCACCTGATGTAGATATTGCATCATCCTTTGTGGTGCAATGGATCACTTTTATCGCCATGGTCTTGTAACTCCCACCCGATTGGGTGGGATTATGCTGGTGAAGTGGTTAAGAGCTCAGGCTGCTAACCAAAAGGTCGGCAGTTCGAATCCAACAGCCACTCCTTGGAAACCCTATGGGGCAATTCTATTGTCCTATAGGGTTGCTATAAGTCAGAATCGACTCCACGGCACACAACAACAAGGTGCAAATTAAGATAATTGTGGCCTACCAAGGGGATTGGGCACCTTACTAATAATACGAATAAAGTTCATGGCACCTGTGTGGTGGTGGGACCATCCAAATAAGGTCTATGGCACCCTAACGAAGGGACTGGTCAGTTTTACCATCCCATTAGGCTTAAAATGAGCCGTCTCAGAGGCGGGAAGGAGAGGGTCTCACCACCAGAAAGAGCCAGGAGTGCAGTGTTTTCCTTTGGACCTGGGATTCCTGTGCAGAGCAGCTCCTGGAGACAGGAGATCCAGAGAGGGCAAGCGAGCTGTAACACTGAAGAGAACCAGAGGTGGTGACAGAGAAACGGAGGCAACAGAACGAGGAAACCAGGAGGAGACGGTGCAGTGGGCTTCCGCAGAGTAAGAAAACTGGGTGCCTTTGGGTAGGAGGCTTGCTGGCGGAGAAGGGTGCCTCTGGCCACTTGGTGGTGCCAGGTTGCAGACCTATGGAGCTACAGCTAAGCGCCTTCAGGCCAAGGCTTACTGGTGGAGTAGGGTGCCTCTGGGCACTTATCTGCAGAGTTAAAAAGAGATTTTTAACACTTGCCCTAGCAGGGTAGAGGCCAAGGAGCCAGAGAGATGTGTGCCTGGAGGCACACTGAGAAGCTGTCCTAATCAGAGTGTGTCCTGAGCGTTTCTGAACCTAAATTGTAACCTGTTACTTCCCTAATAAACCCCATTATCAAGAGTATTGTCTGAGTTCTGTGTGGTCATTGCAATGAATTATTGAACCCAGCAGAGAGTGCCGGGAGAGACATTTCATGTCAGAATTGGTAAAGATGGCAAAGATAGGAGGTATGCCTGACCTCTACCTCACAGGAAATCAGCCTTGGGCTGTTGATTCTTCCTCCCCCTTGTGAAGTTAGAGGAGGTCAGATGCCACCACTGTGCCATTTTTACATCCTTTGACTAGATTAGCTGGAGTGTCAAAATATAATCCAACTCAATGCTCTCTCCAAGAGGTCATGGACTTTTTTTATTCACCACTGTATTTTCAGTTCCTGGAAACAGGGCCAGGTACAAAGGCAGTATGTGAGAAATACTGTTTACATTCATCAACAGACTCAACAGAAGTGTATTGCTTCAAAAGTCTCCCTGCATAATATAGTTATAAAATTGATGGTAAACATTCTGGTTTTCAATGGCTCCTTCACACTAATCTGGATAAACTGAAATGATATATATGTACCCCAATTCTGGCCAATCCAATACTTTTACCCACCGATCACATCCTATGTGACTTTTCATTTATACCACAGAGTTGCCATGAATCAGAACTGATTTCACAGCAAATAACAACAGGTAACATTTCAGATACCGATTATTTTTTCTGTTTTAAAAACTCATGTTATTTTGTCCACTGACATCAACTCAGACTTTCATTCAATTGACACAACAGAGCAATCAATGTGTATGCGTTTTGGTTAAAATAAGATTATGTCTCGACATGAATCCACATATTTACGTACAATGAGTATATCAGCTTTCCTGGTTCCTGCATTCATATGATTTCCCTCAGGATATACCTTCTAGCTATAAAATGAAGGAGAAATTTTTGCTAATCACTAGTCCCCAATGAATGTATCTGAGTTTATCCTAAGGGTTTTGTGGAACATAAAATAAGATACAATTGGACACTGAAGGTACTACCACATTCACTGCATTCATAGGCACTACCACATTCACTGCATTCATGGGCACTACCACGTTCACTGTATTCATAAGGACTCTCTGCTGTACAAATTCTCTGTTATCTCCTGACGGTTCCCTCCTGGCAACAGGCTGTCCTACAAGGACTACGTTCCTATTTGTTAGGAGCCCACTGGTGTTTACTGACGTCTGAGCTACCACAGAAGGTATCTGCATAGTCACTGTACTAACAGGGTTTTTGTCCCGCATGAGATCAGCAGTATGTGATGAGGAATGACTTGCTGGGGAAGGGTCTTTCACCTTGCCTGTATCTACATGTTTCTTCCTTGTGTGTTTTATTTTATGTCTAAAAAGGCAAGACATGTAAAGAAAAGTTTTTCCACACTCGTTGCAGCCATGCCGTCTCTCTTTATGAGTTCTTTGATGTATAATAAGCTTGTGTTTTGTGGAGAAAGCTTTCGAACATTCATTACATTGAAAGAGTTTCTCTCTTCTGTGACTTTTCTGATGTCTAATGAGACTTGACTTCTGGGTAAGAGATTTTCCACATTCACTGCATACAAAGGGACCCTTTCCTGGATGAATGATCTGATGACGAACGAGCCAAGATTTCTTGATGAAGGCTTTCCCACATTCACTGCATACCGGCAGTTTCTCTATCTTTTGAGTTTTCTGGTGCTTAATGTGTTGGGACTTAGTGGTGTTGGGTATCTGACTTTCAGGGAATTTAGATTCAATACGAAATTGCTCCTGGTCAATATGGAGAAAGGTTTTCTCACTTCTGTTAAGCTCAGCAGAGTTCTTTATTTCATTGCTTCTGTTCTGGTTGATTAAAGTTAAATTTGATTTCACAGCTTTTTCATGTAAGTCAAACATATCATGATTTTCCCTTAAAGGAAAATGGTTTTTGTGCTGATGAACAATATTTTCCAATGTATTATGTTCACAGCACTGTTCCATGCTGTCCACCCTGCTTTCATTTTGTGAGTGCCCAAGCAGATGATCAACTTCCCAGATTTCTAGGAAAGAAGATAACAATTAGTTCTTCCACATCTTCTGGTAACAGTTTACAATAAACTAGGAGAAAGATCATAATTAGTAAATCTATGAAGAAATTAAATTGAAGCAGACATTAGTTATGATCTGGTTTATGGTGGAACTAAGAATGCAGGATGTAAAAAATGTTTTGTTTTTTTTTTTGATGAGTAAAATATATATATCTAAAAGGTTTATGTTAGACGATGTCAAGGGAGACGTTAATTTGACAGCCTCCTCTACGGAAGTGAAGGAGATTAATTAATTAGAATGAAGGAAATTTTAAAGGGTTAGAAGAACAGATGAGAACGAAAATCAGCACCTTGGGAGCACCTTAAAGTGGGGGAAAAGAGAAGCTGAGGCAGCAGAGAAAATCACAATGAGAGACCAGTTTCCTGTGGGGGCACAACATCCAAGGTGAGGCAGGATGACAGGAAGGGAAATCACTATTTCTCAATGGGAGAGGAAGGTGCTGTACTCAGAGGACAGCTATGAATTCAAAGTTCTTTCTTTGGAGAGAAGCCTGGAAGTTAGAATTTCATAGCAAGAGTGGTGCTAGGATATGAAAAACGTAAAGATTTATGAATCCTAGTAAGAAGAAAAGTATATAAATAAAAACAACAAGATGTCAAATAAACAGGGATCTGATCACAGAAGAGGTAGAAGGATATATTTTTCCCTAAACCCCTACAAAGAACAGGAGGTCTCACATGGGAGAGGGATACATGGAGACAGTGTTATATATCCTCAGACACCCCTCACAGTTGTGACACCTTCTCTGGCTAGAATGTGACCTTCAAAGCTGTGGTAAAATGAGTTGTTTTATTTGGCCTTTTGCCTTGGTTCTTTGGAAAAACAGCTTGAGAGAGATTTCTCCTAAGCTCTGAGGAGTTACATTAGCCCTAGTTTTCTACCCTAGAGGGTTTGTTACTTTTGTCCAGGTTGACTGACGATTCCTGGGTAAGCTGAAAAAACTTCTGATTTGACACTTTTTGTCTGCTCCTGGGCTGTAGCCTACCCTGTGATTGGTATGCACATTGCATGGATTGGTCAATATCCTATACAAATAAAGTGACTACAGACTATTCAAATGAAGTTACTATAGCCTAATATGCAAATGAAACATCTCTGGTCTACTGAGCGGGGACTGGTAAGTCTGTGGCCTCCGCTCGGAGAGGCCATAACTTGAAACTGACAATGAGATGTATAAAAATGGCGTGCGGGCATCTGACCTCCTCTGTCTTTACAAGGTGGGAGGAGAATCAAGATCAACAGCCCAAGGCTGATTCCCATGAGGCAGAGGTCACACATGCCTCCTCTCTCTGCCATCTTTACCAATTCTGACACCAACCATCCCTCCCACGGCACTCTCTACTTCTCTGCTGGGTTTGATAATTCATTGCAATGGCCACACAGAACTCACAGACAATACTCATGATTATGGGGTTTATTAGGTAAGTAACAGGTCAGAATTCAGGTTCAGGTACACTCAGGATACAGTTCTTCCATCAGGACAGCCTCTTCCCAACTGTGCTGCAGGCACACCTCCCTCTGGGCCCTCAACCTCTGCCCTGCTCAGGCAAGTGTTACAAAAATCTTTTAGCTCTGCCAATAAGCGCCTAGAGGTACCCCACTCTGCCAGTAAGCCACGGCTCAAAGGCACTGAGTTTATTCGCTCTGTGGGCTGGGAAGCCCACTGCATGGTTTCCTGCCGCCGCTTCTCTGCCACCGCTTCTTACCATCCTCAGAGCTATAGTTCTCTCTCTTGGTCTCCTGGTTCCAGGAGTTTCTCAGTGCATGGATCCTGGGTCCAAAGAACATGCTCTACTCTTGGCTGTTGTTTCTTGGTGGTGATGGGATCCTCTCCTTCCTGCCTCTGGGATGGCTCATTTCAAGCTCAGCAGGATGGCAAAACCGACTAATCCCTTGGTGGGCCACAATTATCCTATTTGCACAGTCCCACCCAATCGATTTGGTGGGAATTACAAGACCATGGTGAGAAAGGCTACACAAAAGCGATCCACCACACCACAGGTACATGGATCCCTTATATGGGATTGGTTAGTTCATGGTCTTGCTGGGAGGGATCACGCCTTCAAATTGGTAAGGAGCTTGCTATACAACAAGCTACCTGTCAGAGGTTTTAGGAGAGAGTCACGGAGAGAGACAGAGACAGAGAGAGAAGGAGCTGCAACACTGAAGGCAGTGAGAGACAGCGGTACAGCACCGGCAAAAGCAATAGCAGCATGAGATGTCAGGACCAGAAGACTAGCACAAGACAGCAGTGGTGGGGCTTGCCAATCCACAGAACTAATAGTTGTAACACTTGACTGAGAAGGCTGTGAGCAGGGCCCAGTGGCAGAAGTCCCCAAGCAAGGCCCAGCAGCAGAGAGCAAAAAGAGCCTGTCCTGACTGAAGAACTGTATCCTGAGTTGTTCCTCTTGCTTCCAAGTTTATCCTGATCTGAGTTGTACCCTGTTCCTTCCCTAATAAATCAATTAACTATAAGTACTGTTCGTGAGTTCTGTGAGACGTTGCAGCAAATTACTGAACCCAAAAATGGGTAGGAGAGTACTGAGGGGAGGGGAAGTAGCTGATGTTAGAGAATAGGAAGTGGGACAGCAGTTTCGAAAAGTTGGTCATTTGGGACATCTTTAACCTCCAACTCATAGGAACAAGCTTTGTGCTGATTCTTATCACAAAAATTAGTTTTTTAGACCTCCACCTCATCGGAATCAGCTCTGGACTGATCTTTATTCTCATTATTCCCCCTAAAGATAGACAGGTTCTGACAATACTACTACCATTCTACCATTTTACAACAGGCTTCCCTCCTTGCTGCTTTTTAATCACTCACCTGAAAAGTTTCGATTATGACTTTCATCTAATATAGTCCATGGTTGTTCTCCTTGTTCTAACCTGGAGAGTGCATCTGGTTTGCTAACTTGATACCCTGTGTGTGGGAAATCACAGAATGTTAGACAAACCAAATTGGCCTTGGGCTTCTGGAGACTGCAGAATACTACATTTGTGAAAAAACAATATTCAAATGTACGTAGTAAAGGTTTTTCTCTCAGGAGTAGGGAGAATATATCCACTTGTCTAGGGGCACGAGTGGACTGAGAATCTACCACTTCAGAGCACCAGAGACACTCCTAAACTTTCAACAGGTGAGAAAAGAAAGGTCACCAACTGGCCACCCTCTGAGTGACACACGGGAACTGTCCTCACCCAAGGATACCAGGTTGTTATAGTTCTCCAACATCACATCCCAGAACAGGTCCTTCTGAGCAGGGTCTAGGAGCTGCCACTCCTCCCAGGTGAACTTCACAGCCACATCACTGAATGTCAGGGAGTCCTGTAATAACAGGATTTCCTTGTTATTACTGTAATAAATGATTTCCTTTTGATGATATAGTTGAAATCTGAAGAAAGTTGTTCTGCTGATATCCTCTATATACACTGCAACTATAAGTCTAGTGTTTTTTCCAACACCTTGTAAGAGACTCAAATCCTAATAAAATATTCTGAATTTGTGTATTCAATCATCCACCCATTCATCAAATTAGAAGTTTCTATAATGAATAGCAGTGAAATCCTCTTACTAAGCTAAGAAAGGTCTCACATTCACACATGCACATACACGTGTGTGCATGTGTATATGTATCTGTATTTACGCCGACAAACATGACTGTATGTTTGTATATATATATATAGATATATATGTACACACATACATATATACGTGTATATATATTAGGCCACATATACGAGAAGAAATGCATATATGTTAGTGACAACCGGGAGAATAAAACATCTTCCTACATTCAACAAGAGCCTTCAGAGCCAATATCAGAATCTACAAAGACTCTAGGCATCTGAATTATAAGAAAGGACATGCTTAATAAGTGTGTTTAATCTGTATAAAGGAATTAAAGAATCCATCAAAAATATTTAAAGAATAATAGACAAGATAATTGGGTGGATTTGGGAAAAATAAAATTACATATACACATAAAAACACACAGACACATACATACACACAAACACTTACAGTGTATACGAACAGACAAATTAACAGCATATAAATGCACTAAACTGGTAACTATCAGCTATAATTTACAATTTAAGAAATTATGGAAAATGTAGCAGAGAATGAGAGAGAATGCAGAGGAGAGGTTAGTAAACATGAATAGAGTGAGAATGTCAAACATACCATTACTTCCAAAGGAGAAAACAGAATAAGGTAGAAGCAATATTCAAAAATCTTACTCTGCACTCAAAAATGTTTTTATTGAATGAAAGACCTGTGACAGGCAGGTTCTAAGATAGCCAGATGATCATATCGACACCTTTGTACAGTCCCCTCTCCTTCAGCATGGGCTGCCCTCGGGACTTTCTGCTATCTAAGAGAATATGACAAAGGTGATGGAATGCCATTCTGTCATTAGATTACATATTAGATATGTTACTTCCATCTGGCTGGCTTTAATGAAGTTACCAAGCTGGGGAGGCCCATGTGGCCAAGTACCTAAGGGCTGCCTCTGGGCAACACAGAGTGAGGAACTGAGGCTCTCACGAACTGAATCCTGCCCACAACCAAGTAAGCGAGCTTGAAAGAAGACCCTTCCCCATCTGAGCCTCAATCAGACTCCAGCCCTGGCCAACACCTTTATTGCAGTCTTGTGAGAGAGCAAGAAACGGAAGTCCAAGAGAAGCTGTGCCTGGATTCCTGACCACAGAAGGTGCGAGATAATAAATGTGAGCTGTTTCAAACCTCTAAAACATTGGAACACTTTGCTGGGAGCCAACAGAAAGTTATACAAGACCTAAACTTAAAAGAAAAAAAAAGTATGAAAATAATGGAAGAAAATGTAGACTATACTTACGACACAAGTTAAAAGCCAGAAAGGGAAAATCTGATATTTTGTGACAAAGTTTTAATACAAAATTCAAATTTCTGCATGGAAAAAGACAAGTGACAGTTGGGAAAGAGTATTTTCCAAAACAGAAAGACCAATACATAGTGCATAGAAACAATTTCTTTAAATCAGTAAGACTAATCAGAATTTATAAATGAGCAAAGGATATGGACAGTTATTTCAGAAAATGAATAATCTAATTGGCCAACACAAGAAAGATCTCAACCTCACTAGTATTTAGAAAAATCCAAAAGAAAAGAAGACAGGAAAATATTTGAATATGTAGACTGTTGAAAGTGATGACATTTGATAACACTGTAATAACAAGTATTGGAAAGATTGGGGACACTGGATGCTCTTTCATATCATGTACCAGACACTCTTCTACATGTTTTAAATAGACTAACTCCATAATAACCGTATAAGGCACCTTCATCATCATTCCCATTTTACAGATATGAAAACTCAGATGTACAACAGCTAAACTGTGTGTGGAAGGTCACAGAGCTACTCCCTACTTCCAAATCTCTACTCAAACACCACTTCACGGAGAATTGTTTGAAATCCGTGCATTGCTTCCGTTTACCAAGGATGTTTAGGTTTAATTCCTAGATAAACCTAGACCAACACAAGCTGAGTCCATCGGTTAACTTGCATTTGTCTCCTGTGTCCACTGAGTTTGCTTGGTCTATTTCTACAAGGGTCTATGAGGAACCCTGGAGGAAACAGCCATAGGAAACCTGCTTTTGCATTATGAGAATGCTGCTGTTCAGGACACTGTCCACCACATTACCTACAGGGAGAAACATTAAAGAAACTTACTCAGATGAAAGTCCCATAAAAATACTAAAATCACCTAATGCACTGATATTCTTTCTCCTCAAAAACTGGGCATATCATTTAAATTATAACGATTCTCTTACGTTGGCCAGAGAAGTATTAGATGTTAGTTGACAGCTAACGTAACCCACAGAATGGTCCGGTATGTATTACGTTCAACGTCAATATTTAGTGTTAATTCCACGAACAATAGATTCCTGAACCTACTTTGCCTGATGCTGAAGTCAGAGTCTAAGTTTACTTCTCTCCAGCTCTGACTTTTCCAAAATTTATACTTTTTAGATGAACTGAACTGATATTTTACAGGCCTTTACAAATTCATTAGGAGACAAAGTAAAGCATAAAACAAACTAAAAGTCACCTGGGCCTTGACCATTTTCTTTTATTCTTGTGACATGGCCAGCACCTGGGACGCTCTCTCTCTCTGTGTTTTCTGGATCAGCTCTAAATTTCTGTTCAGAAATTTCAGTCTACCGTGAAGGGTGTTCCAGAAATGACAATACCCAAATCCTAGAACATCTTCCTCTTTTCTTCAATTCATTCTCTTGCTGCTGAGGAGTCAGGACCTATAGGTTGAAGGGAAAATTCAATGTGAGTGGTACATTTCCTTTAGGTATACGTTTCACTGCTTTTGGCAATCATCTCAACACAATGCCCTCAAGACTGTTGACTGTCCCTTTACTTAGTGCCCCAGAACGTTTGACATCCATGAGCATTAAACCCTAAGATTCAGAATTTGCAGATACATGGGTAAAAGATCTCTTTTCAAAAAATAGCACTTTGACAATCAGATATACGTGTGAAAGAAAAAAATAAGGTTGATCTCTACCTCACAATATACACAAATATACAATCTTGTTCAACTGTGACTCTCAATAAGAAAGCAAATCCATAAAGTTTTAAGAAGATAAGATGACATTAGGATATTGAAACATATTTTTAACAGGCCACCTATAACACTAACATGAAGCAAAGACCATTCTGCTGCAGAAACTGTTAAATACTACATACACTTTAGGAAACACTTTTTTTGTTGTTGTTAGATACCGTTGACTTGGTTCCAACTTACAGCAACCCTATGTAGAACAGAATGAAACAATGCCCAGTCTTGTGCCATTCTCACAATCATTGCTATGCTTGAGCCCACTGTTGCAGCCACTGTGTCAATCCATCTTGTTGAGGGTCTTCTTCTTTTTTCGCTGACCCTCTACTTTACCAGCATTATGTCCTCCTCCAGGGGCTGGTTGCTTCTGATAACATGTCCAAAGTACTCAAGACCACCTCTCATCATCCTTGCTTCTAAGGAACACTCAGGCTGTGCTTTTCAAAGACAGATTTGTTTGTTCTTTTGGCAGTCCATGGTATATTCAATATTCTTCACCAACACCATAATTCAAAGGCATCAATTCTTCTTCAGTCTTCCTTATTCACTGTCCAGCTTTCACAAGCATATGAGGTGATTAAAAATACCATTGCTTGGGTCGGGCACACCTTAGTCCTCAAAGTGACATCTTTGCTTTTTAACACTTTAAAGAGGTGTTTTGCAGCACATTTGCCCAACGGAATACATCACTTTATTTCTTGACTGCTGCTTCCATGGGCATTGATTGTGGATTCACGTAAAATGAAATACTTGCCAACTTCAATCTTTTTTCCATTTGTCATGATGTTGCTTACTGGTGCAGCTGTGAGGATTTTTGTTTTCTTTATGTTGAGGGGTAATCCATATTGAAGGCTGTAGTCTTTGATCTTCATCAGTAAGTGCTACAAGTCCTCTTCGCTTTCTGCAAGCAAGATTGTGTCACCTGCATAACGCCGGCTGTTAATGAGCCTTCCTCCAATTCTGATGCATGTTCTTCATTGTCCAGCTTCTCAGATTATTTGCTCAGCATACAGACTGAATAAATATGGTGAAAGGATACAACCCTGACATATACCTTTCCAGACTTTAAAACACACAGTATCCCCTTGTTCTGTTCAAATAACTGCCTCTTGGTCTATGTACAGGTTCCCCATGAGCACAATTAAGTGTTCTGGAATTCCCATTCTTTCCAATGTTATCTATAATTTGTTATGATCCACACAGTCAAATGCCTTTGCATAGTCAATAAAACAGCATAAACATCTTTCTGGTATTCTCTGCTTGCAGTCAGGATCCATCTGACATCAGCAATGATATCCCAAGTTCCAAGTCCTCTTCTGAATCCAGCTTCAATTTCTGGCAGTTCCCTGTCAACGTACTGCTGCAACTGTATTTGAAATATTTTCAGCAAAATTTTACTTGCGTGTAATAATAATGATACTGTTCAATATTTTCCACATTCTCAGGCATCACCTGTTAGCTGGGAGTTATACATACAATTTGAGGTATACATCTAGGTATATCTGCCCCCATACTGACTGCACATTTGAACTATAATTGTATTGCAGTGAACTATTTAATACGGACCTTTTAGTCATGCTTGGTCTTGTATCTCCCACAATGATTTGGTTAGACTATGCAAATAAGGTGTTTGTGGCCCACCAAGGGGATTGGACAGCTTTCTAATAATACAAATAAGGTACCTGGCACCCTTGTGGGGGTGGGACCATGCAAATAAGGTGTATGGAACACTAATGAGAGGATTGGTCAGTTTTGCTATGACACTAGGCTTAACAAGAGGGCCAATCCCAGAGCAGAGGGGGTACCTTAATACTACCAAGAAGAGATGGGAGCAGAGTGGGTCCTTTGGACCCGGGGTCCCTGCACTGAGAACCTCCTAGAACCAGAGACAGATAGAGAGAGAAAATTGCTAACACCAGAGATGGTCCAAGATGGCAAGAAGCAGTGGCAAAGAAACAGCAGCAGCAAAACTAGGAGATCAACTTGAGATGGCACAGTGGGCTTCCTGGCCTGTGGGTGTGTCAACACACGGAGTGAAAGAGCTGAGCGCCTTCAGGCAGGAAGCTTCCTGGTGAAGTGGGGTGCCTCCATGCACTTGTATGTGGAGCTAGGCTTGCCGACCCATGATGGGAAGAGACGTAAAAATGGCTTGGGGGCAGAGTCTGACCTCCTCTAACTTCAGAACGGGGAAGGAGAGTCAAGATCAACAGCCCAGAGCTGATTCCTATGAGGCATAGGTCAGATATACCTCCTTTCTCCATCATCTTTACCAATTCTGTCACCGAATGTCCCTCCTACGGCACATACTACTTTTTTGCTGGGTTCAACAACTCATTGTAATGGCCACACAGAACTCACAGACAATACTCTTGATTATGGGGTTTGTTAGGGAAGTGTTAGGGAAGTATCAGGTTAGAATTCAGGTTCAGGAATGCTCAGGATACAGTTCTTCCATGAAGACGGCCTCTTCGTAGTCATGCTTGCAGGCACGCCTCTCTCTGGCCCCTCAGCGTCTGCTCTGCCTGGGCAAGTATTACAAAGCTTTCTTAGCCCCTGGCAACAAGTGCCCAGAGGCACCCCATTCCACCAGTAAGCCTTGGACCAAAGGCACTCAGCTTTCTCACTCCATGAGCTGAGAAGCCCACTGCGTCCTCCAGCCATTTCTCTGGCATCACTTCTCACCACTGTGTGTTACAGTATGCCTTCTCTCTCTTCTGGTTCCAGGAGATTCTCAGTGCAGGGATCCTGAGTCCAAAGAACATGTGTCACTCTTCGCTGTTTTTCCTTGGTGGTAGTGGGATCCTCCCTTTCCTGCCTCTGGGATGGCTTATTTCAAGCCCAGCAAGATGGCAAAACTGACCAATCCCCTTGGTGGGCCACAATCATCCTATCTGCACAGCCTTACTGAATTGACTGGGTAGGAGTTACAAGGCTATGGTGAGAAAGGCCACACAAATGTGATCCATCGCACCACAGGAGACCTGAGTGCCTTTGGGACGAGGCTTAGTGGCGGAGTGGGCGGAGTGGGGTGCCTCCGGGCACTTACTGGCAGAGCTAAAGAGCTTTGTAACACTTTCTTGAGCAAGCCAGAGGTGAGGCTAAGAGGCTGAGAGGCAGAGAGGCCGAGAGGCAAGGGTCAGACAGAAGCTTGCCTGCGGTAACAGTTGAGAAGCTGTCCTGATCAAAGAACTGTATCCTGAGTCACTCCTAACCCTAAATTGTAGCCTGCTACTTCCCTAATATACCCTATAATCATTAAGTATTGTCTGTGCATTCTGTGTAGCTATTGCAAGGAATTATCAAACCCAGCAGAGAAGTAGACAGTGCTGTGGGAGGGACTGCTGGTGTCAAAACTGGTAAAAAGTTTGGAGGGTGGAGTTACAGACTGTTATTCCAAGTTGATCTTGATCACAAGTTATACTGTGTTACTTCCTTAACAAACCACTTAACTGTAAGCACAGTTTGTGAGTTCTTGTAGCCATTGCAAAGAATTATCGAACCAAGTAGAGCGTGCCACAGGGGGAATGGGTGGTATCAGAAACTGTGAAGTAATTGGAAGCCGAAGTTCATGTGACTTCCACTCTAAAAATGCTGTGATGGCATCATCACACTTGTAACTTCATGGCAGGGGGCAGGGGAGGGATCATCAGCATCAGCCTATGGCTGATTCCTATGAGATGGAGGTCAAACATACCCCACACTCCAACCTCTTTACCATTTCTTATACCAGATGTCCCAAATTCTCTGCTGGGTTCAATAATACATTGCAATGACCACACAGAACTCACAGATAATACTTACGATTATGTGGTTTATTAGGGAAGTAACAGGTTACATTTCAGGATCAGGAAGAACTCAGAATACAGTTCTTTGATCAGGACAGCCTTTTCTCAGTTGTGCCCACAGGCAGGCCTCTCTCTAGCCCTCAGCCCCTGCCCTGCTCAGGCAAGTGTTACAAAGCTCTTTAGCTCCACCAATAAGTACCCAGAGGTATCTCACTCAGTCAGGAAGCCTCCTGTCTGAATGTACCAAGCTCTCTTTTGTTCTGTAGGTCAGTGAGCCTAGCTCTGTCAAGTATCACAAAGTACCACACTCTGTCAGTAAGCCATCTGCTTGAAGGCTCTGAGCTCTCTCACTCCATGGATCAGCACATCCACTGTAGGCACACCACTCCGTGGGCCACGAAGCCCACTGCCCTGCCTTACCTCGGTCTCCTTGTTCTACTTCTGCCATTTCTCTGCCTCAGCTTCTTGCCATCTCCAGTGTTACAGCCCTCTGCCTCCTGGGTCTGGAGATTCTCAGTGCATAGATCCCAGGTCCAAAGGACATGTTCCATTCCTAGCTCTTCTTTCCTGATAGTAGAGGTCCTCCTTTTCCGACTGTGTGATGGCTCATGTTAAGCCTAGCAGGATGGCAAAACTGACCAATATCCTCTTTAGGATTCCAGCAACGTTATTTGTGAGGTCTCACCACCACAAGGGTCCTATGGTATTAACAGCATTAACAACAAGCTGCCCAATCCCCTTGGTGGGCCACAGGGAACTTATTTGCATAGTCCCACACAATCATTCTGTAGGCATCACAAAATCATCCGTGGCTAGAAGGGCTATATTAAATAATTCACTGCACCGTATTTACCTCACAAGAACCAGCTGTGTGCTGATCCTGAGTTCTTATCCTTCGGGAATCTAGACGATTGTTTATGCCTCATTACACCCAGAACCCCTCAACCAGATTTTCACATATATACTTGGCTAGAATTGTGCTAAATACGCAAACTCATCTCTACGCCTTTCCTAAACACTAGCAGTGCACACTGAAATTGGACAAATAAGGACCTACTAGGATGTGGAACTTTCAAATAACTAGGATAAGGGTTACACCGCTAGAAGGATGAAAAATTAACAACATACAGATTATTGGTGAAGGAAAAAGTGTGAAGTTATGCCCAGCTTTGTGAGCCATAAAGTCTCCAACACAACTCTACACTACGTTTGCAATGGGAGAGCAGCTACGGACTCACGGGTGTTATGGATTAGTCCCTAGGTCTGTACTTAGATAATCCATGGATTAGAGAAGAAAAGACATATGATTATCTAAATCAAGAATTTGGAACTACTGCCCGAGGAGTATACTGCCTTCTGTCCCAGCAGGTGATTTTCCAACCTCAACTCAACCACTAGCCAGGAGTCCTCGGATTCCAAAGCTTCCGTCCTCACAAGTGGCTGTAGCACAGACACTTACTACCCCCATATTAATGCGAAAGCCGGATCACACACCCTGTATGTAGTCCATTCCCCTCGGTTCAAACATCACTGCGCCCCATATTAAATCTCGAACCCGAAGCAGACATCACATTCGTTGGAAACACCACCGCCACCCCTTAAATGAAGACAGATCCGCAAAGGCCCCGTACCCTGACAGTCGGAACAGCCTTAATCGTTGGACAAAGGTACTCACCCCACATCTGACCCTAAAAACACGGATTTCCACTTGCTTGCCCCCAAACACCTCCACCACCGCGCTCCCCTCAGAACTCCATGGATCCTCACTACACCACGTCCACACACCTCCCCCGCCCTGTTTCAAGGACAAAACAAACACTGACCTGCTTATATCCTGAACTACGAAGAGTTCCGATAAGTTGCACTTACTTCCGTGAACAGATTTTACTTCTCGACCGATCGTACAAAATACTTCTTCGCCTACGGGGGCCGGCGAGGGTCATAACATTTGAAGATATGCGGTAAACAAGATTTCCGGTAAGGCCTTGCAAGGTAATATGTCTGCGCCCTTCTAAAAGAACTATCTGGAGGCGGCCATATTTAAATACCCGCCGTACAGAACACTAAACGCAGCTCTAGAACCAGTAGCAATAAATGGCTAGGAGGACAAGAAGTCACTGACACTGTGGTCTGGCTCCTCGATCCTTGCAGAAAATAGATATATGTTCATAGGCTCGAGCTTCAAAGGAAATCATGGAACCAAATTGTTATCAGCGGGCGGGGCAGATAAAGAATATGGCAGCGCCCTGTTGAACACTATGTTTAAAGAACAGAAAAAAGAAGTTTAGAAACAGACGAGTGGGAATTCAAGTGTCTGTATAGCAGGGACGGGCGACTGGGAAAATAAAAGGGGAAAAGCCAATAAACGGACAACCACGGAAATCTTGTGCTTGAAAATGGCTTGCAAGAAGCGGTTTTAAGGACAAAAAAAGGTTTAGATAAGGCGGCATTCAAATGAGAGTGACCGTCACAGACAGGGCAAAAGAGCGGATGGGATGAACCTAGGTTATATTTGGAGTGGAATACAGGGGAAAGTCCGTTAAAAATGAGGCCAGTAAAAGGCAAATAGATCGCCTGGTCTTTCTTCCTAGTCTCAGTGTGGAAGCTCCGCTAAAACCTCTTCAGCATCCTAGAAACATGCAAGCCTCCACTGACAGGAGATAGCTGAACTTGAGGTGCTTTGGCTGGCTGTATCAAGCTGGGGCGTACCACGTGCTAGGCAAGAATTCATCCACTGAATCACCATTGCCTTCAACATTTTTCTCCTCCATTCAATTTCAAAGCCAGACATCATTATTGAACAATTAAAAATGCATATTTTGGGAATTATCTAGAAAATGGAGCCCTGGTGGTGTAGCGCTTGGCTGCTAACCAAAAGGTCGACCGTCCAAATCCACCAGCCATTCCTTGGAAATCCTATGCGGGCAGTTCTACTCTGTCCTATAGGGTCACTATGAGTTGCAATTGACTTGACAGCAATGGTTTTTTTTTTTAAATCTAGAATACAGGTTATTGGAGGTTGATGAGAAAAGATCAAAGGATCAACCCAAAAAACCACCATTTGTTGTCTTCACCTGGTGCCACTTCCTGTTGATGCTATCTCAGAAATAACACTTGGATTACTCCCTCTTATCTGTGCTAATTGCTTTTCTTCATTTGTCCTGAAGAGTTACCTTTGCCCTAGTTTTCAACTCCAGAGGGTTTGTTACTTTTGTCCAGGTATGACTGACATTTCCTGCGTAAGCTGTAAACAACTTGGTTTGATACTTTTGGTCTGGTCCTGGGATACAGCCTGCCCTGTGATTGGTATGGACCTTGCAGGGATTGGTCAATAGACTATGCAAATGAAGTATCTGTGCCTACCTAGAGGGGATTGGTCAGTTTGGGCGCTGGTTCAAGGGCCATTCCTTGAAACTGACAAGGAGTTTGTGTATATATGCAGCCAACCCTACAGAGGTTTTTGAGACAAAGAAGCATGAAGAGTAGCAACAGGAAGAATCAGAAGAGAGAAGCAGAAAGATAGACAAGACAAGGAACCTCCTCAAAGAGCTGTAACACGGGTTAAGGGTAGTAACACTGAAGACGGTAACAGACTCAGAGGGGCCTAGTAGCAGAGCCCATAGCGACAGGCCTGGAAGGGGCCTTGCTGCAGAGTCGGTAGTAATAGAATACACGGCCACAAGGAACCTGTCTTCAGGGGGCTGGGAAGAGGCCTGCATGTCCAAGAGTAGCTGAGAGAGCTGTTCTGCACTGAAAAAGGGAGACTTTGTTGTGACTACATGCTTCCTGATCCTGAGTTGTACCTTTTTACTTCCTTAATAAACCACTTAATTCTAAGTATAGTCTGTGAGTTCCATGTGGCTGTTGCAACAGATTGTTGAACACAGCAAAGTAGCAGAGAGTGCCATGGTGAGGACAGCTGGTGTCAGAATTGGTAAAATGGTTGGAAAGTGGAGGTATATCTGACCACCATCTCATGGGATTCAGCTTTGGGCTGATCCTGGTCATTATACCCCCTGAAGTTAGACAGGTTCTGATACTCCTACTCCTAATATTTTACAAATACTAATAAGAACAACAATACCTTTGTTGATTGCCTGTTTGCCAGGCACTATTTTAACTACTTTCCACAACCACCCTATGAGGCAGACAATTATTTTTAAGATAAAATCAAGATACAGGTAAGTTAAGTAACTTGATCAAGAGTTACAGCTAGGGAATGGCAGGGCAGAATTCAAACCCTGGCAGTGTGACTTCAGCACTCCTAACCACTATGTAATGATATGGCCTCTCAGCCCAGAAAGAACTGAGTATATGGAAACAGGTGAAGGGTGATCTTCACTAGGACCATGAGGATGCTTGTTTGGAAAGGGATTGTGTACCAGATATAGGTATACACTGGGCTTCCTTCACCTGGAATGTCAGCTTTTGAGCGGTGAGCTCAGCACCTGGTGTGCAAGGCTCAGGGCAGGCCTGGCCATGCCATCCTGGGACCCTGATCAGTTCACAGAATGCAATAATCTGACTTGCCATGGCACGATGTGCAGTGTGGGGTGTACAAGTAACCTTACTAAAGGAATTTGGTCTTTGCTCACAGTTCCTGAGACAAAAATTCTGTAATATCTTGACTGATTGAAGTGCCTTTGTTATCTGCACCAAAATCTAAGGGCTTGTGCTAATGAGTGGGCAATGTCCAAGATAGAAAGACCACCTCGTGTCCTGATAGCAGCTGAACTCAGGGAGCATGTGTGTGCATGTGTGTACACGCACGCATGCGTGGTCATGAATCAATCAGTCATGTCTAGGCCATGAGGCCCCAATAATGATTATGTAATTAAGCCAATAAAAGCTCTGGATACAAAAGAAACATAGGTTTCCTGGTTGCTGAAATTCCTCCATACACATAGGACGGAAGGTAGCATAGCCTTTGAGATACAGAAGCTATAATAAAGCTCTGGTGCTAAGTACAGCACTTTCAGTGAGCGGTATGAGTCATTCTAGCAAATTATCAAACTCAAGGAATTACTGGGAGCCACCAGTTCAGAAACGAGTCTACTGGAGAACCCTAAGCTTCCAGTTAGGATGCTAAGGGGTTATTTGTAGATGGTCATAAGTGAGGGAGGCCTGTAGGGGGTCCACAGGCTTACAGTTAGCATCTTGAAAGGGTAGGAGGAAACCTGAATCTGTACTCAACAGGTCAAAAGTGAGGGGAGCCTCATGGCACTCAGAGTCTTGGGCTGAAAGACTGTGTCCCGTTAGCTCACGAAATCTGACCTAGCTCTGAGTAGGTAGAGCCAGAGAAAGAAGTGCTGGTGTCAGAACTGAACAGCAGTGAAGAATGTGGATTTGGATTGATGTTTATCCTCATAGCTGATGTCAGAATAGTGGGGATTCTGAGATTTACACATATGCAGATTCACAGGACAAGGGAAGGGGAAGGCATGGCTTGTGAGGGACCCATTTCTGATTCTTTGCTGAAAAGTATCTGCCATGAATCCATCCTGTTATAGTGTGGGGGTGGTGAGGGGAGCAGTAATCCAAACTTCAGGTTAGAGATGTTCAAAATTCAGTGTGCATGATCCAGCAATCCCAATTCTAGGTAATATACCTAGAAGTGAAGTCAGGAAAGCAAACAGAAACCTGTACATCGGTGTTCACTACATCTCTCTTCACAAGAGCCAAAATGTGGAAACAACTGAAATACCCATCAACAAATGGATCAACAAAAGGTGGTATATACATACAACAAAATATTATTCAGCCTTAAAGAGAAATGAAGTCCTGACACATGCTACACATGGATGAATCTTGAAAACATTATGTTGAGGGAAATATGTCAGTCACAAAAGATTAAGTATGATCTCACATGAAATAAGTAGATGTATACAAATCAAAGATTATTAATCTTTACCAGGAGTGGGAATGAAGGAGAAGGGGAGCTTTTGTTTGGGGTGCAGTGAGTTTTGGTTAATGGTGGTGGAATAGTTTGGAAAACGATAGTGATGACGGTAACATTACATGGAAAATATAATCAGTTATGAAACTGTAAATGTGGCATTTGTTGTGCTGGCAAATGCTGAATTAAGTGTGCAGCAGAAAGTCTTGTTATAAATGCATAATCCCGGGCCTCAGGCCCAGAAGACCTTCTCTAGGAGGTCTGGGATGTGACCCAGGAATGTGCATTCTTTTGCAAGCTTCTGAGACAATGTTCAGGCAAGAAGTTCACGGACACAGTTAGAAACACTTCTCTGTTTTAAAATATGACAACGCTTGGCTCTGCTCAGTACACTTTAAGTCGTGGCTCAGAGAGTGTAGCAGCCCGCTCAGGTCTCTCAGGTGCTTTCTAACATCAGGCCTCTCCACCACCAGCATCTCTGTATTTGGCCTCTTAGCCACTAACTGGCCTAGTTTATAGCCAATATATCAGCTTGCTCAGCTCTCAGGTGCTCTCTGTATTGGGCATCTCAGCCGTCATGCCTCTCTGCTGCAAACCGGTCAAGCTCAAAGCCATTGTAGCACCTTTACAACCACTCAGCTCCCATGTGGCTTGGTTTCTCTGCCATCCCAGCTCTTAGCCAGCATCTCTTCTGCCACCCAGAAGACCTCCCCAAAAAACTCCCTTTTCCATCCATTTATATATCCTGATTCTCATGATTTGCCAGACAGGACCTCCCTCACCAGACCAGCGTTCAACCAATTCTCAATTACCTATGAGACGTCAATCAACTCAGGACTTGTTAATTACCAGGAAAGGCAGGGACAAAAGTATCAAACCATCAAGTTGTTTACAGCTTACCCAGGAAATGTCAACCAAGGCAACCCCTGGGCAAAAGTAACAAACACATTTGCGATGAAAACAGCCCAGGAGACCCAACCCTCAACATTGCTTCTCCAAAACATTAGGACAAAGGTAACAACACCTAAGGGCTTATGGGGAAAAAATCACCCATGCTTTTTTTTTTTTTTTTTTTTTTAAAAAAAAAAAAGGGCTAAAGCCCACATAAAGGAACTCAGTTCACCACAACAGTCACAAAAACTATCAAGAAATTCATAATTTCTTTATGGAGATAAGACATAAGCATTAAAATATATACCGCGTTTCCTAGAATGTTTAAGTACCATTAAAGGGGGTCCTTACCCCAAGAATCCATGCGTAGTGCAAATGGTTAATGTACTTAGCTGCAAACTCAAAAGGTTGGAGGTTTGAGTCCACCCAGATGTGTCTAGAAAGTCCTGGTGATGTAGTTCTGAAAAACCAGTCATGGGTAACCCTAGGGAGCACAGTTCTATTCTCACACACATAGGGTGACCATGAGCAGGAATCAATTCAATGGCAACTAGATTTTGACAAGTAATTGTCATAAGAAGTTTTTAGGATTTTCTAACTCCCAAAACTTCTAACTAAACCCCTTGTACCAATTATTCCATGTCTATTTCACCTAATGTAGATACTGCATCATCCTTTGATAAGCCTGAGTGTCAAGATTTCACTTAAATATAATCCAACTAACTCAATCCTGTTTCCAAGAAGGCATGGACTTTTTCTTTTTTATTCACTTCTGTATCCTCAAGTCCGGAAACAGGGCCAGGTACAAAGGCAGTATGTGACAAATATTCCTTACATTCATGAATAGACTCAATGTAGGTCTACTGTTTCATTAAGTCCCTCTACATAATATAAAGTTCTAAAATTGATGGTAGACATTCTGGTTTTCAACTGATCATTCACACCAATCTGGACAAACTGAACTGATACTTACGTGCCCCAATTCCGACCAATCCAATACTGCCCTTTACCCACCAACCACTTCCTATGTGATTTTCATTTATAACACTTGGAGGCATCATGAGTCAGTATCCACTCAACGGCAACTAACAACAACAAGCAACATTCCAGACACGAATTATCTTTTGTGTTTTAAAAATTCATATTAATTATTTTGTCCAATGACATGATCTTGGACTTTCATCCATTTAATCAATGAGTAAATTAATGTGTATGTGTTTAGGTTAAAATTATGTTATGTCTTGATATCAACGCACATATTTATGTAGAATGAGTGTTTCATGTTTTCTCAGTGTCTGCATTCATATGATTTCCCTCAGGATACATTCTGTAGCTATATAATGCTGAAGAAATTTGTGCTCATCCCTATTCCTCAGCGAAAGTATCCAAGTGTATGCTATAGGTTTTGTGTGGCATAAAATAAGATATAATTCGTCACTGAAGGAACTACCCCATTCACTGCACTCATAGGCACTACCACATTCACTGCATTCATAAGGTTTCTCTCCTGTGGAAATTCTCTGTTATCTCCAGAGGGTTCACATCTGGCAACAGGCTGTCCCACAAGGACTATATTCCTATTAGTTGGGAGCCCACTGATGTTTACTGATGGCTGAACTGTCACAGAAGGTATCTGCATAGTCACTGTATTAACAGGGCTTTTCTCCTGCATGAAATCCTTGGTATGCGATGAGCTGTGACTTGGTGTGAAAGAGTCTTCCATCTTGATTGATTTTACACGTTTCTCACTTGTATGTTTTCTTTTATGTAGATAAAAGGAAGAAGTATAGGCAAAAGTTTTTCCACATTCATTGCAGCCATATGGTGTCTCTCCTGTATGAGATCTTTGATGTACAATGAGCTTTGGCTTCGTATTGAAGGCTTTCCCACATTCACTGCATTGAAAGGGTTTCTCTCCTGTGTGAATCTTCTGATGGCTGATGAGACCTGACTTCTTGGAATAAGGTTTTCCACATTCACTGCATACAAAGGGACTCCTTCCTGTGTGAAATCTCTGATGTCCTATGAGGCATGACTTGTGGCTGAAGCCTTTACCACATTCACCACATATATAGGGTTTCTCTCCAGTATGAGTTCGCTGATGAATAACAAGATTTCCCTTCTGGATGAAGCCTCTTCCACATTCACTACATATATAGGGTTTCTCTCCAGTATGAATTCGCTGGTGAATAATGAGAGCTGACTTCTCAATGAAGCCTTTTCCACACTCACTGCATATGTAGGGTTTCTCTGCCATATGCCTTTTCTGATGTTTACTGAGCTGTGAATTATAGAGAAAGACTCTGCCACATTCTGGGCATTCATGTTTTTGTCGTTTATGAGTTCTTTCGTGATGTGCAATGAGTTTGTATTTTTTAGAGAAGGCTTTCCCACATTCACTACATATATAGGGTTTCTCTTCAGTATGAATTTGCTGATGAATAATGAAATCTGCATTCTCGAAGAAGCCTATTCCACATTCACTGCATACATAGGGTTTCTCCCCCCTATGAGTTTTCTGATGTTTAGCGAGACCTGATTCATACAAATAGGCTTTGCCACATTCCATGCATTTAAAAGGGGTTTGACCTTTATGAGTTGTCTGATAATGTTCAGCAAGCTTGACCTTTTTAGAGAAGGCTTTCCCACAGAGACTGCACTTATGTGGTTTCTCTCCTGTATGAATGATCTGATGATTAGTGAGGAAAGATTTCCTGATGAAGGCTTTCCCACATTCACTGCATACATGCGGTTTCTCTATCTTGTGAGTTTTCTGGTGCTTAATGTGTTGGGATTTAGTGGTGTTGGATATCCAACTCTCAAGGAATTTAGATTCAGTACCAAATTGCTCAGGGTTAGCAGGGAGAACAGTTTTCTCAACTCTGTTAAGCTCAGCAGAGTTCTTTATTTTAGAGCTTTTGGTCTCGTTGATTAAAGTTACATTTGATGTCACAGCTTTATCATGTAAGTCAACCATACCATGATTTTCCCTTAAAGGAAAATGATTTTTGTGCTGATGAACAATATTTTCCAATGCCTTATGTTCACAGCACTCTTTCATGCTGTCCACCCTGCTTTTGTTTTGCCAGTGCCCAGACAGATGATCATCAACTTTCCAGATTTCTAGGAAAAAAAGAGAACAATTAGCCCTTCCATCATCTCCATTAGGATTAAATTGATTAAAAAATGCTCTGATGTAAGGTGGCTCTTTAGTGACAATCCTATGGTATGACTGTAACTAAAACTCCACATTTAATGTTCCTTGCACACTAGTAAACACATAAAAATATAAATAAGTGAAACTTAGAAGTAGTTAGTATAGAAACAAGGTTAGATCATACATAACAATAAATACAGATTTGGCTGCTTCCTAAAGAAGGCCTTGAGGAACTTGTAGAGACCGTAAAATACAAGTAAATCCCTGTGAATAGCAGATCACAGAGGCTGGAAGGCCTGATCCAAACTGAGGAAGGAAAGATTCATTCATTCCTTTGGTAAATCCTTACCAAATGACAGCTATGCAGCAGGCATAGTTTGGCTTCTGAAGAATGCAGAATTTTACAACTGGGACAAAACAAATTTCACATGTACATAGTAAATTTATTGGTGGTACACAAACATACTCTTTATGCTTACAAAGCCTACATTGTACTTTGGTAAAATCATTTTAAAAAAGCAAGGAAAGATAAAGTAGCTGCAGATTGTGAAACATGGTTTAAAAGAGAGAGTAAGAAGAGGTGGAGGAAATGAAGATACATTTGGAGGAAGAGAAGGCTCACTGTTGCTGGGATGAGGGGTTGGGGTGGGGTAAAGAAAGTGAGGTATTAAGAGTTGCTGCTAAGTATTTGGGTTGAGCGACAGGGTAGTACTGTCTTTAATGAGATAAGGAATATCACTGAAGCATAGATCCAGCAAACATTTTGAAGCACATCAACTTGAAGATGGTTACTAAATATCTAGGTACAAAAATGAAGATCTCAGAAGGATTCATAAATTTGAGAAAAGTCTTTACTGGAGGTTACAATTCAGAAAACTTTAGTATATAAATATGATTTAAAGACAGAGAAGAGAAGGAGATCAAGTTCATAGAACAAGAGAATATGTACTTTAAAAGAAGATGAACACTAAGGTTTTAATCATTTTAACATTTAGAGCTTTGGAATTAGAACAGTTTCATGAAGGACTGAAGTGAAGACAGTGGTAAAGTTTACAATCAACTAGGAGATAGATCATAATTAGTAAATATATAAAGAAATTAAATTGACATAGACATTAGTTATGATCTGCTTTATGCTGGAACCTCAAAGCAAGATGTAAAAAATGTTTTTTCAGAATAGTAAAATATATATTTTTTTAAAGTTTATGTTAGACGATATCAAAGGAGATGTCAATTCGACAGCCTCCTTTAGGGAAGAGAAGGAGGTTAACTCATTAGAATGAAGGAAATTTTAAAGGGTTGAAGAATAAATTAGAAAATGAAAATCAGCACTTTTGGAGCACCTCAGAGTGGGGGAAAAAGCAGCTGAGGAAGCACAGAGAAGCACAATGAGAGACCAGTTTACTGTGGGGGCACAACATCCAAGGTGGGGTTGGAAGTTAGGAAGTGAAATCAGTATTTCTCAATGGGGGAGGAAGGTGCTGTGCTCAGAGGACAGCTATGAATTCAAAGTTCTCTCTTAGGAGAGAGGCCAGGAAGTAAGAATTTCATTGCAGGAGTGGTGGAAGTACATGGAGAAGTTAAAGATCTAAGAATCCTATGAAGAAAACTATACAAATAAAAATATTAAGATGTCAAACAAGGATCTGATCACGGAAGAGACAGATGGGTATATTTATCACTAAACTCCTACAAGGAAAAGGTCTCACATGGGAGAGACACTGTGGAGACAATTTTGTAGCCTCAGACACCCTTCAAAGTTGTGTTGCCTTCTCTCACTAGAATGTGATTTCCAAAGTTGTGGTGAAATGAATTCCTTTATGTGGCCTTTTGCCTTAGTTCTTTGGAAAAAACAGCTTGAGAGATTTTTCCTAAGCCCTGATGAGTCACCTTTGCCTTAGTTTTCTACCCCAGAAGGTTTGTTACTTTTATCCAGGATGACTGACATTTCCTGGGTAAGCTGTAAAAAAAAACTTGTGGTTTGATATTTTTTGTCTGTTCCTGGGCTGCAGCCTGCCCTATGATTGGTATGCACCTTGAATGAACTGGTTAATATAGTATAGAAATGAAGTTACTATAGTCTACTATGTAAAGGAAGTGTGTCTGGGCCACTGAGAGGAGATTAGGCAATTTGTATCCCCTCTGGGGCCACAAATCTGTAATTCTCACAAATTAAATAAGGTATTTGGAACCCTTGATGGGGACTGGTTAGTTCCTGGTCTTCTTGAAGGGGACCATACCTTGAAATTGATAAGGAGCTTGCTATATAACAACCTTACATGACAGACGTTTTAAGAGAGAGACACGAAGAGAGAGAGAAGGAAGAGCTGTAATACTGTAGGCAGCGAGAGATGGAGGCACAGCAGCAGCAAGAGTGATAGCAGCATGAGACATCAGGAGCCAGGAGACCAGCACCACAGCACTGTGGTGGGGCTTTCCAGCCCATGGAACTAAGAGTTGTAACACTTGCCCAAGAAGGCTCTAAGCAGGGCCCAGCAGAAAAGGGTGAAAAGAAGCTGTCCTGATCAAAGAAGTGTATACTGAGTTGTTCTTGTTACTTCCTGTTGATCCTGATATCGAGTCGTACCCTGACAATTCCTAATAAATGACTTAATTATAAGCATGGTGCCTGAGTTTTATGAGATATTGCAGTGAATTACCAAAGCCAAAGATGTGAGGAAGAGTACTGAGAATAGGGGAAGTAGTTGATGTTAGAGATGATGGAGTGATACACCAGTTTGGAGAAGCTGTACATGTGAGACATTTTCAGCCTCCATTTCATAGGACACAGCTTTCTGCTGATTCTTACAAAAAAATTATTTTTTTGGACCTTCACGTCATGGGAATCAGCTTTGGGCTGATGTTGATTCCTATTATCCCCCCTAAAGTTAGATGGGTTCTGACAATGCTACTACTATTCCCACCATTTTACAACAGTCTTCCCTCCTTGCTGGTTTTTGATCACTCACCTGAAAAGTTTCGAGTATGATTTTTGTCTAATATAGTCCATGGTTGTTCTCCTCGTTCCAACCTGGAGAGCACATCTGGTTTGCTAACTTGATATCCTGTTCATGGGAAACCAGAGAATCTTAGACTTACCAAATTGGCCTTGGGTTTGTGAAGACTGCAGAATGTTACATTTGTGGAAAAACAATATTCAAAAGTAAGAAGTAAAGGTTCTTCTCTCAAGAGTAGGGAGAATAGACCCACTTGACTAGGGGCACAAAGTAGACTGAGAATCTACCACTTCAGACACAACTAAGCTTTCAATAGCTGAGAAAGGGAAGGTCACTGATTGGGTACCCTCTCAGTGACACAGGCAGTTGTCCTCACCCACTGACACCAGGTTGTTGTAGTTCTCCAACATCACGTCCTGGTATAGGTCCTTCTGAGCAGGGTCCAGGAGTTGCCACTCCTCCCAGGTGAATCCCACAGCCACATCGCTGAATGTCAGTGACTCCTGTAATAACAGGGTTCCATTTCATGAAGCTACTTTCTTTTGATGATAATGGCTGAAATGTGAAGGAAGTTGTTGGGCTGATTTCCTCTATATACACTGCAACTACGTGTCTAGTGTTTTTTTCAACACCTTATGAGACTTCAAATCCTAACAAAATAATCTGAATTTGTGTATTCAATGATCCATCCAATCACAGTATTCAATGTATTAAGTCATTCATCAAATTAAAAGTTTCCATAATGAATAGCAGTGAAATTCTCTTACTAAGTTAGAAACATGACATTCACACAAACAAGTGTGTATGTGTATATTTGTACATAGGTGGATATATGTGAGTGTATACACAAACACAAGTGCTTCTTGGGCAAGTGTTACAACTCTTAGTTACATAAATGCAGTGCAGTGAATCACGTAAGGCTCTTCTATCCAGTCTCTGTAATTCCCACCAAACAACTGCGTGGTATTATGCAAATGAGGTACATGGAACCCTAACAAGGGGAATGGTCAGCTCTGCCATCCCACTAGGCTTAAAAGGAGACAGAGAGAGAGAATAGGAGTTGTAACAAAGAAGACAGAGAGAGAGAGCTGTAACACTGGAGACGGCAAGAACCAGCAGCAGAAAATGGCGGTAACAGAACCAGGTGACTGGCAGGAGACCACACAAGACTGGCAGGAGAGTGGGAGGAGATAGCACAGTGGGCTTCCTTACCTGTAAGTAGGGTGCCTAAGGGGATTGTCAGCAGGGGTAACTGTGATTGTAAAAACTATAACTGTAGAAGGAGTAACTGTGAAAGAGTGTACTAAGGAGGAGGCACTGCTGGACTGGAATACAGTAGCCAAACCTAAAGTCCCTTAAAGGTTTTGCTATGCTGCTAATCACTGTGGCTCAGAGCAAGGGAATAATCTCTCAGTTAAATTTTATCAGACACCAGATAGGGTGAAGACAAGACGAACTTCTGGTGAACCTGACCAAATCAGATGGACACCTGCAGCAGACCTGAACGATTTGTACTTGAGTCACTTCACTTGGAGGACTCGTTGCCCTACTGAAGGACTAATTGTTAATGGCTATCTTGGACTGGTAAAATGATTGGGCGGGGGAAGTTAATACTTCAAGTACGGAAGGGCCAATGGCTAGAAGACCCAGGGGGTGACTTATAGTGCAGTGAATTACTTAATATGGCCCTTCTAGCCAGGGTCTTAGTAACTCCCATCAAGTGACTGGGTTGTTGTTGTTAGGTGCTGTCTAGTTGGTTCCAGTTCATAGCAACCCCATGTACAACAGAATGAAACACTGCCTGGTTCTAGCCACTTCACAATTATAATTATGCTTGAGCCCATCGTTGCAGCCACTGTGTCAATCCACCTTTTTAAGGGATTTCCTCTCTTTCACTGAACCTCTACTTCACCAATCGTGATGTCCTTCTCCAGGGACTGGTCCCGCCTAATATATCCAAAATATGTGAGATGAAGTCTCACCATCCTCACTTCTAAGGACCATTCTGGCTATCCTTCTTTCAAGATGGATTTCCTCGTTCTTCTGGCATTCCATGGTATATGGTATATATGACTGGGTGGGGCTATGCAAATGAGATGTATGGAACCCAAGCGAAGGGATTGGTTGGTTTTGCCATGCCACTAAGCTTCAAGGGAGACACTGAGATAGAGCAGGAGTTGTAACACGGAAGACAGAGACGGAGAGCTGTAACACCAGCGAGGAAGAGACACAGTGGCAGAGAACGGCAGAACTAGAACCCAGAGACTGGCAGGAGCCGGCGCAGTGGGCTTCCCAGCCCGCGAAGTGACAATGCTCAGTGTCTTTAGGCAGTAGGCTTGCTGGTGGAGTAGGATGCCTCTGGGCACTTGGTTGAGCTAGGTTTGCTGACACACAGAGCCAGAGCTCAGCACCTTCAGGCCAAGGCTTACTAGTGGAGCAGGGTGCCTCTGGGCACTTAACTGGCATAGCTAAAAGAACTGTGTAACACTTTATCAAGCATGGCAGATGCCACGCCAAGGAGCCAAGGATCCAAGGGGCCAAGGGCCAGGGAGACACCTGTCTGTGGGCACAGCTAAGAGGCTGTCCTGATTGAAGAACTGTATCCTGAGCATTCCTGAACCTGAACTTCAACCTGTTACTTCCCTAATAAACTCCATAATCCTGAGTATAATCTGTGAGTTCTTTGTTGTCACCTGCAACAAATTATCAAACTCAGCAGAGAAGTAGAGTGCACTGTGGAAGGGACAGATGGTGTCAGAACTGGGAAAAAGGGTATGGTCCCTCCTGATAATATGTCCAAATTATATGATGCTTGCTTCTAAGGAGCATTCTGGCTGTACTTCTTCCAAGAAAGATTTGTTCATTCTTCTGGCAGTTCATGGTATATTCAATATTCTTCACCAACACCGTAATTCAAAGGTATCAATTCTTCTTCAGTCTTCCTTCTTCTTTATATTCTTTCGCATGCATATAAGGCGATTGAAAATACCATGGCTTGGGTCAGGCATACCTTAGTCCTCAAAGTGACATCTTTGCTTAATACTTTAAAGAGGTCTTTTGCAGCAGATTTGCCCAATCCAATACGTCATTTGATTTATTGACTGCAGCTTCCATTGGCATTGATTGTGTACCCAAGTAAAATGAAATCCTTGACAACTTCCATTATTTTCTCCATTTCTCGTGATGTTGCTTATCGGTCCAGTTGCGAGAATTTCTGTTTCCTTTATGTTGAGGTGCAATCCATACTGAAGGCTGTAGTCTTTGATCTTTATCAGTAAGTGCTTCAAGTCCTCTTTACTTTCAACAAGCAAGGTTGTGTCATCTGCATATCACAGGTTATTAATAAGTCTTCCTCCAATCCTAATGCCTCATTCTTCTTCATATAGTCCAACTTCTCAGATTATTTGCTCAGCATACAGATTTAGTGAAAGGATGCAACTCTGACACACACCTTTCCTGACTTTAAACCACACAGGGTCCCCTTCTTCTTTTTGAACAACTGCCTCTTGGTCTATGTATAGGTTCCACATGAACACAATCAAGTGTTCCGGAATTCCCATTCTTCACACTGTTATCCGTAATTTGTTATGATCCACCCAGTCAAATGCCTTTGCATAGTCAATAAAACACAGGTAAACATCTTTCTGGTATTCTCTGCTTTCAGCCAGGATCCATCTGACACCAGCAGTGACATCCCTCATCCTCTTCTGAATTCAGCTTGAACTTCTGGTAGTTCCCTGTAATGGAACACTGCAACTGCTACTGAATGAGCTTCAGTAAAATTTTACTTGCGTGTGATATTAATGATATTGTTCGATAATTTCTGCAATCTATTGGATCAGTTTTCTTTGGAATGGGCACAAATATGGATCTCTCCAGTTGGTTGGCCAGTAGACCGTCTTCCAAATTTCTTGGCTTAGATAAGTAAGCGCTTCCAGCTCTACATCTGTTTGTTGAAACATCTCAATTGGTATTCTGTCAATTCCTGAAGCAGTCTAGGAGGCTAGAAGTCTAAATTAAGGGTGCTGACTCTAGGGGAAGGCTTTCTCTGTCAACCTGGGAGGAAGGTACCTGTCTCTTTAACTTCTGTTTCCTGGTTCCTTGGGGATCTCCGTGTGTTCTGCATCTGTCTTAGGCTGTGTTCTCTAGAGAAGCAAAATCAGTGAAGCATATATATATATATATATATATATATATATATATATATATACATATATGTATATAGAAAGAGAGATTTATCTCAAGGAACTGGCTTATGCAGTTGTAGAGGCTGGCAGGTCCCAAGGCCATGGGTCAGGGGTCAGGCTGGCAGGTCCCAAGTCATTGGATCACGTAGCTGCAGGGGTGATGAACCTATGATCGATAGGTCAGACAGCATGATGCTGGCTCACAGGCTGACGAATCCAAGATCAACAGGTAAGATGGTAGGCGGCTGGCTCACAGGCTGCGGAAGCTGCCAAATCCCAAGATCAGCAGGTAAGCTGCTAATTCAAGTTCCAAGAACTGAAGGTCAGATGATGACAAGCCAGATGCAGGATCCAGAGAAAGTGCCTTGCTAGAAGATGCATTTATACACCGGAGGCAGGACACACCCTCGAGGAAACTGCCTTTCACCTGATTGACTGCTCAAAGTAGATCACATCATGGAAGTGATTACATCATTATATAACTGCCAAACTACAGCATAATTGCCAAACCACTGAGAATCACGGCCCAGCCGTGTTGACACACAATCTTAACCACCACAGTCCACCCCTTGTCAACTCTGCACCTGTACACCTCCTTAAACCACACATAAACTTGAAAAAAAGAATTATAAAGTCAAACTTGCACTAACATGATAAAACTAACACATGTACAACTGGAAACACGCTAGTCCTGCTTAAATCTTATATTTTGTAAGAGAAGAAAACAAAAATAATTGATGCGCATATAAAAGGAGTAAATTCTCATAACAATTACAGTTCTCTTTTTTGCAACCAGTCACGTGGTCACAGCTGGTATTTAGAACCGCCTTTTCCACCACCCATTTCAAATTCCCTCTACCCTCAGCAAGCACCTCAGCTGGTCATGGTCCTCTGCCTGGTAGGGTGACCCAAACCTTCATTCCTGAAAGGTCCGAGCCATTAGTAGTCATATCGGAATTGGGCTGCTATAGTTTTCCATTGACTTTAATCACAGGGCATGGTAGTACCAAAAGACATCCTAAGGGATCTTCTATATTCCAGACATATTCTTCTTTACCTCCATTATGTAATATTAATCCGATGTCCTCTTGGTAATCAGGAGCAATCAAACCAGCCAATACAGTAACTCCCTTCTTTGCCTGTTGATCCACAGTCATGAGGAACCCAAAGTGGCTAGCTGGCATTCGTATCTTCAAGTTCAATGGAATCAGTGATATGTCTCCAGGTGGAAGCATTCCTCCCTTTGGAACTAAGACTTCCAGACCCACAGAGCACAGGGTTGCAGAGACAGGAAGCAAAAATTTTGTGAATGGGTCACTAGGGGTAATAGTGAGTGGTGCCACTCCCATTTGCACCCCATAATTCCTGGACCCATGAATCCTACCTATGGGAGAAACAGCATCATACATTGGACACTGGTTTAGAGTACATACAGCCTCCTAGCAGACACTGCCCCAACCCTGCAAAGTATTACCACCTAGATGGCTGCATAATTGTGTCTTTAGAAGGCCATTCCATTGTTCTAACAAGCTAGTTGCTTCAGGATGATAAGGAACATGTTAAGACCAGTGAATTCCATAAGCATGGGGAACATGGTAAGACCAGTGAATTCCATGAGCATGGGCCCACTGCTGCACTTCATTTGCTGTGAGTCTCTTTATCTGAGGTGATGCTGCGTGGGATACCATGCCAGTGGATAACGCGTTCTGTAAGGCCACAGATGGTAGTTTTGGCAGAAGCATTGCATGCAGGGAAGGCAAATCTGTATCCAGAGTAAGTATCTATTCTGGTAAGAACAAAATGTTGCCCTTTCCATGATGGAAGCTGTCCAGTGTAATCAACCTGTCAGCAGGTTGCTGGCTGATCACCTTGAAGAAGGGTACCGTATCAGAAACTCCGTGTTGTTGGTCTTTGCTGCTGGCAGACTGGGCACTCAGCAGTGGCTGTAGCCAAGTCAGCCTTGGTGAGTAGAAGTTCACGTTGCTGAGCCAAAGCATAATGTCCATCCCTGCCACCATGGCTACTTTGTTCATGAACCCACTGGGCAATGATGGGAGTGGCTGAGGAAGGAGAATATCTGGTCTCCACAGAATGGTTCACTCTATCCACTTGATTGTTAAAACCCTCCTCTGCTGTGGTCAGCCTTTGGTGAGCATTCACAAGAGACACAAATATCTTCACTTCTTTGGCCCATCCAGAGGTCTACCCACATAACTCTTCCCCAAACCTCCTTGTCATCAATTTTCCAATCATGTGCCTTCCAAGTCCCTGACCATGCAGCCAAACCACTGACTATAGCCCATGAATCAGTGTACAATCGCACATCTGGTCATTTATCTTTCCAAGCAAAGTGAACAACTAGTTGCACTGCTCAAAGGTCTGCCCACTGAAAGGATTTCCCTATGCCACTGTCCTTCAGGGAGGTCCCAGAAAGTAGCTACAGTGCTGCAACTGTACATTTTGTATTGGTGCATGCACAGGAGCTATTTAGTCTCATATTATCTATTTGAGCTCAGATGCACTCTCTTCATGAGTATCATTTTATGTCTTATAGTCCAGTCTAATCTTTGAAGAGTTGGCTTCTGGAATGGTTTCAGTTCTGGGCTAACGGAGAATCCAGGAGCCATGTCTTCTGGGGGCCTCCAGTCTCAGTCAGACTATTAAGTCTCAGTCACATCATTAAGTCTGGTCTTTTTACTAGAACTTGAGTTCTACACCCCACCTTTCTCCTGCTCCATCAGGGACTCTCTGTTGTGCTCCCTGTCAGGGCAGTCATTGGTGGTAGCCAGGCACCGTCTAGTTCATCTGGTCTCAGGCTGATGGAGTCTCTGGTTTATGTGGCTTTTTCTGTCTCTTGGCCTAATATTTTCTTGGGTCTTTGGTGTTCTGCATTCTCCTTTGCTCCAGGTGGGTTGGGACCAACTGAAGTATCTTAGATGGCCGCTCGCTAGCTTTAAGACCCCAGATGCCACTCACAAAAGTGGGGTGCAGAACATTCTCTTAATAAATATTGCTATGCCAATTGACCTAGAAGTCCCCTGAAACCATGGTCCTCAGGCTCCTGCCCCTGCTACTCTGTCCCTTGAAGTGTCTGGCTGTATTCAGGAAATTTCATAGCTTTTGGTTTAGTCCAGTTGTGCTGATTTCCCCTGTATTGTCTGTTGTCCTTCCCTTCACCTAAGATAATTCTTATCTACTATCTAGTTAGTGAATACCCATTTTCCTCCCTCCATACACTTGTAACTATCAAAGAATGTTTTCTTCTGTGTTTAAATCTTTTCTTGAGTTCTTATAGTGATCTTATACAATATTTATCCTTTTGGGACTAATGTCACTCAGCATAATGCCTTCCAGATTCCTCCATACTATATTTAGCAGATTCATCATTGTTCTTTATCGTTGCATAGTATTCCATTATGTGAATATACCATAATTTGTTCATCCATTCATCCATTGACGGGCACCTAGGTTTCCATCTTCTTGCTATTTGTGAACAGAGCTGCAATGAACATGGGCATGCATATATCTATTCGTGTGATGACTTATTTCTCTAGAATATATTCCAAGCAGCGGGACTGCTAGATCGTATGGTACTTCTATTTCTAGCTTTTTAAGAAAGCACCAAATTGATTTCCAAAGTGGTTGTACCATTTTACATTCCCACCAGCAGTGTATAAGTGTTCCAGTCTCTCCACAACCTCTAACATTTATTTTGTGTTTTTTGTATTAATGCTAACGTTGTTGGGGTGAGATGGTATCTCACTGTAGTTTTGTGTTTCTCTCATGGCTAATGATCGTAAGCATTTCCTCACGTGTCTGGTAGCCACCTAAATATCTTCTTTGGTGAAGGGCCTGTTCATATCCTTTGCCCTTTTTTAATTGGGTTATTTCTCTTTTTGTTGTTGAGGTTTTGCAGTATCTTGTAGATTTTAGAGGTTAGACCCTACTCGGATATGTTGTAGCCAAATTTTTTTTTCCCAGTCTGTAGGTTGTCTTTTTACTCTTTTGGTGAAGTCTTTTGATGAACATAAGTGTTTGATGTTTAGGAGCTCCCAGTTATCTAGTTTCTCTTCTGGTGTTTGTGCATTCTTAGTAATGTTTTATATTCTGTTTATGCCATGTATTAGGGCTCCTAGCATTGTCCCTATTTTTTCTTCCATGATCTTTATCACTTTAGATTTTATATTTAGGTCTCTGACTGATTTTGAGTTACTTTTTGTGCATGGTGTGAGGTATGGGTCTTGTTTCATTTTTTTACAGGTGCATATCTGGTTATGCCAGCACCATTTGTTAAAGAGACTGTCTTTTCCCCAGTTACCAGTCTTTGGGTCTTTGTCAAATATCAGCTGCTCATATGTGGATGAATTTATGTCTGGATTCTCAATTCTGTTCCACTGATCTATGTATCTGTTGTATCAGTACCAGGCTGTTGTGACTACTGTGGTGGTATAATACGTTCTAAAATCAGATAGTGTGAGGCCTCCCACTTTGTTCTTCTTCTTCAGTAATGCTTTACTTACCCGGGGCCTCTTCCTTTTCCATATAAAGTCTTGATTTGTTCCTCCATCTCATTAAAAAATGCCGAAGGAATCTGGATCGGGATTACATTGTATGTGTAGATCGCTTTGGGTAGAATAGACACTTTCACAATGTTGAGTCTTCCTATCCATGAGCAAGGTATATTTTTCCACTTATGTAGGTCTCTCTTTGTTTCTTCCAATATTCTCTTGTAGTTTTCTTTGTATAATATTTGACGTCTCTGGTTAGATTTATTCCTAAGTATTTTATCTTCTTGGGGGCTATTGTAAATGGTATTGATTTGGTGATTTCCTCTTTGTTGGTGTAAAGGAATCCAACTGATTTTTGTATGTTTATCTTGTATCCTGAAACTTTGCTGAAATCTTCTATTAGTTCCAGTAGTTTTCTTGTGGATTCTTTGGAGTCTGTGTATAAGATCGTATCATCTGCAATAGAGACACTCTGACTTCTTCCCTACCAATTTGGATGTCCTTTATTGCTTTTTCTAGCCTAATTGCTCTGCTTAGAACCTCCAGCACAATGTTGAATAAGAGTGGTGATAACGGGCATCCTTGTCTGGTTCCTGTTCTCAAGGGGAATGCTTTCAGTCTCTCCATTTAGGATGATGCTGGCTGTTGGCTTTGTATAAATGCCCTTAATTATATTGAGGAATTTCCCTTCTATTCCTATTTTTTTGAGAGTTTTTATCATGAATGGGTGTTGGACTTTGTCAAATGCCTTTTCTGCATCGATTGATAAGATCATGTGGTTCTTGTGTTTTATTTATGTGATGGATTACACTGATTGTTTTTCTAACGTTGAACCATCCCTGCACACCTGGTATAAATCCCACTTGACCATGGTGAATTATTTTTTTGATATGTTGCTGAATTCTATTGGCTAGAATTTTGTTGAGAATTTTTGCATCAATGTTCATGAGGGATATTGCTCTGTAATTTTCTTTTTTTGTGGTGTCTTTACCTGGTTTTGGTATCAGGGTTATGCTGGCCTCACAGAATGAGTTTGGGAGTATTCCATCCTTTTCTATGCTCTGAAATACCTTTAGTAGTAGTGGTGTTAACTCTTCTCTGAAAGTTTGGTAGAATTCTCCTGTGAAACCATCAGAGTCAGGGCTTTTTTCATTCAGGAGTTTTTTAATTACCTTTTTTATCTCTTCTTTTGTTGTAGGTTTATTTAGTTGTTCTGCCTCTGTTTGTGTTAGTTTAGTAGGTAGTGAGTTTCTAGAAATTTGTCCATTTCCTCTAGGTTTTCCAATTTGTTAGAGTACAATTTTTCATCGTATTCCATTATGAGTCTTTTAATTTCACTTGGGTCTGTTGTGATATTGACCATCTCGTTGCTTATTCGGGTTATCTGCTTCCTTTCCTGTTTTTGTTTTGTCATTTTGGCCAATGGTTTATCGATTTTATCGATCTTTTCAAAGAAACAGCATTTGGTCTTGTTAACTCTTTCAATTGTTTTTTCTATTTTCCATTTCATTTAATTCTGCTCTAATTCTTATCATTTGCTTTCTTTTGGCGCCCGACAGCTTCTTTTGCTGCTCTCTATTTATTTGACTTGTAAGGTTAACATTTTGATTTTGGCCCTTTCTCTTTTTGGACGTATGCATTTATTGCTATATATTGACCTCTGAGCACTGCTTTTGCTGTGTCCCAAAGGTTCTGGTAGGATGTATTTTCAATCTCATTTGATTCTGTGTATTTCTTTATTCTGTCCTTAATTTCTTCTATAACCCAGTAGTTTTTGAGCTAGGTGTTGTTCAGTTTCCATGTGTTTGATTTGTTTTTCCTTGCTTTTTCTGTTATTGATTTCTACTTTTATGGCTTTATGGTCAGAAAAGATGCTTTGTAATATTTTGATGCTTTGGATTCTGTTAAGGATTGCTTTATGGCCTGATATGTGGTCTATTCTGGGGAACGTTCCATGTGCGCTGGAAAAGAAAGTGTACTTGGCTGCTGTCAGATGGAGTGTTCTGTATTTGTCTATGAGATCAAGTTGGTTGATTGTGGCATTTAGGTCTTCCGTGTTTTTACTGAGCTTCTTTCTGGATGTTCTGTCCTTCACCAAAAGTGGTCTGTTGAAGTCTCCTACTATTAATGTGGAGCTGTCTATCTCTCTTTTCAATGCTGTTAGAGTTTTTTTTATGTATTTTGGAGCCCTGTTGTTGGGTGTGTAAATATTTATTATGGTTATGTCCTCCTGGTGTACTGATCCTTTAATCATTATATACTGTCCGTCCTTATCCTTTGTGGTGGATTTTAGAGTCTAATTTGTTAGAGATTAATATGGCCACTCCTGCTCTTTTTTGATTGTTTTTTGCTTGATATATTTTTTTCCATCCTTTGAGTTTTAGTTTGTGTCTTTAAGCCTAAGGTGTGTCTCTTGTAGGCAGCATATAGATGGATCGTGTTTTTTATCCATTCTGCCACTCTGTCTCTTTATTGTATTTAGTCCATTTACATTCTGTGTAATTACTGATAATTATGAGTTTAGTGCTGTCATTTTGGTGTCTTTTTTTGTGCTGTTGTCGGTTTCTTTGTTCTACTTAATTTTCTCTGCTGAGTCATTTTTCTTTATGTATTTTCTTTTCATGTTTTTCATTGTTGTTGATTTTGTATTTGCTGAGTCTTCATGTTTTTCTCGTTTTTCATTTTGATGTATAGGATTGTTAGTTTCTTTTGTGGTTACCTTAATATTTACTCCTATTTTTCTAAGTTTAAACCAATCTTTTATTTCTTTTTATCGTCTTGACTTCCTCTGCTTTTAGAAGATCTATGACTACATTTTTCAGTCCCTCTTTTTTGTTGTAATGTTGTTATCTTTTACATATTGACGTCTCTGTTTCCCTATTTTCAGCATTTTAGCTTTGTGACTTCCCTGAGTTTATATCTGGTTGCTCTGTCCTGTGTTCTAGTCTTGGGTTGGTATCTGATGTTATTGATTTTCTAACTGGAGGACTCCCTTTACTATTTTTTGTAATTCTGGTTTGGTTTTTGAAAATTCCCTAAACTTCTGTTTATCTGGAAATATCCTAATTTCACCATCATAGTTTAAGAGACAGTTTTGCTGGATATATAATTCTTGGCTAGCAATTTTTTCCCTTCAAGACTTTTATATATGTTATCACATTGCCTTCTTTCCTGCATGCTTTCTGCTAAGTAGTCTGAGCTTAGTCTTATCGACTCCCCTTTGTAGATGACTTTTTGTTTATTCCTAGCTGCTCTTAAAATTCTCTGTTTATCTTTGGTTTTGGCAAGTTTGATTATAATATGTCTTGGTGACTTTCTTTTGGGATCTACCTTGTGTGGGGTTCAATGAGCATCTTGGATAGACATGCTGTCATCTTTCACAGTATCAGGGAAGTTTTCTGCCAACAAATCTTCAACAATTCTCTGTATTTTCTGTTATTCCCCCATGTTCTGGTACTCCAATCACTTGTAGGTTATTCCTTTTGATAGAGTCCCACATAATTCTCAGGGTTTCTTCATTTTTTAAAATTCTTTTATCTGATTTTTCCTCAAGTAAGTTGGTATCAAGTGCTTTATCTTTAATCTCACTAATTCTGAATTCCATTGCCTCAGTTCCACTCCTATGACTTTCTACTGAGTTGTCTAATTCTGAAATTTTACTGTTCATCTTCTGGATTTCTGTTTGCTGTCTTACTATGGATTCTTGCAGCCTGTTAAATTTGTCATTGTGCTTTTGTATAACCTTCTTAAGTTCCTCTATTGCTTTGTCTGTGTGTTCCTTGGCTTGTTCTGCATATTGCATGATTTCCTGCCTGATCTCTTGAAGAGTTCTGTATATTAATCTTTTGTATTCTACCTCCAGTAATTCCAAGAAATTCTCTTCCTCTGGATGATTTCTTCGTTCTTTGTTTTGGGAGCTTGCTGAAGCCACCATGGTCTGCCTGTTTATGTAATTTGATATTGACTGCTTTCTGCAAGCAATCAACAAGTTATTATATTTATGTTTGCTAACTGTGTCCTAGCTTCTTTTGATAGGCCCAAATAGGCTGCTCATGTGAGCTAGTTTGATTATTGACACCTTTGAAGCTCTAACATCCTGTCACCAGATGGTTAGATCTGTTACTAGGTATGTGAGCCCAAGAGTCCATTTACTTTTCTTGTATGGCTTCAGCTCAGGTGTCCAGGTCACCAAGTGTGCGGTGCAGGCTGTCACCTACTGCAGTCCTAGATGGGCAGGGTTGACTGGAGTAGGCACAGGTATCTGGCTGCAGTAGGGAGTCACGCACTGAGTATGGCAGGGGGCTGACAGGTGCCTGAATGTCTGGGAGGAAAGCGTGTCCCTGTTCCCTAGTGTGCATAGGCGGGTGGGTTTTGCAGCTGGACTATGGGCCCGCAACGCTCTTGGCTGTAAAGACTGGGAGGTACCACCTACTCTTGGAACCGCTGCAGGTGGCTAGGTGGCATGGGTGAAGCCACCAGTCCTCAGGTTCCTGATGCAGGTAGGTGAGGTCCCTGCTTAATGGGCAGAGTGGTGTCAAATGTCACAAACCTGCCAGTGCACCATATAGCTGATACAGTTTATGTTAGGCTTCAGGTATATACCCCGTTGTACTGCGCTAATAAGGGCCTACGCTGTTGAAATGGGCCCACACAGATCTAAGCAGGGCTGAAAGGCATTCAAAGTCCATGGACCCCTTATGCCTGTGCCTAGGGAGCTCTGCCTGCCCTGAGTTCCCAGCTTAAGGGAGCTGGCAGATTATTTTTTCCTATTTGTTAATTTGTTCCCTCTCCAAGGCTGGGAGAATAGCTCAGGGCAAGTGACGGGTGCTACTTCCGGCACAGGGGACAGAGCAATTGCTGAAGCCAGCCCGGTGCAGAGCTAGGAGGGAGCAAGTAAATGGGAGAGAGGTTCTTCCCAAACAGGGTGCTTTTTGATTCGCATGGTAGGTTAGAAGCATGTACCTATCTTTAGCCGACTGAGCACTGCTTTTCACTGGTTCTGGAGGCTTGAGCAGAATCTCTGCTGCTCAGTCTCTCCTAAATTGGAAAACGCATCCTGAACGCCACTGCTAGCCTCACTGCACACGCCAGCAGATTAGGCCTGCAGGGTCTGGCAACTCCTCGCTGCTTCTGAATCATTTCTCTCTCCAACACACGGTCCGATTCCTCAACTTTGCCTTTGATGTTCAGGGCTCCTAGACTGTCATATATAATCGACTCACTTACTTTTTCAGGGCTTTGCTGTAAGAGGGACCACCGGAAGCATCTGACTACCCCACCATCTTGGCCCCGCTTCTGCAATATGCTCTTTTAAGAAATATCTACATGGGATCAAATTGCCAACAGGAACTCGAAAGATTAGCTAGGGAACCTTACGGGGCAGTGAGTTTATGTTAATAAGAGAGGAAAAACTCAGAAAAGGAGTATGAGAATGGTTGAACAACCCAAAGAATATAATCAATGTCACTAAATTCTACATGAAGAAATAGCTGAATTGGTCATGTTTTGCTGTATATATTGTCAACAACAACAAAATTTTTTTAAAAAGGGAGGGGGGACATACCATTTAAATTATAATGATTCTCTTTTGTTGTCCAGAGAAATATTAAATGCAAGTTGGCAGCTAATGTAACCACAGGATATTCCAGTCACATATTATATTCGAGATCAATAATTTAGTGCTAATCCCATGAGCAGTAAAGTCCTGATCCCATTTAGCCTGATGTTGAAGTAAGAGTATAAATTCGTTTCTCTCCAGCTCCTACTTTTCCAAATTTACACCTTTGAGATTAACTGAACCAATATTTTACAGGCCTTTACAAATACATTAGGGAACAAAGGAAAGCATAAAATTGACCAAAAGTCACCTGTGCCTTGATCATTTTCTCTTGTTCTTGTGTTGTGGCCAGCAGCTAGGATGCTGTTTCTTTGTATTTCCTGGATCAGCACTAAATTTCTGTTCAGAAATCTCAGTCTCCCAGGAAGGGTGTCCCCAGAAATGACAATAACCAAATCCTGCAACCTTTTCCTACTTCCTTCATTGGATCTCTTGCTGCTGGGGAATCCAGATCTGTGGGCTGAATGGAAAATTCAATGTGAGTAGCACATTACCTCTAGGCCCAGATGTTGTTACTGCTCCTGTCACTCTTCTTAACACAATGCCCACAATACTGTTGAATGTGCCTTTAGTTGGTGCCCCAGAATATTTTACATCCATGGACAACAGAAACCCCTTCCTGGATCAGAAGGTGACTGGAATCAGCAAGCGGGATTGGTTGGCACGCTCATCTGAGGTGGCGAATTGAGTCTATGAAACGAGTGGACATAGGGGTGCTGCAGCAATGCAGGGATGGGCTGAATCTAGACACATCCTTCTTGCACCCTCTGAGGCACAAAATGCTAATAAGGACTGCTCTGTCTGCCAGCAAAAAAGACAAAGGTTGCAGATGACTATGGGGCAGATTCCCCAGGGGGAGGGCCCTGCACACAGCTGGCAAGTTGACTATATTGGAAAAATGATGCCCATGGCACCAGGGGGCTACAAATAGGTCCTCATAGTAATAGATATTTACTCTGGATTAGGCTTTGCATATCCTGTGAGAGACGCAAATGCCAAAAACACCATTAAGGGATTGGAACATAAGATACTGTAACAATTTGGGACATCAGGTTATATTTCATCAGATACCCCTGCCACACCATTCTTACAACCACTTAACTGTAAGTACAGTTCCTGAGTTCTGTGGGACTTTGCAGTAATTTGTCAAACCCAAATGGGGGAGGGATGCATGCTGAGGGGAGGGAGAGTGGCTGGTGTCAGAGATGGAGTGGTACAACAGCTTGGAGAATGTGGAAATGTGGGATATATTTGACCTCCGCCTCACAGGAATTGGTTTTGTACTGATTTTCATATTTGAAGTTATCTGTACAGTTGTACATTTAAAAAAATAAATAAATTTAGAAAACTTAAAGGAATGGAATGGCCCCAAATTACCAAAACCTTCTTCTTTGAAAAGACCAATAAAATATACACGTTTGTAACAGTGCAGTAAACAACTTAATATGGCCCGTTTAGCCACGCATGGTCTTGTAACCCCCACACAATAATTGGGTAGGACTGTGCAAATAAGGTGATTGTGGCCCACCAAAGGGACTGGACAGCTTGCTAACAATGCAAATAAGGTGCATGGAAACTTTTTTGGTGTGGGACCAAGAACATAAGGTATACAGACCCGCAACAAGGGGACTGGTCAGTTTTGCCATCCCGCTAGGCTTAAAATGAGCCATCCCAGAGGCAGGAAGTGGGAGATTTTACCACTACCAAGAAGAAGAAACAGCAGCAGAGCACGTCCTTTGAACCCAGGGCTCACGCACATAGAACCTCCTAGACTTAGAAGACGGAGAGAAAGAGCTATAACATTGGAGATGGCACCAGACAGCAAGAAGCAGAGGCACAGATATGGCGGCGGTAGAACTAGGAGACCAGACCAAGAATGCACAGGGTGCTTCCTGGCCCACAGAGCAAGGTGGCTACAGTGGGAGTGCCAAATTATGGAGCAAGAGAGCTCAGGGTCTTTAGACAGGAGGCTTCCTAATGGAGTAGGGTGCGCCTAGGCACTCAGTGGCAGAGCTAAAGAGCTTTGTGACACTTGCTGGAGTTGGGCAAAGGCCAGGCCAAGGGGATGAGGGAACAAGGGACCAAGGGACAGATAGAAGCCTGCCTGTGGACACTGCTGAGAAGAGGTTGTCCTGACTGAAGAACTGTATCCTGAATCATTCCCTCATCCAGAATTGTTACCGTTACTTCCCTAATCATTTGCTGCAGTGGCACTACTCAAAACGAGAAGAAACAGCTAAAGGCATCCATTAATAATTGGAACATGGAATGTACCAAGTATGAATTTTGGAAAATTGGAAGTCGTCAAAAATGAAATGGACTAAAGATCGATATTCTATGCATTAGTGAGCTGAAATGTACTGGCATTGGCCATTATGAACTGGACAATCATATGGTATACAATACTGGGAATGACAAATTTAACAGGAATGTTTCAAGATCTATTCTGAAGTACAATGCTGTCAGTTATAGAACAATATCCATACACCTACAAGGAAGACCAGTTAATATGACTATTATTCAAATTTACACATCAACTACTAATGCTAAAGAAGAAGAAACTGAAGATTTTTACCAACTTTTGCAGTCTGAAATTGATGAAAATGATCAAACAATCAAGATGCATTGATAATTACTGCTGATTGGAATGCGAAAGTTGGAAACAAAGAAGGATCCGTAGTTGGAAAATACGGTCTTGGTGACAGAAACGATGCTGGAGATCGCATGACAGAATTTTGCAAGACCAACGACGTCTTCACTACAAATACCTTTTTTCAACAACAAAAACGGCGACTATACACATGGACCTTGCCAGATAGAATACACAAGAATCAAATCAACTACATCTGTGGAAGAAGATGATGGAGAAGCTCAATACCATCAGTCAGAACTAGGCCAGGGGCAGACTGTGGAACAGATATCAATTGCTCATATGCAAGTTCAAGTTGAAGATGAAGAAAATCAGAATAAGTCCACGAGAGCCAAAATATGACCTTGAGTATATCCCACCTGAATTCAGAGACCATCTCAAGAATAGATTTGACGCACTGAACACTAATAACTGATGACCAGACGAGTTGTGCAATGACATCAAGGACATCACACATGAAGAAACCAAGAGGTCATTAAAAAGACAGAAATGAAAGAAAAGACCAAAATGGATGCAGAAGAGACTCTGAAACTTGCTCTTGAAAGTAGAGTAGATAAAGTGAATGGAAGGAATGATGAAGTAAAAGAGCCGAAGAGATTTTAAAGGGTGGCTCCAGAAGACAAAATAAAGTATTATAATGAAAGGTGCAAAGACCTGGAGTTAGAAAACCAAAAAGGAAGAACATGCTCAGCATTGCTCAAGCTGAAAGAACTGAAGAGGTATTCAAGCCTGGAGCTGCAATACTGAAGGATTCTACGGGGAAAATATTGAACAATGCAGGAAGTATGAAAAGAAGACAAAAGGAATACAGAGTCACTATATCAAAAAGAACTGGTCAACATTCAACCATTTCAGGAGGTAGCATATGATCAAGAACCAATGGTACTGAAGGAAGAAGTCCAAGCTGCATTGAAGGGAATGATGAAAAACAAGGCTCCAGGAATTGACGGAATATCTATTGAGATGTTTCAACAAATGCATGTGGTGCTAGAGGTGCTCACTTGTCTATGCCAAATGTGAAAGAAAGACAACTACCTGGTCTGACCCACCGAGTAAGAGAGCTGAGTGTCTTCAGGCAGGAGGTTTCCTGGCGGACTGGGGTGCCCCCCAAGCAATAACTGGCAGAGCTAAAGAGCTTTGTAACATTTGCCTAAGCAGGGCAGAGGTCAGGTTGAGGGGATGAGGGGCCAAGAGGCTGAGGACCAGATAGAGGTCTACTGCAGGCATGGCTGAGAAGAGGCTGTCCTGATCAGAAAACTGTATCCTAAATCGTTCCTATCCTGAATTGTAACCTGTTACTTCCCTAATAAAACCGACAACTGTGATTATGGTCTGTGAGTTCTGTGTGGCCAATGCAAGGAATTATTGAACCCAGTGGAAGAATAGAGACTGCCGTGGGAAGTACGGCTGGTGTCAAAATCGGTAAAAAGGTTGGAGAAAGAAGGTTATATCTCACCTCCACCTCACAGAAATTAGCTCTCGGCTGATATTGTTGATCTTGATTCTCTCACCTTTCCCTTGTGAATTAGACAAGGAGGTGTTGCAAGGCCCTGAAGTCATTTTTTACATTCATATTGAGAAAGGATCAAAAGAGACATGGCAGGAATAAACAATATAAGGAATTAATGGGAGAAATGACATAGATAAAACAGACAATTTTTATTCTTGAAATAAACCTACAAACCTCTTTATTTCATTAAACTTAAAATCCTGGATGAATTTATAATTTTATGATCCTAATCCTGAAAAGGCAATATAGCAAGTGCATTTTATGAGTGGGCAACAAAATAAAGACATTGTAGTAAAGATTACCAACCTACTAATCGATTTAGTATGGAAGAGTTGAGCCAACAGCATCATGATAAGCTTAAGGCATAAACATTACAAAGTAGGACACAAAATTAAGGTTATTTTGAGAAACAATATGATCATCTACATGGAAAAAGAGATTCAAGGAACTGCCTATCTGAAAGTAAAAATGCTTCCCCCAAGAAACCTCTAAGCACATTTTTACATATATCCAAAAAAAAAAAAAAAAAAAAAAACCAAACCTGTTGCCCTCAAGTCTATACTAACTCATAGTGACCCTATATGACAGAACTGCTCCCATAGGGTTTCCAAGGCTGTAATCTTTACGGAAGCCGACTGCCTCACGAGCCTCTGTATCAGACACAGATCAACCTAACCCCCGCATTAATGCGAAACCTGGGCCAGACATCCCGTATGAAGTCTATCCTGCAGGCTCCAACTTCATTCAGCCCCGTACTAAATGCCGAACCTGAACCGGACACAGCATTCATCGTAAATACCACCTCCACTCCTTACAAGTAGAGTGATCCGCAAAGACCCCGTATCCTGACAGTCGGGATAGCCTAAATAGTTGTACAAAGGCGCGCCCCTCCTGACTGACCTCAAAAGCACCGACTCCCACCTACTTGCCCCCAAAACCACCACTCCGGCACACTTCATGGGTTCTCACTACCCCACATTCACACATCTCTCTCGACTTGTTCCAAGAACAAAAAACACACCGACCTTTTTTTCTCTTGTACCACGAAGAGTTCCGAAAAGTTGGCCTCAATTCCGCGAAAAGCCTCTTCTTCTCGGTCTGACGCGCTAAATCCTTGTAAACCTACGGTGGCTGGCGAGGGTCAGAGATTTTGAAGGCGAGTAAACAGCAGCATTTCCGGTATTGCCGTATTACCATATGTCTGCGCCCAAAGCTGCATGTCTCCCTGGAAGCGGCCATACTCGAATACCGCCGTACAATAGACACACTGGCTGTTTTTGAGGCAGCAGGCAAGGACTGAAGGAGCCCTGGGTGTGCATTGGTGAAGCAACCGTCTGCTAACTGAAAGTTCCAGGGCTTCAACTTACCAGCCGCTCTGTGGGAGAAAGATGTGTCAGTCAGCTTCTGTAAAGAGTTACAGCCATGGAAACCCTATGGAGCAGTTCTACTCTGTCCTGTGTCGCTGAGTCGGAATTGACAAAGGGTTTGGTTTTTTGTTTGTTTGTTTGTGTCTTAATAGTATCACTATGAGTCCAGTCCGAATCAACAGATTTGGTTCTTTTGTTTTAGGCAAGTATAGCCTAGAGGACAGAAAGACACTGGAACTGTCCGTTTTCCTGGATTCTCTACCCTTGCCGAAAATGTATAGATTTTCAGAGACTCGAGCTTCACAAAGAAATCATGGAACGGATCAAATTGCTTTTAGCGTGTTGGGCAGAAAAATAATATGGCCGTGCCTTAAAACAATATGTTTAAAAAAAATAGAAAAAAAGTTTGGAAACAGACAAGTAGGAGTTCAAGTGTCTCTATAGCTGAGACTTGTTCCTGGGAAGAGAAAACACAAACACCTTGTAAGCAGGGCAGCACGGAAATATTGTGACCGAAAACAGTTTTTAGGAAGTGGCTTTAAGGACAAGAAAAATTTTGGAGAAACTGGTATTGTATGACAGTAGCCACCAAAGGCAGGGCAAAAAAGCAGGTGGAATGAGCTGAGGATATATTTGGAGTGGAGCACAGGGAAAAGGCTACTAACGGTGAGGCCAGTAAAAGGTAAGTTGATCACCAGGCCTGTCTTCCTAGTCTAGTCTTAGTAAGGTTGTGCTGATGAAACTCGTTCAGCATCATAGAAGTGTGCAAGTCTCCAGTGACACCGGTGGTGGCTGCACTGACACGAGTGGTGGCTGCAATGGGCAGGAATCGAACCCCATCTCCTGCAAGGAAGGTGAGAATTCTGCCATGAATCACCATTGCCCTCAATTTATTTCTCCTTCATTGCATTTTTCAGCCAGTCGTCATTATAACACGAACAATTAAGAATGGAAAATACGGATATTATCTTGAATATACGGTATTGGAGGATGATGAGAAGAAGTCATAGGGTCAACTCAAAACACAACTCATGTGTCATCCTCACACTTGGCACTAGTTCCTGTTAATGCTGTCTCAAAAATAACATTGGATCACTCCCTCTTCTCAGTCTTCATAGCTTTACTTCATTGCTCTGAATTACTGCTTAATTTGCCACCTGACCCCAACAAGTGACTATGCAACCAAAGGATTATTTAAAATTATGATATATGGGAAATTCTTGGCTCAGTGCATGAAAACACTTGTTTTCATCAAGCTACAGCTTTATGATTAAGGTCAGACACCTCTATTGTAAAAAACAGTGTGAGGGCAGTGTCTGACCTCCTCTAACTTCACAATGGGAAAGAAGAATCAAGATCAACAGCCCAAGGCTGAATCCTATGAGCCAGAGGTCAGACATACCTCCTCTCTCCACCATCTTTACCAGTTTTGACACCAACCATCGTTCCCACAGCACTCTCTACTTCTCTGCTGGATTCGATAATTCATTGCAATGGCCACACAAAAATCACAGACAATACTCATCATAACGTGGTTTATTAGGGAACTAGAAGATTACAATTCAGATTAAGGAATGCTCAGGATACAGTTCTTCCACCAGGACAGCCTCTTCACACCCATGCTCACAGGCATGCCTCTCTGCGCTTCAGCCTCTGCCCTGATTGGGAAAGTGTTACAAAGCTGTTTTAGCTCTGCCAGTAAGTGCTCAGAGGCACTCAGCTTTCTCACTCCATGGGCCAAGAAGCCCACTGTGCTGTCTCCTGCCATTCTCTCCTGCCGATCTCTCCTGCCAGTCTCTCCTACCACTGTTTCTCTGCCACTGTTTCTTGCCATCTTCAGGGTTACAGGTCACTCTCTGTCTCCTGGGTCCAGGAGCTTCTCACCACAGGAACACATCCAAACTCAGCCTATCTCTTCATTGCTGCATGTCCCCCACTTCCACTCATTGAGTGGACCAAGGCAGTCCACTCGCTGGCTCCCTTTATTTTTTTTTATTGTTGTAGTTAAATGAAGTTTACATTTCAAGTTAGTCTCGCATACAAAATTTTATACGTACATTGTTATGTGACCCTAATTGCTCACCCCGTTCTGTGACAGCACACTCCTTTCCAACCCTGATTCCCTATGTCCCTTCAACCAGCTCCTAACCCTCTCTGCCTTCCCATCTCACCTCTGGACAGAAGCTGTCACTGGATCCCTTTAACTTCCAGTCTTGGAAGGCAGTTCCTTCTGATGCGCATTAAATTTTTCTGCCTCACCGCATCCAACAGCAAATCAGTTGCTCAAAATTAAAAAACCAAAACCATCACTTTTTTGTTCCTGCAGGTTCTTCCTTCAAATGCAGATCTCTCCTGTTCTCTCAGCAGTGGTTCTGTATGTTTTTTCAAATGTAAAATCTGGGTGGGGCTCAGGTTTTCCACCTAAGCCCCCACTCTATACACAGGGCTACTGGCTTGAAACAAAAGCCTGTGTTTCTCCCAGGCAAATCCTAGTTCCCCTATTAGCATATCCAATCAAGTATTGGCTGAAGGCACAGATACATACTTTCTGTAATCTATAATACCTGATTTTCATTTCTGTTATACATTTAGGTCTGTTTTACCACACTAGGTAGGAGAAACATTCAATATCCATAGCACATTCAATTGCACACATAATCCTAAACACATAATCTTTTTAAAAAAATTCTATTTTCATCTTCTCCACACCTTGACTATCTTCCCATTCATATACATATGTCCTTGGGACTCTGGCTGGGTGGAACAAGTAGACACTGGCTTCCTATCAATCACCCTGCTTGTCAGACCTGGCTTTTGTCCCAGGCCACTCCAGCTGCAGCTTTTCAGCCATTACAGGTAACAACAACCAAAGTAGCTAAGAATCAAAAGTTTCACTTCCCAAGCCCCTTCATTCTTTCTCTTACAAATTCCATGCTTCCATGGGTCTGAAACCATTGCTAAGAATCCTACTTCTGATGCCAACTGTAAAAATGTTGCAGGAGTGATGTCTGACCTCCCCTAACCTCACAAGAAGGAAGGAGAATCAAGATCAACAGCCCAAGGTTGATTCCTATGAGACAGAGATCAGACATACCTCCTCTGTCCACCATCTTTACCAGTTTTGACACCAACCATCCTTCCCACAGCACTCTCTACTTTTCTGCTGGATTCGATAATTCATTGCAATGGCCACAAAGAACTCACAGACAACACTTATGATAATGGGGTTTATTAGGGAAGTAAAAGGTTACAATTCAGGTTCAGAAATGCTCAGGATACAGTCCTTCCATCAGAACAGACTCTTCACAGCCATGCTTGCAGGCACGCCTCTGAAGCCTTCAACCTGTGCCCTGATCAGGCAAGTGTTACAAAGCTCTTTTAGCTCTGCCAGCAAGTGTTCAGATGCACTCAGCTTTCTTGCTCCATGAGCCGAGAAGCCCGCTGCACAATCTCCTGCCTTTCTCTCCTGCTGGTCTCTCCTGCCATTTTCTCCTTCCACCATTTCTCTGCCACCGTTTCTTGCCATCTTCAGGGTTACAGCTTTCTGTGTGTCTCCTGGGTCCAGGAGCTTCTCAGAGCAGAAATCCTGGGTCCAAAAAAATACATTCTCTGCTCCTGGTCGTTCTTCCTTGGTGTTGGTATGATCCTCTCCTTCTCACTTCTGGGATGGCTGACTTCAAGCCCAGTGGGATGACAAAACTGACCAATCCCTTTTGTGGGCCACAGTTGCCCTATCACACAGTCCTGCCCAATCACCTGGGTGGGAGTTACAAGACCATGGTGAGAAAGGCTACACAAAAGCAATGCATCGAACTGCACCTATAAACTCAATTTCTCCTCCTCATCGCACTAGGACTAATCAAAAGAATGATAATAACTCATTAATTGCATGTTTGTCAGATGCTGTTCTAACTACTTTCCACAACCACCCTATGAGGCAGATAATTATTTTTAAAGAGAAAATGGAGACACTGGTAAGTTAAGTAACTTGCTTGAGGTCATACACCTGGGTTGTGAAAGGGACCGAGGCCATGGCGACAGATGAAATGTGATCTTTACTAGGACCATGAGGATCCTAGTTGTGGGAGCAGAGACGGTGTGTACCAGGCATATGTATATACCGAGACTCCTTCACCTGGGATGCCAATCTTTGAGAGGTGAGTTGAGCACCTGGTCTGCAGGGCTCAAGGCAGGCCTGGCCGTGCCATCCTGGGATCCTGACTGATGAGTTCAGGAAATGGAATGATCTAACCTAGTGTAATCTAGCATCAGGATTCATGTAACTTCTGAGGGATAAGAATCAGAATGAGCACAAAGCTGATACTTATGATATGGTGGTCAGACATACCTCTGCTCTCTTCCTTACCATTTTTGACAACAGCTGTTCCCTCCACAGTACTTTATACTTCTCTCCTGGCTTGGATAATTAGTTGCAATGGCCACACAGAACATCCTCTCCGTTATGTGAAGCACATAAAACCAAAAACCAAACCTATTGCTAGGGAGTTGATCCTGACTCATAGCAACCCTACAGGACAGAGTAGAACAGCCCCATAGGGTTTCTAAGGAGCATGGTGGATTTGAACTGCCAACCTTTTGGTTAGTGGCTGAACTCTTAACCACTACGCCACCAGGGTTTCCCAGGAAGCATAAAGATGAGGTTGAATGGCTCCCCTGAGGTGGAGAGAAAGTCCCTCCCTTCATCAGTGTAGGACAGCTGCCAACCAGAACAGCTCTCTCAACTGCTCTCAGCCGTGCACACAAACAGGCCCTTCTCCACCACTCATGTGACCTCTGGCAGACTTCCTTTGAGCCCCCTCGGGACAGGTTTCCTCTCAGCCTCCCTTGGAAATTGCAAGAGGATTATCTCCTCTTGGCAATTAGTCCTGCCTCCCTTTAAGTCTTAGGGTTATAGCTCTCAGCAGAGCCAGGGCATCAGCCATTGCCAAAGGCAGACCAGCTTGGTCCCACACTACTGTTTGATTTGATTGGTCATCCACCTGCATGGCCCTAGGGTGCAGCTGCTACCCGTTTACTAGGCACCTAGCTCTCTTGGTGACCTATTTCCAGGAGGTACCCAGGTACACTCCACTGGCTGACTCACCCACCATCACTCTCGGCCAATCTTATGGTTCCCACTGCTCATATGGCTGCTTCCGTTTCTCTGCTGCTCAGCTCTGCTATGCTTGCTGCCACTTCTCTGCTGCTGGGCCCCGTTCTTTTCCTCTACTTCTCTCCTGAATTTGATAATTCATTGCAAAGGCCATAAATAACTCACAGACAATACTTATGATTATGGGGTTTACTAGAGAAGTAATATATTTATTCAAGTGGTAGTTGGAAAATATGGCCTTGGTGATAGAAACTATGCCAGAGATCACATGACAGAATTTTGGAAGACCAATGATTTCTTCATTGCAAATACCGTTTTTTCAACAACACAAATAGCAACTATACACATGGACCTCACCAGATAGAATACACGGGAATCAAATCGACTACTTCTGTGGAAAGAGACAATAGAAAAGCTCAATATCATCAGTGAGAACAAGGACAGGGGCTGACTGTGGAATAGACCATCAATTGCTCACATGTAATTCAAGTTGATGAAGAAAATTAGAACAAGTCCATGGGAGCCAAAGTATGACCTTAGTATTTCGCACCTGAATTTAGAGACCATCTCAAGAATACATTTAATGCATTGAACACTAATGACCGAAGACCACATGAGTTGTGGAATGACATCAAGGACATCATACATTAAGAAAACAAGAGGTCATTAAAAAGACAGGAAAGAAAGAAAAGACCAAAATGGATGTCAGAAGAGACTCTGAAACTTGCTCTTGAACAAAGAGCAGCTAAAGCAAACAGAAGATATGATGAAGTAAAAGAACTGAACAGAAGATTTCAAAGGGCAGCTCGAGAAGACAAAGTAAAGTATTATCATGACATGTGCAAAGAGCTGGCAATAGAAAACCAAAAGAGAAGAACATGCTCGGCATTTCTCAAACTGAAAGAACTGAAGAAAAAATTCAAGCCTCAAGTTGCAATATTGTAGGATTCTGTGGGCAAAATACTGAACAACGCAGAAAGTATTAAAAGAAGATGGAATACACAGTCACTGTACCAAAAAGAATTGGTCGAAGTTCAATCATTTCAGGAAGTAGCACATGATCAAGAACCGATGGTACTGAAGGAAGAAGTCCAAGCTGCACTGAATGCATGGGTGAAGACAAGGCTCCAGGAATTGACGGAATACCAGTTGAGATGTTTCAACAAACAGATGAAGCGCTGGAGGTGCTCACTCGTCTCTGCCAAGAAATTAGGAAGACAGCTACCTGGCCAATTGACTGTAAGAGATCTAGATTTATGCCTATTCCAAAGAAAGGTGATCAAACAGAGTGTGGAAATTATCAAACAATATCATTAATATCGGATGCAAGTAAAATTTTGCTGAAGATCATTCAAAAGTGGTTGCAGCAGTATATGGACAGGGAACTGCCACAAATTCAAGTTTGATTCAAAAGAGAACAAGGAATGAGAGATAACAATGTTGATGTCAGATGGATCCTGGATGAAAGTAGAGAATACCAGAAAGATGTTTACCTGTGTTTCATTGACTATGCAAAGACATTCAACTGGGTGGATCATAACAAATTATGGATAACATTGCAAAGAATGGGAATTCCAGAACACTTAATTGTGCTTGTGAGGAGCCTGTACATAGACCAAGAGGCAGTCATTTGAACAGAATGAAGGAATTGTAGGGTAATGCTATTCAGCTATATGCCTCTCCTCCTAATGGGGGCAGCTTTGCTCATCCCCGAAGCCTGCTGGGGATGAACTTGGGCTAAGGTACAAGGCTAGGGGTGGCATGATTGGGCCGGTGGCCAAGGCTGAGGAACACCTTATCGACAAAAAGAAAAACATCTGGGCCTAGATGTGTAGTCCCTGGAGGTGCTGGCCACCAGGGACTTGGGAGAAAAACAATAAACCTGAGCCCCAGCTGGAATTGTATATAAGCTTGTGTCTCTTGCTAGGCAGTAGCAGAGTGCTACTCTGGTCCAGCTGCCACCTTGGACTGTCCTGTACATAAGTCCCCCAAGTAAACCATATGTCTCGATTGCTGGTTCCAGAGTCTTTCTTTGGTCTCTTGGCTATGTGGCCAATCCTGGGTCCAGATGCCGCTGGGTTGTTACTCAACAGGAAAACTGCTGTGGTTTAAAATCAGGAAAAGTGTGTGTCAGGGTTGTATCCTTTCACCATATTTATTCAATCTGTATGCTGAGCAAATAATCAGAGAAACTGGACTATATGAAGAACGGGGCATTAGGATTGGAGGAAGAGTCATTAACAACTTGCAGTATGCAGATGACACAACCTTGCTTGCTGAAAGTGAAGAGGACTTGAAGTGCATACTGAAGAAGATCAAGGATGACAGCCTTCACTATGGATTACACTTCAACATAAAGCAAACAAAAATTCTCACAACTGGACCAATAAGTGACATCATGATAAATGGAAAAAAGATTGAAATTGTCAAGGATTTCATTTTACATGGATCCACAATCAACACCTATGGAAGCAGCAGTCAAGAAATCAAAAGATGTATTGCATTGGGCCAATCTGCTGCAAAAGACCTCTTTCAAGTGTTAAAAAGCAAAGATGTCACTTCAATGACTAAGGTGCACCTGACCCAAACCATGGTGTTTCCAATGGCCTCATATGCATGCGAAAGCTGGACAATGAATAAGGACGACTGAAGAATTAACTCCTTTGATTTGTAGTGTTGGCAAAGAATACTGAATATATCATGGACTTCTAAAAGAATGAACAAATCTGTCTTGGAAGAAGTACAGCCAGAATGCTCCTTAGAAACAAGGATGGTGGGACTTCATCTCACATAGTCTGGACATGCCATCAAGAGTTATAAGTCCCTTGAGAAGGACTTCATGCTTGTTAAAGTAGAGGGTCAGCAAAAGAAAGGAAAATCCTCAAGGAGATGGACTGACAGAGTGGCTGCCACAACGGGCTCAAGCATAACAACAATTTTGAGGAGGCACAGGACCAGGCAGTGTTACTTTCTGTTGTACGTAGGGTCGCTATGTGTTGGAACTAACTTGATGGCACCAAACAACATTTGAATAGCAAATCAACCAATCCTTGCAACGTGCATAAAATAGACCAATCACAGTGCAGACTGCAGTCCAACCAATCACATTTGGCAGAATTACAAATCTATGGCCAGAAAAGCCATAATAAGGGAAACTCATTGCACTGCACTTGCCATGACAGGATGTGCAGTGTGGGGTTTACAATTAACCTTAGTTAAAGTAATTTGGTCTTTGCCCTCAGTTCCTGAGAGATACCATTAAAAGCTTGTAATATCCTGAGTAACTAATGTACCTTTGTTATCTAGGGCAATACCTGGGGGCTTTTAATAATGAGTGCGTGCTGTCCAAGTCAGAAAGACCACCTCATAGCTTGATATCTGCTAAACTTAGGGAGTGTGAGGGAATAAGTAATGATTCAATCACCTATGCCTATGCAATGAGGCTCCAGTCCTATGTAATGAAGCCAATAAAAGCTCTCCATATGTGGAAGTTCAATGCATTTCCTGGTTGGTGAAACACATCCATGCACATGGAAGGGTGTGGTGCAGTGAATTACTTAATATGGCCCTAGCTGTAGTCTTTGTAACTGCTACAAAAATGACTGGGTGGGACTATGCAAATGAGATATTTGTGCTCCACCAAGGGGATTGGATAGCTTGCTTATAATGTAAGTAAGGTTCATGGCACTCTTGTGGGAGTGAGACCATGCAAATAAGGTGTATGGAACCCTAACAAGGGGGTTCGTCAACTTTGCCATCCCGCTAGGCTTAAAATAAGCCATCTGAGAGGCTGGAAGGGAGGATCTCACCAATACCAAGAAAGAAGAGTCACGAGTGGAGTGTGTCCTATGGACCTGGGATCCCTGTGCCGAGAAGCTCTTGGAACCAGAAGACCGAGAGAGAGAGCTGTAACACCAAAGATGGCAAGAAGCAGCAGCAGAGAAATGGCGGCAGGATATTGGCAGGAGATGGTGTGGTAGGCTTCCTAACCCACAGAGTGAGAAAGCTGAGGGCCTTCAGACAGAGGATTGCTGGTGTCGTAGGGTGCCTCAAGGCATTTGGTAGAGCTAGGTTTGCTGAGCTAGGTTTGCTAAGCTAGGGAGCAAGAGAGCTAAGCACCTTCGGGCTGGGGCTTACTGGCAGAGTGGGATGCCTCTGGGCACTTATTGGCAACCTAAAAGAGCTTTGTAACACTTGCCTGAGCAGGGCAGAGGCCAATCTGAGGGCCAGAGAGAGACCTGCTGAAAAAATCGCATGGCAAAGGTGTCTGACCTCTTCCACCAAACCTAGCTTCACCAAGTGCCTCGAGGCACCCTACTATGCCAGCAAGCCTCCTGCCCAAAGGCACTCAGCTTTCTTGCTCCATGGGTCGGGAAGACCACTACGCCATCTCCTGCTGGTCTCCTGCCAGTTTACTGTCAATCTCCTGTGGTCTCCTGCAATCTCCTTGTTCTGCTGCCACCATTTCTCTGCAGCTGCTTCTCGCTGTCTCTGGTGTTTAGCTCTCCCTCTCTGTCTTCTGTGTTAAAACATCTATTCTCTTTCAGCATCTCCTTTTAAGCCTAGCAGGATGGCAAAACTGACTAATCCCCTCGTTAGGGTTCCATACAGTTATTTGCACAGTCCTACTCAGTCATTTGCGGAGAGTTACAAAACGTGGCAAGAAAAGCCATATAAAATGATCCACCATGCTGCAAGCCACCTCCTGGCTTTTCTGACCATAGTTCTTTCATACTTGGAGGATAACGTCCCTCTCCCAATCATTTTACCAGTCCAAAACAGTCATTAACAATTAGTCCTTCAGAAGGACAAAAGGTTTTTAAGAGTGAGGTTACTCAGGTAACAGCCATTCAGTTCTGCTGCATGTATCCATCTAATCTGGTCAGGTTCTCCAAAAGTTTGTCTCATCTTCAAGTTTTCTGATAAAATTTAACTGACAGATTATTCCCTTGCTCTGAGTCTCTCTCAATTTATTAGCATAGCAAAATCTTTGACTTTAGGTTCAGCCACTGTACTACAGTCAAGCAGCTCCTCCCACTTAGTACACTCTTTCACATTACTGCTTCCACAATTAAAGTTTTTCCAAACATAATTAACCCTATTAACAATCAACACTCACAACTGAATCATATAATCCTGTCAGCATCTTCCACGACCCTCTCTTCTGCAGACCCATCAGGAAAACAGGAATCTATTCAGTGGGGATCCTCCCTTGTCCCCCTCACTGAGTGTAAGTATACCCACGAAAGCATGTAAACCAGGCACTTCATGCCTTTATCTCCTCCCATTTTAGATAGCCAATGTTTAAATTGCCAGTCCGTATCAAACCAGTACTCTGAGGAGACAAGCATGTTCCTTAGTCTTGAAGAATCTTCTGTTCTTGTTGGAACTTTGAGCATCTGCATCGATAAGCAAAGTCTATTCCAGAGCAAGCCATCAAATTGCAGCAATTTACACCAGCTCATGTTGTCAAATATATTTCTCTTCATTTGGTCAGGTCAGCTCATCCCTAGCCATCCAACCTAGGTCACAAAGGGTACCAGCCGTAAGATTGGGAGTCGACACACACCTCCCAGCATTTCAGACTAGCCAGCCTCTTCTCTCTCCCTCATTCCCAGCCCCATGTGCTAGGTCAATGGGCATCACCTGAAAGCTCAGGAGTCCACACATCTTCCTGCACTCTTGACCAGCTAGACCTTTCTCTCTCTCCTCTCTCTTTCTCTCTCTCATCCCTAGCCCCCTGTGGGCTAGGTCAACAGATGCCAATGGTACATGACTAAACTTAGCTCATCTCTTCATTGCTACACTTCCTCCACTTCCACTCATGGAGTGGACCCAGGTGGTAACCTGAGGCAAGCATACCAGGCTTTCTACTCACCATTTCCCTTTAACTTCCAGTCACAGAAGGGGGTTTTACTGATGGGAACTGACTTTTCCTCACTCAATGCATCCAATGGCAAACCACTTGCTCAAAATTCAAAAAGCAAAACAGTCCCTTTTATTTTTGCATGCTCTTCCTTCAAATGCAAATCTCCTGTTCTCTCAGTAGTTCTAGGTAGTTCTGCATGTCTTTTCAAATGCAAAATTCCTAGGTAGGGCTTAGGTTTTTGACCTGAGATTTTCAAATCTATACACAGGGCTACTGCATTCAAACCAACAGCTGTGTTTCTTATGGCAAATTCTAGTTCCCTTTTAGCATATCGAATCAAGTATTGGCTGAAGGTGGAGTTACATGCTGTCTGTAATCTATAATACCAAATATACATTTCTACCATACATTTAGGTCTGCTTTACAACACGAGGTAGGAGAAACATTCAATATGTGTGGTACATTCAAATAAACACATAATCTTTTTTTCATTTTTTCCTATACAAACATTTATACATACATTGTTATGTTGCTCTAATTGCTCTCCCCATACTGTGACAGCACACTCCTCCTTTCCACCCAATTCCCCATGTCCATTCAACCAGCTCCTAACCCTCTCTGCCTTCCCATCTCACCTCTGGACAGAAGCTGCCCATTTAGTCTCTTGTATCTACTTGAGCTAAGAGGCACACTCCTCACGAGTATCATTTTATGTCCCACAGTCCAGTCCAATCCCTGTCTGAAGAGTTGGTCTCGGAAATTGTTTTAGTTCTGGGCTGATAGATAATCCAGGGGCCATGCTTTCCGGGGTACCTCCAGTCTCAGTCAGACCATTAAGTTTGGTCTTCTTACTAGAATTGAGTTCCGCACCCCACCTTTCTCCTGCTCCATCGGGGGTTCTCTGTTGTGTTCTCTCTCAGGGTGGTCATTGGTATGGTAGTGGGGCACCATCTAGTTCTTCTGGTCTCAGGCTGATGAAGTCTCTGGTTTATGTGGCCCTTTCTGTCTCTTGCGCTACTACTTTCCTTGTGTCTTTGGTGGTCTTCATGCTCCTTTACTCCAGGTGGTTGGGACCAATTGATGCATCTTAGATGTCCACTTGCAAGCTTTTAAGACCCCAGATGCCACTTACCAAAGTAGGGTGCAGAACATTTTATTAATAAGCATTGTTATGCCAATTGACCTAGATGTCCCCTGAAAGCATGGTCCCCAGACCCCTACTCCTGCTACTTTGTCCCTCAAAGTGTCAAATAAACACGTAACCATTTTTAAAACATTCCAGGTTCATCTTCTCTACCACTTGACTATCTTACCATTCATGTGCATATAGCCTAGGTCCTCTGGCTGGGTAGAACAAGAAGACTCTGGCCCCCTATAAATCATCCCGTTTAAGTGGTCTGGTCCTTGCCCCAACCCACTCCAGATGTGACTTTTCTCCACTCAGCTGCAGCATAATTTTCCTTTCAGCCATTGCAGGTAACAAAAACCAAAGTAACCATCTAAGAATCAAAAGTTTCACATCCCATGCCCATTATTTTTTTCTTTTACAAAGCCCCATGCTTTCATAAATCAGGAACCATTGCAGCAAATCCCACTTCTGACACCAACTGTGAAAATGATGTGTCAGAGGCATCTGACTTTCTCTAACTTCCCAAGGGGGAAGGAGAATCAAGATCAACATCCCAAGGCTGATTCCAATGAGGTACAGGTCAGACATACCTCATCTCACCAGCCCTTTTTACCAATTCTGACACCATCTGTCCCTCACATGGTGCACTCTACTTCTCTGCTATGATAATTCATTGCAATGGCCGTACAGAATTCACAAACCATACTTATGATTATGAGGTTTATTAGGAAAGAAAGAGGTTATAAGTCAGGTTCAGGAATGCTCAGGATACAATTCTTCAATCAGGACAACCTCTTCTAAGCTATTCCTGCAAAAAAGCCTCTCTCTGGCCCTCGTCTCCTTGTCTTGGCCTCTGTACTACTTGGGCAAGTGTTAAAAAGCTCTGTTAGCTCTGCAGATAAGTGTCCAGAGGCACACCACTCCGCCAGTAAACGTTGGCCTGAAACTGCCCAGCTCTAGTTCCACGAGATGGTAAAACTAGCTTTGGAGGCATCCTTCTCCACCAGCAAACCTCCTGCTTGAAGGCATTCAGCTTTCTCACTCTGGGGGTCAGGAAGTCCACCTTGCCATCTCCTGCCAGTTTCCTGTCTATCTCCTTAGGTCTCCTGGTTCTGTTGCTGCCATTTCTTTGCCACTGCATCTTGCCATCTATGGTGTTACAGCTCTCCCTCTCTGTCTTCTGTGTTACAGATCCTACTCTCTCTCTCTTTCAGTGTCTCCCTTTAAGCCTAATAGGATGGCAAAATTGGCCAATCCCCTCATTAGGGATCCATACACCTGTATGCATGGTCCCACCCACTCGTTTGGTGGGAGTTACAAAACCATGGCTGGAAATGTCATATAAAATCAATCCATCATACCACATTTGCCTCAGGCACAGCTGAGAAGGTGTCCTGATCTAAGAACTGTATCCTGAGCATTCCTGAACCTGAACTGTAACCTGTTACTTCCCTAATAAACCTTGTAACTGTGAGTTTCATCTGCGAGTTCTGTGTGGCCATTGTAATGAATTATCAGACCCATCAGAGAAGCAGACAGTGCCATGGGATAGACAGTTGGTGTCAGAAATGGTAAAAAAGCTGCAAGGTGGAGGCATGTCTGATCTCTGCCTCATAGGAATCAGCCTTAGGCTGTTGATGTTGATTCTCCTTCTCCCTTGTAAAGTTAGAGGAGGCCAGATGACACCCCTGCCATGCCATTTTTACAGAGGGTAGCATGCTCTTTGGGACATAGACCCTTCACGTTGGGAACCCTCCCAGACCTGGTACTATGCATCTTTGTACCTTCTTTTGGTATAATAAGGCTGTATCCCTAGGTATAGTACTTTCCATAAGGCCTGGTTGTTGTTCCAATAAATTATCAAACCCTAGGGAATAGTGGTGGAACCCAAGTGCTGCAGTGGTTAAGAGCTAGTAGAACTCAGCAGGTTAGAAATGAGGTGGCTTGGGACTCCTAAAATGTGGCTGGTATCCTGAGGGGTTAAAGTGCATACAGCCAAATTTATATTAGGCAAGTCAGAAGTAAGGGAGCCCAGGGTCACCCCAAGCTCATGACTGGCATCCTAAAGGTGTCATAGGAAAATCTCGAACCTGTAGCCAGCAGGTCAGAAGCAAGAGGAACCCCAGGGATTCCCAAGCTTACAGCTGGCATCTGAAATCTTAGGCTGAAATATGGTGTCTGCGGTGTGATTACTTTTGTGTGTGGCCTTTCTAGCCATGGTCTTGTAACTTGCACCCAGGTGAATGTGTGATAGAGTAATTGTGGTCTACCAAGGGGATTAGTCAGTTTTGCCTTAAAAGAGCCAATTTCAGAGCAGAGAGGAAGATCCTACTACTACCAACAAAGAACAGCCAGAAGCTGGTGCTGGGAGGCTCCTGGGACCAGGAGACAGAGAGAGAGGGATCTGTAACCCTGAAGATGTTGAGAAGCAGTGGCAGGAGAGACTCAACAGCAGGAGACAGCACCATGGCTTCCCGGCCCACAGAAAGAGAAAGCTGAGTGCCTTTGAACAGAGACTAAGGGCCAGGGAGAGGCGTGCCTGCAAGCACAGCTGGGAAGAGGCTTTCCTGATGAAAAAACTGTATCCTGAGTGTTCCTGAGCCTGAATTGTAACCGTTACTTCCCTAATAAACCCCATAATTGTGAGTACGGTTTGTGAATTCTGTGTGGCCATTGCAGTGAATTAATGAACCCAGTAGAGAATGCTGTGTGAGGGACAGTTGGTGACAGAATTAGTAAAGATGGTGGAGAGGGGAGGCTTGTCTGGCTACCGCCTCATGGGAGTCAGCCTTGTGCTGTTGATCTTCGTTCTCCTTCCCTCTTGTGGGGTTGGAGGAGGTCAGACACCGCCCACAAGTTGTTTTTACAGTGTCCTTTTAACTTGTGACATCAGACCTAGCTCTGAGTAGCTAGGGTCAGAGAAAGAAGTGCTGCATGGGTGGCTGGTGTAAGAAATGAACAGCAGTGAAAAATGAGAATTTGGATTTAATTTCATGATTATCCTCATAGTTGATGTCAGAATAGTGGGGATTCTGAGATTTCCTCACATTTAGATTCACAGGATAAGTGGAGGGCATGGTTGGTTCGGCATGCATTTCTGATTCTTTGCTAGAAAGTGTCTGCCCTGTGAATGCATTCTGTTATGGCGTGGGGTGGAGAGGGGAGCAGTAATCCAAGCTTTAGGGCAGAAATGTTCAAAATAAAGTGTGCAGCAGTGTGGTGCAATGAATTACTTAATATGGCCCTACTAGCCATAATCGTATTGTCTGTGCCTCCTGTGTGGCCATTGCAATCAATTATTGAACTCATCAGAGAAGCAGAGTGCCATGGGAGGGAACTTTGGTGTCAGAATTGGTAAAGATGTCGGAGAGAGGACGCAAGTCTAACTTCTGCCTCATAGGAATCTGCCTTGGGTTGTTAATCTTGATTCTTCTTCCCCCTGGTGAAGTTAGAGGAGGTTGGACACCTACGCCACTCCATTTGTACAGAGGCCAAAAGCCTCACTCCAAGCAAAGTCAGAAGGAATGATCAAGATAGAAGAAATCACGTCTTATATAAGCAGGTCACAGAGGACACAGGACATTTGAGATGGTGGCAATCCTCAAAGGGTTCACCTCCAAGACAACCCAAAAGGACTTCACCTCCTACCATCTCCTATCCTCTCCTCCATTCTTAGACACTAAGGTTCCTGCCCTACTTTCTGTTTTACTTATTCTGGGGATACTTCTCCTTTTCTACTCTGTCCCCTTTATATTCAGTTATTGAGTGTCTCTAATCCCACATGAAACAAATTCCTAGGGGAGAATTCCGTTCTGTAAACTGCCTTCAATGAACCATTTACTTCAATGATAAAATACTATTTGATTAGTTCATTAGCTCAATTATTCACTTTCCAAATAAATATATAATTAGATGTTTTGCTGTGTCCTGGGATCATAAAATCATGTATACCAGTGTTGTCTGATGTAATTTTCCAGGATGATGGAAATATCTCAGTATACACATTCCAGCCATAAAGAAAGCCAGAAAGTCTTGCTCATTGTTTGTGCTGTCCAGTTGGGTATACACTAGTCACACATGGCTACTGAACACATAAAATATGGCTAGTGCAACTAAGGAACTGATTTTTAATTTTATTTTTAAAATTTAAATAGTCACATTATAACTATAAAATTATTTATAATTTACTTGGGTATAAATACTCAGAAAAACTGTGAAAGAATTTAAAATAACTTGGGATCACAAATTATAAATTTCTTGATAGTCACAAAAACTATCAAGGGATTTATAATCTACTTGGGGAGATAAGGCATGGACATTACAAAATAACTGTATCCTAGGCTGCTTAAGTACCATTAAAGAGTCCTCACCCTAAGAGTCTGTGGGTGGTGCAAAGGTTTAATGCACTTGGCTACTAACCCAAAAGACTGGAGGTTGCAGCACACCCAGAGGCAACTCAGAAGAAAGGTGTGGCCTATCTACCTGTTAAAAATAGCCATGGAAAACCCTAGGGAACACACTTCTACTCTCACACACGCGGGGTCACCATGAGTTGGAATTAACTCAATGGCAACTAGATTTTGACAAGAAATTGTCACAAGAAGTTTTCAGCATTTTCCAATTCCTAAAACTTCTAACTAAACACTTTGTACCAATTATTTCATGTCTATTTCACCTAATGTAGATATTGCATCCTTTGACTAGATTAGCTGGAGTGTAAAGATCCCACTTAAATATGATTCAACTCAAAACTCTCTGCAAGAGAGTATGGGCTTCTTTTTTATTCACCACTGTATCCTTGACTCCTGGAAACAGGGCCAGGTAAAAGGAAGTATGTGACAACTATTCATTACATTAATGAATAGACTTAATGTAAGACTACTGTTTAATAGGTCCCTCTGCATAATATAAAGTTCTATTATGTATGGTAGACAATCAAGTTTTTGGTTAATCCTTCAGTGTGATCTGGGGAAAATGAACTGATATACATGTGCCCCATATCTCACCAATTCAGTATTGCACCTTTCCCACCAACCAACTCCTATGTGGTTTTGCATTTATAACAACATTCCAGATACTTATGATCTTTTCTGTTTTAAAAATTCACAGTATTTATTTCCTTCACAGAGATTAACTCAGACTTTCATTGTTTAACTGGCACAATAGAACAATTGATGTGTATGTGTTTGTGTTAACATCAGAGCATGTTTTGGTATCAAAGCCTGTATTTATGTAGGATGTGCACATCAGGCTTTCTTAGTCTCTGCATTCATATAATTTCCCTCAAGATACTCTTTGTAGCCACACAGTGAGGTGGAAATTTTGGTTAACGCCCATCCCCAGTGAATGCATCTGAGTTTATCCTACAGGTTTTGTGGGGCATAAAATAAGATGTAATTGGACACTGAAGGTACTACCACATTCATGGTATTCATAAGGATTCTCTCCTGTATGAATGCTCTATTATCTCCTGCGGGTTCACATCTAGCAACAGGCTGTCCCACGAGGACTACATTCTTATTAGTTAGGAGCCCACTGAAGGTTACTGATGTCTGCACTGCCACAGAAGGCATTTGTATAGTCACTGTATTAACAGGGCTTTTCTCCTGCATGAGATCACTGGTTTGTGATGAGCTGTGGAAGGGTCTTCCATCTTTATTGAACCTACATGTTTCTCTCTTTTATGTGAATAAAAATTGGAAGCATAGGCAAAAGTTTGTCCATACTCATTGCAGCCAGACGGTGTCTCTCGTATATGAGATCTTTGATGTACAATGAGCTTTTATTTCCTTGCAAAGGTTTTCCAACATTCACTGCACTGAAAGGGTTTCTCTCCTGTGTGAATGTTCTGAAGTCTATTGAGATTTCCCTTCTGGCTGAAGTCTTTTCCACATTCACTACATACATAGGGTTTCTCTCCAGTATGAGTTCGCTGATGAGTAATAAGAATTCCTTGCTGGTTGAAGCCTTTTCCACATTCACTACATATGCAGGGTTTCTTTCCAGTATGAGTTCGCTGATGGATAATGAGATGTTCTTTCTAGTTGAAGGCTTTACCACATTTACCACACACACAGGGTTTCTCTCCCGTATGAGTTCGCTGATGAACAGTGAGATCTCCTTTATGGATGAAGCCTTTTCCACATTTAGTGCATACATGGGGTTTTTCTCCCATATGCATTTTCTGATGATTATTCAGCAATGATTCATAACGAAAGGTTTTGTCACATTCCATGCATTCACAAGGTTTTTCTCCTGTATGAATTTTCTGATGTACAGTGAGCCTGTACTTTTTAGAGAAGGCTTCTCCACATACACTGCATTTATGGGGTTTCTCTCCTGGGTGACTGGTCTGATGACAATTTAGCGAAGACTTCTAGATGAAGGCTTTCCCACATTCACTGCATACATGTAGTTTCTCCATCTTTTGAGTTTTCTGGTGCTTAATGAGTTGGGACTCAGTGGTGCCGGATATCTGATTCTCTGGGAATTTAGATTCAGTATGAAATCGCTCATGGTTAGCATGGAGAAAAATTTTCTCACCTCTGTTAAGTTCAGCAGAGTTGTTTATTTCATAGCCTCTGCTTTGGTTGATTAACATTAAACTTGATTTCATAGTTTTTTCATGTAAGTCAAACATACCATGATTTGCCTTAAAGGAAAATGGCTTTTGTGCTGATGAACATTTTCTGATGCATTATGTTCATCTCATTGTTCCATTCTGTCCACTTTACTTTCACTTTGCCAGTGCTCAGGAAGGTGATCATCAACTTCCCAGATTTCTACGAAAAAAGAGAACAATGAATCTTTCATCTCCATTAGGAATAAATTGATTAAAAAACGCTTTGATGTAAGGTGGCTCTTTAGTGGCAATGCTATGGTATGAGTGTAAATAAAACTTGATGTTTAATGTTCCTTGCACACTGGTAAACACACAATAATATACAAAACCCAAACAGTAAAAGCAGTTAGTATAGAAACAAGGACAGATCATACATAACAAATAAATACACTTTTAGCTGCTTCCTAAAGAAGGCCTTAAGAAACTTGTAGAGACTGTAAAATACACATATGTCACGATGAACCGCAGACCACAGAGGCTGGAGGGCTATTGGTTCCAAACTGGTGAAGGAAGGTTCATTCATTCTACAAATCCTCATTGAATCACTGAATGACAAATACACAGCAGGCATAGTTGGGTTTGTGAAGTGCGGGGTAGTGGATTAACTAATATGGTCCTTCTAGCCATAGTCTCTGCTGCTCGTCTGTGGTGGCTTGCATGTTGCTGTGATGCCAGAAGCTATGCCACTGGCATTTCAAATACCAGCAGGGTTACCCATGGTGCTCAGGTTTCAACAGAGCTTCCAGATTAAAAGAGACTAGGAAGAAGGACCTGGTGGTCTACTTTTGAAAAAACTGGCCAGTGAAACCTTTTGAATAGCAGCAGAACATTGTCTGAAGTGCCTGAACATGAGCCCCTCAGGTTGAAAGGCACTAAAAATACGATCAGGGAAGGGATGTCTCCTCAATATAGAGTCAATCTTAATGAAATGGATGGACTAAAGCTTTCAGGACCTTCATTTGCTGATGTGGCAGGACATAAACTGAGAGCAGCTAAAAACATCCATTAATAGTCAGGACACAGAATGTATGAAGTATGAGTCTAGGAAAACTGGAACTCATCAAAAATGAAACGAAACACATAAAGATCAATATTCTAGGCATTAGTGAGCTGAAATGGACTGGTATTGGACATTTTGAATTGGACAATCATATGTTCTACTATGCCAGTAATGACATATTGAAGAGGAATGGCATCACACTCATTGTGAAAAAGAACATTTCAAGATCCTTGTGAAAATGGAGGGTATGGCGTCTGACTTTGTATAACTTCACAAGGGGGAAGAAGAACCAAGAATAACAGCTCAAGGCTGATTCCCATGAGGCAGAGGCCAGACATGCCTCCTCTCTCCGCCATCTTTATCAATTCTGACACCAACTGTCCTTCCCATGGCACTCTCAACTTCGCTGTTGGGTTCAATAATTCATTGCAATGGCCATGCAGAACTCATAGATAACACTCACGATATGGGGTTTATTTGGGTAGTAACAGGTTAACATTCAGGCTCAGGAATGCTCAGGATACAGTTCTTCCATCAGGACAGCCTCTTCCCACCTGTGCTTTCAGGCACACCTCTGTCTGGCCCGAGGCCTCTGCTCTTGCTCAGGAAAGGGTTACAAACCTCTTTTAGCCCCTACTGGTAAGTGCCTAAAGGCACCCCACTCTGCCAGTAACCCTCGGCCCAAAGGCACTCAGCTGGGAAGCCCACTGTACCATCTCCTGCCAGTCTCTCCTGCCGCTGTTACCGCTTCTTGCAGTCTTCAGTGTTAGAGCTCTCTTGCTCTCGGTCTCCTGGTTCCAGGAAGTTCTCAGCACAGGGATTCTGGGTCCAAAGGACATGCTGGCTCTTCTTTCTTAGCGGTGGTGGGATACTCTCTCTGCTCTGGAACTGGCTCCCCTTCAAGCCCAGCAGGGTGGCAAAACCAACCAATCCCCTTGGTGGGCTACAATGACCTTATTTGCACAACCCCATGCAATTATTGTGAGTTACAAAAACCAGGGCTAGAAGGGCCATATTTAGCAATTCAGTGCACTGTAATCCTGAAGTACAACACTATCAGTGACAGGATAATATCCACACACCTACAAGGAAGATCATTTATACAACTGTTATTCAAATTTATGTACCAACCACAAAGATGAAGAAACTGAAGATTTTTACCAACTTCTGAAGTCTGAAATTGATCAAACATGCAATCAAGATGCACTGACAATTACTGGTGATTGGAATTTGAAAATTGGAAACAAAGAAGGATCGGTAGTTGGAAAATATGGCCTTGGTGATAGAAACAATGCCGGAGACCACATGATAAAATTTTGCAAGACCAACGACTTCTTCATTGCAAATACCTTTTATTCAACAACATAAACGGTGACTATACACGTAGACCTCACTAGATGGAGTACACAGGAATCAAATCAGGGGATGATGGAGAAGCTCAATATCATCAGAACAAACCAGAGGCTGCCTGTGGAACAGACCAAAAGTTGCTCATATGCAATTCAAGCTGAATCTGAAGAAAATTAGAACAAGTCCATGAGAGCCAAAATACAACCTTGAGTATATCTCACCTGAATTTAGAGACCATCTCAGGAACAGATTTGACGCACTGAACACTACAGACCAAAGAACACCAGACGAGCTGTGCAGTGACATCAGGGACATCATACATGAAGAAAGCAAAAGGTCATTAAAAAGACAGAAAAGGCCAAAATGGATGTCAGAAGAGACTCAAACTTGCTCTTGAACAAAAAGCAGCTAAAGCAAACAGAAGATATGATGAAGTAAAAGAGCCGCACAGAAGATTTCAAAGGGCAAAGTCAAGAAGACAAAGTAAAGTATTATAATGACATGTGCAAAGACCTGGAGTTAGACAACCAAAAGGGAAGAACATGCTCAGCATTTCTCAAGCTGAAAGAAGTGAAGGAAAAATTCAAGCCTCAAGTTGCAGTACTGTAGGATTCTATGGGCAAAATACTTAACAACGTAGGAAGAATCAAAAGAAGATGGAAGGAATACACAGAGTCACTGTACCAAAAAGAATCAGCCAACGTTCAACCATTTCAGCAGATAGCATGTGATCAGCAACCGATGGTATCGAAGGAAGAAGTCCAAGCTGCACTGAAGGTATTGGTGAAAAACAAGGATCCAGGAATTGACGAAATACCAACTGAGATGTTTCAACAAACGAATGCAGTGCTGAAGGTGCTCATATGTTTATAGCAAAAAATTTGGAAGACACCTACCTGGCCAACCAACTGGAAGAGATCGATATTTGTGCCCATTCCAAAAAAAGGTGATCCAACAGAAGGCAGAAATTATCGAACAATATCATTAATATTACACACAAGTAAAGTTTTGCTGAAGATCACTCAAAAGTGGTTGCAGCATACATCAACACGGAACTGCTAGAAATTCAAGCTGGATTCAGAAGAGGACATGGAACGAGGGATATCACTGCTGATGTCAGATGGATCTTGGCTGAAAGCAGAGAATACCATAAGATATTTACCTGTGTTTTATTGACTATGCAAAGTGCAGTGTAATGAAATTACTTAATACAGCCCTTGTAGCCATGGTCTTTATGACTCACACACAATGACTGAGTGGGACTGTGCAAATAAGGTATATGGAAACTGTGATGGTTGGGCTTACGTGCTAGACCATGATTCTCAATACTGTATGGTTGTCCTACATACATCCTCTATGTTGAGGCAGGATTGGCATAGGGTGTGTCTTGGGTCGCAGCCTTGCAGAAGGGCATGACTCATGTCCCACCTTTACTCAAATTATGCCCTTCCCTGGGGTGTGGCCTGCACCTAAGATATATGTGTGAATGACCTGGCAAGGCTCTCTTTTCTGTGCATCTGGATCCTGCATCTGGTTTGTGATCAACTGACCTCCTGTTCTTGCGACTTGAGCTAGAGGCCTGCTGTCTGACCTGCTGATTCTGGGATTCACTGGTCTCCATCATTTGACCTGATTTGCCAGCTTCCACAGCCTTGTGAGCCAGCAGCCTGTGGTCTGAACTCTGGTTTCCATTCATCAGCCCCTGCAGCCTTGTGGGTCAGAAGAAGCCCATGCCTGACCCAGGGATTTGAGACTTGGCAGCCTCCCTGACCGTGTGAGCCATTTCCTTTATATGGTTCATGACTTCTGTTATATTGCAGCAAATTATGGAACCCAAAGACAGGAGGGAGAGTACTGAAGGGAGAGGGAGTAATTGATTTTAACATTAGAGGTGATGCAGTGGTACAAGTGTTTGGAAAAGCTGGACACTTAGGATATCTTTAACCTCCACCTCATAGGAATCAGCTTTGTGCTTATCCTTATAAAAGAAATTATTCATTTACAAAGGCATTCAACTGTGGATCATAACAAATTATGGATAACATGGCGAAGAATGGGAATTCCAGAACACTTAACTGTGCTCATGAGGAACCTGTACAAAGACCAAGAGGCAGTCATTTGAACAGAACAAGGGGGTACTGAGTGGTTTAAAGTCAGGAAAAGTGTGCATCAGGGTTGTATCCTTTTACCATACTTATTCAATCTGTATGCTGAGCAAATCCTCCTAGAAGCTTAACTATATGAATAACGGGGCATGAGCATTGGAGGAAGACTCATTAACAACCTGCAATATGCTGATGACACAATCTTGCTTGCTGAAAGTGAAGAGGACTTGAAGTACTTACTGATGAAAATCAAAGACTACAGCCTTCAGTATGGATTACAACTTAACATAAAGAAAACAGAAATCCTCACAACTGGATCAATAAGCAACATCACGATAAACGGAAAAAAGACTGAAGTTGTTGTCATGGATTCAATTGTGTCCCCCAAAAATATCTGTTAACTTGGCTAGGTCATGATTCTCAATATTGTATAATTGTCTACATTTTGTCATCTGATGTGATTTCCCTATGTGTTGTATATTCTATCATTATGATGTAATAAGATGGATTAGTGGCAGTTACATTGATGAGATCTATAAGATTAGATAGTGTCTTAAGCCCATCTCTTTTGAGATACAAAAAAGGGAAGTGAGCAGAAAGACATAGAACCTCATACAACCAAGAAAGCAGCACCAGGAGCACAGCGCGTCCTTTGGACCTGGGATTCCTACGCCGAGAAGCTCCTAGTCTAGGGGAAGATTGATGACAATGACCTTCCTCCAGAGCTGACAGAGAAAGCCTTCCCCTGGAGCTGATACCCTGAATTTGGACTTGTAGCCTATTGGACTGTGAGAGAATAAATTCCTCTTTGTTAAAGCCATCCACTTGTGGTATTTCTGTTATGGTAGCACTAGACGACTAAGACAGTTGTCAAGAATTTCATTTTACTTGGATCCACAATCAGTGCCCATGGAAGCAGCAGTCAAGAAATCAAATGATGCATTGGGCAAATCTGCTGCAAAAGATCTCTTTAAAGTATTAAAAAGCAAAGATGTCACTTTGACGACCAAGGTGCACCTGACCCAAGCCATGGTGTTTCCAACTGCCTCATATGCATGTGAGAGCTGGACAATGAATAAGGAAGACCGAAGAAAACTGATGCCTTTGAATTATGGTACTGGCAAAGAATATTGAACATACCATGGACTGCCACAAAAATGAACAAATCTGTCTTGGAAGAAGTACAGCCAGAATGCTCCTTCGAAGCAAGGATGATGAGACTTTGTCTCACGCTCTTTGGAAATGTTATCAGGAGGGACCAGTCCCTGGAGAAAGACAGCATGCTTCATAAAGTAGAGGGTCAGCAAAAAAGAGGAAGACCTTAAGGAGATGGACTGACACCATGATTGCAACAATGGGCTCAAGCATAACGATTGTGAGGCTGGCACAGGACTGGGCAGTGTTTTGTTCTGTTGTACATAGGGTCATTATGGGTTGGAACTGACTCTACAGCACCTAACATCAACAGCCATAGTCTGTGTAACTTCCATCAAATGACTGTGTGGGAATACGCAAATGAGGTGCTTGCAGCTCACCAAGAGGATTGGACAGTTTGCTAATAATGCAAGCAAGTATCTTTGTGGGGCACCCTTGTGGGGGTGGTACAATGCAAATAAGGTGTATGGAATCCTAATGAGGGATTGGTCATTTTTGCCATCCTGCTAGGGTTAAAATAAACCCTCCCATTGTGGACAGGGGGACCTTACGACCATCAAGAATGAAAGAAGAGCCAGGAGTGAAGTGCATCCTTTGGACCTGGGATCCCTGTGCTGGGAGTCTCCTGGACCCAAGAGAGAGAGAGAGAACTGTAACACTGGAGAGAATGGAAGAGATGGTGAGAAGCTGCGGCAGCAGAACCAGAAGTCCGGCAGGAGACCAGCACGAGAGGGCGCAGTTGGCTTCCCAGCCCACAGAGTGAGAAAGGTGAGTGCCTTTGAGCAGGAGCCTTGCTGGTGGAATGGGGTACCTCTGCACACTTAGGTAGCTTGGTTTACAGACCCAGGGAGCTAGATCTGAGTGCCTCTGGGCTGAGGCTTACTGACAGAGTGCAGTGTCTCTGGGCACTTACTGGCAAAGCTAAAAGAACTTTGTAACACTTGCCTGAGCAGGGCAGAGGCCAAGAGCTGGAGAGAGGTGTGCCCGTGAGCACAGCTGATAAGAGGCTGTCCTGATGTAAGAATTGTATCCTGAGCATTTTTGAACCTCAATTGTAAACTGTTACTTCCGTAATAAATTCCATAATCGTATTATCTGTGAGTTCTGCATGGCCACTGCAATGAATTATCTAACCCAGCAGAGAAGTGCCATGGGAGTGCCATGGGATGGACGATTAGTGTCAGAATTGGTAAAAATATTGCAGGGTAGAGGCATGCCTGATGTCCGCCACACAGGAATCAGCCTTGGGCTGTTTATCTTGATTCTCCTTCCCCCTCTGTAAAGTTAGGGGAGGTCAGAACACAACCTCATGCCATTTTCACAAGTATGTTTAAAAGAAAAGGGAAAAGTTTGGAAAAACACGGGAGTTCCAAGTGTCTGTATAGCAGGGACAGGCAACTGGGAAAATAAAAGGGGAAAAGCCCGTAAGTGGACAACCACGGAAATCTTCCGACTGAAAATGGCTTACAAGAAGTGGCTTTAAGGGCAGAAAAACGTTTAGATAAGGTGGTACTGAAGTACAGTGACCATCACAGACAAAAGAAAAGAGCAGATGGGATAAGCCTAGGTTATATTTGGACTGGAATATAGGTGAAAGTCCATTAAAAGTGAGGCCAGTAAAAGGCAAGTGGCTTGTCAGGCCTTTCGTCCAAGTCTTAGTCTGCAAGCTCCACTGAAACCTCTTCAGCATCTCAGAAACATGCAAGTCTCCATTGACAGACAGGAGGCAGCTGCACTTGAGCTGCACTGGCCAGGAATCAAATCTGGGCCTCCCACATGATAGATAAGAATTCATCCACTGAATCACCACTGCTCTCAACTTATTTCTCCTCCATTCCATTTCACAGTCAGCCATCATTATTGTACAAGCAATTAAGAACGGATCTTTTGGGAATTATCTAGAATATAGGTTATTGGAGGCTAATGAGAAAAGGTCAAAGGATCACCAAACACAACTATGCGTCATCCTCACACTCCCAACCACTTTCTGTAGATGCTATCTCCAAAACAACACTTGGATCACACCCTCTTCTCTGTCCTCATTGTTTTACTTAATTTCTCTGAATTTCTACTTCATTTCCACCTCACTGTCCCTACCAAGTGAATTTGCAACCAATGAACAATTGAAAAGATTAAACATTTTGGTAAATGGGAAAACCTTGGCTCAGTGTATGAAAACCCTTGTTTGTCATCAAGCTATAGATTTACAATTAAGGTCAGATATACCTATTTTCTCCATTCCTTCTCCTCTTCTCAATAGTACTGTGGTGATGTTAGTTCCTTTATGTGGTCTTTTGATTTGGTTCTTTGGAAAAACAGCTTGAGAGATTTTTCCCCTAAATCCGGAGGAGTTATCTTTGCACCCCAGAGGATTTCTACCCCAGAGGATTTGTTCCTCTTGTCCATGTTGATTCACGTCCTGGGTAAACAAGCTGTAAACAACTTGGTTTGATACTTTTGGTCCAGTCCTGGGCTGCAGCCTGCCTGTGATTGCTATACACCTTTCAGGAATTGGTCAATAGACTATGCAAACAAAGTGTCTGTACCCTACTATGTAAAGGAAGTGTCTATGGCCTACTAAGAGGGGATTGGTCAGTCCGTGGCCCTGTTGGGAGGTCCATGCCTTGAAGTTGATGAGGAGTTTGTGTATATATACAGCTAACCCCATAGAGGTTTTTTTAACAGAAAGCAGCAGGAAGAGACACAGCAGGAAGAATTAGAAGGAAGAAAAAAGCAGAGAGATAACCTCCTAAAAGAGCTGTACATGGGTCAAAGACTGTAATACTGAAAATAGTGACAGGCCCCAAAGAGGCCCAGTGGCTGAGACAGGTTGGAACAGTCCTTACGGCGGAGTCCGTGGTGAAAGACAACAGGGCCTGAACAGAGCTGTCCAGAGAGGGCCAAAAGGAGCCTCTTCTGAAGCCTTTCCTAATGGGGCTGAGAACAGGCCTGCAACGACAAGAGGAGCTGAGAGAGCTATCTTGCACTGAAGAAGGGAGACTTTGCCTACGTGCTTCCTGATCCTGATCCCAAGGTGTACACTATTACTTCCTTAATAAACCACTTAGTTATGGTCTGTGAGTTCTGTATGGCCACTGCAATGGATAATCGAACCCAGCAGAGACGTAGAGAGCCATGGGGAGGACAGCTGGTGTTAGAATTGGTAAAATGGTTGGAGAGTGGAGGTATGTCTGACCTCCACCTCATGGGAAATCAGCTTTGGGCTGATCCTGGTCATTATTCCCCCGGAAGTTAGACAGGTTCTAATGCTACTACTACTTCTCCTAATACTTTACAGGCACAGCAGGAACTCTGTATCTCGGGTTCTGCATTCATGGATTCAACCAACTGTGGATCAAAAATATGAGAAAAAAAAGTTACTTTGTTGCTGACGTGTACTGTGTAGTTAGGCCTATGACGCTGCGTCTGTGCTGAACATGTACAGACAATTTAAAGTATATGGGAAGGATGTGTGTAGGTTACATGGAAATTCTACACCATTTAATATAAGGGACTTGACCATCCTCAGATATTGGTATCCATGGGGGGTCCTGGAACTAATCCTCCACGGATACCTAGGGACAACTCTACTAATAACAAGAACAATACCTTTGTTGATTGTCTGTTTGCCAGACACTGTTTTAACTACTTTCTACAACCACTCTATGAGGCAGATAATTATCTTAAAGACATAGTCAAGACACAGGTAAGTTAAGTGCATACAACTAGGGAATGGCAGGGCAGGATTCAAACCCAGGCAGTTGTGACTTTAGAACTCACTCCTAACCACTATGTAATGATACGGCCTCTCAGCCCAGAAGGAACACAGTATATGGAGACAGGTGAAGGGTGATCTTCACTGGGACCATGAGGGTCCTTGGTTTGGAAGCAGAGGCTGTGTGTACCGGTGTTGGTAAACACTGATAGGTACAGTACTTTCAGTGAGCTCTATGAGTCATTCTAGCAAATTATCAAGAAATTAACAGGAGTTTCTAGATCAGAATTGAGTCCACTGAAGAACTTTAAGCTTGCTGCTAGGATGTTAAAGGGGTATTTGTATATGGTGATAAATGAAGGAGGCCTGTGGGTCCACAGACTTATGGATGGCATCTTGAAGGGGTAAAGGGAAAACCTCAACTCTGTAGCCAACAGGTCAAAAGTGAGGGGAGCTTTGTTGTTGTTGTTAGGTGCCATTGAGTCGGTTCCGACATGTACAACAGAACAAAACACTGAACCAGTCCTGTGCCATCCTCACACTGTCATGCTTGAGCCCATTGTTGCAGCCACTGTGTCAATCCATCTTGTTGAGGGTTTTCCTGTTTTTCGCTGACCTTCCATTTTACCAAGCATGAGGTCCTTCTCCAGACTGCTCCCTCTTGAGAACATGTCCAAAGTATCCTTGCTTCTAAGGAGCATTCTGGTTGTACTTCTTCCAAGACAGATTTGTACGTTCTTTTGGCAGTCCGTGGTATATTCAATATTCTTCGCCAATACCACAATTCAAAGGCATCAATTCTTCTTCGATCTTCCTTATTCATTGTCCAGCTTTCACATGCATATGAGGTGACTGGGTCAGGCGCACCTTAGACTTCAAGGTGACATCTTTGCTTCTCAACACTTTAAAGAGGTCTTCTGCAGCAGGTCTGCCCAATGCAATGCATCTTTTGATTTCCTGACTGCTGCTTCCAGGGGTGTTGATTGTGGATCCAAGTAAAATGAATGAAATCCTTAACAACTTCAATCTTTTCTCTGTTTATCATGATGTTGCTTATTGGTCCAGTTGTGAGGATTTTTGTTTTCTTTATGTTGAGGTGTAATCCATACTGAAGGCTGTGGTTTTCGATCTTCACCAGTAAGTGCTTCAAGTCCTCTTCATGTTCAGCAAGCATTTGTAGCCATATAACGAGGTAAAGATTTTTGCTCATCCCTATTTCCCAGTACAATGTATGAGTTTATCCTATGTGTTTTGTGTGCCATAAAATGTGATATAATTGAACACTGAAGGTACTACCACATTCACTGCATTCATAAGGATTCTCTCCTGTACAAATTCTCTGTATTTCAGAGGGTTCACATCTAACAACAGGCTGCCCTACGTTCCTATTTGTTAGGAGCCCACTCATGTTTACTGATGTCTGAGCTGCCACAGTAGGCATTTGCATAGTCATTGTATTAACAGGCTTTTTCTCCTGCATAAGATCACCAGCATGTGATGAGCCTCGCCTTGCTGTGGAAGGGTCTTCCACCTTGACAGAATCTACACATTTCTCACTTGTGTATTTTCTTTTATGTTTAACAAGCCAACACATGGAGGCAAAAGTTCTTCCACACTCACTGCAGCTATACGGTGTCTCTTCTTTATGAGATCTCTGATGTACAATGAGCTTTCGCTTTGTGTTGAAGACTTTCCAACATTCGCTGCATTTAAAGGGTTTCTCTCCTATGTGAATTCTTTGATGTTCAATGAGATTTGACTTCTGAGAATAGAAGTTTCCACATTCACTACATAAAAAGGGAGTCATTCTTGTGTGAAATCTCTGATGCCCTATGAGGCAAGACTTTTGAATGAATTCTTTACCACATTTACCACAGACACAGGGTTTCTCCCCAGTATGTATTTGCTGATGAGTAATGAGATTTCCCTTCTGGATGAAGCCTTTTCCATATTTACTGCATGAATAAGGTTTCTCCCCAGTATGAGTTTGCTGATGAACAGTGAGACCTCTTTTATGGATGAAGGCTTTTCCACACTCACTACATATATAGGACCCTCCTCCAGCATGAATTTGCTGATGAATTCCGATATCTGCCTTCTCAAAGAAGCCTTTTCCACATTCACTGCATATACAGGGTTTCCCTCAAGTTTTCTGGAGTCTTTTCAATGCCGATTCCCAGCGATAGGCTTTGCTACATTCCATGCATTTATATGGTTTTTGTCCTTCATGAGTTGTCTGATAATGTTCAGTTAGCTTAAACTTTTTAGAGAAGGTTTTCTCACATAGGCTGCACCTCTATGGCTTCTCTCCTGTATAAGTGATCTGATGATCAGTGAGGAAAGACTTCCTGATGAAGGCTTTCCCACGTTTACTGCATACATGCATTTTCTCTACTTTGGGAGTTTTCTGATGCTTAATGAGTTGAGACTCAGTGCTGTTGGATTTTGACTCTCAAGGAATTTCTTTTCAGTACAAAATTGCTCCTGGTCATCATGGAGAAAGGTTTTCTCATCTTCATTAAGCTCAGCAGAGTTCTTCATTTCATCACTTCTGCTCTGACTGACTGCCGGTAAAATTGACTTAACAGCTTTGTCATGTAAGTCAAACATACCATTATTTTCCCTTAAAAGAAAATGATTTTTGTGCCTATGAACAATATTTTCCAATGCACTACGTTCATAGCATTGTTCCATCATATCCACCCAGCTTTCGTTTTGCAAGTGCCCAAGCAGATGATCATCAACTTTCTGGATTTCTAGGAAGGAAGAGAACAATGAATCCTTCCATTGTCTTCAGCTGGAATGAAGCCATTTAAAAAAATGCATTGATGTGAGGTAGATCTTTAGTGACAACCCTTTGATATGAGTGTAAATAAAACACCATGCTTAAAGTTCCTTGCACACTGATAAAATTACAATAATATAAACTACAGTAAAAGCAGTTAGTATAGAAAGAAGGTTAGATAATACATGATAAATAAACACACATACAGCTGCTTCTTACATAAGGTGTTACAAAACATGCAGAGACTGCAATATACAAGCAAGTCACTGTGACCTGCAGTCCACAGAATATGGAGGGAACTCTTGATCCCAATTGGTGAAGGACAGATTCATCCACTCTACAAATCCTGAGTGAAAGACAACTATACACCAGGCATAGTTGGATATGTGAAGAATTCAGAATGAACACTTGGGAGAAAATAATTTTCATACAAACATAGTAAAGTTGTTGGGGATACACAAACATATTCCTTACATTTATGAAGCCTACATGCTAGTTTTGTAAACCACTGAAAAACAGCAAAGAAAGCCATAAAGAAAAGTAGCTGCAGATTGTGGAAAGTGGTTTTCATGAGAGGGCTAGGGAGAGATGAGGGAAATGAGGATACATTTTGAAGTAGGGGAAGGGTCACTGATGAATTCATTATTGTCGGGGTGGGGTAAAGAAAGTGAAAAATAAAGGGTTGCTGCTAAGTATTTCACTTGATTCATGGGGTAGCAGTGTCTTTTAATTAGATGAGGAACAGCACTGAAGTACAGAATGTTCAAGAGAACATTCTGAAGTATATCAAATTCAAGATGGTTATTACATATCCCAGTATAGAAATGAAACAATCTGACAGATGCATAAATCTTGAGTGTGTTGACTGGAGGTAAAAATTCACCAAACTTCAGTATTTAACTATGATTTAAGAACAGAGAATAGAATAAGATAAGAGAACACGTACATTAAAAGAAGATGAACACCAAGATTTTAATCATTCTAACATTTAGAGCTTTGGAATTAGAAAAGTTCACCAAGGGACTAAAGTGAATATGATCGTAACACTTACAATGAACTAGGAGAATGATTAGAATAAGTGTGGGAGTAAGAACTCAATTTGGCTTTTGTCCCCTTAAGACAGCCCTCGGAATTTTCCAGCAATCAAGGTGCCTTTGATTTCTAAAACTTTCAGGCAACACTTTAGAATGTGTGCAAATGAGTGTGGGCCACACAGATATTCCTGGCAACTAACCTCAAGAGGCGAGGGGGCATGATGCTATCAATCATGCATATCCATTTTTTCACTCGATGACGCTTATGCAATGAGGCCAAAATCATGACCAACAAAATGTCATGAAGCCAACAAAATTTCATGAAGAAGGAAGTTCTGGGCTCCCTGGAATGCTGAGAACATCCATGCATGGGAGAGTGTGGACGTCCCTGGAGACAATGGACATCTTCTACTGGGACCTCTCCCAGATCAGACCATGCCTGAGATGTCTCTTCATTTGTATGCTTTCTGGTTATAATAAATGGGTAACTGTAAGTAATGGTAGTTTCCCTGCATTCTGTGAGCCCTTCTAGAGAATTAATGAACCCAAAAGAGGCAATGGCCCAGCAGGGCTGGCATCTGCCCATTTGGCTGTCAGAAGGACAGAGTCATTCTAATTTATAAACTATGACACAGCTTAGGGTGGCTAATTCAGCGATGAGTTCTGCAAGCAAGCAATAAGAACCGTCCTTCTAACTAATGTATTTTGACTTGGCTCAGGACAGCCAGGGCACAGAGGATCCAGGCCCAGGAAGCTAGGGAGAAGAAGACCTGGCACCAGGTGTCCAGGAGATGAGAGGACCTAGTACTGGGCAGTGAGGGAGAACAGGATCTGGTTCTGGGTTGCCAGGGAGGAGAAGGTGCCACATGGGTGGCTTGCAACAACAACAATAGAGACATGGGAAGGTGGGAATTGGTTTCACATTGATCCATCTCACAGTTATCAATGAAGACAGGATTTGCCTTACTTGCTCACTTTTTAGTTCAGTTAGCACAATAAATATACAAAGGAATTCAATTAAAGTAGTGCAGTGCAATAGGCTCCTTTACATAGCTGCAGTGGGATGGGTTTCTTATATGTGGTCTTTCTGGCCCTGGGTTTATAATTCTGAAAAAAATGACTGGCTGGGCCACAATTATAAAAGGGAGTGGTTAGTGTACTATGCAAACAGGGTGCACAAAACTACCCAATAGGACTGAGTGTCTTGCTTATATAAGCAGCCAACCAGACAGAGGTTTTCAGAAAGGCATGGATAGAGAGAGGAAGGGAATCTCCTAAAAGAGCAGTAACACAGGTCAAGAGCTGTAACACTGAACACAGTGAGACACGGCGCAACATGGCTGACTAAAGGAGTGAGAGACAGCTGAGCACCCTTGGGCAGTAGACTTGCTGACAGGGTGAGGTACCTCTGTGCACTTGTTGGCGGAGCCAAAAGAGCTGTACCACTTGCCCAAACCAGACAGAGGCCCAGCGAGACCTGCAGCAGGCATAGCTGAGAGAAGTGCCCCCTGCCTGCAGGCACGGCAAGAGAAGGAGCTGAGAAATGTCTTGGTTAGAAGCTTTCCTGGTTTAAGATCTGTGTCCTGTCTCCTGAGTTGTATCCTGTTACTTCCAAGTTGATCCCAATCCCGAGTTGTAGCCTATTACTTCCTTAATAAAACACATAATTGTAACTATGGTCTTGAGTTCTGTGTGGCCATTGCAATGGATTATCAAACTCAGCAGAGGAGTAAAGAGTGCTGTGGGAAGGGGGAGGGCAGCTAGTAATAGAAATGGTGAAAATGTTGGGAGAGTGGAGGTATGTCTGCCCTGCACCTCACAGGAATAAGCTTTGTGCTGATCTTAATTCTCATCCCTTCTCTTGAAGACAAGGTCACACACTATTAGAATACAATTGGCATCATGAACAGGATTACACTGATCTTACCAGGATTGCCTGTGGAGCCTTGACAGGTCCGTCTGTTACTGGGAATAGGGGAGAGAATCACCCAGTCTGACCTTAACTAGGATTCTCTCAGGAGCCTGTCCAATGACTGACCTTCACCCAGACTGGTGAGGAGGCCTACTCGGTCTGACCTTTACCTGGATTGCATGGGGAGCCCCGCCCTATCACAAGGGCTGGCCTACATGAAGGACAAAAACACGGAGGATTTTGGGGGTCCTTCTGATCAATGAGAGCCAAGAAGGGGAAGTGAGTTCATCCTTGGACATGGGGCCCTTGTGTTGAGACCCTTGCAGACCTGGGTAAGAACAGACATGGAGCTGCGATGAAATGGAAGAAGTGCCTACGATGTGACAACAAGCTTTGGAAACGAGCAAACTTGGACAGCAGCAGTAGAGTGTAAAGGCTGAACCGCGACCACGACCTGTAACACTCTGAGTGACAGGGCACATTGAGCAAATGGCCACTGCAGAGGAGAGGCCACCCCGAAAGGAGTTCTGCACCAAGAGATGTCATGAAGCCAGCCCAGAGTTGTAGCCAGCCTGGAGTAGATAGAACCGTACAAGAACTGAAACCATACAAGAACTATCCTGGAGCCTGCCAGGAGAAGGTAGGAGCCAGCTGAGAAGAGCCCACTGAGTGACGTCGCAGAACAGTTCCTGCTTAAAAGGTTTCCTGGTTGATGAGAGTGAACATCTGTTCCCGAGAGCGTAAGCAAATGCCCTTGAGGTGTTGAGCTGATGTGCAGGAAACCCTCTTGGACCTTGTCCTATGCCTTTCTTCCTTTATATCTTTCTTTATACTCCTCTGTGTTATATTAAAAGTTGTTATTGCAGATATGGTGTTTCTGTGATGTTTCTGTGATCACTGCAATGGTTTAACAAACCCAATAGAAAAAGAGAGTGCACAGGAAGAATGTCTGGTGTCAGAAATAATGTAAAAGTGGGGATGCTGGGCTATATTTGACCTCTGCCTCACAGGAGCCATCTTTGCATGGATTCTCATACTCAAAGTGATCATTTCAGTAGACATGAGTTATGATCTGGTTAATGATAGAACTCAGAATGCAGAAGGTTAAAAATGTTTTTTCTAGTTAAAAAATCATCAGGAAGAGCAGAGACTTTAAAAGAGGAGAGCCCTATATGTAGGAAACATCCAAGGTAACTGCTGGAGGGCTAGGATTTCAGAGGTACAGTACTAAAGAACAACCTAAGCTGATAAGAGTTTTCTGGCCGGGAAGAGGATCCTAGCTCCTTGTAGATATTGGGAACTCATAGGAAGTTTCATCAAGAAGAGTAAAACACATAGAAAAAGTCTATGTTAGACAATTCCAAGGGAGAAGTCAATTTGACAGTCTCCTCTAGGAAACATATGGAGCTTAACTCATTAGAATGAAGGAAACTTTAAAGGGTTAGGGGAACAAATGAGAAAATGGAAATCAGAACCTTTGGAGAACATGAGAATAGGAGAAAAGAGAAGCTAAGGAAGCAGAAAAAGTCACAATGAGAGACCAGTTTACTTTGGGGGCACAACATCCAAGGTAGGGTTACATGTTAGGAAGTGAAATCAGTATTTCCCAATGAAGGAGGAAGGTACTGTACTCAGTAATGAATTTAAAGTTCTCATTTTGGAGACAGGTCTAGAAGGTGGAATTTCATAGCAAGGAAGGTAGAGGGATAAGAAAAAGGGAAAGATTTGAGAATGCTGGGAAGAAGAAAATTACAGAACAAAAAATATGAAGATGTAGATCAAATAAATGGGGATCTGATCTCAGAAGAGATAAAGAAGTATATATTTCTCAAAATTCCTAGGAGGAGAAAGAGGTCTCACATGGGGAGAGGGATACCTGGAAGTACTTTTGTGTATCCTCAGACACTCCTCACACATGTGAGTCCTTCTCTCACTAGAATGTGACTTCTACAGCCTTCCCCTCTTCCCGCTTTTCGCTCGCTCACCTGAAAAGTTTCCACTATGGCTTTCATCTAATATAGTCCACAGTCGTTCTCCTCGTTCCAACTTGAAGAGCGCATCTGGTTTGCCAACTTGATACCCTATTTATGGGAAATCACAGAATCTTAGACAAACCAAATTGGCGTTGGGTTTGTGAAGACTGCAGAATGTTACATTTGTGAAAAAACAATGTTCAAACCCGGGCTTCAAACTGGTTCATTCTGGTTTGAACCCCTGCTGAGAATTTGCATTTCTAACAAGTTTCTAGGTTATGCTAATGATTCCACCCCCAAATATAATAAATCAGAATCTATATTTTACCAAGATCTCCAGGTGATTCTTGTGTATAATAAATTTGGAGAACCACTGTCCTACTGGTGGTTCTCAGAATTGGTCCCTAACCAGCAGCATTAGCATCACCTGGTACACTGCAATGGCTCACTTTTATACAGCTTTTCTCACCATGGTCTTATAACTCCCACCAAAAGACTGGGTGGGGCTATGCAAATGAGCTGCTTGTCACCCACCAAGGGGATTGGATAGTTTCTTAATAATGTAAATAAAGTATCTGCCACCCTTGCGGGGATGGGGCCATGCAAATAAGGTATATGGAACCCTAACAAGGGGATTGGTCAGTTTTGCCATTCTGCTAGGCTTAAAGGGACACACGGAGAGAGAGAGAGAGAGGAGCTGTAACATGGAAGACAGAGGCAGCAGAACCAGGATAGAGAGGTAGAGCTACAACACTGGAGATGGCAAGCAGCAGCAGCAAAGAAACAGCAGTAGCAGAGGCAGCAGAACGAGGAGATCGGCAGGAGATGGTGCAGTACACTTCCTGGCCCTCAGAGCGCGAAAGCTCAGCACCTTTTGGCAGGAGGCTTGCTGGCAGAACGGGGTGCCCCCAGGCACTTGCCAATGGAGCTAGGCTTGCTGACACATGGAGCCAGAGAGCTGAGTGTATTTGAGCAGGTAGCTTCCTGGCGAAGCGGGATGCCCCCAGGCACTTATTAGCAGAGCTAAAGATCTTTGTAACACTTCCCTGAGCAGGGCAGAAGCCGACCAAGGGGCCGAGGGCTAGAGAGGGAGGCCTGGCATGGGCACAGCTGAGAAGAGGCTGTCCTGAGCAAAGAACTGTGCTCTGAGTCACTACTGATCCTGAATTGTAACCTGTTACTTTCCTAATTATCCCCATAACTGTGAGTATGGTCTGTGAGCTCTGTGTGGCCACTGCAATGAATTATCGAATCCAGCAGAGGAGAGTGCCATGGAAGGGACAGCTGGTGTCAGAATTGGTAAAAAGGTTGGAGAGAGGAGGTATGTCTGACTTCCACCTCATAGGAATCAGCTTTGGGCTAATGCTGGTTGATGGTGATTCTTTCTCTCCCTCATGAAGTTAGAGAAGGTCAGACACCTCTACCATGCCATTTTTATACCTGGGAACTTGTTACAAATGCAAATACTCAGCAGGGGTTCAAACTGGAATGAACCGGTTCGAAGCTCTGATTCAAAGGTACAAACCAAAAGTTTTTCTCTCAGGAGTAGGGAGTGTATACCCGCTCATCTAGGGGCACAGAGTGGACTGAGAATCTACCACTTCAGAGCACCACAGGTACTCCCAAGCATTGAGCAGGTGAGAAAGGAAAGGTGACTGACTAGGCACCCTCTGACACAGGGGAGTTGTCCTCACCTGTGGACACCAGGTTGTTGTAGTTCTCTAACAACACGTCCCTGTACAGGTCCTTCTGAGCAGGGTCCAGGAGCTGCCACTCCTCCCAGGTGAACCCCACAGCCACGTCACTGAATGTCAGTGATTCCTGTAATAACAGGGTTCCATTTCATGAAGTGATTTCCTTTTGATGATATGGTTGAAATTCGAAGAAAGTAGTTCTGCTGATTTCTTCTATATACACTGCAACTACATGTCTAATTTTTTTTAACACCTTGTAAGAGACTCAAAATCTTAACAAAATATTCTGTATTTGTGTATTCAATCATCCATCCATCATCAAATTAGAACTTTCTATAATGAGAAGCAGTGAAATCCTCTTACTAAGCTAGAAACATCTCACATTCACACATGTACACGCATACAAATGTGTGGATATGTATATGCATCTGTATATATGTGGATATAGGTAAGTGTACGTGTATACATATATGTATGTGTGTAAGTATGTATATGTATTTGGCTACCTATATGCAGTCAAGAAATCGAACGACGCATTGCATTGGACAAATCTGCTGCAAAAGACCTCTTTAAAGTGTTAAAAAGCAAAGATGTCACCTTGAAGACTAAGGTGAACTTGACGCAAGCCATGGTGTTTTCAATCGCCTCATAAGCATGCGAAAGCTGGACAACGAATAAGGAAAACTGAAGAAGAATTAACATCTTTGAATTATGGTGTTGGCGAAGAATATCAAATATACCATGGACTGCCAAAAGAACAAAAAAAATCTGTCATGGAAGAAGTACAGCCAGAAAGCTCCTCAGAAGCAAGGACAAGGAGACTATGTCTCACATACTTTGGACATGTTATCAGGAGGGACCAGTCCCTGGAGAAGGACATCATGCTTGGTAAAGTAGAGGGTCAGCAAAAAAGAGGAAAACCCTCAAGGAGATGGATTGACATCCTGGCTGCATTAATGGGCTCAAGCATAACAACGATAATGAGAATGGTGCAAGACCAGGCAGTGTTTCGTTTTGTTGTACACAGGGTCACTATGAGTTGGAACCTACTCAACGGCACTTAACAACAACAACATGCTAAGAGATAAGTACATGTTAGCGGCAGCTGCAAGAATAAAACATGTCCCTACATTCAACATGACCCTTCAGAGCCAATATTAGAATATACAGAGACAAAAACCTATGTTGTTAAACATGTTTAACAATGACATGGTTTAGTGAGTTTAATATGTAGAAAGAAATTAAAGAAGTTATCAAAAATATATAAAGATTGTTGGACGGAGGGCTCTGGGGACCAAGATCTCGGGGAACATCTAGCTCAATTGGCATGACACTACTTATAAAGATAATGCTCTACATTCTACCTTGGTGAGTAGTGTCTGGGGTCTTAAAAGCCTATGAGCGGCCATCTAAGATACTCCACTGATCTCATCCCTTCGGGAACAAGGGAGAACGAAGAGAACAGGATACAAGGAAAAGATTAGTCCGAAGGACTAATGGTCCACAGCTACCAAGGCCTCCACGGGACTGAGCCCAGTACAGCTGGATGGTGCCCGGCTACCACCAACGACTCCTCTGACCAGGATCACAACAGAGGGTTCTGGGCAGAGCTGGAGTAGGATGTAGAGTATAATTTTAACTCCCAAAAAAAAAAAAAAAAAAAAAGAAGACCAGATATACTGGCCTAAAGAATACTAGAGAAACCTCGAGAGTGTGGCCCCCAGACACCCTTTCAGCTCAGAGGGGAAGTTACCTTCAAGGTTCGATGTTAAGCCTGGGAATGGACACCCCAGTAAAACTAAATGGGACTAACGATGTACAGGAGTCCGGTGACAAGGGCCAGAAGGCAGAGGGAGAGTAGGAAACTGATGATAAGGAACACAAATTGAATAAGGACACTGTCGATGTATTGTGAGATTGTTGACCACTGCTATGGGGCAACATTTGTAGTAACTATTAAATGGGAGGCTGTTTTGTCCTGTAAGCCTTCATCTTGGGCGAGAATGGCAGCACAATTGGAAGAGCATAGTCAATATCACTTAAATGTGTAAGTAAAAAGTTTTGAAATGGTGTTTAAATAAAATAAGAATAAATAAATAAATAAATAAATAAATAAATAAACAAAGGAGACTAAAGAGGTACAATAGTCCACTGACAAGGTCCAGAAGACAGAAGGGGACAAGGAAGCCCCCTGGTGATAGGGAACACAAGGTGGAGTAAGGATATTCTTGATGTGCTGTGAGATTGTTAACCATTGTCATAGGGCAACATGTGTAGTAACTGTTAAATGAATAACTATTTTTTCTGTAAGCCTTCATCTTAAGTGAGAATAACAGCACAGTTGGAAGAGCGTAGTCAATGTCACTGAACTGTGAATGTAGAAATTTTTGAAACGGTGTATCTTTGGCCATCTGTAATTTTCATCAAAAAAAAAGGTTGAGAATTTAGAGGCTTAATACGTTGTGGGGTTGTTAACCAATGTCAAAAAACAACATGTGTACTACTATTTCATGAGAAACTATTTGCTCTGTAAGCTTTCACCTGAAGTACAATAAAATATATATTAAAAAAAAAAAATTTATAAAGAACAAGAAACAAAATAATTGGGTGGATTTGGGAAAAATAAATAATACTCACTGTCTTAGTCATCTAGTGCTGCTATAACAGAAATACCACAAGTGGATGGCTTTAACAAAGAGAAATTTACTCTCTCACAGTCTAGTAGGCTACAAGTCCAAATTTAGGATGTCAGCTCCAGGGGAAGACTTTCTCTGTCAGCTCTGGAGGAAGGTTCGAAGGTCCGTGTCATCAGTTTTCCCCTAGGTCTAGGAGCTTCTCTGTGCAGGAACCTCAGGTCTGAAGGACACGCTCTGCTCCTGGCACTGCTTTCTTGGTGATATGCTGTTCCCATGTCTCTCCGCTTGCTTCTGTCTTTTATATCTCAAAAGAGATGGGCTTAAGACACTATCTAATCTTGTAGATCTCATCAATATAACTGCTGCTAATCCATCTTATTACACCATAGTGATAGAATATACAACACATAGGGAAATCACATCAGATTAGAAAATGCTAGACAATCATACAATACTGGGAATCATGACCTAGCCAAGTTGACAGATATTTTTGGGGGACACAAATCCATGACAGACACACAAATACACAGGCACATACATGAACACACACATACGTATGCATATTAACAGACAAGTTCACAGCATTTCAAATATACTAAACAGATCATTGTCAGCTGTAATTTACAATTTAAGAAATTATGGAAAATGTAGCAGACAGTGAGACAGAATATAAAGCAGAGGTTAGTAAACATGAATAGAGTGAGAATTTCTAACATATGCCTGTTCATGACTTCTGAAAGAGAAAACAGAGTAAAGTAGAAGCAATATCCAAAAATCTCACTCTGCACTGAAAAATAAGTTTTTACTGAACAGAAGACCTGTGACAGGCAGATTCTAAGACAGCCTCATGGTCATATTCACACCTTTGTACAGTCCCCTCTCCTTCAGCATGGGCTGCCCTCGCAACTTTCTCCTATCTAATAGAATATGACAAAGGTGATGGAATGCCATTCTGTCATTAAATTACATACTAGATATGTTACTTCCATCTTGCTGGTTTTAATGAAATTGCCATGTTGGGGAGGCCCATGTGGCAAAGTACCTGAGGGCTGCCTCTGGCCAACACACAGTGAGGAACTGAGGCCCTTATGGAACTGAATCCTGCCCACAACCAAGTAAGTGAGTTTGACCCTTCCCCTCGAGCCTCAATCAGACCCCAGATCTGGCCAACATCTTTACTGCGGTCTTGTGAGAGACCAAGAAGCAGAGCACCAAGAGATGCTGTGCCTGGATTCCTGACCACAGAAGCTGTGAGATAATAAAGGTAAGCCGTTTTAAGCCTCTAAAATGTTGGGACACTTTGCTAGGAATCAACAGATAAGTCATACAAGACCTAAACTTAAAAAAAGTATGAAAAAGAAAAGGAAAAAAGGTATGAAAATAATGGAAGAAAATACAGAACATAATTATGACACAAGTCAAAAGCCAGACAGGGAAAATTCTGAAATTTTGTGACAAAGTGTTAATAAAAAATTAAATCCTCTGCATGGAAAAAGACAAGTGACAGTTTGGAAAAAATATCTGCCATATATAAAAGAAAGGTCTATAGAAACAATTCCTATAAATCAATAAGGCAAATCAGAGTTTCTAAATGAGCAAAGATATGGACAGGTATTTCAGAAAAGAAATAATCTAACTGACCAACATAAGAAAGATGTCAACCTCACCAGTAATTAAGAAAAATACAAAAGAAAGCAAGACAGGAAAATATGTGATCATGCAGATTGCTGAAAGTGATGACATTTGATAACACTGTAATAACAAGAATTGGAAAGTCTGGGGGCACTGGATGCTCCTTTGTATCACATACTAGCCAGTCTTCTACATGCTTTAAAAACATTAATTTCATCTCCATAATAACTGTATGAGATACGCACATTAGCATCATCACTATTTTACAGATGAGAAAACTGAGGTGTACAACAGCTATAAATGGCGTGTGCAAGGTCACAGAGCTACCCCCTACTTCCAAATATGTACTCAAACACCAGTTTCATGAGAATTGTTTGACATCTGTGCATTGCTTTCATTTTACAAGTATGTTTATGCTTAATTCCTAAATAAACCTAGAGACAGCCACAAGGCTAAGTCCACGGGCTAATGTGTTTGTCTCCTGTGACCGCTGAGTTTGCTTGGTCTATTCCTACAGGGGTTTATGAAGGACACTGGAAGAAGCAGCCATAGAAAACCTGTTTTTGCATCAAAGAGAATGCTGCTGTTCAGGACACCACCCACCACATCACCTCTAGAAACAAACATCAAAGAAACTTAGAAAAATTCCCATGAAGTACTGACTTCCTGGAAGGAACTGATCTTCATTCTCTTCAAAAAGCAGGGCATATCATTTAAGTTACAATGATTCTCTTGTGCTGGCCAGGGCAATATTAAACGAAGGTCAACAGCTAATGTAATCCACAAGATCTTCCAAACACATTTCATTTTCAACATCAATAATTTAGTGTTAATCCCATGAACAATACAGTCTTGATCCTATTTTGCCTGATGTTAAAGTCAGACTCTAAGTTTATTTCTCTCTACCTCCTACTTTTCCAAATTTAAACTTTTGAGATTAACTGAAGTGGTATTTTACAGGTGCAGTGCAATGAATTACTTAATATGGCCCTTCTAGCCATGGTCTTTGTGACTCACACACGGTGACTGAGTGTGACTATACAAATAAGGTATATGTAACCTGTGACGGTTGGGGTTATGTGTCAGCGTAGCTAGGCCATGATTCCCAGTATTGTGTGGTTGTCCTACGTTTTATGTGTTGTAAATTGTAACCTCTAATGGTAATAATGCAGGATTGCGGTGGGGCATATCTTGGGTCACAGCCTTGCGGAAGGTGTGACTCAAGTCCCACCCTTACTCAAGTTATGTCCTTCCCTGGGGTGTGGCCTGCATCTATGGTATATACGTGTGTGCCCTGGCAGGACTCTCCTTCTCTTTGCATCTGGATCCTGCATCTAGTACGTGATCATCTAATCTCCAGTTCTTGGGACTTGAGCCAGAGGCCTGCCATCTGACCTGCTGATTCTGGGATACACCAGCTTCCATAGCCTTGTGAGCCAGCAGCCTGTGGTCTGACCTGCCAGTTTGGGTTCATCAGCCCCTGCAGCCATGTGGGTCAGGAGAAGCCTACACCTGACCCATGGATTTGGGACCTGCTAGCCTCTGCAACCTTGTGAGCCATTTCCTTGACAGAGTTGGTGAGTTCTGTGAGACGTTGCAGCAAATAATGGAACCCAAAGACCAAAGAGAGAGTACTGAGGGAAACGGAATAGTTGATGTTAGAGATGATGGAGTGGTACAGCAGTTTGGAAAAGTGACACATTTGGGACATCTTTAACCTCCACCTCATAGGAACCAGCTTTGTGCTGATCATTATAAAAGAAATTATGCATTTAACAAGCCTCTACAAATCCATGAGGGAACAAAAGAAAGCATAAAACCAACCAAAAGTCACATGCACCTTGATCATTTTCTCTTGTTCTTAAGATACGGCCAGCAACTGGGATGCTCTGTATTTGTGGTTTCTGGATCAGCTTTAAATTTCTGTTCAGAAATCTCAATCTCCTGTGAAGGGTCTCCCCAGAAATGACAATATCCACATCCTACAAACTCTTCCTCCTTCCTTCCATTGTTTCTCCTGCTGCTGGGGGGTCAGGATCTGTGGGCTGAAGTGAAAATTCAATGTGAGTGGTAAATTTCCTCTGGCCCAGATGATGTCACTGCTTATGTCATTCTTCTTAACACAATGCCCCCAATACCACCGACTCTCTGTTTATTTGGTGCCCTAGAACGTTTTACATCCATGGACAACAGAAACACCTTCCTGGATTGGAGGTGATTAGAATTAGCAAGCAGACATGCTGGCATCTCACCTGAGGTGGCCAACTGGGTCCATGAAATGAGTAGATATGGGGGTGCTGCAGCAATGCAGGGATAGGCTGAATCTAGACAAACCCCTCTTGCACCCTCTGAGGCACAAAATGCCAATAAGGATTGTTCTGTGTGCCAGCAAAAAAAAGACAGAGGTTGCAGATAGCTATGGGGCAGATTCCCCGGGGGAAAGGCCCTGCCATAGCTGGCAAGTTGATTATATTGGACCAAGGATGCTGGTGGTACCAGAGGGCTACAAATGGGTCCTCATGGGAATAGATATTTACTCTGGACTGGGCTTTGCATGTCCTGTGAGAGATGCAAATACGAAAAACACCATTAAGGGACTGGAACAAAAGATAGTGTACCAATTTGGGCTACTAAGTTATATTTCATCAGACGCTCCTGCCACACCATTCTTACAACCACTTAACTGTAAGTACAGTTCTTGAGTTCTGTGAGACTTTGCAGCAATTTGTCAAACCCAAACGAGGGAGGGAAGAGTGCAAAGGGGAGGGAGAGTGGCCAGTGTCAGAAATGAAGTGGTAAAACAGCTTGGAAAATCTGGACATTTGGTATATATTTGACCTCCACCTGTGACAACGTCCTGAAAATATAGCAAATGCATTCTATGAGTGGGCAACAAGAGAAAGAAATTGTAGCAAAAACTACCAACCTATTATTTATCGATTTTGTATTAAGAGCAGAGTCAATGCATCATGGTAAGCAAAGGGTATAAACATTACAAAGTTGGAGACAAAATCAAGGTTATTTTCAAACAATATGACCATCTACTTGGAAAAAGAGATTCAAGGAATTACCTATTTAAAAGTGAAAATGCTCCCCAAGAAACTCCCAAGCAATTTGGATGTTTTTGCATACATCCAAAAAACCCAAATCCCTTGCAGTCTAATCGATTCCCACTCAGTGACCCTATAGGACTGTGTAACTGCCCCATAGGGTTTCCAAGGCTGTAACCTTTACAGAAGCGGGCTGCTTCACAAGTCTCTGTACCACAGACACAGACCACTCCCACCCCCCATTAATGCAAAACCTGGACCTGGACCCCGTAGGAAGTCCATCCTCCCGGCTCCAACTTCGCTGAGTCCCGTATGAAATCCCGAACACGAACCAGACACTGCATTCATCATAAATACCATCTCCACCCCTTACAAGCAGAGAGACCGGCAAAGACCCGGTACCCTGACCATCAGGACAGACTTAATCGTTGTACAAAGGCGCACCCCTCCCGACTAACCTCAACAGCACCGACTCCTGCCTACTTGCCCCCAAAACTACCACCTGGACACTACCCTCAAGAACTCCATCGGTCTTCACTAGTCCACGTCAACACACCTTCCTCACCCTGTTCCGAGAACTAAAACACACATAGTGACCTGCTTGTCTTCTGAACCACAGTGTTCCAAAACATTGAACTTACTTCGGTAAACTGCTTCTACTCCTGGACAAGTCTCGAAGTAGCTTTGGAAGAGGCGGCACAGGCCTGGCTCACTATTATTTACTCCCCATTACTAACCACCACATTTTCTCATGATCTTGTTTCTCCAGTCTCTACAAAAGATTTAAGATTAACTGATGTTCCTCCTTGGAGGGTAGAAAACAAATGATAATAATCTAAGGATGAAAACCAAACAAAGCACCCATCTTGTGACAAGAAAAACCAGGATGTCGCCAGATAATCCCCAAGGATGTCAACAGATAACCCCCAAGAATACCAGTAGAAGATTAACTCATCTGAGACATCACCACCTCCAGGGGAAACTAACACAAACTTCGAAGACCCATAATACTGTCCCTATAAAAGACTTCAGCTGATCTCCAGTGGGGGAGACGGGTTTTTTGGAGGAATCTATTCCCCTCTGTCTCCTATATATCAATATATAATAAACCTCTTGCTGTTCACCTCACCCCCTCTCAGAATTGGCTATTGCAGCAGGCAGCTCCAATCCGCCTTATTGCTGTAACAGCTTGACCCAGTACGGCAGCCGGTGAAGGTTAGGGTTTTTTAAAGGCGCATGAACAACAGCATTTCCGTTATGGCCTTAGAAGGTAATATGTCTGCGCCCTGTGAGACATTATCTCTTTGGAAGAGGCCATATTTGAATACCTGGCGTACAGGAGGCACCAACCAAAAAACCAAACCCCTTGCCATAAAGTCGATTCAGCCTCATAGCGACACTATAGGACAGAGTAGAACTGCCCCAGAGGGTTTCCAAGGCCGTAAATCTTTAAGAAAGCTGATTGCCTCATCTTTCTCCCACAGAGCAGCTGGTGGGTTTGAATCACTGACCTTTCAGTTAGCAGCGAACCACTTAAACACTATGCCTCCAGAGTTCCCTACAAAAGGCACAGTGGACCGAAGGAGCCCTGGTGGCGCAGTGGTTAAGTGCTCGGCTGCTAACTTTAAGTTCGGGAGTTCTGTTACCAGGTGGAAACCCCAGGTTCTTTCTCGGCATGACTTGTATTGGCCATTAAACGAGAGACCAAGGTGGGAGAACAGGAAAGGCACTTTTATTCCATTGTGCAAGGAAAAGGAGTCAGTCACAGCTGCTGCCACCAAGACTGCTCCCCCAGGGCGAGGAGACAAGCTACTTTTAAGGGGTTTACAAGTAGGGAGTTCATACAAGTTATGTCAACAACATGCTTAATCATACTATGCAGGTGCAATGGGGTTTACATATAACCTCCAAGCAAAAGCAGGATTCAAATGCAAAACTGTGGGGGAGGAAGCCCAACAAAGGAAACAGGATTTTTAATCCAACATGGTCGGGGAGGAAGCCAAGCAAAGAATTTTTAATGCAACACTATGGGGGCTCTGTCTCAGTTCCAACCCACCAACTCCTCCGGAGAAAGATGTGGCAGTCTGCTTCTGTAAAGATTTACAGCCTTGGAAACCCTATGGGGCAGTTCTACTCTGTCCTATAGGGTCCATATGAGTCAGAATAGACTACATGGCAACGGGTTTGGTTTTGTTGGTTTAAGCAAGGACTGCCTGGATCCTCTATCCTTGTGAAAATGGATAGATTTTCAGAGGCTCGAGCTTCACAAGGAAATCATGGAAACAATCAGATTGCTTTTAGCGGGCTGGGCAGAAAAATAATATGGCCCCAACTTAAAACAATATTTTTTTTTTTTAAATATGAAAAAAGAAAGAAAGTTTGGAAATGGAGAGTAGGAGTTTAAGTTTCTGTACAGCACGGACGTGCTCCTAGGAACAGAAAGGGCAAAAAAAGCTTGTAAGAGGAGCACCATGGAAATATTCTGTCCCAAAACAGCTTTCAGGGAGTGGCTTAAGCACAGAAAAAGATTTGGAGAAACTGGTACTGTATGAGAGTGCACATCACAGACAGGGCAAAAGAGTGGGTGGGATGAGCCTAGGTTACTTCGGAATGGGGCATAGGGAAAAGGCCACTAAAGGTGAGGCCAGTGATTTAGGAAATAATATTGGAGCTATCACTCTCTATCCTTGAGCATAGAGAATGTGACCCAGCTGGAGCTGGGCTCACAAGGACTCACAAAGGCCCATCAACTGGGCCCTGAGGTATAAAGACAATAGCTAGGATATCTTGGAAAATATCTTTTAGGGAACCTTTCACATAAGCCAATCAACCAGAACACAAAAGATTTTCCACTCGTATCTTTTTCTATGAACATTTAGTGAATAGAAAATTTGTTGGACCAGTGAAGAGCCTCCTGACTGTCATTACTGAAACCTGTACCAATGATTGTTAAGAAAGAAAATTCAAAATGTAGAATCACAGTTTCTAGCCCATCTGTGAAAAGGTGTAGCTTTCAATGGTTTTGCCCATTTGTGATGTTAATATATACTGATGACTGTAAGGTTCCCTGGACTCCGACAGACATGGCTCTAGCAGCATGCTTGTCCATTTTCCCATTCTTGCCTATTCTGTGGTATTTCTTTGGACTTGGACAGACATGTCTCTGGCAGCATACTTGTCCATTTTCCCACTTTTGTCTGTTCTTTGGACTCAGGCAGACATGGCTCTGGCAGCATGGTGGTCTTTTTGTCACTTTTGCCTTTTTGAATATATGCCAAATAAAACTTTTTTTTTGCTTTTACTAAACTTTCTGATGTCTTTCCCCTACAACACCAGTAAAAGGCAAGTAGATTGTCAGGCCTTTCTTCCTCATCCATCTTAGTAAGGATGCTCTGATGAAACCTGTTCAGCATCATAGAAACATGCAAGTATCCACTGACAGGTGGTGGCTGCACTTGAGGTGCATTGGGCAGGAATCGAACCCCATCTCCTGCACAGAAAGCAAGAATTCTACCACTGAATCACCACTGCCCTCAACTTACTTCTCCTTCATTCAACTTCTCAGCCAGCAGTCATTATAACACGAACAATTGAGAATGGAAAATATGGATATTATCTTGATTATAGAATATTAGAGGGTGATGAGAAAGGGTCAAAGGATCAAGTCTAAACACAACCCATGTGTCATCCTCACACTTGGCACCAGTTCCCGTTCATGCTATCTCAAAAATAACATTGGATCACTCTCTTCACTGTCCACATTGCTTTACTTATTGCTCTAAATTACTGCTGAATTTATCACCTTACTGGCCCTGACAAGTGACTCTGAAACCAAAAGAATATTCAAAAGATTAAACAGCCTACAAGAAAGATCAGTTAATATGACTATTATTCAAATTTACAGACCAACCACTAATGCCAAAGATGAGGAAACTGAAGATTTTTACTAACATCTGCAGTCTGAAATTGATCAAACGTGCAATCAAGATGCATTGATAATTACTGGTGATTGGAATGTGAAAACTGGAAACAAAGAAGGATCGATAATTGGAAAATATGGCCTTGGTGATAGAAACGATGCCTGAGATCACATGATAGAGTTTTGGAAAACCAATGACTTCTTCACTGCAAATACTGTTTTTCAACAACATAAATAGCGGCTATTATACATGTGAACATCACTGGATGGAAAACACAGGAATCAAATCAACTACATATGTGGAAACAGATGATGGAAAAGCTCAATATCATCAGTCAGAACAAGACCAGGGGCCTACTGTGGAACAGACCATCACTTGCTCATATGCTACTTCAAGTTGAAGCTGAAGAAAATAAAAACGAAGCCACAAGAACCAAAATACAACCTTGAGTATATCCCATCTGGATTTGGAGGCCATGTCAAGAACAGATTTGTTGCATTGAACACTAACAACTGAAGGCTAGACAAGTTGGGGGATGAGATCAAGGACATCATACATGAAGAAAGCAAAAGATCATTAAAAAGAAAGAAAAGATGAAAATGGATATCAGAAGAGATTCAGAAATTTGCTCTTGAACATACAGTAGCTAAAGTCAATGGAAGAAATGACAAAGTAAAAGAGCTGAAGAGAAGATTTAAAAGGGAGGCTCCAGAAGAAAAAGTAAGGTATTACAATGAAATGTGCGAAGACCTAGAGTTAGAAAAACAAAAGAGAAGAACACACTTGGCATTCCTCAAGCTGAAACAACTTAAGAAAAAATCCAAGCCTCCGGTTGTAATTTTGAAGGATGCTATCAGCAAAGTATTGACCAATGCAGGAAGCAATCAAAAGAAGATGGAAGGAATACACAGAGTCACTATACCAAAAAAACTGGTCAACGGTCAACTATTTTAGGAGGTAGCATATGATCTAAGACTCCAGGAATTGATGAAATATCAATTGAGATGTTTCAACAAATGGATGCAGCACTGGAGGTGCTCACTTTTCTATGCCAAGAAATTTGGAAGATAGCTATCTAGCCAACTGACTGAAAGAGATCCCTATTCGTGCCCATTCAAAAGGAAGGTGATCCAACAGAATGCAGAAATTATCAAGCAACATCATTAATATTACACACAAGTAAAATGAATACCACACACCAACAGGGAGCTGCCAGAAATTCAAGCTGGATTCAGAAGAGGATGTGGAACCAGGGATATCATTGCTTATGTCAGATGGATCCTGGCTGAAAGCAGAGAGTACCAAAAAGATGTTTACCTGTATTTTATTGACTATGCAAAGGCATCCGACTGTGTGGATCATAACAAATTATGGATAACATTGCAAAGAATGAAATTTCAGAATACTTAATTGTGCTCATGAGGAAACTGTACATAGACCAAGAGGCAGCCATTTGAACAGAACAAAGGGATACTGCGTGGTTTAAAGTCAGGAAAGGTATGCGTCAGGGTTGCATCCTTTTACCATACTTATTGAATCTGTCTGCTGAGCAAATAATCCAAGAAGCTGGACTATATGAAGAATATGGCATGAGGATTGGTGGAAGACTCATTAACAATCTGCAATATGCAGATGATACAACCTTACTTGCTGAAAGTGAAGAGGACTTGAAGCGCATACTGAAGAAGATCAAGGACGACAGCCTTCAGTATGGATTACACTTAAACATAAAGAAAACAAAAATTCTCACAACTGGACCAATAAGTGACATCATGATAAATGGAAAAAAAGATTGAAATCGAAGGCAGGATTTCTCAGTGCACTTAGTACAATTATTAAATACATAAAGGGATTCAATTAAAGTAGTGTGGTGTAATTGGCTCCTTTCCATAGCTACAGTGCACTGGTTTGCTCTTATGTGTAGCCTTTCTGGTTTATAATTTGGCCAAAAATGATTGGCTGGGCCACAATTTTACAGGGGGTTGGTTAGTCTACTATGCAAATAGGTTGTGTAAAACCACCCAATAAGACTGAGTGACTTACTTAAAAGGCAGCCAACCCAACAGCAGTTTTCAGAGAGAGACACACAGACAGAGAGAGAAAGGAAGAGAAGCTCCTAAAAGAACTGTAACACGGGTTAAGAGCTGTAACGCTGAAGATGGTGAGAGACGGCGCGAGAGAGCTGCAGTGGAATTATGACACAGAGTTGAACATCTAAGGGCAAGAGGCTTGCTGGTGGAATGGGGTGACTCCGAGCACTTTTCAGTGGAACCAAAAGAGCTGTCACATCTGCTGAGAAGGGCAGAGTCCCAGCAAGGCCTGGCAGTGGGCACAGCCAAGACAAGTCCTGCCTGACTGTGAGCAGTTGGAGAGCAGCTGAGAGCTGTCTTAGTTGGAAGCTGTCCTGGTTGAAGAATTGTATTGTGTCTCCTGAGTTGTATCCTGTTACTTCCAAGTTGATCCTGATCCTATGTAGTAGCCTGTTACTTCCCTCATAAACCACATAATCATGAGTGTGGTGCAGTGATTACTTAATATGGTCTTTCTAGACATGGTCTTTCTAGACATAGTCTTTCTGACTCCCACACAATGATAGCGTGGGCCTATGCAAATAAGGTGCTTGGACAGCTTGGTACTAATGTAAATAAGGTGCATGGAACCTCTGCAGGAGTGAGACTATGAAAATAAGGTGTATGAAACCCTAACGAGAGAATTGGTCAGTTTTGCCATTCTGCTTGGCTTAAAAAGAGAGCCAATCTCACAGTAGGGAGAAGACCTCACTACTCCAAGAAGAAGAAGTGCCAGGAGTGGAACACTTTCTTTGGACCTGGTGTCACTGGGCTGAGAACCTACTAGACCCAGGAGAAAGAGCTGTAACACTGGACCGGCAAGAAGTGGCATTAAGCACGGCAAAATCCAGCGGCAGAGAAATGGCAGCAACAGACTCAGGAGACCAATGAGAGATGGCTGCCGTAGGCTTCCCAGCCAACTAAGCAAGGAAGCTACAGTGGGCGTGCTGACCCACGGAGTGAGAGAGCTGAGTACCTTCAGGTAGGAGGCTTGGTGGCAGAGTGGAGTGCCTCCAGTCACTTATAGGCCAAGACAAAAGAGCTCTGAAACACTAGCCTGAATGGGGCAGAGGCCAGTCCAAGGGCCAAGAGAGGAGACTGTCCTAGGGAGCCAAGAAGAACCTATCCTGAGGGGGCCGAGAGGTGCCCTGCATGGCCGAGAGGAGCTGAGAGAGCGGTCCGACACTAAACAAGGGAGCCTTTGCCTACATGCTTCCTCATCCTGAAATGTAACCTGTTACTTCCCTAATAAATCCCATAACTGTGAGTATGGTCTGTGAGTTCTGTGTCGCCATTGTAACGAATTATTGAACCCAGCAGAGAAGTAGAAGGTGCCGTGGAAGCGACAGCTGGTGTCAGAATTGGTAAAAAGGTTGGAGAGAGGTGGTATGTCTGACCTCCACCTCATAGGAATAAGCCTTGGGCTGATGATAATGATTCTCTCTCCCGCACGTGAAGCTAGAGATCAGACGCTGCCCCCAGCATTTTTACAATGAATATGGTCTGTCTTAGTCAGCTAGTGCTGCTATAACAGAAATATCACAAGTGGATGGCTTTAACAAAGAGAAGTTTTTTTTTCCTCACAGTAAAGTAGGCTAAAAGTCCAAATTGAGGGCATCAGCTCCAGGGGAAGGCTTTCTCTGTCGGCCTTCTTCTCATCAGTTTTTCCCCAGACTAGGAGCTTCTCCACGCAGGGACCCCAGGTCCAAAGGATGCGCTCTGCTCCTGGGACTGCTTTCTTGGTGGTATGAGGTCCCCCTGTCTCTCTGCTTGCTTCTCTCTTTTATAACTCAAGAGATTGCCTCAGGATACCAATCTTGTAGATTGAGTCCTGCCTCACTAACACAACTGCTGCCCATCCTCCCTCGTTAACATCATAGAGGCAGGATTTACAACATATAGGAAAATCACACAATACCGGGAATCATGGCCCAGCCAAATTAATACACACATTTTTTGGGGGGACATAATTCAATCCATGACAGTCTGTGAGTACTGTGTGGCCAACTCAATGAATTATCAAACCCAGAAGAGAAGTAGAGAGAGTCGTGGGTGGGGCGGTGGCTGGTGTTAGACATGCTGAAAAAGTTTAGAGAGTGGAGGTATGTCTGACCACCACTTCACAGAAATTAGCTTTGTGCTGATTTTGATTCTCATCCCTAGTCTTGAAGTTAGACCAGGTTTGACGTTACTAGAATACAATTGGCTTCACAAACAAGATTACACTGACCTTACTCAGATTGGCTGAGGAGTGTCGCTTGGTCTGTCCTTTACTAGGATTGGCTGGAAAGAATGGCCAGTCTAACCTTTACTAGGATTGGCTGTGGAGTCTGTCCAGTAACTGACCTATACGCAAATCAGTGGGAGGAGACCTGCTTAGGTTTCCCAACTGAACTGGCTGGGAAGCCCTACCCAGTCTTAAGGACTGGCCTACATGAACGGCAAAAACAATGAGGATTTTGAGGGGCTTCCTGACTGATGAGAGCCAAGAGGAATAAGTGAGCTCATCCTTTGGATACGGATGCCTGGTCTTGAGGCCTTCTCACACCCAGATAAGAGAGCTTTAACATTTGGAGCTTTGACAGCAATGGAGGAAGCAATTATGATGAGATGAGAACCTGAAGACAAGCAAACTTGGACAATGGCAGCAGAGTATAAAGGCCGAACCCTGGACAGGACGTGTAACACTCTGAGGGATGGGACATCACGAATGCAAGGCTGTCTGCAGAGGAGGGGGCGCCACTAAGGTAGTTCTGCACCCAGAGCTGTTGTGAAGTCAGCCTAGAGTTGTGGCCAGCCTAGAGTAGCTAGGTCCGCCCAAGAACTGGGACCGTCTGAGAGCTATTCTGGAGCCAGGCAGGAGTTGAGAGCCAGTTGAAGAGTAGTTGATAGCAGACCCACTGAGTGACAGAGCAGAACGGTTCCTGGCTGAAAGGTTTCCTGGATGACCAGAGTGAATACATTAAAGAGGTCTTTTGCAGCAAATTTGCCCAATGCAATGTGTCATTTGATTTCTTGACTGCTGCTTCCATGGGTGTTGATTGTGGATCAAAGTAAAATGAAATCCTTAACAACTTCAGTCTTTTCTCCATTTATTATGATGTTGCTTATTGGTCCATTTGTGAGGATTTTTGTTTCCTTTATGTTGAAGTATAATCCATACTGAAGGCTGTGGTCTTTGATCTTCATCAGTAAGTGCTTCAAGTCTTCTTCACTTTCAGCAAGCAAGGTTGTGTTATCTGCATAACACAGGTTGTTAATGAGTCTTCCTCCAATCCTGATGCCCCATTCTTCTCCTTATAGTCCAGCTTCTCAGATTATTTGCTTAGCATATGGAAAAACTGACCAATCCCCTTGTTAGTATTCCATATACTTTATTTGCATGGTCCCCTCCACAGAGGTTCCATGCACATAATTTGCATTCTTAGCAGGCTGTGTAAACCCCTTGGTGGGCCACAAACACCTTATTTGCAATGACCCTTCTAATCATTGTGTGAGAGTCACAAAGATTATGGTTAGAAGGGCCATGTTAAGTAATTCACTGCACTGCAGTGAAATACATCCATGCACATGGAATGACGGCAGCATAGCCTTTGAGACACAGAAGCTTCATGGTAGATATCCTCTTAGACCTCAACCTATGCATGCTTTTGTTTTTATACTTTTTTGCTATAACAAAGCTTTAATTCTAAGTATTGCACTTTCTGTGAGTTTTGTGAGTCATTCTAGCAAAGTATGAAACCCAAGGGATTAGTGTGAGTGACCAAGGCAGAAGTGAGGCACTAGGAAACCCTAAGGCTGCAGCTGGAATGCTAAGAGGGTAGAGGGAACCCCTGAATTTGTAGTCAGTAGGTAAGAAGTGAGGAAGGCCTGTGGGAGTCCCCAGGCTTATGGTTGGTATCCTAAAGTGGTAGTAGGAAAACCCCGAATCTGTACCCAGCAGGTCAGAAGTCAGGGGAGCCCTGTGGCACTGCATGTCTTGGGCTGAAGGACAGTGTCCTTTTGATTACTGAGATGACCTAGCTCTGAGCAGCTAGAGTCACAGAAGTGCTGCATGGGTGGCTGGTGTCAAACTGAACAGCACTTACAAATGAGGATTTGGAGTTGATCTGAAGTTTATCCTTACTGTTAATGACAAAATAAAGGGGATACTGAGATTTCCACACATGCAGATTCACAGGGCAAGTGGAGTGGAGGGCATGGTTGGTTGAGCACTCATTTCAGATTCTTTGCTGGAAAGTATGTGTCGTGAATTCATTCTGTTATAGTGTAGGGGTGGTGAGGGAAGCAGTAATCCAAACTTCAGGGTAGAGATGTTCCAAATTAAGTGTGCATGACCTAACAATCCCAATCCTAGGTATATAACCAGAAATTAAAAAAGGAACACAAACAGCACTTTTCACAAGAGCCAAAATGACAAAACAACTGAAATATCATCAACAGTTAAATGGATAATCAAAAAGTGGTATATACATACAATGAAATATTACTCAGCCTTAAATGGAAATGAAGTCCTGATACATGCCACACATGGATGAACCTTAAAAACATTATGCTTAGTGAAATAAGTCAGTTACAAGAGGTCAAATAATGTATGATCTCACTTACATGAAACAAACATACAGACACCAAAGATTATTAATCATTAGGAGGGGTGAGAAGGAGGGGGAAGTGAGTTTTAATGGTGGTAGAATATTTTGGAAAAAGATAGCAATATGGTGACACAATATAAAAAATATAATCAGTCCTTGAATTGTAAATGTGGCATTTTTTGTGTTGGTGATTGTTTTTGTGTATATTTTCACCATGATTGAAAAAAATTAAGTGTGCAAGAGGAAGTTCTTTATATAAGAGCATATGCCTGGGCCCCAAGCCACGATGGTCCACTGTAGAAAGTCTGGGATGTGAACAAGGAATGTGCATTCTTTTGCAAACTTCTGAGAAAATGTTTAGGCAAGAAGTACACAGACAACACTAAGAAACAGTTCTCCGTGTTTGCTTGCATTCTCTGATTTAAAATATGATGATGCTTGGCTCTGCTCAGTACACTTAAGTCTTAGTTCAAAATATATCTGTCCAGAAAAGCCTTCCCTGAAAATTCCTACTAAAATAGCTTCTCCCTATCTCTACACTTACTGCTATTGTTGTTGTTAGATGCCATCAAGTCAATTCCGACTCACAGTGACCCTATCTATGTACAACGGAACAAAACACTGCCTAGTCCTGAGTCATCCTCACAATCATTGTTATGCTTGAGTCCATTGTTGCAGCCACTGTGTCAATCCATCTCATTTAGAGTCTTCCTCCTTTTTGCTGACCCTTTACCAAGCATGATGTCCTTACCAGGTACTGACCCCTCCTAATAACATGTACAAAGTACACGAGACTAAATCTTGCCATCCATGCTTCTAAGGAGCATTCAGGCTGTACTTCTTGCAAGACAGACTTGTTCGTTCTTCTGACAGTACATGGTATAGTCAATATTTTTCATCAACACCATAATTAAAAGGCATCACTTCTTCAGTGTTCCTTATTCATTGTCCAGCTTTTGCATGCATATGAGGAGATTAAAAAGACCATGGCTTGGGTCAGGCACACCTTAGTCCTCAAAGTGACATCTTTGCTTTCTAACATCTAAAGAGGTCTTTTGCAGCACATTTGCCCAACGCAATTCGTTGTTTTATTTTTGACTGTTGCTTCCACGGGCATTGATTGTGAAGCCAAGTAAAAAAAAATCCTTGACAACTTCAATATTTTATCCATATATCATGATGTCACTTATTGGTCCAGTTGTGAGGAATTATTTTTTTCAGTTGAGGTGTAATCCATACTGAAGGCTGTAGTCTTTGATCTTCATTGGTATTTCAAGTCCTCTTCGCTTTCAGTAAGCAAGGTTGTGTCATCTGCATAACGCAGGTTGTTAATGAGTCTTCCTTCAGTCCCGATGCCGCATTCTTCTATAGTTTAGCTTCCCGGATTATTTGCTCAGCATACGTATTGAATATGTATAGTGAAAGATTCAACCCTGACACGCAAGTAAAATTTTGCTGAAAATCATTAAAAAGCAGTTGCCACAATACCTCCACAGGGAACTGCCAGATTCAGAAGAGGACATGGAACCAGGGATATCATTGCTGATGTCAGATGGATCTTGGCTGAAAGCAGAGAATACCAGAAAGATGTTTATCCGTGTTTTATTGACTATGCAAAGGCATTCGACTGGGTGGATCATGAAACATAAGGCTAACACTGCGAAAAATGGGAGTTCCAGAACACTTAATTGTGCTCATGAGGAAACTGAACATAGACCAAGAGGCAGTTGTTCAAACAGAACAAGGGAATACTGCATGGTTTAACATCAGGAAAGGTGTGTGTCAGGGTTGTATCCTTTCACCACACTTATTCAATCTGTATGCTGAACAAATAATCCAAGAAGCTGGACTATATGAAGAAGAACACGGCATCAGGATTGGAGGAAGACTCATTAACAACCTGTGTTATGCAGATAACACAATCTTGCTCGTGGCAAGTGAAAAGGACTTGAAGCACTTATTGATGAAGATCAAAGACTACAGCCTTCAGTATGGATTGCACTTCAAGATAAAGAAAACAAAAATCCTCACAACTGGACCAATAAGCAACAGCATGATAAATGGAGAAAAGACTGAAGTTGTCAAGGATTTCATTTAACTTGGATCCACAACCAACGCACATGGGAGCAGCAGTCAGGAAATCAAAAGACATGTTCAATTGGCAAATCTGCTGCAAAAGACCATTTTAAAACGTTGAAAAGCAGACACCACTTTGAGGACTAAGGTGTGCCTAACCCAAGCCATGATATTTTCAATCGCCTCATATGCATGTGAAAGATGGACAATGAATAAGGAACACAGAAGAATGGATGCCTTTGAATTACGGTGTTGTCGAAAAATACTGAATATACAATGGACCATCACAAGAATGAACAAATTTGTCTCGGAAGAAGTACAGCCACAATGCTCTTAGAAGCAAGGATGGCGACACTTCATCTCACATACTTTGAACATGTTATCAGGAGGGACAAGTCCCTGGAATATGATATGCTTGGTAACGTGGAGCGTCGCTGAAAAAAAGGAAGACCTTCAACGAGATGGACTGACACAGTGGCTGCAACAATGGGCTCAAGCATAACGATTTTGAGGATGGTGTAGGACTGGCCAGCATTTCATTCTGTTATACATAGGGTCGCTCTGAGTGGAAACTGACTTGATGGCATAGAACAACAATACAAAAGGATTGGTCAGTTTTTCCACCCCTCTAGGCTTCAAAAGAGCCGTTCCAGAGGCAGGAAAGAGAGTATAGCACCACTTCCAAGGAAAAAGGGCTAAGAGCAGAGTGCATCATTTGGATCTGGGATCCCTATTCTGAGAAGCTCCTGGAACTAGGAGACCGAGAGAGAGAGCTGTAACACTGAACATGGCAAGAAATGGTAGCAGAGCAATGGTAGCAGGAGACGTGTTATGCATTCCCAGTGAGAAAACTGGGAGCCTTCGGGCAGGAAGCTTGCTGGCAGAGTAGGGTGTCCCCGAGCACTTTGTGGAGCTAGGTTTGCCAATCCACTGAGCTAGAGCTCGGTGCCTTCAGGCCAAGGCTAACTGGCAGAGTGGGTTGCCTCTGGGCACTTACCAGCAGAGCTAAAAGAGCACTGTAACACTTGCCTGAGAAGGGCAGAGGTCAACAGCCAGCAAGAGGTGTGCCTCTGGGCATGTCTGAAAAGAGGTTGTCATAATGGAAGAACTGTATCCTGAGTGTTTCTGAACCAGAATTGAAACGTGTTTACTTTCCTAATAAACCCCATAATTATGACTATTGTCTGTTAATTCTGTGTGGCCACTGCAATGAATTATCGAACCCAGCAGAGAAGAGTGCTGTGGGAGGTATGGTTGGTGTTAAGAATTGGTAAAGATGGCAGAGGAGGCATGTATGACCTCTGCCTCATAGGAATCAGCCTTGCACTGTTGATCTTGATTCCCCTTCCCCCTTGTGAAGGGGAGGTCAGATGCCACTCCCATGCCATTTTTATAGTTGGCATCGGGAGTGGGATTCCTTACAATGGCTCCAAACTCATGGAAGCATGGGACTTTGTAAGAAAAAGAATGCAGGGGCTTGGGACGTGAAACTTATGATTTTTAGATGGTTAGTTATTACCTACAATGGCTGAAAACAAAGTTATGCTACAGCTGAGGGGAGAAAAGCCACATCTGGAGAGGCACTGGCAAGAGACAGGCCAGTTAAAGGGGATGATTGATAGATGGCCAGCATCTTCTGGTTCCATCTAGCCGGAGGCCAAAACCATATGCATGTGAATGGAAGATAATCAGGGGGTGGAGAAGATGAAACTGGAATGGTTTTAAAAAGGGATATGTGTTTACTTGAATATACTATGGATACTGAACAGTTCTCCTACCTAGTGTTGTAAAAGACACCTAAATGTGACAGAAATGAATATTGGGTATTACAGATTACAGAGAGTGTGTAACTCTGCCTTCAGACCAATACTTGATTGGATATGCTAAAAGAGGAACTAGGATTTGCCTTGGAGAAACACAGGACTTTTGTTTCAAGCCAGTAGCCCCGTGCATAAAGTGGGCTTAGGCAGATTGAATGCCGCCACTTGGTCACTACTACCATGGGGTCCTATCAGCTCCACTGTAGTTAAGTGTCTTAATTCAGTTAAGGCAGTTCCCACTGTCAAACCTGACTTACATAAAACAGCAATCACAGCAGTCTTCAAGGATGCTGGGGCTCCCTTCACAAATTTGTTCCTCATCATTGTTGTAAAAGGTGTGTCCTCTTGGCAACTCATGTGTGGTCTCTGGGTCTAACCTGATAAATCCACTCTAAGATGCCAATTTCCCCAAGCCTTTGGATACCTTCCTTTACAGTATACCAAAGGAGGTCTGGTATTTCAACTGTATTTAGTGTGGGCCACTGGGTAATCCATGCTTCAGTGGTCCAACCAAATAAACTATTAGACCCTTTCCTAACCTCTTGAACTGAAACACTAAATGAAGAATCTGTGCCTAGTGGGCCCACATCAATAAACTCAGACTGATCCATCTTTATATTCCTTGCTCCATTATCCCACACTCTTAATAGCCATTCCCACACATACACCCCAGGTTTCTGTTTTTACATATTAGAAAAGTCAAGCAGTTCTTCTGGAGTACAGCATACCTCTTCCTGGGTCACACTTTGCACTTCACCTTTTGGGGCTCATTGGGACTTAAGTCTAGTTATTCGTCTAGAAGCCAAAATGGATGTTGGCAGTATGTTTTGAGAACATTCAGCATTGTCTTGCAAGGCAACTGCCTCAGGTGATGCCCCAGGAAATGACTCAAAGGTTCTTTAGATGCAGCTGGATTAATCTCATCGGATGGAAGTAGAGGGGCTAATGGTTTAAGTGTGGAGAGTAGCTTAGCAAAGATGGAGTAATCTCTTCAGATGGGAGTGAGAGAGCTGGTTCTGTTGGCAGGAGTAAGTCAATGGAATTTAGGGGCTTAGTATCCTCAGTTTCCTGATTATCTGTTCAAATGTCCCCACCCCAAGTTTCAGGACCCATTTCTTCCCAATCAAGGCCCTTATTTTAACTTCAGACACCACTCAAGGCTGGGAATTCAGTTGGCATTGTAACACAGCCACTCTTACAATAAAACTCTGGGTTTGATTTTCATCAGTATCAGCTCAGTTACTACAAGAAATAAGGCTTTCTTTCAAGGCACAAGTGGTAACTTTGAGGTCATTTATGCAGCGCTTCAGCTCTGACACTGAAGTCCAGAGATCATCTCTTTCTTTTGCCACTTTGTCTAGTGAAAGGAGGACCAACCAACAAGCTTCCTTATACTTCACATTATGATAAAATTGTAGAACGATATCAAACGTGCAATCACCCAGAGCCTCACCTTTCACCAATTCCTAATCTATTGATGGTGATATTTTGCATATTTCTATTGCCACCTCACGCCATGGATTAGCAGTGCTATCTCTACTACTAGACGCAGAGTCATCAATGTATTTAAGACTAACTAGACTTTAGAAACAATTTAGGAAACTCATCCTTACAATTTTGTTTCTCTAGAACCACTCTCGGTACCAAACATCTTAGGTTGGGTTCTCTAAAGAAGCGAAATCAGTAAAGCATATATATGTTGTTGTTGTGAGAAGCTGTCGACTCAGTTCCAACTCACAGTGACACTAGGTACTGCCCGTTCCTGCGCCATCCTCACAATCATTGTTATGCTTGAGACCATTCTTGCAGCCACTGTGTCAATCTATCTCGTTGAGGGTCTTCCTCTATTTTGCTGACCCTCTAGTCTACCAAGCATGATGTCTTTCTCCAGGGACTGATCCCTCCTGATAACACGTCCAAAGTATATGAGACATAGTCTCACCATCTTTGTTCCCAAGGGGCACTCTGGTCATACTTCTTCCAAGACAGATGTGTTCGTTCTTTTGGCAGTCCATGGTATACTCAATATTATCCAACACCACAATTCAAAGGCATCAATTTTTCTTCAGTCTTCCTTATTCATCATGCAGCTTTCACATGAATGTGAGGTGATTGAAAACACCATGGCTTGAGTCAGGCGCATCTTAGTCCTCAAGGTGACATCTTTGCTTTTCAAAACTTTAAAGAGGTCTTTTGCAGCAGATTTGCTCAATGCAATGCATCTTTTCATTTCTTGACTGCTGCTTCCATGGGTGTTGATTGTGGATCCAAGTAAAATGAAATCCTTGACAACTTCAATCTTTTCTGTTTATCATGATGTTGCTTATTGGGCCAGTTGTGAAGATTTCTGCTTTCTTTATGTTGAGGTGTAATCCATACTGAAGGCTGTGGTCTTTAAACTTCAAGAGTAAGTGCTTCAAGTCCTCTTCACTTTCAGCAAGGAAGGTTGTGTCACTGGCATACTGCAGGTTGTTAATGAGTCTTCCTCCACCTGATGCCCCATTTTTCTTCATATAGACCAGCTTCTCAGATTATTTGCTCAGCAGACAGATTGAATAGGTATAGTGCAAAGAAACAACTCTGACACACACCTTTCCTGACTTTAAACCACACAGTATCCCCTTGTTCTGTTTGAACAACTGCCTCCTGGTCTATGTTCAGTTTCCGCATGAGCACAATCGTGTTCTAGAATTCCCATTCTTTGCAATGTTATCCATAATTTGTTATGATCCACCCAGTTGAATGCGTCTGCATAGTCAATAAAACACAAATAAACATCTTTCTGGTATTCTCTGCTTTCAGCCAAGATCCATCTGACATCAGCAATGATATCCCTGGTTCCACGTCCTCTTCTGAATCTGGCTTGAATTTCTGGCAGTTCCCTGTTGATATACTGCTGGAGCCGCTTTTGAATGATCTTCAGCAAAATTTTACTTGTGTGTGATATTGATGATATTGTTCAATAATTTCTGCATTCGGTTGGATCATCTTTCCTGGGAACAGGCATAAATATAGACCTCTTCCAGTCTGTTGGCCAGGTAGCTGTCTTCCAAATTTCTTGGCATAGACAAGTGAGCACTTCCAGCACTGCACCCATTTGTTGAAATATCTCAATTGGTATTCCGTCAATTCCTGGAGACTTATTTTTCATCAATGCCTTCAATGCAGCTTGGACTTCTTCCTTTAGTACCACTGGTTCCTGATCATATGCTACCTCCAATTCTTTTTGGTATAGTGACTTTGTGTATTCCTTCCATCTTCCTTTGATGCTTCCTGTGTTGTTTAATATTTTCCCCATAGAACCCTTCAATATTGCAACTCAAGGCTTGAAGTTTTACTTCAGTTCTTTCAGTCTCAGAAATGCCGAGCGTGTTCTTCCCTTTTGGTTTTCTATCTCGAGGTCTTTGCACATGTCATTATATTTTACTTTGTCTTCTTGACCCGCCCTTTGAAATCTTCTGTTCAGTTCTTATACTTAATCATTTCTTCCTTTTGCTTTAGCTACTTGATATTCAAAAGCAACTTTCAGGGGCTCTTCTGACATCAGTTTTGGTCTTTTCTTTCTTTCCTGTCTTTTTAATGACCTCTTGCTTTCTTCACGTATGATGTCCTTGCACAACTCGTCTGGTCTTTGGTCATTAGTGTTCAACGCATCAAATCTATCCTTGAGATGGTCTCTAAATTCAGGTGGGATATACTCAAGGTTGTACTTTGGCTTTGTGCACTTGTTCTAATTTTCTTCAGTTTCAACCTGAACTTGCATATGAGCAATTGATGGTCTGTTCCACAGTCGGCCCCTGGCCTTTCTCTAATGATATTGAGCTTTTCCATTGTCTCTCTCCACAGATGTAGTCAATTTGATTCCTGTGTATTCCATCTGGTGAGGTCCACATGCACAGTCACCGTTTATGTTGGTGAAAAAAGGTATTTGCAATGAAGAGGTCATTGGACTTGCAAAAGTCTATCATGCGATCTCTGGCATTGTTTCTATCACCAAGGCCATAGTTTCCAACTACTGATCCTTCTTCTGTTTCCAACTTTCCCATTCCAATCATCAGTAATTATCAATGCATCCTGATTGCATGTTCAATCAATTTCAGACTGCAGAAGTTGGTTAAAATCTTCAATTTCTTCATCTTTGGCCTTAATTGTTGTTGCGTATGTCAGTTTGTCATACTGTGGGGACGTGCGTGTTGCTGTGATGCTGGAAGCTATTCCACCAGTATTCAAATACCAGCAGGATCCCCCATGGCAGACAGGTTTTAGTTGAGCTTCCAGACTAAGATACACTAGGAAGGACCTGGCAGTCCACTTCTGAAAAGAAATTAGCCAGTGAAAACCTTATGAATGGCAGTGGAACATTGTCTGATATAGTGCTGGAAGATGAGACCTCAGGTTGAAAGGCACTCAAAATATGACTGGGGAAGAGGGAAGAGTTGCCTTCTCAAAGTAGAGTCAATCTTAATGATGTGGATGGAGTCGAGCTTTTGGGACCTTCATTTGCTGATGTGGCATGGCTCAAAATGAGAAGAGCTGCAAACATCCATTAACAACTGGAACGTGGAATGCATGAAGTATGAATCTGGGAAAATTGGAAATCGTCAAAAATGAAATGGAACACATAAAGATCAATATCCTAGGCATTAGTGAGCTGAAATGGACTGGTATTGGGCATTTTGAATCATACAATCATATGGTCTACGACGCTGGGAATGACTACCTGAAGAGGAATGGCGTTGCATTTGTTGTCAAAAAGAACATTTCAAGATCTATCCTGAAGTGCAACACTGTTGATGATAGGATAATATTCGTACGCCTACAAGAAAGACCAGTTAATAAATATATAGACAGAGATTTATATCAAGGAAATGGCTCACAAAATTGTAGAGGGTGGAACTTCCCAAGTCTGTGGGTTAGGCTGGAGGCTTCTGTAATTCATGTAGCCACAGTGGGTGGCGAACCCAAGATCTACAGGTCAGACAGCAGGGCTCTTGCTCACAGGCTGTGAAGACCAAAGAATCCCAAGATCAGCAAGCAAGATGGCACGTAAATTGCTAGCTCAAGTCGCAAGAACCAGAGGTCAGATGAACAGGAGGCAGCTACCAGATTCAGAGTGAGCAGAAAGTCCACCAATATTGGATGCAGGCAACATCCACAAGGAAACTCCCTTTCAAGTGACTGGCTACTTAGAGCAGATCCCATCTTGGAAGTGATCACATTATACTAAATTTTATCATGGATGTGATCACAACATCATACTACTGCCAAATGACATCAAAACTGCCAAATCACTGAGAATCATGGCCCAGCCAAGTTGGCACACAACTTTAATGACCACAGTCTTGTAACTCCCACCCAAGTGATTGGGTAGGACTGTGCTAGGAGTCGGAATTGACTCGATGGTAACAGGTGTGGTTTTTGGTGCAAATAAGGTAATTGTAGCCCACAAAGGGCACTGGCCAGGTTTGTCATCATGCTAGGCTTAAAATGAGCCATCCAGAGGCAGGAAAGAGAGGACAGCACCACCACCAAGGAAGAAGGGCCAATAGTGGAGTGCATCCTTTGGAACCAGGATCCCTTTGCTGAAAAGCTCCTGGAATCAGGAGACCAAGAGAAAGAGCTGTAACACTGAACACAGCAAGAAGTGGTAGCAGAGAAATGGTGGCAGGAAGAGAATGGCAGATGGCATTATGGACCTCCCGGTGAGAAAGCAGAAGGTTTACTGGAGGAGTAGGGTGTCTCTGGGCACTTCATGGAGCTAGGTTTGCCAACCCACAGAGCTAGAGCCGAGCGCCTTCAGGCTGAGGCTTACTAGCACAGTGGGGTGCCTCTGGGCGCTTATTAGCAGAGCTAAAACAGCTCTGTAATCTTGTCCGAGAAGGGCAGAGGCCGAGGATCCAGAAAGAGCCATGCCTGTGGGCATGGCAGAGAAGAGACTGTCCTAATGGAAGAACGGTATCCTAAGTGTTCCTGAACCTGAATTGAAACGTTTACTTCCCTAATAAACTCCATAATCGTAAGTATTGTCTGTTAGTTCTGTGTGGCCATTGCAATGAATTATCAAACCCAGCAGAGAAGTAGAGAGTGCCGTGGGAGGTATGGTTGGCGTCAGAATTGGTAAAAAGGCTGCAGGGTGAAGGCATGTCTGACGTCCACTTTATAAGAATCAGCCTTGGGTTGACGCTCATGGTGATTCTCTCTCCCTCTTGTGAAGTTAGAGGCAGTCACATGCCTCTGCCACACCATTCTTACAATCTCCCAAGCTGCTTTTCCAAAACCCAAGGCAAAAGGCCACATAAAGAAACACATTTTACCACAGTAAACTATCAAGGAATACATAATCTTCATGGGGAGATAGTACACGGACATTAAAATAAATAACTTGTTTTCTGACATCGTTAAGTACCATTAAAAAGAGACCTTACCCAAAGAATCCATGGATAGTGCAACTGGTTAATGCACTTCTGAGAATCAGCAACGGAAAACCCTAGGGAGCAGAGTTCTAATTTCACACATGAGGAGTAGGAATCAACTCAATGGCAACTAGATTTTGACAAGAAATGGTCATTATAAGTGTGGTGCAATGAATTCCTTAATATGGCTGTTCTAGCCACAGCCTTTGTGACTCACACATACTTAGACTATGCAAATAAGGTGTGTGGAATCTTAACAAAGGGATTGAGCAGGTTTGCCATCCCAGTAGTCTTAAAATGAGTCACCCCAGAAGCGGGAGGAGAGGATCTCGCCACCACCAAGAAAGACAAGCCAGGAGTGGAATGCATCCTTTGGACCCGGAATCCCTGCTCTGAGAAGCTCCTGGAACCAGGAGACCTAGAGAGAGACCCGAGGTCGGAGAGAAGTGGTGGCAGAAAAATGATGGCAGCAGAGGCATGAGACTGGCAGGATGACAGACAGCGTGGTGGACTTCCTAGCCCATGGAGCAAGAAAGCTGAGTGCCTTTGAGCAGGAGGCTTGCTGGTCAAGTACGGTGATTCCAGTGACTTGATGGAGCTAGGTTTGCCGACCCACGGAGCTAGAACTGAGCTCCTTCAGGCCGAGGCTTATCAGCAGAGTGCAGTGCCCTGGGGCACTTACTGGCAGAGCTAACAGAGCTTTGTGAAACTTACCCAAACAGGGCAGAGGCCAAGAGGCCAGACAGAAGCATGCCTGAGCGCCTGGCTGAGAAGAGGCAGTCCTGATTGAAGAACTGTTATCCTGAGCACTCCTGAATCTGAATTGTAACCTGTTACTTCCCTAATAAACCCCATCATTGTGACTACTGAGTTCTGTATGGCCACTGCAACAAATTATCAAACTAAGCAGAAAAGCTGAGTGCCGTGGGAGGGACAGCTGGTGTCAAAATGGTAAAAAGGTTGGAGGGTAGAGGCATGTCTGACCTCTTCCTCATAGGAATCAGCCTTCAGCTGTTGATCTTAATTCTCCTTCCCCCTTGTAGACAAGTAGGTCAGATGTTTCTGATATGCCACTTCAACAAGAAGTTTTTAGGATTTTCTAACTTCCGAAACTTCTATCTAATCCCCTTCTACCAATTATTCGATATTTATTTAATCTGATGTAGATATTGCATCATCCTTTGACTACATTAGCTGGAGTGTCAAGATTCCACTTAAATATAATCCAACTAAGTCGATGTTCTCTTCGAGAAGGCATGGACTTTTTTATTCACCACAGCATCTTCAGCTCCTCGAAATAGGGCCAAGTACAAAGGCAGTATGTGACAAATATTCCTTACAATCATGAATAGACTCAGTGTAAGTGTACTGTGTCATAGGTCCCTCTGCATAATATAAAGTTCCAAAACTGGTGGCAGACATTCTGGTTTTCAATTGTTCCATCACACTGATCTGGGTAATCTGAACTAACGTATATCTGCCCAAATCCCACCAATCCAATACTGCACCTCAGGTTTCTCCCCTAAGTGATTTTTCATTTATACCACATGGGGTCACCTTGAGCCATAACTGACTCGATGGCAAGTAACAAACAGAAGCAACATTCCAGAAACCAATTATCTTTTCTGTTTTCAAAATTCCCATTACTTATTTAGTCCACTGACATGAACTCAGACTTTCATTCATTTAATTGACACAGTACAGCAATCAATGTGTATGAGTTTCGGTTAAAATCAGATAATGTCTTGATATCAACGCACAAGCCATGATGTTTTCAATTGTCTAATATGCATGTGAAAGCTGGACAATGAATAAGGAAGACCAAAGAGGAACTGATGTCTTTGAATTGTGGTGTTGGCAAAGAATATTGAATACACCATGGACTGCCAAAAGAACAAACAAATCTGTCTTGGAAGAGGTACAACCAGAATGTTCCTTGGAAGCAAGAATGGCAAGACTATTTGGACATATTATTAGGAAGGATCAGTCCCTGGAGAAGGACAACATGGTAGGTAGACTAGAGGGTCAGCAAAAAAGAGGAAGACACTCAACGAGATGGACTGACACAATGGCTGCAACAATGGGCTCAAGCATACCAACGATTGCAAGGATGGTGCAGGACCAGGCAGTGTTTCCTTCTGTTGTATATAGGGTCACTATGAGTCAGAATCGACTTGACAGCACCTACCAACAACATCACGCACATATTTATGTACAATAAGCTTACTAGGCTTTCCCAGTTCCTGCATTCATGATTTCCTTCATGATACACTTTATAGCTATATAAGGAAGCAGAAATTTTTGCTAATCACTAGTCCGCAGTGAAATGTATCTGAGTTTATCCTACGGGTTTTGTGGAATATAAAATAAGATGTAATTGGACACTGAAGGTACTACCACATTCACTGCATTTACAGGCACTACTACATTCACTGCATTCAGAAGTACTCTCTGCTGTACAAATTCTCTGTTATCTCCTGATGGTTCGCTTCTGGCAACAGGCTGTCCCACAAGGACTACATTTCTATTTGTTAGGAGCCTACTGGTGTTTACTGATGTTTCAGTTGCCACAGAGGGCATCTGCATGGTCACTGTACTAACAGGGTTTTTGTCCTGAATGAGATCACTGGTAGGTGATGAGGTGTGATTTGCTGCAGAAGGGTTTTCCAGCTTGTCTGATTCTACACGTTTCTTTCTTGTGTGTTTTCTTTTATGTCTAAGAAGGCAAGACATGTAGGGGAACGTTTTTCCACACTCGTCGCAGCCATGCTCTCTCTCTCCTGTATGAGTTCTTTGATGAATAATAAGCTTGTGCTTTGTGAGGAAAGCTTTTGAACATTCACTGCATTGGAAGAGTTTCTCTCTTCTGTGACTTTTCTGATGTCTAATGAGACTTGCCTTCTGGGTAAGAGATTTACCACATTCACTGCACACAAAGGGACTCTTTCCTGTGTGAAATCTCTGATGTGCTATGAGGCATGACTTCTGGCTGAAGCCTTTACCACATTCACCACATACATAGGGTTTTTCTCCAGTATGAGTTCGCTGATGAATAATGAGATTTCCCTTCTGGATGAAGCCTTTTCCACATTCACTACATATATAGGGTTTCTCTCCAGTATGTGTTCGCTGATGAATAGTGAGAAATGACTTCTCGGTGAAGCCTTTTCCACATTCATGGCATATATAGGGTTTCTCTGCCATATGAATTTTTTGATGTTTATTGAGCTGTGAATTATAGAGAAAGGCTTTGCCACATTCCGTGCACTCATAAGGTTTTTGTCCTTTATGAGTTCTCTGATGATGTTCAGTGAGCTTGTACTTTTTAGAAAAGGCTTTCCCACATAGACTGCATCTATGAGGTTTCTCTCCTGTATGAATTATCTGATGATGAATGAGCCAAGACTTCTTGATGAAGGCTTTACCACATTCACTGCATACATGTGGTTTCTCTATCTTGTGAGTTTTCTGGTACTTAGAGAGCTGGGACGCGGTGTTGGATATTTGACTCTCGGGGAATTTAGATTCAGTACCAAATTGTTCAGGGTTAGCATGGAAAAAGGTTTTCTCATCTCTGTTAAGCTCAGCAGAGTTCTTCACTTCATAGCTTCTGCTCCGGTTGATTAAAGTTAAATTTGATTTCGCAGCTTTTTCATATAAGTCAAACATACCATGATTTTGCCTTAAAGGAAGAAGACTTTTGTGTTGATGAACAATATTTTCCAATATATTATGTTCACGGCATTGTTCCATTCCGTCCATCCTGCTTTCATTTTGCCAGGGCCCAGGTAGATGATCATCAACTTTCCAGATTTCTAGGAAAGAACAGAACAGTGACTCCTTCCATCATCTCCATTAGGAATAAATTGATTAAAAAATGTTTGGATGTAGGGTGGTTCTTTAGTGACAACCCTATGGTACGAGTGTAACTAAATTTAATGTTCCTTGCACACTGGTAAACACACAATAATATAAACAAATAAAGGTAAAAGTAGTTAGTATAGAAACAAGGTTAGATCATAGATAACAAATAAATACAGATTTGGCCACTTCCTAAAGAAGGCCTTGAGGAACTTGTAGAGACTGTAAAATACAAGTAAATCACTGTGAATAGTAGACCACAGAGACTGGAGAGCCATCTAATACAAACTGGTAAGGGATAGATTCATTCATTCCACAAATCCTTACTAAATGACAACTATACACCAGGCATAGTTGGGTTTGTGAAGAATGCAGAAGGTTATACCTGGGACAAAACAAATTTCACATATGCAAAGTAAAGGTATTGGTATTACACTGCAGTGCAATGGATCCCTTTTATATAGTCTTTCTCATCATCGTTTTGTTAACTCCCACTGTCATGGACTGAATTATGTCCCCCCAAAAATGTGTGTATCAGTTTGGCTGGGCCATGATTCCTAGAATTGCGTGGTTGTCCTCCATTTTGTGATTGTAATTTTATGTTAAAGAAGATTAGGGTGGGATTGTATAACACCCTTACTAAGGTCACATCCCTGATCCAATAAAAAGGAGTTTCCCTAGGATGGGGCCTGCACCACCTTTTATCTTACAAGAGCTAAAAGGCCAAGAGAAGCAAGCAGAGAATGGGGGACCTCATACCACCAAGAAAGCAGTACTGGGAGCAGAGCACATCCTTTGGATCTGAGGTTCCTGTGCTGAGATGCTCCCAGACCAAGGGAAGACTGATGTATTACAAGGACCTTCCTCCAGAGCCAACAGTGAAAGAAAGCCTTCCCCTGGAGCTGGCACCCTGAATTCGGACTTATACCCTACTGGACTTTGAGAGAATAAACTTCTCTTTGTTAAAGCCATCCATTTGTGGTATTTCTATTATGGCAGCACTAGATGACTAAGACACCCACCAAATGACCAGGTGGGACTGTGCAAATAAGGTGCTTGTGGCCTATCACGGGGATTGGACAGCTTGCTAATAGTGCAAATAAGGTGTGTGGCACCTCTGTGGGGGTGGAACCATGCAAATAAGGCGATGGAACCCTAACAAAGGAGGGAACCAGTCAGTTCTGTGATCCCGCTAGGCTTAAAATGAGCTATCCCAGAGGTCGAAATGGGGGACCTCACTACCACAAGAAGAAGAGACTGGAGCAGACCATATCCTGTGGTCCTAGTGTCCCCGTGCTGAGAACTTCCTACATGCAGGAGACAGAAAGTCATAACATCGGAGATGGCACAAGATGGCAAGAAGCAGCATCAGAGAAACATTGGCACCAGAACCAGGAGACCAGTGTAAGACAGCGGAGTGGGCTTCCTAGCCTACGAAGCAAGGTGGTTACAGTAGGCTTGCCAACCCATGGAGCAAAAGAGTGAGTGCCTTTGGGAAGGAGGATTCCTGGTGATGCAGGGTGCCTCTGGGTACTTATCAGGGAGCTAAACAGTCTTGTAACACTTGCCTGAGAAGGGCAGAGGCCAGCCCAAGGGACCCAGGGGCTGAGGGAGAGGGCTGCCTGCAGGCACGGCGGAGGAGCTGTCCTGTCCGAAGAACTGTATCCTGAGTTGTTCCTAATCCTGAATTGTAACCTGTTACTTCCCTAATAAACCCAATATTCATAATTATGGTGAGTTCTATGTGGCCATTGCAACGAATCATCAAAACTGGCAGAGAAGTAGAGAGTGCCGTGGGAGGGACGGCTGGTTTAAGAATTGGTAAAAAGGTTGAAGAGGAAGCATGTCTGACCTCCACCTCATAGGAATCAACCTTGGGCTGATGCTGATGGTGATTCTCTCCTCTACTTCATTAAGTTAGAGGAGATCAAATGACCCTGATGCCATTTTCAAATACACAAACATATTCCTTATGTTTACAGAGCCTACATTATCCTTCAGTAAAAATCATTAATAAAAGTGAGGAAAGACAAAGAAAATAACTGTAGGCTGTGAAACGTGGTTTGAAAGAGATGCTGGGAAGAGGTGGAGGAAGTGAGGATACACTTTGGAGGAAGAGAAGGCTCACTGGGGTGGGCTATTGAGGTATTTAGAGTTGCTGCTAAGTATTTGGCTTGAGTAATGGGGAAGCAATGTCTACCAATGAGATAAAGATATCACTGAAGTGTAGAATGTTCAAGCAAACACTCTGAAGTGTATCAACTTCTAGATGGTTATTAAATACCCAAGTACAGAAATGAAGATTTCAGAAAGATTCATAAATCTTGAGAAAACCTTGGCTGGAGGAAAGAATTCGGAAAACTTTATATAAAAATGATTTAAGGACAGAGAACAGAAGAAGATCATGTTCACAGAACAAAAGAACATGTACATTAAAATTAGAGGAACACTAAGGTTTGAATCATTCTAACATTTAGAGCTTTAGAATGTGAAAAGCCCCTGAGGAACCGAAGGGAACACAGTGGTAACATTTACAATGAACTAGGAGAAAGATTGGAATTATTAAATATACAGAGAGATTAAACTGAAGCAGACAACAGTTATGAGGGAGTTTATGCTGGAACTGAGAATGCAGGATGTAAAAAATGTTTCTTCAGGTGAGTAAAATATATTTTGAAAAAGTTTGTTAGATGATATCAAGGGAGATGTCAATTTGACAGCCTCCTCTAGGGAAGCAAAGGAGGTTAATTCATTAGAATGGAGGAAACGTTAAAGGGTTAAGAGAAGAAATAAGAAAAGAAAATGATGACCTTAACAGAACCTCAGAGTGGGGAAAAAGAAGTAAGGAAGCAGATAAAAGCCCGATAAGAGACCAATTTACTGTGGGGGTACAACATCCAAGGTGGGGCTGCATGTTAGGAAGTGAAATCAGTATTTCCCAATGGGGAAGGAATGCACTGTACTCAGAGAACAGTTATGAATTCAGAGTTCTCTCTTTGGAGAGAGCCTGGAAGGTAGAATTTCACAGCAAGAGTGATGGAAGGATATGAAGAAGTTAAACACTGAAGAACCCTATGAAGCAGAAACCTACACAAATAAAAATATCAAGATGTCAAATAAACAGGGATATGATCACAGAAGAGATAGAAGGGTATATTTTTCTCTAAACTCCTACAAAGAGGAGGTCTCACATGGGAGAGGGATACATGGAGACACTGTTATGTAGCCTCAGACACCCGTCACAGTTGTGATGCGTTCTCTGACTAGAATGTGACTTTCAAAGCTGTGGTGAAATGAGTTCCTTTTACGTGGCCTTTTGCCTTGGTTCTTTGGAAAAACAGCTTGAGAGATTTTTCCCCTAAACCCTGAGGAGTTACCTTTTTCTGCCTCAGAGGGTTTGTTACTTTTGTCCAGATTGATTGACATTTCCTGGGGAAGCTGTACACAATTTTGGTTTGATACTTTTTGTCTGGTCCTGGGCTGCAGCCTGCCCTGTGATTGGTATACACATTGCATGGATCCGTAAACAGACTATGCAAATGAAGTGACGATAATCTACTCTGGAAATGAAGTGTCTGTGGCCTACAGAGAGGGGATTGGTCAGTTTGTGGCCCCTGCTGGAAGGGGCTATGTCTTGAAACTGACAAACAGTTGTGTATATATACAGCCAGCCACACAGAGGTTTTTCAGACTGAAAGAAACATGAAGAGAAGCAGCAGAAAAAGCAGAAGAAAGTAAGAAGAGAGAAGAGTCAGAGAGACAGGAGGTTAAGGAACCCCTTAAAAGAGCTGTAACAGGGGTCAAGGGATGTAACACTGAAGACAGCGAAAGGCCCAGAATGGGCACGATGGCAAAGCCAGTGACGAAAGGCCTGCAAGGGACTATGCGACAGAGTTGGTGGTGACAAATGGCAGGGTCAAGAGGAGCCTGTCCTGAGAGGGCAGAGGAGGCCTACATGGCTAAGAGTTGCTGAGAGAGCTGTCTGCACTGAAGGGAGATTTTGCCTACATGCTTCTTGATCCTGATCCCAAGTTGCACCCTGTTACTTCCTTAATAAACCATTTAAGTAAGTATTGTCTGTGAGCTCTGTGTGGCTCTTGCAACAGATTATAGAACTCAGCAGAGAAGAAGTGCCATGGGGAGGATGGCTGACGTCAGAATTGGTAAAAAGATTGCACAGTGAAGGTATGTCTGACCTTGTGGTATAGTGAATTATTTAATATAGCCTTTCTAGCTAGCATAGTCTTGTGACTCCTATTAAATAACTGGGTAGGACTATGAAAATAAGGTACATGCAGGGATCAAACAGTCTGCTAATGCAAATAAAGCAGTTAGACAAACTAAATTGGCCTTGGATTTGTGAAGCCTGCAAAATGCTACATTTGTGAAAAAACAATATTCAAACATACGAAGTAAAGGTTTTTCTCTCAGGAGTAGGGAGAGTACACTTACTTGTCTAAGGGGCACAGAATGGACTGAGAATCTACCACTTCAAAGCACCACAGACACTCCTAAGCTTTCAACAGGTGAGAAAGGAAAGGTCACTGGCCACCCTCTGAGTGACCCATGGGAACTGTCCTCACCCAAGGACACCAGGTTCTTGTAGTTCTCCAACATCACGTCCTGGTACAGGTCCTTCTGAGCAGAGTCCAGGAGCTGCCACTCCTCCCAGGTGAACTTCACAGCCACATCGCTGAATGTCAGTGATTCCTGTAATAACAGGGTTCCATTTCATGAACTGATTTCCCTCTGATGATATGTGAAACGTGAAGAAAGTTGTTCTGCTGATTTCTTCTATATATGCTACAACTACATGTCTAGTGTTTTTTTTTTTAACACCTTGTAAGAGACTCAAAATCTTAACAAATATTCTGAATGTATGTATTCGATCATCCATCCATTCATCAAATTAGAAGTTTCTATAATGAGTAGCAGTGAAATCCTCTTACTAAGCTAGAAACATCTCACATTCATACATGCACACACATACAAATGTGTGGATATGTATATGTATCTGTATATATGTGGATATACGTGAGTGTATGTGTGTATATATACGTATATATACGTGAGTATGTGTATTTGATCACCTATATACTAACAGATAAATATTAGTGTCAGCCAGGAGAATAAAACATGTTCCTATATTCAACATGAGCCTTCAGAGCCAGTATCAGAATCTATAGAGAAAAGACCCCAGGTTATCTAAATTACAAGAAATGACACATTTAATAAGTTAATAAATTAAGCCATAGAAAGGAATTAAAGAAACTATCAAAAATCTTTAAAGAACAAGAGACAAGATAATTGGGTGGATTTGGGAAAAATAAATACATACACACACAAACACCTAGATATAGACATTAACGACAAATACATATGTATGCAGATTAACACACAAGTTTACAGCATATCAAATACACTAAAACAGATGATCAGCTGTAATTTACAGTTTAAGAAATTAACGAAAATGTAGCAGAGAGTGAGAGACAATGTAAAAACGAGGTTAGTAAACATGGGTAGAATAAGATGGCTTAACACATGCCGATCGTTAACTTCCAAAACAGAAAGTAGAGTAAGGGAGAAGCAACATCCAAAGACCTCACTCTGCATTCAAAAATAATTTTTTACTGAATGAAAGACCTGTGGCAGGCAGATTCTAAGATAGTCCCGTGATCATATCCACACCTTTATATAGTTCCCTCTCTTTCAGCATGGGCTGTTCCTGTGACTTGCTCCTATCTAATAGAATGACAAAGGTGATGGAATACCACTCCACGATTAGATTACATATTAGGTATGTCACTTCCGTCTTGTTGGTTTTAATGAAGGATGTTGCCATGTTGGGGAGGCCAACATGGCAAATACCTGAGGGCTGCCTCTGGCCAACACACAGTGAGGAACTGAGGCCCTAATGGAACTGAATCCTGCCCACAACCAAGTGAACTTGAAAGCAGACCCTTCCCCATTCGAGCCTCAGTCAGACCCCAGCTCTGGCTAACAACTTTACTGCAGTCTCGTGAGAGACCAAAGAGCAGAGAGCACCAAAAGATGCTGTGCCTGGATTCCTGACCACAGAAGCTGCGATATAATAAATGTCAGCTCTTTTAAGCCTCTAAAATGTTGGAACACTTTGGTGGGAACCAACAGATAATTCAAAGAACTAAAAAAAAAAAAAAAAAAAAAAATGAAAATATAGAATAGATTTATGACACAAATGCAGTACAGTGAATTACTTAATATGGCTTTTCTAGCCACAGTCCTTGTGACTCCCACACAATGATTTTGTGGGATCATGCTAATAAGGTGCATGGAACCCGAATCCCAAAGAAAGTGGATGGAACCCTAATGAGGGGATCGGTCAGTTTTGCCATCCTACTAGGCTTAAAATGAGCCATCCCAGAGGTGGAAAGGGGGGATCTGATTACTACCAAGAAGAAGAGAATGGAATGGCACACGTCCTTTGGAACAAGGATCCCTGCACTGAGAGCTCCTAGACCCAGGAGACAGAGAGACACTGAGAAGCAGCGACAGCGAAACGGCGACAGCAGAGGCAGCAGAACCAGGAAACTGGCAGGAGACCGGAGTTAGAGAGCTGAGCGCCTTCAGGCAGGAGGCTTGCTTATGGAGTGGGATGCCTCCAAGCATGTGGCGGAGCTACGCTCACCAACCCACAGAGCAAGAGAGCCGAGTGCCTTCAGGCCAAGACTTACTGGCAGAGTGGCGTACATCTGGGCACTCATCAGTGGAGCTAAAGAGCTTTGTAACACTTGCCTGAGCATGGCAGAGGCTGGGCTGTGCCGGCCAACAGGCCTGAGTGCCTGAGGGTCGAGGAGAGCCCTGCCTGAGGTCATAGCTGAGAAGAGGCTGTCCTGATAGAAGAACTGTATCCTGAGTTGTTTCTGATCCTGAATTGTAACCTGTTACTTCCCTAATAGACCCAACAATTGTCAGTATTGTCTGTGAGTTCTGTGTGGCCAATGCAATGAATTATTAAACCCAGCAGAGTAGTAAAGAGTACCATGGGATGGACAGCTGGTATCATAACTGGTTAAAAAAAAAAAAAAAAAGGTTGGAGGGTGTTGGTATGTTTGACCTCTGCTTCATGGAATCAGTCTTGGGATGTTGATGCTGATAATGATTCTCTCTCCCCCTTGTGAAGTCAGAGGAGTTCTGATTCCACTGCCACACCATTTTTACAAGTCAAAAGCCAGGGGAAGGAAAAATCTGAAATTTTATGACAAAGTTTTAATTAAAAATTAATTAAAATTAAAACTTCTGCATGGGAAAAGGCAAATGACAGTTTAGAAAAAATATTTTCCAAAGGAGATTTTTACAAAAAAGATCAATACACATTACCTATAAATAATTCCTTTAAATCAGTAAGACAAATTAGAATTTATAAATGAGCAAAGGATATGGACAAGAATTCCAGAAAATGAGTAATTTAACTGACCAATACAAGAAAGATCTCAATCTCACCAGTTATTAAAAAAATACAAAAGAAAGCAAGACAGGGAACTACATGACCATGCAGATTGTTGAAAGTTATGACATTTGATAACACTTTAATAACAAGTATTGGAAAGACTGGGGACACTGGATGCTCTTTTATATCATGTACTACGCACTCTTTTAAATGCTTTAAATACATTAACTAATTTCATCTCCACAATAACTATATGAGATTGGCACCATTATCATCATCACTATTTTACAGATGTGAAACCTCAGGTATAAAACAGTCATAAATGGTGTGTGCAGGTCACAGAGCTACTCCCTGCTTCCAGATCTGTACTCAAACACTAGTTCATTGAGAATCATTTGACAGCTGTGCATTGCTTCCACTTAACAAGTATGTTTAGGTTTAATTCCTAAATAAACCTAGACCACCATGAGGCTAAGTCCATGGGCTAACATGTGCTCATCTCCGCTGTCCACTGACTTGGCTTGGTCTATTCTCACAGGGGTCTATGAAGGAGTAAATGAATTGATATTTTTTTATAAGGATCAGCACAAAGCTGGTTCCTACAAGGCAGAGGTTAAAGATGTCCTAAATGTCCAGCTTCTCCAAACTGCTGTACCCCTCCATCATCTCTAACATAAACTACTCTCTCTCTCCTCATACTCTCGGTCTGGCCTTTGGGTTCCATAATTTGCTGCAACATCTCACAGAACTCACAAACTGTATTTACAGTTAAGCGGTTTATTAGTGAAGTAATGGAGTATGACTCAGAAGTAAAAGGAACCATTCAGAATACAGTTCTTGAGCAGGAAAGCTTCTTCTCACCCTCTGCTGATAGGCCTTGCTCAGAGCCTTCTTGAGCAAGCATTACTACTCTTAGCTCCTTGGGTCAGCAAGTGCACTGCAGCTGTCTTGCACCAGTTTCCTGGTTCCTGCCATCTATCACTCTTGCTACTGCAGTGCTGCTGTCTCTTGCTGTCTTCCATGTTATAGCTACCCTCTCTCTGTCTCCCTTTAAGCCTAACATGATGGCAAAACTGACCAATCCCCTTGTTAGGGTTTCATATGCCTTATTTTCATGGTCCCACCCCCCACAAGGGTTCCACACACCTTATTTGCATTAGCAGCAAGCTGTCCAATCCCCTTGGATGGGAACAACCACCTTATTTGCATAGACCCACCCAATTACTGTGTGGGACTCATAAACACTATGGTAGAAGGGCCATATTAAGTAATTCACTGCACTGGAGGGGCCTTGGAAGAAGCAGCCATAGGAAACCTGCTTTTGTATCTATGGGAATGCTGCTGTTCAGGACATCATCCACCACATCACCTCTAGGAACAAACATCAAAGAAACTCAGAAAAAGTACCATGAAATATTGACATTCTGGGAGAAAATAATCTCCATTCTCCTCAAAAAACAGGGAATATCATTTAAATTGAAATGATTCTCTTGTGTTGGCCAGAGCAATATTAAATGCAAGTTGACAGTTAATGTAACCCACAGGATCCTCTAGTCACATATCATGTTCAGTGTCAATAACTTAGTGTTAATCTCATGAATAATATAGTCCTGATCCTATTTTGTCTGATGTTGAAGTCAGAGTCTAAGTTTACTTCTGTCCAGCTCCTACTTTCCAAATTTATACTTTAGAGATAAACTGAACTGATATTTTACAGGCCTCTACAAATTCATTAGGGAATAAAGAAGGCATAAAACCAACCAAAGTCACCTGGGCCTCAATCATTTTCTTTTGTTCTTGAGACATGACCAGCAACTGAGATGCTCTGTTTTTGTGTTTTCTGGATCAGCTCTAAATTTCTGTTCAGAAATCTCAGTCTCTTGTGAAGGGTGTCCCCAGAAATGACAATACTCAAATACTGCAAGCTCTTCCTCCTTCCTTCAATTGGTTTTCTTGCTGCTGGGGAGTAAGGATCTGCAGGCTGAAGGGAAAATTCAATGTGAGTGATACATTTTCTCTAGGCCCAGATGATGTTGCTGCTCCTGGCAATCATCTTAACATGAGGCCCCCAATACTGTTGACTGTCCCTTTATCTGGTGCCCACAGAACACTTTACAGCCATGAGAAACAAAAGTTCCTTCCTGGACTGGAAGGCAAACGGAATCAGCAAGTCGATCTGTTGGCATGCTCACTTAAGGCAGCCGACTGGGTCCATGAAATGAGCAGACATGGGGGTGATGCAGCAACGCAGAGATGAGCCGAATCTAGACACGTCCGTCTTGTACCCTCTGAGGCACAAAATGCCAATAAGGACTGTTCTGTCTGTCAGCAAGAAAGACAGAGGTCGCAGATGGCTATGGGAGAGATTCCCCAGGGAGAAGGCCCTGCACGTAGCTGGCAAGTTGATTATATTGGACCAATGATGCTGGAGGCACAAAGTGGCTATAAATGGGTTCTCACAGGAATAGATACTTACTCTGGACAGGGCTTTGCATATCCGATAAGAGATACAGATGCCAAAAACACCATTAAGGGATTGGAACAAAAGATACTGTATCAATCTGGGAAAGCAAGTTTTATTTCACCAGATGCCCTGGCAAAGCTTTTCTTACAACCACTTAACAGTAAGTACAGTTCCTGAGTGAGACTTTGCAGCAATTTGCTGAACCCAAATTGGAGAGGGAAGAGTGCTGAGGGGAGGGAGAGCAGCCAGTGTCTGAGATGGAGTGGTACAGCAGTTTGGAGTATGTGGAAATTTGTAGTATATTTGACCTTCACCTCATAGGAATTGATTTTGTGCTGATTCTTATGTTTGAAGTTATTTGTACAGTTGTACATTTTAAAAAAAAGGATAAATTTAGGAAAATTAAAGACTAGAAGAGCCCAAAAATACAAAAAGCTTGTTCATTGAAACAATCAATAAATTATACACATTCATGGTGAAGTGAATTACTTAATATAGCCCTTTCAGCCATGCATAGTCTTGTAACTCCCAAAAAATGATTGGGTGGTCCACCAAAGGGAATGGACAGCTTGCCAACAATGCAAATAAGGTGCATGGAACACTTGCAGGAATAGGACCATGCAAATAAAGTATATGCAACCCTAATGAGAGGACTGGTCCGTTTTGCCATCCGTTAGGCTTAAAATGAGCCATCCCAGAGACGGGAAGGAAGGGAAGCTCACTAGCATCAAGAAGAGACAGGATAGAATGAGTCCTTTGGACACAGGGTCCCAATGCTGAGAACCTCTTAGACCCAGCAGAAAAAGAGACAGACAAAGAGAGTTGTAACACTGGAGATGGTGTAAGACGATGAGAAGCAGCAGCAGAGAAATGGCAGCAGCAAAACGAAGAGACCAGTGCAAGATGGTGTGGTGGGCTTCCTGGCCCACAGAGAAAGGTAGCCACAGACGCCATGTCAAACCAAGGAGTAAAAGAGCTGAGTGCCTTCAGGCAGGAGGTTTCCTGGAGGACTGGGGTGCCCCCGTGCAATAACTGGCAGAGCTAAAGCACTTTGTAACATTTGCCTGAGCAGGGCAGAGGTCAAGCTGAGGGGCTGGGAAGCCAAGAGGCCAAGGACCAGAGGCCCACCCACAAGCATGACTGAGAAGAGGCCGTCCTGATTGGAGATCTACATCCTGAGTCGTTCCTGATCCTCAATTGTAACGTGTTACTTCCCTAATAAACCCCAAAACTGTGAGTCTAGTCTGTGAGTTCTGTGTGTCCACTGCAACCAATTATTGAACCAGCAGAAGGGTAGAGAGTGCTGTGGGAGGCACAGCTGGTGTCAAAATCGGTAAAAAGGTTGGAGAAAGGAGGTACAGTAGTCCTCCCTTTTATCTGCAGTTTCGCTTTCCACGGTTTCAGTTACCCGTAGTTAACTGTGGTCCAAAAATATTAAATGGAAAATTCCAGAAATAAACGATCCATAAATTTTAAATTGTGCTTCTAAGTAGCATGATGAAATGCCTCACTGTCCCACTCCTTCCCACCCAAGACATGAATCATCCCTTTGTTCAGCTGTATATGCTACTCGCCCATTAGTTACTCAGTAGCCATTTTGGTTATCAGATTGACTGTAGAAGTATCGCAGTGCTTGTGTTCAAGTAACCCTTATTTTACTTAATAATGGCCCCAAAGTGCAAGAGTAGTGATATGTGAAAAAGTGAAAGTTCTCGACTTAATAAGGAAAGAAAAATCATATGCTGAAGTTGCTCAGATCTACAGTAAGAAGGAAACTACTATCCTTGAAACTGTGCCTAATTTAGATATTGTCTTAGTCATCTAGTGCTGCTCTCACAGAAATACCACAAGTGATGGTTTTAACAAAGAGAAATTTATTCTCTCACAGTCCAGTAGGCTACAAGTCCAAATTCAGGCCATCAGCTCCAGGAAAAGACTCTCTCTCTCTCTCTGTTGGCTCTGGAGGAAGGCCCTTGTCATCAGTCTTTCCTTGATCTGGGAGCATCTCAGAGCAGGAACCTCAGGTCCAAAGGATACACTCTGCTCCTGGCACTGCTTTCTTGGTGGTATGAGGTTCCCATGTGTCTCTGTTCACTTCTCTCTTTTGTATCTCAAGAGATTGGATTAAGACACTATCTAATCTTGTAAACCTCATCAGCATAACCTCATTACAGTGATAGAATTTACAACACATAAGGAGATGACATATAACCTCATCATAGTGATTGAGTTTACAACACATAAGGAAATCACATCAGATTACACAATCATACAGTACTTCAAATCAGGACCTAGCCAAGTTGACAGATATTTTTGGGGGACACAATTCAATCTATGAGAGACATTAAACTTCATTATAGGTATGCGTGTATATGAAAAAACATAGTATACGTAGGGTTCAGTACTATCTGCGGGTTCAGTATTATCCGCGGTTTTAGGCACCAACTGGGAGTCCTGGAATGTATCCTCCTAGTAAGGGGAGACTGATATATATCTGACCTCCACTTCATAGGAATCAGCTCTGGGTTGATGCTGCTGATCTTGAGTCTCTCTCTTTCCCTTTGTGAAGTTAGACAAGGAGGTGCGATGACGCCCTGAAGCCATTTTTTACATGCGTTTTGAGAGAGATCAAAAGAGAAGTGGCACAAACAATACAAGGAATTAATAGGAGAAATGATCTAGATAAAATAAACAGTTTTTATTCTTGAAATAAAACCTCAAACCTCTTTATTTCATTAAACTTGAAATCCTGGATGAATTTATATGATCCTACATCCTGAATAAACATTACAGCAAGTGCATTTTATAAGTGGGCAACAAGACAAAGATATCGTAGCAAAAACTACCAACTTACTTATCGACTTTGTATGGAAGAGCTGAGCCAATAATAATATATCATGATAAGGACAAGGTATAAATATTAAAGTAGGATGGAAAATTGATGTTATTTTCAAACAATATGATCACCTACATGGAAAAAGATTCAAGGAATTGCCTGTTTAAAAGCGATAGTACCCTCAAGAAACCCCCAAGCAGATTTTATATACATCCAGGGGAAAAAAAAAAAAACTAAACTCGTTGCAATCCAGTCGAATCCGACTCAAAGTGACCCTACAGAACGGAGGAGAACTGTAATCTTTACGGAAGCAGACTGCCTCACCGGCCTCTGTACCAGACACAGATCAACCTAAGACGCGTATTAAAGCGAAACGTGGACCAGACACTGCCGGACAAAGTCCATCCCCCGACTCCAACTTCACTCAGCCCCGTATTAAATCCTGAACCAGACAGCCCATTCATGGTAAACACCATCCCCTTATAAGCAGAGAGATCCGCAAGGAGTCCGTACCCTGACAATCGGGACAGCCTTAATCTTTTTACAGAAGTGCTCAAGCCATGCTCACCCAAAGCCACTGGACTCCCTCAAGCACCTCCACCCCTGCGCTCCTCTCAGGAAATCCATGTGTCCTCACGACACCACGTCCACACACTTACCTCGCTCAATTCCAAGGACAAAAACACACACCAACCTCTGTTTTTCTCCTGAACCGCGAAGAGTTCGGAGAAGTTTCACCGACTTCCGTGAACAGCTACTACTTCTCGACTTGTCGCGCAGAAACCTTGTCCGCTTACGGCGGCGGCGAGGGTCAGCGCGAATAATGGCGTTTCCGGCATAGCTTTAGGAGGTAATATGTCTGCGCCGTACTCGCCATGATCGTCTGGAAGCAGCCATGTTTGAAAACCAGCCGTACAGAAGGCCCAGTGGCTGTGTTTGAAGACAGTAGGCAAGGAGGACTAGTTGCGCAGTGGTTCAGAGCTCGGCTTCTAACAAAAAGGTTGGCAGTTCGAATCCGCCAGGCGCTCCTTGGAAACTCTGTGAGGCAGTTCTACCCTGTCCTATACGGTGGCTGTGAGTCGAAATCGACTCGACGGCAACGCGCGCGCGCGCGCGTTTGTGTGCGTGTGTGTGCGCGTGTGTGCGCGCGTGTGTGTGTGTGTGTGTGTGTGTGAGAACTGCACACCTATAGAGTCGCTATAAATCGGAATCCACTCGATGTCAGTGGGTTTGGGTTTGGGTTTTAGTTTAGGGAAGGACTGAAGGAGAAGGAGCCGTGCTAGTGCAGTGGTTAAGAGCACGCCTGCTATGGGTTAGAATAGACTAGACGGCAAAAGGTTAACCAAGGTGCAGATCCCTGGTGGCCCAGTGGTTAAATGCTTGGCTGCTAAGCAAAAGGTCGGCAGTTCATAATCCACCAGCAGCTCTTTGGAAACCCTACAGAGCTGTTCTACCCTGTCCTATAGGGTTGCTATGAGTCTGAATCAACCCAAACGGCAGTGGGCTTGGTTTTCAGGTTAGTAGGCAAGGACCATAGGAGGCCTGGTGACACAGGTCAGCTGTTCCCCTACCAGTTCCCCCGAGGCAGAAAGCACCCAAGGGTTAAAGATGTGGCGGTTTGCTTATGAAAACAAGTTTTTTTGTTTGTTTAGGCAAGGACTGCCTGGAGGACGCCCTGGTACTGTCCAGTTTCCTTGATCCTCTACCCTTGCTGAAAACGGATAGATTTTCAGAGGCTCAAGTTTCACAGGGAAAACATGGACCAGGTCAAATTTCTTATAGTAAGCTAGGCAGAAAAATAATATGGCCCCACCTTAAAACAGTATGTTAAAAAAAATAATAAAGTTTGTAAACAGACAAGTAGGAATTCAAGCATCTGTACAGCAGAGACATGCTCCTGTGAAGGGAAAAGGCAAAAAGTTGGTAAGCGGAGCACATCGGAAATATTCTCTCTGAAAACAGGTATGTTTTACATGTGGCAAGGACATGAATTTGGGGGAGCCAAACGGTGGACTGTCATGGATTGAATTGTGTCCCCCCCAAAATATCTGTCAACTTGGCCAGGTCATAATTCCCAGTATTGTATGACTGATTTCCCTATGTGTTGTAAATCCTATCATTATGCTATAATAAGATGGATTAGCAGCAGTTATATCGATGAGGTCTACAAGATTAGTTAGTGTCTTAAGCCAATCTCTTTTGCGATATAAAAGAGAGAAGTGAGCAGAGAGACATAGGAACCTCATACCACCAAGAAAGCAGTGCCGGGAGCAAAGCATGTCCTTTGGACCCGGGGTTCCTGCGCAGAGAAGCTCCTAGTCTAGGGTAAGACTGACAAGGACCTTCCTCCAGAGCTGACAGAGAAAGCCTTCCCCTGGAGCTGACGCCCTCAATTTGGACTTGTAGGCTACTAGACTGTGAGAGAATAAACTTCTCTTTGTTAAAGCCATCCACTTGTGGTATTTCTGTTATAGCAGCACTAGATGACCAACACAGAATTTGGTACTGGAAGTGGGGTGCTGCTCTAACAGATACCTAAAATGTGGAAGTGGTTTTGAAACTGAATGGATAGAAAACTCAGAAGGAAGTGAGAACTGTTAACACTGGAGACAGCACAGATGATGAGAAGCAGCAGCAGAGGACCGGCAGCAGTAGACAACTGGCAGCAGCAGAACTAGAAGACCAGCGCCAGACAGCACTGGAGCTGACCCACAGAGCGAGAGAGCTGAATGCTTTGGTGCAGGAGGCTTCCCGGTGGAGCAGGGTGCCTCTAGGCACTTATTAGTGGAGCTACAGGGCTTTGGAACACTTGCCCCAGCAGGGCACTTGTAGGCATGAGGCCCAAGGGCTGAGAGGCCACAGGAAGCAGAAGCTGAATAGACAAGGAAGACAAGAAGCTGAGCTGCCTCTGTCTCAAAAGGCATGGCCAGAACCTCTGGGGTTTCAAAGGGTGGACCCATGGCCTCTGGTGTTTCTAAGGGTGGAGTTGCCACTCACTAGAATAGTTTGCCTGAAGCCGAGGGAACAGAGTTGCTGTCCCAGTGGGCCTAGAAGGCAGAGCTGAAGCCCAGGACTGAGGGGCCTCCACTCAGAATCTGGAGTGTGGCCAATACCTAGAGTCTGGAGGGCAGGGCCATTGTGTAAATCGTCTCAGAGAACAGAGGATTATTTTCTAAGCTTTAAGGACTAATGTAATGTGTTCTACTGACTTGCTTGATGCCTGTTACCCCTTCTTTCCCTCCAGTTTCTCCCATCTATAATGGAAATGTCTAGCTTGTGCCTGCCTGTTGCACCATTGTACCTTTGGAAGCAGATAACTTGTATTCTAGATTTCACAGACGAAGACAAATTTTTGGATTTTGGACTTGGAGTTGATTTACGACTTCTGCTATGATATGATGGGATATGTTTTACATGTGGCAAGGACATGAATTTTGGGGGGCCAAAGGGTGGAGTGTCATGGATTGACAAAATATCTGTCAACTTGGCCAGGTCATGATTCCCAGTATTGTAGGATTGATTTCCCTATATGTTGTAAATCCTATCCCTATGCTGTAATAAAATGGATTAGCGGTAATTATATTGATGAGGTCTACAAGATTAGATAGTGTCTTAAGCCAATCTCTTTTGAGAAATAAAAGAGAGAAGTGAGCGGAGACACATGGGATCCTCATACCACCAAGAAAGCAGTGCCAGGAGCAGAGTGCATCCTTCAGACCTGGGGTTCCTGCGTGGAGAAGTTCCTAGTCCAGGGGAAGACTGACAAGGACCTTCCTCCAGAGTTGAGAAAGACAGCCTTCCCCTGGAGCTGATGCCCTGTAATTTGGACTTGTAGCCTACTGGACTGTGAGAGAATAAACTTCTTTGTCAAAGCCATCCGCTTGTGGTATTTCTGTTATAGCAGCACTACATGACTAAGACACCACCAAACTGCAGCCATCTATACCAACTCGCATTATTAAACATCTCTCTTTTATCCCCTTTACCCAGGGTCAAGTTATCTCATACCCATTCAGTTGAGGTTAGCTCATCTTCATCCTATTCACTTGGGGTCAGCTTAGGTTATCCCTAGTCACCATGAGCTAGGTCAATGGGTTACCACCTGTAGGCTCAGAAGTCCCCACTGCACTTTATACCAGCCATCCCCTTCTCTTTCTCATCCCTACCCACCCAGGGATAGGTCAACAGGTGCCAAAGGAACATGTCCAAACTTGTCCCATCCTTTTATTGATGCATCTCAGCCACGTACACTCATCGTGTAGACCCAAGTGGTCACCTCAAGCAAGCACACCAAGCTATCTACTTGCCAGCTTCCATTAATGTCCAGTCCTTTGAAAGGGAGTTCTGGTGGGCACTGACATGTCCTATTGAACATACCTTTCAGATTCCATAGGGCTGTACCTTACATGAACATTCTTTTACTATTCATTCAACAAGTAGTTTGGTCTACAAGACTTCAATCATCCCAGTACTCTCAATCAAAGTACAATTGTCTCTCAAAATGCAGATCTCCTAATCTCACAGGCTTTTGGCAGAAGCCCCATTTACTAGTACCCCCTTTTAGCATATCCAATCTGAGGGGTGGAGTAACATGCTTTTTTTTTTTTTTTTACAATACCCAATATTCATTTCCATCATACATTCAGGTCTGTCTTATGACACCAGGTAGGGAAAAAAACTCCTTTAGTCAGACGGATATAGTACATTCAGATAAATAACCTTTTTAAACATTGCAGTTCCATCTTCTGCTTTCCAGCATCTATCTTACCCATTAGTAAGCGTATGGATTTAGGTCTTTAGCTGGGTTGAATCAGAAGGCCCTGGCCCCCTATTAATCATGTTGCTTAGCCTGCTGGGCTTTTACCCCAATCCACTTCACATGGAGCTTTCCTGTCCACTGCTGCAGCATCTCATCTCTTGCATTTTAGCCATTACATATATGAAAAATCAAAATAATCACCCAAGAATCAAAATCTTCTCATGCTATGCCCATTCATCCTTTCTCTTCCAAAACCCTGTATTTCCATAAGTCAGGAACCATGACAACAAATCACACTTCTGACACCAACTTTACAGTTCTAGTAGCTACTGAAGTCCTGTAATTTCACAAGAGCAAATCAGCAACAGCCCAAAGCTGATTCCAATGGAGGAGGTCAGACATACCTCCAATTTAGACAACAGGTGACCTCCCCCACAGTACCCTCTACTTTTCTTCTAGGTTTGATAAATCATTTTAGTGTCCGCACAGAACTGACAAGCTATAGTTAAAGTGGTTTATTAATGAATAGACTCAATGTAAGACCATTGTTTTGTAGGTCCATCTCAATAATATAAAGTTCTACTATGTATAGCAGACAATATAGTTTTGGGTTAATCCTTCACAATGCTCTGGGCAAACTAAAATTATATATGTGTGCCCTCTACCCCATCAGTTTAATATTGCCCCTTTCCCACCAACCCCTATTTGGTTTTTTATTTACAGCAACATTCAGACACTGATGATCTTATGTGATTTAAAAATTCAGTTATTTATTTCTGATTAACTCAGACTTTCATACATTTAACTGGCACAATAGAACAACTGATGAATATGTGTTTGTGTTAACATCAGACTATGTCCCAATATCAAAGCACATATTTACGTAGAATGAGTGTATCAGGCCTTCCCAGCCTCTGCAATCACATGATTTCCCTTGGGATACACTTTGTAGCCATATAATGAGGTAGAAATTTTTGCTCAATCCTGGTCCCCAGTGTATGTATCTGAGTTTATCCTATAGGTTTTATTTGTCATAAAATAAGACATAATTGACCACTGAAGGCACCACCAAATTCACTGCATTCACAAGGTTTCTCTGCTGTACAAATTCTCTATTATCTGCTGAGGGTTCACATCTAGCAACAGGCTCTCCCACAAGGACTAAGTTCATATTAGGTAGGAGCCCACTGATGTTTACTGATGTCTCAGGTGCCAGAGAAGGCATTTGCAGAGCTGCTGTATTAACAGGGCTTTTCTCCTGCATGAGCTCACTGGTATGTGATGAGATCTGACTTGTTGTGGAAGGGTCTTCCAACTTGACTGAATCTACACCTTTCTCTCTCTTGTGTTTTCTTTTATGTGAATAAAAGGAAGAAGTACAGGTAAAAGTTTGTCCACACTCTTTGCAGCAATATGGTGTCTCTCCTGTATGAGATCTTTGATGTTCAATGACCTCTAGCTTCGTTTCAAAGGCTTTCGAACATTCACTGCATTGAAAGGGTTTCTCTCCTGTGTGAATTTTTAGATGTCTAATGAAAGTTGCATTCTGGGAGTAAGACTTTCCATTTTCACTGCACGAAAAAGGCATCTTCCCTGTGTGAAATCTCTGATGTGCTATGAGGCGTGACTTCTGGCTGAATTGTTTACCACATTCACCACATATATAGGGTTTCTCTCCAGTATGAATTCGCTGATGAATAATGAGATTTCCCTTATGACTGAAGTTTTTACCACATTCACTGCATATATAGGGTTTCTCTCCAGTATGAGTTCGCTGATGAATAGTGAGATCTCCCTTCTGGATGAAGCCTTTTCCACATTCACTGCATATATAGGGTTTCTCTCCAGTATGAGTTCGCTGATGAACTATGAGATGTCCCTTCTGGTTGAAGCTTTTACCACATTCATCGCATATATAGGGCTTCTCTTCAGTATGAGTTCGCTGATGAATAGTGAGATGTGTCTTCTGGATGAAGCCTTTGCCACAATCATGGCATATATAGGGTTTCTCTGCCAGATGAGCTTTCTGATGATTATTGAGCTGTGATTTATGCAGATAGGCTTTGCCACATTCCATGCATTTATACGATTTTTGTCCTTTATGAGTTGTGTGATGATGTTCAATGAGCTTGAACTTTTTAAAGAAGGTTTCCCGACATAGACTGCATCTATAGCGTTTCTCCCCGGTATGAATGACCTGGGGCTCAGTGAGGAAAGACTTACTAATGACAGCTTTCCCATGTTCACTGCATACATGTGATATCTCTGTTGTGTGAGTTTTCTGGTGCTGAATGAGTTGAGATTTCGTGCTGTTGGATTTTTGACTTTCAGGGAATTTCATTTCCAAACAAAATTGCTCCTGGGCATCATGGAGAAAGGTTTTCTCATCTCCAGTGAGCTCAGCAGAGTTCTTTATTTCACTGCATTTGCTCTGGTTGACTGATGGTAAAGTTAAATTTGATTTCACAGCTCTTTCATGTAAGTCAAACATAGCATGATTTTCCCTTAAAGGAAAATGATTTTTGTGCCAATGAACAATATCTACCAATGCATTATGCTCATAGCACTGTTCCTTGCTGTTCACCTTGCCTTCTTTTTGTGAGTGTCCAACCAGATGATCATCAATGTTCATGATTTCTAGGAAAGAACAGAATAAATCCATTCATAGTCTTGATGTGGAATGAAGCCATTTAAAAAAATGCATTGATGTAAGGCAAATCTTTAGTGACAACCCTCTGATAAGAGTGTAAATAAAACACGTGAAATATTCCTTGCACATTGATAGAAATACAATAATATAAACAACCTAAAGGGTAAAAGCAGTTAGTGTAGAAATAAGTTTAGATAACACATAAAGAATGAATACAGATTTGGTTGCTACTTAAATAAGGCCTTGCAAAACATGTAGAGAATGTAAAATATAAGCAATTCACTGGGACCCACAGACCACAGAGTTTTAACACTTCCTGATTCCAACTGGTAAAGGACAGATTCGTTTACTCTACAAATCTTCATTGAAAATCAACTATTCACTAGGCACAGTATGTGAAGAATGCAGAATGTTACATTTGGTAGATGCAGTGCAATGGATCACTTGTGTCTTGTAACTCCCACCCAAGTGATAGAGTGGGACTGTTCAAACAGGGTAATTGTGGGCCAACAAGTGGATTGGTTAGTTTTGCCAGTCTGCTGGGCTTCCACCCCAGAAGTGGGAAGGAGAGGATGCCACCATTACCAAGGAAGAACAGCCAGGAGCGGACAGTGTGTCCTTTGAACCCGGGACCCCTGCACTGAGAAGGTCCTGGAACCAGGACAGAGGGAAAGAACGGGAGAGACAGAGACAGAGAGAGAGAGAGGTCCTGAGAAGCAGCGGCAGAGAAATGATGGCAGGAGACAGTAGGAGAGAGAGTGGTGGGATTTCTGGCCCATGGAGCGAGAAGAAAGCTCAGTGCCTTTGGACAGGAGGCTTGCTGGCAGAGTAGGGTGCCTCTGGCACTTACTGGTAGAGTGAAAAAAGCTTTGTATCTACTTGTATGGGCAGAGCAGAGGCTGAGGGCCAGAGGCAGCCTTGCAAGCACGGCTAAGAGACTGTCCTGATGGATGAACTGTATCCCGAGTGTTCCTGAACCTGAATTATCATGTTATTTCCCTAATAAACCCCATAATCGTGAATACTGTCTGTGAGTTCTGTGTGGCCACTACAATGAATTATTGAACCCAGCAGAGAAGTAGTGCCATGGGATGGACGGTTGGTGACAGAATTGGTAAAGATGGTGGAGAAAGGAGGCATGTCTGACTTCTGCCTCATAGGAATCAACCTTGGGCTGTTGATCTTGATTCTCTTTCTCCCTTGTGAAGTTACAGAAGGTCAGATACTGCCCCCACACAGTTTTTACAGAAGATGAACACCAAAGTTTGAATCATTCTAACATTTAGACCTTTGGAACTGGAAAAGTCCACTGAGGGACTGAAGTGAATCCAGTTATAATATTTACAATGAACTGAGAGAAAGATTAGAATTAGTGTGGGACTAAGAACTCAAGACTCATTAACAACCTACGATAAGCAGATGACACAACCTTGCCTACGGGAAGTGAAAGGGACTTGCAGCACTTCCTGATGAAGATCAAAGACAACAGCCTTCAGTGAAGAAAACAAAAACTCTCACAAGTAGACCCACAGGCAACAGCATGCTAAATGGAAAAAATGTTGAAGTTGTCAAGGATTTCATTTTACTTGGATCCACAATCAACGCCCATGGAAGCAGCAGTCAGAAACTCAAATGACATATTAAATCGGGCAAATCTGCTCCAAAGACCTGTTTAAAAGTGTTTAAAAGCAAAGATATCTATTTGAGGACTAAGGGGAACCTGACCCAAGCCATGGTATTTTCAACCATCTTATATGTATGTGAAAGCTGGACAATGAATAAGGAATACTGAAGAAGAATTGATGCCTTTGAACTATTATGCTGGTGAAGAATACTGAATACGGACTGCCAGAAGAAGGAACAAATCTGTTCTGGAGTTAAGTACAGCCAGATTACTCCTTGGAAGCGAGGATGGTGAGACTTCATCTCACGTACTTTGGACATGCTATCAGGAGGACCAGTGCCTGAGAAGGACATCATGCTTGGTAAAGCAGAGGGTCAGCAAAAAAGAGGAAGACCGTCAACAAGATGAACTGACACACTGGCTGCAACTATGGGCTCAAAAAGATAGCAACAATTTTGAGAACAGAGCAGGACTGGGCAGTGTTTTGTCCTGTTGTACAAAGGGTTGCTATGAGTTGAAAGCGACTTGATGGCACCTAACAAGAACAAGAACTCAATTTGGCTTTTGTCTTTGGTCTCTTGAAAGATTAAAAAAAAAAAACAAAAACCAAACCCATTGATGTTGGGTCAATTCTGACTCCTAGTGACTCTACAGGACAGAGTAGAACTATCCCATACAGTTTACAAAGCTGTATTCTTTATGGAAGCAGATTGCCAGATCTTTCTCTAGCAGAGAGGCTGCTGGGTTCAAACCACAGACTTTTTGGTTAGTAGCCGAGTGCTTAACCACTGCAAAACCACGACTCCTTCCTTGAAAGACAGCCCTTGCAATTTTCCAGCAATCAAGGTGCCCATGTTTTTTTGTAACAGTTAGGATAAACACTTTAGAATGTGAGGAAATGATTGGAGGCTACACAAATATACCTGTCAACTAACCTGAAGATGTCAGGGGGGCTTGATGCAAGCAATCACGCATATTCATTTTTTCAATTGATGATGCCAATCACGAGTATAAAATGAAGCCAGCAAAACACAATGAAAGAGGAAGTCTGAGGTTTCCTGGACTGCTGAGGACATCCATGCATGGAAGAAGGTGGATGTAGCTGGAAGCAATGAAGTGTCATGTTGGGACCTCTTCTAGACCATGCTTGAGGTGTCTCTTCATTTCTATCCTCTCTGGTTATAATAAATGGCTAACTCTAAGTATGAGGGGCCCTTGTGATGCAGTGGTTATGCACCTTGGCTGCTAACTGAAAGGTCGGTGGCTCAAACCTACCAGGCGCTCTGTGGGAGAAAGATATGGTAGTCTGCTTCCATAAGGATTATAGCTTTGGAAACCCTACAGGGCAGTTCTACTGTCCTACAGGGTCACTATGAGTCAGAATCGACTCAACGGCAATGGGTTTGGTTTGGTCTGGAGCTGTAAGTATAGGTAGTCTTGGTGAATTCTGTGAGTCTTTCTAAAGAATTAACAAACCCAAAGGGGGCAATGAGCCTGCAGGGCTGGTGTCTGCCCTTTTAGCAGTCAGAGAAGAGAGTCATGCTAACTTGTAAACTCTGACAGTCCTCAGGTGGCTAACTCTGAGAGGGACTGAGCAGGCAGTTGATCAGAAGGACTGCAACCTTCTAACTTGTGTATTTTGACCCGGCTCAGGATGTGCAGGACACAGAATACCGGGCCCCAGGCAGCCATGGATGAGAGGACCTGGCTCTGGGCAGTCAGGGAGGAAAGGATTTGGTTTCAGGTGGCTAGGGAGGACAAAGTGCCACAGTAAGTGGTTTGCAAAAATGATAATGGAGACATGGGAAAGTGGAAACTGGTTTCATGCTGATCGTAACCAAATAGTTACCAGTGAAGACAGGATTTGCCCTAATTGCCCATTTTTTTTTTTAGTCCAGTTAGCACAATTAGTAAATATACAAAGGAATTCAAGTGAAGTAGTGTGGTCCAGCAGGCTCCTTATGTGGCTGCAGTACAACGGCTTGCTCTTATACGTGGCCTTTCTGGCCCTAGGTTTTTAATTCCGCCAAAAGTGACTGACTGGGCCACAATCTTCTAGGATTGGTTAGTGTACTATGCAAATAGGGTGCATAAAACCACTCAACAGTACTGAGTGACTTACTTATAAAAAGCAGCCAATCCGACAGTGATTTTCAGAGATAGACACATACAGAGAAATAGTAAGAGAACCTCCTAATAGAGCTATAATACTGAAGATGATGAGAGATGGCAGCAAGAGACATCTGTAATGGATTTGCAACAGAGAATCGAGCTCCTAAGAGCTGAAGGCTTGCCAGTGGAGTACACTTGTCAGTGAAGCTAAAAGAGTTGTAACGCTTGCCAAGGAGGGCAGTGGCCCAGTAAGGTCTAGTGGTTGGCACGGCTAGAAGGGCTGCCTGCCTGCAAGCACTGCACGAAAAGGAGCTGAAGGCTGTCTTGGTTGGCTGAGGAACTGTATTGCTGTCTTCTGAATTGTATTCCATTACTTCCAAGTTGATAGGATCTCATGTTGTAGCCTGTTACTTCCCCAATAAAGAACGTAATTCTGAGTGTGGTGTAGAGAATTACTTAATATAGTCCTTCTAGCCATAGCCTTTGTGACTACAAGACTATGATTGGGTGGGACTACACAAATAAGGTGCTTGTGGCCCACCAAAGAGATTGGACAGTTTGCTGCTAATGCAAATAAGGTGCATGGAAATCCTGCTGGGGATGGGACCCAAATAAGGTGTATGCTGGGGACTGGTCTGTTTTGCCATCCTGTTAGGCTTAAAAAGAGAGCTAATCCCAGAGCAGAGAGAAAACGTTCTACCACCAAGAAGAGCCAGGACTAGAGCACATCCTCTGGATTTGGAGTCCCTGTGCTGAGAACCTACTAGACCCAGGAGACAAAGAGAGTTACAAAAACCGGAGACGGCAAGAAGTGCCAGAAAACACGGCAGAATCCAGTGGCAGAGAAACAGCTGCAACGAAACCAGGGGACCAACGCAAGACAGCTATAGCGGGCTTCCCGGTCAACTGAGTGAGGTGCCTACAGTGGGCATGTTGAACCACAGAGCAAGAGATCTGAGTGCTTCCAGGTGGGAGGCTTCCTGGCAGAGTAGAGTGCCTCTGGATACTTATCAGCAGACCTAAAAGAACTTTTTAACATCGATCAGAGCAGTGCAGAGGCTAGGCAATATCTGAGGGCCGAAGGACAAGAGATCACCCTGTTCTCAGGGGGCTGAGAGGAGCTGAGACAGCTGTCCTACATAGAAGAAGAGAGACTTTCCCTACATGCTTTCTGATCCTGAATTATAACCCATTACTTCCCTAATACACACCCTAATTTTGAGTATGGTCTATGAGTTGTGTGTGCCCATGGCAACAACTTATCAAACCCAGCAGAGAAGTAGAGAACACTGTGAGAGTGACAGCTGGTGTCAGAATTGGTAAAAAGGATGGAGAACCAACTGTGGACTAATGTTGATTCTGTCTCCTCTCCTCTCCACTGTAAAGTTAGAGAAGGTCAGATGTTGCCCCACACTTTTCAGAGCAAGTAGGATCTGTGGGTTCTTGTGGCCATCATAATGAATTATAAAACAGCAGAGAAGTAGAGAGTGCTGAGGGTGGGGGGGCAGCTGGCATCAGAAATGGTGAAAAAGTTGGAAAATGGAGGTGTGTCTGACCTCCACCTCATAGGAATCAGCTTTGTGCTGATCCTGATTCTCATCCCTACTCTTGTAATTAGACAAGCTCTGACACTAGTAGAATACAGGCTTCACAAACAGCATTACACTGACCTTACCCAGATAGGCTGGGAAGTGCAGCCTGGTCGGTCCTTTACTGGGATTGGCTGGAAGGAATGGCCAGTCTGCCCTTTACTAGGATTGGCTGTGGAGCCTGTCCAATCTGACCTTTACTTGTATTGCCTTGGGAGCCACTCCCAGTCTTAAGGACAGGCCTAAATGAAGGGCAAAAGCACTGAGGATTCTGGGGGGCCTCCTGATTGATGAGATCCAACCAGAGGAAATGAGCTCATCCTTTGGATACATGGACCCGGTGCTAAGTCCCCCTCAGACAGGTTAAGAAAGGTAAAACATGTAGAGCTGCGATGATAACTGAGGAAGCACCTACAATAAAGACATGAAGCTGCAGAAACAAGCGAACTTGGATGGTGGCAGCGGAGTGTAAAGACTGAACCCTGGCCAGAATATGTAACATTCTGAGGAACAGGGCACCACGAGCAAGGGGCTGCCCGCAGAAGAGGGCGCACCACTAAGGTAGTTCTGTACCAAGAGCTGTCGCTGACCTAGAGTAGCTAGAAACAGTCAAGAACTAGGACTGTCTGAGACCTATTCCAGAGCCAGCCAGGGGGAGTTGGAAGCCAGTGAGAAGAGCAGTTGACAGCAGAGCCCACTGAATGACATCACGGCATAGTTCCTGGGTGAAAGGCTTCCTGCTTGATGAAGTGCACATCTGTTTCAGGAAGAGTAAGTGGATGTTCTTGAGGTGTTGAGGTTCTCTGCAGCAAACACTTGTGGACCTTGCCCTATGCATTTCTTCATTTACATCCTTGGTTTATATACGTCTTTGTTATATTAAAAATTGTTATCGCAGTATGGTGTTTCTGTGAATTCTCTATGACCACTGCAATGGATTATCAAACCCACTAGAAAAAGAGAGTGCTGAGGAAGAATGGATGGTATCAGAAATAGTGTACAAGTGGGGAATTTGGGATATATTTGCCCTCAGCCTCATAGGAACCATCTTTGGGCTGATTCCTATAGTCAGGGTTATCATTTCAGTAGATATGAGTTATGATCTGGTTTACAACAGAACGAGAATTCAGAATGTTAAAAATGTTTTTTCTAGTTAAAATATCATCAAGAAGAGCTCTGCAGGTAGGAAACATTAAAGATAACTGCCAGGATGACTGGAATATCAGATGTATTGTACTAAAGGATAACTTAAGGTGACAGGAATTTTCTTGCTGGGAACATGATCCTAGTTCCTTGCACATATTGGGAAATCATAGGGAAGTTCCATCAAGATGAGTAAAATATATATTAAAAAGTCTATGTTAGACAACTTGAAAGGAGACGTCAATTTGACAATCTTCTCTAGTAAACAGAAGATTAACGCAGAAGATTGATGTAAACTTTAAAGGGTTAGGAAAACAAATGACAAAATGGAATTGGGGTATCAGAGTAGCGGACGAGAAGCTAAGGAAGCAGATAAAAGAACAATGAGAGACCAGTTTACTGTGCAGGCGCAACCGCAAAATGGGGTTGGATACTAAGAAGTAAAATCAGTATTACTCAAAGGGTGATTAGGTGCCGTACTCTGAGGACAGTTACAAATTCAAAGTTCTATGCCTGGAGAGATGCCTGGAAGGCAGAATCTCATAGTAAGGAAGGTGGAAGAATATGAAGAACGGAAAGATTTGGGAATGCTAGGAGGAAGAAAATTACGGAACCAAAATTATCAAAAAGTAGATCAAATAAACAAGGATCTAGCTCAGAATAGACAGAGGAGTATATATTTCTCTAAACTCCCAGAAAGAAAAAGAGGTCTCACATAGAGGTACTTTTATGTATCTTCAGACAACCCCCCAGCTGTGACACCTTCTCTTACTTGTACAGGACTTCCACAGCCTTCCCCACTTACCACTTTTCGCTCACTCACCTGAGAAGATTCCACTATGGTTTTCGTCTAATATAGTCCATGGTTGTTCTCGTTTCAACCTGGAAAGCGCATCTGGTTTGTTAACTTGACACCCTGTTCATGGGAAATCACAGAATCTTAGACTCAGGAAATTAACTTTGGGTTGTGAAGACTGCAGAATATTGGATTGTGAAAAGACAAGTTTCAAATGTACAAACTAAAGATTTTTCTGTCATGAGTAGGGAAAATACACCCACTTATCTAGAGCCACAGATTGTACTGAGAATCTGCCATTTTAGAGCACCACAGACACTCCAAAGATTTCAGCAGTTGAAAAAGTGAAGACCAATGGCAGGAGAGCTGTCCTCACCAACAGACACCAGGTTGCGACAGTTCTCCAACATCACATCCCAGTACAGGTCCTTCTGAGCAGGGTCCAGGAGCTGCCACTCTTCCCAGGTGAACTTCACAGCCACATCACTGAATGTCAGTGATTCCTGTATTAAGAGCATCCTGTTTAATGAAGTGATTTCCTTTTCATGATATGAATGAAATGTAAAAGAAGTTTTTCTGCTCATTTTCTCTATATAGGCTGCTGCCATCTATATACCTACTTTTGTTTTGTTTTCTAATATCTTATAGAAAAAGCAAAATCATAATAAACTATTCTGTATTTGTGCATTCCATAATCCACCCACTCATGAAATTAGAATTTTCTATAATGTGTAGCAGTGAAATTGTCTAAGCTAGAAACATCTCACGTTAATTACACACACACATACACACATGCTACACAAATACATATGTATATACATTAACAGAAAAATTAACAGTATATTGTGAAATGGGACTAGACATAGTAGCAGGATCAGTAGCGTTGTCAGAACCTAACTTCAGGGGGATAACGAACCAGATGAGTTCAAGACTGAACCCTATGAGGTGAAGGTCAGACATACCTTCACCCTACAACATTTTACCAATTCTGTCAGCTGCCACTCCCACAGCACTCTCTGCTTCTCTTCTGGATTCATTAATATGTTGCACTGGCTACCCAGACTTGCAGACAATATAACAGTTAAGTAGTTTACTAAGAACAGGGTACAACTCGAGATCAGGATCCGGAGGCATGAAGACAGTCTCCCTTCTTCAGTGCAGGACAGCTCTCTTGGCTCCTCTTGGCCCTCTGAGGATATAGACTCCTCGTAGCCCCCTCTGGAAAGACTCCTTGTGGCCCTGCTGTCTGTCACCACCAACTCTGCACTGAGCCCCTTTTAGGCCTGTGTTTTCAGTGTTACAGCCTTTGACCAATGTTACAGCTCTTCTAGGAGATTCCTTGCCTCCTCTCTCTCTCTCTGCTTCTTATTTCTGCTTCTTCCTGCTGCTTCTCTTCTTCCTTCTTTCTGTCTGACAAACCTGTGTGGTGCTGGCTGCTTACACCCACAAATTCCTCATCAATTTCAAGGCAAGGCTATGAACTGACCAGTCCCTTCTTGGTAGGCCACAAACACTTCATTTGGATAGTAGGTGCAGCTAAGCTACAACTCACTTCATTTGTATAGCCTATTGAACAATCTCTGCAAGATGCTTACCAATGACAGGGCCAGCTACAGCCAAGGCCAGTCAGAAAGAATCAAACCAAGTTGTTTACAATTTACTCAGGAAATGTCAATCAACCAGGACAAAAGTAACAATCTCTTTGAGAAGAAAACTAGTGCGAAGGCAACTCCTCTGGGCTTACGGGAAAAATCTTTGAAGCTGTTTTTCCAAAGAACCAAGGCAAAAAGCCACATGAAGGAACTCCTTTTACCACATATATCAAATACACTAAAGAAATAATTAGTCAACTTTAATGTATAACTGAAGAAATTACACAAAATGTAGCAAAGAGAGAATATGATGGAGACATTAGTAAACATGGATAGAGTGAGAATGTCTATCTGTGGTGAAATGATTTCCTTTACGTGGCCTTTTGCCCTGGTTCTTCGGAGTAACAGTTTAAGAGATTTTCCCCCTAAACCCTGAAGAGTTACCTTTGCCCTACCTTTCTACCACAGAGGGTTTGTTACATTTCCTGGGTAAATTGTAAACATATTGGTTCAATACCTTTTGTCTGCTCCTGGGTGGCAATCTGCCCTATGAATGGCATACACTTTGCATTGATTGGTCGATATGCTATACAAATGAAGTCACTACAGCCTACTCTGCAAATGAAGTGTCTGTGGCCTACCAGGATTAGACTGGTCAGTTCATAGCCCTGTGGGAAGGGCCATGCCTTGAAATGAGAAGTTTGTGAATATATGCAGCCAATGCCACAGGTTTTTCAGATAAGAAGCAGGAAGAAGCAGAAAGGAGAAAAGGCAAGGAGACAGCAAGGAACCTCCTAAAAGAACTGTAACATGCAACAAGGGCTGTAACAGTGAAGACAGCGAGAAGCTAGGAGGCGGCCCTGCACCAGTGCCAGCAGCAACAGGCCTGGAATGGGCCCAGCGGCAGAGCTGGTGGCAACAGCCTGCAGGGCTAAAAGGAGTCTGTTCTGTGGGTGCCAAGAGAAGCCTGTCCTGAGGCAGCTGACAGGAGGCCTCTCCTGAGGGAACTGAGAAGAGGCCTAAATAGCTGAGAGACTGTGTGCACACAGAGAGAAAGGCCTCCTTGTTTCTACAACCGAGAGGAGCTAAGAGAGCTATTCTACACTGAAGAAGGCAGACTTTACCTACATGTTTCTTGATCCTGATCTCAAGTTGTAACCTCTTACTTCCTTAATAAAACACTTAACTGTAAGAACAGTTCGTGATTTTCTGAGATGTTGCAGTGAATTGCCAACCCTACACCAGGGAGGGAAGAGTGCTGAGGGGATGGTGAGTGGCTGGTGTCAGAGACGGAGTGGCACAGAGGCTTAGAAAATGTGGAAATCTTGGATATATTTGACCTCACAGGAATTGGCTTTGCATTGATTCTTATACTTGAAGTTATTCATACACTAACATATGCCTATCCATAACTTCTAAAACAGAAAATAGTTAAGGGAGAAGAAATACTCAAAGATCTCACTCCACTCAAAAATAATTTTTCACTGAACAAAAGATATGTGGCAGGCAGATTCTAAAATAGCCCTATTCACACCTTTGTACAGACCCCTCTCCATGACTATGGGCTAGCCTAATTCCTCCTAACAGAAGTGCTAAGGTGATACAATGTTATTCTGTGAATAGATTACATATTTGGTGTTATTTCTGTCTTAGTGGTATTGATCAAGCAAGTTGCCATGTTGGGGAGGGCCACGTGCAAGTAACTGAGGGCTTCCTCTGGCCAACACACGCTGAGGAACTGAGGCCCTCATGAAACTGAATCATGCCCACGACCAAGTCAATGAGCTTCAGATGAGACCTTAGTCCATCTTCTGTGACCACTGAGGTTGCTTGGTCTATTCCTATGAAGGTCTATGAGGGACCCTGGAAGAAACAGCCATAGGAAACCTACTTTTCAATTGTGGTGAAATAAATTTCTTTATGTGACTTTTGCCTTGGTTCTTTGGAAAAACACCTTGAGAGAATTCTACCCTAAATCCAGAGAAGTTACCTCAGCCCAAGTTTTCTACCCTAGAAGGTTTCATACTTTTTGCCAGATTGATTGACATTTCCTGGGTAAGCTGTAAACAACTTGGTTCAATACTTTCTGTCTGGCCCTGGGCTGCAGCCTGCCCTGTGATTGGTAAGCTAAACAAATAATTTCTTTTTTAAGGATAAACACAAAGCTGGTTCCTATGAAGCACGGTTAAAGATGTCACAAATGTTCAACCTTTCTGAAATGCTGTACCGCTCCATTATCTCTCACATCAACTATTCCCTCTACTCTCAGTACTCCCTCCTATCTTTGGGTTTCCTAATTCACTGTAACATCTCACAGAACGCAAGAACCGTATAAAGGAAATGGAGCACATGGTTGTGGAGGCTGGCAAAAGTCCCAAATCCATGGGTCAGGTGTAGCCTTCTCCTGATCCAACAAGGCTGCAGGGGCTGATGAACCCAAACCAGCCGTTCAGACCACAGGCTGCTGGCTCACAAAGCTACAGAGGCTGGCAAATCAGGTCAGATGATGGAGACTGGTGAATCCCAGAATCGGCAAGTCAGATAGCAGGCCTCCAGCTCAAGTACCCAGAAGCAGAGGTCAATCGACCTCCTTCCAGACAAAGGATCCAGATGCAGACAGAGAGAGAGAAAGAGCCTCGCCAAGACACACACATATATCTTAGATGCAGGCCACACCGCAGAGAAAGGAATAACTTGAGTAACGGTAGGACTTGAGTCATGGCTCCTGCAAGGCTGTGACCAAAGACACACCCCAAACCAATCCTGCCTCATCAACATGTAGACGTCAGGATCCACAACATATAAAATGAAGGACAATCATACAATATTGGGAATCATGGTCTAACCAAGTTGACACATAACCCCAGTCATTACAGGTTCCACATACCTTATTTGCATAGTACCACTCAATCCCTGTGTGAGTCACAAAGACCATGGCTAGAAGGGCCATATTAAGTAATTCACTGCACCACATAAGCACAATGCAGGGACTGGTCAACAGACTATGCAAATGAAGTGTCAGTGGCATACTACGCAAGTGATGTATCTGTGGTCTACCCAAAGGGGATTTTTGTCAGTTTGTGGGTCCATCGGACGGCCAAGCCATGAAACTGACAAGGAGTTGTAGATATAAGCACCCAAAGCCACAGACATTTGAGAGACAGAAAGCAGGAAGAAAAGCAGAAGGAAGAAAGAAGAGAGAAGAAACAGAGAGAGAGGAGGCAAGGAATCTCTTAAAAGAGCTGAAAAATGGATCAAAGGCTCTAACACTGAAGACAGTAAAAGGGGCACAGTGGCAGTGCTGGTGGCGACAGACCTGGAAGGGGCCCCACAGTAGAGTCAGTGGTGGCAGACAGCAGGGCCAAAAGGAGCTTGTTCTGAGGGGGATGAAAGAAGCCTGTCCTCAGGGTCTGAAAGGAGTCCTATCCTCAGGGGACTGAGAAGTCTGTCCTGAGGGGGCTGAGAGGAGGTCTGCATGGCTGAGAGGTGAGAGAGCTATCCTGCACTGGAGAAGGGAAACTCTGCCTACATGCTTCCTGCAGCAGATCCTGAATTGTAGCCTGTTGATCCTGATCCCAAGTTGTACCTGTTCCTTAATAAACCACTTACCTGTAACTATGGTCTGTGAGTTCTGTGTCCAATGTAACAAATTATCAAACCCAGAAGAGAAGTAGAAGATTTAATCAGAGGGACAGCTAGTGTCAGAACTGGTAAAAAAAAATGTCAGAAAGTGGACTTATATTTGACTTCCACCTCATAGGGATTACCTTTGTGCTGATCCTGGTCATTATCTCCCCTAAAGTTAGACAGGTTCTGAAGCTACTACTTGCAGTGCGGTTAACTACTTAATATGGCCCTTCTAGCCACAGTCTTTATGATTCCCACACAATGACTGGGCGTGACTATGCAAATAAGGTAGTTGTGGCCCACCAAAGGGATTGGACAACCTAATAGTTCAAATAAGGTGCATGGAACTGCTATGGGGGTGGAAGCATGCAAATAAGGTGTATGGAACCCTAACTAGGAAATTGGGTCAGTTCTGTCATCCCACTATGCTTACAATGAGCTCATCTCAGAAATGAAAGAGGGGACCTCACTACCAACAAGAAGAGGCGGGTGCAGGACATGTCCTTTTGACCTGAGTTCCCTGTGCAGAGAAATTCTAGACCCAGGAGACAGCAAGCTGTAACACCAGAGAAGGCACGAGAGGGAGAGAGGTGGAAGCAAGCACAGCAGAGAAACAGTGGCAGCAGAAGCAGGAGATGGGCATACGAAGGAGTGGTGGGCTTGCAGGGCCATGTGGCAAAAGAGACACAGTGGTGTGCTGACTGGCAGCTAAAGCATGCAGGAGCGCCTTCTGGCAGGAGGCTTACTGGCAGAGTGGGGTGCCTCCAGGCACTTCTTGTCGGAGTAACAGAGCTGCAGAACACTTGGACGAACAAGGCAGAGGACAGTCTGAGAGCCGAGAGGGAAACTTGTCCTGAGGGGGCTAACAGGAGCTTGTTCTCATGGGGCTGAGTGGAGCCTGTCCTCCGTGGACCAAGAGGAGACTGAGCTCAGGGGGCTGAGAGGAGACTGTTCTCAGGGGGCCAAAGATGCATGTCTTCAGGGGGTCAAGGGGAGCCCTACATGGCTGAGACAAGACAGAGAGTTATCCTGCACTGAAGAAAGGGGACTTTGCCTACATGCTTCCTGATCCTGATCCCAATTTTTAGACTGTTGATTGTGATCTCGAGTAATAACCTTTAACTTTCCTAATAAACACCGTAACTGTGAATATGGTCTGTGAGTTCTGTGTGGCCAATACAATGAATTACCAAACTAGTGAAGAAGTACAGAGTGCTGTGGGAGAGACGGCTGGTGTCAGAATTCATAAAAAGGTTGGAAGGTGCAAGTTATGTTTTACCTCTACCTTATAGGAATCAGCTTCGGGTTGATGCTGATGGTGATTCTCTCTCCTATCCCTGAAGTTAGAGGATGTCGGAATCTGCCTGCTATTTTTATACTACTATTGCTACTAGTCCCATTTTACATGCATCTGTGAGAATGCTGATGTACATGACACTGACCACCACATCACCTCCAGGAGGAAACATCAAAGAAACTTACTCAGAAAAAATTTCCATGGAATACAGAAGTCTCCCAAGGAACTGATCTACTTTCTCCTTAAAAACTGGACACAGCACTTAAATTATAATGAATTTCTTTTGTTGGTCAGAGAAATATTAAATGCAAGTTGATAGTAATGTAATCCAAGGAACCCCCAGTCACATATTATATTCAACATCAATACTTCAGTGTTAATCCCACGAACAATATATTCCTGATCCTATACTGCCTGATTCTGAAGTCACAGTCTAAGTTTATTTTTCTCCAAATTCTACTTTTCCAAATTTATACTTTTCAGATGAACTGCACCAATATTTTACAGGCCTCTGCAACTCCATTAGGAAACAAAGGAAAGCATAAAACCAAAAGTCACCTGTGCCTCGACCATTTTCTTTTGTTCCTGGGACATTTGCCAGCAACTGGGATGCTCTATCCTTGTGTCTTCTGGATCAGCTCTATTTTCTGTTCAGAAATCTCGGTCTTCCATGAAGAGTGTCCACAGAAATGACGACACTCAAATCCTACAATCTCTTCCTCCTTTCTTCAAGTGATTCTCTTGCTGCCTGGGAGTCAGGAACTGGAGGCTAAAGCAAAAATTCCACGTGAGTGGTACATTACTTCTAGGCCCAGATTCTGTCACTGCTTGTGACACTCTTCTTAACACAAGACCCTCAGTACTGCTAACTGTCCCCTTAATTGATGACTCAGAACATTTTACACCCATGGGCAATACAACCTAAGATCTAAAATTTGCAGAGACATGGGTAATAGGTGTCTTCTCAAAAAATAGTGGACAATCAGATATACATGTGAAAGAAAAAAAAAAAAAAACACAGCTTGATCCCTACCTCACAACATGCAAAACTATCAATTCACGGTTAAGTGCGAGCCTCAGTGAGAATGAAAAATCAATGAAGCTTTAAGAAAATAAGTTTACATCAGGGTCTGGAAACATGTTTTAAACATGCCACATAATGCGCTAACTATAAAATGAAGACTACTCTGCTGGAGAAACTGTAAAGTTGTACAACAACTTTAGAAAACACTTAGGCATCATCTATTAGGTTGAAGTTATAGGCACACTTGGAAATAGCAATTAAAGTCTAAGGTTTATATCCCCACATAATGAGTGCACATTTGAACCACAAGACATATACCAACATATTTAAAGCAGTATTATTTGTAGTAACCCAATGCAGTGAAATGGATAGCTTTTATATCGCCTTTCTAGCCATGGTCTTGTAACTTTCACCAAATGATTGAGTGGGACTATGCAAATAAGGTGCTTGTGCCCCGTCATGGGATTGGAGAGCTTGTTAATAGTGCAGATAAAGTGCATGGCATCAAAGTGTGGATGGGACCATGTAAATAAAATGCATGAAACCCTAACTAGGGGATTGGTTAGTTTTGCCATCTGCTGGGCTTAAAAGAGAGCCAATCTCAGAGCAGAGGGGGGACCTCACTACCACCAAGAAAGATAAGACAGGAGTGAACTGCATCCTTTGGACCCTGGGTCCCTGCACTGAGAACCTCCTACACCCAGGACACAGAAAAAGAGAGCTGTAACACCGGAGACGGTGCAAGACAGTGCGAGGCAGCGGCAGAGAAACTGTGGCAGCTGTAAAAGTGGCGTGTGGGCAGTATCTGACCTCCTCTCACTTCACAAGGGGGAAGGAGAATCAGTATCAACAGCCCAAGGCTGATGCCCATGAGGTGGAGGTCAGACATGTTTTCTCTCTCCACCATCTTTACCAATTCTGACACCAACCATCCCTCACATGGCAGTCTCTACTTCTCTGCTGGGTTCGATAATTCATTGCAATGGCCACACAGAACTCACAGACAATACTAACAATTATGGGGTTTATTAGGGAACTAACAGATACAATTCAGATTCAGGACACCTTAGAATATAGTTCTTCCATCAGGACAGCCTGTTCCTGGATGTGCTCCAAGGAACGCCTCTCCCTGGCCCTCCGCGTCTGCCGAAAGGCACTCAACTTTTTCTCTCCGTGGGTAGGGAAGCCTACCGTGCTGTCTCCTGCTGACGGGTCTCTGCCTTCAGTTTTATATCTTTCTCTATCTCTGTCTCCTGGTTCCAGGAGCTTCTCAGCACAGGGATCGCAGGTCCAAAACGTGCTGACTCCTGGCTGTTCTTTCTTGGTGGTGGTCGGATTTTTCCCTTTCCCGCCTCTGGGGTGGCTCATTTCAAGCTGTTGTAGGGTAAAAACATCACAAAGTTGAGTAAAGCAAAAAGAAAGTTTTATTCGGCATATATTCAAAGAGGCAAAAGTGGGAAAAGACAACCATGCTGCCAGAGCCATGTCTGCCTGAGTCCAAGGAAATATCACAGAACAGACAAAAGTGGGAAAACAGACAAGCATGCTGATAGAGCCATGTCTGTCCAAGTCCAAGGAATATTATAGAATAGGCAAGAATGGGAAAACGGACAAGCATGCTGCCATAGCTATGTCTGCCAGAGTCCCACAATCATTACAGAACCATCAGTATATATTAACATTACAAATGGGCAAAACCATTGAAAGCTTCACCTTTTCAGATTGGCTAGAAATTGTAATTCTACATTTTGAATTCTTTCTTAACAGTAATCCTACATTTTGAATTGTCTTTCTTAACAATCATTGGTACAGGTTTCAGTAATGACAGTCAGGAGGGTCTTCACTGGTCCAACAAATTTCTACTCACTGAATGCTAATAGAAGAAGGTAAGAGTAGAAAGTCTTTTGTGTTCTGTTTAATTCGCTTTATGTGAAAATTTCCCTAAAAGATATTTTCCAAGATTATCTTAGCTATTGTCTTTATACCTCAGGGCCCAGTTGACGTGTCCTTATAAGCCCAGCTCCAGGTGGGTCACATTCTCTATGCTCAAGGAGAGGGAATAAATGATTCCAATATTATTTCTAAATCAAAGTCTAGAAGGATGGAAAAACTGACCAATGCCTTTGGTGGGCCACAATTACCCTATCACACAGTCCCACCCAATCACTTCTGTGGGAATTATAAGACCAGGGCTAGAAAGGCCACAGAAAAGTAACTGATCACACCACAGGCCACGCCCTGGCTTTTCTAGCCATGGTTCTGTCATATTTGGAGGATAACTTCCCCTTCCCGAACATTTTACCAGTACAAAACAGTCATTAACAGTAGGTCCTTCAATAGGACAAAGAGTTCACAGGGTGAGGTTACTCAGTTAGCTATTCAGGTCAGCTGCAAGTTTCATCTGATTTGATCAGGTTCTCTAAAAGTCATCTTCGCCTTCACTTCATCTTCTGGCCTCTGATAAAATTTAACTGAGGGAAGATTATTTCCTTGCTCTGAGCCTTATTTGAGGTATTAGCGTAGCAAGTAAGGGACTTTCGGTTTGGCAACTGTACTGAATTCCAGCAGTGCCTCCCCCTTGGTCTACTCTTTCACAGCTACAGCTTCTAGAGTTACAGTTTTTACAACCACAATTAACCTTGTTAGCAATCAACTCTCACGGCTGAATCATATAATCCTATCAGCATCTTCCCTCACCTCTCTTCCCCAGACCTATCAGGAAAAGAGGAATCTAATTTGGTGGGGATCCTCCCTTGTCCCCCTCATTTTGAGTGTAGGCACACCCATGAAAGCATGTAAGCCAGCACTTCATGCCTTTATCTCCCTCCATTTTAGACAGCCAATTCTCAATTGTCCTTCCCTATCAAACCAGTACTGAGGAGACAAGCATGTTCCCTGGTCTTGAAGAATCGTCTTTTCCAGTTGGAACTTTCAGGTTCTGCATCCATAAGCAAAGTCCAGTCCAGTGCAAGCCATCAAATTGCAGCAATCTACACCAGCTCATAGTGTCAAACATCCTTCTCTTCTTTCGGCGGGGGTTTTGGTCAGCTCATCCAAGCCATCCAAGCTAGGTCACAATGGGTAGCAGCCTTAGGCTTGGGAGTTCACACACACCTCCAGGCACTTCAGAAAGCCCCTTCACACTCTCTCATCCCTAGCCCGCTTGGGCTAGGTCAACAGGTTCCACACATAAACACGGGAGTCCATATAAATCCCTTTACTTCTGACCTGCCAGCCCTTCCTCTCTCTCTCTCTCTCATCCCTAGCCCCCATGGGCTAGGTCAATGGGTGCCAATGGTACATGTCCAAGCTCAGCCCCTCTCTTCACTGCTGCACTTTCCCTACTTCCACTCATAAGTGGACCTACATAGTCACAAGAAAGCAGACCAAGCTGTCTACTTGTCGGCTCCCTTTAACTTTCAGTCCTAGAAGAGGGTTCCTTCTGATAGGCACTGACTTTTGCTACATCCATGAATCCAACAGCAAGCTGCTTACTTGAAATTCAAAAAGCAAAACAGTCCCTTTGTTTTTTTTCTTTCTTTCTGCGGGTCCTGCTTTCAAATGCAAATCTCTTGTTCTCTCAGCAGATCTGGGTGGTTCTGCACGTGGTTTCAGTGCAAATCTGGGTGGGTCTCGGTTTTCAACCTAAGCCCCGACTCTATACACATGGCTACAGCATTCAAACGAACAGCCTGTTCCCCTCTGGCAAATCCTAGTTCCCGTTTTTAGCATATCCAATCAAATATTGGCTGAAGGCGGAGTTACACATGTTCTATAATCTATAATACCCAATATTCATTTCTACCATACATTCAGGTCTGTTTCACAACACCAAGTGAGAGAAAAATTCAATATCCATACTACATTCAGATAAACACTTAATCCTGAACTCATAACCCCCTTTTAAAACATTCCAGTTGCATCTTCTCCACACCTTAACTCTTCCCATTCATATGTATATGGCCTTGGGCCTCTGGCTGGGTGAAACCAGTAGACCCTGGGCCCCTATCTATCATCCTACTTATCTGACCTGGATTTTGCCCCAGGCCACTTCAGCTGCAATTTTTCAGTCGTTACAGGTAACAACAATCAAACCAACTATCCAAGAATCTAAATATTCACTTCCCAAGCCCCTTTGTTCTTTCTTTTACAAAGTTCCATGCTTCCAGGAGTCTGGAGCCATTGCAAATCTATCTTCTGACAGCAACTGTAAAAACTGTGTGTAGGTGGTGTCTGACCTCCTCCTGATAGGAATCAGCCTTGGGTTGTTGATCTTGATTCTCCTTTCTCCTGTGAAATTAGAAGAGGTCAGACACTACCCTTCAAGTCATTGTTACAGCAGCAGAACAAGGAGACTGGTGCTAGACAGCATGGGAGCCAACCCACGGAGCGAGAAGGCTGAGAACCTTCAGGCAGGAGACTTCCTTGCGAGGTGGGGTGCCTCTGGGCCCTTATCAGTGGCTCTAAAGAGCTTTCTAACATTTGCCGGAGGAGGGCAGAGTCTTGTCTGGCCCAAGAGTCCCCAGGGGCACAGGGGTCGACAGGCCGAGGGCCACAGAGGCGTACCTGCGACTAAGGCTGAGAAGGCGCTGTCCTGATGTAAGAAGAACTATATCCTGAGTTCCTGAATTGTAACATGTTACTTACCTAATAAACCCCATAAATGTGAGCACGGTTGTGAGTTTTGTGTGGCCACTGCAAGGAATTATCGAACTTAGGGCACAAGTGGTGCCATGGGAGGGAGGGCTACTGTCAGAATTGGTAAGGATGGCGGAGAGAGAAGGCATGTTTGAGCTCCACCTCATAGGAATCTGCCTTGCGCTGATGCCGATTCTCTCACTTTCCAGCGAAGTAACAGATCAGATGCTGCCCCCACGCCATTTTTACAAGTCTCTTAAAGGCAATCTAGGTTTACCAGACACCGGATTCATCATAAATACCACCTTCACCCCTTACAAGCAGAGTGGTCTACAAATACCCTGTACCCTGTCAGTCTAGACAGCCTTAATCGTTGTACTGAAACGTCACCCCATGTCTGACCCAAAAAGTACCAGACTCCCACCTGCTTCCCCTCAAGCACCTCCATCACGGCGCTCCCCTTAAGAATTCCATGGGTCCTCACGACATCACGTCCACACACCTACCTCGCCCTGTTTCAAGGACAGAAATACACATTCACCATTTTTTCTCCTGAATCACCAGAAGTTCCGAAACGTTGCAATACTTCCGTAAACTGCTCCTACTTTTTCACCCTGCGCGCACAATCTTTGTCAGCCTACGGGGGCCGGCGAGGGTCTGGTTCTTCTGCAAGCGCGCGGATAATGGCATTTCCGGCATTGCCTTATGAGGTTATATGTCTGCGCCCTTTTGTCTTGTCTTCCTGGAGGCAGCTATGTTTGAATACCCGCCGTACAGAGCAAAAGGGACTATTTTTTTGTGCCGGTAGCTACGGAAGGCCAGGAAAACGAGAAAGCCAACGAAACTGTTGGATTCCCTGTCTTCTCCACCCTTGCAAAACATGGATAGATTTTCAGTGGTTTGAGCTTCACAGGAAAATCATGGAACCGATCAAATTACATTTACCGCGCTGGGCAGAAAAATAATATGGCCCCTCATTTAAACAGTTGTTTTTTAAGAAAGAAAATAGTTTGGTAATGGATAAATAGGAGTTCAAGGGTCTGTACAGCAGAGACACGCACCTGGAAAGGTAAAAGGCAAAAAGCTGGTAAGCTGAGCACCATGGAAATATTCTCACTGAAAACGGCTTTCAGGAAATGGCTTTAAGGACAGAAAAAGGTTTGGAGAAACTGGTATTGTATGAGAGTGGCATTCACAAACAGTGCAAAAGAGCAGGTGGGATGAGCCTAGGTTATATTTAGAGTGGGGCATAGGGGAAAGGCCGCTAATGTTGAGGCCAGGGAAAGGCAAGTAGATTGCCAGGCCTTTCTTCCTAGTCCATCTTAGTATGGTTACTCCAGTGAAACCTATTCAGCATCACAGAAACAGGCAAGCCTCCACTGACACAGACGGTGGCTGCACTTGAGGTGCACTGGGCAGGAATCAAACCACATCTCCTGCATGGTAGTCAAGAATTCTACCACTGAATCACCACTGCCCTCAACTTACTTCTCCTTCATTCCATTTCTCAACTGCAGTCATTATAACACAAACAATTAAGGTTGGAAAATATAGATATTATTTTGAATATAGGGTATTGGAGGATAATGAGAAAAGGCCAAAGAATCAACTCAAAACACAACCCACGTGTCGTCCCTCACAAATGGCACCACATACTGTTGATGCTGTCTGAAAAGTATCATTGGATCACTCCCTCTTCTCTGTCCTCATTGCTTTATTTCATTGCTCTGAACTACTGCTTAATTTACCACATTAATGGCCCCAACAAGTGACTCTACCACCAAAGTATTAGTCAAAAGATGAAACTGAATAGTATATGGAATACCCTTGGCTCAGTCATGAAAACACTTGTTTTCATCAAGCTACAGATTTATGATTAAGGTCAAACAACCCTATATTCTCACTTATTCCTCCTCTTCTCACTAGCACTAATAAAAAGAATGATAATACCTTTATTAATTGCCTGTTTGCCAAGTGTTCTTCTAACTACTTTCCACAACCACCCTATGAGGCAGATAATAATTTTAAAGATAAAATGGAAACACAGGTATGATCGTTAAGATTGTGTGTCACCTTGGCTGGGCCACGATTCTTCGATTCTTCGTGTTTATATGTGATCACTCCCATGACTGAATATGCTGTGAGTAGCCAATCAGTTGAAAGGGAGTTTCCTTGCGGGTGTGGCCTGCATCTGAACATAAGCAGACTTTCTGGCTTTTTGCTAACTCTGGATTCTGTGGCTGCCTCCTGTTCATCTGACCTCTGGTTCTTGGGACTTGAGCTAGCAGCTCATCTGCCTATCCTGGGATTCATCCACCTTCACAGCCTGTGAGCGGAGTCCGGCTTTCCAACGTGCTGATCTTGGGTTCGCCAGCCCCTGCGGCTATGTGAGTCAGGTAAAGCCTCTATCCTAATCCACAGACTTGGGACATTCCAGTATCTACAATTGCGTGAGCTGTTTCTTTGATATGTCTCTCTCTATATATATTTATACACTTCACTGGTTTTGGTTCTTTAGAGAACCCAGCCTAAGACAACAGGTGTCTTAGTCATCTAGTGCTGCCATAACAGAAATACCACAAGTGGATGGTTTTAAAGAAGAGAAGTTTATTTCCTCACAGTCAAAGTAGGCTAAAAGTCCAAATTCAGGGCGTCAGCTCCAGGAGGCTTTTTCTTTCTGTGGTCCTTCTTCTCTTCGGCATTCCCCTGGACTAGGAGCTTCTCTGCGCAGGGACCCCAGTCCAAAGGACGCGCTCTGCTCCCGGCACTGCTTTCTTGATGGTATGAGGTCCCCCAACTCTCTGCTCACTTCTGTCTTCTATATCTCAAGACACTGCCTCAGGACACAATCCAGTCTTGTAGATCCAGTCCTGCCTTACTAACAGAACTGCCACCCATCCTCCCTCATTAACATCATAGACGCAGAATTTACAACATATAGGAAAATCACACAGTACCAGGAATCATGGTGCAGCCAAACTGATATACACATTTTTGGGGGGACATAATTCAAACCACAACAACAGGTAAGTTAAGTAACTTGTCATACACCTGGTTGATGTCAGGGCAGGATTAAAATCCAGGTGGTGTGACTTCAGGACTCACTTCTAACCACTGGGTGATAATACTGCCTCTCAGCGCAGGAGGAACTGAGGCCATGGTAACAGGTGAAGGGTGATCTTCACTGGGACCATGAGGATCCTGGGTGTGGGAACAGAGGCTGTGTGTACCAGGCATATGTGTATACACTGGGCCTCCTTCACCTGGGATGTCAACATTTGAGAGAGGAGTTCAGCACCTGGTATGCAGTGTTCAGGGCAGGTGCAGTCGGATGGATCACTTTTGTGTGGTCTTTCTTGCCATGGTCTTGTGTAAATAGGGTAAATGTGGCCCACCAAAGGGATTGGTCAGTTTTGCCACCCTGGTGGGCTTGAGGTGAGCCATCCCACAGGCTGGAGGGAGAGGATCCTACTACCACCAAGGAAGAACACCCAGGAGAGGACAGCGCATCCTTTGCACCCATGATCGCTGCGCCAAGACACTCCTGGAACCAGGAGACAGAGAGAGAGAGCCGTAACCCTGAACATAGCAAGAAGTGGTAGCAGGAGAGATCTGCAGAAGACCATGCAGTGGGCTTCCTGACCGATGGACTGAGAAAGCCGAGTGCCTGGGGTGCCTCTGGGGACTTATTGGCAGGGGTTAAAAAAAGTTTGTAATGCTTGCCTGAGCAGGGCAGATGGTGAGGGCCAGCAAGGCATGCCTGTGAGCACAGCCTGGAAGAGGCTATCCTGATGGAAGAACTGTATCCTGAGTGTTTCTGAACATGAATTGTAACCTGTTACTTCCCTAATAAACCCCATAACTGTCTGTGAGTTCTGTGTGGCCATTGCAATGAATTATCAAACCCAGCAGAGCAGTAGAGAGCATCATGGGAGGGATGGTTGGTGTCAAAATTGGTAAAGATGGAGGAGAGAGGAAGCATGTCTCATAGGAATAAGCCTTGAGCTGTTGATCTTGATTCTCCTTCCCCCTTGTGAAGTTGGAGGAGGTCAGATACCGCCCCACATCATTTTTACAGCAGGCTTGTTCAACTTATCCTGGGACTCTGACTGACCAGTTCAGGGAATGGAAAGATCTGACATGGTGCTATCTAGCATCAGGATTCACGTAACTTCCTGATGCATAAGAATCAAGATGAGCACAAAACTGGTTCTTATAAGGTGGACATCAGATATACCTCCACTCTCCAACTTCTTTACCATTTCTGAAACCAGCCATTCCCTCTACAGTACTTTATACTTCTCTGTTTCTTGGATAACTCATTGCAATGGCCACACAGAACTCACAGAGCATACTTACAGTCACGTGGTTTCTTAGGGAAGTAACGGGTACAACTAGGGATCATGATCAGGAAGCACACAGACGAGGTTGAACAGCTTCCCTGAGCTGGATAAAACATCCCTCCATCAGTGTAGGACAGCTGCCAAACAGAACAGCTCTTTCAGCTATTCTCAGCTGTGCAAGCAAGTAGGCCCTTCTGGACTTGCATGCAACCTCTGGTAGGTCTTCACTTGGCCCCCTTAGAAGAGGTCTCCTCTTGGTCCCATCAGGACAGGCCTCCTCTCAGCCACCCTCTCATCCCTATCAGGACAGGTCTCCTCTTGTCTTCCTCTCGGCACTCAGGTCTGGCCTCCTTTCAGTCTCAGGGTTACAGCTCTCAGCAGACTCGGGGCATCTGCTGTTGTCAAAGGCAGGCCAGCTTGGTCTCACGCTGCTGTTTGTTTTGCTTAGGTGTCCAACTGCAGAGCCTTGGCCTGTGACTTCTTCCCGTTTCTGGGGCAACAAGCTCTATCAGTGCCCTTCTGATAGATGGTGCCCAGCTGTGCTCCGTGGGCTGACTCACCCACTGTGCCTATCTGCCGATCTCACAGTTCCTGCTGTTCTTGCTGCTGCTGTTTCTCTGCCGCTCAGCTCTGGTTTGCTTTTGCCAGTTCTCTGCTGCTGGGCCCCCTTCTTAGCTTCTCTCTTCTTCAGTGTTACAGCCATAGGCTCGGGAGAGGGCCTAGGTCCGAGAGGCTCCAACAGCAGTGAACTGTCCGAAGTCCTCACTGAACTGCATCAGCAGGGAGCATTTTTGCTCCAAGGGTTAAGCTTCAAAAAAACTGTCCTGACTGATCAGTTGCATCCTAGTTATATCCAGTTACTTTCAAGTTGATCCTGATCCTGAGCTGTAGCCTGTGGCTTCTCTAATAAACACATAACTGTGAGTATGGTTTGTGAGTTTTGTTTGGCCATTGAGATGGATTATCAAACCTAGCAGAAAATAGGGAGTGCCGTAGGTGGAACAGCTGATGTCAGAAATGGTGAAGAAGTTGGAGAGTGGAGGTTTGTCTGGCCACCAGCTCTTAGAAACCAGCTGTGTGCCAATCCTGATTCTTATCCCTCATGTATTCAGACAAATCCTCATGCTACACCACAACTATTTAACCCTACATTGTTTCAAATTCCTTGATAGTTTTTCTGAGTATTTATATCAAAGTAGATATAACTTGATATAATTTGTAACTAAATTTTAAAATTAAACATTCAGTTCCTTAGTTGCACTATTCACATTTCACATGTTCAGTAGCCATGTGTGACTAAACCAAATACCCATTGCCGTCAAGTTGATTCCAACTCTTAGTGACCTAACAGGACAGAGTAGAACTGCCCCACAGGGTTCCTAAGGAGTGGCTGGTGATTTCGAACTGCTGACCTTTTGGTTAGCAGCCTAGCCCTTAACCACTGTGCCACCGGGGCTCCCATGTGTGACTAGTGCCTACCAAATTGGACAGCACAGACAATGAGCAAGACATTCTAGCTCTGTATATGGCTGGAACATGTGTGCTGAGAGAAAGCTCCATCATTTCTATCATCCCAGAAAAGCATATTGGAGAACACTGTTTTACAGGATTTTATATTACCAGCACACAGAAAAATAACTAATTACATATTGATTTGGAAAATGGATGAATGATCATTGAAGTGAATGAGCCACTGGAAGGCAGTTTACAGAATGGAATTGTCCTCCAGAACATTTTCATGTGACATTTGAGAGACTCAATAACTGAAAAGAGAGATGGAAGAACAGAAAAGGAGGTAGGTCTTCAGAAAAAGTAGAATAAAAAACAGTCTCTATGAATGGAGGTGGTTGTTGTTGTCAGTTGTCGTAGAGTTAATTCTTGGTGACTCCATGTATACAGAGTAGAAATGCTCCGTAGGGTTTTCGAGGCTGTGACCTTTCAGAAGCAGATCACCAAGCCCGTCTTTCAAGGTGCCTCTGGTGGTTCGAGGTGCCTCTGAGTGTGTTTGCACCACGAATTTTTCTGTTAGTATTCCAGTAACTAAACATTTCTGTCACCCAGGTACTCTGACAATGGATCATTATATAGGAGATGGGAAGATGTGAAATCCTGTTGGATTTTCGTGCTAACCCTTATGTCAGCCTTGATATTAGCACCATTTCAAAGATGCCAGTTTCTCTGTGACCCCCTGAATAAAGACTGTGATTTCTCTGATCTTCACCATTCCTTCTCACTTTGCTGTGAATGGAGCTCTTGGATAGTAATCTCTAATGCAGAGTTCGTCTCCTTAATCACGTATGTTGTTGTTAACTGCTGCAGTCAGTTCCAACTCGTAGTGACCCTCTCTACAACAGAATGAAACACTTTCTGGTCCTATGCCATCCTCACAATCATTATGCTTCAGCCCATTGTTGCAACCACTGTGCCAATCCATCTCGTTGAGTATCTTCCTCTTTTTCGCTGACCCTCTGTTTTACCAAGTGTAAAAATGGTGTGGGGTCATTGTCTGAACTCCTAACTTTACAAAGGGCAAGGAGACTCAAGATCAATAGCCCAAGGCTGATTCCTATGAGGCAAGGGTCAGACATGCCTCCTCTCTCTGCCATCTTTACCAATTCTGACACCAACCATCCCTCCCATGGCATTCTGTACTTCTATGCTGGGCTCAATAATTCATTGCAATGGTCACACAGAACTCACAATTATGGGGTTTATTACAGAAGTAACAGGTTACGATTGAGGCTGAGGAACACTCAAGGATACAGCTTTTCCATCAGGACAGCCTCTTCCAAGCCATGCTGGCAATGACTCAGACAAGGGCTCTTTAGGTGCAGCTGGGTTAATCTCATTAGATGGGGGTGGAGGGGCTAATAGTTTTACTGGGGAGGGTAGTTTAGCAGACAAATATGGAGTAACCGCTTGAGATGGGAGTGAGAGGACTAGTTCTGTTGGTAAGAGTGATTCAATGGAATTCAGGGGCTCAGTGTCACCAGCTTCCTGATTATCTGCTCATATGTCCCCATCACAAGATTCAGGATCCCATTTCTTCCCAATCAATGCCCTCACGTTAACTTCAGATACCTCTCAAATTTGGCAACTGAGTTGGTGCTGTAATTCAGCCATTCTTACAATAAGACTCTGGGTTTGGTTTTTGGCAATATAATCTCTGTTGCTATAAAAAATAAGACTTTCAAAGCACAAGTGGAAACTTTTAGGTTGTTTATGCGGCGCTGGAGCTTTGGCTCTGAAGCCCTGAGCTTCATCTCTTTCTTTCACCAGTTTGTCTAGTGAAAAGTAGAGCCAACCAACCAGCTCTTACACTTCTCATTATGACAAAATGGTACAAACGTTATCACACATGCAATCACCCAGAGCCTGCCTTTCACCAATACCTGTCTGTTGGTGGTGGTATTTTGTGTATTTGTATCACCACCTCACACCATGGATTAGCAGTGCCCTCTTTACTACTGGAAGCAGAGTTATCAACATCTTTAAGACTAATCAGACTTGAGAACCAATTTAGAAAATCCATCCTTACAATTTTGTTTCTCTAGAACCACTCTCAGTACCAAATGTCTTAGGCTGGGTTCTCCAGAGAAAAAAACCAGTAAAACATATTAATATATATATAGATTTATATCAAGGAGAAGGCTCATGTGGTTGTAGAGGCTGGAACGTCCCAAGTCCATGGGTCTGGACAGAGGTGACTTCTCAGTAAACTGGAAAGCCTGGTGGCATAGTGGTTAAGTGCTACAGCTGCTAACCAAACGGTTGGCAGTTTGAATACAACAGGTGCTCCTTGGAAACTCTATGGGGCAGTTCTACTCAGTCCTATAGGGTCACTATGAGTTGGAGTTGACTCGACAGCAACTGGTTTTAGTTTTGGCAGTTAGTGTAGTAAACATGGGACCACACAACTCTCACATGGCTCTTCTTCTCTGCCATCCTTGTTCTTAATCAGCATCTCTTCTGCAATCCAGAAGGCCTCCCCCAAACCTCTCCATTTTAGCTACACACATATATATCCTGACTCTCATCAGTTAGTTGCAAGGCGGGGCCTCCCTCACAATTCCAGAGTTCAACCAATCTTCAATTACCCATGAGATGTCCACCAACTCAGGTCTTTTTAATTACCAGGCAAGACTAAACTATCAAACCATCAAGTTGTTTACAGCTTACCCAGAAAACGTCAATCAACCAGGAAAATATCCTGGGCATAAGTAACAATCCTTTTGGGGTAGAAAACAACGGGAACCCACTTCTTCCATGTTGCTTCTCCAAAAAACTAGGGCAAAGGTAAGACCTCCTCAGGGCTTAGGGGAAAAAAATCTCTCAAGCTGTTTTTCAAAAAATGTAAGGCCAAAGGCCACATAGAAGAACTGACTTCAATACAATAGAAAAACAAAAAACAAAAAAAACTATTAAGGAATCTATAACCTCCTTGAGGAGGTAAGACATGGGGACCAAAAAAAAAAAAATTTTTTTTCCCTACAATGGTTAAGTACTATTAAAAGGAGTCCTTACCCCAAGAATCTGTGGGTAGTGCCAATGGTTAACACAATTGGCTGCTAACCTGAAAGACTGCAGGCTCCAGTCCACCCAGAGGTGTCCTGAAAGAAAGGCCTGGTGATCTACTTCCAAAAAATGGGCCACAGAAAATCCTAGGGAGCAGAGTTCTACACTCACACACAGGGGGTCACCATGAGTGGGAATCAACTCGATGGCAACCAGATTTGACAGGAAATTGGCATAAGAAATTTTTAGGATTTTCTAACTCCTAAAAATTCTAATTAAACCCCTTGTACCAATTACTCCATGTCTCTTTTACCTAGTGTAGACATTGTATCATCCTTTGACTAGATTAGTTGGAGTGTCAAGATTTCACTTAAATATAATCCAAATAACTCAATGCTCTCTCCAAGAAGGCATGTGCTTTTCTCTTTTTTTTATTCCCCACTGTATCCTTAGTTCTGGAAACAGGGCCAGGCACAAAGGCAGTATGTGACAAACATTTGTTACATTAATGAATAAACTCAATGTAACATTATTGTTTTTTAGGTCCTTCTGCATAATAGAAAGTCATAAAATTGAGGGTAGACATTCTGGTTTTCGATTATTCCTTCACACTGGTCAGGGGAAACTGAACTCATCTATACGTGCTCCAAATCCCACCAATCCAATATTATCCTTTTGCAACCAACGACCTGTCATGGCTTTTTTCATTTATGGCAACATTCAAGACACTGATTATCTTTTGTTTTTGAAATTCACACTTTTATTTCCTCCACTGAGATTAACTCACACTTTCATTCATTTTATTGGCACAATAGAACAACTGAAGCGTATGTATTTGTGTTAACATCAGATTATGCCATGATATCAAAGTACATATTTATGTAGAATGAGTGTATCAGGCATTCCCAGTCTCTGCATTCATATGATTTCCCTCAGGATACACTCTGTAGCCATACAATGAGATGGAAATTTTCACTCAACCCTCTTCCCCAGTGAGTGTTTCTCACTTGATCCTACCTGTTTTATGTGACATAAAATATGAGGTAATTGATCACCGAAGGCTCTTCCCCATTCGCTGCATTCATAAGGTTTCTCTCCTGTACAAACTCTCTGTTATCTCCTGAGGGTTCACATCCAGCAAAAGGCTGTCCCTCAAGGACTATGCTCTTATCTGTTAGACACTCAGAGGTGTTTACTGATGTCTGACCTGCCACAGAAGGCATCTCCTTACTTACCGTATTAACAGGGCTTTTCTTCTGCTGGAGATCAGTGGTATGTGACTTGATGTGACTTGCTGTGGAAGGGTCTTCCACATTCATTGAATCTACACATTTCTCTCTAGTGTGTATTCTTTTATGTGATAAAAGGCAAGACATGGAGGCAAAAGTTTTTTCACACTCATTGCAGCCATAAGGAGTCTCTCCTGTATGAGATCTTTGATGTTCAATGAGCTTTTCCTTCTTGTCAAAGCTTTTCTCACATTCACCACATTTAAAGGGTTTCTCACCTGTGTGAATTTTCTGATGTTTAGTGAGATTTGACTTCTGAGAATAGGATTTTCCACATTCATTGCATACAAAGGAAACTATTCCTGTGTGACATCTCTTATGTGCTACGAGGCATGGCTTTTGACTGAAGGCTTTACCACATTCACGACATACGTAGGGTTTCTCACCAGTATGAATTCTCTGATGAACAGTGAGATCTCCCTTCTGGATGAAACGTTTTCCACATGCACTGCATATGAAGGGTTTCTCTCCAGTATGACTTCTCTGATGAACAGTGAGATCTCCCTTCTGGATGAAGCCTTTTCCACATTCACTGCATACATAGGGTTTCTCTCCAGTGTGAATTCGCTGATGACTAACAAAATTTCCCTTCTGGTTAAAGCCTTTTCCACATTCACTGCATGTATAGGGTTTCTCTCCAGTATGAGTTCGCTGATGAACAGTGAGATGTCCCTTCTGGTTGAAGCCTTTACCACATTCACCGCATACATAGGGTTTCTCTGCCATATGAGTTTTCTGATGTTTATTGAGGTGTGATTTATGCAGATAAGCTTTGTCACATTCTGTGCATTTATACGGTTTTTCTCCTTTATGAGTTGTGTGATAATGTTCACTAAGCTTGAACTTTTTAAAGAAAATTTCCCCACACAGATTGCATTTATAGGGTTCCTCTCCTGTATGAATGAACTGGTGTTCCGTGAGCAAAAACTTCCTCAGGAAGGCTTTCCCACATTCACTGCATACATGCTCTTTCTGTATTTTGTGAGTTTTCCGACGCTTAATGATTTGGAAGTCAGTGCTGTTGGATTTTTGACTCTCAGGAAATTGCATTTCAGTACAAAATTGCTTCTGGTCAGCATGGAGAAAGGTTTTCTTATCTCCCTTAGGCTCAGCAGAGTTCTTTATTTCAGTGCTTCTGCTTTGGTTGACTGCCAGTAAAGTTAAATTTGACTTCATAGCTTTTTCATGTAAGTCAAATACAGCATGATTTTCCCTTAAAGGAAAATGATTTTTGTGCTGATGAACAATATTTTCCAATGCATTATGTTCATAGCACTGTTCCATGCTGTCAACCTTGCTTTCATTTTGCTGTTGCCTAAGCAGACGATTATCAACTTTCCGGATTTCTAGGAAAGAAGAGAACAATGAATCCTTCCATCATCTTGATTTGGAATGAAGTCATTTAAAATAATGCATTGCTATAAGGTGGATCTTTAGTGATAGCTCTCTCATATGAGTTTAAATAACACACCATCCTTAATGTTCCTTGCACAGTGAGATAAATACAATAATATAAACAACCCAGCAGTAAAAGCAGTTAGTATAGAGACAAGGTTAGATAATACATAACTTATGAATATAGACTTGGCTGCTTCTTAAATAAGTCCTTGTCAAACATGTAGACAATGTAAAATATAAGCAAGTCACTGTGACCTGCAGACCACAGAGGTTGTAAGGCAGCCTCCTGATCCCCATTGGTGAAGGACAGATTCATTCACTCAACAAATTCTTACTGAAAGACAATTATTCACCAGGCATAGTGGGGTATGTAGAAAATGCAGAGTGTTACATATGTGGGAAAATAATTTTCATACTTACATAGTAAAGATTTGGGAATTTACAAATGTATTCCTTATGTTTATGGAGCCGACATTCTAGTGTGATAAACAACTGAAAAAAGGCAGGGAAAGCCATAAAGAAAGTAGTTGCAGATTGTGAAAAGTGGTTTTTATGAGAGGATAGCAAGAGGTGGCAGAAATGAGGATACGTTTTGAAGGAAGAGAAGGTTCACTAATGAATTCATTGTTGCTGGGGGTGGTAAAAAGAGTGAGGAATAAAGGGTAGCTGCTAAGTATTTCACCTGAGCCACGGGGTAGTAGTGTCTTTTCACGAGATGAGGAATATCATTAATGTATGGAATATTCAAGAGAATATTCTGAAGCATATCAACTTCAAAATGGTTATGACATCTCCAAGTACAGAAATGAAGAAATCTGAAACATGAATAAATCTTGACTAGAAGTAACAATTTGGAAAACTTTTGTATTTAACTGTGACGTAAGGACAGAGAACAGAATAAGATCATGTTCAGAGAACATGTACATTAACAGAAAATGGACACCAAGGTTTTAATCATTCTAACATTAGAACTGCTCCATAGGGTTTCCAAGGAGTGGCTCGTGGATTCAAACCGCTAACCACTTGGTTAGCAGCTGAGTTCTTAACCACTGTGCCACCAAGGCCCCTTTAACATTTAGAGTTTTAGAATTGGAAAAAGTTTCCTGAGGGACTGAAATGAGTACAATGGTAATATTTACACTGAACTGAGAGAAGGATTAGAATTAGTGTGGGACCAGGAACTAACTTTGGTTTTTGTCTTTCGTCCCTTAAAAGTTAAAAATAAATAAACAAACCTGTTGCTATTGAGTCCGATTCAACTCAGAGCAACCCTATAAGACAGAGTAGAACCACCCCATAGGATTTTAAAGGCTGTAATTGTTATGGAAGCACATTGCCATATCTTTATCTCGCAGAGTGGCTGGTAGGTTCAAACCACCAATCTTTCAGTTAGCAGCAGGGTGCTTAACCACTGCATCACCAGGGCTCCTCCCTTAAAAGACAGTCCTTGGAATTTTCCAGCAATCAAGGTGCCCTTTTTTGTTTTTTAATAACATTCAGGCAAAATCTTCAACTGTGTTGAAATGGTTGAACTACACAGGTATACTTGTTAACTAGCCTGAAGAATCGAGGGTGTTTGATGCAACCAATCATGCATATTCACTTTTTCCATCAACAATGCATATTCATTGAGGCCCCAATCATGAGTATAAAAATAAGCCATCAAAAGGACATGAAAAAGGAAGTTCAAGGCTTCCTGGACTGCTGAGAACATCCATGCATGGGAGAAGGTGGACCTCCCTGGATACAATGGAAGTGTCAAGCTGTGACCTCTCCCAGACCATGCCTGAGGTGTCTCTTCATTTAACTGTAACCATGAAGAGCCCTGGTGGTGTAGTCATTAAGCTCTCCGCTGCTAATAGAAAGGTCAGTGGTTTGAATCCACCAGCCACTCTGCAGAAATGTGATGTCGCAGTCTGCTTCTGTAAAGATTTACAGCCTTGGAAACCCTACAGGGAAGTTCTACTCTGTCCTATGGGGTCATTATGAGACAGAATCGACTCGATGGCAATGGGTTTGGTTTGGTTTGGAATTGTAAGTATAGGTAGTGTCTGTGAATTCTGTGAGACTTTCTAAAGAATTAACTAACCCAAATGGGACAGTAAGCCTGCAGGGCTGGTGTCTGCTCTTTAGGCAGTCAGAGGACAGAGTCATTCTAACTTGTACCCTCTGACAGAGCTCAGGGTGGATAACTCAGAGAAGAGCTGTGCAGGCAGTTGATCAGGACTGTGTCCTTTTAACTTGTGTATTTTGACCTGGCTCAGGATGGCCAGGGCACAGAAGATCTGTTCCCAGCCAGCCAAGGAAAGAGAGGACCTGGTCCCGGGCATCCATGGAATAGATGACCTGGACCTGGGCAGTTGGTGGGAGAGGATTTGGTTCAGGGGGGCCAGGTAGGTGAAAGTGCCACGTGGGTGGCTTGCAACAATGATAATGGAGATGTAGTAAGGTGGGAATTGGTTTCATGATGATCCATACCACACAGTTACCAATGAAGGCAGGATTTGCCCTACTTGCCCCCTTTTTAGTGCAGTTCACATAATTAGTAAATATACAAAGGAATTCAATTAACTTAGTGTGGTATAATAGGCTCCTTTGTGTAGTTTGCTCTTATACACGGCCTTTCTGGCCCTGGGTTTTTAATTCTGCCAAAAATGACTGGCTGCACTATAATCTTACAGAGTATTTGTTAGTTTACTATGCAAATAGGGTATGTAAAACCACCCAAGAGAATTGAATGACCTAGTTATAAAAGCAGTGAATCAACATTTGGTTTCAGAGAGAGGAACATAGAGAGAGAGAGAGAGAGAGACAGAGAGTAAAGGTATCTCCTAAAAGAGCTGTAACATAGGTCAAGAAGCTGTACCACTGAAGACAGTGAGAAACAGCATGAGGCATCTGCAGTAGATCTGTGACAGAGTTGAGTGCCTAAGGGCAGGAGGCTTACTGGCAGAGTGTGGTGACTTCGGGCATTTGTCAGCAGAGCTATAAGAGCTATAACACTTGCTGAGCAGGGCAGAGTCCCAGAGAGGCCTAACAGTAGGCAGGGCCAAGAGAAGGGCCGCCAGCCAGCAGGCAATGAGAAGGAGCTGAGAGCTGTCTTGGTTGGAAGCTATCCTGGTTGAAGAAATGTACTGTGTCTCCTGAATTGTATCCTGTTACTTCTAAGTTGATCTTGATCCCATGCTGTACATTGTTAAGTCACCAATAAACCACATAACTGCGAGTACGGTGTAGTGAATTACTTAATATGGCCCTTCAAACTACAGTCTTTGTGACACCTGGAGCTGCAACAGCAATAGAGGAAGCTCCTATGGTGAGATGAGAAGCTGCGGAGACAAGCAAACTTGGATGGTGGCAGCTGAATGTAAAGGACAAACCCTGGCCGGGACATGTAACACTCTGAGGGATGGGGCACTATGAGCAGGGGGCTGCCCACAGTGGAGGACGTGCCATTTAGGGAATACTGCAACAACAGCTGTCCTGAAGCCAGCCTAGACTTATGGCCGGCCTAGAGTAGCTAGACTCACCCAAGAACTGGGACCATCCGAGAGCTATCCTGGAGCAGGCCAGGAGGACCTGGGAGCCAGCTGAGAAGATAGTTGATAGAGTAGCCCACTGAGTGACATCACAGAATAGTTCCTGATTGAAAGTTTTCCTGGTTGATGAGAGTGAACATCTGTTTCAGGGAGAGTAAGCAAATGCCCTTGAGATGTTGAGGTACTCTGCAAAAATGTTTGCAAACCTTGTCCCATGCATTTCTTTGTTTATATATATATTTGTTATATTAAAAACTATTATCGCAGATATGGTGTTTCTGTGATTTCTCTGTGACCATTGCAATGGATTAGCAAACCCATTAGAAAAAGACAGTGCTGAGGAAAAATGGCTCGTGTCAGAAATAATGTATAAGTGGGAAATTTGGGATATATTTGATCTCAGCCTCACAGGAACCAGCTTTGGCTGATTTTTATAGTCAGAGTTATCATTTCAGTAGACATGAGTTATGATCTGGTTTATGATACAACTCACAATGTAGGATGTCAGTGTTTTTTCTAGTTAAAAAATCGTCAGGAAGAGCAGAGACCTTTGAAGAAGGGAGCCCTGTAGGTAGGAAACTTTAAAGGTAGTAACTACCGGGATGGCTAGGATTTTACATGTACAGTACTGAAGGATAAACTAAGTTGATAGGAGTTTTCTTGCTGGAAAGATGATCTTTGTTTCTTGCAGATAATGAGAACTCATATGGAAGTTTCATGAAGATGAGTAAAATACACACAAAAAGTCTATTACTTCCAAGGGAGATGTCAATTTGACAGTATCCTCTAAGAAATGGAAGATTAACTCATTAGAATGAAGGAAACATTATAAGGGTTAGGAGAACAAATGAGAAAATGGAAGTTTGGAGAACATCAGTATGGGGGCAGAGAGAAGCCAAGGAGGCAAACAGAAGCCCAATGAGAGACAAGCTTAGCATGGGAGCACAACATCTAAGGTGGGTTTGAATGCTAGGATGGGAAATTCGTATTACTCAATAGGGGAGGAAGATGCCATAGTCTGAGAATAGTTATGAATCCAAAGTTCAATCTTTGGAGAGTGGTCTGGAAGGTGGAATTTCATAGTAAAAGAAGTGGAAGAATATGAAGAAGGGGAAGACTTAAGAATTCCAGGAAGAAGAAAATTATGGAACCAAAACTATCAAAATGTAGATCAAATACATGGGGATCTGATCTTAGAAGAGAGAGAGGAGTGTATTTCTCTAAACTCATAGGAAAAAAAGAGGTATCACATGGAGAGAGGGATAGGTGAAGGCACTTTTGATCTTAGAAGAGACAGAGGAGTATATTTCTCTAAACTCATAGGAAAAAAAAGAGGTATCACATGGAGAGAGGGATAGGTGGAGGCACTTTTATGCATCCTTAGACACCCCTCACAGATGTGCTGCCTTCTCTCACTTGAACGAGACTTCCAAAACCTTCCCCCCTTACTGCTTTTCACTTGCTCACCTGAAAAGACTCCACAATGGTTTTCATCTGATATAGTCCATGATTGTTTTCTTTGTTCCAACCTGGAGAGTGCTTCTGGTTTGCTGACTTGATAACCTGTTCATGGGAAATCACAGAATCTTAGACTCACCAAATAGGCCCTGGGTTTGTAAAGACTGCAGAATGTTCAATTAAAAAAAACAATCTTGAATGGTACAAATTAATGGTTCTTCTGTCAGGAGTGGGAGAATATACCTACTTAACAAGACCCAGAGAGTGGATTGAGCACCACACACAGTCCGAAGAGTTCAGCAGCTGAAAAAGGAAAGGCCAATGACAGGGCCAATGACAGGAGATTTGTCCTCACCAATGGACACCAAGTTGCGATAGTTCTCCAACATCACGTCCCAGTACAGCTTCTTCTGAGCAGGGTCCAGGAGCTGCCACTCCTCCAAGGTGAACTCCATACCCACATCATTGAATGTCAGTGATTCCTGTATTAAGAGGATCTTGTTTAATGAAGTAATTTCCATTTGATGGTTTGAATGAAATATGAGGGAAGTTGTTCTTTCTGCTCATGTCCTCTATACAGGCTGCTGCATCTATATACCTAGGATTTTTTTTTTTTTTTAAATATCTTACAGAAAAAGTAAAATCCTAACAAAATATTCTGAATGTGTGCATTCAATAATCTATCCACTCAAAAAATTAGAATTTTCTACAATTCGTAGTAAAGAAATAGTCTTCCTAAACTACAAAAATCTCATGTTTAAATATATACATACGCACGTGCGCACACACACACACCATATATATATACATATATATACAGGTATTCCCCACTTTTGGAAAGTTCACTTTATTCCACTTGGCTTTTATGAAAGACCTACATTAGTACCTGTTTTCACTTCCCGAAAGAAATCCAAAGAGGATTTTCGCTTTTATGAAACAAGATGAAAAGTGGAAATAGCGTTCAGCATTTGTTTTCAAATGACTTGTTAAAGAAGGCAGTACACACCCCGAGCAGTGAGAAGGGCATTGCCAAGCTCCTTCCTTGGAACTACACTCAACATCTCAGCATCATGCCGCCAAAGCTTTGAACTGTGTCTAGGAGCATCTATGATTTATCTCCACTTACTTTGTGCATCTGTTAGAAAGATGTGTCCTAAGGCATTTTTTGTTCTGATAATGCTCAAAAAAATTTCCCTTATTAATTAATGGTAATTGCTTCTTCACTTTATACCATTCTGGCTTATGAAAGCTTTAGTAGGCATGTTCTACTTTCAGATAGTGGTAGAAATCTGTGTATACATGCGTATGTATACATATATATATATATATATATATATATATATATATATATATATACACACACACACACACATACACACACACACATATATACATAGACACATAGACACAGGAATACCTCAGAGATATTGCAGGTTCAATTCCAGACTACCAGATTAGAGCAAATATAGTGATAAAGCAAGTTGCAAGAATTTTTTGGTTCACCAGTGCATATGAAAGTTATGCTTACACTATACTGTAATCTATTAAGTGTGCAATAGCATTATGTCCGAAAAATCAATGTAAATGCCTTAATTAAAAAAAACTTTATTGCTAAAAAATGCTAACAACCATCTGAGCCTTCAGCGAGTCATAATCGTTTGTTGGTGGAGGGTCCTGCCTCACCGTTGATTGCTGCTGACTGATTAGGGTGGTGGTTAATAAAGGTTAGGCTGGTTGTGGCAATTTCCTAAAATAAGACAACAATGAAGTTTGCAGCATCCAGGTAACAGAGAGAGGTGTGCCTGCAGCACGGCTGCAAAGAGGCTGTCCTGATGGAAGAAATGTATCCTGAGTGAGCTTGAACATGTATTGTACCCTGTTACTTCCCTTATAAACCCCATAATCATGTGTATTGTCTCTGAGTTCTGTGTGGCCATGGCAATGAATTATCAAACCAAGCAGAGAAGTAGAGAGTGCTGTAGGAGGGATGGTTGGTGTAAGAATTGATAAAAATGGCGGAGAGAGAAGGTATGTATGACCTCCGCCTCAGAGGAATAGCCTTGGGCTGTTGATCTTGGTCCTCCTTCACCCTTGTGAAGTTAGAAGAGGTCAGATGCTGCCCCCATGCCATTTTTACAATTGGTGGCAGATGCAGAATTTGTTTGAATGGCTCCAAACTCACAGAAGTATGGGATTTTGTAAGAGAAAGAATGAAGGGGCTTAGGAAGTTAAATTTTTTATTTTTAGATGGTTTCTTTGGTTGTTATTACCTGTAATGTCTGAAAGGAAAGTTATGCTGCAGCTGAGGGGAGAAAAATCACTTCTGGTATGGCTTGGGAGCCCTGGTGGCACAGTGGTTAAGTGTTTGGCTGCTAACAAAAAGGTTGGCAGTTCAAATCTACCAGTCGCTCCTTGGAAACCCTATGGGGCAGTTCTACTCTGTCCTCTAGGGTCCCTATGAGTCAGAATTGACAAGATGGCAACGGTTGGGTATGGCTTGGAGTAAAAGTCAAGAAAAGCAATATGACTGACAGGGGTCCAGGGTCTACTGGTTCCACTCAGCCAGATGCCCGAGGCCATATGCATATGAATGGGAAGACTGTCAAGGGGTGGAGAAAAGAAGAAGCAACTGGAATGTTTTAAAATGGGTTATGTGTTTATTTGAATGTACTCTGGATATTGAATGTTTCTCCTACCTAGTATTGTAAAGCAGATGTAAATGTATGATAGGAATGAATATTGGGTATTACAGATTACAGACAGCATGTAACTCCACCTTTAGGCAATACTTGATTAGATAAGCTAAAAGGGAAACTATGATTTGCCTGATGAAAAAGAGGCTTTTTGTTTCAAGCCAGTAGCCCTGTGTAGTGAGTGGGGACTTAGGTTGAAAACCTGAGCCCCACCCACAATTTATATTTGAAAAGCCATGTAGAACCACTCAGAACTGCTGAGGTAACAGAAGATTTGCATTTGAAGGAAGGATCTGCAGGAAAGAAAAAAAAAAAAGACTGTTTAGCTTTTAAAATTTCAAGTAGGCAAGTGATTAGCCTTTGGGTGCACTGAGGCAGGAAAAGTCAGTGCTCATCACAAGCAACCTCCTTCCAGGACTGGAAGTTAAAGGGAGCTGGCAAGTAGCCAGGTTGGTATGCTCACTTATGGTGACCACCTGTGTTCACTAAATTAGTGGAAGTGGGGGAAGTGGAGCAATGAAGAGACAGGCTGAGTTTGGATATGTTCCATTGGCACCTGTTGACCTAGCACAAGGGGGCTAGATATGAGAGACAGAGAGAGAGCAGAAGAGTTGGCTGGTCAGAAGAAAAAGGAGCTGTGTGAACTCCTGAGTTTATGGATAGAACATTTTGACCTAGTCAGAGGTGGGTATGGATGAGTAACAGAAGGGCCTCACTGGTCTGAAGTGCTGGTAGGTGTGTGTGAACTCTCAAGCCTAAGGCTGCTACCCAGTGTGACCTAGCCTGGATGGCTAGGGATGAGCTGACCAGAACCTGACTCAATGAAGAGAAATTTATTTGACTGTGAGCTGGTGTACATTGCTGCAATTTGATGGCTTGCTCTGGACTGGACTTTGCTTATGGATGCAGATGCTCAAAGTTTCAATTGGAATAGAAGATTTTTTAAGACCCAGAAACATGTTTGTCTCCTCAGAGTATTGGTTTGATATGGAAGACCAATTAAGGAATTGGCTGTTTAAAATAGGGAGAGATAAAGGCATGAAGTGGCTAGCATACATGATTTCGTGGGCGTGAGTATACTCAAAATGAGGGGGACAAGACAGGATCCCCACTGAATAGATTCCTCTTTTCCAGATGGGACTGGGGAAGACAGAATGGGGGAATATGCTGACAGGATTATATGATTCATGTGTGAGCATTCACTGTTAACAGGGTTAATTGCGATTGTACAAAGTGTAATTGTTGAAGCTGTAAATATGAAAGTGTGGACTAAGGGGGAGGCCACTGCTAGACTGCAATACAGTGGACAAACTAAAGTTCCTTGAAGGTTCTGCTATGCTGATACCTTGTGAGCTCCGAGCAAGGGAATAATCAGTCAGTTAAATCTGTCAGACACCAGAAAGGGTAAAGCTGAGATGGCTTTTAGAGACCATGACCAGATTTAGATGAACACCTTCAGTAGACTTGAATGGCTGGTAACTAAGTAACCTCACCCTGTGGACTCTTTTGCCCTATTGAAGGACTAATTGTTAACGACTGTTTTGGACTGGTAAAATGATTGGGAGGGGGAAGTTAATCCTTCAAGTATAAAAGGGTCCATGGCTAGAAAAGCCAGGGGGTGGCCTGTGGTGTGACGGATCATATTTGTGTGGCCTTTCTCACATGGTCTTGTAACTCCCACCCATGTGATTGAGTGGGTCTTTGCAAATAAGGTTATTGTGACCCACCAAGGGGATTGGTCAGTTTTGCCATCCTGCTAGCCTTAAAAGACAGCCAATTCCTGAGCAGAAGGAGAATCTCACCACCACAAAGGAAGGAGAGTTAGGACCGGAACGTCTTTTGGACTCAGGATCCCTACGCTGAGAAGCTCCTAGAACCAGGAGACCGAGATAGAGAGAGCTGTAACACTGATGGCGAGAAGCAGCGGCAGAAACTGTGGTAGGAGAGACCAGCAGGCGAGGCTGGCAGGAGACGGCACAGAGGGCTTCCTAGCTTATGGTGTGAGAATGCTGAATGCCTCTGGGCAGGGGCTTACTGGCGTAGTGGGGAGCCTCTGGACACTTACTGGCAGAGCTAAAAGAGCTTTGTAACACTTGCCCAAACAGGGGAGGGGCCGAAGGCTAAAAGAGCTTTGTAACAGTTGACTGAGCAGGGGAGAAGCCAAAAAGCCAGAAAGAGTCATGCCTGTGGTGCGGCTGGGAAGAAGCTGTCCTCATGGAAGAAATGTATCCTAAGTGTTCCTGAACCTGAACTCTTTAAGTGTTACTTCCCTAATAAACCCCATAATCGTAAGTATTGTCTGTGAGTTCTCTGTGTCCACTGCAATGAATTATCAAACTCAGCAAAGAAGTAGAGAGTGCTGTGGGAGGGATGGTTAGTGTCATAATTAGTAAGGATGGCAGAGAGAGAAGGCAAGTCTGAAATCTGCATCACAGCAATCAGCCTTAGACTGTTGATCTTGATTCTCCTTCCCCCTTTTGAAGTTAGAGGAGGTCAGATGCCACTGCCACACCATTTTTACACATAATAAAGCAAAGCACAATAAAATAAGGCGTGCCTATACATATGTACACATACACACTTACAAACACACAGACATACGTACATATTACACGTGTATGTGTATATATATTAACACACAAGTTAATGGAAATGCAATACATTAAAGTGGTATTAGTCAACTGTAATGTAGAATTGAAATTACCACAGAATGCGACAATATAAAGGAGGCTAGGAAACATGGATAGAGTGAGAATGTCTAACATATGCTGCAGTGCAATGAATTACTTAATGTGGCCCTTTAGCCATGGTGTTTGTGACTGACACAATGATTGGGTGGGACTATGCAAATAAGGTATATGGAACCTGTGAGGGTTTAGGTTGTCAACTTGGTTAGGCCGTGATTCCCAGTAATGTGTGGTTATCTGCCATTTTATATGTGGTGGATCCTGACCTCTATATGTTGATGAGCCAGGATTGGTGTGGGGTGTGTCTTGGGTTGAAGTCTTCTAGGACAGCATAACTCAAGTCCCATCCTTACTCAAGTTACACATTTCCCTGGGGTGTGGCCCGCATCTAAGGTATATATGTGTGTACTGATGGGGCTCTCTCTCTGCATCTGGATCCCACATCTGATTCATGACTGATTGACCTTAGTTTCTTGGGACTTGAGTCAGAGGCCTGCCGTCTGACCTGCCAATTCTAGGATTCGCTAGTTTCCACCCTACCCAGTGTTATGAAACAGACCTGAATGTATGAAGAAAATAAATACAGAGTGGGACAAGGATTATATCAAACTCAGAAGAGCAGTAGTGAGCGCTGTGGGAGGGACATCTGGTGTCAAAACTGGTAAAAAGTTTAAAGGGTGGAGGTATGTTTGACCTCCACCTCATAGGAATCAGCCTTGGGCTGATGCTGATGGTGATTCCCCTACTCCCTTGTGAAGTTAAATGAAGAGGTCAGACAACCCTATGCCATTTTTTACAATCCTCATCTGTAAGTATGGTCTGTGAGTTCTGTGTGGCCAATAAAAAATTATCGAACCTAGAAGAGCAGAAGAGAATGCTGTGGGAGGAACAGCTGATGTCAGAATTGTTAAAAAGGTTAAAGAGTGGAGGTATTTCTGACCCCCACCTCACAGGGATCAGCCTTAGGCATTAACCTCTCTGAAGTTAGACAGGTTCTGACACCATTACTACTACTACCATTTTACACTGGTATTCATGAAGCAAGTTGCTATGGTGGGGAGGTCCACGTGGCAAGTAACAGAGGGCTCCCTCTAGCCAACACGAAGTGAGTAACCCAGGTTCTCACGGAACTGAATCCTGCCCACAACCAAGCAAGTGAGCTTGAAATCAGGTTCTTCCCCATTTGCCCCTCAGTTAAGGAACCATGAAAGAAACAGCCATAAGAAACCTGTTTTTACATCTATGAGAATGCTGCTGTTCAGGACACTGTCTACCACACCATCTCCAGGAAGAAATAATAAAGAAATTTCCTCAGATAAGAGTCCCATGAAATATTGAAATCCCAAAGGGAAGTGATCTTTTTTCTCCTCAAAAACTGGGCATAGCATTTAAATTATAATTCTCTTCTGTTGGCCAGGACAATATTAGACACAAGTTGACAGCTAATATAACCCAAAGAATTCTCCAGTCACATATTATGTTCAACATAAATACTTTAGTGTTAATTCCAAGAACAAGATATTCGTGATCCTACTTTGCCTGATGTTGACATCACAATCTAAGTTTATTTCTCTCCAAATTCTACTTTTCCAAATTTATACTTTTCAGCTGAACTGCACTGATATTTTATAGGCCTTTACAAATCCATTAAAGAACAAAGGAAAGTATAAAACAAACCAAAGTCACCTGGGCCTTGACCATCTTCTTTTGTTCTCGGGACATTGCCAGCAACTGGGATTCTGTGTCTTTGTATTTTCTGGATCAGCTCTAATTTCTGTTCAGAAATCTCAGCCTCCTGGGAAGGGTGTTTCCTAGAAATGACAATACCCAAATCCTGTAACCTCTTCCTCCTTCCTTCAATTGATTCCCTTGTTGCTGGGGAGTCAGGACCTGTAGGCTGAAGAGAAAAATCAGTATCAGTGGTACATTACCTCTAAGCCCAGATGCTGTCACTGCTCCTGGCACTCACCTTAACACAAGGCCCCCAAAACTGTTGACTATCACACACAATACAGGGGAAGTCAGCACACCTGGACTAAGCCAAAAGCTAAGAAGTTTCCTGAATACAACCAAACGCTTCGAGGGACAGAGTAACGGGGTGGGGGTCTGGGGACCAGGTTTCAGGGGACATTTAGGTCAATTAGCATAACAAAGTTTATTAAGAAAATGTTTTTGCATCCCATTTTGGTGAGTGGCATCTGGGGTCTTAAAAGCTAGTGCGCAGCCATCTAAGATGCATCAATTGGTCCCAATGCACCTGGAGCAAAGGAGCATGAAGAACACCAAAGACACAAGGAAAACATTAGCCCAAGAGACAGAAACAGCCACATAAACCAGAGACTCCATCAGCCTGAGACCAGAACTAGATGGTGCCTGACTACCACCAATGACCACCCTGACAGGCAACACAACAGAGAGTCCTTGATGCAGCAGGAGAAAAGTGAGGTGCAAAACTCAAATTCTAGTAAAAAGACCAGACTTAATGGTCTGACTGAGACTAGAGCGACCTGGAAGACATGGACCCCGTATTCTCTGTTAGCCCAGAACTGAAACCATTCCTGAAGCCAACTCTTCAGACAAAGATTAGACTGGACTATAAGACATAAAACGATACTTGTGAAGAGGGTGCTTCTTAGCTCAAGTAGATACATGAGACTAAATGGGCAGCTCCCATCTGGAGGTGAGATGAGAAGGTAGAAAGGGACAAGAGCTGGTTGAATGGACACGAGAAATCTGGGGTGGAAAGGAGGAGTGTTTTGTCACATTATAGGGAGAGCAGCTAGGGTCACATAACAATGTGTGTATAAATTTTTGTATGAGAAACTAACTTGAACTGTAAACTTTCACTTAATGCATACACAAAAACAACTGTTGACTGTCCCTTTATTTTGTACCCCCAGAACAGTTTACACACATAGGCAATGAAACCTAAGATTCAGAATTAGCAGAGATATGGGTAGAACATGTCTTTTTAAAAAATGGTGCTTGGACAATCAGATATATGTGTGAAAGAACGACAGAAAAAGAAAGCTTGATCCCTACCTCACAACATATAAACTATCAATTCAGGAATGAGTATGACTCTCAATGAGAATGGCAAATCAATAAAGCTTTAAGAAGATGAGTTTACATTAGGGTATTGAAACATATTTTAAACATGACAAATAAACCACTAACTGTAAAGTGAAGAATAATCTTCTGGAGGAACTATACGACCACTTTAGAAAACACTTAGGCATCATCTATTAGATTGAAATTATATATACATTTCAAAATAACAATTTAAGTCTTGAGACATACATCTAGGTATATATGCCCCCATAATGAGTGCACATTTGAATGACAAGACATATACCAATATTTTCAAAGGAGCATTTTTAGTAACCCAAACTTCAAAGAACCCAAAATGAACATTAATAATAGAAAAAAAAAAACAGTGCTATACGTTCAAACAATGGAATGCTGAGTTGTTGTTGTTAGGTGCTGTCAAGTTGGTTCCGACTCATAGCGACCCTATGTACCACAGAACGAAACACTGCCTGGTCCTGGGCCATGCTCACAATTGTTGTTATGCTTGAGCCCAATGTTGCAGCCATGGTGTCAATCCATCTCATTGAAGGTCTTCCTCTTTTCTGATGACCCTCTACTTTACCAAGCATGATGTCCTCCTCCAGGGACTGATCCCTCCTGATAACATGTCCAAAGCATGTAAGACGTACTCTTACCATCCTTGCTTCTAAGGAGCATTCTGGTTGTACTTCTTCCAAGACAGATTTGTTGATTCTTTGGCAGTCCATGATATATTCAATATTCTTCGCCAGCACCACAGTTCAAAGGCGTCAATTCTTCTTCAGTCTTCCTTATTCATAGTCCAGCTTTCGCATGCATATGATGTGATTGAAAACACCATGGCTTGGGTCAGGCGCACCTTAGTCTTCAAGGTGACATCTTTGCTTTTCAACACTCTAAAGAGGTCTTTTGCAGCAGATTTGCCCAGTGCAATGTGTCTTTTGGTTTCCTGATTGCTGCTTCCATGGGTGTTGACTGTGGATCCAAGTAAAATGAAATCCTTGACAACTCCAATCTTTGTTTATCATGATGTTGCTTATTGGTCCAGTTGTGAGGATTTTTGTTTTCTTCATGTTGAGGTAAGTGCTTCCAGTCCTCTTCACTTTCAGCAAGCAAGGTTATGTCATCTACATAACGCAGGTTGTTAATGAGTCTTCCTCCAATCCTGATGCCACATTCTTCTTCATATAGTCCAGCTTCTCAGATTATCTGCTCACTATACAGATTGAATAGGTATGGTGAAAGGATACAACCCTGATGCACACCTTTCCTTATTTTAAACCACACAGTATCCCCTTGTTCTGTCCAGACAACTGCCTTTTGATGCATGTACAGGTTCCTCATGAGCACAACTCAGTGTCCTGGAATTCCCAGTCTTCTTAATGTTATCCATAATTTGTTATGGTCCAGACAGTCGAATGCCTTTGCATAGTCAATAAAACACAGGTAAACATCTTTCTGGTATTCTCTGCTTTCAGCCAGGATCCATCTGACATCAGCAATGATATCCCTGGTTCCATGTCCTCTTCTGAATTTGGCTTGAATTTCTGCCAGTTCCCTTTCAATATACTGCTGCAGCCACTTTTGAATGATCTTCAGCAAAATTTTACCTGTGTGTGATATTAACGATATTGTTTGAAAATTTCTGCATTTGACTGGATAATCTTTCTTGGGAATAGACATAAATATGGATCTCTTCCAGTCATTTGGCCAGGTGGTTGTCTTTCAAATTTCTTGGCATAGACAAGTGACCACTTGCAGCGCTGCATCTGTTTGTTGAAACATCTCAACTGATATTCTGTCAATTTCCTGGAGCCTTGTTTTTCACCAATGCCTTCAGTGCAGCTTGGACTTTTTCCTTCAGTACCATCGGTTCCTGATCATATGCTACCTCTTGAAATGGTTGAACGTCAACCAACTCTTTTTGGTATAATGACATTCATCATCAAAAAGAACCTTTCAAGGTCTATCCTGAAATACAACGCTGTCAGTGATAGGCTAATATCCATACACTTACAAGATGACCAGTTAATATGACTATTTTTCAAATTTATGCACCAGCCACTAAGGCTGAACATGAAGAAATTGAATATTTTTACCAGCTTCTGCAGTCTAAAATTGATCAAACATGCAATCAGGATGTATTGGTAAGTACTGGTGATTGGAATGCGAAAGATGGAAACGAAGAAGGATCAATAGTTGGAAAATATGGCCCTGGTAATAGAAAGGATATCGGGGATCGCGTGATAGAATTTTGCAAGACCAACGACTTCTGCATTGCAGATACCTTTTTTCAACAACATAAACGGCAACTATACACATAGACTTCCCCAGATGGAATACACAATAATCAAATCGGCTACATCTGTGGAGATGATGGAAAAGCTCAATATCATCAGTCAGAACAAGGCCAGGGGCTGACTGCAGAACAGACCATCAACTGCTCAGATGCAAGCTCAAGTTGAAACTGAAGAAAATTAGAACAAGTCCACGACAGCCAAAGTACGACCTTGATTATATCCCACCTGAATTTAGAGACCATCTCAAGAATAAATCTGACACATTGAACACTAATGACCAAAGACCAGACAAGTTGTGGAATGACGTCAAGGACATCATACATGAAGAAAGCAAGAGGTCATTAAAAAGAAAAGACCAAAACGGAAGTCAGAACAGACTCTGAAACTTGCTCTTGAATGTCGAGTAGCTAAAGCAAAAGGAAGAAATGATGAAGTAAAATAATTGAACAGAAGATTTCAAAGGGAGGATCGAGAAGACAAAGTAAAGTATTATAATGACATGTGCAAAGAGCTGGAGATGGAAAACCAAAAGGGAAGAACATGCTCGGCATTTCTCAAGCTAAAAGAACTGAATTAAAAATTCAAGCCTCAAGTTGCAATAGCGAAGGATTCTACAGGGGAAATATTAAACGAAGCAGGAAGCATCAAATGAAGATGGAAGGAATACACAGAGTCATGGAATGCTATAGAGCAACTAAATTTTTGTTCAGTCTACAAGGTAAGAATGCCTTGTACATTATTTAAAGGACTGTCAAAAATAGAAATCAAAACAAAAGCAAGGAAGTCTACATGAGAGACTTCATGTGGCCTGCAAATCCTAAAATGTTTATTAGGTAGCCATTCACAAAGTAAGTTTGCCAAGTCTTGTTGCAGAGCAAAGTAAATACATCTGTGTGTAATAACACGAACGATTCACATAAATATTGTATTGAGCAAACCAATCCTGATTAAAATAATAGATTATATACAATTCCATTTATATTCACTTGAAAATAGGCAAAATAATTATAATCATTAGAATAATTAACTACGTGGTAAAACTATAAAGAAAACCTGGAAATGGTTGCTATAGCCACTTGGTTGCTGGCAATGTTCTATTTTTTGCCCTGTGCAGTGGTTAGTTACACCTATATTGCCTTTATACTAGATAAATTGTATAATTTTTTAAAAAGAAGATAAATTTAAAAAAATTAAAGGAATAGAAGAGTCCAGAAATTCCAAAACAAAAATGAAGAGCCCCAAAACAACAAAAGTTTCTTCTTTGATAAGACCAATAAAATATACACAGTCTTAGTAAAACGGGAAAGGAACCCCGGTGGTACAGTGGTTAAGCGCTGGGCTGCTAACTGAAAGGTAGATGGTTCAAACCAATGAGCCACTCCACTGGAGAAAGATGTGGCAGCCTGTTTCTGTAAAGATTACAGCCTTGGAAACCCTATGGGGCAGTTTTGCTCTGTTCCATAGGGTGGCAGTGCGTCCGAATCGACCTGACCACAACTGATTTTTGTGTGTGTGTGTGAGATGGGTCAAAAGAGAAATAGAAGTGGCACATTTAGAGAATGTAAGGAATGAATGTGAGAAATGACCCAGATAAAATCAACATCCTATACTAGAGTAGAATTATTCACATACCAAAGCTCATCTACATGCCATTTCTAATACCACCAAAGGGAAGTTGACACACAAAACCCACTGCCGTTGAGTTGATCCTCATTCATAGCGACCCTGCTGGAAAGAGTAGAACTGCCTCATAGGGTTTCAAAGTCTGTAAGTCTTTATGGAAGTAGATTGCTGCATCTTTCTTCCCCTAGCGCTGCTGGTGGGTTCGAACCACCGACCTTTAGGTTAGCAGCTGAGTGCTTAACAACTGTGCCACCAGGACTCAGAAGGACTTACTCGTAAACTGGAATACCGGTCACTTTGCCAGAGATATGAATAATTAACAAAATAGAGTAGGTCAGCAAAGTAGAAAGTGTGCACATATGTGAAACTTTGCGGACGGTATGGTCTCCTACACCAGGACTCAACTCTACTTTCGTAGCGCAAAAGCAGCCCTAGATAGGCAGTGTGATGGATTAGTCCCTGAGACAGTAGTTAATTAGTCAATTACGGGATGAAGAGTAGAAGATATACGATTATCTAAACAAAGGCTTTCGAACTATTGGCAGGGGAATATACCACATACTGTTCAGCAGCCAAGGTTCCTGGTAAGGCAGACCCCCGCCCAGTGTTGCATTAAAAATCACGTTTTCTTTACTTTGCTTCCTCCCCCACAGTGTTGCATTAAAAACACTTTCCTTTGCTGGGCTTTCTCCCCCTACCCCAGCTTTGCATCTGAATCCTGCTTTTGCTTAGAGGTTATATGTAAAACCCACAGCGTCTGGGTACTATGATTAAGAATGCTGCTGATGTCACTTGTATGAACTCCCTGCTTGTAAACCTCTTTAACAGTAACTTGTCTCCTTGCCCTTAGCAGTCTTGGTAGCAGCAGCTTTGACTGACTACTTTTCTTTGTACAAGGAAATGAAGGTTGCTTTTCTGTTCTCCCACTTCGGACTCTGATTTATTGGCCAATGAGTCATGCTGAGCAAGACCTGGAGTTTCCACCCAGTAACATTTCTGGCGAGCCAACCAGGAGTCATCTGCTCACTTAACTGCGGTTGATGGGACAACAGACCGGCCCGATACCTGGCGTCACCAGATTTTTCCTAGAGACCTTGGAGCAGCTCTGGAAGCCAATCCACGCGGACCCAAAAAACGGCTCTGCGGGATACACAAAATGCGCTTGGGTTGTTTGGTAAGTACATTAAGGCTTTAGAAGAGTCCCAAGAAATGGGAGAAATTGACTGTTCAGGGCATTAGGAATCTGAGGTTATTTGGTAAATAACAGGGTAATTCCCAGGTCAGGCCTTAGAAGAGTCCCAAGAAGCGGGAGGAATTGACCGCTGAGGGCATAAGAGGCTCAGGTACCTGTTAGGTTGGTGCACCAAGTTAGGTTGTGTGAGCGTTTAAGTGTGTGTATCCAGAGAATGGGGAACGTTCAAGGGATCCCAGAATGTAGCCCGCTAAGATGCATCCTTAAGAACTGGGAACGGACACTCAGCTTGTCCCTTTCCTACTTCTGCCTCTTTAAATACATGCTGAATAAAACCTTTCTTTTTCCTTCACTGAACTTTGTGGTGTTTTCATCCTACAAGAGTTAATAGTGTAGGCACTGCAGGGATTCTAAAGCCATGAATCCAGCTGGGGAGACCGTACTGTGGAGCAGAAGCCAGCAAAAAAAAAATGAGGTCCTATCTTCAGGACCCATGCGCTGGCACTCCATGCCCCTTGACACTGACGGGGTGAGTGCCCTTGGAAAACGAGCCTTCGCTTATTCTTTTTATTCTCTTTCTCATGTTTTCTTAAGTTTTGTTTGGCATATTTGTTTTGAAAACCAGTTGTTTGATTAAGGAGAATCTTTCTTAGATTTTTGTTTAAGAGTGATGGCTACTATTTTGGAGGGCTGAAGCTTAGCATCTGGATTCAGGAGCTTGAAACATTAAAGAGACAATTCTATTTCAAAAGAGCTCTGGGTCACTATAAGCCGCAAAATCTGGGCATGGGCCAACTAGTAAAAGCCATTATGGCAGTCATCAGCACTCATCACGAGCGTTAAAGACTCTGTGACAGGATAAAGTGGTCATGAGACAGGCTAGAAACTAGAGAAAACCTGGGAAACAGTGCTCTGTTTTGCCAAATTCGCAGGGAGAAGTGGTAGCTCCATACCTGTTTGATGATAGTTTCTCAATAAAAAATCACAATGTTAAAATCATTAGTAGCTACTTTAAAAACTTTCCAATTAAAGAAACTAGTATATTTAAGGTCTAAAATAAGAGACTAGGCTTCTAGCCAACAAAATGAATTAAGTTCAAAAAAGAAAAGAAAACCAAAAGCTTGAACCTCAGAGCTTAACATTTTTAATAAATAAGCCTGGATTCCACCCCCCACCCCCCACTGAGACAATGGTTTAGAGTTCATATTTAAAAACACTATAAACTGAATATATGAGAAGCAATTTAGAATTTCAGTGGCCACTTTGGGAAAATGAACTTCCATTTATGTTGTCCTGTCTTTTCCTTTCTGGAGAACGTTTGCTTGATGCTCAGGTTTTGTCAAAAGTTCTAATATTCCTCCATCTGAAGCTCTGGCAAATTAATAAATTTTATCTAAAAACCTGTTTTGTTTTGTTTTTTTCTGTGAATTGAGTCAAGAGAGTGAGGGCGGGACAAGATCCAGCCTCCCCAGCCCTCAGTCTCACTAGCCAAGAATTGATGGATTCTTTTACAAAATTGCTGAAGAGCTTTGTTATTTACTGGGTAGACAGCCCTTCAGAATGCCTAGGCCAACTTCAACATATGTAAATGAATTTGGATGAACCAATCTTGTCTTCCCTGCATCAAGAGAGAAAGGGTGAGAGACTTAAGGTTACATCTATCTGAATAAATTGGTCAGTTGAACAGAAACTTTGTGATTTCCAAAGCTGGTTGATGAAATCTTTAAGGGGTAAAATTAGATCGAGAAAAATAGTAAAATTTAAATAAAAACTTGGAATGTTTGAACAAACTTCATTTCAATAATTGTTTTATGGTATACAAGCTGAAAATAATTTCCAAGACCTTTTAGATAACTTACAGATATTAAATTGAATAAATAGATATTCTTGTTAAGTTTATATACTTTTGCTTTTTATAGCACAAAAAAAAGATATATATATTTGGGTCTGCTAATAAGTGTGTTCATTTTGACATTTTAAAAGAATGTACTATAAGAGCTATAGAACAAAGACAATGCTTAAGAGGTTTATTAAAAAGAAATTTATTTAATATGGTCAAAAGTTTTATCTGTCTGACAAAAGTTTAATAGTTTAATTTATGAGATTTTTAGGAGCTTTAATGTTAACTACTATATAAAACAAAGAATTGGGTTTTTCACTGTTAAAATAACAAAAATTTTCTTTGATTTCTGAGTTAAAGGGTTATTCTTTGTGTAATCTGCATCAAAGATGAAGGTTCAGCCTCTCATTAAAATAAAATTCCTGAGTCGAAAACCAAGCTGCATGGCTTGAGAGAAAAAAAATTTTTTTATATAAAGGAAATGTTTATTTAATATGTTATAAACTACATAGCATGTGTAGTCAAAATCAAAAGAAATGCCTGATTCTCTTTGGGTCAAAATTTTTATGTTAGTACTTCCTCTTATGTTTTTGCCTAATATTAGACAGCAAATACAAAATATTATGCCATAATTTTATCATTATTTCTTTATTGCTACCTTGGGCAACTTTATTTTTTGAATCTAGCATCAAAGCCAATGTTTTAACTGGTGCATTGACATCGTTTATCTACGAAGTCTTTTTATTATTATCCAGGTATTTAGAGACTTGATCACCTTGCATATCCTGACTATATGGTATTACGTCTCAAAATTATTATATAGTGTATTATATCTGAAGCTCTTTAAAAATAAGCTTAATCATTATACTTAAAAATATTTTTGTCTAAAGTTTTTTTAAACTGACTTGATTTGGCTCTGAATTTTTATAATTAAGAGTATTATGTTCATAAATTAATCATGGCCATATTAAGATTTGTTGTCTGCAGATAAGTTTTTACTTTGCTGATTTGCTAAAAACGTTTGACCAAAATATCTCAACAAAAAGATGGACTATATTAGACTTATGAAAAGAACTGTGACTAGACTGAATCAAGATTTCCAAAACTCTTATGTAGAAGCTGATGAGTTTACAGACTGCGGTGGATCCAGAATCATGTGGAACAGAAATTAACTACGTAAGACTCAGTAAAGGAAAACTATGGGTTTTATGTGGGAATATTGCTGATGTTTTAAGGTTCTATTTTCTGGATATAAGAAACCATTTTCCTTTCTCCTAAATTATTTAACTAATGGGTTTAGATATTGTAACTCTCAAATTAGAAGTTCTTATTAGTAAACTTAGCAAAGTTGTAAATATAACCAGAGAAGTATCTGAAATTCATTCGAGTTATGATTTTACAAAATAGAATAGCATTAAAATTCTTACTAGTTCTCTCAAAAAAACAGTTTTGTGACACTTCTCCTTCTGAGAAAGTAACCCATGACTGTTAATAGGTAAACCAAGGAAGGGCAGCTTGCCCTTGAGAACACTTAGTATGTTTTAAACAGATTAACTGAAGACCTCCAACAGGAGAGGTCCATCCTATATTATGTTTTCAATCATGTGGTCTCTAATGAAAATCTGGTTGTCACATGTGAATTTTTCCATACCTTCTGTTTCCTCTAGACAAATTTTGTGTGTTCCTTATGGATATATGTTTTTGTGTAGTGGATCCAACTATACCAGTTTAAATGATCCCTTTCCAACTGACAGTGAGTTTCCATGAGCAATCTCGTTTAGATTCCTGGTGAAGCATGGGCAAAGCTCTTTGAGAATTTTAAAATTACCTTTAGATATTCATAGTAATGATGCTAGTAAATATTGAAAAGGTAATGTTAAAATGTTACACATTCTAAAATGAGGGTCAAAAAGAAACCCATTGGTCCAATACTCAGGGTGAGGTAGGTAGCTTTAGTTCTTATTATGGTACAGTTAAATTAAAAAAAAAAAAAAAACTTTAAGAAATTTATCAATCATTGTGGGACAAATAACAGACAAAGTTGTTAATGAGCTAAAAACACAACAGCAATCTCAGGCCTCATTACCCAAGTTAACACAAGAGAACAAAATAGCCTTAGGTTTTTTTAGCCCAAGAAAGGGTAATGCAGTACTGTAGCAAATACCTCTTGTTATACTCAGAAAAATAACACAAGAGAAATAAAACAGGATATACACAGGATTAGACAACAAGCTACTTGGGTACACACCGTAACACCCTTACAAACACCAGGTTATTTGGTTAGTTACCATCAAGAATAAATACATGAGCTAAATCACTATTGCAAGCAATAATATTCTTAGTCTGCACCCTGATAGTATTAGGCATGATAAAATTTATTTTCTATTGTCTTACACACTTAAAAACGCCTCAGATTAAAATGTTGATGTACATTGAGTCTGCTCACTTCAGCAATGCAATTGATGGGAATGTTGCTCTTACTTAAGATCCTGGTGAAGAACCAGATGGTATTCAGTGGAAAACAGCACCAGGAGTTTAAAGAGCCTGCCATGGTCGCCAGCTAAGCGCTTGACTAAGTCCAGGTATTAATTATCAATGTGTTATCTTCAATTTCTGATCAAAAGAAAAGAATGATTTAGGAGATAATATTGCAACCATTATTCCCTGTCCTTGAGCATAAAGAATGTGACCTAGCTGGAGCTGGACTCACAAGGACCCATAAAGACACATCATCTGGGCCCTGAGGTATGAAGACAATAGCTAGGACAATCTTAAATATATATATATATATGTATCTTTTAGGGAAGCATTCGCATAAACAGGGCATAAAAGCCACTCTTTTTCTTTTACTATTTAGTAAACAGTTATAAACCAACAAGAGATCAATAGCCACAATCAAAGGCCTACGTCCAATATTTGCCCCTCCCCGAATATATGCCAAACAATTCCCAGCCGTCATACAGTTTAAAATGAACACTGGTCCTGAATGACCAATGTCCAAAAAAGAAATGGGAAGAAATGAGGCAGAGTCCCCACAGTATGCATTAAAAATACTGTTTTGTTTAACTGGCTTCCTCCCCCACAGTGCTGCATTAAATATCTTGTTTCCTTTGCGGGGATCCTCCCCCCCCGCCCCTCCCCCGCCGGCCAGCCTTCATTTGAATCCTGACTTTGCTTGAAGGTTGTATGTAAACCCCATTGCGCTTTCGTAGTATGATTAAGAATGTTGCTGATGTAACTCGTATGAACTCCCTACTTGTAAACCCCTTTAAAGGTACCTTGCCTCCTTGCCCTTAGGGAGCAGGCTTAGCAGCTGCGACTGACTACTTCTCTTTATACAACGAAATAAAGGTGCGTTTCCTGTTCTCCCACCTCGGTCTCTCCCACCTCTGTCTCTCGTTTATTGGCCAATACAAGTAGTGCCGAGCAAGAACCTGGGGTTGCCACCTGGTAACAACTGCGCTCCATATTAAATTCCAAAGCCAAAGCAGAGAGCGTATTCATCGTAAAATATCATCTCCAGCCCTTCCAAGAAGAGAGATCTGCAAAGACCCAGTACCCTGACAGTCGGGACAGCCTTAATCGTTGCACAGAGTCGCTTACCCCAAGTCTGACCCCAAAGGCACCAGACTCCCACCTGCTTGCCCTCACACACCTCCACCCCAGCGCTCCCCTCAGGAACTACATGGGTGCTAACTACATCACGTCCACACACCTCCCTCCCTCTGTTCCAAGGACAAAAACACTGACCAGTTTTTCTCCTGAATTGAGGCGGGCAGCCTCAGAGTCCAACCTTCCTAAGAGAGCTTGCTCTGGCTTATCCTTCTACCCCGAGAATAGGCCGCACATTGTCATGAAATTGTCCTTGGCAAAATAACCACAGAACAGGCCACAGATGGCCTCAACCGGTTTTAGCAGGTTTTCAACCCACCTTGGCATTTTAAGTGACCTATTAGCTCATTAAGCGAAAAAACACATATAAGCACCCCGCCTCTGGGTGGAGACTTAACATGCTAATGAAGGAAAATCGACCTCAACCTCCAACCCACAGGATCGAACCCCCCCAGCCCTAAGCACCTGCATGAAGGTCAATCCTGAATAGTCATGATGATTTGCATTTCTTTGTCAGCTCTCTGTAAAAGCCCACCTCCCCAAGCTGCCTGCAAGGAGTCTTGGAGGCAGCATCCCCAATGGCTCCTTTCCTGCGCAATGAAATAAAGGCGTCTTCTCTGCCACCTCGGCCTCTTGTTTATTGGCTGTAACGAGTCACTCCAAGCAGAACGTACGGTTTCCACGCGGCAACAGAATCATGCGGATTTCAGAAATACTGCAATTACGTCTGAGAACTGCTTCTATTTCTGGACCTCTGCGGCAGAATACTTGTTTGCCTACGGAGGCCGGTGAGGGTCGGACACCGCATTTCCAGCATTGACTTAGGAGGTAATATGTCTGCTCCCTTCTTGTCGCGTCTGTCCGAAGGCGGCCATATTTGAACACATACCGTACAGAACGCACGGGGCTATTTTTTATACCAGTAGCTAGTGTCAAAAATAATCAAAATTCAAAGAAATTTGAACATAAGGTTTACTTTAAGCAGTTATTGTATATGCATACAGCGAGAACATTTTGATTCCAGAAAAAGCAAATGACTGGAAGAAGCTAGGTAATGAGGCTTATAAAGAGAAGAGGAAGGATATAGATCAACGATTACGAACCTGGTTGATTGAACCCTGCCCTTTGCCTTTTACTGAGATCAATGGGTATCAGTTCACAACATGGTCTCTCTGCCCTTCCACCAGCCATATTTTTTGAAACCCAAATTCAGTAAGCCTGGTTTCCAAAAGGAAGGAAAGGATTTACAATTCTGAGTGAAAGAATTAGCCACTAACCCATGATTTCACAATGAATTTTGAGACAGCCTCTGCATGGCAAATTTCTATCTCTTTTCCTATGAGCAGGACTGACAGTAACTTAGTATATGGGATTAAGGAAAGGAAATGTGGATAGAGGAGGGAGGCCAACAGCCACACTCCAAGCAAAGTGAGAAGGAATGATTTAGGAAATAATATTGGAGTTATTATTCCCTGTCATTGAGCATGGAGAATGTGACCCAGCTGGAGCTGGGCTCACAAGGGATCACAAGGACACATCAATTGGGCTCTGAGGTATAAAGGCAATAGCTAAGAAAATCTTGGACAATACCTTTTCAGAAAACTTTCACATAAAGCCAATCAAACAGAACACAAAAGACTTCCTACTCTTATCTTTTTCTATTAGCATTTAGTGAATAGAAATTTGTTGGACCGATGAAGACCCTCCTGACTGTCGTTACTGAAACCTGTACCAATGATTGTTAAGAAAGACAATTCAAAATGTACGATTACAATTTCTAGCCAATCTGTGAAAAGTTAAGGCTTTCAATATTTTGCCCATTTGTAATGTTAATATATACTGATGCCTCTGTAACTGTTCCTTGGACTCCGGCAGTCATGGCTATGGCAGCATACTTGTCTGTTTTCCCATTCTTGGCTGTTCTGTGATATTTCCTTGGACTCAGGCAGACATGGCTCTGGCAGCATGGTTGTCTGTTTCCCGCTTTTGCCCCTTTGAATATATGCCAAATAAAACTTTCTTTTTGCTTTACTAAACTTCGTGTTTTTCTCCTACAACAGGAATAATGAAGATAGAAGAAATCACATATATCAGCAGATCACAGAGGACACTAAATCTTTGAAATGGTGGCAACCCTTAAAGGTTATATAAGGGTTTACCTCTAAGACAATCCAAAAGGACTCCCATCTCTTATCCTCACCTACTCCCATCTCCTATCCCCACCTCCATTGGTAGACACTAATATTCTTGCCCTACTTTTTATTTTACTTATTCTGAGGATCCTTCTCCTTTTCTACTCTGCCCCTTTATGTTCAGTTATTGCATTTATCTAATCCAACAGCAGCGATGTCACTTTAAGGACTAAGGTGTGCCTGACCCAAGTCATGGTGTTTTCAGTCACCTCATATACATGCGAAAGCTGGACAATGAATAAGGAAGACCAAAGAAGAATTGACACCTTTGAATTGTGGTGTTGACGAAGAATATTGAATATACCATGGACTGCCAGAAGAAAGAACAAATCTGGCTTGGAAGAAGTACAGCCAGAATACTCATTAGAAGCGAGGATGGTAAGACTTTATCTCACATACTTTGGACATATTATCAGGAGGGAGCAGTCCCTGGAGAAGGACATCATACTTGGTAGAGTAGAGAGTCATCAAAAAAGAGGAAGACCCTCAACGAGATGGACTGACACAGTGGCTGCAATAATGGGCTCAAACATAACAAAGACTGTGATAATGGCGCAGGACCAGGCAGTGTTTTGTTGTGTTGTACATAGGGTTGCTATGAGTTGGAACCAACTTGATGATGCCCAACAACAATCCCACTTAAAATTCCTGGGGAAAAATTCCATTTTATAAACTGCCTTCCAATGGCTCATTCCATTGAAAAACTACGATTAGATTAGTTCATTAACTCATTTATTCACTTTCCAAATCAATATATAATTAGATGTATTTCTGTGTCCTGGGAACATAAAATCATTGCAAAAATGGCTTGGTGGAGGCATCTGACCTCCTCTAACTTCACAAGGAGGAGGGACAATCAATAAATACAGCCCAAGGCTGATTGCTATGTGGAGATCAGACATACCTCCTCTCCAAACTTATTACCAATTCTGACAGCAACGGTTACTCCCACAGGACTCTCTGTTTCTCTAATGGGTTTGATAATTCCTTGTAATGGCCACACAGAACTCACAGACAATACTCACAATTGTATGCTTTATTAAGGAAGTGTTGTTGTTGTTCTCAGGTGCCGTCAATTCAGTTCTGACTCATAGCGACCCCATGTACAACAGAACGAAACACTGCCCGGTCCTGCACCTCATGATCATTGTTATGCTTGAGCCCATTATTGCAGCCACTGTGTCAAATCCATCTCATTGCGGGTCTTCCTCTTTTTCAATGACCCTCTACTTTACCAAGCATGATGTCCTTCTTCAAGGACTGGTCCCTCCTGATAACATGTCCAAAATATGTAAGACGTAGTCTCGCCATCCTTGCTTCTAAGGAGCACTCTGGTTGTACTTCTTTCAAGATAGATTTGTTCATTCTTTTGGCAGTCCGTGGTATATTCAATATTCTTCTCCAACACCACAGTTCAAAGGTGTCAGTTCTTCTTCAGTCTTCCTTATTCATTGTCAAGCTTTCGCGTGTATATGAAGTGATTGAAAACACCATGGCTTAGGTCAGGTGCACCTCAGTCTTTAAGTTGACATCTTTGCTTTTCAACACTCTAAATAGATCTTTTGCAGCAGATTTTCCCAGTGCAATGTGTCTTTTTATTTCCTGACTGCTGTTTTCATGGGTGTTGATTGTGGATCCAAGTAAAATGAAATCCTTAACAATTTCAATATTTTCTCCATTTATCATGATGTTGTTTATTGGTCCAGTTGTGAGGATTTTTGTTTTATGTTGACATGTAATCCATACTGAAGGCTGTGATCTATGATTTTCATCAGTAAGTGCTTCCAGTCCTCTTCACTTTCAGCAAGCAAGGTTGTATCATCTGCATAACGCAGGTTGTTACTGAATCTTCCTCCAATCCTGATGTCACGTTCTTCTTCATATAGTCCAGCTTCTCGGATTTTTTGCTCAGCATACAGATTGAATAGGTATGGTGAAAGGATACAACCTGATGCACACCTTTCCTTTAAAACATGCAGTATCCCCTTGTTCTGTTCAAATGACTTCCTCATGAGCACAATTAAGTGTTCTAGAATTCCCATTCTTTGCAATGTTATCCATAATTTGTTATGATCCACACAGTGGAATGCATTTGCATAGTCAAAAAAACACAGGTAAACATCTTTCCGGTATTCTCTGCTTTAAGCCAGGATCCATCTGACATCAGCAGTGATATCCCTGATTCCACATCCTCTTCTGAATTCGGCTTGAATTTCTGGCAGTTCCCCATGGATATACTCCTGCAGCAGTTTTTGAATGATCTTCAGCAAAATTTTACTTGCGTGTGATATTGATGTTATTGCTTGATAATTTCTACATTTGGTTGGTCATGTTTCTTGAGAATAGGCATAAATAAGGAGTCTTCCAGTTGGTTGGCCAGCTGTCTTCCAAATGTCTTGGCATAGATGAGTGTGCACTTCCAGCACTGCATCCATTTGTTGAAACATCTCAATTGGTATTCAGCCAATTCCTGGAGCTTTGTTTTTCACCCATGCTTTCAATGCAGCTTGAACTTCTTCCTTCAGTACCATTGGTTCCTAATCATATGCTACCTCCTGAAATGGTTGAATGTCAACCAATTCTTTTTGGTATAGTGACTCTGTGTATTCTTTCCATCTTCTTTTGATGCTTCCTGTATCGTTTAATATTTTCATCCATAGAATCCTTCACTATTGCAACTTGAGGCTTGAATTTTTTCTTCAGTTCTTTCAGCTTGAGAAATGCGGAGCATGTTCTTCCTTTTTGGTTTTCTGTCCCCAGCTCTTTGCACATGTCATTATAATACTTTACTTTGTCTTCTTGAGCTGCCCTTTGAAATCTTCAGTTCAGCTCTTTTACTTCATCTTTTCTTCCATTTGCTTTAGTTACTAGACGTTCAAGAGCAAGTTTCAGAGTCTCTTCTGACATCCATTTTAGTCCTTTCTTTCTTTCCTGTCTTTTTAATGACCTCTTGCTTTCTTCATGAATGATGTCCTTGATGTCATTCCATAACTCTTCTGGTCTTTGGTCACTAGTGTTCAACGTGTCAAATCTATTCTTGAAATGGTCTCTAAATTCAGGTGGATTATATTCAAGGTCATACTTTGGCTCTTGTGGACTAGTTCTAATTTTCTTCAGTTTCAACTTGAACTTGCATATGAGCAATTGATGGTCTGTTCCACAGTCAGCCTCTGGGCTTGTTCTGACTGATGATATTGAGCTTTTCCATTGTCTCTGTCCACAGTTGTAGATGATTTGATTCCTGTGTATTCCATCTGGCAAAGTCTATGTTTATAGTCGCCATTTATGTTGTTGAAAAAACGTATTTGCAATGAAGAAGTCATTGGTCTTGCACAATTCTGCCATGTGATCTACAGCATCATTTCTATCACCAAGCCCATATTTTCCAACTATGGATCCTTCTTCTTTGTTTCCAACTTGCGCGTTCCAATCACCAGTTATTATCAATGCATTCTGTTTGCATGTTTGATCAATTTCAGACTGCAGAAGTTGGTAAAAATATTCAATTAAAAAAAAATCTTCAATTTCTTCATCTTTGGCTTTAGTGGTTGGTGTGTAATTTGAATAATAGTCATAGTAACTGGTATTCCTTGTAGGTGTATGGATATTGTCCTATCACTGACAGCGTTGTACTTCAGGATAGATCTTGAATGTTCTTTTTGATGATGAATGCAACACCATTCCTTTTCAAGTTGTTATTCCCAGCATAGTAGACCACATGGTTGTCCAATTCAAAATGGCCAATGCCAGTCCATTTCAGCTCACTAATGCCTTGGATATTGATGTTTATGTGTTCCATTTCATTTTTGACTATTTTCAGTTTTCCTAGGTTCATACTTGATACATTCCACATTCCAATTATTAATGGATGTTTGCAGCTGTTTCTTCTCATTTTGAGTCATGCCACATCAGCAAATGAAGGTCCTGAAAGTTTAACTCCATCCACGTTATTAAGGCCGACCCTACTTTGAGTAGGCAGCTCTTCCCTAGTTGTCTTCTGAGTGCCTTCCAACCTGAGGGGCTCATCTTTCAGCACTACATCAGACAATGTTCCACTGCTATTCATAAGGTTTTCACTGGCTACTTCTTTTCAGAAGGAGACCATCTGGTCTTTCTTCCCAGCCTGTCTCAGTCTGGAAGCTCAGCTGAAACCTGTCTGCCATGGGTGAACCTGATATTTGAATATCGGTGCATAGCTTGCAGCACCACAGCAACATGCAAGCCCCGATAATACAACAAACTGACAGACGAGTGGGGGATTAGTGAAGTAACAGGTTACAATTCAGGTTTAGAAGCCCTTAGGATACAGTTCTTCTATCAGGATAGCCTCTTCTCTGCTGTGTGTGCAGTAGCTCTCTCTCTGGCCCTCCACCGCTTGGCCTGGCTGCTACCCTACTTGGGCAAGTATTACAAAATGCTTTTAGCTCTACTGGTACTGCCCAGAGGCACCAAACCCCACCAGTAAGCCTAAGCCAGAAGGTGCTCGGCTCTAGCTCCATGGGTAGGCAAACCTAGCTCCACCAAGTACTCAGAGGTACCCTGCTCCACCAGCAAGCCTCCTGCGTGAAAGTGCTCAGCTTTCTCGCTCTGTGGGCTGGGAACCCACTGTGCTGTCTCCTGCCAGTCTTCTGGTGGTCTCCTGGTTCTTCTGCTGCTGTTTCTCACAATCTCCAGTGATACAGCAGTCTCTCTCTGTCACCTGGATCTAGGAGGTTCTCAGTGCAGGGATCTCAGGTCCAAAGGATTCCCTCCACTCCTGGCTCTTCTTTCTGGATGGTGGTGAGAACCTCTCCTCTCCACATATGAATTGGCTCATTTTAAGCCTACGGGGATGGCAAAACTGACCAATCCCCCTGCTGTAAAAATGGCATAGGAGTGGTGTCTGACCTCCTCTAACTTCACAAAGAGGAAGGATAATCAAGATCAACAGACCAAGGGTGATAACTATGAGGCGGAGGTCAGATATGCTTTCTTTTTCCACTATCTTTACCAATTCCGACACCAATTGTCCCTCCCACAGCACTCTGTACTTCTCTGCTGGGTTCAATAAATAATTGCAATGACCACACAGAACTCACAGATAATACTCATGATTATGGGGTTTATTAGGGAAGTAACAGGCTACGCTTCAGGCTCAGGAACGCTCAGGATACAGTTCTTCCATCAGGTCAGCCTCTTTTCAGTTGTACTCACACATACACCTCTCTCTGGCCCTAGGCCTCTGTCCTGCTCAGGCAAGTGTTACTAAGCTTTTTTAGCTGTGGCCAACAAGTCCCCAGAGGCACCCCAGGCACCTAGCTTTCTTGCTCCGTGGTCTAGGAAGCTCACTGTGTGGCCTCCTGCCGGTCTCCACTGCCACCACTTCTCGCCATCTTCAGGGTTACAACTTGCTCTCTCTCTGTCTCCTCTTTCCAGGAGCTTCTCAGTGCCAGGATCCCATGTCCAAAGGACACACTCTCTGTTCCTGGCTGTTCCTCCTTGGTAGTGGTAGGATCCTCTCTCTGCTCTGGAATTGGCTCTCTTTTAAGGTAAAACTGACCAAGCCCCTTGGTGGGGCACAATTGCCTTATATGCATGGTCCCACCCAGTCACTTGGGTGGGAATTACAAGACCATGGTGAGAAAGGTCACACAAAATGTGAAGTGCGATGGATTGCTTTCAAGTGGCCTTTCTCACCAAGGTATTGTAACTCCCACCCAAGAGAACAGATGAAACCATGCTAATAAGGTACATGGAAACCTAATGAGGGGATTGGTCAGTTATGCCATGCCAGTAGGCTTAAAAGACAGTCAATTCCAGAGCAGGGAGAGGATGTCACCATCAACAGGAAGAATAGCCAGGAGAAGAGCACGTCCTTTGGACCTGGGATCCCTGCTCTGAGAAGCTCCTGGAACCAGGAGGCAGAGAGAGAGAGAGAGAGCTGTAACACTGAAGACGGTGAGAAGCAGTGGCAGAGAAACAGTGGCAGGAGAGACCAACAGGAGACTGTGTGGTGGGCTTCCTACCCCACAGGGTGAGAAACCTGAGTGTCTTTGGGCAGGAGTCTTGCTGGAGGAGTAGGTTGCCTCTGGGGACTTAGTGGAGGTAGGTTTGCTGACCCACAAAGCTAGAGCTGAGCACCTTCAAGCCAGGGTTACTGGCAGAGTGAGATGCCTAGGGGCACTTATCGGCAGAGCTAAAAGTGCTTTGTCACACTTGCCCGAGCAGGGGCAGAGGCCAAGGGGCCAGCTGAAAAGCATCTGTCCTGATGGAAGAGCTGTATCCTGAGTGTTCCTGAACCTGAACTGTAACCTGTTACTTCCCTAATAAACCTCATAACTGTGAGTATTGTCTGTGAGCTCTGTGTGGCCATTGGAACAAATGATCAAATCCAGCAGAGAAGTAGAGTGCACCATTGCAGGACTCCAAAGCCTACAGCTGGTACAAATTGACATAGACCATAGGGGTTAAGGATGAGTTAACCAGAACCCGACCTGTTGTGGGTTGAATTGTGTCCTCTGCAAAAAATGTGTGTCAGCTTGGCTACTCCATGATTCCCAGTATTGTGTGATTGTCCACTTTTTGTCATCCTCTGTGATTTTCCTATGTGTTGTAAGTCTTACCTCTGTGATGTTAATGAGATGGGATTAGTGGCAGTTAATGAGGAAGGACTCAACCTACAAGATTAGGTTGTGTCTTAAGTCAGTCTCTTTAGAGATATAAAAGAGAGAAGAGAGCAGAAAGATGTGGGGACCTCATACCACTAAGAAAGTAGAGCCAAGAACACACATCGTTTGGATCTGGGGTCCCTGAGCTGAGAAGCTCCTTGACCAGGGGAAGATTGATGACAAGGACCTTACCCCACAGCTGACAGAGAAAGCCTTCCCCTGGAGGTGGCACCCTGAACTTGGATATCTAGCCTCCTATACTGTGAGAGAATAATTTCTCTTTGTTAAAGCTATCCACTTGTGGTATTTCTGTTATAGCAGCACTAGATAACTAAGACAGAATTTGGCACTGAGAGAGTGGGGTGCTGCTCTAACAGATGACTAAAATGTGGAAGTAATTTTGAAACTGAATGGAAAGAGGCTGGAAGAGTTTTAAAGTGCTAATAGTAAAAGCCTAGATTGCCTTGAAGAGATTGTTGATGGAATTATAGACTTCAAAGACAATTCTGGTGAGGATTCAGAAGGAATTGAGGAGAGCTATTACACTGACAAGAAGCAGCAGCAGAGAAACGGTAGCAGCAAAAGAATGGCAGGAGAAGAGCCACGGGACCAGCATGAGACAGCGTTGGAGCCAACTCATGGAGCAAAAGAGCTGGGTATCTTTGGTGGGAGGCTTCCTGGTGGAGTATGGTGCCTTTGGGCACTTATTGGTAGAGCCGAGTGTCTTCTGGCCAAAGTTTATTGGCAGAGTGTGGTGCTTCCAGGCACTTGTCAGTGGAGCTAAAGAGCTTTGGAATACTTGCCCAAGCAGGGCAGATACAGGCAATGAGGCCTGAGAGACTGAGAGACCAAGGAACCAGGAAGCAGAAGCTGAAGATAAAAGGCATACAGGAAGCAGAGCTGCCTCAGCCTCATTGGATAGGGCCACAACCTCTGGGGTCTCAATGGGTGGCATTGCCATTCAGATGGACTAGGAGAATGAGACCACTCAAATGCTAGGGAGCAGAGTTGCCATTCCAGTGGGCCTGGAAGGCAGAGCTGAAGCCTAGGGCTGAGGGTTCTCTGCTTAGAATCCGGAGAATATGGCCACTACCTAGAGTCTGGAGGGCAGGGTCAGAGAACAGAGGATTATTGTTAATCCTTGAGAGCTAACATAATGTGTTCTGCTGACTTTCTTGGTGTCTGTTATCCCTTCTTTCCCTCCAATTTCTCCCATTTGTAATGGAAATGTCTAGCTTGCACCTGTTCCACCATCGTACTTTGGAAGCAGATAACTTGTATTCTAGATTTCACAGATAAAGAGGAATTTTTGGATTTGGGACTTGAGTTGATTTAAGACTTTTGCTATAATACGATAGGGTGAATGTGTTTTACATGTGGCAAGGACACGAATTTTTGGGGACCAAAGGGTAGAATGTTATAGACTGAATAGTGTCCCCCAAAAAAATGCGTGTCAACTTGGCTAGTTCATGATTCTCAGTATTGTGTGATTGTCCACCATTTTGTCAACTGATGTGATTTTTCTCTGTGTTGTAAATCCTACCTCTATGATGTTAATGAGATGGAATTAGCAGCAGTTATGTTAATGAAGCAGGACTCAATCTACAAGATTAGGTTGTGTCTTAAATCAATCTCTTTAGAAATATAAAAGAGAGAAGCAAGCAGAGACACATGGGGACCTCATACCACTAAGAAAGTAGAGGGAGGAGCATGTGTCCTTTGGACCCAGGGTCCCTGCACTGAGAAGCTCCTAGAGCAGGGGAAGATTGATGACCAGGACCTTCCCCCAGAGCCAACAGAGAGATAAAGCCTTCCCTTGGAGCTGACACCCTAAATTCAGACTTCTAGCATCCTAGACTGTCAGAGAATAAATTTCTCTTTGTTAAAGCCATCCACTTGTGGTATTTCTGTTATAACAGCACTAGATAACTAAGACACGACCAAATGAAGAAGAAGATGTTTGACACCGTAAGCTGGTGTAGATTGCTGTAATTTGATGGCTTCCTCTGGACTGGACTTTGCTTATGGATGCAGATAAAGTTCTAACCAGAACAGATTAGTCAGATCAAGGTACATGCTTGACTCCTGGTTTGATAATGGTTTGATAATGATAGGCAATGTAAATATTGGGTATCTAAAATGGGGGGAGATAAATGAATTAAGTGGCTGGCTTACACGTTTTTGTGGGTGTGCTTAGACTCAAAATGAGTGGGACAAAGGAGAATCCCCACTTCATAGGTTCCTCTTTTCCTGATGGGTCTGGGGAAGAAGCTGATAGGAATATATGATTCAGATGTGACTGTTGATTGTTAACAGGGTGCTGTGCCATGATCACTTTTATAAAGCCTTTCTCACCATGGTCTTGTAAATCCCACCCAAGTGATTGGGTGGGACTATACAAATGAGGTAATTGTGCTCCACCAAGGGGTGTGGATAGCTTGCTAATAAAGTTCACGGCATCCTTGTCGGGGTGGGACCATGCAAATAAGGTCTATGAAACCCTAACAAACGGATTGGTCAGTTTTGCCATCCTGCTAGGCTTAATATAAGCCATCCCAGAGGCTAGCAGAAAGGATCTCACCGACAACAAGGAAGAAGAGCCAGGAGTGGAGCGTACCTTTTGGACCCCGGATCCCTCGGCTGAGAAGGTCCTAGAACCAGGAGACTGAGAGATGGAATGCTGTATAACTGAAGATGGCAAGAAGCAGCAGAAGAGAAACATTGGCGGCAGAACCAGGAGACCAGTAGGAGACTGCCCAGCCCACAGAGTAATAAAGCTGAATGTCTTCAAGCAGGAGTCTAGCTGGCAGAGTAGGGTGCCTCTGGGGACGTGATGGAGCTAGCTTTGCCGACCTCAGATCTAGAGTTGAGTGCCTTCAGGTGAGGCTTACTAACAGCGTGGGCTTCCTCTGGGAACTTGTCGCCAGAGCTAAAACAGTTTTGTAACACTTGCCTGAGTAGGGCAGAGGCCAGGCCAAGGGGCCAGAGAATCATGCCTGTAGGTATGGCTGAGAAGAGGCTGTCCTGACTAAAGAACTGTATCCTGAATGTTCCAGAACCTGAATTGTAATCTGTTAACTTCCCTAATAAACCCCATATTGTAGGTTTTGTGTGGCCATTGCAATGGGTTTTCAAACTCAGTTGAGAAGTAGAGAGTGGTGTGGGAGGGACGGTTGGTGTCAGAATTGGTAAAGATGATGGAGAGAGGAAGTATGTCTGACCTCATCCTCACAGGAATCATCCTTTAGCTGTTGATCTTGATCCCCCTTCCTCCTTGTGAAGTTAGAGGAAGTCAGATGCCACCTCCACACCATTTTTACACAGGGTTAATCCTCATTGTAAAAACTCTAATTGTAAAAGCAATAACTGTGAAGAGTGGACTATGAAGAAGGCACTACTGGACTAGGGTACAGTGGCCAAATCTAAAGTCCCTTAAAGGTTTTGCTATGCAGATACCTCAAGAGAGGTTCAGAGCAAGGGAATAATCTCTCAGTTAAATTTGATCAGAGGCCAGAAATGGTGAAGAGGCGATTACTTTTGGAGAACCTGACCAGATCAGATGGATACCTGCAGCAGACCTGAATGGCTGGTACCTGAGTAACCGCACCCTGAGGACTCTTTGCCCTACTGAAGGACTGATGGTTAATAACTGTTTTAGACTGGTAAAATGACTGGGAGAGGGAAGTTATTCTCTAAATATGGAAGAACTACGGCTAGAAAAGCCAGGGGTGGCCTGTTGTACAATGGGTCACTTCTATATGATCTTTCTTGCCATGGTCTTGTAACTGTCATGGAATGATTGGGTGGGACTATGCAGATGAGTTGCTTGGAACCCACTCAGCTTACTAATTGGACAGTAAGATTGGACAGCTTACTAATAGTGAAAATAAGGTGCATGGCACCCTTGTGGGGGTGGGCCATGCAAATAAGCTTTATGGAACCAAAATGAGGGGATTGGTCAGCTTTGCCATCCCACTAGGCTTAAAATGTGCCATCACGGAGGTGGGAAGGAGGGTACCTCACCACCACCAAGAAGAAAACATGGGAGCCAAGCATGTCCTTTGGACCCAGGATCCCTGAGCTGGAACCTCCTGGATCCAGGAGACAAGGAGATCACAGCAAGATGGCTGCAGTGGGGCTTGCCAACTCATGGAACTAACAGTTGTAACACTTGGCCTGAGAATGCTCTGAGCAGGGCGCAGAAGCAGAGGGCAAGCAGCAGCTGTGCTGAATGAAAAACTGCATCCTGAGTGATTCCTCTTACTTCCAGGTGATCCTGACCCAAGTTGTACCCTGTTACTTCCCTAATAAACCACTTAACTGTAAGTACGGTTCATGAGTTCTGTGAGATGATGCAATGAATTACCGAATCCAAAGATGGGAGGAAGAGTACTGGGGGAGCTGTAGTTGATGTTAGAGATGATGGAATGGTTCAGTACTTTGGAAAAGTTGGATATGTGGGACTTTTTTTTTTTTTATTAACCCAAAAGCTTCATTTATACAGTTAAATGAGCATTGTCAGTACCAGCTGCCATTGAGTCGACTCTGACTCATGACAAGCCCCATGTGTGTCAGAGTAGAACTGTGCTCTATAGGGTTTTCAATGACTGATATTTTCGGAATTAGATCACCAGGCCTTTCTCCCAAGGTGCCCCTCAGACTTTATTTTCTAAATACAAAAATGTTTGTATTTTAGAAAGCTTAAAAATTACAAATGGTTGTGGCTGACACCAAAAACATGGGGAAACTGCTCTATCTTGAAAGTCCTTGAACTTGCCACTTCTATTAGTTTAGTGTCATTACTACTGTCTATATACACTTTTAGATATGCCTTGAAATTCCACTGGGTATGGTAATATAATGATGTTTTCACCTCAATTTCAAAAAGATGATACCATTTATTAATAATAAGCAGAATAGTAGATGGAAAGATATCTGTAATATCACTACCCTAAAGCCAAAACAATAGTAATTTCTATGTTTAACTTTCAGATTTCCTCACTGTTTCCCTTAACCATAGTATAGAAGTCTTAATTTTAGTTCCAGATTACCCAGATTGCAACTTTATTGACATCTACATTGCTCTCCAAGGGAAACCAGGAGACAGCTTAGAAGATGGATGCTTCTAATAAGCTGAATCACTTTGGGCACGTTGGATTTAATATCCTTAAGGTCTCTTCCAGTTCTGAAATTCTCTGCAGTTCTGATTTTTCACAGTACTGAACAAACAGGGAGAAAGTTAAGATTCAGTGAGAGATACCTGAGTCAACTGCTAACTTTCCCTCTCCTTACATCCTCCCTGAATCTTCTAGCAAACTGTGGAATTAATCTACTATTGCTGTTGTTAGTTACCATTGAGTTGGCTCTCATAGTGACCTTAAATATAATGGAATGTTTCCCGGTCCTGCACCATCCTCACAGTCATTGGTATGTTTGAGCCCACTGTTGCAGCCTGTTGTGTCGATCTGTCTCATTGAGGAGTTCCTCTTTTTCACTGATGTCCTTCTCCAACGATTAATTCCTCCTGATGATGTGTCCAAAGTAAGTGAGACAAAGTCTCGCCATCCTTGCTTCTAAGGAGCATTCTGACCATACTTCCTCCAAGACGGATTTGTTCACTTTTCTGGCAGTCCATGGTATTCAATATTCTTTGCCAACACCTCAATTTGTTTTTGTTATTTTGCGGGGGGGGGGGGGGGGGGAGTATTTGATTTTTATTATTGTGCTTTAAGTGAAAGTTTACAGTTCAAGTCAGTTTCTCAGACAAAAATTTATACACACATTGCTATATGACCCTAGCTGCTCTCCCTATAATGTGACAGAACACTCCTCCTTTCCACCCCGGGTTTCCCATGTCCATTCGACCAGCTCCTGTCCCTTTTTGCCTTCTCATCTCACCTCCGGATAGGAGCTGCCCGTTTAGTCTCATGTATCTTACTTGAGCTAAGAAGCATGCTCTTCAACAGTATCATTTTATGTCCCATAGCCCAGTCTAATCTTTGTCTGAAGAGTTGGCTTCGGGAACGGTTTCAGTTCTGGGCTAACAGAGAGTCTGGGGGACATGTCCCTCCAGTCTCAGTCAAACCATTAAGTCTGGTCTTTTTACTAGAATTTGAGTTCTGCACCCCACTTTTCTCCTGCTGCTTCAGGGACTCTCTGTTGTCTTCCCTGTCAGGGCGGTCATTGGTGGTACCTGGGCACCATCCAGTTCTTCTGGTCTCAGGCTGATGAAGTCTCTGGTTTATGTAGCCCTTTCTGTCTCTTGGGCTAATACTTTCCTTATGCCTTTGGTGTTCTTCATTCTCCTTTGCTCCGGGTGCATTGTGACCAATTGATTCATCTTAGATGGCTGCTCACTAGCTTTAAAGACCCCAGATGCCACTCACCAAAGTGGGATGCAGAACGTTTTCTTAATAAACATTGTTATGCCAATTTACCTAGATAACCCCTGAAACCAAGGTCGATGTGTATGTCGGGGGGGGGGGGGGGGTTTTATTTATTTATTATTGTACTTTAGGTGAAAATTTACAGCTCAAGTTAATCTCTCATACAAAATTTTATACACATATTGTCATGTGACACTAGTTTCTATCACTACAATGTGGTGGCGCATTCCCCTTTCCACCCCAGGTTTCCCATGTCCATCTAACCAGCCCTTGTCCCTTCCTGCATTCTCATCCTGCTTCTGGTCAGGAGCTGCACATTTGGTCTCGTGAATCTGCTTGAACTAAGAAGCACACTCTTCACGAGTATTATTTTGTTTTATAGTCCAGTCTAATCTTTGTCTGAAGAGCTGGCATTTGGGAATAGTTTTAGTTCTGGGTTAACATAGTATCCAGGGACCATGTCTTCCAGGGTTCTTCCAGTCTCAGTCAGACCATTAAGTCTGGCCTTTTTATGTGAATTTGTGTTCTGTTCCACACTTTTCTCCTGCTCTGTCAGGGACTGTCTGTTGTATTCCCTGCTAGGGCAGTCATTGGTGGTAGCCAGGCACCATCTAGTTCTTCTGGTCTCAGGCTGATGAAGTCTCTGGTTTATGTGGCCCTTTGTGTCTCTTTGGCTAATATTTTCCTTGTGTCTTTGGTGTTCTTCATTCTCCTTTGCTCCAAGGGTTGAGAACAATTGATGTATCTTAGATGGCCACTCTCAAGCTTTTAAGACCCCAGACGCCACTCACCAAAGTGGGATGCAGAACATTTTCTTAACAAACTGTTATGCCAGTTGACCTAGATTTACCCCAAAACCATTGTCCCCAGACCCCAGCCCAAGCTACTCGGTCCCTTGAAATGTTTGGTTGTGATCAGGAAATTTCTTAGATTTTTGTTTAGTCCAGTTGTGCTGAGTTCCCCTGTATTGTGTGTTGTTCTTCACTTCACCCAAGATGATTTTTGTCTACTGTCTGGTTAGCGAATTCCCCTCTCCCTCCCTCCCTACCCGCATAACCACCAAAGAATGTTTTCTTCTGTGTTTAAACCGAGTTCTTATAATGGTGGACTCATACACTATTTGTCCTTTTGTGACTGACTGATTTCACTCAGCATAATGCCCTCCAGACTCATCCATGTTGTGAGATGTTTTGCGGATTCATTGTTCTTTGTCGTTGCATAGTAGTCCATTGTGTGTATGTACCAGACTTTGTTTATCTATAGTATATTGATGGGCACCTAGGTTGTTTCCATCTTTTTGCTATCGTGAATAGTGCTGCAATGAACATGGGTGTCCATATATCTATTCATGTGATGGCTCTTATTTCTCTAGGGTATAGTCCAAGGAGTAGGATTGCTGAATCCTATGGTACTTCTATTTTGAGCTTTTTAATGAAGCACCAAATCAATTTCCAAAGTGGTCGTACCATTTTACATTCCCACCAGCAGTGCGTAAGTGTTCCAGTCTCTCCACAACCTCTCCAGCATTTATTATTTTGTGTTTTTTGGATTAGTGCCAGCTTTGTTGGGGCGAGATGGTATCTCATTGTAGTTTTGATTTGCATTTCTCTAATGGCTAACGATCTTGAGCATTTCCTCATATATCTATTAGCCACCTGAATGTCTTCTTTGGTGAAGTGTCTGTTTATATCCTTTGCCCATTTTTTAATTGGGGATATTTGAGATATCTTTAACGTCTGCCTCAAAGGAACCAGCTTTGTATTCATCCTACCAAAAGAAATTATTTATTTAGTAGCTAAACTGGTTTTTATTTAATCCTTCACACTGATCTGCTGATCTGGGAAACTGAACTGATATATATATATATATATATATATACCCCATATCCTAGCAATTCAGTATTGCCCCTTTCTCACCAACCACCTACAATGTAGTTTTTTATTTATAGCAACATTCCAGCTACCAATGATCTTTTCTATTTTAAAAATTCATAGGATTTATTTCCTTCACAGAGATTAACTCAGACTTTCATTTGTTTAATTGGCACAACAGAACAATTGATGTGTATCTTTTTGTGTTAACATTAAGAGTAAGTATCAATATCAAAGCACATATTTACTTTGAATGAGTGTATCAGGTTTTCCTAGTCTCTGTATTCATATGCTTTCCCTCAGGATACACTTGGTAACCATACAATGAGGTAGAAATTTTTGCTCAACCCTCATCCCCAGTGAATGTATCTGAGTTTATCCTACAGGTTTTTTGGGAGTAAAATAAGATGTAATTGAACACCGAAGGCACTACCACATTCACTGCATTCACAGACACTACAATATTCACTGTATTCATAAGGTGTCTCTCTCCTGTACAAATTCTCTGTTATTTCTTGAAGTTTCACATCTACCAACAGGCTGGCCCACAAGGACTATGTTTCTATTAGTTAGAAACCCACTGTTGTTTACTGATGTCTGAGCTGGCACAGAAGGCATATACATAGTCACTGTACTAACAGGGCTTTTCTCCTGCATGAGATCACTGGTATGTGATGGGCTGTGACTCACTGCGGAAGCGTCTTCCACCTTGCCTGAATCTACTTATTTCTCTCTTTTGTGTTTTCTTTTATGTGAATAAAAGTTGGAAGCATAAGCAAAAGTATTTCCACACTCATTGAGGTCATACAGTGTCTCTCCTGTATGAGATCTTTGATGTACAATGAGCTCTTGCTTCATTTCAAAGGCTTTCCATGATTCACTGCATTGAACGGGTTTATCTCCTGTGTGGATTTTCAGAAGTCTAATGAGACTTGACTTCTGGGAATAAGATTTTCCACATTCACTATATGAAAAGGGCATCTTTCCTGTGTGAAATCTCAGATGTTCTATGAGGCATGAATTTTGGCGGAAGCCTTTTTCACATTCACTGCATATACAGGGTTTTCTCCAGTATGAGTTCGCTGATGAATAATGAGACTTCCCTTCCGCTTGAAGCCGTTTCCACATTTACTGCATTTATAGGGTTTCTCTGTAGTATGAGTTCGCTGATGAATAGTGAGATGTGTCTCCTGGATGACGCCTTTTCTACATTCACAGCATATACGTGGTTTCTACGTCATATGAGTTTTCTAATGATTATTGAGCTGTGATTTATGTAGGTAGGCTTTGCCACATTCTGTACATTTACATGGTTTTTGTCTTTTAAGGGTTGTGAGATGATGTTTAATGAGCTTGAACTTTTTAAAGAGGGTTTTCCCACATAGACTGCATCTATAGGGTTTCTCTCCCATATGTATGATCTGATGCTCAGTGAGGAAAGACTCCTGATGAAGGCTTTCCCACATTCACTGCATACATGCGGTTTCTCTATTTTGTGAGTTTTCTGATGCTTAATGAGTTGGGACTTAGTGCTGTTGGATATTTCACTTTCAGGAAATTTCATATCAGTACAAAATAGCTCATGGTCAGCATAGAGAAAGGTTATCTCATCTCCATTAAACACAGCATAGTTCTTTATTTCATTGCTTTTGTCCTGGCTGAATGCTGGTAAAGTTAAATTTGCTTTCACAGCTTTTTCATGTAAGTCAAACATAGTATGATTTTCCTTTAAGGGAAATGACTTTTGTGCCGATGAACAATATTCTCCAATGCATTATGTTCACAGCACTGTTCCATGCTGTCCACCCTTCTTCCATTTGGCGAGTGTTCAAGTAGGTGGTCATCAATGTTCATGATTTCTAGGAAAGAAGAAAACAATTAATCCTTCTATCGTCTTCATTTGGAAGGAAGCCATTTTAGAAAATGCTTTGATGTAACGTAAACATCTTTAGTGACAACCTTGTGACATGAGTGTAAATAAAGCACCATGCTTAATGTTCCTTGTACACTGATAGAAATACAATAATATAAACAACTCAAACGGTAAAAGCAGTTAGTGTAGAAACAAGTTTAGATAATACAGAATGAATGGATACAGATTTGTCTGTTTCTTAAATAAGGCCTTGCAAAACATGCAAATAATGTAAAATACAAGCATGTCACTGTGACCTGCAGACCACAAAGGTTGTAAGGCCTCCTGATACCAATTGGTGAAGGGCAGATTCATTCACTCCACAGTCCTTAGTGGAAGACGACTATTCACCACGCTTAGTTGGATATGTTAAGAATGCAGAATGTTACTTGCATTTGTGAGAAAACAATTTACACACGTACACAGTAAAGGTACTAGAGGTGTACAAACATATTAAGTTTATGCAGACTACATTCTAGTTTGGTAAACTACAAAAAGAAAAAAAAAACCCAAGGACACCCATAAAGAAAATAGCTGCAGATTATGAAAAGTGGTTTTTATTAGAGAGCTAGCAAAAGGTGGAGGAAATGAGGATACATTTTGAACAAGAGAAGGCTCACTGATGAATTCATTGTTCCTGGTGTGGGGTAAAGAAAATGAGTAATAAAAGGTTGCTGCTAAGTATTTTGCTTGATCCACAGGGTAGTAGTGTCTTTTAAGGAGATGAGAAATATTACCGATGGATAGAATTTTCAAGAGAACATTCTGAAACATATCAACTTTGAGATGGTTATTACATATCTGTACAAATGGCGTGGCAGAGGCTTCTGACTTTCTCTGACTTCACGAGGCGGAAAGAGAGTTATTATCAGCATCAAAAGCCAAAGTGTGATGGCTATGAGGCGGAGGCCACACATACCTCCTCCCTCTTCCATCTTTACCAATTGTGACACCAGTCGTCCCTCCCACAGCACTCTCTACTTCTCTCCTGGATTCAATAATTTGTTGCAATGGCCACACAGAACTTCACAGACAATACTCATGATTACGGGATTTATTACAGAAGTAACAGGTTACATTCAGGATCAGAAATGACTCAGGATACAGTTCTTCAATCAAGACAGCCTCTTCTTAGCCCTGACCGCAGGCAGGACTCTTTGGCCTTGACCTCTCAGCCCCTTTGCCCAGCCTCCGTCCTGTTCTGGCAAGTGTTTCAAAGCTCTTTAGCTCCACCAATAATTGCCCAAGGGCACTCTACTCTGCCAGGAATCCTTGGTCTGAAGGCACTCAGCTCTCTCACTCTGGTTTGACAAGCCTACCACCGCCAAGTGCTCAGAGGCACCCCACCCCACCAGCAAGCCTCCTACCTGAAGGCGCCCAGCTTTCTCACTCCATGGGCCAAAATGCCCACCTCGCCATTACCTGTCAGACTCCTGGTTCTGCTAACTCTGCTGTCACCGTTTCTCTGTCGCTGGCTCTCACTGTTTCTAGTGCTACAGCTCTCTATCTGTCTCCTGGGCCTAGGAGATTCTCAGTGCAGGTATCCCAGGTCCAAAGGATGTGCTTCACTCCTAGCTCTTTTTTCTTGGTAGTAGTGAAGCCCCCCTTTTCACCTCTGGGCTGGCTTATTTTAATCCTAGTGGGGTGGCAAAATTGACCCATCCCCTCATTAGGGTTGCATACATTTCATTTGCATAGTCCTACCCCAAAACATGTTCACACATCTTATTTGTATTATTAGCAAGCTGTCCAATCCCCTTGGTGGGCCATAAGCACCTTATTTGCACATTGTTGTTAGGTGCTGTGGAGTTGGTTCCGACTCATAGACCCATCCAATCATTTGGTGGAAGTTAGAAGACTATGGGGAGAAAGGACATATAGAAGTGATCACACCACAATGGCACTTCTAGCCATAGTCTCTGTAACTCCCACACAAGGACAGAGCGGAACTATGCAAATAAGGTGCTTACAGCCAACCAAGTGTTTTGGACAGCTTGCTGTTAATGCAAATAAGGTGCATGGAACCCTTGCAGGAGTGGTACCATGCATATAAGGAGTATGGAACACTTGTAGGATTGGTCAGTGTAGCTACCCTGCTAGCCTCAAAAAGAGAGCAAATCCCAGAGCAGAGAGAAGACCTCACTGCCAACAAGAAGAAGAGCCAGGAGTGGAACACGTCCTTTGGACCCAGGGACCCTGAACTGAGAACCTAAGAGACAGAGAGAGCTGTAACACTGGAGCTGGTGAGAAGCAGCAGCAAGCATGTCAGAATTCAATGTCAGAAAAATGGCAGCAGCAGAACCAGAATACTGATGCAGGATGACTGTAGCAGGTTCCCAGACAACCAAGCTGGCTACAGCGGGCATGGTGACCCACTGAATGAGACAGCAGAGTGCCTTCAAGCAAGATATTTGCTGGGGGAGTCAGGTGTGTCTGAGCACTTATCAGTAGATTTAAAAGAGCTTTGTAACACTGGCCCGAGCAGGGCAGAGGTCAGGCCAAGGGCTGAGAGAGGAGCCTGTCCTGAGGGGGCCAAGAGGGGCCTGTCCTTAGGAGGCTGACAGGGGCCCTACAGGGCTGAGAGGAGCAGAGAGAGCTGTCCTGCGCTGAAGAGGGGAGACTTGGCCTACATGCTTCTTGATCCTGAATTGAAACCTGTTGCTTTCCTAATAAATCAGTAACCGTGAATATGGTCTGTGGTTCTGTGTGGCCACTGCAACGAATTATCGAACCCAGTAGAGAAACAGAAAGTGCCTGGGAGAGACGGCTGGTGTTAGAATTGGTAAAAAGGTTGGAGACAGGAGGTATGTCTGACCTCCACCTCATAGGAATAAGCCTTGGGCTGATGCTGATGCTGATAATTCTCTCTCCTACCCCTTGTGAAGGTAGAGGAGGTCAAAATTTTATAATCACAATCCTTTTAACAGTCAACATGCACAGCTAAATCATATAATCCTATCAGCATCTTCCCCTATCCTCTCTTCCCCATACCTATCAGGAAAAGAGGAATCTATTCAGCGGGGATGCTCCCTTGTTCTGCTCATTTTGAGTGTAAGCACACCCACGAAAGCATGTAAGCCAGCCACTTCATGCCTTTATCCCTCCCCCCCCCCCCGCCCCATTTTAGATAGCCAATGTTTAAATTCCCATCCCTATCAGAACAGTGCTCTGAGGAGACAAACATGTTCCTTGGTCTTGAAGAATCTTCTGTTATGGTTGGAACTCTAAGCAGCTGCATCCATAAGCTAAGTTTAGTCCAGAGCAAGCCATCAAATTGCAACAATTTACACCAGCTCACGGTGTGAAATGTCTTTTTTTTCATTCGGTCGAGTTCTGGTAAGCTCATTCCTAGCCATCCAAGCCAGGTCATGACGGGTAGCAGCCTCAGGCTTGAGAGTTCACACACACCACTCTGCATTTCAGACCAGCCAGCCCCTTCTGTCTCTCTCTCTCTCATTCCTAGCCCCAGGGGGCTAGGCCAAAGGCCTCCACCCGTAAACTCAGGAGTTCACACAACTCCCTGCACTTCTGACCAGGCAGCCCTTCTTCTATCTCATGCCTAGCCCCCGTGGGCTAGGTCAATGGTGCCCCTCGAACATGTCCAAATTCAACCTGTCTCTTTATTGCTGCACTTCTGCCACTTCCAGTCATGAGTGGACGCAGGGGGTCACCAAAAGTGAGCATACCAAGCTGTCTACTTGTTGGCTCCCTTTAACTTCCAGTCCTGGAAGGGCGTTCCTTCTTATGGGCACTTACTTTTCCTACTTCAATGCACCCAAAGGCAAACTGCTTGCTGGAAATTAAAAAAGGAAAACAGTCATTTTTTTCCCCCTGTATGTTCTTCCTTCAAATGCAAATATTCCCCTCTCCTAGCAGTTCTGGGTGGATCTGCATGTATTTTCAAATACAAATTCTGGGTGGGGGTCAGGTTTTTGACCTAAGCCTCCACTCTATACACAAGGCTACTTGCTTGAAAACAAAAAGCTTGTGTTTTTTGGGCAAATCCTAATGCCCCTTTTAGCATATCCAATCAAGTATTGGTTGAAGGTGGAGTTGCATGCTCTCTATAATGTATAATACCCAATATCATTTATATCATACATTTAGGTTTGTTGTATCACCTTAGGTAGGAGAAACATTCAATATCCACAGTACATTCAGATAAACACATAACCCTTTTTAAAAACATTCCAGTTTCATCTTCTCTACCCATTAACTATCTTCCCATTCATATGCTTGTGGCCTCTGGCCTCTGGCTGAGTGGAACCAGTAGACCCTGACCCCATAACAATCATCCCATTTAGTCAGCTGGGCCCTTCTCCCAAGCCACTCCAGATGTGGCTTTAGTCCCCTCGGATATACCATAATATCTCTCACTTTCCTTTCAGCCATTACAGATAACATCCCAAGGAACCATCTAAGAATCATAAATTTCACTTCCCATGCTCCTTCGTTCTTTCTCTTACAAAGTCCCATGCTTCCAAGACTCTGGAGCCATTGTAACGATGCCCACTTCCGACATCAACTGTAAAAATGATGTGGCAGTGTGTCTGATATCTTGGTCTAACGTCACAAGGAGAATCAAGATCAACAGCCCAAGCCTGATTCCTATGGGGCAGAGGTCAGAGATGCCTCCTCTGTTCATCATCTTCACCAATTCTGACACCATCCATCCCTCCCAAGGCACTCTTTAACTTCCAGTCTCCTGGAAGTTACTTCTTTGCTGAGTTCGATAATTCATTGCAATGGTCACACAGAACTCACAGACAATACTCACAGTTATGGGGTTTATTAGGGAAGTAACCGGGTACAATTTAGATTCAGGAACACTCAGGATACAGTTCTTTGATCACAACAGCCTCTTCTCAGCTGTGTCTGCAGGTAGGTCTCTGGCCCTAGGCCCCTCTGCCTCTGCCCTCTTCGGGCAAGTGTGACAAATCTCTTTTAGCTCTGCCAATAAGTGCCCAGGGGTACCCCACTCCCCCAGTAAGCCTCAAAGGTGCTCTGCTTTTTCACTCTGTGGCCCGGGCCATCTCCTGCTGGTCTCCTGGTTGTACTGCCACCATTTATCTGCCACTGGTTTTCTCCATCTTCGATGTAACAGCTCTGTTTCTCTTGGTCTCCTAGTTCCAAGCGCTTCTCAGCACAGGGATCCAGGGTCCAAAAACACACTCCCAGCTCTTCTTTCTTGGTGGTGGTGAGATCCTCTCCTCCCATCTCTGGCATGGCTCATTTCAAGACCAGTGGGGTGGCAAAACTGGCCAATCCCTTCGTTAGGGTGCCATATAACTTATTTGCATAGTCCCACTTAATCATTGTGTGTCAGTCACAAAGACTATGGCTAGAAGAGCCATATCAAGCAATTCATTGCACAGCACATGGATAGAATGTCTACCTGTGGTGAAATGAGTTCTTTCATGTGACTTCTGATCCTGATCCTGAGTTGTACCCTGTTATTTCCTTAATAAACCACTTAACTGTAAGTACAGTTCGTGATTTATGTGAGACATTGTAGTGAATTGCTGAACATAAACAGGGAAGGGAAGATTGCTGAGGAGAGAGTGAGTGGCTGATATCAGAGATGGAGTGGTACAGCAGATTGGAGAATGTGGAAATCTGGGATATATTTGACCTCTGCCTCATGGGAATTAGCTTTGTGCTGATTCTTATATTTGAAGTTATTTGTACGTTAACATATGCCTATCCGTAATTTCTGAAAGAGAAAATATAGTTAAGGGAGCAGAAATAGCTGAAGATCTCACTCTGCACTCAAAAATAATTTTTACTGAATGAAAGACCTGTGGCAGGCAGATTCTAAGATAGCCCCATGATCATATTTACACCTGTGCATAGTCCCTTCTCCATGAGTATGGGCTGTCCTAGTTCCTCCTATTTAATAGAGTGTACTAAGGTGACACAATGTTATTCCGTGATTAGATTACATATTAGGTGTTATTTTGGTCTTGCTAGTATTGATGAAGCAAATTGCCACGTTGAGGAGATCCACATAACAAGTAATGGAGGGATCCCTCTAGTCAACATACATTGAGGAACTGAGGCCCTCATGAAACTGAATCATGCCCACAACCAAATAAGTGAGTTTTAAATCAGATCCTTCCCTCAGATGAGACCCCAGTCCATCTCCTGTGACCACTCAGTTTGCTTGGTCTATTCTTAAAGCAGCCTATGAGGGACCCTGGAAGAAACAGCTATAAGAAACCTGCTTGTAGTTGTGGTGATATGATTTCCTTTATGTGAGTTTTGCCTTGGTTCTTTGGAGAAACATGAGAGATTTTCCCCCCAAACCTTGAGGAGTTACCTTTGCCCAAGTCTTCTACCCCAGAGGGTTTGATACATTTGTCCAGGTTGACTGATATTTCCTGAGTAAGCTGTAAGCAACTTCGTTTGATATTTTTTGTTTGGCCCTGGGCTTCAGCCTGCCCTGTGACTGGTATGCACTTTGCAGGGATTAGTCAGTAGACTATACGAATGAAGTATTTGTAGCATACTGTGCAAAGGAAGTTTCCATGGCTTATCAAGAGGAGATAGGTCAGTTTCTGAGCCCACTGGAAGGGCCAAGCCATGAAAGTGACAATGAGTTGTAGACATAAGCAGCCAACCCCACAGAGGTTTCAGAGACAAAAAGAAGCAGAAAGAGAAGCAGAAGGAAGAAAGAAGCAGAGAGAGATAAACTGTAACATGGCTAAATAATGTCTTTTATAAAGATCATCACAGAACTGGTTCCTTCGAAGCGGAGGTTAAAGATGTCCTAAATGTTTAACTTTTCCAAACTGCTGTACCACTCTATCATCTCTATCATCAACTCCTCCTCCTCCACTCAGTACTCTCCCTCCCATTTTTGGGTTCCCTAATTCACTGCCCCTATGCATCTGTCAGTTTGTTGTCCTGTGGTGGGCTGCGTGTTGCTGTGATGCTGCAAGCTACGTCATTTGTATTTCAAATACCAACTGGGTCACCCATGGTGCACAGGTTTCAGCTGAGCTTCCAGACGAAGAAAGACTAGGGAGAAGGACGTGATGGTCTAATTCTGAAAAATTTTGCCAGGGAAAACATTATGAATAGCAGTGGAACACTGTCTGATATAGTGCCAGAAGATGAGTCCCTCACGTTGGAAGGCACTGAAAAGAAGGCAAAGTAGACTCAATCTTAATGATATGGATGGAGTCAGGCTTTCAGGACCCTCATTTGCTGATGGGGCACAACGCAAAATGAGAAGAAACAGCTGCAAATATCCATTAATAATAGGAATGTGGAATGTACGATGTGTGAATCTAGAAAAATTGAAAATTGTCAAAAACGATATTGAATGTGTAAACATCAATATCCTAGGCACTAGTGAGCTGAAATGGACTGGTACTGACCATTGTGAATTGGACCATCATAGGGTCTACTATGCTGGGAATGACAAATTGAAGAGGAATGAGGTTTTGCATTCATCATCAAAAAGAACATTTCAAGATCTATCCTGAAGTACAATGCTGTCAGTGATAGGATGATATCCACATGCCTACAAGGAAAACCAGTTATTGTGACTATTATTCAAATTTACGCAGCAACCACTAAGGCCAAAGGTGAAGAAATTGAAGATTTTTACCAACTTCTACAGTCTGTAATTGATCAAACATGCAATCAAGATGCATTGATAATTACTGGTGATTGGAATATGAAAGTTGTAAACAAAGAAGAGGGAACAGTGGTTGGAAAATATGGCCTAAGTGAAAGAAGCGATGCCAGAGATCGCATGATAGAATTTTGCAAGACCAATGCCTTCTTCATTGCAAATGTCTTTCTTCAACAACATAAACAGCTACCATACACGTGGACCTCCCCAGATGGAATATGCAGGTATTAAATCAATTACGTCTACAGAAAGAGACAATGGAAAAGCTTGATATCATCAGTCAGAACAAGGCCAGGGGCTGACTGCAGAACAGGCCATCAATCGCTCATGTGCCTAGTTTAAGCTGAAGCTGAAGAAAATCAGAACAAGTCCACGAGAGCCAAAGTATGACCCTGAGTATATCCCATCTGAATTTAGAGACCATCTCAAGAATAGATTTGATGCACTGACCTAAGACCAGACGAGTTGTGGAATGACATCAAGGACATCATACATGAAGAAATCAAGAGATCACTGAAAAGACAGTAAAGAAAGAAAAGACCAAAGTGGATGTCAGAAGAGACTCCAAACCTTGCACTTGAACGCAGAATAGCTAAAGTGAAAGGAAAAAATGTAGAAGTAAAAGAGTTGTACACATGATTTCAAAGGGCGGCTCGAGAGACAAAGTAAAGTATTATAATGAAAGGTGCAAAGATGTGGAGTTGGAAAACCAAAAGGGAAAAACACGCTGGGCGTTTTCCAAGCTGAAAGGACTGAAATAAAAATTCAAGCCTCAACTTACAATATTGAAGGGTTCTACAGAGAAAATGTTAAAAGATGCAGGAAGCATCAAAAGAAGATGGAAGGAATACATAGAGTCACTATACAAAAAAGAATTGGTCAACGTTCAACCATTTCAGGACGTAGCATATGATCAAGAACCAATGGTACTGAAGGAAGAAGTCAAACCACACTGAAAGCACTGGCGAAAAACAAGGCTCCAGGAATTGATGGAATACCAACTGAAACATTTAAACAAACGGATGCAGTGCTGCAAGTGCTCACTCATCTATGCTAAGAAATTTGGAAGACAGCTACCTGGCCAACAGACTTGAAGAGATCTATAGTGCTCATTACAAAGAAAGGTGATCCAACAGAATGCAGAAATTATCAAACAATATCATTAATATCACACACAAGTAAAATTTTGCTGAAGATCACACAAAAGCGGATGCCACAGTACATCACCAGGGAACTTCCAGAAATTTAAGCTGAGTTCAGAAGAGGATGTAGAATGAGGAACATAATTGCTGAAGTCAGATGGATCTTGGCTGAAAGCATAGAATACCAGAAAGATGTTTACTTGTGCTTTATCGACTATGCAAAGGCATTCAACTGTGTGGATCATAACAAATTACGGATAACACTGCAAAGAATGGGAATTCTAGAACACTTAATTGTGCTCATGAGGAATCTGTACATAGACCAAGAGGAAGTTGTTTGAACAGAACAACGGGATACTGAGTGTGTTAAAATGAGGAAAAGGGTGCATCAGGGTTGTATCCTTTCATCAAACTTATTCAACCTGTATGCTGAACAATTAATCCAAGAAGTAGGACTATATGAAGAAGAATGTGGCATCAGGATTAGAGCAAGACTCATTAACAACCTTCAATATGCAGATGACACAACCTTGCTTGCTGAGTGAAGAGACTTAAAGCATTTACTGATGAAGATCAAAGATCACAATCTTCAGTATGGATTACACTTCAACGTGAAGAAAACAAAAATCCTCACAATTGGACCAATAAGCAACGGAGAAAATACTGAAATTGTTAAGGATTTCATTTTACTTGTATTCACAATCAACGGCCATGGAAGCAGCAGTCATATAACAAAATGACACATCGCATTGGACAAATCTGCTGCAAAAGACCTCTTTAAAGTGTTAGAAAGCAAAGATGTCACTTTCAGGACTAAGGTGTGCCTGACCCAAGCCATGGTCTTTTCAGTCACCTCATATGCATGCTGAAGCTGGACAATGAATAAGGAAGATCGAAGAAGAATTGATGCCTTTGAATTATGGTGTTGGCAAAGAACATTGAACATACCATGGACTGCCAAAAAAATGAACAAATCTGTCTTGGAGAAGTACAGCTAGAATGGTCCTTAGAAGCAAGGATGGCAAGACTTCATCTCACATACTTTTGACATGTTATCAGGAGTGACCAGTCCCTGAGAAGGACATTATGCTTGGCGAAAGACAGCAAAAAAGAAGAAGACCCTCAATGGGATGGACTGACAGTGGCTGCAACAATGGGCTCAAGGATAACAACAATTGTGAGGATGGCACAGGATTGGGCAGTGTTTTGTTCTGTTGTGCATAAGGTCACTATAAGTTGGAACCGACTCGACGGCACCTAACAAGAACAACAACATATATACACACACATACACTTATAATAAAACAAGAAAGAAATAATCTTAACAATTATAGTCCTCGTTTCTGCAACTGTTCACATGGCTGTAACTGGTATTTAGAACTACCTTCTTCCACCACCCAATCCACAGTCCCTTTACCCTCAGCAAGTACCTCAGCTTGTCATGGTTCTTTGCCTTGTGGGGTGACCCAAACCTTCACTCCTGTAGGGTCTGGGCTATTAGTAGTCATGTTGGAATTGGGTTGCTGTAGTTTTCCATTACTGTTAATCACAGGACATGGTAGTACTAAGAGACGCCCTAAGGGATCTCCTATATTCTAGATATACTCTTCTTTATCTCCATTATGTAACATCAATCCAATTTCCCTTTGGTAATCAGGATCAGTCACACCAGTCAATATTGTAAATCCTTTGTTGATCTAGAGGCATGAGGAGCCCAAAGTAGCCAGGTGGCAATCTTAACTTCTAGTTAAATCATTATCAGTGTTGCATCTCCAGGTAAGAGCATTCCTCCCTTTGGAACTAAGACCTCTAGACTCACAGAGGATAAGATTGTGGGGACAGGAAGCAAAAATTTTGTGAGTGGGTCATCAGGTGTAATAGCGAGTGGTGTTGCTCTCATTTCCACCCCTTGGTTCATGGACCCGTGAATTCTCGATATGGTAGAAACAGGACCATATTTTGGACACTGGTTCAGAGCATATACAACCTCCTAGAGAACACTGCAGCAACCCAGCAAAGTACTGCCACCTAGATAGTGCCATAATTATGTCTTTAGGAGGCCATTCTATTAATATACAAGCCAGCTGCTTCAATATGATGGGCAACACGGTAGAACCAGTAAATTTCCTGAGCATGGGCCCATCGCAGTACTTCATTTGCTGTAAAGTGAGTACCTTGATTGGAGGCAATGCGCTGTGGGATAGCATGATGGTGGGAAAGTAATTTTTTGAGGGCACAGATGGTAGTTTTGGCACAGGGATTAGGTACAGGGAAGGCAAATATGTATCCAGAATAAGCGTCTATCCCAGTAAGAATGAAACCTCGCCCTTTCCATGATAGAAGCCGCCCAATGTAATCAATCTGTCACCACGTTGCTGGCTGATCACCACCAGGAATGGTGCCATATCGAAGACTCAGTGTTGGTCTCTGCTGCTGGCAGATTCGGCATTCAGCAGTGGCTGTAGCAAAGTCAGCCTTGGTGAGTGGAAGTTCATGTTGCTGAGCCCATGCATAACCTCCATCCCTGCTACCATGGCCACTTTGTTCCTAAATCCATTGGGCAATGATAGGAATGGCTGGGGAAAGAGGATGATTGGTTTCCACAGAACATGACATGATACCCTCTTAATTGTTAGTCTCCTCTGACAAGGTCACCCTCTGGTAAGCATTCACATAAGAAAAAAATATCTTCACTTCTCTGGCTCATTCAGAGAGGTCTATCTGTATACCACTTCCCCATACCTTCTCTTCACCACTTTGGCAATAGTGTTCCTTCCAAGTCCCTAACCATCCAGCCAAGCCATTGGCCACAGCCCATGAATCAGTATACAACTGCACATCTGGTCATTTCTTCTTCCAAGCAAAGTGAACAACCAGGTACACTGCTGGAAGTGCTGTCCATTGGGAAGATTTCCTTTCACCATTGTTCTTCAGAAAGGTCCCAGAAAGGGGCTACAGTGCTGCTGCTCTTCACTTTCAAGTGGTGCCTGCATATCACGCAGAACCACCTTTAAGCCAGGCACAAGTTTTCTCTCCCTCAATCAGCTGATCATAAGGAACTCTCAATGAGGCCATAGGTGTAGACTGGGAAGGGGAAGGTAATGAACAGCAGTGGAGACCATGGCATTTGAGCGACTTCCTCATGTAACTTACTTGTGCCTTCAGGTCCTGCGTGAGCCCGATCTCATATATGCCACTTCCATTTAATGACTGAGTGCTGCTGTGAGCATGTGACTTTATGATTCTGTTGGTCAGACCACACTCAGTTCATCATAGGCAGCTCAGGCTGCATGGTGACTTGGTGGCCTGTGGTGAGGCGTTCAGTCTCTACTAAGGCCCAGTGTCTTAGTTATCTAGTGCTGCTATAACAGAAATACCACAAATGGATGGCTTTAACAAAGAGAAATTAATTTTCTTACAGTCTAGTAGGCTAGAAGTCTGAATTCAGTGCGTTAGCTCCAGGAGGCGGCTTTTTCTCTCTGTCGACTCTGGAGGGAGGCCCTTCTCATCAATCTTCACCTGGACTAGGCACTTCTCCGCGCAGGCAGCCCAGGTCCAAAGGACATGCTCTGCTCCTGACACTGCTTTATTGGTGGTATGGGGTCCATGTGTCTCTCCGCTTGCCTCTCTCTTTTATATCTCAAAACAGACTGGCTCAAGACACAATCCAATCTTGTAGATTGAGTCCTGCCTCATTAACATAACTGCCGCCTATCCCACCTCATTAACATCATAGAGGCAGGATTTACAACACATAGGAAAATCACATCAGATGACAAATTGGTGGACTATCATACAATACTGGAAATCATGGCCTAGCCAAATTGATACACATATTTTTGGGGGACACAATTCAATCCTTGACACCCGGTAACAAGCCAAAAGCTGTTTCTCAAAAGGAGAGTAGTTATTTTTAGAGGATGGCAAGGCTTTGCTCCAAAATCCTAAGGGCCGGCACTGTGACTCACCAATAGGGGTTGGCTAAAGACCCCAGACAGCATCTCTATCTGCCAATGACACTTCAAGCACCACTGGATCAAATGGATCATATGACCCAACTGCCAGAGCAGCTTACCTTGCAGCTTGAACCTGTGGCAGAGCCTTCTCTTGTTCTGGGCCCCACTCAAAACTAGCAGTTTCTCAAGTCACTTGATAAATAGGGTGGAGTAGCACATCCAAATGAGGCATATGTTGACTCCAAAATCTTTCAGGCATTGTGCCTCCTTTTTAGTTGTAGGAGGGACCAGATGCAACAATTTATCCTTCATTTTAGAAAGAATATCTCAACATGCCCCACACCACTAAATTCCTAGAAATTTCACTGAGGTAGAAGGTGCCTGAATTTTTGTCAGATTAATTTTCCATCCTCTGGTATGCAAATATCTCACCAATAAGTCAAGAGTCATTGATACTTCTTCCTTACTAGGTCCAATTAGTATAATATCATCAATGTAACGGACTAGTGTGACGTTTTGCGGAAGGGAAAGACAATCATTGTCCTTGTGGACTAAATTATGACATAGGGCTGGAGAGCTGATATACCCCTGAAGTAGGACAGTGAAGGTGTATTGTTGGGCTTGCCAACTAAAGGCAAACTGTTTCTGGTGATCCTTTGAAACTGGAATTGAGAAAAGGGCACTGGCCATATCAGTAGCTGCATACCAGGTACCAAAAGATGTATTAATTTGCTCCAGCAATGAAACCACATCTGGAACAGCAGCTACAATTGGTTAAGTGTATGGTAACCCACTGTCAATCTCCAAGATCCATCTGTTTTTTGCACAGGTCAAATAGGCAAGTTGAATGGAGATGTGGTGGGTCATGACCTCCTGCAAGTTCATGGTGGTGGCACTAATCTCTGCAATCCCTCCAGACATACGGTGTTGCTTTTGATTTACTATTTTCCTAGGTAGAGGCAGTTCTAATAGTTTCTACTTGGCTTTCTCTACCATAATAGCCTTTATTCCACATGTCAAGGATCCATTGTGGGGATTCTGCCAGTTGCTGAGTATGTCTATTCCAAGTATGCATTCTGCAACTAGAGAAATCACTATATGTTGTGTTTGGGGACACACGTGATCCACCGTGAGATGGACCTGAGCTAAGACTCCATTAATAACCTCATCTCCATACACCCCCACTGTGATTCATGGGCCACATTGATGCTTTGGGTCTCCTGGAATTAGTGTCAGTTCAGAGTCAATGTCCAGAAATCCTCAAAGAAGTCTGATTATTTCCTTTTCCCCAATGAACAGTCATTCTCATAAAAGGCTGTAGATCTCTTTGGGGAAAGCTGGGAGAAAGAGTCACAGTATAAATTTTTGGCAGTGCAGTAGGGTCCTTCCTCAAGGGGACCTGGCGTCCTCTTCATTCACGGGGTTGTGGGTCTGTAAAGTGGCTCAAGTCTGGGAATTGATTGAACAGCCGTGACTGTCTATTCTGGTAATTCAAGTTAGACTGTCACTCACTTAACCTAGAATTCCTCCACTGGTACAGATCAAGTAAATAGTAGGATTCCCATCTATTTCACTCCTAGGGACACCATGACTAAGTAACCAATGCCGTAAGTCCATACAAGTCACACTGTTCTCATTACTGCATTGATTCTGTTGTCTGTTACGATAACCATGCCCACCTTGTTGTTGTCGATCCAGTGCCGTCACTTGGCCCCTGCCACCACAAGGTCCAATCAACCCCATTTTAGTTGAGTGTCTTAATTCAATTAAGGCAGTTCCCACTGTCAAATCTGACTTACATAAAATAGAAATCACAGCAGTCTTCAAGGATGCTAGGGCTCCCTTCACAAATTTGTTCCTCACCGTTGTGGTAAACGGTGTGTCCTCTGGGCACCCCATGTATGGGTCTGTGGGTCTAACCTGATAAATCCACTCTAACATGCCAATTTCCCTAAGCCTTTAGATCCTTTCTTCTTCAGTATACCAAGGCAGGTCTGGCACTTCAACTGGATTTAGTGTAGGCCACCACATAATCCATGCTTCGGCAAACCAACTAAATAAACCATTAGATCCTTTTCTAACCTCTCAAGCTGAAAACATTGAATGAAGGATCTGTACTTGGGCCCATATTAATAAACTCAGACTGATCCAACTTTAGTCCCTTGCACCATTATCCCACACCCTTAATAGCCATTCCCACATATTCCCCAGGTTCCTGTTTGTACAGGTTACAAAAGTCAAGCAGTTCTTTTGCAGTGTAGTGTACTTCCTCCTGGGTCACACATTGTACTTCACCTTTTGGGGGCTAGCTGGGACTTAAGTCTAGTTATAAGTCTAGAAGAAAAACAATGATGGTGATGGGTCCTGGGGACATTGAGCAATGTCTTGTAAGGCATTTGCCCCTGGCGATGCCCTAGGCAATGATTCAGACCCTCCAGGTGAAATCTGAGACAAAGGTTCTTTAGACACAGCTGGGTTAATCTCATCAAATAGGGGTGGAGAGGATAATGGTTTTGCTTGGGACGGTGGCTTAGCATACAAAAATGGAATAGTATCTTCAAATGAGAGGGCTGGTTCTGTTGGCAGGAGAGACTCAACAGAATATATGGGCTCAATGTACCCAGCTTCCTGATTATCTTCCATGTCTCCCAATCCCAAGTTTCAGGATCCAATTTCTTCCCAATCAATGCCCTCACTTTAACTTCAGACACTATTCAAAGTTGGGAATTCAATTGGCATTGTATTTCAGTCACTCTTGTAAGACTCTGGGTTTGGTTTTTGGCAATATCAGCTCTGTTACTACAAGATATAAGGCTTTCTTTAAGGGTACAAATGGCAACTTTGAGACTGTTTATGTGGCACTTGAGCTGTGACTCTGAAGCCATGAGCTCATCTCTTTCTTTCACCACTTTGTCTAGGGAAAGTAGGAACAACCACCCATCTTCCCTATACCTCTCAGTCTGACAAAATTTTAAAGTATCAAACATGCAATCACCCAGAGCCTTGCTTCTTACCAATATGTAATCTGTTTGTGGTGATATTTTGCATATAAATATTGCCACCTCATTCCATGGGTTAGCACTGCCCTCTTTACTACTGGAGGCAGAGTCATCAGTGCCTTTAAGACTAGTCAGACTTGAGAACCAATTTAGAAAACCCATCCTTATGATTTTGTTTCTCTAGAACCACTCTTGGTACTAAAGGTCTTAGGCTGGGTTCTCTAGAGAAGCAAAACTAATTAACTATATAAACGTAGAGGTAGACAGATATAAACATCTATAGATATATGTATCTATATATATAGATACAAACAAATATAGATACAAACAAAACACCCTTTGCCATTAAGTCGATTTTGACTCATAGTAACCCTGTAGGAAAGAGAAGAACTGCCATACAGGGTTTCCAAGGATTGGCTGGTGGATTTGAACTGCTGACCTTTTAATTAGGAGCCATAGCTCTTAACCATTGCACTACCAGGGCTCCATACAGATATATAGATTTATCGTGAGGAAACGGCTCTCGCTACTGTTGAGGCTGGCAAGTCTCAAAGTCTGTGAGTCAGGTGTCAGGCCAGAGGCTTCTCCTGACTCACACAGCTGCAGGAGCTGATGAACCCAGAATCAGCAGGTCAGACAGCAGGCTGCTGGCTCACAGGGCTGTGCAGTTCGAGAATCCCAACATCAGCAGATCAGTCAGTAGGCTGCTGGCTCAAGCCCCCAAAACCAAAGGTCAGATGATGACAAGCCAGAAACAGGATCCAGTGCAAGCAAGCTTTGCCAGAATGTCCATATATATATTGGATGCAGGCCACAACTCTGGGGAAACTGCCCTTACAAATGATTGGCTGATCACATCATGGAGGTGATTACATTATATCACAAAATGGAGGATAATTACATCAGATCTCAAAATGGAGGATAATTACATAATACTGAGAATCATGGCCTGGTCAATTGACACATAACATTAACTGTCACACCTGAGTAAGTTGTAAACTTGCAGGGACTGGTCAATAGACTATTCAAATGAAGTGTCTGTGGCCTACCAAGAGGGAATTGGTCAGTATGTGGGCCTGTTGGAGGGGTCATGCCTTGAAATTGACAAGGAGTTGTAGATATAAGCAGCCAACCCCACAGAGGTTTCAGAGACAAAAAGAAGCAGGAAGAGAAAAAAAGGAAAACAGAGAACAGAGAGAGAGGAGGCATTTGGGCCACAAGCACCACATTTGCATACTCCCACCCAGTTATCTGGTGGGAGTTACAAAGATTTCGGCTAGAAGGGCCATATTAAGGAATCCACTGCACCGCGGGCCACACTCTGGCTCTTCCAGCCATTGGACCTTTCATACTTGAAGGATTAACTCCCCCCACCCCCAATATTTTTCCAGCCCAAAACAGTCATTGCCGATTAGTCTTTCAGTAGGGCAGTCTTCAGGGTAAGGTCACTCAGGTCCCAGCCTCTCATGTCTGTTGCAGATGTCCATCTGTTCTGGTCAGGTTCTCCATTAAATGTCTCATTTCAGCCTTTCTGGCCTCTGATAAAATTTAACTGAGAAAAGTTTATTCCTTTGCTCTGAGTCTCTTGAGATCTCAGCAAAACCTTAAACGGACTTTAGGTTTGGCCACTGTACTCCAGTCCAGCAGTGCCTTCCCCTTAGTCCACTCTTTGACAGTTACAGCTTCTATAATTTTTTTACAGTCACAATTAATACTGCTAACAATCAACATTCACAGTTGAGTCATACAATCCTATCAGCATCTTCCCCCACTGTCATCAATTGAATCGTGACCCCCCCAAAAATGTGTGTCAACTTGGCTAGGCCATGATTCCACATACTGTGTGACTGTCCACCATTCTGTCATTTGATGTGATTGTTCTATGTGTTGTAAATCCTACCTCTGTGATGTTAATGAAGCCAGATTAGAGGCATTTATGTTAATGAGGCAGGACTCAATCTACAAGACTAGACTGTATCTTGAGTCAATCTCTTTTGAGATATAAAAATAGAGAAGCATGCAGAGAGACATGGGGACCTTCTAACACCAAGAATGAGAACTAGGAGGGAGTACTTCTTTTGGATCCAGGGTTCTTGCACTAAGAAGCTCCTAGATCAGGGGAAGACTGATGACAAGGACCTTCCCTCAGACCTGACAGAGAGAGAAAGCCTTCTCCTGGAGCTGGAACCCTGAATTCGGACTTCAGGCCTACTAGACTGTGAGAGAATAAATCTGTTTGTTAAAGCCATCCACTTGTGGTGTTTCTATTATAGCAACACTACATAGCTAAGACAGAATTTAGTACCAACAGAGTGGGGTGCTTCTCTAACAGATAACTACAATGTGGAAGCTGTTTTGAAACTATGAATGGCTAGAGCCTAGAATTTAAAAATTGCCTTGAAGATACTGTTGGTGGAATTATGGACATCAAAGACAATTTTGGTGAGGACTCAGAAGGAAATGAGGAGAGCTGTTACACTGGAGATGGCGCAGACGGTGAAAAGCAGCAGCAGAACCAGATGACCAGCTTGAGGCAGTGCTGGAGCCAACCTGTGGAGTGGAGTGAGCGAACTGAGTGCCTTTGCACAGGAGGCTTTCTGGCAGAGTGGGGTGCATCTGGGCACTTACTGGTGGAGCAATGCTTGCCAACCCATGAAGCAAGAGAGCTATGAGCCTTCCAGCCAGTCTACTGGTGAAGTGGGGTGCCTTCAGGCACTTATTGGCGGAGCTAGAGTTTTGGAATACTTGCCCCAGCAGGGCAGACACGGGCAGTGAGACCCAAGGGGCCGAGAGGCCAAGGAACCAGGAAGCAGAAGCTGAAGATAAGGGGCAAAGGAAGCAAAGTTGCCTCAGTCTCAAAAGGTAGGGCCACAATCTCTGGGGTCTCAAAAGGTGTAGCCATGGCCTCCAGGGTTTCAAAGAGTGAGGCCACAGCCTCCTAGGTTTCAAAGAGTCATATCCTTACAACTCGGTTCTGGAGTGTGGGGCTGCCTTTTACAAGTGCCAGCAAGATGGGAACAGATCCAGTGCTCAAAGCTGTGTGGGCGGGGGACCAGAAGAATGGGGCCTGCTGGGCCAAGTGGTAGGGTCACCACTCAGATGGACTAGAAGAATGGTGCCACCCAAATGTGAGGGAGCAGACTTGCCATTCCAGTGGGCCTGGAAGGTGGAGCTGAAGCCCAGGGCTGAGGGCCCTCCACCCAGAACCTAGAGAGTGTGGTCAACACCAACAGTCTGGAGGGCAGGGCCATTGCCTAAATGGTTTCAGAGAACAGAGGATTCTTTTCAAGCCTTGAGAGCTAATATAATGTGTTCTGCTGACTTGTTTGGTGCCTGTTATCCCTTCTTTCCCTCCAATTTCTCCCATTTGTAATGAAAATGTCTAGCTTGTGCCTGTTCCACCACTGTACTTTGGAAGCAGATAACTTGTATTCTGGATTTCACAGATAAAGAGGAATTTTTGGATTTTCGATTTGGGGTTAAGACTTGCTACGATATGATGGGGTGAATGTGTTTTACGTGTGGCAATGACATGAATTTTAGGGGGCCAAAATGTGGAACGTCATGGATTGAACTGTGTCCTCCAAAAATGTATGTCAACTTGGCTAGGCTATGATTCCCAGTATTGTGGGACAGTACGTTTTGTCATCTAATGTGATTTTCCTATGTGTTGTAAATCCTACCTCTAAGATGTTAATGAAGCCAGACTAGAGGCAGTTATGTTAATGAGACAGGACTCAATCTAGAAGATACTCAATCTTGAGTCAATCTCTTTAGAGACAGAAAAGAGAGAAGCGAGCAGAGAGACAGAAGGACCTCCTACCACGGAGAATGAAAAACCAGGAGGGAGCACATCCTTTGGACCTGAAGTCCCTTTGCTGAGTAGCTCCCAGACCAGGGGACGATTGATGACAAGGACTTTCCCTAAGAGGTGACATAGAAAGAAAGTCTTTCTCTGGTGCCGGCACCCTGAATTTGAATTTCTAGCCTCCTAGACTGTGAGAATAAGCTTCTGTTTGTCAAAGCCATCCACTTGCGGTATTTCTGTTATAGGAGCACTAGATAATATAAGATACCCACCCTAATGTTTTTTAGACCTATCTGGAAAAGAGGAAGCTATTCAGTGGAGAGCCTCCATTATCCCCTTCATTTTGAGTGTAAGCACTCTCATGAAAGCATTTAAGGCAGATACTTCATGCCTTTATCTTTCTCCACTTTCAATAGCCAATGTTTAAATTGCCCATCCCTAACAAATCACTACTCTGAGGAGATAAGTATGTTCCTTGGTCTGAAGAATCTTCTTTCTAGATGGAACTTCCGGCATCTGCATCAATAAGCAACATTCAGTACAGGCCTAGCCATCAAACTACAGGCATCTGCACTAACTCACGTTATTAAATATCTCTTTTACTCTCTGTACCCAAAGTCAGGTTATCTCATATCCATTCAGTTGGGGTCCTCTCAGGTTATTCCTAGCCACGATGAGCTATGTCAATGGGTACCACCCGTAGGCTCGGGAGTCCACACTGCACTTCATATCAGCCAGTCCCTTCTCTTTCTCATCCCTACCCACCCAGGGATAGGTCAACAGGTGCCAAAGAACATGTCCAAACTTGTCCCATCTTTTTATTGATGAATTTCTCCCACTTCCACTCATCCAGTAGACTCAAATGGTCACAAGTGAGCATACCAAGCTATCTACTTGCTGGCTTCCATTAACTTCCAGTCCTGAAAGGAGTTCTTCTTATGGGCACTGGCATGTCCTATTGAACATACCTTTCAGATTCCACAGGGTGCCTCACATGAACATTCTTTTATTGTTCATTCAACAAGGAAGCTCTTTGGTCCATTGAGACTTCTATCATCCTGGTACTCTCAAAGTCCAATATGATTGTCTCAAATGCAAATCTCCTAATCTCACAGGTTTTTAGCATAATCCCCATTTAGTATTCCCAACTTTTAGTATATCCAATCAAGTATTGCCTGAGGGGTGGAGTTACATGCTGTTTTTTTTTTACAATACCCAAAATTCATTTCCATCACGTCTGTTTTACACCACCAGGTAGGGAAAAAAATTCCGTCAGTTAGATATAGTACATTCAGATAAACACATAATTTTTTAAAACACTGCAGTTTCGTCTCCTGTTTTCCAGCATCTATCTTACCCATTTGTAAGCATATGGATTTGTCTCTGGCTGGGTCAAATCAGAAGACCATGGCTCCCTATCGGTCATCTTGTTTAACCTGCTGGGCTTTCACCCCAACCCATTTTAGGTTTAGTTTTCCTATCCACTGCTGCAATATACCATTTCTTACTTGTATTTTAGCCATTACATATAGGAAAAATCAAAATAACCACCCCAGAATCAAAATTTTCTCAGGTCGTGCCCATTCATCCTTTCTCTTCCAAAACCCCATGTTTCCATGAGTCAGGATCCATTGCAACAAATCACACTTCTGACACCAACTTCAAAGTTCTAGTACTAGCAGCAACTGAAGTCTCCTAACTTCAGGAGGAAAGCAAATCACCAACACCACAAAGCTGACTCCAATGAGGTGGAGGTCAGACATACCTCCTCCCTCCAAATTTTACCAATTTAGGCACTAGCCCACCTCCCCACAGCACACTCTACTTCTCTGCTGGGTTAGATAAATCATTGCACAGAACTGACAGACTATACTTAAAGTTAAGTGGTTTATTAATGAATAGACTCAATGTAAGACCACTGTTTCATAGGTACATCTGCATAATATAAAGTTCTATTATGTATGGTAGACAATCTAGTTTTCAATTACACACTGATACAGAGAAACTGAATTTATATATATGTGCCCCATTATCTCAGCAATTCAGTACTGCCCCTTTCCCACCAACCAATTTCTATTTGGTTTTTCATTTACAGTATCCAGACACTGATTATCTTTTGTGTTTTAAAAATTCACACTATTTATTTCCTGCATTGAGACTAATTCAGACTTTCATTTGTTTAACTGGCACTATAAAATAATTGATGAATATGTGTTTGTGTTAACATCAGATTATGTCTCAATATCAAAGCACATATTTATGGATGAGTGTATGAGGCCTTCCCAGTCTCTGCATTCATATGATATCCTTTAGGATACACTTTGTAGCCATACAATGAGGTAAAAATTTTTGCTCAATCCTCGTCCCCAGTATATGCATCTGAGTTTACCCCATGGGTTTTATGTGACATAAAATAAGACATAATTGACCACTGAAGGCATCATCAAATTCACTGCATTCATAAGGTTTCTTTGCTGTACAAACTCTCTATCTGCTGAGGGTTCACATCTACCAACAGGTTGTCCCACAAGGACTGTGTCCCTGTTAGTTAGGAGCCCACGGATGTTTACTGATGTCTCAGGTGCCACAGAAGGCATTTCCAGACTTACTGTATTAACAGGGCTTTTTACCTGCATAAGATCACTGACACGTAATGAGCTGTGACTTGTTGTGAAAGAGTCTTCCAACTTGATTGAATCTACACCTTTCTGTCTTTTGTGTTTTCTTTTATGTGAGTAAAAGGAAGAAGTATAGGCAAAAGTCTGTCCACACTCACTGCAGCAATACAGTGTCTCTCCTGTATGAGATCTCTGATGTACAATGAGCTCTAGCTTTGTTCTGAAGGCTTTTGAACATTCACTGCATTGAAAGGGTTTCTCACCTGTGTGAATTTTCCGATGTCCAATGAGAGTTGCATTCTGGGAATAAGATTTTCCACATTCGCTGCATGAAAAGGGCATCTTTCCTGTGTGAAATCTCTGGTGTGCTGTAAGGCATGACTTCTGGCTGAATCCCTTACCACATTCACCACGTACATAGGGTTTCTTTCCAGTATGAATTTGCTGATGAATAATGAGATTTCCCTTATGGCTGAAATGTTTCCCACATTCACCACATACATAGGGTTTCTCTCCAGAATGAGTTCGCTGATGAATAATTAGATGGCTATCCTGGATGAAGCCTTTTCCACATTCATTGCATATAAAGGGTTTCTCTCCAGTATGTGTTCGCTGATGAACAGTGAGATGTGTCTTCTGGATGAAGCCTTTTCCACATTCATTGCATATATAGGGTTTCTCTACCATGTGAGTTCTCTGATGATTACTGAGCTTTGATTTATGGAAACAGGCTTTGCCACATTCCTTGCATTTGTAAGGTTTTTGTCCTTTACAAGTTCTGTGATGATGTTCACTGAGCTTGAACTGTTTAAAGGAAGTTTCCCAACACAGACTGCATCTATAGGGTTTCTCTCCTGTATGAATGATCTGATGATCACTGAGGAAAGACTTCCTGACAAAGGCTTTCCCACATTCACTACATACATGTGGCTTCTCTATTTTGTTAATTTTCTGATGCTTAGTGAATTGGGATGTCGTGCTGTTGGATTTTTGACTCTCAAGAAATTTCACTTCAGTACAAAATTGTTCCTGGTCAGCATGGAGAAAGGTTTTCTCATTTCCATTAAGCTCAGCAGAGTTCTTTATTTCATCGCTTTTGCTCTGGTTGACTGCAGGTAAAGTTAAATTTGATTTCATACCTTTTTCATGTAAGTCAAATACAGCATGATCTTCCCTTAAAGGAAAATGATTTTTGTGCCAGTGGATATTTTCCAATACATTATGTTCAGGGCATTGTTCCATTCTGTCCATCCTTATTTCTTCTTGTGAGTGCCCAAGCAGATGATCATCAATATTCATGATTTCTAGGAAAGTACAGAACAATAAATCCTGACTTGGAATGAAGCCATTAAAAAAAATTCATTGATGTAAGGTGGATCTTCAGTGACAACCTTCTGATATACATGTAAAGAAAACACCTTGTTTTTAATGTTCCTTGCACACTGACAGGACAGATTCATTCACTCTACAAATCCTTACTGAAAGTCAACCACTCACCAGGCATAGTATGTGAATAATGCAGAATGTTACATCTGGTAGAAAACAATTTTCATGCATACATATAAAGGTATTGGGAATTCACAAACACAATCCTTATATTTATGGAGCCTATATTCTAGTTGGGTAAACTACTGAAAAAAAGCAAGGAAAGCCCTAAAGAAAGCAGTTGCAGATTGTGAAAAGTAGTTTTTATGAGAGGGCTAGCAAGGGGTGGAGGCAATGAGGATATATTTTGAACAATGAGAAGGCTCACTGATGAATTCATTATTGTCCGGGTAGGGTAGAGAACATGAGGAATAAAGGGTTGCTACTCAGTATTTCTCTTGAGACACAGGATACTAGTGTCTTTTAATGAGATAAAGAATATCATTGATGTATAGAATGTTCCAGAGAATATTCTGAAGCATATCAGCTTCAAGATGGTTATTACATATCCAAGTACAGATATGAAGAAATCTGAAACATGAATAAATCCTGAATGGAGGTAACAACATGGAAAAGTTTAGTGTTTGTAAAAAATGGTAGCATAGCATCGTCTGACCTCTAACTTCATGAGGACAGTTATGAATTCAATGTCCTATCTTTGGAAAGATGCCTGGAAGGTGGAATTTCATAGTAAGGGAGGTGAAGACTATGAAGAAGGGAAAGATTTGAGAATGCTAGGAAGAAGATGATTATGGAACCAAAATCATCAAAATGTAGATCAAATAAACAGGGGGCCTGTCTCAAAAGAGACAGAGGAATATATATTTCTCCAAACTCCTACAAAGAAAATGAGCTCTCACATGGGGAAAGAGATATATGGAGGTACTTTTACACATCCTCAGACACCCTTCCCAGATGGGATACCTTCTCTTACTTGTACAGAACTTCCACAGCCTTCCCCACTTACCACTTTTTGTCTGCCTACCTGAAAAGATTACACGATGGCTTTCGTCTAATATAGTCCATGGTTGTTTCCCTCGTTCCAACCTGGAGAGTGTATCTGGTTTGCTAACTTGACACCCTGTTCATGGGAAATCACAGAATAAAGACTCAGCAAACTGGCCTTGGGTTTGTGAAGACTGTAGAATATTGTATTTGTGAAAAACAACTTTTGAACGTACAAATTAACTGTTTTATGTCATGAGTAGGGAAAATATACCCACTTATTTAGAATCAGAGAGCTGACTGAGCATGTGCCACTTTAGAGCACCAGAGACCTTCCAAAGATTTCAGTAGCTGAAAAACGGAAAGACAAATGTCAGGGCCAATGACAGGAGAGTTTTCTTCACCAATGGATACCAGATTGCTATAGTTCTCCAACATCACGTCCCAGTACAGGTCTTTCTGAGTAGAGTCTAGGAGCTGCCACTCCTCCCAGGTGAACTTCACAGCCACATCGCTGAACGTCAGTGACTTCTGTATGAAGAGTATCCTGTTTAATGAAGTGATTTCCTTTCATGGTCTGAATGAAATGTGAAGGAAGTTTTTCTGCTCATTTTCTCTATATAGGCTGCTGCCATCTATATACCTCGGTTTGTTTTTTTTTTTAACATCTTATAGAAAAAGCAAAACTGAAACAAACTATTCTGAATTTGTGCATTCTATAATCCACCCACTCATGAAATTAGAATTTTCTATAGTGTGTCGCAGTAAAATCTTCATAAGCTAGAAACACCTCACATTTATACACAGACACAGACATATACTACGTAAACACATATTTAGATATATTAACAGACAAGTTAACATCGTATCACCACACATATCAAATACACTAAAGGGATAATTAGTCAACTTTAATGTATGACTGAAGAAATTACCCAAAATGTAGCAAAGAGAGAAAGAGAATATAAAGGGGAGGTTAGTAAACATGGATAGAGGGAGAACTTCTACCTGTTGTTAAGTGAGTTCCTTTATGTGGCCTTTTGCCTTGTTTCTTTGGAATATAAGTTTCTGCCCTATGAACAGCAATCTGCCCTTTGCAGTGATTGGTCAATATACTATGCAAATGAAGTCACTATAGCCCTCTATGCGAACGGCCTACCGAGAATGGATTGGTCAGTTCATGGACCTGCGGGGAGGGCCGTACCTTAAAATGACAAGGAGTTTGTGTATATATGCAGCCAGTGCCACAGGTTTTTCAGACAGGAAGCAGGAAAAAGCTGAACAGAGAAAAGGCAAGAGAGGAGAGAAAAGGCAGAGAGAGAGAAGGCAAGGAACCTCCTAAAAGAGCTATAACATGGAACAAGGGCTGTAACACTGAAGACAGCAAGAGGCTTGGAAGGTGCCCAGAGGAGGCTGATGGGAACCCATCCTAAGAGGGCTGACAGGAGGCTTGTCCGGAGGGAACTGAGAGGAGGCCTGTCCTGAGGGAACTGAGAGGAGGCCTGAACCGCAGAGATGGTGTGTGCACACCAAGAACAGCCTGCTTCTTTGCATGGCAGAGAGGAGCTAAAACAGCTATTCTACACTGAAGAAGGCAGACTTTACCTACACGTTTCTTAATCTTGATCCCGAGTTGTAGGCTTTTGATCCTGATCCTGAGTTGTAACCTGGTACTTCCTTAATAAACCGCTTAACTGTAAGTAAGCAAATTGCCGACCCCAAACTGGGGAGGGTAAAGTGCTGAGAGGAGGGTAAGTGGCTGGTGTCAGAGACGGAGTGGCATAGTAGCTTAGAGAATGTGGAAATCTGGGATATATCTGACCTCAAAGGAATTGGCTTTGTGCTGATTCTTACATATGAAGTTATTCGTACACTAACATATGCCTATCCATAACTTCTGAAAGAGAAAATAGTATTAAGGGAGAAGAAACATCCAAAGGTCTCATTCTGCACTCAAAAATAATTTTTCACTGAATGAAAAACTTGTGGCAGGCAGATTCTAAGATCACAGTCACACTTGTGTACAGTCCCCTCTCCATGAGTATGGGCTGGCCTAATTTCTCCTAACAGAATGTGCTAAGGTAATACAATGTTATTTCGTGAATAGATTTCATATTCGGTGTTATATTTCCATCTTGGTGGTATTGATAAAGCAAGCTGCCATGTTGGGGAGGTCCACATGCAAGTAATTGAGGGCTTCCTGTGGCCAACACACTGAGGAACTGAGGCCCTCATGAAATTGAATCATGCCCATGACCAAGTCAATGAGCTTCAAATCAGATTCTTCCTCATTTGACTCTCAGATGAGACCCTAGTCCATCTCCTGTGACCACTGAGTTTGTGTGGTTTATACCTATGAGGGTCTACGAGGGACTCTAGCAGAAAGATCCATAGGAAACCTACTTTTGCATTGTGGTGAAATGAGCTCCTTTATTTGGCTTTTGCCTTGGGTCTTTGGAAAAACACCCTGAGACAATCTTACCCTGAGACAATCTTACCCTAAATCCAGGAGTTACCTTTGCCCCAAGTTTTCTACCCCAGAAGGTTTGATACTTTTTGTTAGGTTGATTGATATTTCCTGGGTAAGCTGTAAACAACTTGGTTTGATACTTTCTGTCTGGCCCTGGGCTGCAGCCTGCCCTGTAACTGGTAAGCACAATGTAGGGATTGGTCAATAGACTACACAAATGAAGTGTCTGTGGCATACTATGCAAATGATGTATCCGTGGTCTCCTGAAAGGGGATTTTTGTCAGTCTGTGGGTGAGCTGGACAGGCATGCCATGAAATTGGCAAGGAGTCGTATACATAAACACCCAACCCCACAGAGGTTTGAAAGACAGAAAGAAGCAGGAATTTAGAAGCAGAAGGAAGAAAGACAAAACAGAGATAGAAAGGAGGCAAGGGATCTCCTAAAAGAGCTGAAACATGGATCAAGGGCTACATATAACACTGAAGACAGGCACAGGGGCACAGTGGCAGTGCTAGTGGCGATAGGCCTGGAAGGGGCCCTGCAGCAGAGTCAGTGGTGACAGACAGCAGAGCCAAGAGGAGCCTGTCCTGTGGGGGACGAGAGGAGCCTGTCCTCAGGGGATTGAGAAGAAGCCTGTCCTGAGGGGGCTGAGAGGAGGTCTGCATGGCTGAGAGGTGAGAAAGCTGGCCTGCACTGGAGAAGGGAGACTCTACTTACATGCTTCCTGCAGCAGATCCTGAATTGTAGCCTGTTGATCCTGATCCTGAGTTGTACCCTGTTCCTTAATAAACCACTTACGTGTAACTACGGTTTGTGAGTTTTGTGTGGCCAATGCAACAAATTATCAAACCCATAAGAGAAGTAGAAAGTGCCACTGGAGGGGCAGCTAGTGTCAGAATCGGTAAAAAAAAAAAAAGTGGGAGAGTGGAGGTATGTTTGACCTCCACCCCGTAGGGATTACCTTTGTGCTGATCCTGGTCGTTATTACCGCTGAAGTTAGTCAGGTTCTGAAGTTACTACTTGCAGTGCAGTGAATTACATGATATGGCCCTTCTAGCCACAGTCTTTGTGACTCCCACACAATGATTGGGTGTGACTATGCAAATAAGGTGCTTGTGGCCCACCAAAGGGACTGGACAGCCAGCTAATAATGTAATTAAAGTGCATGGAACTGCTGTGGGGGTGAAAGCATGCAAATAAGGTGTATGGAACCGTAACAAGGGAATTGGTCAGTTTTGTATCCTGCTATGCTTAATATGAGCTCATGTCAGAAGTGAAAGAGGGGACCTCTCTACCACTAAGAGCTGGGAGCAGAGCATGTCTTTTTGACCTGGGTTTCCTGCGCTGAGAACTTCACAGACCCAGGAAACAGCAAGCCATAACATGAGAGAAGGTGCAAGAGGGAGAGAAGTGGTGGCAAGCACACCAGAGTCCAGCAGCAGAGAAATAGTGGCAGCAGAGCCAGGAGACTGGAGTATGCAGGAGCAGTGGGCGTACCAAATGGTGGCTAAAGAGGACAGGAGCGTCTTCAAGCAGGATGCTTGCTGGTGGAGTGAGGTACCTCTGGGCACTTACTGTCAGAGTTACAGAGCTCTGTAATACCTGGCCAAGCAGTTTAGAGGCCAGGTCAAGGGCTAAGAGCCAAGAGAGGGAGCTCATCTTGATGGGGCCCCTAGGAGCCTGTCCTCAGGGGACTGCAATGCCACAGACAGCCTTTCTAGCCAAAATCTGTAACTTCCACCGAAGTGATTCGGCAGGATTGTGTGATAGACTAATTGTGGCCCACCAAGGGGACTGGTCAGTTTTTCGATCCCATCGGGCTTGAAACAAGCCACCCCACAGATGGTAAAGAGAGTCCCCTACCACCAAGGAAGGAGAGACAACAAGGAGAGACTCACAGCAGATGGCACAGTGGGCTTCCAAGCCCACAGAGTGAGAAAGCTGAATGCCTCTGGGCAGAGACTGAGGGCCAGGGAGAGGCGTGCCTGCGAGCACAGCTGGAAAAGTCTATCCTCATGAAGAACTGTATCCTTGAGTGTTTCTGGCCTGAACTGTAACCTGTTATTTCCCTAATAAACCTCATAATCGTGAGTATGGTCCTTTTACTTCCCTAATAAATCTCACTGTAAGGTCTCTGAGTTCTGTCTGGCTAGTACAACCAGAAATTACCAAACTCAGTAAAGAAGTAGAGAGCACCATAAGAAGGATGGGCGGTGTCAGAACTGGTAAAAAGGTTGGAGGGCGCAGGTATGTTTAACCTCCACCTAATAGGAATCAGCTTTGGGCTGATGTTGACAATGATTCTCTGTCCGGCCCCTGAAGTTAGAAGAAGTTGGAATCCATTCACCATTTTTATACTACGATCATCACTAGTCCCATTTTACATGCATCTATGAGAATACTGCTGTACAGGACACTGACCACCACATCACCCCCAGGAAGAAAAATCAAAGAAACTTACTCAGACAAAAGTTCCATGGAATATTGAAATCTTTCAAGGAAATGATCTACTTTCTCCTCAAAAACTAGACATAGCATTTAAATTATAATGAATCTCTTTTGTTGGCCAGAGAAATATTAAATGCAAGTTGACAGCTAATGTCACCCAAGGAATCCCCAGTCACATATAATGTTCAACGTCAATACTTTAGTGTTAACCCCACAAACAATATATTCCTGATCTACACTGCCTAATTTTGAAGTCAGAGTCTATGTTTATTTTTCTCCAGCTTCTACTTTTCCAAATTAATACTTTTCAGATGAACTGCACTGATACTTTACAGACCTCTACAAATCTATTAGAGAACAAAGAAAAGCATAAAACAAACCAAAAGTCACCTGGGCCTTGACCATTTTCTTTTGTTCTTGGTACACTGCCAGCAACCCACAATGCTCTGTCCTTGTGTTTCCTGGATAAGCTCTAATTTCTGTTCAGAAGTCTCAGTCTCCTGGGAAGGGTGTCCCTAAAAATGACAATATCCAACAAATCCTACAATCTCTTCCTTCTTCCTTCAAGTGATTCTCTTACTGCTGGAGGTCAGACCTATAGGCTGAAGGGAAAATTCAATGTGAGTGGTACATTATCTCTAGGCCCAGATGCTGTCACTGCTCCTGGCACTCTTCTTAACACAAGGCCCTCAATACTGTTGACTGTTCCTTTATTTGGCAACTCAGAATATTTTACAGCCAGGGGCAATAAAACCTAAGATTCAGAATTTGCAGAGATATGTCTTCTCAAAAAATGGTGCTTAGACAATCAGATATACATGTGAAAGAAAAAAAATAAGCTTGATCTCTACATCACAATACGTAAAACTATCAGTTCATGGTTAAGTGTGACCCCCAGTGAGAATGACAAATCAATGAAGCTTTAAGATAAGTTTACATTACAGTCTGGAAACATATTTTAAATATGCTACATAAAGCACTAACTATAAAATGAAGACTACTCTGCTGGGGAAACTGTAAAGTTGTACAACCACTTTAGAAAGCACTTAGACATCATCTATTAGACTGAAGTTATACGTACACTCGGATATAAAAATTTAACTCTGAGGTTTATACCCCCCCCATACTGTGTGCACATTTGAAACACAAGACATGTACCAATATATTTAAAACTACATTATTTGTAGTAACCCAATGCGATAAGATGGATCGCTTTTATATGGCCTTTCTAGCCACGGTGTTGTAACTCCTACCAAATGATTGAGTGGTACTACATAAATAAGGTGCTTGTGCCCCACCTAGGGGATTAGGCAGCTTGCTAATAATGCAAATGAGGTGAATCCCATCCCAGTGTGGATAGGACCATATAAATAAAATGTATGAAACCCTAACTAGGTTATTGGTTAGTTTTGCCATCTGCTGGGCTTAAAAGAGAGCCAATCCCAGAGCAGAGTGGGGACCTCACTACCACCAAGAAAGAAGAGATGGCAGTGAAGTGCATCCTTTGGATCCAGGGTCCCTGCACTGAGAACCTCCTAGAACCAGGAAACAGAAAGAGAGAGAGTTGCAACAGTGGAGTAGGCACAAGACAGTGAGAAGCAGTGGCAGAGAAACGGTGGCAGCAGAACCAGGAGACTGGTGCTAGCCAGCGCAGGAGCCAACTCACAGAGCGAGAACTCTCACAGCCTATAGCTAGGAGGCTTCCTGGAGAGGTGGAGTGCCTATGGGCCCTTATTGTTGGCTCTAAAGAGCTTTGTAACACTTGCCCGAGGAGGGCAGAGGCCGGTCTGGTCCAAGAGTCCTGAAAGGCTGAGGGGTCGGAGAGGTCAAGGGACAGATAGGTCCAGGGCCAGAGAGGCCTGGCTGAGAAGAGGCTGTCCTGATCAAAGAAGTGTATCCTGAGTTCCTGAATTGTAACCTGTTACTTCCCTAATAGACCCCATAATAGTAAGCATGGTCTGTGAGTTTTGTGTGGCCATTTCAAGGAGTTATCAAACTCAGTAGAGAAGTGGTACCATGGGAGGGATGGTTAGTGTCAGAATTGGTAAGGACAGCAGAGAAAGGAGGCATGCAGAGAAAGGAGGCATGTCTCAGCTCTGCCTCATAGGAATCAGCCTTGGGCTGATGCTGATTCTCTCTTCCCCTGATTAAGTAACAAGAGGTCAGATGCCGCCATCCTTCCATTTTTACATGTCTCTTAAAGGCAGTCTAGGCTTTTACTATTAGACACCTTAAAACTCTTTCAGCCTCCACCCATTACCAAATTCAAAACCACTTCCACATTGTAGGTATTTGTTAGAGCAGCACCCCCACTTCTTGGTACCAAATTATGTCTTAGTTATCTAGTGCTGCTATAACAGAAATACCACAAGCGAATGGCTTTAATAAACAGGAATTTATTTTCTGAAGTTCAGGAAGGGTAAAAACCCATTGCCAATGAGTTGATTCTGACTCATAGTGACCCTATAAGACAGAGTAGAATTGCCCTATTGTATTTCCAAGGAGCGGCTGGTGGATTTGAACTGCCAACCTTTTGGTTAGCAGTCAAGCTCTTAACCACTGCACCAAGTCCTAATTCAGGATGCTTGGCTCTAGAGGAAGTCTTTCTGTCTCTTGTCAGGTCTGGGGAAAGACCTTGTCTCTTCAACTTCTGTTTCTTGGTTCCTTGGAGATCTCCAAATGGTTTGCTCATCTATCTTTCCCCACCTCTGCTTACTAGCTTTCCTGTTTAATTTCTTTATATCTCAAAGAAGATTGGCTCAAAATACACCCTACACTAATCCCGTATCATTAACATAACAAAAACAACCCATTCCCAAACAGAATTATAACCAAGGGCATAGAGGTTAGGATTTACAAAACACATTTTTGTGGGACACAATTCAATTCGTATCAGCAAAGTGGAAAGTGTGCATGTATGTGAAGTTTATGGGCTATAAGGTATCCCACATAACGACTCACCTCTACTTTTGGGCTTCTAGAGTTTCGTCCTCATAATCCTCTGTATCAACGATACAAACCGCTCTCACGCCTTTATTAAGCAAAACCTAGACCAGACACCTCCTACGATGTTCATCCTCCTGCTCCAAATTCACTGAGTCCCATATTAAATTCCCAACCGGAACTAGACACTGCTTTCATCGTAAATACCACCTGCATCCCTTACAAGCAGACTGATCCACAAAGTCCCCTTACCCTAATAGTCCGCAAAGCCTTATTCGTTGTACTAAAGCGTTCACCCCATGTCTGACCCCAAAAGCACAGGCTTCCCACCTGCTTACCTTCAAGCACCTCCACCACGGGGCTCCCCTCAGGAACTCCATGGGTCCTCACGACACCACATCCACACACCTACCCTGCCCTGGTTCAAGGACAGAAACACACATGTACCCGTTTTTCTCCTGAATCACTAGAAGTTGTGAAAAGTTGCAATACTTCCGTAAACGACTCCCACTTCTCCACCCCTCAGGCATAATCTTTGTGAACCTACGGAGGCCGGCGAGGGTCTGGATCTTTTGCAGGAGGGCGGATAACGGTATTTCCGGCATTGCCTTATGAGTTAATATGTGTGTGCCCTTGTTGTCTTGTCTTTCTGGAGGCAGCCATATTTGAATACCTGCCATACAGAGCAAAAGGGGACATTTTTTGTGCCAGTAGCTAGGTAAGGCCAGGAAAATGAAAAAGCCAACGAAACTGTCCGATTCCCCGTCTTCATGACCCTTGCAAAAAATGGATAGATTCTCAGTGCTTCAAGCTTCATGAGAAAATCATGGAACCAATTAAATTACTTTACCGGCGAGGCAGGAAAATAATACAGCCACTATTTAAAGAGTATGTTTAAAAAGAAAAAAGAAAAAAAAAGCTGGGAAACAGACAAGTAGGAGTTCAAGTGTCTATACAGCAGAGACACGCTCTTGGAAAGGTAAAAGGCAAAAAGCTGGTAAGCTGAGCACTGTTGTAGGGGAAAAACATCACAAAGTTTAGTAAAGTAAAAAGAAAGTTTTATTTGGCATATATTCAAAAGGACAAAAGTGGGAAGCGGACAAGCAAGCATGCTGCCAGAGCTATAGTGTCTGCCCGAATCCAAAGAATATTACAGAATAGGCAAGAATGGGAAAAAGGAAAGCATGCTGCCACAGCCATGTCTGCCCGAGTCCAAAGAAGGTTACAGAATCATCAGTATACATCAACATCACAAAATGGGTAGAATCATTGAAAGCGTCACTTTTTCACTGATTGGCTAAAATTGTAATCTTACATTTTGAATCATCTTTCTTAACAATCATTGGTACAGGTTTCAGTAACCAGAATCAGGAGGGTCTTCATTGGTCCAACAAATTCCTATTCACTAAATGCTAATAGAAAAAGATAAGAGTGGAAAGTCTTTTGTGTTCTGTTTGATGGGATTTATGTGAAAGTTTCCCTAAAAGATATTTTCCAGGATTATTTTAGCTATTGTCTTTATACCGCAGGGCCCCGTTGATGTGTCCTTGGGAGTCCTTGTGAGCCCTTGTGAGCCCAGCTCCAGCTGGGTCACATTCTGTATGCTCAAGGAGAGGGAATAATAACCCCAATATTATTTCCTAAATCAGCACCATGGAAATACTCTCACCGAAAAATGCTTTCAGGAAGTGGCTTTAAGGACAGAAAAAGGTTTGGAGAAACTGGTATTGTATGAGAGTGGCATTTGCAAACAGTGCAAAAAAGCAGGTGGGATGAGCCTAGGTTATATTTAGAGTGGGGCATAGCGGAAAGGCCACTAATGTTGAGGCCAGGAAAAGGCAAGTAGATCGCAAGGCCTTTCTTCCTAGTCCGTCTTAGTAAGGTTGCTCCCGTGAAACCTGTTCGGCATCACAGAAACGTGCAAGCCTCCACTGACACAGACGGTGGCTGCACTTGAGGAGCACTGGGCAGGAATCAAACCACATCTCCTGCATGGTAGTCAAGAATTCTACCACTGAATCACCACTGCCCTCAACTTACTTCTCCTTCATTCCATTTCTCAGCCACAGTCATTATAACACAAACAATTAGGAATGGAAAATATAGATAATATCTTGAATATAGGGTATTGGAGGTGATGACAAAAGCTCAAAGGATCAACTCAAAACACAACCCATGTATCTTCCTCATAAATGGCACCACATACTGTTGATGCTATCTGAAAAATAGCATTAGATCACTCCTTCTTCTCTGTTCTTAGTGCTTTACTTCATTGCTCTGAATTATCGCTTAATTTGCCACCTTAATGGCCCCAACAAGTGACTCTGCAACCAAAGGATTATTCAAAAGATTAAACAGCATGGTATATGGGATACTTTGGCTCCATGCATGACAACACTTGTTTTCATCAAGCTGCCAATTAATAATAAAGGTCAGACATCCCTATATTCTCAATTCCTCCTCCTCTTCTCACTAGGACTGATAAAAAGAACAATAATACTTTTATTAATTGCTTGTTTGCCAAGTGTTCTTCTAACTACTTTCCACAACCACCCTATAAGGCAGATAATAATTTTAAAGATAAAATGGAGGCACAGGTAAGTAACTTGCTCAAGGTCATACAGCTGGTTCATGTCAGGGCAGGATTCAAACCCAGGCAGTGTGACTTCAGGACTCCTAACCACTATGTGATAATACTGCCTCTCAGCCCAGGAGGAACTGAGGCCATGGAGACAGGTGAAGGGTGAGCTTCACTGGGACCATGAGGATCCTGGGTGTGGGAGCAGAGGTTGTGTGTACCAGGTGTAGGCATGCACTGGCACTCCTTCACCTGGGATGCCAACTTCTAGAAATGAGTTCAGCACTTGGTGTGCAGGCCTCAGGACAGTGAGGTGGGATGGATCACTTTTGTGTGGCTTTTCTGGCCATGGTGTTGTAACTCTCACCCAAGTGACTGGGTGTGGCTGTGCAAAAATAGGGTAATTGTGGTCCACCGAAGGGATTGGTCAGTTTTCCCGTCCCACTGGGCTTGAGGTGAGCCAGCCCAGAGGCTGGAGAGAGAATTCTACCACAACCAAAGAAGAACACCCAGGAGCAGACAGCCTGTCTTTTGGACCTGGGAGACCTGCACTGAGGAGCTTCTGAAACCAGGAGACTGAGAGAGAGCTATAACCTTGAAGGCGGCTAGAAGCAGTGGCAGGAGACTGTGCAGTGGGCTTCCCAGCCCATGGACCGAGAAAGCTCAGTGCCTGGGGTGCGTCTGAGGACTTATTGGCAGGGGTTAAAAGAGCTTTGTAACACTTGCTCGAGCAGGGCACAGGGTGAGGGGCAGACGGTGAGGGCCAGCAAGGTGTGCCTGAAAGCACGGCTGGTGAGAGGCTTTCCTGATGGAAGAATTGTATCCTGAGCATTTTGGAACATGAATTGTAACCTGTTATTGCCCTAATAAACTCCATAATCATAAGTATTGTTTGTGAGTCCCATGTGGTTACTGCGATAAGTTATCGAACGCAGCAGAGAAGTAGAGAGTGCCATGGGAGGGACAGTTGGTGTCAGAATTGGTAAAGTTGGCAGAGATTGGAACGTGTCTGACCTCTGCCTCATAGGAATCAGCCTTGGGCTGCAATCTTGATTCTCCTTCTCCCTTGTGAAATTGGGGGTCAGACACCACTCCCACAGCATTTTTACAACAGGACTGTTCAACATATCCTGAGACCCTCATGGATCAGTTCAGGGAATGGAAAGATCTGACTTGGTGTAATCTAGCGTATGGGCTCTCGTAACTTCCGAGGTATAAGAATCAGGATGAGCACAAAGCTGGTTCTTATGAGGTGGATGTCAGATATACCTCCACTCTCCAACTTCCTTACCATTTCTGACACCAGCCATTCCCTCCACAGTACTTTATACTTCTCTGCTGGCTTGGATAATTCATTGCAATGACCACACAGAACTCACAGACCATACTCACAGTTACGTGGTTTCTTCAGAAGTAACAGGAACAACTAGGGATCAGGATCAGGAAGCACGTAGATGAGGCTGAACGGCTAGCCTGAGCTGGATAGAACACCCCTCCCTTCAACACAGGACAGCTGCCAACCAGAACAGCTCTCTTAGCTGCTCTCAGCCGTGCAAGCAAGCAAGCAGACCCCCTTTTCTTTTTTTTTTTTGATTTGGCAACATCAATTTATTAAGTCTTTGGATTACATTATAACATGACCAACACATCTCAAAGAAAGTGACTAAAATGGTCAAGAATTACACTTGCAATTAAAATATGTCACAATAGGAAGCTTTTAAACATTTGCATTTCTTTCTCTCATCTCTCACTATATTTTTTACAAACTTCAGATTACTTTGCTAATTTTTAAGTAATAACAAGGTAGTTATTTCTCAAAGGCAGTGACTTCGCAAGCAGGCCCTTTCTGATGTGCATATGACCTCTGGCAGGCCTTTGTTCAGTCCCTTCTGGACAGGCCTCCTCTTGAGCCCCTCAGGAAAGGTCTCCTCTGAGTCCTGTCAGGACAGGCCGCGTCTCTACCACCTCAGGACAGGCTTCCTCTGGCCCTCTGGACAGTCCTCCTCTCATCCCTATCAGGACTAGTCTCCTCTTAGCCTCCAGGCCTGGCTCCCTCTCAGTGTCAGAGTTACAGCTCTCAGCAGAGCCGTGGCGTCTGATGTTGCCAAAGGTAGCCCAGCTTGTTACCACACTGCTGTTTTGCTTGGGCATCCAACTGCACAGCCTTGGCCTGTGGCTGCATCCTGTTAAAAGGGAACCCAGCTCTGTTGAGTCTTCTGATAGAAGGTGCCCAACTATGCTCCATGGGCTGACTCACCCACTGTCCGCTGTCTGCCGGTCTCATGGTTCCCACCACTCACACTGCTGCTGCTGTTTCTCTGCTGCTCAGCTCTGGGGTCCTTTTGCCATTTCTCTGCTGATGGACTCTCTGGTGGTGTAGTGGTTAAGAGCTATGGCTGCTAACCAAAAGGTCCACTGTTCGCATCTACCAGCCACTCCTTGGAAACCCTATGGGGCAGTTCTACTTTGTCCTATATGATCGCTATGAGTTGAAATTGACTAGATGGCAATGGGTTTGTTTTTTTTTTTTTTTTTTTTTTTGGGCCCCCTTCTGGGATTCTCTCTGTCTTCAGTGTTACAGCCATAGGCTCAGGAGAGGCCCTAAAGCAGAGAGGCTCCGAAAGCAGAGAACTTTTTGAGGTCCTTATTGAGAACTGCATCAACAGGGATTATTTTTGCTCCAAGGGTTCACCTGTGAGAAAACTGTCCAGACTGACCAATTGCATCCTATTTATATCCTTTTACTTTCAAGTTGATCCTGATCCCAAGCTGTAGCCTGTTGTGTCTTTAATAAACACATAACTGTGAGTATGGTCTATGAGTTTTGTGTGGCCATTGCAACTGATTATCAAACCCAGCAGAGAAGTAGGGTGTGGCCATAAATGGAACAGCTGGTGTCAGAAATGGTGAAGATGGTGGAGAGCAGAGGTTTATCTGGCCTCCACCTCATAGGAATCAGCTGTGTGTTGATCTTCATTCTTATCCCTCATGTATTTAGACAAATCCTTATGCTACAGCACAACTATTTATCCCCACATTATTTTAAATTCCTTGATAGTTTTTGTATTTATACCGACTAGATTATAAATAATTTGATATTAAAAATTTGTGACTATTTAAATTTTGAAATAAAAAATTCAGTTCCTTACTTCACATGTTCAGTAGCCATGTTTGACTAGTGCCTACCAAACTGGACAGCACAGTGAGCAAGACATTCTTGCTCTTTACATGGCTGGAACATGTATACTGAGAGAAAGCTCCATCATTTCCATCATCCCAGAAAACTATATTGGAGAACACTGTTTTACATGATTTTACATTACCAGCACACAGAAAAATAACTAATTACATATTGATTTGGAAAATGGATGAATGATCCCATGAACTAATTTAAGACTTTTGTCATTGAAGTGAATGAGCCATTGGAAGGCAGTTTACAGTATGGAATTGTCCTTCAGAAACATTTTCCTGTGATATTTGAGAAACTCAATAACTGAAAAGAGAGACAGAAAAAGAGAAAAGGAGATGGATCCTCAGAATAAGCAGAACAAAATGCAAAGCAAAAACCTTACTCTCTACGAATGGAAGTTGTTGTTGTTGTCAGTTGTCGTAGAGTTAATTCTGACTCATGGTGACTCCACGTATACAGAGTAGAAATGCTCTGTAGGGTTTTCAAGGCTGTGACCTTTCAGAAGCAGATCACCAGGCCTGCCTTTGAGGCACCTCTGGGTATGTTTGAACCACCAATCTTTCTGTTAGTATTCCAGTGATTAAACATTTCTGCCACCCAGGGACTCCAAGAATGGAACATTGTATAGGAGATGGGAGAGGGGTGAAATCCTTTTGGGTTTCCTTGAATGTGAACCCTTATGTCAACCTTGATATTAGCACTATTTCAAAGATCCCAGGTTCTCTGTGACCTGCTGAATTGAGACATGTGATTTCTCTGATCTTCATCATTCCTTCTCACTTTGCTGTGAATGGGGCTCTTGGATAGTCTTCTCCAATCCAGAGTTCATTTCCTTAATCCCATATGTTGTTGTTAAGTGCCATCTAGTCAGTTCTGACTCATAGAGACCCTATGTACAACAAAACAAAATACTGTCCAGTCCTACACCATCCTCATAATTGTTATGCTTGAGCCCATTGTTGCAACCACTGTGTCCATCCACCTCCTTGAAGGTCTTCCTCTTTTTCGCTTGACCCTCTACTTCACCAAGCATGATGTCCTTCACCAGCTACTGGTTCCTCCTGATAACATGTCCAAAATATGCTTCTAAGGAGCATTTTGACTGTACTTCTTCCAAGACAGATTTGTTCGTTCTTCTGGCAGTCTATGCTATATTCAATATTCTTCGCCAACACCATAATTCAAAGGAATCAATTCTTCTTCAGCCTTCAGTATGGATTGCACCTCAACATAAAGAAAACAAAAATCCTCACAACTGGACCAATAAGCAACATCCTGATAAACAGATAAAATACTGAAATTGTCAAGGATTTCATTTTTCTTGAATCCATGGTCAACGCCAATGGAAGCAGCAGTCAAAAAATCAAATGACATATTGCATTGGGCAAAAGACCTTTTTAATGTGTTCAGAAGCAAAGATGTCACTTTGAGGACTAACGTTTGCCTGACCTATGCATGCGAAAGCTGGACAATGAATGAGGAAGACCAAATCCCATACAGTAAGTGTAAAAATGGCATGATGGTGTCAGAGGACCTCTAACTTCACAAGGGGGTAAAAGAATCATTATTGTTATCAGCATCAACAGCCCAAGGCTGATTCCTGTGAGAAGAAGGTCAGACATACCTCCTCTCTCCAACCTTTTTACCAATTCCCATACCTGCCGTCCCTCCCTCAGCACTCTCTGCTTCTCTGCTGTGTTCAATAATTCATTGCAATGGCCACAGAGAACTCGCAGACAATATTCATGATTATGGAGTTTATTAGGGTACTAACAGGGTACAATTCAGGATCAGGCACGACTCAGGATACGGTTCATTGATCAGGACAGCTCAGCTCAGCCCACAGGCAGGCCCCTCTTTGGCCCACGGCCTTTGGTCCCTTCCCAGCCTCTGCCCTGCTCCAGCAAGTGTTATAAAGCTCTTTAGCTTCAACAATAAGTGTTTGGGGGCACCCCACTCCACCAGTAAGCCTCGACCCAAAGGTGCTCAGCTCTATCACTCCATGGGTCAGCAAGCCTAGCAAAGCCAACAAGAGTCCAGAGGCAATCTTACTCTCAGCAAGCTTTCTACCAGAAGGCACTCAGCACTCCTGCTGTGAAGGCTGGGAAGCCCAACGTCCATCTTCTGCTGGTCTCCTGGTTCTGTTGCTGCTGATTCTGTGGTGCACTTGCTGCCACTTCTCCCCATCTTGCGCCATCTCCCATGTTACAACTCTATGCCTCCTGGGTATAGGAGGTTCTCCATGCAAGGACCCAGGGCCCAAAGGACACACTCTACTCCTATCTCTTCTTCCTTGGTGGTAGTGAGACCCTCTGTCTGCCTCTGGGATGGCTCATTTTAAGCCTAGCTGGATGGCAAAACTGACCAATCCACTCATTATACAATATTTGCATGGTTCCACCTCCATAAGGGTGCCATGCACCTTATTTGCATTATTAACAAACTGTCCAATCCCTTGGTGGGTCAAAAGCAATTCATTTGCATAGTCCTACCCAGTCATTTGGTGGTAGTTACAAGATTATGGCGAGAAAGGCCATATAATAGCAATCTGCAGTCCACCCCTGGCTTTTCTAGCCACTGGCCCTTTCATACTTGGAGGATAGCGTCCCCCTCTCAATCATTTTACCAGCTGAAAACAGTCATTAGCAATTAGTCCTTCTGTAGGGCAGAGAGTCCTAAGGGTGAAGTTACTCAGGAGCAGCCATTCTGGTCTGTTGCGGGTATCCATCTGATCTGTTCAGATTCTTCCAAAGTTGTCTCAGCTTCACCCTTTCTGGTGTCTGATAAAATTTAACTGAGAGAAGATTATTCCCTTCTCTGGGCCTCATGAGGTATCAGCATAGCAAAACCTTTAGGGGACTTCAGGTTCGACTACTGTACTCTAGTTCAGCAGTGCACCCCCCTTAGTCCAATCTTCAGTTACTGCTTCTACAATCACCATTTTCACCATCCCAAGTAAGCCTGTTAACAAGCAATGCTCACAACTGAATCATATAATCCTATCAGTATCTTTCCCTACCCTCTTCCCAAGACCTTTCAAGAAAAGAGGATCTATTCAGTGGGGATTCTCTCTTGTCCTCCTTATTTTGAGTGTAAGCTCACCCACTAAAGCGTGCAAGACAACCACTTCATGTCTTTTTCTCCCTCATTTTACATAGCCAATGTCTAAATTGCCTTTCCTTTCAAAACCAGTACTCTGAGGAGACAAGCAAGTTCCTTGCTCTAAAGTATCTTCTGTTCTGGATGGAACTTTGAGCATCTACATCCATAAGCAAAGTCCAGCCCAGGAAAGCCATCAAATTACAGCAATTTACACCAGTTCACGTTATCAGATCTCCCTCTCTTCACGTGGTCATGATCTGGTCAGCTTATCCCTAACTCCCGTGGGATAGGACAATGGGTACCAGCCATGGGCTCGAGAGTCCACACACCTCCTGGCACTTCAGACCAGCCAGCCCCTTCTCTCTCTCTCTCATCCCTAGCCCTCATGTGCTACGTCAAAGGGCACAACTTGTAGGCTCAGAAGAGGCCCTAGGGCTGAGTCTTGGACAGCAGAGAAGTATCTGAGGTCATCACTGAGAAGTGCATAAACAGGGAGCATTTTGGCTGCTCTCCTGAAAGCAGCTCTCTACTGTTGCACCTCTCTGCCATCAGGCTACTTGCGACTGGCCACTCCACCACTAAATAAACCAGCACAGAGCCATTGTAGCAGGCCGTTCAGCTCTCTTAGGTCCTCTCTGGCAACAGGCCTCTCCATTGGCCTGTTTGTCATTGGACTCTCTGCTGCTAAGTGGCCCAGCTCACAGCCATTGTAGCAGCTTGCTGAGATCTTAGCTGCTGTCTACATTGGGCCTCTCAGCCATCATGCCTCTCCCCTATCAGTCTTTCTGCCATCAGCCTCTCTGCTGCTAACTTGCCCAGCTCATAGCCAGTGTAGCAACATGATCAGCACTCCCAGATGCTCTCTGTTGTCAGGCTTCTCTTCACTGTTGGCCTTTCTGCCACTGGCTGCTCTACTAAGTGGACAAGCTCACAGTCAGTGTAGCAACTTTGGGACCACACAGCTCTCACATGGCTCTTTTTCTCTGCCATCCCAGCTCTTAGCTAGTATATCTTCTGGCATCCAGAAGGCTTCCCCACAAACCTCTCCATTTTAGCTATATGTATATATCCTGATTCTCATCAGTTGCAAGGCAGGGCCTCCTTCACAATACCAGAGTTCAAACAATCCTCAATTACCCATGAGATGTCAATAAATGCAGGTCTTGTTATTACCAGGCAAGACTAAACAAAACCATCCAACTATCAACTTGTTTACAGCTTACCCAGAAAATGTCAATTGACCAGGGAAATATCCTGGGCATAAGTAAGAATCCTTTTGCGGTAGAAAACAACATGGGAATCCACTTCCCCCTCCCACTTTGCTTCTCAAAAAAACTAGGGCAAAGGTAAGACCTCCTCAGTGCTTAGGGGAAAAAAATCTCTCAAGCTGTTTTTCAAAAAATGTAAGGCCAACTGAACTGACTTCAACACAATAGGAAAACAAAAAAAACTCAAGGAATCTATAACCTCCTTGAGGAGATAAGACATGGGCACTGAAAAAAAATTTTCTTTTAAAAGACCAGACTTACTGGCCTGGAAGAGACTAGAGAAACCCTCAGAGTATGGCCCCCAGACACCCTTTTAGCTCAGTGGTGAAGTCACTTCTGAGGTTTACCATTCAGCCGGGGATTGGACAGCCCCATAAAACAAAATGGGACTAATGAGGCACAGCAGTCCAGGGACAAGGACTAGAAGACAAAAGGGGGCAGGAAAATTGGTGATAGGGAACCTAAGGTTAAGGACAGTGTTGACATATAGTGGGATTGTTAACCACTGTCATAGGGCAGTGAGAATAGCAGCACAATTGGAAGAACATAATTGATGTTACTGAACTGTGCATGTAGAAATTTTTGAAATGGTGTATCTTTGGCTATGTATATTCCCCCCCCCCAAAAAAAAAAAAGTCGAGAAGGGAGAGGGTTGACATGTCGTGGGGTTGTTAACCAAGATCATAAAACAGTATGTGTACTGACTGTTTAATGAAAAACTATTTGTTCTGTAAACCTTCACCTTAAGTATAATAAAAAAATAAATAATTATTTTTCCTACGATGGTTACGTACTATTAAAAGTAGTCCTTACCCCAAGAATCTGCGGGTAGTGCCAATGGTTAACACAACTGGCTGCTAACCGAAAAGACTGCAGGTTCCAGTCCACCCAGGAGTATCTTGAAAGAAGGTGATCTACTTCCGAAAATCTTAGGGAGCAGAGTTCTACTCTCACATACAGGGGGTCGCCATTAGTGGGAATCAACTCAATGGCAACCAGATTTGACAGGAAATTGTCGTAAGAAATTTTTAGGATTTTCTAACTCCTAAAAATTCTAACTAAACCCCTTGCACCAATTATTCCATGTCTCTTTTACCTAGTGTAGATACGGCATCATCCTTCAACTAGATTAGCTGGAGTGTCAAGATTCCACTTAAATATAATCCAAATAACTCAGTGCTCTCTTTTTTATTCCCCACTGTATCCTTAGTTCTGGAAACGTGGCCAGGCACAAAGGCAGTATGTGACAAATATTTGTTACATTAATGAATAAACTCAGTGTAACGTTATTGTTTTTTAGGTCCTTCTGCATGATAGATAAGTTGTAAAATTGAGGGTAGACATTCTGGTTTTCGATTGTTCCTTCACACTGATGTGGGGAAACTGAACTCATTTATACGTGCTCCAAATTCCACCAATCCAATATTACCCTTTTGCAACCAACCACCTCTCATGGTTTTTGTCATTTATAGCAACATTCAAGACACTGATTATCTTTTCTGTTTTTGAAATTTACACTTTTATTTCTTCCACTGAGATTAACTCACACTTTCATTCATTTTATTGGCACAACAACTGAAGCGTATGTGTTTGTGTTAACATCATATTATGTCATGATATCCAAGTACATAATTTATGTAGGATGAGTGTATCAGGTATTCCCAGTCTCTGCATTCATATGATTTCCCTCAGGATACACTTTGTAGCTGTACAATGAGATATAAATTTTTGCTCAACCCTCTTCTCCAGTGTTTCTCACTTTATTGTACTTGTTTTATGTGACATAAAGGATGAGGTAATTGATCACTGAAGGCTCTTCCACATTTGCTGTATTCATAAGGTTTCTCTCCTGTATAAACTCTGTTATCTCCTGTGGGTTCACATCTGGCAAAAGGCTGTCCCTCAAGGACTATGTTCTTATATGTTAGACACTCAGAGGTGTTTACTGATGTCTGACCTGCCACAGAAGGCATCACTGTAGTCACTGTATTAACAGGGCTTTTCTCCTTCTGGAGATCAGTGGTATGTGACTTGATGTGACTCGCTGTGGAAGGGTCTTCCACATTCACTGAATCTACACATTTCTCTCTAGTGTGTATTCTTTTATGTGATAAAAGGCAAGACATGGAGGCAAAAGTTTTCAAACACTCATTGCAGCCATATGGAGTCTCTCCTGTATGAAATCTTTTATGTTCAATGAGCTTTTCCTTCTTGTCAAAGCTTTTCTCACATTCACTGCATTTAAAGGGTTTCTCGCCTTTGTGAATTTTCTGATGTTTAATAAGATTTGACTTCTGAGAATATGATTTTCCATATTCATTGTATATAAAGGAACTCATTCCTGGGTGACATTTCTGATGTTCTGTGCGGCACAGCTTTTGATTGAAGGCTTTACCACATTCACTGCATACATACAGTTTCTCACCAGCATGAATTCTCTGATGATGAGTGAGATGTCTTCTATAGATGAAGCCTTTTCCACATGTATTGCAAATATAGAGTTTCTCTCCAGTATGACCTACCTGATGAACAGTGAGATCTCTTTTACAGATGAAGCCTTTTCCACATTCACTGCATGTATAAGGTGTCTCTCCAGTATGAATTCTCTGATGAACAGTGAGATCTCCCTTCTGGATGAAACCTTTTCCACAAGAACTGCATATGAAGGGTTTCTCTCCAGTGTGAATTTGCTGATGAATTATGAAATTTCCCTTCTGGTTAAAGCCTTTCCCACATTCACTGCACATAAAGGGTTTCTCTCCAGTATGAATTCGCTGATGAATAGTGAAATGTGTCTTCTGCACAAAGCCTTTTCCACACTCATGGCATGTATATGGTTTCTCTGCCATATGAGTTTTCTGATGTTTATTGAGGTGTGATTTATGGAGATAGTCTTTATCACATTCCATGCATTTGTACGGTTTTTGTCCTTAATGAGTTGTGTGATAATGTTCACTGAGCTTGAACTTTTTAAAGAAGGCTTCCTCACATAGATTGCATCTATAAGGTTCCTCTCCTGTATGAATGACCTGATGCTCAGTGAGCAATGACTTCCTCATGAAGGCTTTCCCACATTCACTGCATACATGAGCTTTCTGTATTTTATAAGTTTTCCAACACTTAATGATTTGGAAGTCAGTGCTGTTGGATTTTTGACTCTCAGGAAATTGCATTTCAGTACAAAATTGCTTCTGGTCAGCATGGAGAAAGGTTTTCTCATCTCCTTTAGGCTCAGAAAACTCTTTATTTCATCACTTCTGCTGTGGTTGACTGCTGGTGAAGTTATATTTGACTTCACAGCTTTCTCATGCAAGTCAAACATAGCATGATTTTCCCTTAAAGGAAAATGATTTTTGTGCCGACAAACAATATTTTTCAGTGCATTATGTTCACTGCATTGTTCCATGCTGTCCAACCTGCTTTCATTTTGCTGGTGCCCAAGCAGATGATCATCAACTTTCTGGACTTCTAGGAAAGAAGAGAACAATGAATCCTGCCGTCGTCTTGATTCAGAATGAAGCCATTTTAAAAAAATGCATTGCTGTAAGGTTGATCTTTATTGACAACTCTCTCGTATGAGTTTAAATAATATACCATGCTTAATGTTCCTTGCACACTGATAGAAATACAATAATATAAAGAACCCAAACAGAAAAACAATTAGTATAGAAACAAGCTTAGATAATACATAATAAATGAATACACATGTGGCTGCTTCTTAAATAAGTCCTTGTAAAATACATAGATAATATAAAATATAAGCAAGTCACTGTGACCCACAGACCACAGACGTTGTAAGGCAGCCTCCTGATCTCAACCGGTGAAGGACAGGTTCATTCACTCAACAAATCCTTACTCAAAGACAACTATCCACCAGGCATAGTTGAATATGTAGAAAATGCAGAATGTTACATATGCTGGAAAATACTTTTCACAGCTACATAGTAAAGATTTGGGGATTCACAAACGTATTCCTTATGTTTATGGAGCCTACATCTAGTTTTATAAAGAACTGAAAAAAGGCAGAGAAAGCCATGAAGAACGTAGTTGCAGACTGTGAAAAGTTTTTATGAGAGGCTAGCAAGGGGTGGCAGAAATGAGGATACATTTTGAAGGAAGAGAAGGTTCACTAATGAATTCATTGTTGCCGGGGGTAGTAAAGAGAGTGAGGAATAAAGTGTAGCTACTAAGTATTTCACTTGAGCCACGGAGTAGCAGTGTCTTTTCATGAGATGAGGAATACCATTAATGTATGGAATACTCAAGAGAATATTCTCAAGCACATTAACTTCAAAATGATTATTACATCTCCAAGTACAGAAATGAAGAAATCTGAAAGACGAACAAACCTTGACTAGAAGTAACAATTTGGAAAACTTTTGTATTTAACTATAATTTAAGGACAGAGAACAGAATAAGATCATGTTCAGAGAACATGTACAGTAAAGGAAGATGAACATCTAGGTTTCAATCATTCTAACATTTAGAGCTTTGGAACTGGAAAACTGGTCTGAGGACTGAAGTGAGTACAGATGTAATATTTACAATGAACTAAGAGAAGGATTACAATCAGTGTAGAATCAGGAACTAAATTTGGCTTTTGTCTTTGGTCCATTAAAAGATTAAAAATAAATAAATAAACCTATTGCCTTTGAGTCCATTACAACTCAGAGTAACTGTATAGGACAGAGTAGAACTGCCCCATAGGATTTTCAAGGCTGTGATTCTTATTGAAGCACACTGCCACATCTTTATCTTGCAGAGCTGCTGGTGGGTTAAAACCACCAACCTTTCAGTTAGCAGCAGGGCGCTTAACCACGATATTACCAGGGCTCCTCCCTTGAAAGACGGCCCTTGGAATTTTCCAGCAATCAAGGTGCCTTTGTTTTTTATAACAGGCAAAATCTTCAAATGTGTTGAAATGATTCAACTACAAAGGTATACCTGTTAACTAGCCTGAAGAGTCAAGGGCATCTGATGCAATCAATCATGCATATTCACTTTTTCAATTGATGATGCATATGCAATGAGGCCCAAATCATGAGTATGAAATTAAGCCAGCAAAAGGACATGAAAAAGGAAGTTCAAGGCTTCCTGGACTGCTGAGAACATTCATGCATGAGATAAGGTGGACATCCCTGGATACAATGGAAGTGTCAAGCTGTGACCTCTCCCAGACCACGCCTGAGGTGTCTCTTCGTTTGTATCCACTCTGGTTGTAATAAATGGCTAATTGGAAGCATGAGGAGCCCTGACAGTGCAGCAGTTAAGCTCTCAGCTGCTAACAGAAAGGTCGGTTGTTCGAACCCACTAGCCACTATGCAGAAAAGTGATGTAGCAGTTTGCTTCTCTAAAGATTTACAGCCTTGGAAACCCTATGGGGAAATTCTACTCTGTCCTATAGGATTGCTGTGGGTCAGAATCAACTCAATGGCAAACGGATTGGTTTGGTTTGGAACTGTAAGTACAGGTAATGTCCGTGAATTCTATGAGGCTTTCTACAGAATTAACTAATACAAATGGACAATAAGCCTGCAAGGCTGGTGTTTGCCTTTTAGGCAGTCAGAGGACAGAGTCATTCTAACTTGTACACTCTAACAGAGCTCAGGGTGGTTAACTCTGAGAAGGGCTGTACAGGCTGTTGATCAGAAGGACTGCATCCTCCTAATTTGTGTATTTTAAATTGTCTCAGAATTGCCAGGCACAGAAGACCTGTTCCCACGCAGCCAGGAAAAGAGAGGACTTGGCCTCGGGAATCCATGGATGAGATGACCTGGCCCTGGGCAGTCAGTGGCGAGAGGATTTGATTCTGGGTCGCTAGGGAGAAGAATGTGCCATGTGGGTGGCTTACAACAATAATGCAGACGTGGTAAGGTGGCAATTGGCTTCATGCTGATCCATACCACATAGTTGCCAATAAAGGCAGGGTTTTTCTTACTTGCCCCCTGTTTAGTGCAGTTAGGACAATCAGTAAATATACAAAGGAATTCAATTAAAGTAGTGCGGTGTAATAGGCTCCTTTAGGTAGTTCGCTCTTACACATGGCCTTTCTGGCCCTGGGTTTATAATTCTGCCAAAAATGATTGGCTGGAACCACAATCTTACAGGGGATTGGTTAGTCTACTATGCAAATAAGGTATGTAAAACCACCCAACAGGAATGAATGACTTATTTATAAAAGCAGCGAGTTGACAGCCGGTTTCAGAGAGAGGCAGGTAGAGACAGACAGACAGAGGAAGGTACCTCCTAAAAGAGCTGTAACATATATCAAGAAGCTGTACCACTGAAGACAGTGAGATAGCATGAGACATCTGCAGTGGATTTGTAATAGAGAGTTGAGCATGTAAGGGCAGGAGGCTTGCTGGCAGAGTCGGGGGACTCCAGGCACTTGTCGGCAGAGCCAAAAGAGCTGTAACACTTGCTCAGCAGGGCAGAGTCCCAGAGAGGCCCGACAGTAGACATGGCTAAGAGAAGGGCTACCTGCCTGCAGGCACTGTGAAAGAAGGAGTTGAGAGCTGTCTTGGTTGGAAGGTGTCCTGGTTGGAAGCTGTCCTGGTTGAAGAACTCTATGGTGTCTCCTGAGTTGTATATTGTTACTTCCAAGGTGATTCTAATCCCATGTTTGGAGATTGTTAATTCACCAATAAACCACATAATTATGAGTGCCGTGCAGTGAATTACTTAATATGGCCCTACAATCTGTAGTCTTTGTGACACTTGGGACTGCAACGGCAATGGAGGTGGCGTCTACAATGAGACGAGAAGGTAGAGATAAGCAATCATGGATGGTGGCAGCTGAGTGTAAAGGCCAAACCCTGGCCAGGACAAGTAACACTCTGAAGGATAGGGCACTATCAGCAAGGGGCTGCCCGAAGCGGAGGGTGTGCCACTCAGGGAGTACTGCAACAAGAGGTGTCCTGAAGCCAGCCTAGACTTGTGGCCAGCCTAGAGTAGCTAGACTGACCCAAGAACAGGGACCATCTGAGAGCTATCCTGGAGCAGGCCAGGAGGACCTGGAAGCCAGCTGAGAAGACAGTTGATAGGGGCCCCCACTGAGTGACATCACAGAATAGTTCCTGGTTGAAAGTTTTCCTGGTTGATGAGAGTGAACATCTGTTTCAGGGAGAGTAAGCGAATACCCTTGAGATGTTGAGGTACTCTGCAGGAAACACTTGCAAACCTCTTCCCATGCATTTCTTTGTTTATATACATATTTGTTATATTAAAAACTGTTATTGCAGATATGGTGTTTCTGTGATTTCTCTGTGACCGCTGGAATGGATTAGCAAACCCATTAGAAAAAGAGAGTGTTGAAGAAGAATGGCTTGTGTCAGAAATAATGTACAAGTGGGGAATTTGGGATATATTTGATCTCAGCCTCATAGGAACCAGCTTTGGCTGATTTTTATAGTCAGAGTTATCATTTCAGTAGACATGAGTTATGATTTGGTTTATGATACAACTCAAAATGTAGGATGTTAATGTTTTTTTCTAGATAAAAAATCATCAGGAAGAGCAGAGACCTTTAAAGACGACAGCCTGCAGGCAGGAAATATTAAAGGTTATTACAGGATGACTAGGATTTCAGATTTACAGTACTAAAGGATAAACTAAACTGATAGGAGTTTTCTTGCTAGGAAGAGGATCCTCGTTCCTTGCAGATATTGGGAACTCATAGGGAAGTTTTGTGAAGATGAGTAAAATATATACAAAAAAGTCTGTTAGACACTTTCAAAAAAAGAAAAAAAAAAAATAAACCCGTTGCTGTCGAGTCAATTCCTACTCAGAGTGACCCTATAGGACAGGGAAGAACTGTCCCATAGAGTTTCCAAGGAGCACCTAGTGGATTCAAACTGCTGACCTTCTGGTTAGCAGATAAACTCTTAACCACTACATCACCAGGGTTTCTAAACACTTTCAAGGGAGATGTAAATTTGACAGACTCCTCTAAGAAACAGAAGATTAACTCATTAGAATGAAGGAAACATTAAAGGGTTACGAGAACAAATGAGAAAATGGAAATCAGAACTTTTGGAGAACTCAGTATGGGAGAAGACAGAGCAAAGGAAGCAGATAGAAGCATAATGAGAGATCAGTTTAGTGTGGGGAAAAACATCCAAGGTGGTGTTGGATGCAAGTATGGGAAATTCATATTACTCAATGGCAGAGGAGGATGCCATACTCTGAGGCATCTATTCAAAGTTCTCTCTTAGGAGAGAAGCCTGGAAGGTGGAATTTCATAATAAGGGAGGTAGAAGGATATGAAGAAGGGAAAGATTTGAGAATCCTAAGAAAAATAAAATTATGGAGCCAAAATTAATAAAATGTTAATCAAATAAACAGGGATCTGATCTCAGAAGAGGTAGAGGAGTGTATTTCTCTAAATGCCTAGGAAAAAACAAAAGAGGTATCAACATGGGGAGAGATACATGTGGAGGCACTTTTATGTAGCCCCAGACACCCATCACAGATGTGATGCCTTCTCTCACTAGAACGTGACTTCCAAAGCCTTCCTCCCTTACAGCTTTTCACTTGCCTACCTGAAAAGATTCCATGATGGCTTTCCTCTGATACAGTCCATGGTTGTTTTCCTTGTTCCAACCTGGAGAGCGCAACTGGTTTGCTAACTTGATACCCTGTTCATGGGAAATCACAGAATCTTAGATTCACCAAATTGGCCTTGGATTTGTGAAGACTGCAGCATCTTGTATTAAAAAAAACAATTTTGAAATGTACAAATTAATGGTTTTTCTGTAAGGAGTAGGGAGAATATACTTATTTAACTAGAGATAGAGAGTGGACTGAGCATCCACCACTTTAGAGCACCACAGACAGTCCAAAGAGTTCAACAGCTGAAAAAGGAAAGGCCAATGACGGGGCCAATGACAGGAGATTTGTCCTCACCAATGGACACCAGGTTGCGATAGTTCTCCAACATCACGTCCCAGTATAGTTTCTTCTGAGCAGGGTCCAAGAGCCACCACTCCTCCAAGGTGAACTCCATAGCCACATCGTTGAATGTCAGTGATTCCTGTATTAAGAGGATCCTCTTTAATGAAGTAATTTCCATTTGATGGTTTGAATGAAATGTGAGGGAAATTGTTCTGCTCATGTCCTCTATATAGGCTGCTGCATCTACATACCTAGGGTTTTTTTGTTTTAATATCTTATAGAAAAAAGCAAAATCCTCACAAAATATCCTGAATATGTACATTCAATAATGTATTGACTCATAAAATTAGAATTTTCTATAATTTGTAGCAGTGAAATAGTCTTCCGAAACTAGAAAAATCTCATATTTAAACATATATATGTATACATACATATACAGGTGTCCCCCACTTTTAGAAAGTTCACTTTACTCCACTTCACTTTTACGAAAGACCTACATTAGTACCTGTTTTCGCTTCCCAAAAGAAATCCAAAGAGGATTTTCCCCTTTACAAAAAAAGAGAAAAAGTAGAAATAGCATTCAGCATTTGTTTTCAAATGATTTGTTAAAGAAGGCAGAATGCACTTGGAGCAGTGAGAGTGGCATTGTCAAGCTCCTTCCCCAGGAACCACACTCAACAACTCAGCATCAAGTCGCCATAGCTTTGAGCTGTGTCTAGGAGCATCTGTGCTTTATCTCCATTTATTTTGTGCATCCCTTAGCAAGATGTGTCCTGAGATTATTTTTTGGGTTCGACAATGCTCAAAAAATTTTCCCATATAAATTAATGGTAATTGCCTCTTCGCTTTACGCCATTCTGGCTTACGAAAACTTTCATAGGAATGCTCTACTTTCAGATAGTGGTGGAAATCTGTATTATACACACACACACACACACATACATATATACACACACATACATACACACACACACACAAGCATACCTTGGCGATACTGGGGGTTCAATTCCAGACCACCAGAATAAAGCAAATACAGCAATAAACCAAGTTGCAAGAATTGTTCGGTTTCCCAGTGCATATAAAAGTTATGCTTACGTTATACTGTAGCTATTAAGTGTGTAATAGCGTTACGTCTAAAAAATCAATTTACATACCTTAATTAAAAATACTTTATTGCTAAAAAGTTCTAATCATCATCTGGGCCTTCAGCAAGTCGTAATCATTTTGCTGGTGGAGTGTCCTGCCTCGACGCTGATGGCTGCTGACTGATCAGGGTGGTGGTTGCTGAAGTTTGGGCTGACTGTGGCAATTTCTTAAAACAAGACAACAGTGAAGTTTGCAGCATCAAGGGGCCAAAGAAAGGTGTGCCTGTGGGACAGCTGTGAAGAGGCTGTCTTGATGGAAGAACTGTATCCTGAGTGGGCCTGAACATGAATTGCTGTTCCCTGTTATTTCCATAATAAACCCCATAATCACGAGTACTGTTTGTAAGCTCTGTGTGGCCATGGCAATGAATTATCAAACTCAGCAGAGGAGTGCCATGGGAAGCATGGTTGGTGTCAGAATTGGTAAAGATGGCAGAGAGAGAAGGTGTGTCTGACCTCTGCCTCATAGGAATCAGCCTCGGGCTGTTGATCTTGGTCCACCTTCACCCTTCTGAAGTTAGAGGAGATCAGATGCCACCCCCATACCATTTTTACAGTTGGTGCCAGAAGCGGGATTTGTTGCAATGGCTCCAAACTCATGGAAGCATGGGACTTCGTAAAAGAAAGAACCAAGGGACTTGGGAAGTGAAATTTTTTATTCTTAGATGGTTAGTTTGGTTGTTGTTACCTGTAATGGCTGAAGGGGAAGTTATGCTGCAGCTGAGGGGACAAAAACCACTTCTTTTATGGCCTGGGAGCTCTGGTGGCACAGTGGTTATGTGTTCAGCTGCTAATCAAAAGGCTGGCAGTTCAAATTCGCCAGTCGCTCCTTGGAAACCCTATGGGGCAGTTCTACTCGGTCCTATAGGGCCCCTATGAGTTGGAACTGACAAGACGGCAATGGGTTGGGTATGGCTTGGGGTAAAAGTCAGACCAGATAAACAAGATGATTGACAGGGGTCCAGGGTCTGCTGGTTCCACCCAGCCAGAAGCCCAAGCCTGTATGCATACAAATGGGAAGACTGTCAAGGGGTGGAGAAGAGAAGCAGCAACTGAAATGTTTCAAAATGGGTTATGTGTTTCTTTGAATGTACTCTGGATACTGACTGTTTCTCCTACCTAGTATTGTAAAGCAGATGTAAATGTATGATAGAAATGAATATTCAGTATTACAGATTACAGACAGCATGTAACTCTGCCTTCAGGCAATACTTGATTGGATATGCTAAAAGGGAAACTATGATTTGCCTGAGGAAAAAGAGGCTTTTTGTTTCAAGCCCTGTGTATAGAGTAGGGGCTTAGGGTAAAAACCCAGAATTTACATTTGAAAAGACATGCAGAACCACTCAGAACTGCTGAGATTATTCCCACTTGAAGGAAGGACCTGCAGGGAAAAAAAAAAAAAGAAGACTGTTTAGCTTTTTCAATTTCCAGTAGGCAACTGGTTAGCCTTGGGTCACTGAGGCAGGAAGAGTCAGTGCTCATCAGAAGCAACCCCCGTCCAGGAGCGGAAGTTAAAGGAAGCTGGGGAGCAGACAGTTTGCTATGCTTGCTCACAGTAACCAGCTGTGTCTACTCAATTAGTGGAAGTGGGGGAGGGGGAAGTGCAGCAATGAAGAGACAGGCTGAGTATGGACATGTTCCATTGGCACCCGTTGACGCAGCCCACAGGGGCTAGTCATGAAAGAGAGAGAGAGGGAGAGTTCACTGCTCAGAAGTAAAAGGTGTTGTGGACTCCTGAGTTCACAGATGGAACCTGTTGACCTAGTCCAAGTGGGACTGGGATCAGAAAGAGAGAGAAGGGGCTTGCTGGTCTGAAGTGCCAGGAGGTGTGTGTGAACTCTCAAGCCTAAGGCTGCTACCCAGTGTGACGTAGCTTGGATGGCTAGGGATGAGCTGACCAGAACCCAACCGAACGAAGACAAAGATCGTTTGACACTGTGAGCTGGTGTACATTGCTGCAATTTGATGGCTTGCTCTGGACTGGACTTTGCTTATGGATGCAGATGCTCAAAGTTTCAACCGGAACAGAAAATTTTTCAAGACCAAGGAACATGCTTGTCTCCTTAGAGTACTGGTTTGATACGGAAGAACAAATTAAGAATTGGCTGTCTTCAAGGTCAGTGGGCATAACAAAGTTTATTAAGAAAATGATCTGCATCCTACTTTGGTGAGTGGCACCTGGGGTCTTAAAAGCTGGCGAGCGGCCATCTAAGATGCATCAATTGGTTCCAACCCACCTGGAGTAAAGGAGAATGAAGAACACCAAAGACACAAGGAAAGTATTAGCCCAAGAGACAGAAAGGGCCACATAAACCAGAGACTGCATCAGCCTGAGGTCAGAAGAACTAGATGATACCCAGCTACCACCAATCACGACCCTGACAGGGAACACAATAGAGAGTCCCTGATGGAGTAGGAGAAAAGTGGGGTGCAAAACTCAAATTCTAGTAAAAAGACCGGACTTAATGGTCTGACTGAGACTGGAGGAACCCCAGAAAGCATGGCCCCCAGACTCTCTGCCAAGCCAGAACTAAAACCATTCCCAAGGCCAACTCTTCAGACAAAGATTAGACTGGACTATAAGACATAAAATGATACTCGTGAAGAGTGTGCTTCTTAGCTCAAATAGATACATGAGACTAAATGGGTAGCTCCTGTCTGGAGGTGAGATGAGAAGGCAGAGAGGGTCAGGAGCTGGTTGAATGGATACAGGGGTGGAAAGGAACAGTGTGCTGTCACAGTATAGGCAGAGCAACTAGGGTCATATAACAATGTATGTATAAAATTTTTGTATGAGAGACTAACTTGAATTGTAAACTTTCACCTAAAGTACAAAAAAAAAGTTTGGTACAATTCACCTTTTGAGGGGGGAATTGGCTGTCTAAAATGGGCGGAGATAAAGGGATGAAGTGGGTGGCTTACATGCTTTCGTGGGCATGCCTACACTCAAAATGCGGGGGCCAAGGGAGGATCCCCACTGAATAGATTCCTCTTTTCCTGATGGGACGGGGGAAGACAGAATGGGAGACTATGCTGACAGGACTGTATGATTCATTTGTGAGTGTTCATTGTTAACGGTTAACTGTGATTGTACAAACTGTAATTGTTAAAGCTTAAATATGAAAGTGTGGACTAAGGGGGTGGCCAATGCTGGACTGTGATGCTGATACCTTGTGAGGCTCAGACCAAGGGAATAATCTTCTATCAGTTAAACTTTATTGGACACCAGAAAGGGTGAAGCTGAGATGGCTTTTGAAGAACATGAGCAGATTGGATGAATACCTGTAGCAGACTTAAATAGCTGGTACCTGAGTAACCTCATCCTGAGGACTCTTTTGCTCTGTTGAAGGACTAATTGTTAATGACTGTTTTGGACTGCTAAATGATCAAGAGGGGAAAGTTAATCCTTCAAGTATGAAAGGGTCTGTGACTAGAAAAGCCACTGCAAGATCATGTTTATGGAGCCTTTCTCACCATGGTCTTGTAACTCCCACCCAAGTGATTAGGTGGAACTGTGCAAATAAGGTAATTGAGGCCCACCAAAGGGACTGTTCAGTTTTGCCATCCTGCTAGGCTTAAAAGACAGCCAATTCCTGAGCAGGAGTAGGATTTCACCACCACCAAGGAAGAATAGCCAGGACTTTTGGACCCGGGATCCCTGCACTGACGAGCTCCTGGAACCAGGAGACTGAGAGAAAGAGAGAGAGAGAGCTGCAACACTGAAGATGGTGAGAATCAGTGGCAGAGAAATGGTGGCAGGAGACCAGCAGGAGAGACTGACAGGAGATGGCGCAGGAGGCTTCCCAGCCCACAGTGTAAGAATGCTGAGTGTCTTTGGGCCGAGGCTTACTGGTGTAGTGTGGAGCCTCTGGGCACTTATTGGCAGAGCTAAAAGAGCTTTGTAACACTTGACTGAGCAGGGCAGAGGCCAAGGGGCCAGAGAGAGGTGTGCCTGCAACAGGTCTGGGAATAAGCTGTCCTGATGGAAGAACTGTATCCTGAGCATTCCTGAACCTGAACTGTAACTGTTACTTCCCTAACAAACTCCACAATTGTGAGTATTGTCTATGAGTTGTGTGTGTTCATTGCAATGAATCATCAAACTCAGGAGAGAAGTAGAGAGTGCCGTGGAAGGGACAGCTGGTGTCACAATTGGTAAAGATGGCAGAAGGATAAGGCTTGTCTGAAATCTGCATCACAGCAATCAGTCTTGGGCTGTTGATCTTGATTCTCCTTCCAAATTGTGAAGCTGGAGGAGGTGAGAGGCTGCTGCCATGCCATTTTTACATGCAATAAAGCAAAGTTCAATCAAATCAGGTATGCCTGTACATACATACACACATACACATACGCACTTACATACAGACATACATACATATTACACACACATATATGTATATATGTTAACAGACAACAGCGTATGAAATACACTAGAGTGGTATTAGTAAACTGTAATCTAGAACTGAAATGATCAAACTCTAGCAGAGAGTGGGACAATATAAAGGAGAGGTTAGGAAACATAGAGTGAGAATGTCTAACATATGCTGCGATGCAATGAATTACTTAATGTGGTCCTTTAGCCATAGTCTTTGTGACTGATACACAATGATTGGGTGGGACTATGCAAATAAGGTATATGGGACCTGTGACAGTAAGGGTTATGCGTTAAGTTGGTTACGCCATGATTCCCAGTATTGTGTGGTTGTCTTCCATTTTATGTGTGGTGTGTCTTGGGTCACAGGCTTGCAGGAGGGCATGACCCAAGTCCCACACTTAATCAACTTATTCCTTTCCCTGGGGTGTGGCCTGCATCTAAGGTCCATGTGCCCTGGTGGGATTCTCTCTTTCTGCATCTGGACCTCTCATCTGGTTCATGATCGTCTAACTTCTGGTTCTTGGGACTTGAGCCAGAGTCCTGCTGTCTGATCTGCAGGTTCTGGGATTCGCTGGCCTCTGTTTCCTCAAGGGTCAGTAGCCTATCGTCTGACCTGATTTGCCATCTTCCACAGCTTTGTGAGCCAACAGCCTATGGTCTCAGCTGCCAGTTTCAGTTCGTCAGCCCCTGCAACCACATGGATCGAGAGAAGCCTATGCCTGACCCACGGATTTGGGAATTGCCAACCTCCACAACTGTGAGCCATTTCCTTGACAGTTTGTGAGTTCTGTTAGACTTTGCAGCAAACTATGAAACCCAAAGATAGGAGGGACACTACTGAGATGAGGAGGAGCAGTTGATGTTAAAGATGATGGAGTGGTTAAGCCATTTGGAAAAGTTGCATGTTTAACCTCTGCCTCATAGGAACCAGCTTTGTACTGATCCTACTAAAAGAAATTATTTATTTAGTTGGTGTCAGAATGGTGGGTTTCACTGCAATGGCCTAGACTCACTAGAATATATGGTTTTGCAGAAAAGGGGATAAACAGAAGAATGAGAAACTTGGTTTCTGGATGAGATAAACAACATCCATGGATTGAATCAGCTGTTAACACTGCAATCAGTTACCCAAGGAAAAAGCTATTCATGGGGTTTAGGAGTGGTGGATCTAACTCTTGAGAAATTGGCTAAGTGGATACATATGGAAATACAGAGTGATAAAGAAAGGGCCAGACATACAATTCTTGGTTTCTGTTATCAATAATAGCTGTAATGGCAGGGAAGAAGAACTTAGGGGCCCATTTTTGCATTGAACCAAGCCCAGATCCGTCCAGTCAGAGCTAAGACCACAAGTATCAGGGCCAACCCCAAAAAGACAAATCGTGTTGGAACAACAGGAAATTTCCTATGACAGTTGGTCACCAAGAAGGTGGTCTGGGAGGGAACCAGGCAAAACCAAGAAACTACTGAAACCAAGAGGTATAGTGTAAAGGAGTTGCATCAATTTGTAGCTTGGTATCGTCAGGAACCGTTACTAAAATGGATTGTGAGAGCTACTAATTGAGGAGCGGTATCTTTAGTTTTGAATGCTACAGGATGGAAGAGTATGTTTGGGTTGATGCAAGACCCACAACTCACTATGGAACAGTCACGAATGATGATACAAGATCCAGTTACACAGCAGGTTAAGCCGGAGGGGATGGCCAGCCAGATGGACTGGATAAAATTTGCAGTGAGATTTGCTTACCCTGAGAAGGGAAACTGCCCCACTCCCCCTTTAAATATCCAATAGGACACTCCAGAGGAAGCAGCTGATGTGCTGCTTATGCAAGCCATGCTGGAATGATTTTATGGTGATCAGGATATTCATCCAATGACTATGCCCCTAACACAGATCATGGCAGATACGGTAATCAAGGAAGCCCCTTCTACATGGGCACCCCATGTAACCTTGTTAGTGTGAAACAAAACAATTCGAGAAGTCTTGTCAGATCTAATTGGCACAGCTTCCTGGTACGGGTCTTATAGATGCAAGAAACAAAACGGTGATTCGTAAGAGAATGGGAAGAGGCAATGGGGAAAGAACCTATCCCAGCAGGACAGAGATTTTTAGATAGTTACTAAGAAATGGGATAAATATAGCGGACACTGATGGAGTTGAGATAAAGGTTCTAATGTAGCACTACAGGAGGTTGGGTGGAACAACGGAAATTCCTGCTAGTCCCTCAACATTAAAGAGGGCAGCCTGAACAAGACTGAAACAAGCAACAGTAGGCTATGTCTGAATTACAGAAAGCAGTCTTACTCTCCCTGTGAGATCTTATGATCCACATTCAGATATGATTTTGGAGGCGTCTGCCACACATGCTTATGCAGACTGGAGCTTATGGCAAAAACCTGAGACAGCCTCCCTACAGCAACCACTGGGATTCTGGACTAGAAAGTGCCCAGATGCTGCAGCACGACACACGCCATTTGAAAGGCAATTACTAGCCTGCTATTGGGCGTTGATTGAGACTGCCTCAGTGACAGAGGGGCATAAAACCATTATGAGACCTGAAATATCCATAATGCCTTGGGTGATGTCAGAGCAACACTCTAATAAGGAAGGTGGTACCCAAAATAGTTTCATAACAAAATGGAAATGGTTTTTACAAGAACAAGCTACTGGGGGAATGCACAGAGGCACCCACTGTATCCACGAGCAGGTAGCCCCTTTTCCCATAGGTCCTACCCTGGAACCACCTGAGAAGCTGCCAGAGCCTATTGCTACACAGACAGTGCCCTACGAACAGCTTTCTGCTAACCAGTAGAAGGCTGCTTAGTTCATGGATGGCAGTTCCAGGGTACATGGACAACATGTGATGTGGAAAGCTGCTTCATTAAGACCAGCAAATGGAAAGGCTCTGATTGAAGAAGGTAAGAAAAAGTCAGCTCAATGGGCTGAACTGCATGCTGTTTTCCTATCTGTAATGGAAGAACTGTGCAACGGTGAGAACCCATATGTTTGGATTTTTACTGATTCATGGGCAGTGGCCAATGGCCTGGCTATATGGTCAGGCAGATGGGCGATGGAAAATTGAACCACTAAGAGGACACCAGTGTCGGGCATGGATCTACGGAAAGCACTCTGGGAATTTAGAGGGTGCATTAGAGTTGGAAACTCGATGCCCATCAGAAGAACCCCCTTCCTGGATCAGAAGGCGATTGGAATCAGCAAGTAGACCTGTCAGCAGGCTCACTTGAGATGGCCAATTGAGTCCATGATATGAGTGGACATGAGGGTGCTGCAGCAATGCAGAGACGGGCTGAATCTAGATGCATCCCTCTTGTACCCTCCGAGGCACAACATGCCAATAAACACTACTCTGAATGTGCACTGCAATGAATTACTTAACATGGCCCTTTTAGCCATGGTCTTTGTGACACACACAATGAACGAGTAGGACCATGCAAATAAGATGTATGGAACCTGTGATGGTTGGGTTACGTGTCAACTTGGCTAGGCAATGATTCCCAGTATTGTATAGTTGTCCTTCATTTTGCGCTGTGGGTCCTGACTTCTACATGTCGATGAGGTAGGTTGGTGTGGGGTGTGTCTTGGGTCACAGCCTTGTAGAAGGACATGACTCAAGTCCCACCCTTACACAAGTTACACCCTCCCCTGGGGTGTAGCCTGCATCAAAGGTATATGTGTGTGTACTGATGGGGCTTCTCTCTCTGCATCTGGATCCTGCTTCTGGTTCATGATTGACTGACCTTAGTTTCTTGGGACTTGAGCCAGAGGCCTGTCGTCTGACCTGCCAATTCTGAGATTCACCAGCCTCCACAGCCCCATGGGCCAGCAACCTATAGTCTGACCTGATTTGCCAACTTACGCAACCTTGTGAGCCAGCAGCCTGTGGTGTGAAGTGCCAGTCTGGCTTCATCAGCCCTTGCAGCCACGTGGGTTGGGAGAAGCCTACGCCTGACCCACGGATTTTGGATTTGTCAGCCTCCACAGCCACGTGAGTCATTTTTTTTTAATATGGTTTGTGAGTTCTGTGAGATGTTGCAGTGAATTAGGAAACGGAAAGATGGGAGGGAGAGTACTGAGGTGAGGGGGAGTAGTGATGTTAGAGATGATGGAGTGGTACAGCAGTTTGGAAAAGTTGGACGTTTGAGACATCTTTAACCTCTGCCTCATAGGAACCAGCTTTGTGATGATCTGTATAAAAGAAATTATTCATTTATATGCCTATCCATAACTTCTGAAAAAGAAAACAGAGTAAGGGAGAAGAAATATCCAAATATCTCACTCAGTACTCAAAAATAATTTTTTCCAGAACAAAAGATCTGTGGCAGGCATATTCTAAGATAGACCCATAGTCATATTTATACCTTTGTACAGTCCCCTCTCTCTGAGTATGGGATGGCCTAGTTCCTCCTATCTAGCAGAATGTGGCAAAGGTAATACAATGTCATGCTGTGACTAGATTACATACATATTAGATGTTATTTCCCTATTGCTGGTTGTTATGCTGCAGCCGTGGATAGGAAAGCTGCATCTGGAGTGACAGCCCAGGAGGTTAGGCAAGATGACTGATAGGGGCCAGGGTCTTCTGGTTTGACCTAGAGACCTAAGACCTTATGCCTGCAAATGTATAAGATAGTCAGAGGATGGAAAACAGAAAATGAAACTGAAATTTTTAAAAATGTTACGTGTTTTTATCTGAACATACTCTATTTATCTGACTAAAGGACTGTTTTCCCTACCTGGTATTATGAAACAGACTTGAATGTATGAAGAAAATAAATACAGAGGGAACAAGGATTATATGGAACTTGTAAGAGTAGTAGAGAGCGCTGTGGGAGGGATGTCTGGTGTCAGAACTGATGAAAAGTTTAAAGGGCAGAGGTATGTTTGACCTCCACCTCATAAGAATCAGCCTTGGGCTGATACTGATGGTAATTCTCCCTCCTTGTGAAGTTAAATGAAGGGGTCAGATGCCCCCACGCCATTTTTTACAATCCTCATCCGGAGTTGTACCCTGTTACTTTTTTAAAAAACCACTTAACTGTAAGTATGGTCTGAGAGTTCTGCGTGGCCAATGCAACAAAGTATCGAATCTAAAAGAGCAGTAGCAAGTGCTGTGGGAAGGACAGCTGGTATCAGAATTGTTAAAAAGGTTAAAGAGTGGAGGTATGTCTAACCCCCACCTCACAGGGATCAGTCTTGGGCATTAACCTCCCTGAAGTTAGACAGGTTCTGACACTGTTACTCCTACTACCATTTTACATTGGTATTCATGAAGCAAGTTGCCATGGCAGGGAGGTCCACGTGGCAAGTAACAGAGGGCTCCCTCTAGCCAACACAAAGTGAGTAACCTAGGCTCTCACAGAACTGAACCCTACCCACAACCAAGCAAGTGAGCTTGAAATCAGATCCTTTACCATCTGCCCCTCAGTTGAGGAAAAATGGAAGAAACAGCCATAGGAAACCTGCTTTTGCATCTGTGAGAAGGCAGCTATTCAGGATACTGTCCACCATACCACCTCCAGGAAGAAATACTAAAGAAACTTCCTCAGACAAAAGTTCCATGAAATACTGAAATCCCAGGGGGAACTCATCTTTTTCTCCTCAAAAAATGAGCACAGCATTTAAATTATGACTCTTCTGTTGGCCAGGACAATGTTAAATGCAAGTTGATACCTAATATAACCCAAAGAATTCTCTAGTCACATATTATGTTCAACATCAATAATTTAGTGTTAACCCCACGAACAAGATATTCATAATTCTACTTTGTCTGATGTTGAAGTCAGAGTCTAAGTTTATTTCTCTCCAGCTTCTGCTTTTCCAAATTTATACTTTTTAGATGAACTGCACTGATATTTTACAGGCCCCTACAAATCCTTTAGGGAACAAAGGAAAGCATAAAACAAACCAAAAGTCACCTGTACCTTGACCATTTTCTTTTGTTCTTGGGACACTGCCAGAACTGGGATTCTGTGTCTTTATGTTTTCTGGATCAGCTCTAAATTCTGTTCAGAAATCTCAGTCTCCCAGGAAAGGTTTCCTCAGAAATGACAATACCCAAATACTGTAACCTCTTCCTTCTTCTTTCAATTGGTCTTCTTGCTTCTCAGGAGTCAGGACCTGTAGGCTGAAGGGAAAATTCAATGTGCGTGGTACATTACCTCTACACCCAGATGCTGTAACTGATCCTGGCACTCACCTTAACACAAGGCCCCTAAAACTGCTGACTGTCCCTTTACTTGGTGCCCCCAGAACATTTTACACCCATAGACAATAAAACCTAAGATTCAGAATTTGCAGAGAAACCCAATAAAAAAAAAGCACTGGCCCAGATGGCTCCATTGGAGAATTCTACCAAACACTCAAACTATTTCAGAACATAGAAAAGGAAGGAATACTTCCAAATTCATTCTGTGAAGCCAGCATAATCCTGATACCAAAACCAGGCAAAGACACCACAAAAAAAGAAAATCACAGACCAGTATCTCTCATGAACATAGATGCAAAAATTCTCAACAAAATTCTAGCCAATAGAATTCAGCATCATATAAAAAAAAAAAAATACATCACGATCAAGTAGGAGTCATACCAGGTATGCAAGGATGGTTCAACATTAGAAAATCAATCACCATAATCCATCACATAAATAAAACAAAAGAATCACTTGATCATTTCAATTGACACAGAAAAGGCATTCCACAAAGTGCAACACCTATTCTTGACAAAAACCCTCAATAAAATAGGTACAGAAGGGAAATTCCTCAACATAATAAAGGGCATCTACACAAAACCAACAGCCAACATCATTCTTAACAGAGAGAGGCTGAAAACATTCCCCTTGAGAAGAGGAACAAGACAAGGATGCCTTTTATCACTACTCCTATTTAACATTATGCTGGAAGTCCTAGCTACAGCAATAAGGCAAGAAAAAGAAATGAAGGGCATCTAAATTGGTAAGGAAGAAGTGAAACTATCCCTATTAGCAAATGATATGACACTATACATAGACAACCCAAAAGACTCCACAAGAAAACCACAGGAACTAATGAAAAGATTTAGCAGAGTAGCAGGATACAAGATAAACATGCAAAAATCAGTTGGATTCCTATACATCAATGAAGAGAACTACAAAAAGGAAATCAGGAAAACAATACTATTTGTAAAAGCTCCTAAAAAAAAATATTTAGGAATAAATCTAACCAGGGATGTAAAAGACCTATACAAAGAAAACTACAAAACACTACTGCAAGAAACCAACAATACCTACATAAATGGAAAAACATACCATGCTCATGGATAGACTCAATATTGGAAAACATTTCACAACATGAATGAATGAATGAATCTGGAGGGCATTATGCTGAGTGAAATAAGTCAATCACAAAAGGACAAATATTGTATGAGACCACTATTATAAAAACTCATGAAAAGGTTTACACACAAACAGAAACAATCTTTAACAGTTACCAGGGAGGGGAGAGATGGGAGGGAAAAATACTAAATGGACAATAGGTAATTGGTAACTTTGGTGAAGGGTAAGACAGTACACAATACTGGGGAAGCCAGCACAACTTAACCAAGGCAAAGTCATGGAAGCTTCATAGACACATCCAAACTCCCTGAGGGATCAAATTAGTAGGCTGAGCTGGGGACCATGGTCTAGCGAGACATCTAGCTCAACTGGCATTAACAGTTTATAAAGAAAATGTTCTACATCCTACTTTGGTAAGTAGTATCTAGGGCCTTAAAAGCTTATGAGCGGCATCTAAGATACTCCACTGGTCTCACCCTTTCTGGAGCAAGGGAGAATGAAGAAAACCAAGACACAAGAGAAAGACCAGGTCAAAGAACTAATGGACCACAACTACCACAGTCTCCATCAGACTGAGTCCAGCACAACCAGACAGTGCCCAGCTATCACCACCCACTGCTCTGACAGGGATCACAATATAGGGTCCCAAACAGAGATGGAGAAAAATGTAGAACAAAATTCTAACTCACAAAAAAAAGACCATACTTAGTGGTCTGACAGACTGGAGAAACCCCGAGTATGGCCCCAGGTATTAATTATCATTGTGTTCTCTCCAATCTCCAATCAAAAGAAAAGAATGATTTAGGAGATAATATTGCAGCCACTATTCCCTGTCCTTGAACATAAAGAATGTGACCCAGCTGGAGGTGGACTCACAAGGACTCATAAAGACACATCAACTGGGCCCTGAGGTATGAAGACAATAGCTAGGACAATCTTAAATATATATATATACACATATATATATGTATCTTTTAGGGAAGCATTCGCATAAACAGGGCATAAAAGCCACTCTTTTTCTTTTACTATTTAGTAAATAGTTATAAACCAACAAGAGGTCAACAGCCACAATGAAAGGCCTAGGTCCAATATTTGCCCCTCCCCAAATATATGCCAAACAATTCCCAGCCATCATGCAGCTCAAAATGAACACTGGTCCTAAGTGACCAACGTCCAAAGAAGAAGCGGGAGGAATGAGGCAGAGCCCCCACAGTGTTGCATTAAAAATACTGTTTTCTTTGCTTGCCTTCTTCTCCCACAGTGCTGCATTAAAAATCTTGTTTCCTTTACTGGTCTCCCCCTCCCCGCACCGCCAGCCTTCATTTGAATCCTGCCTTTGCTTGAAGGTTGTATGTAAACCCCATTGCGCTTTCGTAGTATGATTAAGAATGTTGCTGATGTAACTCGTATGAACTCCCTACTTGTAAACCCCTTTAAAGGTACCTTGTCTCCTTGCCCTTAGGGAGCAGGCTTAGCAGCTGCCACTGACTACTTCTCTTTATACAACGAAATAAAGGTGCGTTTCCTGTTCTCCCACCTCGGTCTCTCCCACCTCTGTCTCTCGTTTATTGGCCAATACAAGTAGTGCCGAGCAAGAACCTGGGGTTGCCACCTGGTAACAACTGCGCTCCATATTAAATTCCAAAGCCAAAGCAGACAGCATATTCATCGGAAATATCATCTCCAGCCCTTCCAAGAAGAGAGATCTGCAAAGACCCAGTACCCTGACAGTCGGGACAGCCTTAATCATTGCACAGAGTCGCTTACCCCAAGTCTGACCCCAAAGGCACCAGACTCCCACCTGCTTGCCCTCACACACCTCCACCCCAGCGCTCCCCTCAGGAACTACATGGGTGCTAACTACATCACGTCCACACACCTCCCTCCCTCTGTTCCAAGGACAAAAACACTGACCAGTTTTTCTCCTGAATTGAGGCGGGCAGCCTCAGAGTCTAACCCTCCTAAGAGAGCTTGCTCTGGCTTATCCTTCTACACCGAGAACAGGCCGCACAATGTCCTGAAATTGTCCTTGACAAAATAACCACAAAACCGGCCATAGATGGCCTCAACCGGTTTTAGCAGGTTTTCAACGCCACCTGGGCATTTTAAGCAGCCTATTAGCTCATTAAGTGAAAAACACATATAAGCACCCCGCCTCTGGGTGGAGACTTAACATGCTAATGAAGGAAAATCGACCTCAACCTCCAACCCATAGGATCGAACCCTGTCTAGAGAAAATGCGCAGTTACCTCCAAGCACTGAGCACCTGCCTTAAGGGTCATTCCGAATATTCATGATTAATTTGCATTTCCTTGTCAGCTGTCTGTAAATTCCACTTTCCCAAGCTACCTGCGAGGAGTCTTTTATTTCCTACGCAACGAAAAAAAGGCGTCTTTCTTCTCTCCCACGTTGGCCTCTTGTTTATAGGCCGTAAGGAGTTACCCCGATCAGAACCTGGGGTTTCCATCTGTCAAAAGAATCACCTGGAGTTCAGAAATATTGCACTCACTTCTGTAAACTGCTTCTATTTCTGGACCTCCGGGCCAGAATCTTTGTTCACCTACGAAGGCTGAAAAGGGTTAAATACCGCACTTCCGGCATTGACTTACAGGTAATATGTCTGCGCCCTTCTTGCTTCCTCTGTCCGAATGCGGCCATGTTTGAATAGATGCCGTACAGAAGGCAAGGGGCCTTTTTTGTTCCAGTACCAAACCCAAACCCATTGCCCTGGAGTTGATTCCAACTCATAGCGACCCTATAAGACAGAGTAAAACTGCCCCATAGGGTTTCCATGGAGCACCTGATAGATTCGAACTGCCAAGCTTTTGGTTAGTAGCCAAACTCTTAACCACTATGCCACCAGGGTTTTGTACCAGTAGCTAGTGTCAAAAATAATCAAAACGAAATGTGAACATGAGGTTTACTCTAATGAGTTATTCTACATGCATATAGGGAGACCACTTTGATTCCAGAAAAAGCAGATGACTGAACAAGCTAGGTAAAAATGAGGCTTATAAAGAGAAAAGGAGGGATAAACATAGATAAACCATTAGCTAATCTTAATGTGGTTGATTAAACCCTGTCCTCCACCTTTTACTGAGATCCAACGATATCAGTTCACAATGTGGTATTTACCCATCCATCAGTCATATTTTTAAACTCAAATTTAGTAAGCCTGGTTTCCAAAAGGAAAGAAAGGATTTACAATTTTGAGTGAAAGAATTACCCACTAGCCCAGGATTTCACAATGAATTCTGAGACAGTCTTGGAAGACGCTGCATAGGTCCAGCCATTATTACTCCCCATTGCTAACCCCCACATTGTCTCATGATCTTGTTTTTCCCTCTAGTTCCAGTCTCTACAAAAGGTTTAAGATTAACCGATGTTCCTCCTTGGAGGATGGAAAACAAGTGATAATGATCTAAGAATGACAAACCGAACAAAGCACCCATCTTGGGACAAGAAAACCAGGATGTCGCCAGATAATCTCCAAGAAAAGATTAACTCATCTGGGATGTGACCACCTCAAAGGGGAACTAACACAAACTTCTAAGACCCATAATCCTGTCCCTATAAAAGCCTTCGGCTGATCTCCAGTTGGGAAGATGGGTTTTTTTGAAGGAATCTATTCCCCTCTGTCTCCTATACATGGATATATAATACAACTCTTGCTGTTCACCTCACCCGTCTCAGAATTGGCTATTGCGGCAGGCAGCTCCCATCTGCATTGTTGTGGTAACAGTCTCTGCATGGCAAATTTCCATCTCTTTTCCTATGAGCAGGACTCACTCTAACTCAGCATATGGGATTAAGGAAATGAACTGTGGATAGAGGAGAGAGGCCAAGCGCTCCGCTTCAAGAAAAATGAGAAGGAATAATGAAGACAGAGGAAATCACATATGTCAGCAGGTCACAGAGGACACTGGATCTCTGAAACAGTGGCAACCCTTAAAGGTGATATAAGGTTTCACCTCTAAGACAATCCAAAAGGACTCCCATCTCCTATCCTCACCTCCTCCCATCTCCTACCCTCACTTCTATTCATAGACGCTAAGGTTCTTGCCCTACTTTTTATTTTACTTATTCTGAGTATCTTTCTCCTTTTCTATTTTCTACTCTGCCTCTTTATATTTAGTTATTGCCATTTCTCTAATCCCACAGCAATTATGTCACTTTAAGGATTAGGGTGCACCTGACGCAAGCCACGGTGTTTTCAATCACCTCATATGCATGCGACAGCTGGAAAATGAATAAGACCCAAGAAGAATTGATGCCTCTGAATTATGGTGTTGGCAAAGAATATTGAATATACCATGGACTGCCAGAAGAAAGAACAAATCTGTCCTGGAAGAAGTACAGCCAGAATACTCATTAGAAGCGAGGATGGCGAGACTTCATCTCACATACTTTGGACATATTATCAGGAGGGACCAGTTCCTGAAGAACGACATCACACTTGGTAGAGCAGAAGGTCAGGGAAAGAGGAAGACACTCAACGAGATGGATTGACACAGTGGCTGCAATAATGGGCTCAAGCATAACAACGATTGTGAGGATGGTGCAGGACTGGGCAGTGTTACCTAAGAGTGAGAACTGTCTTCATGGCACTTAACAACAATCACACACGAAAAAAATCCTAGGGGAAAATTCCACTTTATAAACTGCTTTCCAATGGCGCATTCCAATGAAAAAATACTATTAGATTAGTTCATTAACTCATTTATTCACTTTCCAAATCAATATATAATTAGATGTATTTCTGTGTCCTGGGAACATAAAATCATTGTAAAAATGGCTTGGTGGAGGCATCTGACCTCCTCTAATTTCACAAGGGGGAAGGAGAATCAAGAAATACAGCCCAAGGCTGACTGCTATGAGGTGGAGATCAGACATACCTCCTCTCCAACCTTTTTACCAATTCTGACACCAACTGTCCCTCCCAGGAAACTCTACTTTTTAGATACATTAGATAATTCCTTACAACAGTCACAAAAAACTCACACAGCATACTTACAGTTACAAGGTTTATTAGTGAAGTAACAGGTTACAATTCAGGTTTAGGGGTGATAAGGATACAGTTCTTCTATCAGGACAGCCTCTTCTCTGCTGTGTGAGCAGGCAGGCCTCTCTCTGGCCCTCTGCTGTTTGGCCTGGCCGCTACCCTGCTTGGGCAAGTATTACAAAGTCCTTTTAGCTCTGCCAATACTGCCTAGAGGCACTCAACACTGTCAGTAAGCCTCAGGCTGAAGGTGCTCAGTTCTAGCTCCGTGGGCAGGCAAATCTAGCTCCACTAAGTGCCAAGAGGCACCCTGCTCCACCAGCAAGCCTCCTACTGGAAAGTGCTCAGCTTTCTCACTCTGTGAGCTGGGAATCCACTGCGCTGTCTCCTGCCAGTCTTCTGGTGGTCTCTTGGTCCTTCTACTGCTGTTTCTATGCTGCTACTTCTCAACATCTTTGGTGTTACAGTAATCTCTCACTGTCTCCTGCATCTAGGAGGTTCTCAGCACAGGGATCCCAGGTCCAAAGGATGTGCTCCACTCCCGGCTCTTCTTTCTTGGTGGTAGTGAAAACCTCTCCTCTCTGCATATGAGTTGGTTCATTTTAAGCCTAGTCAGATGGCAAAACTGACCAATCCCTTCTGCTGTAAAAATGGTGTGGGAGTGGTGTCTGACCTTCTCTAACTTCACATGGAGGAAGGAGAATCAAGATCAACAGCCCAATGCTGTTAACTATGAGTTAGAGGTCAGACATGCTTCCTTTCTCCTCCATCTTTACCAATTCTGACATCAAGTGTCCCTCCCACAGCACTCTCTACTTTTATGCTGGGTTCAGTAATTCATTGCAATGGCCACACAAAACTCACAGACAATACTCACGATTATGGAGTTTATTAGGGAAGTAACAGGCTACACTTCAGGCTCAGGAACACTCAGGATACAGTTCTTCCATTAGGACAGCCTCTTTTCAGTTGTGCTCACACACACACCTGACTGGCTCCAGGCCTCTGTCCTGCTCAGGCAAGTGTTACAAAGCTTTTTTAGCTCTGGCCAATAAGTCCCCCAGAGGCACCCCAGGCACTTAGCTTTCTTGCTCTGTGGGCTGGGAAGCCCACAGATTTAAAGACAGAGACGTGCAACTCTTCCTTTCACTTGAACACTTTGAGGCTGTCATGGATTGAATCGTGTTCCCCAAAAATATGTGTCAACTTGGTTCAGCCATGATTCCCAGTATTGTATGGTTGTCCTCCATTTTGTGATTGTAATTTTCCTGTGTTGTAAATCCTAATCTCTGACTGTGGTTAATGAGGCAAGATTAGATTATGTTAAAGAGGATTAGGGTGGGATGTAACTCAGGTCACATCCCTGATCCAATATAAAGGAGTTTCCCCGGGGTATGGCCTGCACCACTTTTTCTCTCTCAAGAGATAGCTTTCAAGAGATAAAAGGAAAGGGAAGCAAGCAGAACTGGGGACCTCACACCACCAAGAAAGCAGCGCCGGGAGCAAAGCACATCCTTTGGACCCGGGGTTCTTGTGCAGATAAACTCCTAGTCCAGGGGAAGATTGATGACAAAGACCTTCCTCCAGAGTCCACAAAGTCTTCCCCTGGAGCTGATGCCTTGAATTTGGATTTCTAGCCTACTAGACTGTGAGAGAATAAACTTCTGTTTGTTAAAACCATCCACTTGTGGTATTTCTGTTACAGCAGCGCTACATGACTAAGACAATGGCAAAGTTCAGTTCATTTCAAAGGCATGAAGTGGCTGGCTTACATGCTTTCATGGGTGTGCTTACAATGAAAATGAGGGGGACAAGGGAATATTCCCACTGAATAGATTCCTCTTTTTCTGATGGGTTACAGAAGAGAGGGTAGGGGGAAGATACTAACAGGATTCTATGATTCAGTTGAGAGGGCTTATTTTTAACACGGTAAACTGTGATAGTAAAAACTGTAATTGTAGAAGCTGTAAATGTGAAAGAGTGGACTAAAGAGGGTGCAGTACTGGACTTCAGTACAGTAGCTGAACCTAAAGTCCGTTAAAGGTTTTGCCACACTTATACCTTGTGAGGCTCAGAGCAAGGAAATAATCTTCTCTCAGTTAAATACTATCAGACACCAAGAAAGGTAAAGCCAAGACGAACAATTGGAGAATCTGACCAGATCAGGTGGACACCTGCAGCAGACCTGAATGGCTGGTACCCAAGTAACCTCATTCTTAGGACTCTTTACTCTACTGAAGGACAATTGTTTTCTTTTGTGTGTGTGCTTTAAGTGAAAGTTTACAATTCAAGTTAGTTTCTCATACAAAAATTTATACACACATTGTTATGTGACCCTACTTGCTCTATAATGTGACAGTACAATCCTCCTTTCCACCCCAGATTTCCCCTGTCCCTTCAACCAGCTCCTGTCCCTTTCTGCCTTGTCATCTCACCTCCAGACAGGAGCTGCCCATTTAGTGTCTTGTATCTACGTGAGCTAAGAAGCACACTCTTCACGAGTATCATTTTATGTCCCATAGTCCAGTCTAATCTTTGTCTGAAGAGTTGGCTTCAAGAATGGTTTCAGTTCTGGGCTAACACAGAATCTGGGGACCATGTCTTCCAGGGATCCTCCAGTCTCAGTCAGACCATTAAGTCTGGTCTTTTTACTAGAATTTGAGTTCTACACCCCACTTTTCTCCTGCTCCATCAGGGACTCTCTGTTGTGTTCCCTGTCAGGGCAGTCATTGGTGGTAGCCGGGCACCATCTAGTTCTGGTCTCAGGCTGATGGAGTTTCTGGTTTATGTGGCTCTTTCTGTCTCTTGGGCTAATGTTTTCCTTGTGTCTTTGGTGTTCTTCATTCTCCTTTGCTCCAGGTGCATTGGGACCAATTGATGCATCTTAGATGGCTGCTCACTAGCTTTTAAGACCCCAGATGCCACTCACCAAAATTGGATGCATTACATCTTCTTAATAAACTTTGTTATGCCAATTGACCTAGATGTCCACTGAAACCACGGTCCTCAGACCCCAGCCCCAGCTACTCTGTCCCTTGAAGTGTTTGGTTGTATTCAGAAAACATGTTTTGGTTTAGGCCAGTTGTGCTGACTTCCCCTGTATTGTGTGTTGTCCTTCCCTTCACATAATTATTGTCTACTGTCTAGTTAGTGAATAAACCGTCTTCCCCCTCCCCACCCTCGCAACTATCAAAGAATGTTTTCTTCTGTTTAAACCTTTTCTTGAGTTCTTATAATAGTAGTCTCATACAATATTTGTCCTTTTGCGACTAATTGCACTCAGCATAATGCTTTCCAGATTTGTCCATGTTATGTTTTGCAGATTCATCATTCATCTTGCGTGTATTCCATTGTGCAAATATACCATAATTTGTTTATCCATTCATCTGTTGATGGGCACCTAGGTTGTTTCCATGTTTTTGCTATTGTGAACAGTGCTACAACGAACATGGGTGTGCATGTTCATGGGATTGCTGGATCATATGGTACTTATATTTCTAGCTTTTTAAAGAAGTGCCAAATCGATTTCCAAAGTGGTTGCTCCATTTTACATTCCCACCAGCAGTGTGTAAGTGTTCCAGCCTCTCCACAACCTCTCCAACATTTACTTTGTGTTTTTTTTTTGATTAATGGTAGACTTGTTGGGGTGAGATGGTATCTCATTGTAGTTTTGATTTGCATTTCTCTAATGGCTAATGATTGTGAGCATTTCCTCATGTTATCTGTTAGCTGCCTGAATGTCTTCTTTGGTGAAGTGCCTGCTCATATCCTTTGCCCATTTTTTAATACGGTAGGACTAATTGTCAATGACTGTTTTGGACTGATAAAATGATTGGGAGGGGAAACTTACCCTCCAAGTATGAAAGCGCCAATGGCTAGAAGAGCCAGGGGGTGGCTGCAGTGTGATGGATCACTTTTATGTGGCCTTTCTCTCCATGGTCTTGTAAATCGCACCTAGGGGACTGGGTTGGACTGTGCAAATATGGTAATTGTGGCCCACTAAGGGGACAAATCAGTTTTGGAAGAAGAACAACGAGAATGCTCCTTAGAACCAAGGATGGTGAGACTATATCTCACGTACTTTGGACATGTTATCAGGAGGGACCAGTCCCTAGAGAAGGACATCATGCTTGGCAAAGTAGAGGGTCAGTAAAAAAGAGGAACACCTTCAACGAGATGGACTGACACAGTGGCTGCAACGATAGGCTCAAGCATAACAACTGTGAGGACAGCACAGGACCAGGCAGTGTTTCATTCTGTTGTACATGGGGTCACTATGAGTCAATACTAACTTGATGGCACCTAACAACAACAACAAAAGGGGAATGGTCACTTTTGCTATACAGCTGGGCTTGAAATGAGCCATCCCAGAGGCAGGAAGGACAGGACACCACCACCACCAAGAAGAACAGCCAGGAGTGGACAGTATGTCCTTTGGACCTAGAATCTCTGCGCTGAGAAGCTCCTGGACCTAGGAGACAGAGAGATAGTTTTAACCCTGAAGACAGCTAGAAGTGGCAGTAGAGAAGTGGTGGCAGGAGCAACTGGAAGGAGAGACTCTGTAGTGGGCTTCCCAGCCCAAAAAGCAAGAAAGCTGAGTGCCTTCGGGGAGAAGCAGAGGGCCAGAGAGGTGTGCCTGCCATCACGGCTGGGAAGAAGCTGTCCTGCTGAAAGAACTGTATCCTGAGCATTCTTGAATCTGAATTGTAACCTGTTACTTTCCTAATAAACCCCATAATCATGAGAATTGCCTGACTTCTGTGGGGCTACTGCAATGAATTATCGAATCCAGCAGAGAGGTAGAGTGCGCTACGGGAGGTTGGTGTCAGAATTGGTAAAGATGGCCCAGAGAGGAGGCATGCCTGACCTCTGCCTCATAGGAATCAGCCTGGGGCTGTTGATCTTGATTTTCCTTCCCCCTTGTGAAGAGAGAGGAGGTCAGTCTCCAGCCCTACTCCATTTTCACAACCACTAAACGAATAATTTCTTTTAAAAGAATCAGCACAAAGCTGGTTCCTACAAGGTGGAGGTAAAGTTGTCCCAAATGTCCAACTCTTCCGAACTGCTGTGCTGCTCCATTATCTCTAATATCAATTACTCCATCTCCCTTCAGTACTCTCCCTTCCGTCTTTGGGTTCCCTAACTCGCTGCAACATCTCACAGAAAGCATGAATCGTATAAAGGAAGTGTCTCACGTGATTGTAGTTGTGGAGGCTAGCAAATCCCAAATCTGTGGGTCAGGCGTAGGGTTCTTCCAACCCAAGTGACTGCAGGGGCTGATGAACCCAAACCAGCAGTTCAGACCACAGCTGCTGGTTCACAAGGCTGCAGAAACTAGTGACTCTGGCCAGATGATACGCCGTCAGTCCATGGGGTTGTAGAGACTGACAAACCCCATAATTGGCAGGTTGGATGGCAGGCCTCTGGCTCAAGTCCCAAGAACTGGAGGTTTATCAATTACAAACTGAACGAGGGATCCAGATGCAGAGAGAGTGCTCCGCTAGGGCATTCACACATACACCTTAGATACAGTCCACACCTCATGGCATAACTTGAGTAAGAGTGGGACTTGAGTCACACCCTCCCGCAAGACTTCGACCTAAGGACCCAAGACGCACCCCACACCAATCCTGCCTCATCAACATGTAGAGGTCAGGATCCGTAACACATAAAATGAAGACAATCATACAATATTGGGAATCATGGTCTAGCCAGGTTGACACATAACCCCAACCATGACACGTTTCATACTCTTTATTTGCATAGCCAATGTACCATCGTGTGTGAGTCAAAAAGACCGTGGCTAGAAGGGCCACATTAAGTAAGTAATTCATTACACCACAATCACAAGTTCACCTTCCAACAAACATTTAAACATAATTCAGACAAGTTCTTTACCACTGCATGAAAAACATGGACCTTCCTTCATTGTCCAATTACATGTTATTTTCTTTTAAATCCTCACTAGAAGCACATTTAATGTCCATGTTTCTAATTCTGTTGCTGGTGCCATAGGTATTCTCTAAGATGATAGAGATTTTCTCTAAAGCTCTCCTCACTTCCTTCTGAGCCCTCACCAGAACAGTGTTTGACGTCCATAATTCCACCAACAGTCTCTTCGAGACAACATAGGCCTTCATTATTATGCACCTTAAAACTCCTCCAGCCTTCACCCATTACCGAATTCCAAAACCACTTCCACAGGGTAGCTGTTTGCAGAGTAGCAACCCACTTCTTGGTACCAAATTCTTAGTTATCTAGTGCTACTATAACAGAAATACCACAAGCTGGATGGATTTCACAAACGGAATTTATTTTCTCACAGTTTAGGACTAGTACTTCTATTTCAGGGGAGATCATCTCTAAAGGAAGTATTTCTGTCTGTGTGGACTCTGGGGGATGGTCCTTGTCCCTTCAGCTTCTATTTCATGGTTGCTTGGAGATCTCCATGTGGTTAGGTATCTATCTTTCCCCATCTCTGCTTACTGGCTTGCTTGCTTAATTTCTTTCTATCTCAGAAGAGATTAAGGCAAGATACACCCTACACTAATCCTGCCTCTCTAATAAAACAAACACTAACCATTCCCAAATGAGATTATAACCACAGACATAGGTTAGGATTTACAATACATATTTTTTGGGGGACACAATTCAATCCATAACAGTCAGAAAGCAAAAAGTGTGCACCTATGTGAAGATTTGCCGGCCCTAAGGTCTCCTACAAAACGACTCAACTCTACTTTTGCAGTGCGAAAGCAGCCCATGACCTATGGCAGGGTAGTGGATTAGTACCTGAGACAGCTGTTAGCCAACTACTGAATAAGAGGAGAAAATACATGATTACCAAGGCTTTCGAACTACGGTCCGGGAAAAACACTGCCTCTGTTCCAGCAGCAGAGGTTCCTGGGGTCTTGGGCTTCCAAAGCTTCATCCTCAGAATTCTCTGTAACATAGACACGGAACACCCTCACACTCTAATTAAAGTGAAACCTAAAACAAACACCCCTATGATGTCCACCGCCAGCTCCAAGTTCACTGAGCGCCATATCAAATCCCGAACCCAAACCAGACACTGCATTGATCATAAATATCACATCCACCCTTACAAGAAGAGAGATCCAAAAAGACCCCGAACCCAGACAGTCAGAACAGCTTTAATTGTTGTACAAAGGCACTCACCCCATGTCTGACCCCCTCAAGTATCTCCATCCCAGGGTTCCCTTCAGGAACACCAAGTGTTCTCACTACAGCACGTCCACACACTTACTTCATCCTTTTTCAAGGACAAAAACACAGGCTGACCTGTTTTTCTCCTGAATTACCTGAAGATCTGAAAAGTTTCAAAACTTCCATGAGCTGCTTATACTTCACCCCTCGACCAGAATCTTTGTCAGGCTACGGAGGCCAGCGAGAGTCTGGAACTTTTGAAGCAGAACAGACAACGGCATTTCTGGCATTGTCTTCTTGTTGTTGTTGTTGTTAGGTGCCATTGAGTTGGTTTCGACTTACAGCGACCTTATGTACAACAGACGGAAACACTGCCTGGTCCTGTGCCATCCTCACAATCCTTGTTATGCTTGAGCTCATTGTTGCAGCCACTGTGTCAATCTATCTCATTGAGGGTCTTCCTCTTTTTCACTGACCCTCTACTTTATTTATCAAGCATGATGTTCTTCTCCAGGGCTTGGTCCCTTCTGATAACATGTCCAAAGTATGTGAGATGCAGTCTTGCCACCTTTGCTTCCAAGGGGCATTCTGGCTGTACTTCTTCCAAGATAGATTTGTTCATTCTTTTGGCAGTCCATAGTATATTCAATATTCTTCGACAACACTGCAATTCAAAGGGGTCAATTCTTCTTTGGTCTTCCCTATTCATTGTCCAGCTTTCGCATGCATTTGAGGTGACTGCAAACACCATGGCTTGAGTCAGGCACACCTTATTCTTCAAGTTGACATTTTTGCTTTTCAACACTTTAAAGAGGTCTTTCGTGGCAGATTTGCCCAATGCACTGCGTCTTTTGATATCTTGACTGCTGCTTCCACAGGCATCGGTTGTGGATTCAAGTAAGATGAAATCCTTGACAACTTCAATCTTTTCTACATTTATCATGATGTTGCTTATTGGTCCAGTAGTGAGGATTTTTGTTTCCTTTATGTTGAAGTGTAATCCATATTGAAGACTGTGGTCTTTGATACTCATCAGTAAGTGCTTTAAGTCCTCTTCATTTTCAGCACGCCAAGGTGGTGTCATTTGCATAACGCAGGTTGTTAATAAGTTTTCCTCCAATCCTGATGCCCGCTTCTTCATATAGTCCAGCTTCTCGGATTATTTACTCAGCATACAGATTGAATAAATATGGTGAAGGGATACAACACTGACGCACACCTTTCCTGACTAAACCATGTAGTAACCCCTTGTTCTGTTCGAACAACTGCCTCTTGATCTATCTACAGGTTCCTCACAAGTACAATTAAGTGTTCTGGAATTCACATTCTTCTCAATGCTATCCATAATTTGTTATGATCCACACAGTCGAATGCCTTTGCACAGTCAATAAAACACAAGTAAACATCTTTCTGGTATTCTCTGCTTTCATCCAGGATCCATCCGACATTGTCTTTCAAAGTATTATGTCTGCCCCCTTCTTGTAGCGTCTGTCTGGAGGTGGCTATATTTGAATACCTGCCATACAGAACAAAAGTGGTGTTTTTTTGTGTGTGAAAAGCCAGGGATGGCCAGGAAAATGAGAAAACCAATGAAATTGTCCGATTCTCTGCCTTCTCAACACTTGGAAAGAATGGATAGCTTTTCAGTGGCTCAAGCTTCACAAGGAAACCATGGAACAGATCAAATTAGTTTTAGTGGGCTGGGCAGAAAAATAATATGGTCCCGCATTTACACAGCATCTTTAAAAAAAATAAAAAAGTTTGGAAACAGACAAGTAGGAGTTCAAGTGTCTGTACAGCAGAAATGTGCTCCTGGGAAGGGAAAAGGCAAAATGCTTGTAAGCAGAGCGCCATGAAATATCCTGACACAAAACAGCTTTCAGGAAGTGGCTTTAAAGACAGAAAAAGTTTTGGAGAAACTAGTATTGTATGACAGTAGCCACTACAGACAGGGCAAAAGAGCAGGTGGGATGAGCTTAGGTTATATTTGAAGCGGGGCATAGGGAAAGGAGGCCCTAGTGGTGCAGCAGTTAAAGAGTTTGACTCCTGCTAACCAAAAGCTTGGCAGTTTGAATCTACCAGCCACTCCTTGGAAACCCTACGGGGCAGTCCTACTCTGCCCTATAGGGTTACTGAGTCAGAATCGACTGTATGGCGATCGGTTTGATATAGGGGAAAGGCCATGAAAGGTGAGACCAGTAAATGTCAATCGCCAGGCCGTTCTTCCTAGTCCATCTTAGTAAGGATGCTCCAATGAAACCTGTTCAGCATCAAAGAATGACGCAAGCCTCCACTGACACAGGTGGTGGCTGCACTTGAGGTGCACTGGGCAGGAATCAAACCCCAACTCCTGCATGGAAGGTAAGAATTCTACCACTGAATCACCACTTCTTTCAACTTACTTATCCTTCATTCCATTTCTCAGCCAGCACTCACTACAACACAATTAAGAATGGAAAATATGGATATTATCTTGAATATAAGGTGCAGTGCAGTGAATTACGTAGTATAGCCCTCCCAGCCATAGTTTTTGTAACTCCTATCAAATGCCTGTGACTGTGCAAACGAGGTGCTTGTGGTCCACCAAGGGGATTGGATAGCTTGCTAATAATAAGGTACATGGCACCCTTGTGTGGGTTAGATCATGCACATAAGGTGTATGGAAACCTAACTAGGGGATTGATCAGTTTTGCCATCCTGCTGGGCTTAAAAGAACAGTTACTTCCAGAGAGGAGGCAAACCTACTACCACCAAGAAAGAGCTAGTAATGGAGCGTCCATTGGACCCGGGATCCCAGAGCTGAGACCTCCTAGACCCAGGAGACAGAGAGAGGGCTGTAACACTGGAGACAGCAGGATAGCAAGAAGCAGCAGCAGAGAAATGGTGGCAGCAGAGGCAGCTGAACCAGGACACCGGCAGGAGATGGTGTGGTGGGCTCCCTGGCCCTTGGTGTGAGGCAGTTACAGTGGGTCTGCTGAATCAAGGAGCAAGAGAGCTCAGTGAGTTCAGGCAGGAAGCTTCCTGGTGGAGTGGGGTGCCTCTGGTGGCAGAACCCAGTGGCAGAAGGCCCACAGCAGATCCCAGTGGTAGAGGATGAGAAGAAGCTCTCCTGATCAAAGAACTGTGTCCTGAGTTGTCTTTCCTGTTACTTCCATGTTGATTCAGATTCTGAGTTGTACCGTTACTTCCCTAATAAACCACTTAACTGTAAGTACAGTTTGTGAGTTCTGTGAGATGTTGCAGCAAATTACAGAACTCAAAGATGGTAGGGAGAGTTCTGAGGGGATGGGGAGTAGTTGATGTTAGAGATGATGGAGTGATACAGCAGTTTGGAAGTTAGATACTTTTTTAGATCTTTAACCTCCACCTCATAGGAACAAGCTTTTTGCTGATCCTTTTAAAAGAAATTATTCATTTACTCTCCTAAAAACCTCTGTGGTGGTTGGCGGCTTATATAAGCAAACTCCTTGTCAATTTCAAAGCAGGCCCTCCCAGCAGGACCATGAACCAAACAATCCCGTTGATGGACCACAGTCACTCAATCATATAGCGTGGATTTTCAAACCACTAATTGAATAGCAAATCGACGAAACCCTTCAAGGTGAATAAAATAGATCAATCACAGAGCAGACTGCAGCTCAACCGATTATTTTTGGCAGAATTACAAACCCAGGGCCAGAAAGAACATATGTAAGAGAAAACCACTGCACTGGCAGGATGTGCAGTGTGGGGTTTACAGTTAACCTTAATTTGGTTTTTGCCCTCAGTTCCTGAGAGAAACCACTAAAATCTTGTAATATCCTGAGTAATCGAGGTGACTTTGTTATCTAGACCAGTATCTGAGCGCTTGTGCTAATGAGTGGGGGTTGTCCAAGCCACAAACACCACCTCATAGCCTGATATCAGCTGACTTTACTTAAAGAGTGAGAGGGAGTAATGATTCAACCATGTCTATGCATTGAGGCCCCAATCATGACTACCTAATGAAGCCAATAAAAGCTCTGTACAAGGTCAATGGTTTCCTGGTTGGTGAAAGATGTCCACGCACATGGGAGGGTAGCAAGGGCTTTAGTACACGGACCCTTCATGTTGGGAACCTTCCCAGACCTGGCACTATGCATCTTTGTTTGTATCTTGTTGTGGTATAATAAAGCTATAACCCTAGGTATAGTAATTTCCATGAGTTCCAGTGTTGTTCCAATGAATAATCGAATCCCAGGGAATAGTGGAAGTCAGCAGGTTAGAAGTGACGCAGCTGGGTACCCCTAAGCTGTGGCTGGTATTCTGAGGGAGTTGAGGGAACACACTCAAATTTGTAGCAAGTCAGAAGCGAGGGAGCCCAGGGGCATCCCAAACTCATGACTGGCATCCTGAGCGGGCCCTGGGAAAACTTCGAATTTGTAACCAGCAGGTCAGAAGCAAGGTGAGTCCCGGGGTCTCCCAAGGTTGCAGCTAGCATCTGAAATCTTAGGGTGGAAGATGGTGTCCTTGTAACTTGTGAGATCTGGCCTAGCTCTGAGTAGCTAGGTTCAGAGAAAGAAGTGCTGCATGGGAAGCTGACGTCAGAACCGAACAGCAGTGAAAAATGAGGATCTTAATTTGATTTCATGACAGTCCTTACAGCTGATGTCAGAAAAGTGGAGATTCTGAGATTTCCACACATGCAGATTCACAGGATAAGTGGAGGGGAGGGAGTAGTTGATGGAGCATCCATTTCTGATTCTTTGCTGGAAAGTGTCTGCCCCGAATTCATCCTGTTACGGTGTGCGGTGGTGAGGGGGCACTAATTCAAGCTGTAGGCGTTGAGATGTTCAAAATAAAGTGTGCATCAGAAAGCCCTTGTTATATATGTAGAGTCCTGGGCCCCAGACCCAGAAGATCTACTTTAGGTCTCGGATGTGACCCAGCAATGGACATTCCTTTGCAAGCTTCGGAGAGGCTCCTGAGGCTGGAGGCTCATAGACAAAACTAGAAAAGTTCTGTAGTGTTGTCTGCTTTCAAGCATGATCATCGTTGGCACTGCTCAGACACTTAAGTCTTGGCTCGTACGACATCTGCCCAGAAAAGCCTTCCCTGAAAATTCTTACTAAAATACTCTTCCATTACTATCTCTACACTTACTAGGTTTTATTTTTCTTCATAACCTCATGCTTCCTGATGTTTTATTATCCACTTTACTGAAGTCTCCCTTCCTAGACTGTAAGGTTCATAAAGGTTGTTTCTTTGCCTGTTTTGTTCACTGCTGTATACCCAGTGTGTGGAAAAAGTGGTTGGAATGGTCATGTTGCTTTAAATTATTTCTGAATGAGTGAATTACCTACTAACCCAGAATTTCACAATGAATTCTGAGACAGCCTCTGCATGGCAAATTTCAGTCTCTTTTCCTACAAGCAGGACTCACTATAACTTAGTATATGGGATTAAGGAAAGGAACCATGGATTGGAGAGAGGCCAACAGTACCACTCCCGGCAAAGTAAGAAGGAATGATGAAGACAGAAGAAATCACACGTCTCACACCAGCAGGTCACAGAGGATACAGGATCTAATGATGGTAACCCTCAAAGGTGATATAAGGGTTCAACTCTAAGACAACTGTAAGAATGGCACAGCAGTTTGTGACCTCCTCTAACTTCACAATGGGGAAGAATCATTAGGGGCATAAATAGCCCAAGGCTGATTCCTATGAGGTGGGGTAAGATATGCCTCCACCCTCCAAACTTTCTACCAATTCTGACAACAACCGTCCCTCCAATGGCACTCTCTCCTTTTCTGCTGGGTTTGATAATTCATTGCAATGGCCATACAGAACTCACAAACAATCCCCACAGCTATGGGGTTTATTACAGTAGTAACAGGTTATAATTTTCAGGATCAGAAATGACTCAGAATAGTTCTTTGATCAGTATAGCTTCTTCTCAGGCATGCCGCTCTCTGGCCCTTGTTCCCTTGGCCTGTCCTCTGTCTTGCTCAGGTGAGTGTTACAAAGCTCTTTAGCTCCTCCAATAAGTGCCCGGAGGTACCCTACTTGGGCACCAATCCTCCTGACCAAAGGCCTCAGCTCTCTCGCTTCATGGGCCAGGAAGCTCATAGCACCGTCTCCTGCCAGTGTCCTGGTTCTACTGCCTCTGCTGCTGCCATTTCTCTGCCGCTGCTTCTAGCCATCTTCAGTGATACACTTCTCTCTGTCTCCTGGGTCTGTGAAGGTCTCAGCGCAGAGATCCATGGTCTAAAGGATGTTATTCACTCCAGTCTCTTTTTCAAGGTGGTAGTCAGGTCCGATTCTGCTGTGGGATTGGCTCTACTTTAATCCTAGTGGGATGGCAAAACTGACCAATCATTAAGGTTCCATACACCTTATTTGCATGGTCCCACCCTATAAGCACACCATGCATCTTATTTACATTATTATCAAGCTATTCAATCCCAGTGGTGGGCCACAAGCACCTTATCTGTATAATCCTAGGAGGGTGTAACTCAAGTCCCAACCTTACTCAAGTCACGCTCTTCCCTGGTGTAAAAATGACGTGGAAAATCATCCAACCTCCTTTAACTTCACAATGGGGTAAGATCAACAGCCCAAGGCTGATTCCTGTGAGGCGGAGGTCAGACATGCCTCGTCTCTACGCCATCTTTACCAATTCTGACACCAACCATAGGCTGATTCCTATAAGGTGGGATAAGATATGCCTCCACCCTCCAAACTTTTTACCAATTCTGACAACAACCGTCCCTCCGATGGCACTCTCTCCTTCTCTGCTGGGTTTGATAATTCACTGTAATGGCCCCACAGAACTCACAGACAATACTCACAGTTATGAGGTTTATTAGGGAAGTAACAGGTTACAGTTCAGGTTCAGGAACACTCAGGATACAGTTCTTCCATCAGGACAGATGCTTTTCAGCTGGCCCCTTGGCCTCTGCCCCTGCTCGGGCAAGTGTGACAAAGCACTTTTAGCTCTGCCAATAAGTGCCGCTAGGCATCTCACTCTGCCAGTAACCCTGGCTTGAAAGTGCTCAGCTCTAGCTTCGTGAGTCAGCAAACCTACCTCCACCAAGTCCCCAGAGGCAACCTACTCCTCCAGCAAGACTCCTGCCCAAAGGCAGTCAGCTTTCTCACTCTGTGGGGTAGTAATCCCACCATGCCATCTCCTGCTGGTCTCTCTTGCTGCCGTTTCTCTGTCACCCCTTCTTGCTGTCTTCAGTGTCACAGCTCTCTTTCTGTCTCCTGGTTCCTGAAGCTTCTTAGCACAGGGATCCCAGATCCAACACACTCCACTGTTGGCTCTTCTTCCTTGGTGGTGTTGAGACCCTCTCCTTCCCGCTTCTGTGATGGCTCATTTTCAGACTAGCAAAATGACAGATGGCAAAACTGATGAATCTCTTCGTTAGGGTCCCATATATCTTATTGGCATGGTCCCACCCAATCGTTTGGGGGGAGTTACATGACAACGGCAAGAAAGGCTACACAAAAGCAATCCATCACACCAGAGGCCACCCCCTGGCTTTTCTAGCCATGGTTCTTTCACACTTGAAGGATAACTTCCCCTTCTCAGTCATTTCACAAGTCCAAAACAGTAATTAACAATTAGTCCTTCAGGAGGGCAAAAGAGTCCTAAGGGTGAGGTTACTCAAGTACCAGCCATTCAGTCTGCTGCAGGTATGCATCTGATCTGGTCAGGTTCTGTAATCATCTCGTCTTCACCCTTTCTTGCCTCTGATAAAATTTAATTGAGAAAAGATTATTCCCTTGCTTTGAGTCTCTCTCCAGGTATCAGCATATTGTTAGATTTCCCCTGCTACATAACTCATTTATTTATTCCTTTACCTTCAGCTATTATTTCTCCTTCCTTCAATCTGTCATGTATTTTTACCCAAACTTTTCCACCTTGGGAAGGAAAATTAGGTTGAGCTGCTGTGCTAGTTCAGATTGGTGGCAGCAAGATCAGTCCAGCAAATGCTTCCCCCTTAGTCTACTCTTTCACAGTTTTTACAATCACAATTAACTCTGTTAACAATCAACACTCACAAATGAATCATATAATCCTATCAGCATCTTTCCCCACCCTGTCTTCACCAGACTCATCAGGAAAAGAGGAATCTATTCAGTGGTGATCCTCCCTTGTCCTTCTCATTGAGAAGGCATGTAAGCCAGCCACTTCATGTTTTTATCTTCCCCCATGTTAGACAGCCAATTTCAAAATTGCCAGTCTCTATCAAACCAGTACTCTAAGCATGTTCCTTGACCTTGAAAAATGTTCTTTTCCCATAAAAACACTGAGCATCTGCAGCCATAAGCAAAGTCCAGTACAGAGCAAGTCATCAAATTTGCAGCAATCTATACCAGCTCACAGTGTCTTTTTCTTCATCTGGTCGAGTTCTGGTCAACTCATTTCTAGCCATCCAAGCTAGGTTGCAAAGGGTACTAGCTTTAGGTTTTAGAGTTCACACACACCTCCTGGCGATTCAGACCAGACAGCCCCTTCTCCATCTCTCTCATCCCTACATCCCTGGGCTAGGTCAACGGGCTTCACCTGTAAAACTCAGAAGTCCACAAAACTTCCTGTATTTCTGACCAGTCAACCCTTTCTCTCTCCTCTCATCCATAGTCCCTGTGGGTTAGGTCGACTTGTGCCAGTGGAAAATGTCGAAACTCAGTGCGTCTCTTCATTGGTGCACTTCCCCCACTTCCATTCATGAGTAGACCCAGGTGGTCACCTGAGGCAAACATACCACACTATCTACTGGCAGGCTCCCTTTAACTTCCAGTCCTGGAAGTGTGTTCTAATGGGCACTAACTTTCCCTGCCTTATTGCATACAAAGGCAAACCACTTGCTCGAAATTCTAAAAGCAAAAGAGTTATTTTTTCTCTGCAGGTCCTTCCTTCAAATGCAAATCTTCTGTTCTCTCAGCAGTTCTAGGTGGTTCTACATGTGTTTTCAAACACAAATTCTGGGTGGAGCTCAGGTTTTCCACTTAAGCCCCCAACCTATACACAGGGCTACTGCATTCAAACAGCCTGTTTTCCTCGGGCAAATCCTAGTCCCCCTTTTAGACCATCCAATCAAGTATTGGCTGAAGGTGGAGTTACATGCTCTCTGTAATCTATAATACCCAATATTCATTTCTATCATACATTTAGGTCTGCTTTACAACTTGACGAAAAAACAAAACAAAACCTGTTGCCGCTGAGTTGATTACAACTCATAGCAACCCTACTGGACAGAGTAGAACTGCCCAATAGGATTTCCAAGGAGTGGGTGGTGGATTCGAACTGCTGACCGTTTGGTTGGCAGCCAATCGTTTAACTACTGCACCACCGGGCCCCTTAATAACATTGGGTAGGAGAAATATTCAATATCCACAGTACATTCAGATAAATGCACAAACCCCTTTTAAAATTCCAGTTTCATCTTCTCTTCTCCATACCTTAACTCTTCCCATTGATATGCATATAGCATTGTGCCTCTGGCTGGGTGGAACCAGTGGACCCTGGCACCCTATCAATCATCTCCTTTAACCAGCATGTATTTTGCCCGAAGCCATTCCAGATGTGGTTTTCTTCCCCTCAGCTGCAGCATAACTTTCCTTTCAGCCATTGCAGGTAAACAACAAAGAAACCATCCAAGAATAAAAAGTTTCACTTCCCAAGCCCTTTCACTTTCTCTTACAAAGTCCCATGGTTCCACGAATCTGGAGCCATCGCAAAGAATCCTGCTTCTAACACCAACTGTAAGAATGGTGTGGTGGCAGCATCTGAACTCTTCTAACTTCCCAAAGAGGAAGGAGAATGAAGATCAACAGCCCAAGGCTGATTCCTGTGAGGCAGCGGTCAGACATGCCTTCTCTCTCTGTCATCTTTACCAATTCTGACACCAACTATCACTATCTACTTCTCTACTGGGTTCGATAATTCATGCAGTTCTTCAGTCAGGACAGCCTATTTCCAGCTGAGCCATGGGAAGTGTTACAAAGCTCTGTTAGTTCTGCCAATAAGTGCCCCTAGGTAGCCCACTCCTACAGAAAGCCTCAACCTGAAGAGGCTCAGCTCTAGCTCTGTAGTTAGGCAAATCTAGCTCCACCATGTGCCCAAAGGCACCGTACTGCACCAGCAAGCCTCCTGCCCAATGGCACCCAGTTCTCACTCTGTGAGCTGGCAAGCTCACATGCTATCTCTTGCCACTGTTTCCTGCTGCAGTTTCTCTGTCACTGCTTCTCGTCGTCTTCTGTGTTACCACTCTTTCTCTCGGGCTCCTGGACGCAGGAGCTTCGCAGCACTGGAATCCCAGTTCCAAAGGGTGCACTCTGCTCGTCTGTTCTTACTTGGTGGTAGTGAGATCCCTTCCTCTCCACCTCTGCAATAGCTCATTTTAAGCCTAACAGGATGGCAAAATTGACCAATCCCCTCTTTAGGGTTCCATTCATCTTATTTGCATGGTCCCACCCCCACAAGCATGTCGTGCATCTTATTTATATTAGGAAGCTATTCATTCCCTTTGGTTTGCCACAAACACCTCATTTCCATAGTCCCACTAGTCATTTGATGGGAGTTACAAAGATTATGGCTAGAAGGGGCATATGAAGTAATTCACTGCACTGAAATCATGTGAACCAGTGCTCTCCAATTTAATTTTTCTGGATAGAAATGAGAGATTTCTCTTAGTATACATATCCCAGCCATACAAAGAGCTAGAAAGTTTTGCTCATTATCTGTAATGTGCAATTGTACAGGCACTAGTCACAGATAGCTTCTGAACACATGAAATACAGCTAGTGCAATTGCGGTGTGATGAATCACTTTTATATGCCCTGTTTCATCATCTTGTAACTTGGGTGGGACTATATAAATAAGGTTAATTGTGGCCCATCAGAGGGATTGGATAGCTTGCTAATAATGCAAATAAAGTTCATGCTACCTGTGTGTGGGTGGGACCATGCAAATAAGGTCTATGGAGCCCTAACAAATGGATTACTCAGATTTGTCATCCTGCTAGTCTTAAAATGAGCCATCTCACCCAGAGGTGGGAGGAGAGGATCTTACTACCATCAAGAAAGCCAAGCAAGGAGTGTAGCATGTCTTCTGGACCCAGGATACCAGCACTGAGAAGTTTCTGGAACCAGAAGACCAAGAGAGAAAGAGCTGTAATACCGAAAACTGCGAGAAACAGCAGCAGAGGAATAGTGGCAGCAGAACCAGGAGACTGGCAGGACACAGCTACTATCCACAGAGTGAGAAAACTGATCACCTTTGGGCAGGAGACTGCTGGTGGAGTAGAGTACCTTCGGGCACTTCGTGGCGCTAAGTTTGCCAACCTACACAGCTAGAGCTCAGCGCCTTTGGGCCAAGGTTTACTAGCCGAGTGCGGTGCTTCAGGGTACTCAGAGCTAAAACAGCTTTCTAACATTGCCTAAGCAGGGCAGAGGCCGAGGGGCCAGAGAGAGGTGTGCCTGCAGGCACAGCTAACAAGAGGCTGTCCTGATCAATGAACTGTATCCTGAGTGTTCCTGAACCTGAATTGTAACCTGTTACTTTCCTAATAAACCCCATAATTTTGAGTATGGTCTGTAAGTTCTGTGTGGCCACTGCAATGAATTATCAAACCTGGCAGATAAGTAGAAGTGTCATGGGAGTGATGGTGGAGAGAAGAGGCATGTCTGACCTGTCTCATAGGAATCAGCCTCTGGCTGATGCTGATGCTGATTCTTTCTCCCTTTGTGAAGTCAGAGGAGGTCAGATATTGTCACATCACCATTTTTAAACAACTAAGAAAATGATCTTTGTTTTTTATTTTTTAAATAGTAACAAGTTACAGCTATCAATTTATTTATAATCTGGGTATAAATACTCAGAAAAACTGTCAAGGAACTTATAACTTGGGGGTAAACAGTCACAAAAACCAAGAATTTATAATCTACCTGTTAAGGCATGGACATTAAAAAATAAGTTTCCTAGGCTGCTTAAGTACCATCAAAAGGTGTCTTTCCTCAAGAGTCCGTGCGTAGTTCAATGGTTAATGCACTCATTTACAAACCTAAAAGATTGGAGGTTCAATTCCACCCAGAGGCGCCTCAGAAGAAAGGCCTAGCAATCTACTTGTGAAAAATCAGCCAAGGAAAACCCTAAAGCACAATTCTACTCTCAAACACATGTGGTCACCATGAGTCGGAATTAACTCAATGTCAGATTTTAACAAGAAATTGTCATAAGAATTCTAACTTCTAAAAATTCTAACTTAAACCACTCGTACAAATTATTCCATGCCTATTTCACCTAATGCAGATATCGCATCTAAGTGAGCAATTTCGTTTATAAGAATCAGCACAAAGCTTGTTCCTATAAGGCAGAGGTTAAAGATATGCCAAACTTCCAACTTTTCTAAACTGCTGTACCACTCCATCATCCTAACATCTACTCTTTCTCTTCCCCTCAGCACTCTCTCTCCCATCTTTGGGTTCCATAATTTGCTACATCTCACAAAACTCATGAACCATATCAAGGAAGTGTCTCACATGATTGTGGAGGCTGGGAAATCCCAAATGTGTGGGTCAGGCTTAGGCTTCTCCCCAGCCCATGTGGCTGCAGGGGCTGACAAACCTAAAGGCAGGTCAGAACACAGGCTGCTGGTTCATAAGGCTGCGGAAGCTGGTGAATCAGGTCAGACAATAGGCTACTGACCCAAAGGGCTGCAAATGCCGGTGAATCCCAGAATTGGCAAGTCAAACAGTAGGTCACTGGCTGAAGTCCCAAAATGAGGTTAGACAATCACAAACCGGATGCAGGATCCATACGCAGAAAAACAGTGTGCCCCCCAACCAGGGCACCCACATATGTATCTTGGATGCTGGCCCCACCCCAGGGAAGGGCATAACTTGAGTAAGGGTGGGGCTTGAGTCATGTCTTCCTGCAAGGTTCTGACTCGATACACCCCACACCAACCCTGCCTTGTTAATATGTAGAGGTTAGGATTTATAATACATCAAATAGAGGACAACCATACAATGCTGGGAATCATGGCCTAGCCACGTTGACACATAACCCCAACCATCACAGGTTCGATATACCTTATTTGCACAGGGCACTCAATCAGTATGTGTGTGTCACAAAGACCATGGCTAGAAGGGCCATATAAGTAACTCATTGAACCGTGGCATCCTTTGACTAGATTAGTGGGAGTATAAAGATCCCACTTAAATATGATTGAAGTCAATACACTAAGACAGCAGCTTGGGCTTTTTCTTTTTTATCCACCACTGTATCCTCAGCTCCTGGAAATGGGGCCAAGTACAAAGGAAGTATGTGGCAAATATTTGTTAATGAATAAACTCAACATAAGACTATTTTTTCCTTTTTCTGCATAATATAAAGTCCTATTACATATGGTAGACAATCTGGTTTTCAGTTAATCCTTCAACTTGATTTGGGGAAACTGAACTTATATGCCCCGTATCCCACCAATTCAGTATTGCCCCTTTCCCAGCAACCACCTACTATTTAATTGGCACAAGTGACATGTACGTGTTTCTGCTGACATCACAGTATGTCTCCATAATAAAACACATATTTACATAGGATGAGTGTGTCAGGTCTCCCAGTCTCTGTATTCATATATTTCCCTCAGGATACAGTTTGTAGCCATGCAATGAGGTAGAAATGTTTGCTCAACCCTAGTCCCCAGTAAATGTATCTGAGTTTATCCTACAGGTTTGCAGTGCAATGCGTCACTTTTACATGGCCTTTCTTGCCATGGTCTTTTAACTCTCACCAAATGACTGGGTGGAACGAGGCAAATAAGGTGCTTGTGGCCCACCAAGGGGATTTGATGGCTTGCAAATAATGTAATTAAGGTGCATGGCACACTTGTGGGGGTGGGACCATGCAAGTAAGATGTATGGAACCCTAATGAGGGAATAGGTCAGTTTTGCCATCCCACTAGGATTAAAGGGAGACATGGGGAGAGAGACAGAGGGTGAGAGGAGCTGTAACAGAAGATAGCGAAGGTCCACAGAGGCAGCAGAACTAGGGCAGTGAGGGAGAGCTTTAACACCAGAAACAGTGAGAAGCAGTGGCAGAGAAACGACAGCACCAGAAGCAGCAGAACTAGGAGATCAGAAGACAGGTGGTGTGCTACCTGGCCCACAGAATGAGAAACCTGAGCACCTTCAGACATGAGGCTTACTGGCAGAGTAGCATGCCTAAGGGCACTTATCAACAGAGCTGAAGAGCTTTGTAACACTTGCCCGAGCAGGACAGATGCCGAGTTGAGTGGCTGAGAGGCCAACAGGCCACAGAGAGGTGTGCCTGCAGGCACAATGAGAAGAGGCTGTTCTGACCAAAAAATTGTATCCTGAGCATTCCTGAAACTGAACTGTAACATTTTACTTCCTGTGAGTATTGTCTGTGAGTTCGGTGTGATCACTGCAATGAATTACTGAACCCAGCAGAGAAGCACAGTGCTGTGGGAGGGACAGTTGGAATCAGAATTGGTAAAACGGGTGGAGGGAGAATGCATGTCTAACCTCCACCTGATAGGAATCAGCCTGAGCTGTTGATCTTGATTCTCCTTCACGCTTGGGAAGTTAGAGGCCAGATGCCCCTGCTACACTTTTCTTACAGGGTTTATGTAACATAAAATAAGACATAATTGATCAGTGAAGGCACTACCACATTCACTGAATTCGTAAGGTTTCTCTGCTCTACAAATTCTCTGTTATCTCCTGAGGGTTCACATCTAGCAACAGGTTGTCCCACAAGGACTATGTCCCTATTAGTTATGAGCCCATGGATGTTTACTGATGTCTCAGATGCTACAGAAGGCGTTTGGAGAGCCGCTATATTAACAGGGCTTTTCACCTGCATGAGATCACTAGTATGTGATGAGCTGTGACTTGCTGTGGGACAATTTTCCACCCTGATTGAATCTACATGTTTCTCTCTTTTGTGTTTTCTTTTATGTGAATAAAAGTTAGAAGCATAGACAAAAGTTTGTCCACATCCATTGGAGCCACGTGGTTTCTCTCCTATATGAGATCTTTGATGTACAATGAGCTTTGGCTTCGTTTCGAAGACGTTCCAACATTCATTGCATTGAAAGAGTTTCTCTCCTGTGTGAATTTTTCGATGTCTAATGAGAGTTGCCTTCTGGGAATAAGATTTTCCACATTCACTACATGGAAAGGGAATCTTCCCTGTGTGAAATCTCTGATGTGCTATGAGGTATGACTTCTGGCTGAAACCTTTACCACATTCACCACATATATAGGGTTTCTCTCCAGTATGAGTTCGCTGATGAATAATGAGACTTCCTTTCTGGTTGAAGCCTTTTCCACATTCACTGCAGATATAGGGTTTCTCTCCAGTATGAGTTCGCTGATGAATAGTGAGATCTCCCTTCTGGATGAAGCCTTTTCCACATTCACTGCATATATAGGGTTTCTCTCCAGTATGCGTTCGCTGATGAATAATGAGACTTCCCTTCTGGTTGAAGCCTTTTCCACATTCACTGCATATATACGGTTTCTCTCCAGTATGAGTTCGCTGATGAATAGTGAGATGTGTCTTCTGGATGAAGCCTTTTCCACATTCACAGCATATATAGGGTTTCTCTGCCATATGAGTTTTCTGATGTTTATTGAGCTGTGATTTATGAAGATAGGCTTTGTCACATTCTGTGCATTTGTAAGGTTTTTGTCCTTTATGAGTTGTGTGATGATGTTCAATGAGCTTGAACTTTTTAAAAAAGGTTTCCCCACACAGACTGCATCTATAGGGTTTCTCTCCTGTATGAATGACCTGATGCTCAATGAGCAAAGACTTTCTGATGAAGGTTTTCCCACATTCACTGCATACATGTCGTCTTTCTATTTTGTGAGTTTTCTGATGCTTAATGAGTTGGGACTCAGCGCTATTTGATTTTTGACTCTCGGGAAATTTCATTTTGTTACAAAATTGCTCATGGTCAGCATGTAGAAAGGTCTTCTCATCTCCGTTAGGCTCAGGAAAGTTTTTTATTTCATTGCTTTTTCTCTGGTTAACTGCTGGTAAAGTTAAACTTGATTTCATAGTTTTTTCATATAAGTCAAACATACTATGATTTTCCCTTAAAGGAAACTGAATTTTGTGCCGATAAACAATATCTTCCAATGCATTATGTTCACAGCATTGTTCCATTACATCCAACCTTCTTTCTTTTTGCAAGTGTCCAAGCAGATGATCATCACCTTTCTGGATTTCTAGGAAAGAAGAGAACAATGAATCCTTCCATTGTCTTTATTTGGAATGAAGCCATTTTAAAAAAATGCATTGGTGGAAGGTGGATCTTTAGTGACAACCCTGTGATATGAGTATAAATAAAACACCATGCTTAAGGTTCCTTTGGACATGTTATCAGGAAGGATCATGCTTGGTAAAGTAGAGGGTCAGCAAAAGAGAGGAAGATCCTCAATGAGATGGACTGACACAGTGGCTACAACAATGGGCTCAAACACAGCAACAATTGTGCAGATGGCTCAGGACTGGTAGTGTTTTCTTCTGTTGTACATATGGTCACTATGAGTCAGAACTGACTAGATAGCACTTAACAATAACATTCTTTGCACAGTGATAAAAATACAGTATTATAAACAACCCAAACAGTAAAGCAGTTAGTGTAGAAACAAGGTTAGACTATACATAATGAATGGTTAAAGATTTGGCTGCTTCTCACTGTGGGTGGGAATGCAAAATGATACAACCATTTTGAAAAATGATATGGCACTTCCTCAGAAAGCTAGAAATAGACATACCATTCGATCCAGCAATCCCACTCCTAAGAATATATCCTAGAGAAATCAGAGTCGTCACTCGAATAGACATATGCACACCTATGTTCATGGCAGCATTGTTCACAATAGCAAAATGATGCAAACAACCTAGATGCCCATCAACAGATGAATGGATAAACAAACTATGGTACATACACACAATGGAGTACTATACAACGAGAAAGAACAATAATGAATCTGTGAACCATCTCATAACATGGATGAAACTAGAGGACATTATGCTGAGTGAAATAAGTCAATCACAAAAGGACAAATATTATATGAGACCTCTATTGTAAAAACCCATGAAAAAGTTCACACACAAAATGTAACGATCTTTGTTGGTTACCAGGGATGGGAGGGGTAGGGGGGAAATATTAAATAGGCAATAGATAAGTGGTATCTTGGGTGAAGGGTGAGACAGTACACAATACAGGGGAAACTAGCACAACTTGTACAAGGAAAGGTCATGGAAGCCCACAGACACATCCAAACTCCCTGAGGGACTGAATTGCTGGGCGGAGGGCTCTGGGGACTATGGTCTTGGGGAACATCTAGCTCAATTGGCATAACACAGTTTATAAAGACAATGCTCCATATTCTACCTTGGTGAGTAGTGTCTGGGGTCTTAAAAGCCTGTGAGCGGCCATCTAAGATACTCCACTGGTCTCATCCCTTCGGGAGCAAGGGAGAATGAAGAGAACAGGATATAAGGAAAAGATTAGTCCGAAGGACTAATGGACCAAAGCTACCAAGGCCTCCACCGGACTGAGTCCAGTACAGCTAGATGGTGCCCGGCTACCACCACTGACTGCTCTGACCAGGATCACAACAGAGGATTCTGGACAGAGCTGGAGAAGGATGTAGAACATAATTCTAACTCACAAAAAAAAAGACCAGATTTACTGGCCTAAAGGAAACTGGAGAAACCCCGAGAGTACGGCCCCCAGACACCCTTTTAGCTCAGTGGTGAAGTTATCTCTGAGGTTCACCATTCAGCCTGGGAGTGGACAGCCCTGTAAAACCAAATGGGACTAATGAGGTACAGTAGTCCAATGACAAGGGCCAGAAGGCAGAAAGGGACAAGAAAGCTGGTGATAGGGAACCCAAGGTTGAGTAAGGATATTGTTGATGTGCTGTGAGATTGTTACCCATTGTCATAGGGCAACATGTATAGTAACTGTTAAATGAGAAACTATTTTGTTCTGTAAGCCTTCATCTTAAGTGAGAATAGCAGCACAATTGGAAGAGCGTAGTCAATGTCACTGAACTGTGCGTGTAGAAATTTTTGAAATGGTGTATCTTTGGCAATGTGTATAAAAAGGTTGAGAAGTTAGAGGGTTGACATGTTGTGGGGTTGTTAACCAGTGCCATAAAACTATGTGTACTACTGTTTCATGAGAAACTATTTGTTCTGTAAGCCTTCACCTGAAGTACAATATAAAAAAAAAAAAAAAGATTTGACTGCTTCTTCTAAAGGCCTTGTAAAACACGCAGAGAATGTAAAATACGAGCAAGCGACAGTGACCCACAGACCAAAGGGGTTGTAAGGCCTCCTGATCCCATCTGGTGAAGGACGGATTCATTCTTTCCACAAATTCTTATTGAAAGACAACCATTCACCAGGAATAGTTGGATATGTGAAGAATTTAGAATGTTAACCTTTGGGATAAAACAATTTTCACATGCACATAGTAAAGGTATTGGGGATACATAAACATATTCCTTATGTTTACGGAGCCTATGTTCTACTTTGGTAAACTGAAAAAAAGTAAGGAAAGCCATAAAGAAAGTAGCTGCAGATTGTAAAAAGTGGTTTTTATGAGACGGCCAGCAAGCAATGGAGAAAATGAGGATACATTTTGAACAAAGAGAAGGCTCACTGATGAATTCATTGTTGCCGGGGTGGGAAAAAGCAAGCAAGAAATAAAGGGTTGCTGCTAAGTATTTCACTTGAGCCACAGGGCACCAGTGTCTTTTCATGAGATGAGGAATATCATTGATGTATAGAATATTTTTGAGAACACGCTGAAGCATATCAACTTCAAGATGGTTATTATATATCCAAGTTCAGATATGAAGAAATCTGAAAGATGAATAAATCTTGACTGGAGGTAACAATTTGAAAACTTTAGTATTTAACTATGATTTAAAGACAGAGAACAGAATAAGACCATGTTCGGAGAACATGTACATTAAAAGAAGATGAACACTAAGATTTCAATCATTCTAACATTTAGAGCTTTGGAAATGGAAAAGTCCACTGAGGGACTGAACTGAATACAGTGGTAATATTTACAATAAACTAAGAGAAAGATTAGAATTAGTGTGGGACTAAGAACTCAGTTTGGCTTTTGCCTTCATCCCTTAAAAGATTAAAAAAAAAAAAAAAAAACAGAAAAACCCAAACCCATTGCCTTCGAGTCGATTCTAACTCATAATGACCCTATAAGACAGAACAGAACTGCTCCATAGAGTTTCCAAGACTGTAATTGTCATGGAAGCAAACTGGCACATCTTTCTCTCCCAGAGCAGCTTGTGGGTTCACACCAGCAACCTTCTAGTTAGCAGCCGAATGCTTAATCATAGAGCCACCATGGCTCCTCCCTTGAAAGTCAGCCCTTGGTATTTTTTCAGCAATCAAGGTGCCCTTCTTTTTTATGACTGTCATATAACAGCCCTTCTATAAGGCAACACTTTAGAATGTATGGAAATGACTGGGGGCTAAACAGATATACCTGTCAACTAACCTGAAGAGGCAAGGTGGGCTTGACACAATCAATCATGCATATTCATGTTTTCATTCAATGATGCCTATGCAACGAGGCCCCAATCATGAGCATTAAATGAAAGCAGCAAGAGCCCATGAAAAAGGAAGTTTGAGGCTTCCTGGACTGCTGCGAACATCCATGCACGGAAGAAGGTGGACATCCCTGGAGACAACGGAAATGTCATGCTGAGACTCTCCCAGACCACGCCTCAACTGTCTCTTCATTTGTATCCAGTCTGGTTATAATAAATGGCTAACTGTAAGTATGAAGACCTCGGGTGATGTAATGGGTAAGCCCTCAGTTGCTACCCAAAAGGTCAGTGGTTCAAACCCACCAGATGCCCTGCCGCAAAAAGAACTGGCAGTGTGCCTCCATTCCATAAACTTGTATACCTCGGAAACCTGTAAAAATGGCACGGTGGAGGCATCTGACCTCCTCTAACTTCACAAAGGGTGGGGGAGAATCAAGATCAACAGCCAAAGGCTGATTCCTATGGGGCGGAGGTCAGACATGCCTGTTCTGAAGAGGCCAGAGGAACCTGTCCTGAAGGGCTTGAGAGGAGCCCTGTACGGCCAAGTGGAGCTTAGCAAGCTATCTTGCACTGAAGAAGGGAGACTTTACCCACAGGCTTCCTGATCTTGAATTGTGTAACCTGTTAACTCTCTAGTAATCCCCAATAAACGTGAGTACAGTCTGTGAGTTCTGTTTGACCATTACAATGCCTCACTGAACCCAGAAGAGAAGTAGAGAGTACCTTGGGAGGGACAGCTTATGTCAGAAGTGGCAAAAGGTTGGAGAAAGGAGGTATTTCTGACCTCTATCTCATAGGAATCAGCCTTGGGCTGATGTTGGTGATGGTGATTCTCTCTCCTCCCCCTTGTGAAGTTAGAGGAGGTCAGATGCCGACCAGCCATTTTTACAGTGAGTATGGTTTGTTAGTTCTGTGTGGCCATTGCAATGAATTATCAAACCCAGCAGAAAAGTATAGAGAACCGTGGGTGGGACAGTGGCTGGTGTTAGAAATCACGAAAAATGGAGAATGGAGGTATGTTTGATCGGCACCTCATAGGAATCAGTTTTGTGCTGATCTTGATTTCCATCCCTACTCCTGAAGTAAAACAAGGTCTGACACTAGTAGAATACACTTAGCTTCACAAACAGGATTACACTGACCTTACGCGGATTGGCTGCGGAGTTTCGCCCAGTCCGTTCTTTACCGAGATTGGCTGCAGAGAATGGCCAGTCCGACCTTTACTATGATTGGCTGTGGAGCCTGTTCAGTAACTGACCTTTACCCAGATTAGCAGGGGAGACCTGCTCAGTCTGCCCTTTCCTGGACTGCCTGTGGACCCCTGCCCAGTCGTAAGGACTGCCTACATGAAGGGCAAAACACTGAGGATTTTGGGGGACCTCCTGATTGATGAGAGAGCCAAGAGGAATAAGTAAGCTCGTCCTTTGGACATAGTAGCCTGGTGCTGAGACCCTCTCAGACCCAGGTAAGACAGCTGTAACACTTGGAGCTGTGATGGCAATAGAGCAAGCAACTACAATGAGATAAGAAGCTGTGGAAATATGCAAACTTGGACAGTGGCAGCAGTGTAAAGGTCAAAACTTGGCCAGGACATGTAACACTCCGAGAGATTGGGCACCATGACCAGGGAGCTGCCTACAGAGGAGGGCATGCCACTAAGAGAGCTCTGCACCAGGAGCTGCAGTAAAGTCAGCCTAGAGTAGCTAGGACCACCCAAGAATTGGGAACATCCAAGAGCTGTCCTGGAGCTGACCAGGAGGACCTGGGAGCCAGCTTAAAAGAGCAGTTGATAGCGGAGCCCGCTGAGTGACATCGAAGGACAGTTCCTGGTTGATGAGAGTGAACATCTGTGTCAGGAAGAGTAAGCAGATACCCTTGAGGTGTTTAGGTTCTGTGAAGGAAACACTTGCACACCTCGTCCTATGGATTTCATTGTTTATAAACTTTGTTTATATACATTTTTATTTTTTTATTGTACTTCAGGTGAAGGTTTACAGAACAAATAGTTTCTCATTAAACAGTAGTACACATATTGTTTTATGACATTGGTTAACAACCCCATGACATGTCAACCCTCTCCCTTCCTGACCCTTTTTTTTGTTTGTTTATATACATTTTTGTTATATTAAAAGTTGTTATCGCAGATATGGTGTTTCAGTGAATTCTCTGACCACTACAATAGATTACAAAACCCATTAGAAAAACAGAGTGCTGCGAAAGAATGGCTGGTGTCAGAAATAATATATAAGCGAGAAAGCTGGGCTAAGTTTGACCTCAGCCTCTTAAGAACCAGGTTTGGGCTGATTCTTAAAGTCAGAATAATCATTTCAGTACACGAGTTACGATCTGGTTCATGATAAAACTGAGAATGTACGATGTTTAAAATGCTGTTTCTAGTTAAAAAAAAAACATTAGGAAGAACAGAGACCTTTAAAGAAGAGAGCCTGCAGGTAGGAAAAATTAAAGGTAACTGCCGGAATGGCTAGAATTTCAGATGTACAGTGCTAAAAGATAACCTAAATTAATAGGAGTTTTCTTGCCGGGAAGATGATCCTAGTTCCTTGCAGATATTAGGAACTCATAGGGAAGTTTCATCAAAATGAGTAAAATATACACAAAAAAGTCTACGTTAGACAATTTCAAGGAAAATGTCAATTTGACAGTCTCCTCTTGAAAACTGAAGATTAACTCATTAGAATGAAGAAAACTTTAAAGGGTTAGGAGAACAAATGAGAAAATGGAAATCAGAACCTTTAGAGAATTGCAGAGTAGGGGAAAAAAAGAAGCTAAGGAAGCATATAAAAGAACAATAAAAGACCATTTTACTGTGGAGGCATAACATCCAAGGTGCGGGTGGATGCTAGGAAGGGAAATCTACATTACTCAATGGGGGACGAAGGTGCTGTACTCTGAGGACAGTTACTAATTCAAAGTTCTCTCTTTGGAGGGAGGCCTGGAAGGTGGAATCTCAGAGTAAGAGAGGTGCAAGGATATGAAAAAGGGAAAGATTTCAGAATCCTAGAAAGAAGAAAACTAGAAAGAAAAAAATTAGAAAATGTAGATCAAATAAACAGGGAATCTAATCTCAGAAGATATAGAGAAGCATGTATTTCTCTAAACTCCTAGAAAGGAAAAGAGGTCTCACGTGGAAAGAGGGATATGTGCAGGTCCTTTTATGTATCCACAGACACCCCTCACAGATGTGATGCCTTCTCACACTTGAATGTGACTTCCACAGCCTTCCCCTCTTACCGTTTTTGCTCACTCACCAGAAAAGATTCCACTATGGTGTTCATATAATATAGTCCATGGTTGTTCTCCTCGTTCCAACCTAGAGAGCACGTCTGGTTTGCTAACTTGATACCCTGTTCATGAGAAAGCACAGAATCTTAGACACACCAAGTTGGCCTTGGGTTTGTAAAGATTGCAGAATGTTTTACTTGCAAAAAAACAAATTTCAAACTTACAAAGTAAAGGTTTTTCTGTCAAGAGTAGAAAGAATATACCCACTTATCTAGGGCCAGAGAGTGAACTGAGACCCATCACTTTCGAGCACCACTGACACTCCAAAGATTTCAGCAGCTGAGAAAGGAAAGGACAATGACAGGAGAATTGTCCTCACCAATGGACACGAGGTTGCTATAGTTCTCCAACATCACGTCCCAGTACAGGTCCTTCTGAGCAGGGTCCAGGAGCTGCCACTCCTCCCAGGTGAACTTCACAGCCACATCGCTGAATGTCAGTGATTCCTGTATTAAGAGGGTCCTGCTTAATGAACTGATTTCCATTTGATGATATGGATGAAATGTGAAGGAAGATTTTCTGCTCATTTCCTCTATATAAACTGCTGCATCTATATACCTAGGTTTTTTTTTTTTTAATATCTTATAGAAAAAGCAAAATCCTAACAAAATACTCTGAATATGTACATTGAATAATCCATCCATTAATTTTCTATAATGTACAGTAGTGAAATTGTCTTCCTAAGGTAAAAAAATCTCACATTTATATACATATATATATACACATACACACACTCACAAATATATGTATATATATTAACAAACAAGTTAACAGCATATCATACACACTAAAGAGATATTAGTCAACTGCAATGCAGAATTGAAGAAATTACACAAAATCTAGCAGAGAGAGACAATATAAAGGAGAGGTTAGGAAACATGGATAGAGTGAGAATGTCTAACACATGCCTATCCATAACTTCTAAAAAATAGAGCAAGGGAGAAGAAAGAGCCAAATATCTTACTCTGTCCTAAAAAAATAATTTTTTTACAGAACGAAAGACCTGTGGCAGGCATATCTAAGATAGCCACATGGTCATATTGATACCTTTGTACAGTTCCCTTCTCTTAAGTATGGGCTGGCCTAGTTCCTCCTATCTAATAGAATGGGGCAAAGGTAACACAATGTCATTCCGTGACTAGATTACGTATTAGATGTTATTTCCGTATTGCTGGTTGTTATGCTGCAGCAGTGGTTAGGAAAGCTGCATCTGGAGTGACTTGGGGTGATAGCCCAGGAAGTTAGGCAAGATGACTGATGGGGGCCAGGGTCTTCTGGTTTGACCCAGACAGAGACCTAAGACCATATGCTCAGAAATGTATAAGACAGTCAGAGGGTGGAAAACAGAAGATGAAACCAAAATGTTCAAAAGGGCTATGTGTTTATCTGAAAGTACTATATTTATCTAACTAAAGGAATGTTTTCCCTACCAGGTGTTATAAAACAGACCTGAATATGTGATGGAAATAAATGCTGGATATTGTAACAAAAATATTGGCTTGGAATATGCTTGTCTCCTCAGAGTACTGGTTTGATAGGGTGGGGCAATTTCAACACTAGCCGTCTAAAACAGTGGGAGATAAAGGCATGAAGTGGCTCGCTGACATATTTTCGTGAGTATGGCTATACTCAAAATGAAGGGGACTAAGAGAGGATTCCCCACTGAATAGATTCATCTTCTCCTGGTGGGTTTCTGGGGTAGAGATGTTGTATTTACTGTTAACAGGTTTAACTGTGATTGTAAAAACTTAAACTGTAGAAGTTGTAACTGAAAAGAGTGGACTAAGGCAGAGACACTGTTGGACTGGAGTCAGTGGCCAAACCTAATGTCCATTAAAGGTTTTACTATGCTGACATCTCAAGAGGCTCAGAGGAAGAGAAAAATCTCCCAGTTAAATTTTATCAAAGGCTAGAAAGGGTGAACCTGAAACAACTTTTGGAAAACCTGACCACATCAGATGGAAATCCACAGCAGACCTGAATGGCTGGTACCTGAGTATCTCACCCTGTGGACTCTTTGCCCTACTGAAGGATTGTTAATGACTGTTCTGTACTGGTAAAATGATTGAGAGGAGAAAGTTATCGTCCAAGTATGAAAGAACCATAGCTAGAAAAGCCAAGGAGTGGCCTGTGGTGCGACTGATTATTTTTATGTGGCCTTTCTAGCCATGGTCTTGTAACTCCCACCCAAGTTGATTGGGCAGGACTGTGTGATAGGGTAATTGTGGCCCATCAAAGGGATTGGTCAGTTTTACCATCCCACTGGGCTTAAAGTGAGCCACCCCAGAGGCAGGAAAGAATCCCGCCACCATCAAGAAGAGCCAGTGCGTCCTCTGGACCTGGATTCCTGCGCTGGGAAGCTCCCAGAACTGGGAGACAGAGAGAGAATTGTATTACTAAAGGCAGCGAGAAGCAACAGCAGAGAGCCAGCAGCAGAGACCTGGCAGCAGGAGATGGCACGGTGGGCTTCCTGACCCACAGAGAGAAAGATGAGCGCCTTTGGGCAGAGGCCTAGGTCAGGGAGACGCTACGTGCGAGCACAGCTGAGAAGAGGCTGTCATGATGGAAGAACTGTATCCTTGAGTGTTCCTGAGCCTTGACTGTAACGTGTTACTTCCCTAACAAACCCTATAATCATGAGTATGGTCTGTGAGTTCTGTGTGGCCATTGCAATGCACTATCTAACACAAGAGAAAAGTAGACAGTGCTGTGGGAGGGATGGTTGGTGTCAGAATTAGTAAAGACGGCGGAAAGAGGAGCCATGTCTGACTTCCACCTCAGAGGAATCAGCCTTGGGCTGTTGACACTGATTCTCCTTCTCCCTTTTGAATTTAGAGGAGGCCAGACACTGCCCCCATGCCGTTTTTACATCTACAAAATGACTGGGTGGGGTTATGCAAATAAAGTGTTTGTGGCTCACCAAGGGGATTGGACAGCTTGCTGATTATGTAAATAAGGTGCATGGCACCACAGTGGGGGTGGGACCATGCAAATAAGGTGTATAGAACCCTAACGAAGGGATTGGTCAGTTTTGTCATCATGTGAGGCTTAAAAGAGAGTTAATCCCAAGGCAGAGAGGGGACCTCACTACCATCAAGAAAGAAGAGCCAGGAGTGGATCATGTCCTTTGGACCTGGGGTCCCTGTGCTGAGAACCTCCTAGACCCAGGAGACATAGAAAACTGTAACACTGAAGACAGCACAAGACAGAGAGAAGTGGTGGCAAACACAGTAGAGAAACGGAGACCAGCAGGAGACAGTGTAGTGGGCTCCCCAGCCTACAGAGCAAGGCGACTACAGTGGGCATGCTGACCCACAGAGTGAAAGGGCTGGGCTCCTTTGGACAGGAGGCTTGCTAGAGGAGTAGACGGCCTCCAGACACTTAATCTGATAAGTCAGACTCGCCAACCCATGGAGAGAGAGCTGGGCGCTTTTGAGCAGGGGGCTTCTTGGCATATTAGAGGTGTGTGCAGGCACTTACTGACAGAGTTAAAGGCTTGGTGTAAAAATTGTGTGATGGCATCATCTGACTTTCTCATCTAACTTCACAAAGGGTAAGAGAGAGAATCACCATCAGTATCAGCCCAAGGCTGATTCTTATAAAGCAGAGGCCAAACATACCTCCTCTCTCCAACCATTTTATAAATTCTAACACCAGCTGTTTTCCCACAGCACTCCCTTCTTCTCTGCTAGGTTCGATAATTCATTGCAATGGCCACACAGAACTCACAGAGCATACTCCTGGTTACGGGATTTATTACAGAAGGAACAGTTTACAACTCAGGATCAGGAATGACTCAGGACAGTTCTTCAGTTGGGACAGCTGGTTCTTAGCTGCGCTTGCAGGTAGGCCTCCCTCTGGCCTTTGGCTCCCTGCCCTGCTTTGCCAAGTGTTAGAAAGCTCTTTAGTTCTGCCAGTAAGTGCTCAGAGGCACCCTACTCCACTGGAAAGCATCCTGTCCAAGGCTGCTCAGCTCTCTAGCTCCATGGGTCAGCTCACCCACTGTAGCTACCTTGATCAGTGGACCAGGAAGCCCATCAGGAGATACTGTGCCAGTTTCCCGGTTCTGCCTGCACTGTTTTTCTGCTGCTGCTTCTCGCCATTCTGCATCATCTTCAGTGTTACAGTTCTTTCTGTTTCCTGGGTACAGGTGGTTCTCAGCACAGGGACCCCATCCAAAGGATGTACAGAGCTCCCATATACTCTTCTTGGTCCTAGTGAGGATCCCAGTCTCCTCTGGGTGGCTTCTCTTTTAAGCCTTGCAGGATGGCAAAATTAACCAATTCCCTCATTAGGGTTGCATACACCTTATTTGCATGGCCTCACTCCCATAGGATTCCATGCACCTTATTTGCATTATTAGCAAACAGTCCAATCTCCTTGGTGGGTCACAAGCATCTTATCTGCATAGTCCCACTCAATCATTTTGTAGGAGCCAAAGGACCGTGGCAAGAAAGGCCGTATAAAGATGATTCATCTCACCGCACTTGGTAATACTTGCCTGTGCAGGGCATAGGTCAGGTCAAAAGGGCTAGAGGCCGAGGGCCAGAGAGACGTGCTTGTGGTCAAGGCTGAGAAGAAGCTGTCCTGATCCAAGAACTTTATTCTGAGTTGTTCCTGATCCTGAATTGTAACCAGTACTTCCCTAATAAACCACATAATCGCTAAGTATTGTCTGTGAGTTCTGTGTGGCCATTACAAAGAATTATCGAACCCAGCAGAGAAGCTGAGTATCGTGGGAGGGATGGCTGATTTCAGAATTTGTAAAAAGATCAGAGGGTAGAGGTATATTTGACCTCCACCTCATAGGAATTAGCTTTAGGCTGAAGCTGATTCTCCCCCTTTGTGAAGTTATATTAAGAGGTCAGGCACCCTCATACCATTTTTTACAACCCTGATCCCAAGTTTTACCTTGTTGCTTCCTTAATAAATCACTTAACTGTAATTATGATTTGTGAGTTCTGTGTGGCCATTGCAATGGATTATATCGAATCCAGAAGAGCAGTAGAGAGTGCCGTGGGAGGGATGGCTGGTGTTAGAATTGTTAAAAAGATTAAAGAGTGGAGGTATATCTGACTTCCACCTCATAAGGATCAGCCTTGGGCATTTAACTTCCTTGAAGTTAGACAGGTTATGACACTATTACTATTACTACCATTTTACACCGGTATTCATGAAGCAAGCTGCCATGGTGGGGAAGTCCACATGGCAAGTAACAGTGGGCTCCCTCTGGCCAACAGAGAGTAACCCAGGCTCTCATGGAACTGAATCCTGCCCACAACCAAGCAAGAGAGCTTGAAATCAGATTCTTCCCCATTCATCCCTCAGATGAGTTTGCTTGGTCTATTCTGAACCATGGAAGAAACAGCCATGGTAAACCTGCTTTTGCATCTATGAGAGTACTGCTGTTCAGGACACTGTCCACCACATCATCTCCAGGAAGAAACATTAAAGAAGCTTACTCAGACAAAAGTCCCATGAAATACTGAAATCCTAAGAGGAACTTACTTCCCTTCTTCTCAAAAACTGGGCATAGCATTTAAATTATGATTCTCTTCTGTTGGCCAGAGCAATATTAAAAGCAAGTTGACAACTAATGTAACCCAAAGGATTCTCCAATCATACATTCTGTGCAACGCCAATAATTTAGTGTTACTCCCATGAATAATATATTTGTGATGCTACTTTGCCTGATGTTGAAATCAGAGTCTAAGTTTATTTCTCTCCAGCTTCTACTTTTCCAAATTTATACTTCTCAGATAACTGCTCTGATATTTTACAGGTCTCTACAAATCCATTAGGGAACAAAGGAAATCATAAAATAAACCAAAAGTCACCTGCACCTTGACCATTTTCTTTTGTTCTTGGGACATGGCCAGCAACTGAGATGCTCTGTCTTTCTGTTTTCTGGATCAGCTCTAATTTCTGTTCAGAAATCTCACTCTCTCAGGAATGGTGTCTCCAGAAATAATACTCAAATCCTTCAACCTCTTCTTCCTTCCTTCAATTGATTCTCTTGTTGCTGGGGAGTCAGGACCTGTAGGCTGAAGGAAAAATTCAGTACGAGTAGTATATTACCTCTAATATACCCAGATGCTATCACTGATCCTGGCACTCGCCTTAACACAAAGCCCTCAATAGTGTTGACTGTCCCTTTATTTGGTGCCCCCAGAACATTTTACACCTAGGGGCAATAAAACCAAAGATTCAGGATTTGCAGAGATATGGGTAGAACATATCTTTTTGAAAAATGGTGCTTGGACAATAAGATACATCTGTGAAAGAAAAAAATAAGCTTGATACCTACCTCATCACATACAAAACCATCAATTCAAAGTCAAGTATGACTCTTAATGAGAATGGCAGATCAGTAAAATTTTAAGAAGATAAGTTTACATTAGGGTATGGAAATATATTTTAAACATGCCAAATAAAACACTAATTATAAAGTGAAGACTAGTCTCATGAAGGAACTATAAAAGATACAACCACTTTAGAAAACACTTAGGCATAATCATGAAGGAACTATAAAGGATACAACCACTTTAGAAAACACTTAGGCATAATCTATTAGGTTCAAATTATACACACACTTTGAAATAACAATTTAAGTCTGAGATACACATCTAGGTATATATCCTCCTGTGATGGTAAGGTTGTGTGTCAGCTTGGCTGGGCCATGATTCTCAGTGCTTTGGCAGTTACGATGTACTTTGGCAGTCATATAATGATGAAATCACCCCCGTGATGACATCTGATATAATGTGATCACCTCCATGATGAGACCCGCTGTGAGTACCCAATAAATTGAAAAGTAGTTTCCTTAGGGGTGTGGCCTACATATAATATAGGTGGACTTTCTGGCATGGCTCGGGGGCTTTTGCTTGCTCTGGATCCTGCAGCTAGCTCCTATTCATCTGACCTCCAGTTCTTGGGAACTGAGCTAGCAGCTTACCTGCCAGTCTTGGGATTTGTCAGCTTCGCACCCTGGGAGCCTGTGATCTTGGGTTCACCAGCCCCTGCAGCTACATGAGTCAGGAGAAGCCTCCAGCCTGACCCATGAACTTGGAACTTTCCAGCCTCTATAACCATGTGAGCCATTTCCTTGATATAAACCTCTCTACATATATATACACATAAGACTCTTCACTGGTTTTGCTTCTGTAGAGAACCCAGCCTAAGACACTTCCCATAATAAATGCACATTTGAACCTGCCTCACCATCCTCGCTGCCAAGGAGAATTCTGGCTGTACTTCTTCCAAGACAGACTTCTTTCCTTCTTTAGGCAGTTCATGGTATATTCAGTATTCTTCACCAACACCGTAATTCAAATGTGTCAATTCTTCCTTGGTCTTCCTTGTTCATTGTCCAGCTTTTGCATGTAGAGGAGGCAACTGAAAATATTATGGCCTGGGTGAGGTGCACCTTAGTCCTCAAAGTGACTTCTTTGCTTTTCAACACTTTGAAGAGGTCTTTTGCAGCAGATTTGCCCAATGCAATACATCATTTGATTTCTTGACTGCTGCTTCCAAGGATGTTGATTTGTGGATCCAAGTAAGATGAAATCCTTGACAACTTCAATCTTTTCTCCATTTATCATGATGTTGCTAACTGGTCCAGTTGTGATGATTTTTGTTTTATACTGAGCTGTAATGCATACTGAAAGCTGTAGTCTCTGATCTTCATCCGTAAGTGCTTCAAGTCCTCTTCACTTTCAGCAAGCAAGGTTGTGTCATCTGCGTATCGCAGGTTGTTAATGAGTCTTCCTCCAACCCTGATGCCACATTCTTAATATGGTCCACCTTCTCAGATTATCTGCTCAGCAAACAGATTGATTAAGCATAGTGAAAGGATACAACCCTGATGCACATCTTTCCCAATTATAAACCAAGCAGTTGAATATAGAGAAAACTAAATGATAATGATTAGGAATAACTAACTACAGGGTAAAATTATAATGAAAATCCTGCAGTGCTTGCTATAACCACTTGGGTGCTGACAATGTTCTACTTCTTGTCTGGTGCTGTGGTTTGTTACATGTATATTGCCTTTATACTAAATAAGTTGTAAATTTTTAAAAAAGATGAATTTAGAAAAATTAAAGAAATGGAGAGCCCCAAATACCAAAAGCAAAATGATGAGCCCCAAAACATGAAAAGTTTGTTCTCTAATAAGATTAATAAAATATACACAGTCTTAGTAAGAGAGAAAGGAGCCCTGGTAGCACAGTGGTTAACTGAAAGGTTGGTGGTTCAAACTCACTAGCTGCTCTGTGGCAGAAAGATGTGGCAGCATAAAAATGGTGTGGGACCTGTATCTGATCTCCTCTAACTTCACAAGGGGAAAAGATTATCAAGATCAACAGCCCAAGGCTGATTCATATGTGGCAGAGGTCAGACATACCTCCTCTCTATGTCATCTTTACCAACTCTGACACCAACTGTCGCTCCCATGGCACTCTCTACTTCTCTGCTGGATTCGATAATTCACTGCAATGGCCACAAAGAACTGTGTCTGCAGGCACACACCTCTCTGGCCCCTTGGCCTCTGCCATGCTCGACAAGTGTTACAAAGCTCTTTTAGCTCTGCCGATAAGCTCAGGCCCAAAGGCTCCAGCTCCATGGGTCCACACACCTAGCTCTAGCAAGGGCCCAGAGGCATCCTACTCTGCCAGAAAGCCACCTGTCCAAAGGCACTCAGCTTTCTTGCTCCGTGGACCAGGAAGCCCACCATGCCGTCTTCTGCCAATCTCTCCTGCCGCTGTTTCTCTGCCACTGCTTCTTGCTGTCTTCATTGTTACAGCTCTCTCCCTCTCTCTCTCTAGGTCTCCCGGTTCCAGTGCAGGGATTCCAGGTCCAAAGGATGCACTCTGCTCTTGGCCTTTCTTCCTTGATAGTGGTGACAGCCTCTCCTTCCTGCCTCAGGAATGGCTCATGCTGCATGGCAAAACTGACCAATCCCTTTGGTGGGCGACAGTTACATTATTTGCACAGTCACACCCAATCACTTGAGTGGGAGTTACAAGACCATGGTGAGAAAGGCCACACAAAAGCGATCCATCACACCACAGAACTATAAAACATCTACTAATACTCTCAAAGGAAAATCATTTTTATTAATCTAAACTTCGAACAATACAAATGTACTTTAATAACAGAAAAAAATGCTGTATATATAAACAATGGAATGCTGTAGAGCAATGTGACGGTTAAGGTTGTGTGTCAACTTGGCTGGGCCACGATTCTCAGTGGTTTGGCAGTTGTATGATGTTGTGATCACTTCTATGATGAGATTTGATATAATGTGATCACCTCCATGATGGGACTGCTGGCAGCAGCCAATAAGTTGAAAGGGAGTGTCCTCGAGCATATGACCTGCATCAAATATATAAGTGGATTTTCTGGCAATGCTCAGGGCCTTTTGCTCATTCTGGATCCTGCAGCTGGCTCCTGTTCGTCTGACCTCCAGTTCTTGGGATGTGAGCTAGCAACTTGCCTGCCGATCTTGGGATCTGTCAATCTTAACAGCCTGTGAGCGACAGCCCTGCTCTCTGACCTGCTGATCTTGGGTTTGCCAGCCCCTGTGGCTATGTGAATCAAGAGAAGCCTCTATCCTGACCCACGGACTTGAGACGTTCCAGCATCTACAACTGTGTGAGCCACTTCCTCAATATAAATCTCTCTCTCTATATATACTTACATGCTTTATTGGTTTTGCTTCTCTAGAGAACCCAGCCTAAGACAAGCAACTAAAGCCTCTGGCCAACCTGCAAACCAAGAATGCCTTGCACATTATTTAAAAAGGTTTGTTAAAAAACAACACAAAAGCAAGGAATTCTACATGAGAGACTTTATGTGGCCAGTAACTCCTAAAATATTTACTAAGTAGCCATTCACAGAGTAAGTCTGCTAACTACTGTTTCAAAGCAAAGTAAATACATCTATGCATAATAACATAAATGACTCTCACAACTATGATATTGAGCAAACCAATCCTTATTTTAAAAAATGGATTATATATAATCTATTTATACTCATTGAAAATGTTGTTTGTTGTTAGGTGCCGCCAAGTCGGGTCCGACTCATAGCGACCCTATGTAAAACAAAATGAAATACTGCCCAGTCCTGCACCATCCTCACAATCTTTGCTATGTTTCAGCCCACTGTGGCAACCACCATGTCAATCCATCTCGCTGAAGGTCTTCCTCTTTTTCACTGACCTTCTACTTTACCAAGCATGATGTCTTTCTCCATGGACTGGTCTGTCTTGATATAACATCACCAAATTACATGAGATAGGAGTCCACACAACTCCCTTTACTTCTGATCAGCCAGCCCTTTTTCTCTCTCATCCTTAGCCCCCGGGGGCTAGGTTGACGAGTGCCAGTGGAACATGTCCAAATTCAGCCCATCTCTTCATTGCTGCATTTCTCCGACTTCCACTCATGAGTGGACCCAGGTGGTCACCACAAGCGAGTCGATCAAGCTATCTACTTGCTGGCTACCTTTAACGTCCAGTCCTGGAAGGGGGTTCCTTCTGATGGGCACTAACTTTTTCTTCCTCGATGTAGCCAATGGCAAACTACCTACTCGAAATTGAAAAAGCAAACCAGTCATTTATTTTTCTGCAGGTCATTCCTTCAAATGCAAATCATCTGTTCTCTCAGCAGTTCTAGGTGGTTCTCCATGTCTTTACAAATGTAAATTTCCTGGGTGGGGCTCAGGCTTTTGACCTAAGGCCCCAGTACTCTACACACAGGGCTACTGCATTCAAACCAACAGGCTGTGTTTCCTTCAGGCAAACTCTAGTTTCCTTTTTAGCATATCCAATCAAGTATTGGCTGAGGGCAGAGTTACAAGCTCTCCATAATCTATAATACCCAATATTCCTATCTATCATATACTTGGAGCTCTGCTGGCGCAGTGGTTTAGAGCTCGGCTGCTAACCAAAAGGTCAGCAGTTTGGATCCACTAGTTGCTCCTTGGAAACCCTATGGGGCAGTTCTATTCTGTTCCATAGGGTCGCTATGAGTCAGAATCGACTTGAATGCATCGGGTTTGGTTTTTGGGTTTATCATACATTTATGTCTGCTTCACAATAGGTAAGAGAAACATTCAATATCCATAGTACAGTTAATTAAACACATAATCCAAAAAACATAACCCTTTTTAAAAATATTCCAGTTGCATCTTCTCCAACCTTTGACTATATTCTCATTCATACGTCCTTGGGCCTCCATCTGGGTGGAACCAGAAGACTCAGTCCCCTATCAATTATCCCATTTAACCGGCCTGGCCTTTGCCCAAAGCCATTCTCCCTTAGCTGCAGCATAACTTTCCTTTCAGTCATTACAGCTAACAACAACCAAAATAACCATTTAAGAATCAAAAGTCTGACATCCCAAGGCCCTTTGTTCTTTCTCTTACAAAGTCCCATGCTTTCCCGAGTTTGGAGCCATTGTAAAGAATCCTGCTTCTGCTTAATGGTCTAACTGAAACTGGAGGAACCCCAGAAAGCATGGCCCCCAGAGTCTCTGTCAACACAGAACTAAAACCATTCCTAAGGCCAACTCTTCAGACAAAGATTGGACCGGACTGTGGGACATAAAATGACACTTGTGAAGAGTGTGCTTCTTAGCTCAAGTAGATACATGAGACTAAATGGGCAGCTCCTGTCAGGAAGTGAGATGAGAAGGTAGAGAGAGTCAGGAGCCGGTTGAATAGACACGGAAAATCAGGTGGAAAGGAAAAGCGTGCTGTCGCAGTATAGGGAGAGCAATTAGGGTCACATAACAATGTATGTATAAACTTTTGTATGAGAGACTAACTTGAATTGTAAACTTTTACTTAAAGTACAACAATAAAACAAAAATAATAATAATAAAAAAAAAATCCTTCTAACATCAACTGTAAAAATGGCATGGGGGTGGTGTCTGACCTCCTCTAACTTCATAAGGAGAAGGAGAATCAAGATCAACAGCCTGAGGTTGATTCCTATGAGGTGGAGGTCAGACATGCCTCCTCTCTCTGCCATCTTTACCAATTCTGACACCAACCATCCCTCCCACAGAGCTCTCTACTTCTCTGCTGGGTTCAATAATTCATTGCAATGGCCACAAAGAACTCACAGACAATACACAATTATGGGGGTTTATTAGGGAAGTAACAGGTTACAATTCAGGTTGACGAACACTCAGGATATAGTTCTTCCATCAGGATAGGTTCTTCCCAGCATGCTCACAGGTAGGCCTCTCCCTGGCCCTTGACCTCTGCCCAGCTCAGGCAAGTGTTACAAAGCTCTTTTAGCTCTGCCAATAAGTGTTACAGAGGCACCCTACTCTGACAGTATGCCTCTATAGGCCAGCAAACCTAACTCCACCAAGTGCCTGGAAGCACTCTACTCCACCAGCAGGCCTCCTGCCCAAAGGCACTCAGCTTTCTCACTCCTTGGGCTGGGAAGCCGACACCATCTGCTGTTGGTCTCTCCTGCCGCTGTTTTTTCTGCCACCGCTTCTTGCAGTCTTGAGGGTTTACACTCTCTCTCTCTCTGTCTCCTGGTTCCAGGAGCTTCTCAGCACAGGGATCCCAAGTCCAAAGGACATGCTCCACTCTTGGACCTTCTTCCTTGGCAGTGGTGAGATCCTCTCCTTCCCTCCTCTTGGATGGCTCATTTTAAGCCTAGCCAGATGGCAAAACTGATGAATCCCTTCATTAGGGTTCCACAGACCTTATTTGTATGGTCCCACCCAATCACTTAGGTGGGAATTACAAGACCATGGCAAGAAAGGCCACACAAAAGTTATCCATCGCACCCCAGGCATTCTGCTTCTGTAAAGATAACAGTCTTGGAAACCCTGTGGGCCAGTTCTACTCTGCACTACAGTGTTGCTATACATCGGAACTGACTCGCTGGCAATGGCTTTGGTTTTGTTTGTTTGTTTTTTTTTTAAGTGAAATGGAGCAAAAGAGAAATAGAAGTGGCACATAGAGAGAACATAAAGAATTGATGGGAGAAATGACCCAGATAAAATCAACACTGTCTAGTAATCAAGCGCTTTCACATACATACCTTGGTAGAATTGCTCCACATAGCTAAGTTTATCTGCATGACATTCCTAACACTACTTACTGGAAATGGACACACACAAAACCCACTGCGTGTTGTTGATTCTAACTCACAGTGACCTTATATGACCAAAAAGAACGGCCCTACAGGGTTCCCAAGGCTGTAATCTTTATAGAAGCAGACTGCCACAGCTTTCTCCCACAGAGCATATGGTATGTTCGAACCACCAACCTTAAGGTTAGTAGCCGAGTGCTTAACAGCTGTGCAACCAGAACATACAAAGACTTAACTAATAAATGGAATATGGGCCGCTTCGCCAGACGTATTAATAACTAACAAAATAGAAAGTTTGTCAGCACAGCAGAAAGTGTGCATGTATGTGAAGTCTTGCGGGCCATAAGGTCTGACACACAACGACTCAACTCTACTTTTGCAGCGCGAAAGCAGCCCCAGACCGATGCGCAGCGTGGTGGATTAGTCCCTCCGTCAGTAGCTAGCCAACTACTTGCATGAGAACAGAAAATATATGATTATCTAAACCAAGGCTTTCGAACTACTGCCGAAGAACTACACTGCCCTCTGTCCCAACAGCCGAGGTTCCTGGAGTGCAGGGCTTCAAAAACTTCGTCCTCACAATCCTCTGTACCACAAACATAGGCCACCCTCATGCCCATATTAACAGGAAACTCAGACCAGGCACACCGTATGATATCCATCCCCCGGCTCTAACTTCAGAGCCCAGCATTAAATCCTGAATAGGAACCTAACACTGCATTCATTGTAAATACTACCTCCACTCCTTACAAGCACAGTGATCCGCAAAGACGCCGTACCCTGACAGTCGAGGCAGCCTTAATCCTTGTACAAAGGCGCCCACCAAACGCACCAGACTCCCTCTCACCCGCTTCCCCTCAAGCATCGCCATCCCGGCGCTCCCCTCAGGAACTCCATATGTCCTCACAACACCACGTCAACACACCTACCTGGCCCTGTTTCCACAACAAAAACACACTGGCCTGTTTTTTTACCTGAATCAATCGGAGTTCAGAAAAGTTGCACTTCCGTGAATTGGTTCTACTTCTGGGCTTCTCACGCAGAATCCTAGAGCGCCAACGGCGGCCGGCGAGGATCTGGAACTTTTCAAAGAGCGCGGACAACCGCATTTCCGGCACTGCCTTACGAGTTAACGAGGTAATATGTCTGCGCCGTTCTTATCCCGGCTTGTCTGGACGCGGCCATATTTGAAAACCGGCCGTACAGAACTCAGGGGGCAGATTTTTGCGCCAGTTGCCAGTGTCAAAAATAATCAAAACTCAACGAAATTTGAACATAAGTTTACTCTAGTTATTCTATATGCATATAGGGAGGCCATCTTGATTACAGAAAAAGCAAATGACTAAAAGATGCTACGTACAATGAGGCTTATCAAGAGGAGTGATAAATACAGATCAACCATTAGCTAACTTGAACATGATTGATTGAACCCTGCCCTCCGCCTTTTACTGAGGTCTATGGATATCAGTTCACAACATGGTCTCTGTCCCTCCACTCAGACATATTTTCTGAAATTCAAAATTAGTAAGCCGGTTCCCAACAAGAAAGAAAGGATTTGCAACTTTGGGTGAAAAAAGAACCACTGGCGGTTTAATTGTGGTCACGGATGCCTTTAAAGGGAATATTTGGTTTCCTGGGTAAGAAAACCCCCAAATCAAAGCAAAATGTCAGGAATCAGTTTCTCTCTTTGACGCCAGGGACGGCCAGGCAGAAGAGGAAGCCAACGAAACTGTTTCCGATTCCCTGTCTCCTCGACCCTTCCAAAAAATGGATAGTTTTTCAGTGGCTCGAGCTCTGCAAGGAAAAAAAGCATGGATCAAATTGCTTTCAGCAGGCTGGGTTGAACAGTAATATGACGACGCCCTTTAAACACTATGTTAAAAAAGAAAGAAATAAAAAAAGTTTGGAAACGGACAAGTGGGAGTTCAAGTGTCAGTACAGCCAAGACAAGCTCCTGGTAGGATACAAGGGAAAAGGGGGAAAGCCGGGAAACGGACAACCACGGAAAGCTTCTGACTGCAAACGTGGCAAGAAGCGGCTGTAAGGACAGAAAAAGATTCGGAGAAGCTGATACTGTATGAGAGTGGCCACCACAGACAGGGCAAAATTGCGGGTAGGATGAGCCTAGGTTATATTTGGAGTGGGGCATAGCATAGGGAAAAGGGCACTAAAGGTGCGGTCGGTAAAAGCAAGTAGATCTCCAGGACTTTCTTCCTAGACCATCTTAGTAAGGAAGCTCCACTGGAACCTCTTCAGCATCACATAAACACACAAGCCTCTTCTCAAAGACGCTAAGTGTCTGTGCTTGAGGTGCATTGGCTGAGAATCAAAGCCTGGCCTCACACATGGTAGCTGAGAATTCTCCCACTGAATCAACACTGCCCTCAGCTTACTTCTCCTCCCTTACATTCCTCAGCCGGCAGTCATTAATGCACAAGCAATTAAGAATGGCTATTTTTGGGAATTATCTGAAAAATAGGTGTCACAAATACTTTTTCACAATATTAAATTTGTAATATGAACTCATTAGCTTTATTTTTCAGCTCATGCACCGGGGAATGTCTGGTTTGGAAGTCAGAGGAAAGTTCCAAAGATGAGATTCTTATACCCTACCTCATCCACATTGTCATGGAAACCGGGTCAGAACAGTACTTTTAAAATAACAATTCACCCTAAAAGGAAACTTCCAGTTAGACCCTGATTTCCTGTTTCTCTAAACTGACAGCACGGAATTCTTCAAAAAGAGCCAAGTTACGGCAAAACAGTCTCCCCTAAGCTGCTTACGAGGCTATTGTTTGCCTTAAAGGTGACTTTAGTAAACCAGTTTCTTCTAGGTTCAAAAGGACACCCTAGGGCAAGTGATATGGGTGGGTCGCCTCAACTCCATGGATACAGGAATCTGGAGTCCAGGAGAATTAGAATGGTTTTTCACAGGTTATTGGAGGTTGATGAGAAAAAGTCAAAAGATTAACCCAAACAGATACATGTGTCATCTTCACACTCAGCACCACTTCCTGTTGATGCTATCTCCAAAATAACACTTGGATCACTCCATCTTCCTTGTCCTCATTGCTTTACTTCATTTCTCTGATTTACAGAAAGTCTTGGACTTAGGATGTATTTGAGTTATGATGAACCGCACTTATGACCATTTGTTTTTCTTTTTTTGTACATCTTATCATCAGTAATATGTACTACATACAATGTTGCGGCACATAATTTGCTGTAGTTATCGTTCTCATGCCAACCCCCAAAGACAAATAAAGATTGGATTTATAGAGATACTGAAAAGAAAAGTTAATAATAACATAAACTGAAAAAGAAAAAAGAGGTATTCCACTGTGGTACAATTAATTACTTAATATGGCCGTTCTAGCCAGGATCTGCCATGAATATACCATGGACTGCCAAAAGAACAAACTAATCTGCCTTGGAAGAAGCACAGCCAGAATGCTCCTCTGAAGCAAGGATGGCGAGACTTCATCTCACATACTTTGGACATGTTATCAGGGGGGATCAGTCCCTGGAGAAGGACACAGTGTTACAGCTCTGTCTCCTGGGTCTAAGGGGTTCTCAGTGCAGGGACCCTGAGTCCAAAGGATGTGCTCCACTACTGGCTCTTCCTTTTAATGGTAGTGATTTCCCCCCTAAACCTCTGAAATTGGCTGTATTTAAGCCTAGTAGGATGGCAAAACTGAGCAATCCCTTTGGTGGGCCACAGGTACTTTATTTGCATGTCCCAGCCAAACCTGGCAAGAGTTTTACACATCTTATTTGCATAATCCCACCCAATCATTTTATGGGAGTTATAAGATCATGGCTAGAAAGGCCATATAGAAGTGATTCACTGCACTACACAGGCCATTCTCCTGTCTGTGTCTGTTGGCAGGCCTTTTTGGTGTCTGTGTCCAACAGCAAGTGCTTGTCTCCGCTGTGCCATACAGTGGCCTCTGCTGCTAGGAACCTCCTGGTCTCTGCCATGCTCAGGTAAGTGACTCAGCTTTTTAGCTCCACAGACAAATGCCCAGAGTTACCCTACTCCACCAGCAAGCCTCCTGACCAGAGGTGCTCAGCTCTTTCTCTCCAGGAGGTGAAAGCCCACTGGGCCATCTCGCACTGGTCTCCTGGGTCCTGCTGCTTGTACTGCTGCCGCCATTAATCTGCCATTGGTCTCTGCTTTGCTTGCTGCCCTTTATTGTCATCTTGCACTGCCTTCAGAGTTATAGCTTTCCTTCTGGGTCTAGGAGGTTCTCAATGCAGGGATCTGAGGTTCAAAGAACATTCTCCACCCAAGGCTCTTCTTGATGGTAGTAAGGTCACACTTAACCTCCATGGGATTGGCCTTTATATTCAATTTGAAGCAATCGTGCTCCCAGCCAGACCACAAACTGACCAATCACCTCAGAAGACCATAAGTCACCCTATTTGCATAGTAAACTGACCAATATCTGCAAGATTTTTAAAATAGACCAATCACAGGGTGGGCTGCATGCAAACCAATCATTTCTGGCAGGATTATAAACCCAAGGCCAGAAAGGCCATATATAAGCGAAACCCATTGCACTGCACAGATTCCCAGGACAAGTAAAAGAGAGGGCGTGTTTGGTGGAGCACCCATTTCTGGTTCTTTGCTGGAACATATCTGCCATGAATCTATCCTTTTATAATGTAGTAATAATGATGTGAGCAGTCATTCAAACTTTAGACCAGAGACGTTAAAAATTAAGTGGGCATGACCCAGCAATCTTAGGCATATACCTAGGTAAGGCAGGAACACAAACAGAAACCTGTACACCAATGTTCACTGCAGCACTCTTCGTAAGAGCCAAAATATGGAAACAACTCAAATGTCCATCAATAGATAAATGGATAAACAAAATGTGATATATACAGTGTAATATTACTCAGCCTTAAAGAGAAATGAAGTCTTGATGTATGCCACACATGGAAGAACCTTGAAAAAATTATTCTGAGTAAAAATATGTCAGTCACAAAAAGACAAATACTGTATGCTCTTACTTATATGAAATAAGTAAACATATAGACACCAAAGATTATTATTTGTTACTAGCAGGAGGGAGGGCGGAAGGGGAGCTTTAGGTTGGCATGCATTGAGTTTTTGTTAATGGTAATGGAATATTTTGGAAAAGGATAGTGACAATGGTGACACAATATGAAAAATGTAATCAGTCCTTGAATTGTAAATGTGTAATTTGTGTTGGCAAATGTTTTGCAGGCAAGAAAGCGATGGGATGACATATTTTTAAAACTTTGAAGGAAAAAAACTGTCAACCAAAAATAATATATCCTGCAAAACTGTTTCTCGAAACAATGGCAAAATTAGGACACTTTCAGATAACAGAAATTAAGGGAATTCATAAAAGCCAAACCGAACTTACAAGAATTAGTAAAGGGAGTCCTTCAGTTAGAGAAGCAACATCAGACAACAACTGGAGTCCAGGACACAGGACATCATCAGCCAGATGCCAACTCTCAATAATAAAACAAAGCTAAAAGATTGAAAGCAGGGAAACAGAGATGTCAATCTGTAAATGACAACGGTATCAAAACAAAAAAAGAGGGAATAAACAGTGTCAGTGTAGGTATGGAATTTTCAAATGGACAGGAAGTCAAGGTGATATCAAGTAATTGCTGTGGGAGGGAAGGTTGGTTTTAGAACTGGTAAAGATGGCTGAGAGAGGGGGCATGTCTGACCTCTGCCTCATAGGAATCAGCCTTGGGCTGTTGATCTTGATTCTCCTTCTCCCTTGTGAAGTCAGGGACAGTCAGATGCCACCCCCAAGCCATTTTTACACCCTTTAGTATGCTGTCTACAAGAGACACAACTTAGACACAAAGACATAAATACATTAAAAATCACAGGATGGAAAAAAATATATCAAGGAAAAAGTAACCAAAAAAGAACAGGAATGGCAATACTAATCTCAGATAAAATAGACTTTAAGACAAAATCCACCATAAAAGACAACGAAGGACATTATATAATGATTAAAAAGTGTCTAGGCATGGACCAGTAATGTGAAACTTATCTCTAAAAACAGAGGGTGTCAAGAGACAGAAGAAAGAGATGGGCAACTCTAGTGTGGCAGCAAAGGAGTTTATTAGGAAGACTTACATACTAGGCCCAAAGTCCTGGGCAGCTGCAGGACCAGAGCAGATCTCCTCACCCAGCGTTGGGGGGTGGTGGTGGGGCAAACATTTTATAGTGGCTATGGGCGATAGTGGCTACATGCCAGAGATGTTACATAAGACTGCTTCAGCAAAGTTACATAACGGTGGCTTGGCAGCCAGCAGTGAACTAACAGAAAGCATGAGGGCAGCCATGTTTGGCCTCACAAAGCCTGTTTCCCCTTCAGTCTACCCCTCATGGCTGGCTCTTATACTCTGACATGTTCCCCCTCCTCTGCAAAGTCCCTGAGGGCCCAAATGGGCAGACAACATTGCTGTAGTTGGAGGCACAGACCACACTAGCAGCATAAACAAACACAGCAGACAATCCCTAAACCCAGGAAAAGACCAAAACCCATCAAAAAACCATGTCAACTAGAGGGCAAAGAGGAAAATCAGGTGGCCACAGTAGACCAGCCATCAGGTGTGTCCAAGGCTTCTATTTGTTTTTTCATGTGGCCTAACAGATCAGTTATGTTCCCGTGTTAGTCTAGTATATAGGTACAACATTCAGTCTTTACTGTTACCTGTCCCGCCTTGAACCTCTGTTAAAATGTAGAATGTCCAGAGCCATTTGGTTCTGAAGGACTACCTTCCTCATTTGGGTGGTTTCAGCAGTTAACAACTTCAAGCTTTCTCTGCTGTCGTTCAGGCCCTGTTTAGTAAAATTAGTTAAAGCTTCAATTTGTCTTATTCCTTCTAAGAACCCATGTGGGGAACAAAAAGAGTTAAAAAGTAATCTCACCAGTAGAAAAGACTACACTTGGCCCAGCTAGCTCTCACCATGGGGTAATTTAGAGGCTATGGTATAGTTTTTCTGATGGTCCCTGCAGTATAGGATAACCCTAAAGGGCAGCGTCCTATCTAATTGTATGGCAACCAGGGCCACAGGTAGTGGCCACACAGCCATTGGGTGATGTTAGGAGCAAAGTACGCTTCTGCCTTCCAGTGGGGTGTTTATATCATAACAAGTCGATGGTATTAGGTATTATCATCCATTGGCATTGGGATGCAGGAGTCAAGCCCACTATGTGGGCAAAGAATTGGAGGGAGATAGGGCGGGGCGGGACTTGGAGGGAGACAGGGAAACCCATGGGGTTTCCTTTGGTTGAAAACAGACAGAAGCAGGTTAGCCTACTACACCCGGTTCAGGTACCAACCAACCTAAACCATCCCAGAGGTAGTAAATGCCCTCTTGTGGCCAAAACTAAGAGGCACTGTGGCTCTTACCAAGATACGGCTGTCTGTGATAGTCTGAGTCCAGGAAAAGATGTTGCACTTCCACTCTCCTGTTATGCCCCAGTTCCTTAAAGAGGCTTTTATGTCCCCCTTTACCTGTCACAGTTGTCTAATTGGTTTTGGTCAAGGGCTCCATGTTCCAAGGCTTGCCTTCGGTGGTTGAGAAGGGGAGTTGTCCACAGACCTAGCAGCTGCTTTCGTTGCGGACTAAGTCAAAGCTGTGAGCCCACTCTAGACAAGGCTGGCACCAAAGGGAAGAAAGAAGAGTAGGCCATACCTACTGTTGGAAAGACAGGTGTTTAGTAGATACCAAGAGGGGTAAGTCTTCCCCTTCTATTAGTAATCACACTAGTGACTTCCCTTCAGGTGGTGAGAACAGTGGCTGCTTTAAGTATTTTTCTTGGCTAGTGTACCATACATGCTGCCCTTAGGTGGTCACCTGAGGAGTTTGGGGTAAAGTCAATGGTTTGCTGTATGCCAGAAAAGGAGACCCATTTCAATCCCTTGTGGTATAAGTGTTGTTCCTTTTTATATGAAGCATGATTGCCAAGGCCCTCCTTGTAGTAGGATGGTGGGCTCTCACCTTAGGTTGATCAGTTCCTCCACTTCCAGAGGGACTAAGTAACCAATCCACCCCAGTGGGATGACTCACAACAGGTGCCAATAGATAGTTCTTCTTCCCAATGCCAGGTCCTGGAGTGTCCGGAGGACCCTGCTGTTTTGTTTCGGCAAGAACCTTGGTGGATATGCTTCTGGGGCTTGTGACATCAGTCATATCATTGCCTGAGGGTCACTCAGGGCTCCTAGGCTGGCATACAGGCCTAAAGCCCTGGTGCGAGCTGACTTTATCCACCCTAAAGCCTCAGGCAGCAGCTTGGTCCACCCTGCCAGGGAAGCCTTGCCTATATTTGTTGTCTCAGGACACAATTCTTCCTTTCCACGAGGCCTATGGCCTGGGGGTTTTAGTGCAGGTGGTAATGCCATTGTACTCAGCTGCCCATTTACGCACATTGTGACTGGTAAAGTGTGACCTCTGGTCTCTATCAATCCTTCGGTGTATCCCATACATAACACTCAATTTTTCCAACCCCTTTATTCTGGCAGCCTGGTTTGCTCATTTACACGGGACCGCCTGTGTCAAGCCAGTGACAGTGTCCACACAAACCAGAGCATTCTTTGCTTCTTCACTTCAGGGTAGGGGCCCTATATAATCTACCTGCTAGTCCATCATTGGCTGTATTCTCATATGTATCTTCCCAGGATCATGGGGCAGAAGCCTTGGGCATTGGCATGAGCAACACAGGGAAATTTTGTACAGCCCCCACCAGATCACTATACTGGAAACCTGCCCTTTGGTTATTTTCCAACTAACACGGGCACTACAGTGTCTGCTTTTCTGGTGAATCTAATGGGCAGCTTCCTCCTCGGGATGCACTGTTCTAACTAGTGCTGTAGCATCTACTTCTTGCTTTCCCAGCGGGGAAAGGGGTGAATGTGCTGTTACATGAAAAACAGGTCAGCATCTGGTGTTTGGAGGTGATCCCGGCTGTCCTGCCACAAGGCTTTCCACCACAGGATTTTACCCATTATTGTCTATTGCTCCTTATGCCATTGGCCTATTCACATAGTTAGCCCACAGGCTACTGCCCAACTGTCTGTACACAGGGTTAAAGGCCAGGGTTCATGGGTGATGATCATCCACATGACTCTTAGTTTTGCCCATTGATTGCTTTGACATGAGCCGGTTTTAAACCAAATGGTATTAGTGGAGGCTTGCACAGTAAAGGGTTACAGTTCCTGCCCTTGCTAACAGCTATACCTGGTGGAGAGTGTCATAGGCCACTAACAATTGCTTCTCCATGGGACTGTATCGATTTTCTGCTCCCTCCAAAGCTAGGACCAAAAACCCAGGAGGACTTTAATTCCATCCTGGTCTTGCCACAAGGACCAGCCAAAGCTGTCCTTGGTGCTGCTTACTTCTATCCAGAAGGGTACTGTGGTGCAATGGAACACTTTTTTGTGGCCTTTCTCACCACCATCTTGTAACTTCCAAACAAGTGATTGGGTGGGACTGTACAGATAGGGAAACTGTGGCCAACCAAGGGGATTGGTCAGTTTTGTCATCCCACTGGGTTTGAAATGAGCCATCCCAGAGGTGGGAGAGAGAGGATCCCACCACCACCAGGGAGGAACAGCCAGGAGTGTACAGTGCATCATTTGGACCCTGAATCCCTTCACTGAGAAGCTCCTGGAACCAGGAGACAGAGAGAACTGTAACACTGAAGGTGGCAAAAAGCAGTGGCAGAGAAACGGTGGCAGGAGAGACCAGCAGGAGACAGTGTTGTGGGCTTCCCAGCCCCCAGAGTGAGAAAGCTGAGTGTCTTTGGACAGAAGGCTTGCTGGTGGAGTGGGGTACCTCTGGGCACTTATCAGCAAAGTTAAAAGAGTTTTGTAACACTTGCCTGAGCAAGGCAGAAGCCAAGGGTCAGGGGAAGGCCTGCCTGTGAACCCAGCTGGGAAGATGTTGTCCTGGTGGAAGAACTGTATCCTGAGTGTTCCTGAACCTTAATTGTAACCTTTAAATTCCCTAATAAATCCCATGTCTTAGTTATCTAGTCCTGCTATAACACAAATACCACAAGTGGATGGCTTTAACAAAGAGAAATTTATTCTCTCACAGCGTAGGAGGCTAGAAGACCAAATTCAGGATGCCAGCTCCATGGGAAGGCTTTCAGTCTCTGTTGGCTCAGCAGGAAATTCAATGTCATCAGTCTTCCCCTGGTCTAGGAGCTTCTCACTGCAGGGACCCTGGGTCCAAATGACATGCTCCCCTCCTGGGTCTTCATTGTTGGAGGTATGAGATCCCCGTGTCTCTCTGCTCACTTCTCCTTTATATCTCAAAAGAGATTGACTCAAAATACAACCTAATCTTGTAGATTGAGTCCTGCCTCATTAACATAACTGCCTCTAATCATGCTTCATTAACATCATAGAGGTAGGATTTACAACACTTAGGAAAATCACATCAGATGACAAAATGGTGGACAATCACACAAAACTGGGAATCATGGCCTAGCCAAGTTGACACACATTTTGTTCTTGTTATAGGTGTGGTCAAGTCGGTTGCGACTCACAGCTACCCTACGCACCACAGAAACACTGCCCAGTCCTGCGCCATGTTCACAATAGTTGTTATGCTTGAACCCACTGTTGCAGCCACTGTGTCAGTCCATCTCGTTGAGGGTCTTCCTCTTTTTTGCTGACCCTGTACTTTACCAAGCATGACGTCCTTCTCCAGGGAGTGATCCCTCCTGACAACATGTCCAAAGTATGTAAGACATAGTCTCACCATCCTTCCTTCTAAGGAGCATTCTGGTTGTACTTCTTCCCAGACAGATTTGTTCGTTCTTTGGGCAGTCCATGGTATATTCAATAGTCTTCACCAACACCATGATTCATAGGCATCAATTCTTCTTTGGTCTTCCTTATTCATTGTCCAGTTTTCGCATGCAGACGAGGGGACTGAAAATACCATGGCTTGGGTCAGGCGCACCTTAGTCTTCCAGGTGACATCTTTGCGTTTCAACACTTTAAAGTTTTTTTTTTGCAGCAGATTGGCCAAATGCAATGTGTCTTTTGATTTCCTGACTGCTGCTTCCATGGGTGTTGATTGTGGACCCAAGTAAAATGAAATCTTTGACAACTTCAATCTTTTCTCGGTTTATCATGATGTTGCTTATTGGTCCAGTTATGAGGATTTTTGTTTTCTTTATGTTGAGGTGTAATCCATACTGAAGGCGGTGGTCTTTGATTTTCACCAGTGTCATGAATTGAATCATGTTCCCCCAAAATATCTGTCAGCTTGGCTGGGTCATGATTCCCAGTACTGTATGATTGTGTAACATTTTGTAATATGATGTGATTTCCTTATGTGTTGTAAACTCTATTACTACGATGTAATAAGATGGATTAGCAGCAGTCATACCAATGAAGTCTACAAGATTAGATAGTGTCTTAAGCCAACCTCTTTTGAGATATACAAGAGAGAAGTGAGCAGAGACACATGGGAACCTCATACCACCAAGAAAGCAGTGCCAGAAGTAGAGCGCGTCCCCTGCGCAAAGAAGCTCCCAGACCAGGGGAAAACTGATGACACGGACCTTCCTCCAGAGCTGACAGAGAAAGCGCTCCCCTGGAGCTGACATCCTAAATTTGGACTTGTAGCCTACTGGACTGTGGGAGAATAAACTTCTCCTTGTTAAAGCCATCCACTTGTGATATTTCTGTTAAAGCAGCACTAGATGACTAAGACAACCAGTAAGTGCTTCAAGTCCCCTTCACTTTCAGCAAGCAAGGTTGTGTTATCTGTATATCGCAGTTGTTAATGAGTCTTCCTCCAATCCTGATGCCCCTTTCTTCTTCATATAGTCCAGCTTCTTGGATTATTTGCTCAGCATACAGATTGAATAGGTATGGTGAAAGGATACAACCCTGACACACACCTTACCTGACTTTAAACCATGCAATATCCCCTTGTTCTGTCTGAACAACTGCCTATTGAGACACACATTTTGGGGGGACACAATTCAATCCATAACACTCCATAATTGTTAAGTATTGTCTGTGAGTTCTGTGTGGCCACTGCAATGAATTACTGAACCCAGCAGAGAAGTAGAGAGTGCCGTGGCAGGCATGGTTGGTGTCAGATTGGTAAAGATATCAGAGAAAGGAGGCATGTCCGACCTCCCTATCATGGGAATCAGCCTTGGGCTGTTCATCTTGATTCTCTATCCCCCGTGTGAAGTTAAAGGAGGTCAGATGCTGTCCCCATGCCATTTTTGCAGTTGGTGTTAGAAGCAGGACTCTTTGCAATGGCTCCAGACTCATACTTCGTAACAGAAAGAATGAAGGGGTTTAGGAAATAATACTTGATTTTTAGATGGTTATTTTGGATGTAGGTGGGAAAAAATCTGCACCTGAAGTGGGCTGGGGCAAAAACCAGGCCAGATGAGCAGGATGCTTGAAAGGAGGCCAGGCTCTACGGTTCCATCCAGCCATAAGCCCAAGGCCATATGCATATGGGAAGATAGTCAAGGGGTGGAGAAGATGAAACTGGAATGTTTTAAAAAGGGTTATATGTTTAGGAGTATGTGTTAATCTGAATGTACTATATGGATATTGAATGTTTTTCCTATCTAGTGTTTTAAAGCAGACCTAAATGTATGGTAGAAATGAAAATTGGGTATTATACATTACAGAGAGCCTGTAAACCTGCCTTCAGCCAATACTTGATTGAATATGCTAAAAGGGGAACTAGGATTTTCCTGAGGGAAATACAGGCTGTTTGAATGCATTAGCCCTGTGTATAGGGTGGGAGCTTAGGTAAAAAACCTGAGCCTCATCCAGAACTTGCATTTGAAAAGAAAAAAAGGCAGGGGTTTGGGAAATGCACCAACAATTGCTGAGAGTACAGAAAATTTGCATTTGAATAAAGGACTTGCAGAAGAAAAAAAATGACTGTTTTGCTTTTTGAATTTTGAGCAAGTGGTTTGTAACTGGATTCATTGAGGCAGGGAAAGCCAGTGCCCATCAGAAGGAAGCCCCTTCCAGGACTGGAAGTTAAAGGGACCCAGAGAGTAGACAGCATGGTATACTCACTTGTGATGACCACCTGGGTCCACTCATGAGTGGAAGTGGGGGAAATGCAGCAATGAAGTGGCAGGCTGAATTTGGACATGTCCCATTGGTACCCATTGACCTAGCCCACAGGGATTAGGGGTGAGAGAGGAAAGGCTGGCTGGTCAGAAGTAAATGAAGTTGTGTGGACTCCTGTGTTTACAAGTGGAACCCATTGATCTAGCCCAAATGGGCTACGGATGAGAGTGTGAAGGGGGTGTCTGAAGTGCCAGGAGGTATGTGTGAACTCTCAAGCCTAAGGCTGCTACCCATTGTGACCTAGCTTAGATGTCTAGGGATCAGCAGACTAGAACTCAACTGAATAAGAGAAAGATGTTCGACACCTTGAGCTTGTGTAGATTGTTGCAATTTGATGGCTTGCTCTGGACTGGACTTTGCTTATGGATGTAGATGCTCAAAGTTACAACTGGAACAGATTCTTCAAGACCAAGGAACTTGCATGTCTCCTAGAGTACTGATTTGATAGAGATGGGCAATTTAAACACTGGCTATCTAAAATGGGGGTAAAGGCATGAAGTACCTGGCTGACATGCTTCGTGAGTGTGCTTACACTAAGTGAGGGGGACAAGGGAGTATGCCCACTGAAATAGTTCCCTCTTTTCCTGATGGGTCTGGGGAAGAGGGTGGGGAAAGATGCTGTTAGGATATGATTCAGTTCTGAGTGTTGATAACAGAATAAATTGTGATTGCAAAAACTGTAATTATAGAAACTGTTTAAGTGTGAAAGTGTGGACTAAGGGGGAGGCACTGCTAGACTTTAGAGTACCGTGGCCAAACTGAAGGTTTTACTATTCTGATGCCTCGTGAGGCTCAGAGCAAGGGATTATTCTTCTCTCAGTTAAATTTTATCAGACACCAGAAAGGGTGAAGCTGAGATGACTTTCGGAGAACCTGACCAAGTCAGATGGACACCTGCAGCAGACCTTAATGGCTGGTATCTGAGTAACCTCATCCTGAGAACTCTCCCCTATTAAAAGACTAATGTTGGGAGGGAGAAGTTGTCCTCCAAGTATGAAAGAACCTTGGCTAGAAAAGCCGGCGGTGGGGGGATGGGGGCCTGCGGTGCGATGGATCACTTTTGTGTGGTCTTTCTTGCCATGGTCTGTGTAGACAGGGTAATTGTGGCCCATCAACACCAGGGAGGAACAGCAAGGAGCAGAGAGTTCATTCTTTGAACCCGGGATCCTTATGCTGAGAATCTCCTGGAACCAAGAGACAGACAAGAGTGCTGCAACAATGAAGATGGCAAAAAGTGGTGGCTGAGAAATTGTGGCAGGAAAGACCAGCAGGAGACAATGTAGTGGGCTTCCCGGCCCACAGAGCGAGAAAGCTGAGTGCCTTTGCGCAGGCTTGCTGGAGGAGTAGGGTGCTTCTGGGCACTTATCAGCAGAGCTAAAAGAGCTTTGTAACATTTGCCTGAGCAGGGCAGAGCCTGAGGGTAGGGGAGAGGCCTGCTTGCAAGCACAGCTGGGAAGAGGCTCTCCTGATGGAAGTACTGTATACTGGGCATTCCTGAACTGAATTGTAATGGTTACTTCCCTAATAAACTCCCTAATCATATTGTCTGTGAGAATCCATTGCAATGAATTATCAAACCCAGCACAGAAGTAGAGCGCAGTGGGAGGGATGCTTGGTGGCAGAATTGGTAAAGATGTCGGAGACATGAGGCATGTCTGACCTTTGCATCACAGAAATCAGGCTTGGGCTGTTGATCTTGATTTTCCTTCCCACTTGTGAAGTGAAAGGGGGTCAGATGCTACCCCCACTCTGTTTTTACAGGTACCCTTCCTGTACTGTGTTCAGCACTTCCACTTGTGCAATCAACACCTTTGTTGTCTCAAAAGCTTGCTGCTGCTCATTACTCCAATCCCAAGAAGGATCCTTTTTTACCATTCTATAGAGTGGTCTTAAACACTGGGCCAACTGGGGAATAAATACTCTCTAATATCCCCAAGACCCTCAAAGGCCTGCACTTCTTTGGTTTCCTAAAAGTGGGGTAAGCGTGTATGTTACTGACTATGGCTTCAGGGAACAGATGGGTCTTCCCCCTGCCAGATGACCCCTAGGAATTTTATTGACGATCTCTGTCTCTACACCTTGTGGGGACTCACAGCTCATCCTCTCCCCTGTAAGTGGATAATTAGGGCATCAAGACACTCCTGTAACAGAGAAACACCTTCAGCAGTTAACACAATGTCATCAATATAATGAAACTAATGGACATTAGCAGGGAAGGAGAAAACACTCAGATCTCTAGCAATCATACCATGGCAAATAGTGGGACTATGTAAATATCCCTGAGGTAGCACTTGGGATGTCCATTGTTACCCCTCCCAGGTGAAGGCAAACTGGTCTGGGGGGACAGAGCTAGAGAGATGCTAAATAATTCATTAGCCAAATCTAACACAGCATGATACGTGCCCTGGTCTCTACTAAGCGTTTCTAACAAAGAAGTTATGTTTGAGGCTGCAGCATGTATAGGAGGCATCACCTTGTTAAATTCCCTATAGTCTATGGTCATATACCAGGACCTATCTGGTTTCTTCACAACACACAGGGCTATAAGAAGCACTGTGGGTTTCCTGGAGAATACCAATTCTTTTTAATTTTAAAAGTTTCACTAAAATCCTTATGTCCTCTGGGCAACTTACATAGCTTGATGTCTTCCACTCTTTGTGGTGGGGGTAGGGACACTGGTTCCCATGCCACACTCCCCCCTCAGGACTGCCATTACCATCCCTACTCACAGTTGGAATTCTCCCACAGCTGTAGTCACAGTCAATCCCATGAGGACATACTCCTAGATGTATTGTGGTATTGGGGAAATAGAAACTTGATACGATTTAGGGGGAGTACGTCCTACTTGTGAGGTGAAAAATACCTGCTGTACATACGTAGACTTTCTGTCATAACCATCAGTTGCCAATGCGGGTCTTTGAAAATGTTCAGGGTTTCCAAAGATAAGGGTACACTCGGCCACGTTATCAACCAGTGCTAGCACCTGCTGTTTGTTCCTTCTTGACCAATGTACTGTGACCTATACATGGAGCCTTTTGTCCCCCTGCAGGGCCCTGACCTGCAGATAACCTTGGCCTTACCCCCTAGTCCCAAGGACAAGTGGTGGGGTGCCTTGGGGCACTTACTGGCAGAACTAAAAGAGCTCTGTAAACTTGCCCCTGAGCAGGGCAGAGGCCAGGGAGAGGTGTGCCAGTGGGCATAGCTGAAAAGAGGCTGTCCTGATCGAAGAACTGTAACCTGATCATGCCTGAAACTTAACTGTAACCTGTTACTTCCCTAATAAACCCCATGATCCTGAGTACGGTGAGTTCTGAGTGGCCATTGCAATGAATTATTGAACCCAACAGAGAAGTACAGAGTGCTGTGGGAGGGACGGTTGGTGTCAGAATTGCTAAAGGTGGAGGAGAGAGGAGGCAAGTCTGGCCTCCGCCTCATATGAATCAGCCCTGGGCTGTTGATCTTGGTTCTCCTTCCCCCTTGTGAAGTTAGAGGAGGTCAAATGCCACCCCATGCCATTTTTACAATTGGTATCAGAAGTGGGATTTGTTGCAATGGCTCCAAACTCATGAAAGCATGGGACTTTGTAAGTGAAATGATGGAGCTTGGGAAGTGAAACTTTTGATTCTTAGATGGTTGCTTTGGTTGTTGTTACCTGTAATGGCTGAAAGCAAAATTATGCTGCAGCTGAGGGGAGAAAAGCCGCATCTGGAGTTGCCTGGGCCAAAAGCCTGGCCAGATGAGCAAGATGATTGATAGGGTGCCAGGGTCTACTTGTTCCACCCAGCCAGTGGCTCCAGGCCATGTGCATACGAAAGGGAAGATAGTCAAGGGTTGGAGAAGATGCAACTAGAATGTTTTAAAAGGGTAATGTGTTTATTTGAATGTACTCTGGATATTGAATGTTTCTCCTACCTAGTATTGTAAAGCAGACCTAAATGTACAATAGAAATAAATATTGGGCGTTATAGATTACAAAGAGTGTTACTCTGCCTTCAGCCAATACTAGACTGGGTATTCAAAAAAGGGGAATAGGATTTGCCCAAGGGAAACACAAATTCGTTGGAGTACAGTTTTTCATAGTACTCTATTATGATTCTTTTTCAGTTGGTTCTCTCATAATGTTCCCCATTTCATTTATTTGGCTTGTTTCCTTTCCTGTTTTTCTTTTGTCAGTTTGACCAATGGTTTGTCAATCGTTTCAAAGAACCAGCTTTGAGTTTTGTTGAGTCTTTCTATTATTTTTCTATTTTCTGTTTCATTTCTTTCTGCTCTGGTCTTATTTCCTTTCTTCTGGTGTTCACGGGCTTCTTTACCTGCTCTCTAGTTATTCCAGTTGTAGGGCTAATATTTTGATTTTGTCCCTTTCTTTTTTGACCTGTGTGCCTACTGCTGTAGACTGACCTCTGAGCACTGCCTTTGCTGTGTCCTAAAAGTTTTGGTATGATGTGTTTCCATTCTCATTTGGTTCTAGAAATATTTTAATTCCATCTTTGATTTCATCTATTACCCAGTGGTTTTTAAGCAAGGTGTTATTCAGTTTCCATGTATTTTTTTTCCTTGCTATTCCTGTTATTAAGTTCTACTTTCATGGCATTGTGATCAGAGAAGATGCTTTGTATTATCTCAATGTTCTGGATTTTGCTGAAGTTTGCTTTGTGGCCTAAGGTGTGGTCAATTCAAAAGAATGTTCCATGTGCACTGGAAAGGAATGCATACTTTGCCGATGTTGGGGGAGTGTTTTATGTTTATGAGGTCAAGATGGCTTATTGTGGTCTTTAGATCTTCTGTATATTTGCTGAGTTTCTTCCTAGATCTTCTGTCCTTTCCTGTAAGTGGTGTAAAGTCTTCTACTATTACTGTGGAACTGTCAATTTCTCTTTTCAGTGCTATTAAAGTTTGTTTTATGTATTTTGGAGTGCTGTCATTGAGTGCATAGATACATATTATGCTTATGTCATAATGGTGGATTGTCTTTTTAATCATTATATAACGTCCTTCCTTGTCTTTCATGGTGGATTTTGCTTTAAAGTCTATATTATCTGAGATTAGTATTGCCACTCCTGATGGTTTTTGGTTGCTGTTTGCCTGATATATATTTTTTCTATCCTTTGATTTTTAATATGTCTTTGTACCTAAGGTGTGTCACTTGTAGAGAGCATACTGACAGGTCATTTTTTAAAAATCCATTCTGTCACTCTCTATTAGTGCATTTAAGCTGTTAACATTCAGTGCGATTATTAATAGGTGTGAATTTATTGCTGTCATTTTGTAGTGCTTCTTTTTGTGGTGCTGAGGTTTTCTTTGTTCCTCTTACTCTCCTGTACTGAGTTCCTTTTGTGAAACTTCTTTTTGTATCTTTCTTTATTGTAGATACTGTGTTTACTGAGATTTTTTCTTCTTTATGTTGATCAGTAGGTTTGTTAACTTTGTAGTTACCTTGAAATTTACACTTATCTTCCTAAGTTTGAACCAGTCTTTTATTATGTGGTATCGCCTTGACTTCCTCTCCATTTGAAAGTTCTATACCTACACCTTTTATTCCCTCTTTTATTCTGACATTGTCACCATTTACAGGTTGATGTCTTTAGTTTCCTGTTTTGAATCTTTTATCTGGAGAGTTCATTACCTAGGTCAGTATTTGGCTGATATGACCTGTGTCCTAGATTCAGACTGTTGTGTGATATTGGTCCTTTAAAGGAAGCTGTCATGGATTAAATTACGTCCCCCCCAAAATGTGTCAATTTGGCTAGGCTATGATTCCCAGTATTGTGTGATTGTCCTCCACTTTGTGATTGTCATTTATGTTAAAAGAGGATTAGGGTGGGATTATAACACCCATACCCAGGTAACATCCCTGATCCAATGCAAAGGGAGTTTCCCTGGGGTGTGGTCTGCAGCACCTTTTATCTCTCAAGAGATAAAAGGGAAACAAGCAGAGAGCTGGGGACCTCATACCACCCAACAAAGCAACACTGAGAGCAGAGTGCATCCTTTGGACCTGAGAGGTTCCTGGGCTGAGATGCTCCCAGACCAAGGTAAGACTGATGACAAGGACTTTCCCCCAGAGCTAAAACAGAAAGCCTTCCCCGGGAGCTGACACCCTGAATTTGGACTTGTAGCCTATTGGACTGTGAGAGAATAAATTTCTCTGTTAAAGCCATCCACCTGTGGTGTATCTGTTAGAGAAGCACTAGAACTAAGACAGAAGCACTCCCTTTAATAATTCTTGTAAGTTTGGTTTTCACAAATACCCTTAAGTTCTGTTTTATCTGGAAATGTCATTTTGCCATCATATTTGAGAGAGAGTTTTGCAGGATATATTATTCTTGACTGACAATTTTTTTCCTTCAAGGTTTTAAATACATCATCCCACTTCCTTCTTGCCTGCATGGCTTCTGCACACTAATCAGAGCTTAGTCTTATTGTTTCCCCTTTGTATATGACTTTTCATTTTTCTCAAGCTGCTCCCAGGACTCTTTGTCTTTGATTTTGGCGAGGGTGATTATGATATGTCTTGGTGACTTTCTTTTGGGGTCTATCCCGTATGAGGTTCATTGAGCTGCCTGGATGGTCAGCTTTTCATCTTTCATATTAGGGAAGTTTTCTGTCAGCAAATCTTCAACGATCCTGTTTTTTCAATTTCTCCCCTTGTTCTGGAACTCCAATCATGCACAGATTTTTGCTCTTGATTATATCCCACATAGTTCTTAGGTTTACTCCATTCTTTTGTCTGATTTTTCCTCAAAGTGGCATCCATGGATTTGTCATCAAGTTTACTGATTCCGTCTTCCATTGTTTCAAATTTGTTCCTAAAACTTTCTATTCTCAGATAGAAAGACAACAGCAAAAAAGCCCACAAATACCAGAAGAAAGGAAATAATAAAGATTACAGCAGAAATAAATGAAATAGAGAACAGAAAAACTGAAAAAAATCAACAAGACCACTTTGGGAAAACATCAACAAAATCAAAAAACCACTGACCAAACTGACAAAAGAAAAACAGGACAGGGAGTAAATAATTGAAACAAGGAGATGGGAGAGACTGCAACATACCCAACTGAAATAAAAAGGGTAATAACAGAATACTATTAAAAATTGTACTCCAACAAATTTGAAAAGCTAGAGGAAACGGACAAATTTCAAGAAACACATTACCTACCTAAACTAACACAAACTGAGATAGAAAATCTGAACAGACCCATAACAAGAGACTGAAGAGGTAATAAAAAAAACTGCCAACAAAAAAAGCCCTGGCCTAGATGGCTTTACTGAAGAATTCTACCAAATGTTCAAACAAGAGCTCAAACCAGTACTACTCAAACTATTTTAGAGCATAAAAAAGGAAGGAATACTCCTGAATTTATTCTGTAAAGCTAGCACAACCCTGATACCAAAGCCAGGGAAAGACACCACAAAAAAAGAAAATTACAAACCAAAATCTCATGCATATAGATGCAAAAATTCTCAACAAAATTCTGGCCAACAGAATTTAGCATCTTAGCAAGAAATATAGCAATACACCATGGCCAAGTGGGATTTATACCAGGTATGCAAGGCCGGTTCAACATTAGAAAATCAATGTAATCCAACACATAAATAGAACAAAAGAAAAGAACCACATAGTTATATCAACTGATGCAGAAAAGTCATTTTATAAAGCCAACACGAATTCCTGATAAGAACTCTCAATAAAACAGGAATAGAAGGGAAATTCCTCAACATCATAAAGGGTATCTACACAAAACCAACAGCCAACATTATTCTCAATGGAGGGTGGCTGAAAGCATTCCCCCTGAGAACAAGAATAAAACAAGGATGTCCTTTATCACCACTCCTACTTTAACACTGTGCTGGAAGTCCTAGCTAGAGCAATAAGGCAAGAAAAAGAAATAAAGGGCATCCAAATTGGAAGGAAGAATACTATCCCTATTCAAAGACGATAAGATACTCACATAGAGAACCCCAAAGACTCCACAAGAAAACTACTGGAACTGATAGAAAGATTCAGCAGAGTAGCAGGATACAAGATTCACATACAAAAATCAGTTGGATTCCTATACATTAATAAAGACAACTACAAAAAGAAAATCAGGAAAACAGTATCTTGTAATAGCCCCTGAAAAGATAAAATATTTAGGAATAAATATAACCAGGCATATAAAACCACTATACAAAGAAAACCACAAAACACTATTCCAAGAAACCAAGAGAGACCTATATAAACGGAAAAACATACTATTCTCACGGACAGGAAGACTCAACATTGTGAAAAGGTCAATTCTATCCAGAGCAATCTATAGATATAATGCAATCCTGATCTAAATACCAACAATATTCTTAAATGAGATGGAAAAACTAATCACCAACTTTATATGGAAAGGAAAGAGGTCCCAGATAAGCAAAGCATTATTGAATAAAGAGAACAAAGTAGGAGGCCTCACACTACCTGATCTCAGAACCTTCTATACAGCCATGGTAGTCAAAACAGCCTGGTACTGGTATAACAGACACACAGACCAGTGCAACAGAATCAAGAGCCCAGACGTAAATCCATCCACCTATGGTCAACTGATCTTTGACAAATGACCAAAGTCCATTAAATAGGGAAAAGACAACGTTTTTAACAATTGGTGCTAGCAAAACTGGATACCCATCTGTTAAAAAAAAAAACTCATGCGTCACACCATGCACAAAAACTAACTCAAAATGGGTCAAAGACCTAAATATAAAACTTAAAATGATAAAGATCATGGAAGAAAAAACAGGGATGCTAGGTGCCCATTACATGGAATGTAACACAAACCACAACAAACAATTCACAAACACCAGAAGATAAACTAGATAACTGGGAGCTCCCCCAAACTAAATATTTTTCTGCCATCAGCTATTCCTCTGCTAACTGGACAAGCACACAGTCAGTGCAGCAGCTTTGGGACCACTCAGCTCTCACATGGCTCTGCTTCTCCACCATCTCAGCTCTTAGCCACCATCTCTTCTGCCATCCAGAAGTCCTCTGCAGAAACCTCTCCAACTCAGCTATATATATATCCTGATTCTCCCTCACAATACCAGAGTTCAACCATCCTCAATTACCCATGATATGTCAATCAACTCATGTCTTGTTAATTACCATGCAAGGCTGGAAAAAAAAAATCTAACCATCAAGTTGTTTACACCTTACCCAGAAAATATCAATCAACCAGGGGAATCGCTTGGGCATAAATAACAATCTTTTTTGGGTAGAAAACAACATAGGAACCCCCTCCCTCCTCCCACGTTGCTTCTCCAACAAACTAGAGCAAAGGTAACAACTCAGGGGTTAGAGGAAAAGTATCACCCAAGCTGTTTTCTGAAAAACAGACCATGGCCAAAGGGCACATAGAGGAACTGATTTCATGACAACAGTAAAAACTAAATAAATAAAACTATAAAGGAACGTATGATCTCCTTAAGGAGGTAAGACATGGGCACTGAAAGAAAGACTTGTTTCCTAGGATGGTTATACCCATTAAAAACATCGCCGCCAGCGGATTCCAACTTATAGTGACCCTACAGGACAGAGTAGAACGGCTCCATAGAGTTTCTAAGGAGCAGCTGGTAGATTTGAACTATCGACCTTCTGGTTAGCAGCCATAGCTCGTAACCACTGTGCCACAAGGGGTCCAGGATGGTTAAATACCCTTAAAAGTAGTCCTTACTCCAAGAATCTGTGCATAGTGCCAATGGTTAATACACTTGGCTGCTTTAAAGACTGCAGGCTCAGGCCCACCAGGAGGTGTCTCGAAAGAAAGGTCTGGTTATCTACTTTAAAAAATCAGCCATGGAAATTCCTAGGGAGCAGAGTTCTACTCACACACGGGGTCACTATGATTGCAAATCTACTCAATGAACAGGAAACTGACAGAAGAAATTTTTAGGATTTTCTAACTCCTAAATATTCTAACTAAACCCCTTGTACCAATTACTCCATGTCTATTTCACCTACTATAGATACTGCATCATCCTTTGACTAGATTACCTGCAGTATGAAGATTCCACTTAAATACAATCCAACTAACTCAATGCTCTCTCCAAGAGGGCATGGACTTTTTTCTTTTTGATTCACCACTGTAACCTCAGCTCCTGGAAACTGGGCCAAGCACCAAGGCAGTATGTGACAAATGCTCGTTACACGAAATGAATGAACTCAACGTTAACACTATTGTTTTTTAGGTCTGTCTGCATGACAGAAAGTTCTAAAATTGATGGTAGACAATCTGGTATTCAATTGTTCCTGCACACTGATCTGGGGGAAACTCAACTGATACGTAGGTGCTCCCAATCCCACCAATCCAATACTGCATTTTTGCAGCCAACCATCTCCCATGGCTTTTTACATTAATAGCAAAATTCAGGACACTGATTAGCTTTTCTGTTTCAAAAATCCAGTTTTTATTTCCTCCACTCAAATGAACTCACTTTCATTCATTCCATTGGTACAACAGAACAACTGAAGCATTTGCATTAACATCAGATTATGTTATGATATCAAAGCACATATTTATGTAGAATGAGTGTACCAGGTTTTCCCAGTCTCTGCATTCATTATGATTTCCCTCAGGATACACTTCATAGCCATACGATGAGGTAGAAATTTTTGCTCAAACCTCCCCAGTCAAGTGTTTCTGACTTTATCCTACCTGTTTTATGTGACATAAAGTAAGAGGTAATTGATCACTGAAGGCACTATAACATTTGCTGCATTCACCAGGTTTCCCTGTATAAATTCTGTTATCTCCTGAGGGTTCACATTTGGCAAAAGGCCGTCCCACAAGGACTATGTCCCTATTTGTTAGGAACCCACTGGTGTTTACTGATGTCTGAGCTGCCACAGAACGCATTTGCATAGCCACTGTGTTATCAGGGTTTTTCTCCTGCATGAGATCACTGGTATGTGCCTCGCTGTGGAAGGGTCTTCCACCTTGACTGAACATACATGTTTCTCTCTAGTGTGTATTCTTTTCTGTGAAAAAGGGAAGATATACAGGCAAAAGTTTCTCCATACTCATTGCAGCCATATGGTGTCTCTCCTATGGGATCTCTGATGTACAATCAGCTTTGGCTTCTTGTCGAAGGCTTTCTCACATTCACCACATTTAAAGGGTTTCTCGCCCGTGTGAATTTTCTGATGTACAATGAGACTTGACTTCTGAGAATAAAATTTTCCACATTCACTGCATAAAAAAGGAGTCATTCCTGTGTGAAATCTCTGATGTGCTATGAGGCACATCTTCTGACTGAAGGCTTTACCACATTCATCACATACATAGGGTTTCTCTCCAGTATGAACTCGGTGATGAATAATGAGATTTCCTTTCCGGGTGAAGCCTTTTCCACATTCTCTACAAATATAGGGTTTCTCTCCAGTATGAATTCGCTGATGAAGAGTGAGATCATTTTTACGGATGAAGCCTTTTCCACATTCACTGCATATGTAGGGTTTCTCTCCAGTATGAGTTCGCTGATGAACGGTGAGATCTACTTTATGGATGAAGCCTTTTCCACATTCACTGCATACGTGGGGTTTCTCTCCAGTATGAGTTAGCTGATGAATAGTGAGATTTCTCTTCCGGATGAACCCTTTACCACACGCACTGCATAGATAGGGTTTCTCTCCAGTATGAGTTCGCTGGTGAACAGTGAGATTTCCCTTCCGGATGAAGCCTTTTCCACATGTACTGCATATATAGGGTTTCTCTCCAGTATGAGTTCGCTGATGAATAGTGTGATCTCTCTTCTGGATGAAGCCTTTACCACATGCGCTGCATAAATAGGGTTTCTCTCCAGTATGAGTTCGCTGATGAACAGTGAGATCATATTTCTGGATGAAGCCTTTTCCACATGTAGTGCATATATAGGGTTTCTCTCCAGTATGAGTTCGCTGATGAACAGCGAGAACATTTTTCCGGATGAAGCCTTTTCCACATGTAGTGCATATATAGGGTTTCTCTCCAGTATGAGTTTGCTGATGAACAGTGAGATCATCTTTCCGGATGAAGCCTTTTCCACATGTACTGCATATATAGGGTTTCTCTCCAGTATGAGTGCGCTGATGAACAGTGAGACCTACTTTATGCATAAAGCCTTTTCCACATTCGCTACATATATAAGATTTCTCTCCCATATGAGTTTCCTGATGTTTATTGAGGTGTGACTTACGGAGATAGGCTTTGTCACATTCTGTGCATTTATATGGTTTTTGTCCTTTATGAGTTGTGTGATGATGTTCAATGAGCTTGAACTTTTTAAAGAAGGTTTCCCCACATAGACTGCATCTACAGGGTTTCTCTCCAGTATGAATGATCTGATGCTCAGTAAGGAAAGACTTCCTGATGAAGGCTTCCTCACATGTACTACATACATGTGGTTTCTCTATTTTGTGAGTTTTCTGATGCTGAATGAGTTGGGACTTAGTACCACTGGATTTCTGACTCTCACGGAATTTCACTTCAGTACAACATTGCTCACGGTCTGCATGAAGAAAGGTTTTCTCATATCCATTAAGCTCAGCAGAGTTCTTTATTGCACTGCTTCTGCTCTGGTTGAGTGCTGGTAAAGTTAAATTTGATTTCACAGCTTTTCCATGTAAGTCAAACATACCATTATTTTCCCTTAAAGGAAACTGATTTCTTTGCCGACGAACAATATTTTCCAATGTATTATGTTCATAGCATTGTTCCATTCTGTCCACCTTGCTTTCATTTTGCAAGTGCCCAAGCAGATGATCATCAACTCTCCAGGTTTCTAAGAAGAGAAGAGAACAATGAATCTTTTCCATTGTCTTGATTTGCAATGAAGCCATTTTAAAAAATACATTGCTGTAAGGTGGAAACCTCTCATATGAGTATAAAACACCATGCTTAATATTACTTGCAGAATGAAAAAAATACAATCATATAAACAACCCAATAGTAATAGCAGTTAGTATAGAAACAGGGTTAGACAATATATAATGAATGAATACAGATTTGGCTGCTTTTTTAAAAACACCTTGCAAAACATGCAGAGAACGTAAAATAAAAGCAAGTCACAGCCACTCGCAGACCACAGAGGTTCTAAGCCTCCTGATCCCAACTGGTGAAGGACAGATTCATTCACTCCACAATTTCTTCCTGAGAGACAACTATTAACCAGGCATAGTAAGGTATGTAAAGAATGCAGAATGTGACATTTGCGAAAAACCATTTTCACCTCTATATAGGAAAGGTGGGGCCCTAGCAGCAAAATGGTTAAACGTTAAGGTCGCTAACCAATAGGTCAGTAGTTCCAATCTACCAGCACTCCTTGGAAACTCTACGGGGAACAGTTCTACTCAGTTCTATTGGGTCATTATGAGTTGGAATAGACTTGACAACAACAGGTTTTGGTACAGTAAAGGTATTGGGAACACACAAACATATTCCTTGTGTTTATGAAGCCTACATTATAGTTTGGTAAAGTACCAAAAGAAAGCAAGGAAAACCATAAGGAAAGTAGCTGTAGATCATGAAAAGTGGTTTTTATGAGAGGGCTGTACTTTACTGACTATGCAAAGGCATTTGACTGTGTGGATCATAACAAATTATGGATAACATTGCAAAGAATAAGAATTCCAGAACACTTAATTGTGCTCACGAGGAGCCTGTACATAGATCAAGAGGTAGTTGTTCAAACAGAACAAGGGGATACTGCATAGTTTGAAGTCAGGAAAGGTGTGCATCAGGGTTGTATCCTTTCACCATACTTATTCAATCTGCATGCTGAGCAAATAATCCAAGAAGCTGGACTGTGTGAAGAAAAACTCGGCATCAGGATTGGAGGAAGACTCATTAACAACCTGCGTTATGCAGATGACACAATCTTGCTTGCTGAAAGTGAAGAGGACTGCAAGCACTTACTGATGAAGATCGAAGACCACAGCCTTCAGTATGGATTACACCTCAACATAAAGAAGACAAAAGTCCTCACAAACGTACCAATAAGCAACAACATGATAAACGGAGAAAAGATTGAAGTTGTCAAGGATTTCACTTTACTTGGATCCACAAACTACGCCCATGAAAGCAGCAGTCAAGAAATCAAATGATGCATTGCACTGGGCAAATCTGCTGAAAAGACCTCTTTAAAGTGTTAAAAAGCAAAGAAATCAACTTGAAGACTACAGTGAACTTGACCCAAGCCATCGTGTGTCCAATCGCCTCATGTGTATGCGTAAGCTGTACAATGAGTAAGGAAGCCTGAAGAAAAACTGACGCCTTTGGGTTACAGTGTTGGTGACGAATACTGAATATACCATGGATTGCCAAAGGCATGAACAAATCTGCCTGGGAGAAGTGCAATCAGAATGCTCCTTAGAAGCAAGGATGGTGAGACTATGTCTCACATACTTCGGACATGTTATCAGGAGGGATCAGTCCCTGGAGAAGGACATCATGCTTGGTAAAGTAGAGGGTCAGTGAAAAAGAGGAAGACTCTCAAAGAGATGGATTGACACAGCAGCTGCAACAATGGGTTCAAGCATAACAATGACTGTGAGGATGGCACAGGACCAGACAGCGTATCGTTCTGTTGTACACAGGGTCACTACGAGTTGGAAGTGACTCGATGGCACCCAACAAAAACAAGAAAGGGGTAGAGGAAATGGGGATCCATTTTGAAGGAAGAGAAGGCTCACTGATGAATTCATTGTTGCCCGGGTGGGGTAAAGAATGCGAAGAATAAAAGTAAATGAATAACTTGTTTTTTCAGAGTGAGAATAAAGCTAGTTCCTATGAGGCAAAGGTTAAGTATGTCTCAAATGTCCAACGTTTCCCAACTGCTGTACCACTCCATCATCTCTAACAACAAATACTCCTCCTCCCCTCAGTACTCTTCTTCCTGCCTCTGGGTTCCGCAATTTGCTGCAACATCTCACAGAACTCACAAACCATATCAAGAAAATGGCTCACACAGTTGTGGATGCTGGCAAGTCCCAAATCCGTGGGTCAGGTATAGGCTTCTTCTGACTTATGCAGCCGCCGGAGCTGATGAACCCAAATAGGCAAGTCAGATGACAGGCTGCTGGCTTACATGGCTGCAGAAGATGGCGAATCCCAGAATCTGTAGATTCCAATAGCAGACCGCTGGCTCAACTCCCAGGAACCAGACGTCAGACAATGACGAGCTGGACGCAAGATCCAGATACAGAGTGAGAGAGAACGCAACCAGAGCACCCACATATATACACTGGATACAGACCATACCCAGGGAAGGGCATGACTTGAGTAAGCGTGTGACCTGAGTCACACCTACCTACAAGGCTGTGACTCTTGATACTCCCTATACTAATCCTGCCTCATTAACATACAGAACTTAGGATTTATAACAGAATGGAGAATAATTAAGATAATTACATTAGATCACAAAACGGAAGATAGCTACACAATACTGGAAATCATGGCCTAGTCAAGCTGACAAGCAACATCAACCACCACACATGGTTAGGATTCAATATATCTTATCTGCACGGTCCCACCCAACCATCACATGAGAGTCAAAAAGACTATGGCTAACCAAAAAAACAAACCCGCTGCCACTGAGTTGATTCCGACTCATAGCAACCATATAGGACAGAGTAGAACTGCCCCATACGGGTTCCAAGGAGCAGCTGGTGGATTCGAACTGTCAACCTTTTAATTAGCAGCCAAGCTCTTAACCACTGCGCCATCAGGGCTCCAAGACTATGGATAGAAGTGTCATATTTAATTCACTGCACCACAAATAAGGTTCATGGAATCCCTTCAGGGGTGGGACTATGCAAATAATGCATATGGAACCCTAGTGAGGGGATTGGTCAGTTTGCCATCCTGCGAGGCTTAAAAAGGGATTGAATCCCAGAGCAGAAAGATGACCTCACTACTACCAAAAAGAAAAAGAGTCAGGAGTAGAGTGTGTCCTTTGAACCCACAGTCCCTGCACTGAGAACGTTTTAGACCCAGGAGACAGAGAGAGCTATAACACCAGAGGCCAGCGAGAAGCAGAAGCAAGCACTGCAAAACCCAGTGGCAGAGAAATGGGAACAGCAGAACCAGGAGACCAGCATGAGACATCTGTGGTGGTCTTCCTGGCTAACCGAGCAAGGCGGCTAGAGTGGACATGCTGACCCACAGAGCTAGAAAACTGAGTACCCTTGGGTAGAAGGCTTGCTGGCAGAGTGGGGTGCCACTGGTTACTTATCAGCAAATCTAAAAGAGGTTTGTAAGACTGGTCTCAGCTGGGCAGAGGCCAGCCTGATGGCTAAGAGAAGCCTATCCTGAGGAGGCTGAGAGGAGTCTGTCCTTAGGGGGCCAAGGGGAGCCCTGCATGGTGGAGAAGAGCTGAGAGAGCTGTCCTGCACTGAAGAAGGGAGAATCTGCCTACATACTTCCTGATCCTGAATTGTTTTTCCAACTGAGTCCATGAAATGAGCAAACATGGGGGTGCTGAAGCAATGCTGTCAAGGGCCTTCCCCCCTGTACATATCTGGCAAGTTGGGCCACTGAGTTATATTTCATCAGACCAAGGAACACACCTTACAGCCCACAGGCAGCAACAACTGGCCAAGAAACATCATACTAAACAAACCTACCATGCTGCATACAACCCTCAGAGTAATGGTTTGCTAGAGAATTGGAATGGGCAATTGAAACATTTGTTATCTAAAATGGGATGAGATACAGGCATCAGGGGCTGGCTCACACCTTCACAAGTACGTGCTCACACTCAACATGAGGTAGTGCAAAGGGAGGATAACCAAGAGACAGATTCCTACGCTTCTCTGGGAGGTCTGTGGAAGAGGGGGTAGGGGAGGATGCTGGTGTCACTGTACAGTTCTTCCCCATATCATCTAATGCAGTGCAATGGATCGCTTTTCTGTGGCCTTTCTCGCCACGGTCTTGTAACTCCCACCCAAGTGATTGGTGGGACTGTGAAAATAAGGTAATTGTAGCTCACCAAGAGGATTGGTCAGTTTTGCCGTCCCACTAGTCTTAAAATGAGCAATCCCAGAGGCAGGAAGAAGAGGATCTCACCACACCAAGAAACAAAGGCCAAGAGCAGAACACATCTTTTGGAGCAAGGATCCCTGCACTGAGAAGCTCCTGGAAGCAGAAGAGCAAGAGTGAGACAGTTTAACACTGAAGATGGCAAGAAGTGGCGGCAGAGAAACCGGCAGGAGATGGTATAGTGGGCTTCCTGGCCCAGAGTGAGAAACGTGAGTGCCTTTGGGCAGGAGGCTTGCTGGCAGAGTTGGGTGCCTCCGGGCAGTTAGTGGAGCTAGGTTTGCCAACTCACAGAGCTACAGCCAAGCACCTTTGGGCTGAGGCTTACTAGTGCAGTGGGGTATCTCAGGGAACTTACCAGCAGAGCTAAAAGAGCTTTGCAACACTTGCCCAAAAGGGCACAGGCCAAGGGGCCACAGAGAGGTGTGCCTGTGGGCAGAGGCTGAGAAGAGCCTATCCTGATGAAAGAAGTGTATCCTGAGCATTCCTGAACCTGAACTGTAATCTGTTACCTCCTTAATAAACCTCATAATCATGAGTATTATCAGTGAGTTCTGTATGGCCACTGCAATGAATTACTGAACTCAGCAGTGAAGAGTAACATGGGAGGGATGGTTGGTGTCAGAATTGGTAAAGATGGCGGAGGGAGGAGGCGTGTCTGACCTCTGCCTCTGCCTTGGGCTGTTGATGTTGATTCTCCTTTCTCCTTGTGAATTTAGAGGTCAGACACTGCCCTCATGCCATTTTTATACCTAAAACTGCTTTTTTCCTGCCGGATGCTGCAGTCCCAGGACCAGGGATGCAACTGTGGGGGGGGGGGGGGGAGCAAGAGTGATCCCTATGCAAGAGACTGTAACTATATACCTTGCAGCGCACTGAATTACTTAATATGGCCCTTTTAGCTGTAGTCTTTGTAACTCCCACCAAATGACCCGGTGGGACTATGCAAATGAGTGCTTGTGGCCCACCAAGAGAATTGGATAGGTTGCTAATAATGTAAATACGGTGCACGGCACCTTGTGGGGGTGGGACCACGCAAATAAGGTATATGGAACCTTATTGAGGGGATTGGTCAGTCCTGCCATCCTGGTAGGCTTAAAGAGAGACGCAGAGAGAGAAAGGAGCTGTAACACAGAAGACAGCAAGAGACGCCAGAGAGAGACGGCAGGAACCAGGAGACCGAAGCAAGAGGGCTGTGGTGGAGTTTGCTGACTCATGGAGCTAAAAGGTTGTAACAGTTGCCCTAGTGGGCCCCCAGCAGGGTCTGGCAGCAGAAGGTCCCCAACACTGACCAGTGGCAGGAGGTCACCAACAGGGCCCAGTAGCCTGAAGCCCCCAGCTAGGTATGGTGGCAGCAAGACCACAGCATAGCCCAGTGGTAGAGGGCAAGAAGAAGCTGTCCTGATCAAACACATGTATCCTGAGTTGTTTCTGATCCTGATCCTTAATTGTATCCTGTTACTCCCGTAATAAAACCCTTAACTGTAAGTACACTTCATGAGTTCTGTGAAACGTTACAACAAATTACTGAACTCTAAGACGACAGGGAGGGTACTGAGGAGGGGGGAGTAGTTCGCGTTACAGATGATGAAGTGGTACAGCAGTTCAGTAAAGTTGGACATTTGTGACATCTTTAACCTCCACCTCATAGGAGCTACCTTTCTGCTTATCCTTAAAAAAAAAATTATTCATTTAATTCCCTAATAAATCCCATAAATATGAGTGTGGTCTGTGAATTCTGTGCGGCCACTGCAACAAATTATCAAACTAGCAGAGCAGACAGTGCCATGAGTGGGGAGGTGGCTGGAGTTAAAAATGGTGAAAAGCTTGGAGAGTGGAGGTATGTCTCACCACCACCTCATAGGAATCAGTTTTGTGCTGATCTTGATTCTCATCCCTACTCTTGAAGTTAGATGAGGTCTGAAACTAGAATACAACTGGCTTCACAAACAGGATTACACTGACCTTAGCTGGACTGGCTAGGGAGTGCCACCAGGTTCATCCCTTAGTGGGACTGGCTGGAGAGAATGGCCAGTCTGATCTTTACTAGCATTGGCTGTAGGGCCTGCCCATTAACTGATCTCTACCCAGACTGGTTGGGGAGACCTGCCCAGTCTGACTTTTACCTGGATCGCCTGGGGAGTCCTACTCAGTCTTGAGGTCTGGCCTACATGAAGGGCAAAAACACTGAGGATTCTGGGGGGGGCCTCCTGACATGAGAGCCAAGAGGAGAAAGTGAGCTTGTCCTTTTAACACGGGGGCCCATTTGTTGAGACCCTCTCAGACTCAACTTAGAGAGCTGTAACAATTGCAGCTGCAATGGCAATGGAGGAAGTGCCTACAATGAGATGAGAAGCTGTGGAAACAAGACACCTGGATAGTGGCAGCAAAATACAAAGACAAAAATCTGGTCAGGACGTGTTATACTCTAACGTATGGGACACCAAGAGAAGGGGGTTGCCCACAGAGAAGGGAGTTGCCCACAGAAGAAGGTGTGGCATTAAGGGAGTTCTGCACAAGAACTATTGTAAAGCCAGTCTAGAGTAACAGGTTATAATTCAGGTTCAGGAACAACCAGGATACAATTCCCCGATCAGGACAGCCTCTTCTTAGCCATGCCCATAGGCATGGCTTTCGCTAGTCCTCGGCCTCTGTCCTCCTTGGGCAAGTGTTACAAAGCTTTTTTAGCTTCAATGGTAAGTGCTCTGAGACACCCACTCTGCCAGTAAGCCTTGGCCTGAAGGTGCTCAGCTCTAGCTCTGTGGGTCAGCAAACCTAGCTCTACCAAGTGCCCAGAGGCACCCTACTCTGGCAGCAAGCCTTCTCCCCAAAAGCATTCAGCTTTCTTGCTCTGTGGGCTGGGAAGCCCATCTCATTGTCTCCTGCTGTCTCTCCTGCCACCGTTTCTGTCACCGCTTCTTGCTGTCTTCGGTGCTACAGCTCACTTTCTCTCTTGGTTCCAGGAGTTTCTCAGCACAAGAATCCTGAGTCGAAAGGACACACCGCACTCTTGGCTCTTCTTCCTTGGTGGTGGTTCCTCTCTTTCCTGCCTCTGGGGTGGCTCATTTTAAGCCTAGTGGGATGGCAAAACTGACCAATCCCTTTGGTGAGCCACAATAACCTTATTTACACAGTCTTGCCCAATCACTTGGGTGGGAGTTACAAGACCATGGCGAGAAAGGCCACAGAAAAGTGATCCAACACACCACAACAGCGGAGCCCACTGAGTGACATTGCAGAACAGTTCCTGGCTGAAAGGTTTCCTGGTTGACAAGAACGAACATCTGTTTCAGGGAGACTAAGCACATGCCCTTGAGGTGTTGAGGTTATGTGCAGAAAACACTTGCAGAACTTGTCCTATGAATACCTTAGTTTATATCCTTTGTTTACATACATTCCTTATATATATTTAAAAAAAAACCCTTTGCCGTTGAGTCCATTCTGACTCATAGCAACCCTACAGGACAAAGTAGAACTGTCCCATATAGTTTCTAAGGAGCGCCTGGCAGATTTGAACTGCCAACCATTTGATCAGCAGCCACAGCACTTAACCACTACACCACCAAGGTTTCCCTTTCTTGTATCAGAAGTTGTCATTGCAGGTATGGTGTTTCTGTGATTTCTCTGTGACCACTGTAATGGATTACAAAATCCATTAGAAAAAGAGAGAGTGTTGAGAAAGAATGGCTGGTGTCAGAAACTAACATACAAGTGGGGAAGTTGGGATATATTTGACCTTAGCATCATAGGAACCAGCTTTGGGCTGATTCTTATAGTCAGTTATTTTAGTTTATGATACAACTGAGAATGCAGAATGTTAAAAAAAAAAAGTTTTTTCTAGTTAAAAAATCATCAGGAAGAGCAGGACTTTTAATGAAGAGACCCCTGCAGGTAAGAAACATTTAAAGGTAACTGCCAGGATGGCTAGGATTTCAGATGTACAGTACTAAAGGATAACCTAGGCTGACAGAAGGCTTTTTGTCAGGAAGATGATCCTAGTTCCTTGCAGATGTTGACAACTCACAGAGAAGTTTTGTCAAAATGAGTGAACTATATACAAACAAGTCTATGTTAGACAATTTCAAGGAATATGTCATTTGACAGTCTCCTCTAGGAAACAGATTAACTGATTAGATTGAAGGAAACTTTACAGGGTTAGGAGAACAAATTGGAAAACAGAAATCAGAACCTTTAGAAACCTTGGAGTGGGGGAAAAGACAAGCTAAGAAAGCAGATACAAGCACAATGAGAGACCAATTTACTGTGGGTGCAAAACATCCAAGGTGGGGTTGGATGCTAGGAATGGAAATCCATATTATTCAATGAGGGAGTAAGATATAATACTCTGAAGACAGTTATGAATTCAAAATTCTCTCTTTGAAGAGAGGCCTGGACGGTGGAATTTCACAGCAAGCATGGTGGAAAGATACGAAGGGAAAGATTTGAGAATCCTAGGAATAAGAAAATTATGGAAGCAAAAATATCCAAACGTAGATCAAATAAACGGGAATCTGATCTCAGAAGCGAGAGAGGAGTATATATATTTTTCTAAACTCCTGGAAAAAAAGATGTCTCATGTGGGGAAAGGGATATGTGGAGGTACTTTTATGGGTTCTCAGACCCCTCACAGATGCGACATCTTCTGTCACTTGAACGTGACTTCCACAGCCTCCCCTCCTTACCGCTTTTCGCTCGCTCACCTGAAAAGATTCCACTATGGCTTTCATCTAATATAGTCCACGGTTGTTCTTGTTCCAACCTGGAGAGCACATCTGGTTTGCTAACTCGACACCCTGTTCATGGGAAATCACAGAATCTTAGAGTCACCAAACTGCCCTTGGGTTTGTGAAGACTGCAGAATGTTGGATTTGTGAAAAGACAATTTTCAATCATACAAAGTAAAGGTTTTTCTGCCAATAGTAGAAAGAATATACCCACTTATTTACGACCAGAGAGTGGACTGAGAATCTATCCCTTCCAAGCACCACAGACATGCCTAAGGTTTCAGCAGCTGAGAAAGGAACGGCCAATGACAGGGCCAATGACAGGAGAGTTGTCCTCACCAATGGACACCAGGTTGCTATAGTTCTCCAACATCACATTCCAGAACAGGTCCTTCTGAGCAGGGTCCAGGATCTGCCATTCCTCCCAGGTGAACTTCACAAACACATCGCTGACTGTCAGGGACTCCTGTATTAAAAGGGCCCTGTTTAATGAAGTATCTTTCATCTGATCATATGAATGAAATGTGAGGGAAGTTGTTCTGCTCATTTCCTCTATATAGGCTGCTGCACCTATATACCTAGGTTTTTCTTTAATATCTTATTAAAAAAAAAAAACAAAATTTTAATAAACCCTTCTAAATTTTTGCATTCCATAATCTATCCACTCATGAAATGAGAATTTTCTATAATGTGTGGCAGTGGAAATGTCTTTGTAAGCTAGAAACATCTCCCATGTATACACACACACAGACATACATATATACTAGATAAACACATGTGAATATATATTAATAGAAGAGGTAACAACATATTGTGAAATAAGACTAGGAATAGTGGCAGTATCAGTAGCACTGTCAGAACGGAACTTCGAGAGTGATAATGATTAGGGTCAGTCAAAAGGCTGATCCCTATGAGGTGGAGGCCAGACATACCTTCACCTTCCAATCTTTTACCAGTTCTTACACCAGCCATCCCTCCCACAGCACTATTTCTTTTCTGGGTTCAATGATTTTTTTAAATGGTGCTTTAGGTGGAAGTTTACAGAGTTAATTAGTTTCTCATTAAACAATTAATACATAAATGGTTTTTTGACATTGGCTGCCAAATCCGCGATATGTCAACACCCTCCCCTTCTCCACCCTAGGTTCCCTGTTTCCATTCATCTAGTTTTCCTGTCCTGTCCTGCCTTCTCGTCTTTGCTTTTGGGCTGGTGTGTCTGATAGTCTGGATATATGACTGAAATATGAAGTATGTTCCTCACTTGTGTTATTGTTTGCTCTATAGACCTGTCCAATCTTTGGCTGAAGGTGAACCTTGGGAGTGACCTCAGTACTGAGTTAAAAGGGTGTCCAGGGACCATATTCTTGGGGCTTCTCCAGTCTCTGTAAAATCAGCAAGTTTGGTCTTTTTTTGTGAATCTGAGTTTTGTTCCATAATGTTCTCCTGCTCTCTATCCAGGAATCTCAGAGCAGTCAGTGGTGGTAGCTGGGCACCATCAAGTTGTTCTAGGCTCAGACTGGCAGAGATTGTGGTAGCTGTGGTCCATTAGCCCTTTGGACTAATCTTTCCCTTGTGTCTTTGGTTTTCTTCACTCTCCTTTACTCCAGCCAGGATGGGACGAGATGTATCTTACACTCACAGGCTTTTAAGACCCCAAACACTACTCACCACAGTCAGACGTAGAACATTTTCTTTATGAACTATGTTATGCCAACTAAACTAGATGTCACCCGAGGCCATGGTCTCCAGCCCTCAGCCCAGTAACTCAGTCCCTCAGGGAGTTTGGATGTGTCTGTGATGCTTCTATGACTTTGCCTTGGTCAAGTTGTGCTGGCTTCCCCAGTATGGGTTTGGTGATTTGTTGCAATGACAGGTTCAGTGCATGACAGATCTCTCAGCTTCTCTCAGACCCCTAAGGACAGGCTACTCTCAGCCCTCTGACGACAGGATTCTCATGGTCCCCTCAGGAAACGCTCCTCTTGGCTCTGCCACCTGTCACTACCAGCTCTGCCGCTGGGCCCCTTCTGGGCCGGTTGCCACTGGCTCTGCCACTGGGCCTCTTACTGTCTTCAGTGTTAAAGACCTTGACCAGTGTTACAGCTCTTACTGCAGGTTCCTTGCCTCCCCCACTCCTCCCTCTTTCTGCTTTATTCCTTTTGCCCCTTCCTGCTGCTTCTTGCTTGTGTTTGACAAATCTCTGTGGAGCTGGCTACCTATATTTACAAACTCCTTGTCAATTTCAGGGCAAGCTATGAACTGATCAGTCTCCTCTAGGTAGTCCTCAGATACTTCATTTGCATAGTAGGTATGGAGGAGCAACAACTCAGTTCATTGGCACAGTATATTGACCAATTCTTGCAAGGTGTGTACCAATCACAAGGTAGGCTTCAGCCCAGGGCCAGGCAGAAAGTATCAAACGAAGTTGTTTTCAACTTAACCCAGGAAATGTCAATCAAGCTGGGCAAAAGTATCAAAACACCTGGGGTTTCCAAAGAACCAAGGGAAAAGGTCATAAAAGTAACTCATTTCACCACACATATCAAATACACCAAAGAAATAATTAGTCAACTGTAATGTACAATTGAAGAAATTACCCAAAATGTAGTACAAAGAAAGAATATAAAGAAGTTAATAAACACAGATCGAGTGAGAATGTCCACCTGTGGTGAAATGGGCTCCCTTACGTGGCCTTTTACCTTGGTCCTCTGCAAAAAGAGCTTCAGAGATTTTTCCTCTAATCCCTGAGAAGTTACCTTTGCCCTAGTTTTCTATCCCAGAGAATTTGTTACATTTCTTGGATAAATTGTAAACACCACAGTTTGATACTTTTTGACTGCTGGGCTGTAGCCTTCCCTGTGATTGGTATATGCACCCTGCAGGATTGATTAATATACTATGCAAATAAAGTGACTATAGTCTATGCAAATGTGTCTATGGTCTACTGCTAGAGAACTGGTCCCTTCACCGCCCTGTGGGAAGGGTCATGCCTTGAAAACGACAAGGAGTTTGTGTATGTATGCAGCCAACTCCACCGGATTTTCAGACAGGAAGCAGCAAAAATGAGAAAAGAGAAGAGAGAACCAGACAGAGGAGGGAAGGAACCTCCTACAAGAACTGTAACATGGGACAAGGGCTAACTCTGAAGAAGCGAGAGGCTTGGAAGTTGCCTTAAAGCAGTGTCAGTGGCAACAAGCCTGGAAAAGGCCCAGCAGCAGTGCTGTCAGTGACAGGCCTACAAGGGCACTGTAGCAGAGCCAGTGGCAACAGGCTTCATGGTCAAGAGGAGTCTCTCCTTAGGGCTGCGTGAGGAGCCTGTACTCAGGAGGCTGAAAGGCAGCTTGTACTGAGGGGGGCTGATGAGATCTGCATGGTACAGAGGAGCTGAGACAGCTGTCCTGCACTGAAGGAGGGAGACTTTGCTTGCATGCTTCCTGATCCTGACTTGTAGCCTGTTGATCCTAATCCCAAGTTGTACCCTGTTCCATAATAAACCACTTAACTGTAAGTATGGTCTGTGAGTTCTCTGTGGCCACTGCAACAAATTATCAAAACTAAAGGAGAAATAGAAGTGTTGTGGAAGGGATGACTGGTGTCAAAAGTGGTAAAAAGGTTGGAAAGTAGAGGTATGTCTGACCTCCACCGCATAGGGATTAGCTTTGGACTGTTCTGGGTCATTATCCCCCCTTAAGTTAGACAAGTTCTGATGCTAGTACTTGCAGTGCAGTGAATTATGTAAAATGGCCCTTCTAACTATAATCTAAGGAACCCTGGTGGTGCACTGGTTAAGCTGCTAACCAAAAGGTCAGTGGTTGGAACTCACCAGTAGCTCTGCAAGAGCAAGATGCAGCAGTCTGCCTCTGTAAAGATTTACAGCCTTGGAAACCCTGTGGAGCAGTTCTACTCTTTTCTACAGGGTCGCTATGAATCAGAATTGACTCAATGGCAGTGAGTTTAGCCATACGTAGTCTTTGTTATTCCCACAAAATGATTAAATGGGACTATGCAAGTAAGGTGCTTGTGGCCCACCCAGGAGACTGGACAGTCTGCTAATAATGCAAATAAGGTGCACGGAAACCCTGTGGGGGTGGGACCATGCAAATAAGGTGTATAAAACTCTAATGAGGGAATCAGTCGATTTTGTCATCCTGCTAGACTTAAAATGAGCTCATCTCAAAAGCAAAAGAGGGGACCTCACTATCAACAAGGAGAACTGCGAGAGGAGCGCATCCTTTTGACCCAGGGTCCCTGAGTTGTGAACCTCCTAGACCCAGGAGACAGAGAGCTGTGTAACACCAGAGAAGAGATGGCTAGAAATGGCAGCAAGTACAGCAAAGTCTAGTGGCAAAGAATAGGCGCAAGAAAGCGCAGTGAGTTTCCCAGCCTATAGAGCAAGGTGGCTACAGCAAGCGTGCCATCTGGCCGCTAAAGCAGGAGTGTTGACCCCTGGAGTGAAAGAGCCAAATGCCTTCAGGCAGAAGGCTTGCTGGCAGAGTGGGATGCCTCCAGGCACTTAATGGCAGAGCTAAAGAGCTTTATAACACTTGACTGAGCACAGCAAAGGCCAGGCAGAGGGCTTAGGCCCAAGAGAGGAAGTCTGTCCTAAATGGGATGAGCGGAGCCTGCCCTAAAGGGGCCAAAAGGAACCTGTTTTTATGAGGCTGAGAGGAGCCCTGGATGGGAGACAAGAGACAGAGAGTGAAGTCCTGTGCTGAAGAAGGGAGACTTTGTCAACACGCTTCCTGATCCTGATCCTGAGTTGTAGCCTGTGGATTCTGATCCCGTTATAGCCTGTTACTTCCCTAATGAACTCCATAACTATGAGTATGATCAGTGAGTTCTAAGTGGTCATTGCAACAAATTTATCAAACCCAGCCCAGAAGTATAGAATGTCGTGAGAGTGACGGCTGGGGTCAGAACTGGTAAAAAGGTTGGAAGGTGCAGGTATGTTTGACCTCCACCTCAGAAATCAACCTTGGGCTGATGTTGATGGTGATTCTCTCTCCTATCCCTGAAGTTAGAGGAGGTTGAAAGCTGCCCATCATTTTTATATTACTATTACTACTAGTCCTATTTTACATGCATCTATGAGAATGCTGCTGTTCACGACAATGTCCAACTACATCACCTCCAGGAAAAAACATCAAAGAAACTTACTCAGACAAAAGCTTCATGGAGTACTGAAGTCTCCCAAGGAACTTATCTTCTTTTTCCTCAAAAACTGAGCATAGCATTTAAACTGTAATGATTCTCTTGGATTGGCCAGAAAAGTATTAAATGAAAGTTGACAGCTAATGTAACCCAAGGAATCCTAAGTCATATAATATGTTCAACATAAATAATTTAGCGTTAATACTATGAACAATATATTCCTGATCCTACATTGTCTGAAGTTGAAGTGAAACTCTTATTTCTCTCTAGCTTCTACTTTTCCAAATTTATACTTTTCAGATGAACTGAACTGATATTTTACAGGCCTCTGCAAATCCATTAGGGAACAAAGGAAAGCATAAAACAAACCAAAAGTCACCTGAGCCATCACCATTTTCTTTTGTTCTTGAAACATTGCCAGTAACTGGAAATGCTTTGTCTGTGTTTTCTGTATCAGCTCTAATTTCTGTTCAGAAATTTCAGCCTCCCATCAAAGGTGTATCCAAAAATGACAATAGTCAAGTCCTGTAACCTCTTCCTTCTTCCCTCAAGTGATCTCTTGTTGCTGGGGAGTCAGGACCTATAGGCTGAAGAGAAAGTTCAATGTGAGTTGTACATTACCTCTAGGCCCAGATGCTGTCATTGCTCCTGGCACTCTTACACGCATCCTCCAGTATTGTTGACAGTCCCTTTATTTGGACTTAGAATATTTTACACCCATGGGCAATAAAACCTAAGATTCAAAATTTGGAGAGATATGGGTAAAAGAGGTCTTTTCAAAAAATGGCACTTGGACAATCAAATATACATCGGAAAGGAAAAAAAAAAGCTTGATCCCTATCTCTCAACATATAAAACTATCAATTTGTCATCAGATGCGACTCTCAATAACAATGCCAAATCATGAAACCTTTAATAAACAGGTAAGTTTACATTAGGGTCTGGAAATATATTTTAAACATGCCACATAAAGCACTAACTATAAAATGAAGACTACTCTGCTTATAAAATGAAGACTACTCTGCTGGAGAAAACTGTAAAGCTGTACAACCACTTTAGAAAACACTTAGGCATCATCTACTAGGTTGAAGTTATGCATACACTTTGAAATAATAATTTAAGTCTGAGTTTTAATCCCCCCATATTAGCGCACATTTGAACCACAAGACGTGTACCAGTATTTTCAAAGCAGCATTATTTGCAGCAACTGAATGCAGTGTGATAGATCATTTTTATATGGCCTTTTAAGCCATAGTCTTGTAACTCCTACCACGATTGGGTAGGAATATGCAAATAAGTTGCAAGTGCCCCTGTAGGGGGGTGTGGTGCAGTGAATTACTTAATATGGCCCTTGCAGCCATAGTCTTTGTAACTCCCACCAAATGGATGGGTGAGGACAATGCAAATGAGGTGCTCATGGCCCACCAAGGGGATTGTTTAAATTGCTAATAATGTAAATAAGGTGCATGGCACCCTTTTGCGGTTGGAACCAAGCAAATAAGGTGTATGAAACTCTAACAAAGGGACTGATCAGTTTTGAGCTACTGCTAGGGCATCATTTCTTGTGTTTGCTTTAGCTATCTGACATTCAAGAGTAAGTTTCAGAGTCTCTTCTGAAATCCATTTTGGTCTTTTCTTTCTTTTTAACGATCTCTTGCTTTTTTCATCTATGATATCTTTGATGTCATTCCACAATTTATGTAGTCTTCAGTCATTAGTGTTCAATGCATGAAATCTATTCTTGAGATGGTCTCTAAATTCAGGTGGGATATACTCAAAGTCCTACTTTGGCTGTCATGAACTTGTTCTAATTTTCTTCACCTTCAACTTGAACTTGCATATGAGCAACGATAGTCTCTTCTGCAGTCACCCATTAGCCTTGTTCCAACTGATGATATCGAGTTTTTCCATTGTCTCTTTCCACAGATATAATCCATTTGATTCCTGTGTATTCTATCTCGTGAAGTCCATGTGTATAGTCGCTGTTTATGCTTTTGAAAGAAGGTATTTGCAATGACGAAGCTGCTGGTTTTGCAAGATTCTATCATGCAATCTTCAGCATTGTTTTTCACCAAGGCCATATGTTCCAACTACCGATCCTTGTTCAGTTTCCAACTTTCAATTCCAATCATCAGTAATTATTAATGCATCTTAATTGCATGTTGGTTCAATTTCAGACTGCAGTAGTTGGTAAAATCTTCAGTTTCTTCCTCACTGGCCTTAGTGGTTGGTGTGTAAACTTGAATAACAGTCGTATTAACTGGTCTTCCTTGTAGGCGTATGGATATTATCCTATCACTGACAGTGTTGTATTTCAGGAGAGATTTTGGAATGTTCTTTTTGACGATAAATGTGACGCCATTCCTCTTCAAGTTGTCATTTCTGGCATAGTATACCATATGCTTGTCAGATTCAGAATGGCCAATCCCAGTCCATTTCAGTTCACTAATGCCTATGATATCGATGTTTCTGCATTCTATTTCATTTTTGACGATTTCCACTTTTCGTAGGTTCAGACTTCATACATTCCATGTTCCGATTATTAATGGACGTTTGCAGCTATTTCTTCTCATTTTGAGTCGTGCCACATCACCGAAGGCCTCGAAAACTTGACTTCATCTACATCATTAAGGTCGACTCTACTTTGAGGAGGCAGCTCTTCCCCAGTCATATTTTGAGTGCCTTCCAACCTGAGGGGCTCATCTTCCCGCACTATATCAGATAATGTTCCACTGCTATTTATAAGGTTTTCACTGGCTAATTCTTTTCGGAAGTAGATCACCAAGTCCTTCTTCCTAGTCTGTCTTAAGTCTGGAAGCTCAGCTGAAACCTGTCCACAATTGGCAACCCTGCTGGTATTTGAATATCGGTGGCATAGCTTCCATCATCACAGCAACACACAAGCACTCACAGTATGACAAACTGACAGATGCTTTGATAAGACCAATAAAATGCACATTCTTAATGAGATAATGTCTTTGTCTTGGTTATCTAGTGCTACTATACAAGAAATACCACAAGTGGATGGCTTTAACAAACAAAAACTTATTTTCTCACAGTTTAGGAGAATAGAAGTCCATTCAGGGTGCCACCTCTAGTGGAAGGCTCTCTCTCTCTGTAGGCTCTGCAGGAAGGTCCTTGTCTCCTTGGAGCTTCTATTCCTGGATGATCTTCATGTGGCTTGGAATCTCTCTTCCCCCATCACTTCTTGCTGGCATGCATTTCATCTCTTCTGTAACTCAAGAGATTGCCTCAAGATACACCCTACACTAATCCTGTCTCATTAACAAAAACAATCCATCCCCAAATGGGATTATAACTACAGGCATAGAGGTTAGAATTTACAACACATATTTTTGAGGAAAACAATTCAATTCATAACATTCCACTCTTTGGCTCCCCAAAATTTATGTTCTTCCCACGTGCAAAATAATGAATTATTTTGCATCACATCACTGCAAAAGTCTTCAATCAAGTCCAAGTCCAAAAATCTCATCTTCTGAATCATCCAAATCAAATATGGGTGAGACTTCAGGCATATTCCATCCAGGGGCAAAATTCCTTTTCATGTGTGAGCCTGTGAAATCTAGAGTACAAGTTATCTGTTTCCAAAGTACAATGGTGCAACAGACACAAGGTAGACATTACCAATACAAATAGGAGAAATTAGAGGAAAAGAAAGGATAAAAGGCACCAGGCAAGTCCAAAACCCCGCAGAACATGACATTAGCTCTCAAGGCTTGAAAATAATCCTCTCTTCTCTGAAAACATCTGAGCAATAGCCCTGCCCTTTAGACTCTGGGTGTTGGCCATGCCCTTCATATTCTGGGTGGAGGTCCCTGGGCCTTGGGCTTCAGCTGTGCCTTCCAAGACCTCTGGGATGGCAAGTCTGTCCCCTCAGCTTTAGGTTACACCATCTGCGTGGTACCCTACAGTGCAGTGAATTACTTAATATGGCCCTTCCAGCCATAGACTTTGTGACTTCCAAACAATGATTTGGTGTGCCCATGCAAATAAGGTTATGGAATTCTAATGAGGTATGGTGGTTGGTGTTGTGTGGTGGCATGGCTAGACTAGGATTCCCAGTACTGTGTGGCTGTTCTCCATTTTGTGATCTAATGTAATTATCCTCTATTTTCTGTGTTGCAAATCCTAACCCATATTGTCAATGAAGCAGGATTTGTGTGGGGCGTATTCTGAGTCACTGCCTTGCAGGAGGACGTAACTCAGATCCAATCTTTACTCAAGTTACGCCCTTCCCTGGGGAGTGGTCTGCATCCAAAATGTATATATGGGTGCGCTGGCAGTGCTCTCCCTCTCTGTGCATCTCTATCTTGAATCCACCTCATCATTCTCTGACTCCCCATTCTTGGGACTTAGGCCAGGGGCCTGCCATCTGACCAGCAGATTCTGGGATTTGCCAGCTTCTGCAGCCCTGTGGGACACCACCCTATCTTCTGACCTGATTCACCAGCTTCTGCAGCCTTGTGAGCCAGCGGCCTGCCATCTGGCTTGCTGATTACGGTTTGTCGGCTCCTACAGCCATGTGAGTCAGGGGAAGCCTATGCCTGACCCATGGATTTGGGACTTAGCCTCCATAACCATATAAGCCATTTCCTTGATATGGTTCATGAGTTCTGTGAGACGTTGCAGCAAATTACGGAACCCAAAGATGGGAGAGTGCTGACGGGAAAAAGAGTAGTTGATGTTGGGATAATCGAGTGGTACAGCAATTTGGAAAAGCTGAATATTTGGGACATATTTAACCTTGTCTCAAAAGAACCAGCTTTGTGCTGACCCTTGTAAAAAAGTATTGATTTATTCCCCCATCCCCTTTCCCCCGGCAGGCCCCATTCCTCTGCCCTTTGGGAATGGCAGCCCCGCTTCCTCAGGTTTTGGTGGTGGCCCCATCCACTGACACAACTTACTGGCAGCCCCACACTCCAGAACTGAATTGGTGAAGATCTGAAACCTAGGAGACTGTGGACTCATACTTTGAAACCAAGAAGAGACTGCTTACAGTACTCCTTCCAACAGTTCTTCTTATTTCTAAGAGGCTACAGGGATGGCCCTTTTCTGTTTTGGACAACAAAAGACATAGTTCCTTTGGCCTGTTTCCTGCCTGCAGACATCCAAGAAGCAAACAATGTTCTTTCCTTTCATTTTTTCTTTGTCTCTTTCAGTCTAAGCTGATGGGTCTTCTGCTGTGGTAGTTGGTAAGATCCATCAGTCCCAGGCTTAATGTTTTAACAAAAGATGGTGTAGCCATGTTCCTGATAAACATTCTAGCACGTGTCCTTGGTTGGTACAACAGAATTTTCCAAATGTTTAAGTTTTTGTTTCGTTTTGCACAGATTGTTTTTCAGTCCATTGTTTTCCTCTTGCATTTTACTATAAGTGGTGTGATGGTTAAGATTGTGTGTCATGTTGGCTGGGCCATGATTCTCAGTGTTTATATGTGATCACCCCCATGACGGGCTCCACTGTGAGTAGCCAATCAGTTGAAAGGGATTTTCCTTGGGTACGTGGTCTGCATCCAAATATAAGTGGACACTCTGGCTATTGCCTGCTCTGGATCCTACAGCTGCCTCCTGTTCATCTGACCTCTGCTTCTTGGCACTTGAGCTAGCAGCTTACCTGCCGATCTTGAGAATCGTTGATCTTCACAGCCTGTGAGCAAGAGCCCTACTCTCTGACCTGCCGATCTTGGGTTCACCAGCCCCTGCAGCTACGTAAATCAGGAGAAGCCTGGCGGTCTTAGCTTGCCGATCTTGGGATTCATCAATCTTCACAGCTTGTGAACAAGAGCCCTGCCCTCCCACCTGATAATCTTGGGTTCGCCAGCTCTTACAGCTACATGAGTCAGGAGACGCCTCTATCTTAATCCACAGACTTGGGAAGTTCCAGCCTCTACCATTTTGTAAGCCATTTCCTTGATATAAATCTCTCTATATATATTATTTATACACTTTACTGACTCTCCTTCTCTAGAGAACCCAGCCTAAGACAAATGGCAAGGAAAAACCATGAAGCCCATTTAAGATCTTGCTTAGACCAAGGAACACACAGACAGAGTAACAGAGAAACTTAAGAAGGTAATTCAAGAGAATAACGAAAAATTTAATAAGTTGCAAGAATCCACAGAAAAACAGCAATCAGAAATCCAGAAGATTAACAGTAAAATTTCAGAATTAGACAACTCAATATAAAGTCATAGGAGCAGAACTGAGGCAGCAGAAGTCAGAATTAGTGAGACTGAAGATAAAGCACTTGACACCAACTTACTTGAGAGAAAATCAGATAAAAGAATTTTAAAAAATGAAGACACTCTAAGAATTATGTGGGACTCTATCAAGAGGAATAACCTACAAGTGATTGGAGGACCAGAACGGGGGGAATAACACAAAATACAGAGAGAATTGTTGAAGATTTGTCAGCAGAAAATTTCCCTGATACTGTGAAAGATAAGAAAATATCTATCCAAGATACTCATCAAACCCCACATAAGGTAGATCCCAAAAGAAAGTCACCAAGACATATTATAATCAAACTTGCCAAAACCAAAAACAGAGAGAATTTTAAGAGTGATTAGGAAGAAACAAAAAGTCACCTACAAAAGAAAGTCAACAAGCATAAGCTCGGACTACTGAACAGAAACCATGCAGGCAAGAAGGCAATGGAATGACATACATAAAGCCTTAAAGAAAAAAACTGCCAGCCAAGAATTATATATCCAGCAAATTAGTCTCTCAAATATGATGGTGAAATGAGAGCATTTCCAGAGATACAGAAGTTTAGGGAATTTGCAAAAACCAAACCAAACCAAAATTACAAGAAATACTAAAGGGAGCCCTCCAGTTAGAAAATCAGTAACATCAAGTAACAGCCCAAGACTAGAACACAGGCCAGAGCAACCAGATATCAACCCAGATAAGGAAGTCACAAAAGGAAATCAAAGCTAAAACACTGAAAATAGGGAAACAGATGTCAATATGTAAAACATGACAACATTAAAACAAAAAAAAGAGACTTAAAAAATGCAGACATAGATTTTTCATATGGAGAGGAAGTCAAGATAATACAAAGAAATAAAAGACTGGTATAAACTTAGAAAAACAGGAGTAAATATTAAGGTAACCACAAAGGAAACTAACAATCCTACAAATGAAAATAATAAACTAGAAAAACATAAAGACTCAACAATCACAAAACCAACAATGAAAAAGATGAAAAGAAAACACATAAAGAGAAACGACTCAGCACAGAAAATTAAGTGGAACAAAGAAACTGTCAACAACGCACAAAAAAAGACATCAAAATGACAGCATTAAACTCATACCTATCAATAATTATGCTGAATGTAAATGGACTGAATGCACCAATAAAGAGACAGACAGTGGCAGACTGGATTAAAAAAACACAATCCGTCTATATGTTGCCTAAAAGAGACACAACTTAGATTTAAAGACACAAACTAAAACTCAAAGGATGGGAGAACATACATCAAGCAAACAACACTCAGAAAAGAGCAGGAGTGGTAATATTAATCGCTGACAAAATAGACTTTAAAGTAAAATCCAGCACAAAGGATAAGGAAGGACACTATCTAACGACTAAAGGATCAATACACCAGCAGAACATAACTATAATAAATATTTACCCACCCAACAAGACAGCTCCAAAATACATAAAACAAACTCTAACAACACTGAAAAGAGAGACAGCTCCACAACAGTAGTAGGAGACTTCAACACACCACTTTTGGTGAAAGAACATCCAGAAAGCAGCTCAATAAAGACACAGAAGAGGTAAATGCTACAATCAACCAACTTGATCTCACATGTACCAAACATTCCACCCAAAAGCAGCCAAGTATACTTTCTTTTCCAACGCACATGGAACATTCTCCAGGACAGATCACATATTAGGCCATAAAGCCAGCCTTAAAAAATCCAAAGCATCGAAATATTACAAAGAATCTTTTCTGACCATAAAGCCATAAAAGTAGAAATCAACAAGAGAAAAAGGAAAAAAAATCAAACACACGGCAGCTGAGCAATACCTTGCTCAAAAACTACTGCGTTATAGAAAAAATTAAGAATGGAATAAAGAAATTCATAGAATCAAATGAGAATGAAAACACATCCTACCAGAACATTTGGAACACAGCAAAAGCAGTGCTCAGATGTCAGTTTATAGCAATAAATGTACACATCCAAAAAGTAGAAAGGGCCATAATCAAAACATTAACCCTACAACTGGAATAGGCAGAAAGAGAGCAGCAAAAGAAGCCCTCAAGTGCCAGAAGAAAGGAAATAGTAACAATTAGAGCAGAATTAAATGAAATAAAGAATACAAAAACAACTGAAACAGTTAACAAGACCAAAAGCTGGTTCTTTGAAAAGATCAACAAATAAACCACCGACCAAACTGACAAAAGAAAAATAGAAGAGGAAGCAGATAACCCATATAAGAAATGAGGTGGGTGATATCACAACAGACCCAACTGAAAAGAATCGTAACAGAATACTACGAAAAACTGTACTCTAACAAATTTAAAAACCTAGAGAAAATGGACAAATTTCTAGAAACTTACTACCTACCTAAACTAATACAAACAGAGGTAGAACAACTAAATAAACCCGTAACAAAAGAAGAGTCTGAAAGAATAATTTAAAAAAACCTCCCAATTAAAAAAAGCCGTGGCCTGGATGACTTCACTGGAGAATTCTACCAAACTTTCAGAGAACAGTTAACACCACCACTACTAAAGGTATTTCAGAGCATAAAAAACGATGGAATACTCCCAAACTCATTCTATGAAGCCAGCATAACCCTGATACCAAAACCAGGTAAAGACACCACAAAAAAAGAAAATTACAGATCAATATCCCTCATTAACACTGATGCAAAAAACCTCAACAAAATTCTAGCCAATATATCTAGCAACATATCAAAAAAATAATTCACCATGATTAAGTGGGATTTATACTAGGCATGCACGGATGGTTCAACATTAAAAAAACAATCAATGTAATCCATCACATAAATAAATCAAAAGACAAGAAACACATGATCTTATCAATTGATGCAGAAAAGGCATGCGACAAAGTCCAACACCCATTCATGATAAAAACTCTCAATAAAATAGGAATAGAAGGGAAATTCCTCAATATAATTAAGGGCATTTATACAAAGCCAACAGCCAACATCATCCTAAATGAAGAGACTCTGAAAGCATTCCCCTTGAGAACAGGAACCAGACAACAATGCCCTCTACTACAACTCTTATTTAACATTGTGCTGGAGGTCCTAGCCAGAGCAATTAGCTAGAAAAAGAAATAAAGCGCAGCCAAATTGGTAGGGAAGAAGTCAAAGTGTCTCTACTTGCAGATGATATGATCTTATACACAGAAAACCCCAAAGAATCCACAAGAAAACTACGAGAACTAATAGATTTCAGCAAAGTTTCAGGATACAAGATAAACATACAAAAATCAGTTAGATTCCTTTACACCAACAAAGAGAACCTTGAAGAGGAAATTATCAAATCAATATCATTTACAATACCCCGGAGAAGAAAAAATACTTAAATAAATCTAACCAGAGATGTAAAAGATCTATACAATGAAAACTACAAGACACTACTGAAAGAAACCAGAAGACACCTGCATAAGTGGAAAAACATACCTTGCTCATGGATAGGTAGACTCAGCATAGTGAAAATGTCAATTCTACCCAAAGTGACCTACAGATACAATGCAATCCCGATCTAAATTCCAATGGCATTTTTTTAATGAGATGGAAAAACAAATCACCAACTTCATATGGAAAGGGAAGAGGCCTTGAATAAATAAAGCATTACTCAAGAAGAAGAACAAAATGGGAGGCCTCACGCTACCTGATTTTAAAACCTATTATACTGCCATGGTAATCAAAACAGCCTGGTACTGGCACAACAGATACACAGACCAATGGAACAGAACTGAGAATCCAGACATAAATTCACCCACCTATGAGCAGCTGATATTTGACAAAGGTCCAAAACCCATTAATTGGGGAAAAGACAGTCTCTTTAACAAACGGTGCTGGCATAACTGGATATCCACCTGCAAAGAAATGAAACAAGACCCATACCTCACACCATGCACAAAAACTAACTCGAAATGGATCAAAGACCTAAATATAAAATCAAAAACGATAAAGATCATGGCTGAAGAAAATAGGGACAATGCTAAGAGTCCTAATACAGGGCATAAACAGAATACAAACTATAAATAACAATGCACAAACACCAGAAGAGAAACTAGATAACTGGGAGCTCCTAGAAATCAAACACTTATGACTCATCAAAAGATTTCACCAAAAGAGTAAAAAGACAACCTACAAACCGGGAAAAAATTTTTGGCTATGACAAATCTGATCAGCATCTTATCTCTAAAATCTACAAGATACTGCAAAACTTCAACAACAGAAAGACAAGTAACTCAATTAAAAAATGGGCAAAGAATATGAGCAGGCACTTCACCAAAGAAGACATTCAGGCAGCTAACAGATACAAGAGGAAATGCTCACGATCATTAGCCATTAGAGAAATGCAAATCAAAACTACAATGAGATACCATCTCACCCAACAAGGCTAGCATTAATCCAAAAAACACAAAATTATAAATGTTGGAGAGATTGTGGAGAGACTGGAACACTTAAACATTGTTGGTGGGAATGTAAAATGGTACAACCACTTTGGAGATTGATTTGGCTCTTCCTTAAAAATCGAGAAATAGAAGTACCATACAATCCAGCAATCTCGCTCCTTGGAATATATCCTAGAGAAATAACAGCCATCACACAAACAGATATATGCACACCCATGTTCATTGCAACACTGTGTACAATAGCAAAAAGATGGAAACTACCTAGGTGCCATCAACAGATGAATGGATAAACAAATTATGGTATATTCACACAATGGAATACTACGCAACAATAAAGAACACTGATGAATCCATGAAACATAACATGGAAGAATCTGGAAGGCATTATGCTGAGTGAATTTAGTCAGTCGCAAAAAGATAAATACTGTATAAGATCACTATTATAAGAACTCAAGAAAAGGTTTAAACACAGAAGAAAACATTCTTTGATAGTTACGAAGGTAGGGAGGAAGGGAGAGGGGTATTCACTAGCTAGATAGTAGACAAGAATTATTTTAGGTGAAGGGAAGGACAACGCATACTACAGGGGAAGTTAGCACAACTGCACTAAACCAAAGCTAAGAAGTTTCCTGAATACAACCAAACACTTCAAGGCAGAGAGCAGCAGGGGCGGGGGTCTAGAGATCATGCTTTCAGGGGACATCTAGGTCAAGTGGCATAACAAACTTTATTAAGAAAATGTTCTACATCCTACTTCAGTGAGTGGTGTCTGGGGTCTTAAAAGCTAGAGTGGGCATCTAAGGTGCATCAACTGGTCCCAACCCACCTGAAGCAAAGGAGAATGAAGAACACCAAAGACACAAGGCAAGTATTAGCCCCGGAGACAGAAAGGGCCACGTAAACCAGAGACTCCATCAGGCTGAGACAAGAAGAACTAGATGGTGCCCAGCTACCACCAATGAGCAGCTTGACAGGGAACACAACCGAGAGTCTGATGGAGCAGGAGAAAGGTGGGGTACAGAACTCAAATTCTAGTAAAAAGACCAGATTTAATGGTTTGATTGAGACTGGAGGGACCTTGGAAGACGTGGCCCTGGGACTCTCTGTTAGCCCAAAACTAAAACCATTCCCAAGGCCAACTCTTCAGACAAAGATTAGACTAGACTATGGGACATAAAATGATACTTGTGAAGAGTGTTTCTTAGCTCAAGTAGATACATGAGACTAAATGGGCAGCTTCTGTCCAGAGGCGAGATGAGAAGGCAGAGAGGGTCAGGAGCTAGTTAAATGGACACAGGAAATCCAGGGTGGAAAGCAAGAGTGTGCTGTCACAGTATAGGGAAAGCCAACTAGGGTCACATAACAACATACATATAAATTTTTGTATGAGAGACTAACTTGAATTATAAATGTTCACTTAAACCACAATTCAAAAAAAAAAAAAGAAAAAAAATCTTGCTTAGAAATCTCATCAGCCAGATATCCAAGTTCATCACTTACAAGTTCTACATTCCACCAAACATCTGGACATAATTCAGATATGTTCTTTGCACTGCATGAAAAAAATCACACTTTCTCCACTGTCCAATCACATGTTGTAAAAAATCACTTAGGTGTGGTGTGTGACCTCCTCTAACTTCACAAGTGGGAAAGAGAATCAAGATCAACAGCCCAAGGCTGATTCCTTTGAGGTGGAGATCAGACATGCCTCCTCCCTCTACCATCTTTACCAGTTCTGACACTGACAGTTCCTCCCACGGCACTCCCTACTTCTCTGCTGGGTTTGATAATTCATTGCAATGGCCACACAGAACTGGTAGATCATACACACAATTATGGGATTTATTAGGTTACAAGTCAAGCTCAGGAACACTCAGGATACAGTTCTTCCATAAGGACAGCCTCTTCCCAGCTGTGCTCGCAGGCACGCCTCTCCGCAGCCCCCAGCCTCTGCCAAAGACACTTAGCATTTTCTCCCCATGGGCCAGGAAACCCACCATGCCATCTCCTGGTGCTGGGTCTCTGCTGTCACATAGTCTGCAGTTGCTTCTTGCTGCCTTCAGTGTTACAGTTCTCTGTTTCCTGGTTCCAGGAGCTTCTCAGTACAGGGATCCCAGGTCCAAAGGATGTGCTGGCTCCTGGCTGTTCTTCCTTAGTGCCAGTGGGATCCTCTCCCTCGCCCCTCTTGGATGGCTTAACTCAAACCCAGCAGGATGGCAAAACTGACCAATCCCTTTGGTGGGCCACAATTACCATATATGCACAGTCCCACTCAATCACCTGGGTGGGAGTTACAAGACCATGGAGAGAAAGGTCACACACAAGTGATCCATCACACTGCACATGTTTATCATTTTCTTTTAAAGCCTCACCGGAAGCACATTTAATGTTCATATTTCTAGCAACATTCTGTGGCTGGTGCCATATATATTCTCTAAGACGACAGAGACTTTCTCTATAGCTCTCCTCACTTCCTTCTGAGCCTTCACCAGAACTGCCTTTGACATCCACGATTCTACCAACAACCTCTTCAAGGTAATCTAGGCTTTTACTATTAGGCACCTTAAATCTCTTCCAGCCGGTACCTATTACCCAATTCTAAAACCACTTTCACACTGCAAGTATTTATTACAGCAGCACCCCCTACTCTTCCAGTACCAAAGTCTGTCTTAGCTATCTACCGCTACTATAAGAAAAATACAAGAAGATGGCTTTAACGAACAGAAATTTATTTCCTCACAGTTTAGGAGGCTAGAAGTCTGAATTCAGGGCGCTGGCTCTAGGGAAAGGCTTTCTATCTCTATTGGCTCTAGAGGAACGTCCTTGTCTCCTTTGAGCTTCTGTTCCTGGGTGATCTTCACGTGGCTTGTCATCTCTCTTCTGCCATCTCTGCTACTTTTGCTTCCTTGTTTAATCAGTTTTATATATAAAAACACAATGACTCTAAATATACCCTACACTAATCCTACTTCATTAACATAGCAAAGACAACCCAGTCCCAAATGGGATTACAACCACAGGCATAGAGGTTAGGATTTACAACATGTATTTTTGGGGGACACAATTCAATCCGTAACAAATGAATTAAAAGAGAAAGTGAAGTGACAAACACAAAGAATTAAGGAATTAATGGGAGAAATGATGCAGATAAAATCGACATTTTCTAGTAGTTTTTACATACCTATTTGTGGAGAATTGCTCCACAGATCCAGACTCATTTGCATACCATTACTAATCCTACCAATGGTAACTGGATGCAGAAAGACTTACTAATAAACTGAGATATGGCTCACCTTGCCAGAGGATGAATAAATAAAATACAGAGTCTGGCAGCAAAGTAGAAAGTGTGCATGTATATGACGCTTTGCGGGCCATAACGTCTCCCACAGAAGGTCTCAACTTTACTTCTGCAGCACGAAAGCGGCTCTAGACCGATAGGCAGCGTGGTGGATTAGTCCCTTACATAGTAGTTAGCCGACTGGTGAATGAGACGAGAAAATATATGGTTATGTAAACCAAGGTTTTTGAACTACGGCCGGGGGAATATAACGCCTTCTGTGCCAGCAGCTGAGGTTCCTGGGTTCTTGGGCTTCCAAAACTTCAGGCCAGACGAGTCTCTGCAACACACACACTGACCACCCTCACGCCCGCATTAATGAGAAACCTGGTCCAGACACCCCGTGTGATGTCCACACCTCGGCTCCAAATTCACTGCGCCCCATAATAAACCCCGAACAAGACACCGCATTCATCGTAAATACCACTTCTACCCCAGACAAGCAGAGTGATCCGCAAAGACCCCGTACCCTGAAATCTGGACAACCTTAAGAGTTGTGCAAAAGCGCTCACCCCAGATCTGACCCCAAAAGCACCGGACTCCCACCTGCTCCCCCTCAATCACCTCCATCCCTGCGCTCCCCTTAGGAACTTCATGAGTCCTCTCGACACCACGTACACACATTCACCTCTCCGTGTTTCAAGGACAAAAATACACACTGACCTGTTTTTCTCCTGACTCAAACGAAGTTCCGAAAAGATACACTTAACTACCGTGAACGACTTCCACTTCTCAACCCTTCTCGTAGAATCCTCGTTTGGCTACGGCGGCCGGCGAGGGTCTGGAATCTTGAAACAGCGCTGACAACCGCATTTCCCGCATTGACTTACGAGATAATATGTCTGCGCCCTTTTTGTCGTAGCTGTATGGAGGCGGCCATATTTGGAAACCAGCCGTACAGAACAAAAGGGGTCGTTTTTGAGCTAGTAGCCAGTTGTAAAAATAATAAAACTCAAAGAAATTTGAACATAAAGTTTATTCTGAGCAGAGACCACTTTGATTCCAAAAAAAGCAAATGACTGGAAGAAGCTTATAAAGAGAAGAGATGGGATAAATTTAGAAGATCAACCATTAGCTGATCTAAGCGTGGTTGATTAAAACCTGCTCTCTGACTTTTGCTGAGATTAACGGATATCAGTTCACGAAAAGGTCTCTGTCCCCGCAACCCGCAACCCAGTCATCTCTTTTGAAATTCAAATGTAGTAAGCCTTGTTTCCAACAAGAAAGAAAGGATTTACAACTTTAGGTAAAAGAAGAGCCGCTAGCTGATTAATTTTGGTAATGCTTTCTTTAAAGGGAATATTTGGTTTCCTGGGTAAGAACACCCTAAAATCAAAGCAAGATATCTGCTATCAATTTCTGTCTTTGACACCAGGGAGGGACGGCGAGGAAGAAGAGGCCAATGAAACTGTCCTATTCTTTCTCTCCTGTACCCCTGCAAAAAATAGATAGCTTTTCAGGGATTCGCAAGGAAAACATGGCATGGATCATATTGCTTTCCACAGGCTGGGCAAAAAAGTAATATGGCCAAGCCCTTTAAACACCATGTTAAAGAAGGTTTGGAAACGGACAAGTGAGAGTTGAAGTGTCAGTACCGCACAGACAACCACGGAAAGATTCTGACTGCAAACCGAGGCCGGTAGCACGCCCACCATCTTGAACCAAGGGGTGGTGCCTGCCATCGTATGTGATATGAGAACTCCCTGCATGTAAGCTATCTCCTTATTAGGTGATGTAGGAACTAACCCTGTCTTTAAGATATCTCCTTATTTAGGTATACTTCCAGTTCTGGTTCAGCTAAGAAAAACAAGAGACTGGGGTCTTAAGACCATCCGAAACTGATCTGGAACCAGGTTTGGGCCGCCTGACATGCGCAGTACTGACAATGGTGTTCCTTGGATGAGCTATAGACGTCAGAGGCCAAAAAACAGACCCCTGTCTACGCCCCAGGCGTGGGCAAAACGCCATCTTTGTGGCCTCCCTTTTAGACTGAGCAGGCGCAGAAGATCAGACCACCCCAGGAACGCCTTTATGGGCTAAAGCAATCAGAAGGCTGACTCCACCTAGGGGCATCCCTGAAGACTCTAGACCCAATTTACTTTACCCATAATAAACCCCTTGGGCCATTGTTCAGGGAGCCACCTTGGCGACACAAGACCCAGTGGACTCCTTTACTTGGCCAGCTAAATAAAGCTGCTTCTGCTTTCACCGCTTCCTGTCTTTCTAGCCGCACCGAGCAGACCTGGAAGCATCCGGTTACAAAACGGCTGGCAAAAGCTGCAGTAAGCACAGAAAAAGATTTGGAGAAGGCAGTACTCTGTGGGAGCCCTAGTGGTGCAGTGGTTAAGAGCCATGGCAGCTATCCAAAAGGTTAGCAGTTCAAATCCACCACCCCCTCCATGAAAACCCTGTGGTACAGTGATACTCTGCCCTATAGAGTCAATATGAGTCAGAACTGACTTGATGGCAACAGGTTTGGTTTTTTGTTTTGGTTTGGTACTGTGGGAGAGTGGCCAACACAGACAGGGCAAAAGAGTCAGTTGGATGAGCCTAAGATATTTGGAGTGGAGCACAGGGGAAGGGCCACTAAAGGTGGTCAGTAAAAGCAAGTAGATTGCCAGGACTTTCTTCCCTAGACCATCCTAGTAAGGAAGCTCCACTGGAACCTCTACAGCATCATAGAAACATGCAAGCCTCCACTCAGAGACACGAGGTGTCTGCGCCTGAGGTGTATTGGTTCAGAATCGAAGCCTGGTCTCACACGTTGTTGTTCTTGTGTGCCGTCAATTCCATCTCACAGCAACCCTATAGGACAGAGTAGAACTGCCCCATAGGGTTTCCAAAGAGCAGCTGGTGGATTCAAACTGCCGACCATTTGGTTAGCAACCAAGCTCAACCACTGAGCCACCAGGGCTCCCTAAACTGATTGTACATAGATAATTCTTGAAAAAGAGCCCAGTGTCGAAGGCAAACACAGTCTCCCCCAAGCTGCTTACTAGGCTATTGTTTGCCTTAAAGATGACTTGAGGAAACCAGTGTCTTCTAGGTTCAAAAGGACATCCTAGGGCAAATGGGTCACCCCAACTCCATGGATACAGGACTCTAGAGTCTAGGAGAATTAGAACAGTTTCTCATAGGTTATGGTAGGTTGACGAGAAAAGGTCAAAAGATCGACCCCAAAACATCCATGTGTTATCTTTACACTCAGCACCACTTCCTGTTGATGTTGTTGTTAGGGGCTGTTGAGTCAGTTCCAACTCATAGTGACCCTATGTACAACCATCTTCACAATCAGTGTTATGGTTGAGCCCATTGTTGAAGCCACTGTGTCAATCCATCTCGTTGAGCATCTTCCTCTTTCGCACTGACCCTCTACCAAGCATGATGTCCTTCTCCAGGGACTGGTCCCTCCTGATAACATGTCCAAAGTATGTGAGACGTAGTCTCGCCATCCTTGCTTCTAAGGAGCATTCTGACTGTACTTCTTCCAAGACAGATTTGTTCATTCTTTCGTCAGTCCATTGTGTATATTCAGTATTCTTCACCAACACCATAACTCAGGCGTCAATTTTTCTTCAGGCTTCCTTACTCACTGTCCAGCTTTCGCATGCATAAAGGCGACTGAAAACACTATGCCTTGGGTCAGGCGCACCTTAGTCTTCAAGGTGACATCTTTGCTTTTTAACACTTTAAAGAGGTCTTTTGCAGCAGATTTGCCCAATGCAATGCATCATTTGATTTCTTGACTGCTGCTTCCATGGGCATTGATTGTGGATCCAAGTAAAATCCTTGACAACTTCAATCTTTTCTCTATTTATCATGATGTTGCTTATTGGTCCAGTTGTGAGGATTTTTATTTTCTTTATGTTGAGGTGTAATCCATGCTGAAGCCTGTAGTCATTGATATTCATCAGTAAGTGTTTCAGGTCCTCTTCACTTTCAGCAAGCAAGGTTGTGTCATCTGCATAATGTAAGTTGTTAATGAGTCTTCCTCCAAACCTGATGCCCTGTTCTTCTTCATATAGTCCAATTTCTCAGATTATATGCTCAACATACAGACTGAATAAGTATGGTGAAAAGATACAACCCTGGCACACACCTTTCCTGATTTTAAACCACGCAGTATCTCCTTGTTCTGTTTGAACAACTGGCTCTTGATCTCTGTACATATTCCTCATGAGCACAATTAAGTGTTCTGGAATTCCCATTCTTCAAAATGTTATCCATAATTTGTTATGATCCACACAGTCGAATGCCTTTGCATAGTCAATGAAACACAGGTAAACATCTTTCTGGTATTCTCTGATTTCAGCCAGGATCCATCAGACATCAGCAATGATATCCCTGGTTCCACGTCCTCTTCTGCATCTGGCTTGAATTTCTGGCAATTCCCTACTTTTGAATGGTCTTCAGCAAAATTTTACTTGGTGATATTAATGATACTGTTTGATAATTTCCACATCCGGTTGGATCACCTTTTTTTGGAATAGGCATAAATATGGATCTCTTCCAGTTGGTTGGCCAGGTAGCTTCTTCCAAGTTTCTTGGCATAGATGAGTGAGCACTTCCAGTGCTGCATCCATTTGTTGAAACATTTCGACTGGTATTCCGTCAGTTCTTGGAGCCTTCTTTTTCACCAATGCCTTCAGTACAGCTTGGATCTCTTCCTTTAGTACCATCGGTTTGTGATCATATGCTACCTCTTAAAATGGTTGAATGTCGACCACTTCTTCTTGACATAGCGACCTGGTATTCCTTCCATCTTCTTTTGATGCTTCCTGTGTTGTTTAATATTTTCCTTGTAGAATCCTTCAATATTGCAACTCGGGGCTTAAATTTTTTCTTCATTTCTTTCAGCTTGAGAATGCCAAGCATGTTCTTCCCTTTTGGTTTTCTATCTCCAGTTCTTTGCACATGTCACTATTATACTTTGTCTTCTCGAGCTGCCCTTTGAAATCTTCTGTTCAGCACTTTTATTTCATCATTTCTTCCTTCTGCTTTAGCTACTCGACATTCAAGAGCAAGTTTCAGTCTCTTCTGATGTCCATTTTGTTCTCTTCTTTTCTGTCTTTTTAATGACTTTTTCCTTTCTTCATGTATGATGTACTTGATGTCACTCCATAATTGTCTGTTCTTTGGTCATTAGTGTTCAGTGAGTCAAGTCTATCCTTGAGATGGTCTCTAAATTCAGGTGGGATAGACTGAAGGTTGTACTTTGGCTCTTGTGGACTTGTTCTAATTTTCTTCAGATTTAACTTGAACTTGCACAGGAGCAATTGATGGTCTGTTCCGCAGTCGGCCCCTGGCCTTGTTCTGACTGATGATACTAAGCTTTTCCATCGTCTATCTTCACAGATGTAGTCTTTTTGATTCCTGTGTATTCCATCTGGTGAGGTTCACATGTATAGTTGCCATTTATGTTGGTGAAAAAAGGTATTGCAATGCAGAAGTCGTTGGACTTACAAAATTCTATCATGCGATCTCCAGCATCATTTCTATCACCAAGGCCATATTTTCCAACTACTAATCGTTCTTCTTTGTTTACAACTTTTGCATTCCAGTCACCAGTAATTATCAATGCTTCCTCACTGCATGTTTGATCAATTTCAGACCACAGAAGCTGGTAAAAATCTTCAATTTCTTCATCTTTGGCCTTAGTGGTTGGTGTATATATTTGAATAATAGTCGTATTAACTGGTCTTCCTTGTAGGCATAGGGATATTATCCTATTACTAACAGAGTTGTATTTCAGGATAGATCTTGAAATGTTCTTTTTGACAATGAATACAATACCATTCCTCTTCAAGTTGTCATTTCTGGCCTGGTATACCATATGAGGAAACCCTGGTGGCATAGTGGTTAAGAGCTATGGCTGCCAACCAAAACATCAGCAGTTCGAATCCACCAGGCACTCTTGGAAACTCTGTGGGGCAGTTCTACTCCGTCCTATAGAGTCATTATGAGTCGGAATCAACTTGACAGCAAAGGGTTTGTTTTATTGTTTTTAATACCATATGATTGTCAGATTCACAATGGCTAATACCAGTCCATTCCAGCTCACGAATGCCTTGGATATCAATGTTTATGTGTTCCATTTCATTTCTGATGTTTTTCAATTTTCCTAGATTCATACATCGTACATTCCACATTCCAATTATTACTGGATGTTTGCAGCTGTTTTTTCTCATTTTGAGTCATGCTATATCAGCAGATGAAGGTCCTGAAATCTTGACTCCATCCATGTCATTAAGGTGACTTTACTTTGAGGGGGCAGCTCTTCTCTAGTCGTATTCTGACTGCCTTCCAACCTCAGAGGTTCCTCTTCTGGCACTGTATCAGACAATGCTCCACTGCTATTTATAAGGTTTTCACTGGCTAATTTTTTTCAGAAGCAGACCGCTTGGTCCTTCTTCCTAGTCTGTCTTAGTCTGGAAGCTGAGCTGAAACCTGTCCGTCATGGGTAACCCTGCTGGTATTTGAATAGTGGTCGCATAGCTTCCAGCATCACAGCAACATACAAGCCCCCACAGTATGACAAACTGACAGACATGTGGGGGAACAGATGAATGGATAAACAAATTATGGTACATACACACAATGAAATACTGTGTAATAAGAAAGAACAATCATGAATCCGTGAAATATCTCACAACAGGGATGAATCTGGAAGGCATTATGCTGAGTGAAATAAATGAATCACAAAAGGACAAATATTGTATAAGGCTACTATTATAAAAACTTGAGGAACGTTTACACACAGGAAAAAAAGATCTATGATGGTTACCAGGGAGGGAAGGTTTGGGAAGGCGAAATCATTAACTAGATAGTAGACAAGTATTAACGTTGAAGGGAAAGACAACAACAAAAATAGAAGTCAGCACAACTTGACCAAGGTGAAGTCATAGAAGCTTCCTAGACACATCCAAACACCTTGAGGACCAAGTTACTGGGGCTGATGGCTGGGGACCATGGTCTCAGGGGACATCTAGGTCAACTGGCATAACATAGTTCATAAAGAAAATGTTCTGCATCCTACTTTGGAGAACAGGATCTGGGATCTTAAAAGCTTTTGAGTGGCCATCTAAGATTCATCTATTGGTCCTATCCCATCCAGCAGCAAAGGAAAATGAAAAAACCAAAGATACAAGGAAAATATTAGTCCACAGGACTGATGGACCACATGAACGACAGTCTCCTCCAGCCTGAACCCCGAAGAAGTAGATGGTGCCCAGCTACCAACACTGACCACTCTAACAGGGATCACAATTGAGGGTCTCAGAGCAGGAAAAAAATGTAGAACAAAATTCAAATTCACGAAAAAGACCAGAGTTACTGGTCTGACAGAGACTGGAGGAACCCCTGAGACTATGGCCCCCGGATACCTTGCTAATTCAGAACTGAAGCCACTTCCAAAGTCTACCTTTCGGCCAAAGATTAGACAGGCCTATAAAACAAAAAAACAACACATGTGAAGAACAGGCTTCTTAGTACAATCAACTATAGGAGACCACATGGGCAACATTTGCCCAAAATCAAAGACAGAAAGGCAGGAAGGGACAGGAAAACAGAATTAATGGACATGGGGGAGAGTGTTGACACATTGCAGGGATTGCAACCAATGTCACAAAATAATGTGTTTATAAACTCTTGAATGAGGAACTAAATTGTGCTTTAAACTTTCACCTACAGCACAACAAAATTGAAAAAAAAATTGTGTGCAGCAGGAAGCCTTTGTTATAAATGAATAGTCCTGGGCCCCAACCCAAGGTCTACTTTAGGAGATCTGGATGTGACCCAGGAATGTGCATTCTTTTGCAAGCTTCTGAGAGAATCCCAAGGCAGGAAACTCACAGACAACACTTAGAAAGAGTACTATGATTTTATCTGCTTTCAAATACAATTAGGTCCATCTAGTACACTTAAGTTTTGGCTCTAGTTACATCTGTCAAGAAAAGCCTTCCGTGAAAATTCGTACTAAAATAGCTCCTCTATTACTATGTCTACACTTACTAGGTTTTATTGTTCTTCATAGCAATCTTTGCTTTGTAATGTTTATTCTCCACTTTACTGTATGTCTCCTCTGCTAGACAGTAAGGTCCATAAAGGCTATTTCTTTCCCTGTTTTGTTCCCCAATTTATTCCCAGTGTGTAAAACAGTGACTGGTACAATGACGGTGCTTTAAAATGTTACTGAAGGGCTGAATCACCCTCTAACCTAAGATTCCAGACAGAGTTCTGAGACAGCAACAGCATGGCAAATTTCTGAACAACATTCACTGTGTATGGGATTAAGGAAAGGAACTCTGGATAGAGAAGTCTGTCCAAGAGCCCATTCACAGCAAAGTGAAAGATGAAGATCGGAGAAATTACATGTCTCAATTCAGCAGGTCACAGAGAACCTGGGATCATTGAAATGGTGCTAATATAAAGGTTGACATAGGAGTTCACCTCCAAGAAAACCCAGAAGGATTTCCCCTCCTCCCATCTCCCATTAACTGTTCCATTCTTAGAGTCCTTGGGTGGGAGAAATGGTTAATCACTGGAATACTAACTGAAGGTTTGGTGGTTCCAACATACCCACAGGCGCCTCAAAATAGAGGCCTGGTGATCTTCTACTGAAAGGTCACAGCCTTGAAAACTCTATGGAGCAGTTCTACTCTCTACACATGGAGTCGTCATAAGTTGGAATTGATTCAACAGCAACTAACAACAACAACTTCCATTCGTAGAGACTAAGGTTTTTGCTTGGAATTGTATTCTACTTATTCCTGGGATCCTTCTCTTTTTTTTGTTCTTCCATCTCTGTATTCAGTTATTGAATCTCTCAAATGTCACATGAAAATGTTTCTGTGGACAATTCTGTTCTGTAAACTTCCTTCCAATGGCTCGTTCACTACAATGACCAAACACTCTTAAATTAGTTCAACAGATCATTCATCCACTTTCCAGATCAAAATAGTTATTTTTGTGTGTGTTAGTTAATATAAAAGCACGCAAACCAGTGCTCTCCAACATAATTTTGTAGGATGATGGAAATGATGGAGCTTTCAGTATACATGTTCCAGCAATATAAAGAGCTAGAATGCCTTGTTCATTGTCTGTGCTGTCCAATCTGGTAGGCACTAGTCACACATAGCTACTGAACATGTGAACTAAGGAACTGAATTTTTAATTTTAAAATTTAAATAGTTACCAACTATTAATATCAAGTTATTTATAATCCACTTGGGTATAAATACACAGAAAAACTATCAAGGAATTTAAAATAATGTGGGGATAAATTGTTGTGGTGTAGCATAAGGATTTGTCTAAATACATGAGGGACAAGAATGAGGATTGGCACACAGCTGATTCCTATGAGGTGGAGGCCAGACAAATCTCCACTCTCCGTCTTCACCATTTCTGACACCAGTTGTTCCACCAACAGCACTCCCTACTCCTGTGCTGAGTTTGATAATCCACACAGAACTCACAGACCATATTCACAGTTATGTGGTTCATTAGGGAGGCAACAGTCTACAACTCAGGATCAGGATCAACTTGGAAGTAACAGGATATAACTAGTATGCAATTGGTCAGTCACGACAGTTTACTCACAGGATAACCCTTGCAGCAAAAATGCTCCCTGCTGATGCAGTTCTCAATGAGACCTTGGACAGTTCTCTGACTTCACAGCCTCTCTGCCCTAGGGCCTCTCTGCCGCCTGGCTGCTCCACCACCAGCTCTCTACCATTGGCCTCTCTGCTGCTAACTGGCCCAGCTCACAGCCAGTGTATCACCCCACTCGGCTCTCTCAGCTGCTGCTCTTCTAGAAGCAACTCTCTGCTGTTTGGCCTCTCCTCCATCAGAATGTCTGCTGTGAGCCTGTCTGTTGTTGGCCACTCCATTGATAAGTGTCCCAGCACACAGCCAGTGTAGCAGCCACTCAGCTCTTAGGTACTCTCTGCCGTCAGGCCACTCCACCATCGGCCTATTCATTGATCTCTCTCTTGCTAACTGGTCCAGCTCACAGCCACTGTAGTAGCTTGATCAGATCTCACCTGCACTCTATATTGGGACTCTCAGCCATCATGTCTCTCTGGCATCACTCCTTCTGCCATCAGCCTCTCCACTGCTAACTTGCTGTAAAAATGGCGTGAGGGGCAGTATATGACCTCTAACCTCACAAGGGGGAAGGAGAATCAAGATCAACAGCCCAAGACTGATTCCTATAACGCAGAGGTCAGACATGCCTTCTCTCTCCACCATCTTTACCAACTCTGACACCAACCGTCCCTCCAACATACTCTCTACTGGGTTCAGTAATTCATTGTAATGGCCACATAGAACTCACAGACCATAGTCATGATTATGAGGTTTATTAGGGAAGTAATACTAAACAATTCAGGCTGAGGAGCACTCAAGGATATAGTTCTTCCATCAGGATGGCTTTTTCCCAGCTGTCCTCGCAGGCATGCCTCTCCCTGGCACTAGGCCGCTGCCCAAAGGCACTCAGCTTTCTCTTCCCGTGGGCCAGGAAGCCCACCATACCATTTCCTGCTGCTGGTCTCTGCTGCTGGGTCTCTACTGCCAAGTCTCTCCTATCACCATTTCTCAGCATCTTCGGGGTTACAGCTCACTGTCTCCCGGGTCTAGGAGCTTCTCAACTCAGGGATGCCAGGTCCAAATGATGTGCTGGATCCTGGCTGTTCTTCCTTGGTGGTGGTGGGAACTTCTCTTTCCCGACTCTGGGGTGGCTCATTTTAAGCCTAGTGGAATGGCAAAACTGACCAGTCTCTTTGGTGGTCCACATTTACCATATCTGCACAATCACTTGGGTGGGAGTTACAAGACCATGGCTAGAAAGGCCACACAAAAGTTATCCATCACACCACACTTGCCCAGCTTATAGCCAGTGTAGCAGCATGATCAGCTCTCCTAGATGCTCTCTGCTGTTGGGCTTCTCTGACGTCAAGCCTCTCCCCATTGGCCTTTCTGCATTCAGCTGCTATTCTGCTAACTGGACAATCTCACAGTCAGTGTAGCATCTTTGGAACCACTTGGCTCTCACATGGCTCTGCTTCTCTGCCACCCCAGCTCTTAGCCAGCATCTCTTCTGCCATCCAGAAGGCCTCCCTGAAAACCTGTTTCAGCTACATATATATGCTGATTCTCATCAGTTGCAAGGCAGGGCCTTCCTCACAATACCAGAGTTCAATCTATCCCCAATTACCTATGAGATGTCAATCAACTCAGGTCTTGTAATTATCAGGCCAGAGTGGACAAAACTACAGAACCATCAAGTTGTTTACAGCTTACTCAGAAAATGTCAATTAACCAGGGAAATCCCCTGGCCATAAGTAACAATCATTTTGGGTAGCAAATAACATAGGAACACCGTTCCTTCTCCCACACTGCTTCTCCAATAAACGAGAGCAAAGGCAACAATTTCTCAGGGTTTAGGGGAAAAAAGAATCCCAAGCTGTTTCTCCGAAAAAAGACCAAGGCCAAAGGGCACACAGAGGAACTGATTTCACCACAACAGTAACAACAACAACAATATAAATATATATATACACACACATATATATAAATGACTAATCTCCTTGAGGAGGGAAGACATGGGCATGGAAAGAAAACCTTGTTTCCTAGGATGGTTAAGAACTCTTAAAAGTAGTCCTTACCCCAAGAATCCGTGGGTAGTACCAAGGGTTAACACACTCGGCTGCTAAACCAAAGGTTGCAGGTGCAAGTCCACCCAGAGGTGGCTTGAAAGAAAAGCCTGGTGATCTACTTCCAAACAATCAGCCACGGAAAATCCTAGGGAGCAGAGTTCTATTCTCACACACATGGAGTCACCATGAGTGGGAATCAACTCAATGGCAACTAGATTTTGACAGAAAATTGACATAAGAAATTGTTAGGGTTTTCTAACTCCTAAAAATTCTAACTAAACCCCTTGTACCAACTATTCCATGTCTACTTCACCTAATGTAGAAGTTGCATCATCCTTTCACTAGAATAGCTGCAGTGTCAAGATTCCTCTTAAATATAAACCAACTAACTCAGTGCTCTCTCCAAAAGGGCATGAACTGTTTTATTCACCAGAGTATCCTCAGCTCCTGGAAACAGGGCCAGGCAAACAGGAGTGTGTGACAAATATTCGTTACATTAATCAATAATCTCAATGTAACACTACTGTTTTTTAGGTCTGTCTGCATGACAGAAAGTTCTAAAATTGACGGTAGACATTCTGGTTTTTAATTGTTCCTTCACACGGATCTGGAGGAAATTCAACTGATATATATGTGCTCCAAATCCCACCAATCCAATACTGCATTTTTGCAACCAACCACCCCCCATGGCTTTTTACATTAATAGCAAAATTCAAGACACTGATTATCTTTTCTGTTTTAAAAATCCAGTTTTTATTTCCTCCACTGAGATAAACTCACACTCATTTAATTGACACAATAGAACAACCGAAGTGTATGTGTTTGTATTAACATTAACATTTGATTATGTCAAGATATCAAAGCACGTATTTATGTAGAATGAGTGTATCAGGCTTTCCCAGTCTCTGCATTCATATGATTTTCCTCAGGATACACTCTGTAGCCATACAATGAGGTAGAAATTTTTGCTCAACCCTCTTCACCGTGACTGTTTCTGACTTTATCCTGTTTTGTTGTTGTTGTTGTTAAATGCCATCGAGTCGTTTCCAACTCATAGCAACCCCATGTACAACAGAATGAAACACTGCCCAGTCCTGCGCCATCTTCACAACCGTTGTTATGCTTGAGCCTATAGCTGCAGCCGCTGTGTCAATCCATCTCACTGAGGGTCTTCCTCTTTTTTGATGACCCTGTACTTTACCAAGCACGATGGCCTTCTCCAGAGACTGATCCCTCTTGATAACACGTCCAAAGTAGGTGAGACATAATCTCACAATGCTTGCCTCTAAGGAGCATTCTAGTTGTATTTCTTCCAAGACAGATTTGTTCGTTCTTTTGGCAATCCATGTTATATTCAATATTCTTTGCCAACACCACAAACCTGTTTTAGGTGACGTAAAATAAGAGGTAATTGATTAGTGAAGGCACTACCACATTTGCTGCATTCATAAGGTTTCTCTCCTGCACAAATTCTCTGTTATCTCCTGAGGGTTCACATCTAGCAACAGGCTGTCCCACAAGGACTATGTTCCTATTTGTTAGGAACTCATTGATGTTTACTGATGTCTGAGCTGCCACAGGAGGCATCAGCATTGTCACTGTATTAACAGGGTTTTTCTCCTGGATGAGATCACTGGTATGTGCCTCGCTGTGGAAGGGTTTTCCACCTTGATTGAATCTAAACATTTCTCTCTATTGTGTATTCTTTCATGTGAAAAAAGGGAAGACATGTAGGCAAAAGTTTTTCCACACTCACTGCAACCATACAGTATCTCTCCTATGAGATCTTTGATGTACAATGAGGTTTGGCTTCTTGTCGAAGGCTTTCTCACATTCACCTCATTTAAAGTATTTCTCGCCTGCGTGAATTCTCTGACGTCTATTGAGACTTGACTTCTGAGAATAAAATTTTCCACATTGGCTGCACAAAAAGGGAGTTATTCCCGTGTGACATCTCTGATGTGCTACGAGGCATGTCTTCTGACTGAAGGCTTTACCACATTCATCACATAAATAGGGTTTCTCTCCAGTATGAATTCGGTGATGAGTAATGAGATTTCCCTTCTAGGTAAAGCCTATCCCACATTCTCTACATATATAGGGTTTCTCTCCAGTATGAGTTCGTTGATGAAGAGTGAGATCACTTTTACGGATGAAGCGTTTTCCACAGGTAGTGCATATATAGGGTTTCTCTCCAGTATGAGTACGCTGATGAACAGTGAGATCTACTTTATAGATGAAACCTTTTCCACATTCACTGTATATATGGGGTTTCTCTGCCATATGAGTTTTCTGATATTTACTGAGGTGTGACTTACGGAGACAGGCTTTGCCACATTCTGTGCATTTATATGGTTTTTGTCCTTTATGAGTTGTGTGATGATGTTCAATGAGCTTGAACTTTTTAAAGAAGGTTTCCCCACATAGACTGCATCTATAGGGTTTCTCTCCAGTATGAATGATCTGATGATTGGTTAGGGAAGACTTCCTGATGAAGGCTTTCCCACATTTACTACATACATATGGTTTCTCTGTTTTGTGAGTTTTCTGATGCTTAATGAGTTGGGACTTCATGCTGTTGGATTTCTGACTCTCAGGGAATTTCATTTCAGTACAAAATTGCTCATGGCCGGCATGGACAAAGGTTTTCTCATCTCCATTAAGCTCAGCAGAGTTTTTTATTTCATCGCTTTTGCTCTGGTTGATTGCTGGTAAAGTTAAATTTGATTTCACAGATTTTTCACATAAGTCAAACATACCATGATTTTCCCTGAAAGGAAAATTATTTTGCGGCCGATGAACAATATTTTCCAATGCATTATGCTCATAGCACTGTTCCATGCTGTACCCCCTTCCTTCAGTTTGCGAGTGCCCAAGCAGATGATCATCAACATTCCGGATTTCTAGGAAAGAAGAGAAAAAGGAATCTTTCCATCATCTTAATTTGTAATGAAGTCATTTTAAAAAACACATTGATGTAAAGTAGATCTTTATGACAACCCTGATACGAGTGTAAATAAAACAGTATGCTTAATGTTCCTTGCACACTGATAAAAATACAATAATATAAACAACCCAAAGAGCAAAAGTAGTTAGTGTAGAAACAAGGTTAGTTAATACATAATGAATGAATACAGATTTGGTTGCTTCTTACGTAAGGCCTTGCAAAATAAGCAGATAATGTAAAATACAAGCAAGTCACTGTGACCTGTAGACCACAGAGGTTGTAAGGTCTCCTGAACTCTACTGGAGAAGGACAGATTCATTCATTCCACAAATCCTCACTCAAAGACAACTATTCACCAGGCATAGTTGGATATGTGAAAAATGTAGAATGTTACAGTTGGGATACAACAATTTTTACATGTACATAGTAGAGGTCTTCGGGATACACATATTCCTAATGTTTATGAAGTCTACATTCTAGTTTGGTAAACTACTGAAAAAAAGCAAGGAAAGTAGCTGCTGATTACGAAAAGTGGTTTTTATGAGAGGGCCAGCAAGGGGTGGAGGAAATGAGGATATATCATGAAGGAAGAGAAGATTCATTCATGGTGGAATAAAGAGAGTGAGGAATAAAGGTAAATGAATAATTTCTTTTATCATGATCAGCACAAAGCTGGTTCTTATGAGGTGGAGGTTAGAGATGTCCCAAAAATCCAACTTTTCCAAATTGCTGTACCACTCCATCATCTCTAACTGCACTCAGTGCTCTCCCTCTCATCTTTGGGTTCAAAAATTCGCTGCAACATCTCACAGAACTCATGAACTGTTTGAAGGAAAGGCCTCATGCAGTTGTGGAGGCTGGCAAGTCCCAAATCTCTAGGTCAGGCATAGGCTTCTCCTGACTCATGTGATCGCAGGGGCTGACGAACCCAAATCAGAAAGCCAGATGACAGACTACTGGCTCACAAGGCTGTGGAACCTCGTGAATCAGGTCAGAAGATAGGCTGCTGGCTCACGGAGCTGCAGAAACTGGCAAATCCCAGAATTGGCAGGTAATACGGCGGTTGCTTGCTCAATCTCCATGAGCTGGAGGTCAGATGAGAACAAATCAGATGTGAGATCCAGAGTGAGAGAATTTTTTCAAAGACACTCCCCTTACTTGAGCAAGGTAGTGCAAGGGTGTGACTTAAGAAACGTGGTGACTTGAGTCACGCCCTGTAGTAAGGGTGCGACTCAAGATACATCCCCTTAATCTTGAGTTTTATGATTTACAATACATACAATACCATAAAATGGGGGACAATTACATGATATAGGGAATTATGACCTAGCCAAGTTGTAATGAACACAGATTCCATATACCTTATTTACATAGTCCCACCAACTCTCTGTGTGGGAGTCACAAAGAGTATGGCTAGAAGGATGCAGTGTGATGGATCCCTTTTGTATGACCTTTCTTGCCATTGTCTTGTAACTCCCATCCAAGTGACTGGGTGGGACTACACAAATAGGATAATTGTAGCCCACCAAGGGGCAATGATCAGCAGAGCTAAAAGAGCTTTGTAATACTTGCCCAAGCAGGGCAGCGGCCAAGGGGCCAGAGAGGTGTCCTTGCGACCAAGGCTGGGAAAAGGCTGTCCTGATGAAGAAGTGTATCCTGAGCATTCCTGAACCTGAATTGTAACCTGTTACTTCCCTAACAAACCTCATAATTGTGAGTATTGTCTGTGAGTTCTGTGTGACCACTCAATGAATTATCAAACCCAACAGAGAAATACAGAGTGCCATGGGAGGGATGGTTGGTGTCAGAATTGTTAAAAATGGAGGAGAGAGGATGCATGTCTGACCTCTGTCTCATAGGAATCAGCCCTGAACTATTGATCTTGATTTTCTTTCCCTTTTGTGAAGTTAAAGGAGGTCAGACACTGCCCCCCACCATTTTTACAAAGGGCCATATTAAGTAATTTGCTGCGCCAGAAAAGGGTTGCTGCTAATTATTTCCCTTGAGGCACGGGGTAGTGCAATGGTGTAAGAATGCCGCGGCAGTAGCGTCTGACCTCCTATAACTTCACAAGGGAGTAAATGAATAATTCCTTTTATAATGATCAGCACAAACCTGGTTCCTACGAGGCAGAGGTCAAAGATGTCCCAGATGTACAACTTTTCCAAATTGCTGTATCACTCCATCATCCGTAACATCAAATACTTCTCCCGTCAGTATTCTCCTACCTGCCTTTGGGTTCCATAATTCACTGCAATGTCTCACAGAAATCAAGAACCATATCAAGGAAATGGCTCACACAGTTGTGGAGGCTGGCAAGTCCCAAATTAGTGGGTCAGGAGTAGCCTTCTCCTCATGTGGCCGCAGGAGTCAATGAACTAAATTGGCAGGCCAGATGACAGGCTGCGGGCTTACAAGGCTGTAGAAGCTGGTGAATTAGATGAGATGATAGGTTGCTGGTCCACGGGGCTGCGGAAGCTGGCAAATCCCAGAATCAGCAGTCAGAAGGCAGCCGCTGGCTCAAGTCCCAAGAACCAGAGGTCAGACTGTGATGAACTGGACTGAGGATCCATATGCAGAGAAAGAGAGGCATGCAACAGCACCCACATATATACTTTGGATGCAGGCCACACCCTAGGGAATGGTGTAACTTGAGTAAGGATGAGAGTTGAGTCACGACCTCCTGAAAGGTTGTGACTCAAGATATACCCCACACAAAATCTGCCTCATTAAAATACAGAGGTTAGGATTTACAACACAGAAAATAGAGAATAATTACTTCAGATCACCAAATGGAGGACAACCATACAATACTGGGAATAATGGACCAGCCAAGCTGACACATAACCCCAACCATCACAGGTTCCATATACCTTATTTGTACTCATTCATTGTGAGTGAGTCACAAAGACCATGGCTAGAAGGGCCATATTAAGTAACTCACTGAAATACACCTGTGGCGCCTATTTAGTAACTAACCTTTACCCAGGTTGGTGTGGGAGACTTACTCAATCTGACCCTTACCTGGATTGCCTCAGGAGCCCTGCCTAGTCTTGAGGACTGGCCTATATAAAGGCCAAAAATACTGAGAATTTTGAGGGGCCTCCTGATCGATGAGAGCCAAGAGAAGGAAGTGTGCTCATCCTTTTTACATGGGGGTCAGGTGTTGAGACCCCCTCAGACCCGGGTAAGAGAGATATAACACTTGGAGCTGCAACAGCAATAGAAGAAACACCGATGATGAGACAAGAATCTGCGGAAACAAAACTTGGATGGTGGCAGCAGAGTGTAAAGGTCGAACCCTGGCCAGCACATGTAACACTCTGAGGGATAAGCAGCACCACGAGCAGACAGCTGCCTGCAGAGGAGAGCATGCCATTAAGGGAGTTCTGCACCAAGAGCTGTCATGAAGCCAGCCTAGAGTAGCTAGAACTGCCCAAGAACCAAGACCATCCAAGAGTTATCCTGGAGTTGGCCAGGAGGAGCTGGGAGCCAGCTGAGAAGAGCAGGTCATGGCGGAGCCCACTGAGTAACATCGCAGAACATTTGCTGGTTGAAAGGTTTCATGGTTGACGAGAGTGAACATCTGTTTCAGGGAGAGTAAGTGGATACCCCTGAGGTGTTGAGGTTCTGTGCAGGAAAACACTGGTGGACATCATCCTATGCACTTCTCCGTTTATATACATTTTTGTTACATTAAAAGTTGTTATCACACTGTCATGGATTGAATTGTGTCCCCCAAAAATATCTGTCAACTGGCTGGGTCATGATTCCCAGTATCATATGATTATGTACCATTTTGTAATCTGATGTGATTTCCTTATGTGTTGTCAACTCTATCACTATGATGTAATAAGATGGATTAGTGGCAGTTATATTGAAGAGGTCTACAAGATTAGATAGTGTCTTAAGCCAATCTATTTTGAGATATAAAAGAGAGAAGCAAGCAGAGACACATGGGAAACTTATACCACTAAGAAAGCAGTGCCAGGAGCAAAGCACGTCCTTGGGACCTGAGGTTCCTGCGCAGAGAAGCTCCCAGATCAAGGGAAGACTGATGACATGGACCTTCCTCCAGAGCCAACGGAGAAAGCGTTCTCCTGGAGCTGAAGCCCTGAATTTTGACTTGTAGCCTACTGGACTGTAAGAGAATAAACTTCTCTTTGTTAAAGCCATCCACTTGTGGTATTTCTGTTACAGTGGTACTAGATGACTAAGACACACACACACTAAAGGGGAAGTCAGCACAACTGGACTAAACCAAAGTGAAGAAGTTTCCTGAATACAAACAAACGCTTCAAAGGACAGTAGCAGGGGTGGGGGTCTGGGGACCATGCTTTCAGGGGACATCTAGGTCAATTGGCATGACAAAGTTTATTAAGAAAATGTTCTGCGTCCCACTTTGGTGAGTGGCGTCTGCGGTCTTAAAAGCTAGCGAGCGGCCATCTAAGATGCATCAATTGGTCCCAGCCCACCTGGAGCAAAGGAGAATGAAGAACACCAAAGTCATAAGGAAAGTATTAGCTCATGAGACAGAAAGGGCCACATAAACCAGAGACTTCATCAGCCTGAGACCAGAAGAACTAGATGGTGCCTGGCTACCACCAATGACTGCCCTGACAGGGAACACAACAGAGAGTCCCTGATGGAGCAGGAGAAAAGTGGTGTGCAGAACTCAAATTCTGGTAAAAAGACCAGACTTAATGGTTTGATTGAGACTGGAGGGACCCTGGAAGACATGGCCCCCAGACTCTCTGTTAGCCCAAAACTAAAACCATTCCTAAGGCCAACTCTTCAGACAAAGATTAGACTGGACTATGGGACATAAAATGATACTCATGAAGAGTGTGCTTCTTAGCTAAAGTAGATACATGAGACTAAATAGGCAGCTCCTGCCCGGAGGTGAGATGAGAAGGCAGAGAGGGTCAGGAACTGGTTGAATGGACACAGGAAACCCAGGCTGGAAAGAAGAAGTGTAGTGTCACAGTATAGGGAGAGCAACTAGGGTCACATTAACAAATGTATGTATAAGTTTTTGTATGAGAGACTAACTTGAACTGTAAACTTTCACTTAAAGCACAATAATTGAAAAAAAAGTTACCACAGATATGGTGTTTCTGTGATTTCTCTCTGACCGTTGCAATGCATAACCAAATCCGTTACAAAAAGAGAGTGCTGAGGAAGAATGGCTGGTGTCAGAAATAATGTACAAGTTAGGAAATTGGGCTATATTTCACCTTGTCCTCATAGGAACCGTCTTTGGGCTGATTCTTATAGTCAGAGTTGTAAACATGAGTTATCATTTGATTTATAACACAACTGAAAATGTAGCATGTTAAAAATGTTTTTTCTAGTTAAAAAATCATCAGGAAGGGCAGAATTTTTAAAGAAGACATCCCTCTGCGTAGGAAACATTAACAGTAATTGTTAATGGCTAGAATTTCAGATGTACAGTACTAAAGGATAACCTAAGCTAAGAGTTTTCTTGTCGGGAAGATGATTCTAGTTCCTTGTAGATAATGTGAGCTCATAGGGAAGTTTCGTCAAGATGAATAAAATATATACAAAAAGGTCTATGTCAGACAATTTCAAGGGTGATGTCAATTTGACAGTCTCTAGGAAACAGAATATTAACTCATTAGAATGAAGAAAACTTTAAAAGGTTAGGAGAATAAATGAGAAAATAGACATCAGAACCTTCAGAGAACCTCAGAGTTGGGGAAAATAGAAGCTAAGGAAGGAGACAGAAGCACAGTGAGAGACCAGTTTACTGTGGGGTCACAACATTCAAGGTGGGGTTGGGTGCTAGAAGGGGAAATCCATATTACTTAATGGGGGAGGAAGGTGCCGTACTCTGAGAACAGTCATAAATTCAAAGTATTCTCTTTGGTGAGAGGCCTTGAAGGTGGAATTTCATAGTAAGAGAGGTGGAAGCATATGAAGAAGGGAAAGATTTGAGAATCCTAGGAAGAAGAAAATTATGGAACAAAATTATCAAAACGTAGGTCGAATAAATGAGGATCTGTCTCAGAAAAGATAGACTATATATTTCTCTAAACTCCTTGAAAGAAAAAGAGGTCTCACATGGGGAGAGGAATACAAGGAGGTCCTTTTATGTATCCTCTGACATCCCTCACAGATGTGACATCTTCTCTAACTTGAACATGATTTCCACAGCCTTCCCCCCTTACCGCTTTTTGCTCGCCTACCTGTAAAGATTTCACCATGGCTTCTGTTTAATAAAGTCCATGGTTGTTCTCGTTCCAACCTGGAGCATGCATCTGGTTTGCTACCTCGACACCCTGTTGATGGGAAATCACAGAATCTTAGACTCAGTAAATTGGTCTTGGGTTTATGAAGATTGCAGAATGTTATGTTTCTGAAAAAATAATTTTCAAACTTACAAAGTAAATGTTTTTCTGTCAATAGTAGAAAGAATATACCCACTTATCTAGGGCCAGAGAGTGGACTGAGAGTCTATCCCTTCCAAGCACCACTGACACTCCAAAGATTTCAGCAGCTGAGAAAGGAAAGGCCAATGGCAGGGCCAATGACAGGAGAGTTGTCCTCACCAATGGACACCAAGTTGCTATAGTTCTCCAACATCACATTCCAGAACAGGTCCTTCTGAGCAGGGTCCAGGATCTGCCACTCCTCCCAGGTGAACTTCACAACCACATCGCTGAATATCAGTGATTCCTGTATTAAGAGGATCCTGTTTAATCAAGCATTTGTCATTTGATCATATGAATGAAACGTGACGGAAGTTGTTCTGCTCATTTCCTCTATATAGGTTGCTGCATCTATTTACCTAGGTTTTCTTTTTAACATCTTATAGAAAAAGCAAAATCATAATAAACTATTCTGAATTTGTGCATTCCATAATCCATCCACTCATGAAAGGAGAATTTTCTATAATGTGTAGCAGTGGAAATGTCTTTGTAAGGTAGAAACATCTCACATTTATACACACACACACACGCACACAGACACACACACAGAGACGCACATATATACTACACCAGCTTGTATCTGTATACGCCAACAGACAGGTTAAAGCATGTTGTGAAATGGGACTAGGAGTAGTAGCAGTATCAGTAGCACTGTCAGAACCTGTCTAGCTTCAGGGGGCGTAATGATCAGGAGCAGCACAAAGCTGATGCCTATGAGGTCAACTCAGACACACCTCCACCCTCCGATCTTTTACCAGTTCTGACACCAACCATCCCTCTCAGGGCACTCTCTACTCTTCTGGGTTCATTAATCCGTTTCGATGGCCACACAGAACTCACAGACCATATTTACAGTAAAGTGTTTTTTTAAGGAACAAGGTACAACTCAGGATCAGGATCTTAAAACATGTGGGCAGTTTCACTTCTTCAGTGCAGGATAGCTCTCTCAGCTCCTCTTGGCCCACAGAGGACAGTTTCCTCTCAGCCCTGCCATCTGCCAACTCTGGCTCTGCCGCTGGGCCCCTTCTGGGCCTTTCACTGTCTTCAGTTTTACAGCCCTTGACCAGTGTTACAGCTCTTTTCAGAAGTTCCTTGCCTCCCCTACTCTCTGCTTCTTTCTGTTTTATTCCTTCTGCTTCTCGCCTTGCTTCTTTTTTCTGAGAAACCTCTGCAGGGCTGGCTATTTATAACTATAAACTCCTCATCAATTTCAGGGCAAGGCTATGACTGATCAATACCCTTTTGGTAGGCCTCAGACACTTCATCTGCATAGTAGGCATGGCTGGGCTACAATTCACCTCATTTACATAGTCTATCAACCAATCTTTGCAAGACGCATGCCATAGTGCAGGCTGCAGCCCAGGGACAGGCAGAAAGTATCAAACCAAGTTGTTTACAACTTACCCAAGGAAATGTCAATTAACCAGGACAAAAGTAACAAAACCTCTGGGGTTTCCAAAGAACACAGACAAAAGCCCACATAAAGGAACTCATTTTACCACAGGTATCAAATACACTAAAGAGAGAATTAGTCACCTGTAATGTACAAGTGAAGAAATTACCCAAAATGTAGTAAAGACAGAATATACATAAGAGGTTAGTAAACATGGATAGAGTGAGAATGTCTACCTGTGGTGAAATGAGCTCCTTTATGTAGCCTTTTGCCTTGGTTCTTTGGAAAAAACAGCTTGAGAGATTTTTCCTCTATGCCCTGAGGAGTTATCTTTGCCCTAGTTTTCTACCCAAGAGGGTTTGTTACATATCTTGGTTAAGTTGTAAACACTGTGGCTTGATACTTTCTGTCCGCTCCAGGGCTGCAGCCTGCCCTGTGACTGGTAGGTACCTTGCAGGGAATGGTCAATACAGTATGCAAATGAAATGACTACAGCCTACTAAGCAAATGAAGTGTTTATGGCCTACCAACAGGGGATTGGTTAATTCATGGACCTGCTTCCCGAGAAGGGCCATGCCTTAAAATTGACAAGGAGTGTGTGTGTATATGTTGCCAATACCACAGAGGTTTCAGAGACAGAAAGAAGCAGGAAGAGAAGCAGCAGAAAGAAAGAAGAGAAAAGAAACAGAGAGGAGGTAAGGAACCTCCTAAAAGAGCTGTAACACAGGTCAAGGGCTGTAACACTTAAGATGGCAACAGGCCCAGAACGGGCCCTGCAGCAGAGCAGGTGGCAACAGGAAGGAACAGCGCATAAGAGCAGGCGGCAACGGGTCCAGAAGGAATACAGCAGAAGAGCAGGCGGTAACAGGCCCAGAAGGAACACAGCACGAGAGCAGGCAGCAACAGGCCCAGAAGGAACACAGTGGCAGTGCCAGTGGGGACAGGCCTGGAAGGAGTCCTGTGGCAGAGTCAGTGATGACAGCCAGCAGGGCCAAGAGGAACCTGTCCTGAGGGGGCTAAAAGGAGTCTGTCCTCAAGGGGCTGAGAGAAGGCCTTGTACTCAGGGGCTGAGAAGAGGCCTGCATGGTCCAAAGAGATGAGAGAGCTGTCCTGCCCTGAAAAAGGAAGACTTTGCCTACATGCTTCCAGATCCTGATCCTGAGTTGTAGTTTGTTGATACTGATCCCGAGTTATACCCTGTTTCTTGAAAACCACTTAAGTGTAAATATGGTCTGTGAGTTCTGTGTGGCCATTGCAAAAAATTATCAAAACCAGAAGGGAAGTAGAGAGTGCCACAGAGAGATGGCTACTGTCAGAATTGGTGAAAAGATTAGAAAGCGGAAGTATGTCTGACCTCCACCTCACAAGAATAACCTTTGGCTGATTCTGGTCATCATCATTCCTTAAGTTAGACAGGTTTTGATGCTGGTAATTGCAGTGCAGTGAATTACTTAATATGTCCCTTCTACTCATAGTGTAAAGAAGCCTGGTGGTGCGGTGGTTAAGTGCTCGGCTGCTAACCAGAAGGTCGGCAGTTCAAATCCACAAGCTGTGCTGCAAAAGAAAGCTGAGGCAGTCAGCTTCCGTAAAGATTTACAGCCTTGGAAATCCTATGGGGCAGTTCTACTCTGTCCTATAGGGTCACTATGAGTTGGAAAACTACTCGATGGCTGTGAGTTTTGCCAGTCTTTGTGACACCCACACAATGATTGGGTGGAACTATGCAAATAAGGTGCTTGTGACCCACCAAGGGAACTGGACAGCCCGGTAATAATGCAAACAAGGTGCATGGAACACCTGTGGGTAGGGGACCATGCAAATAATGTGTATGGAACCCTAATGAGGGAATTGGTCACTTTTGCCATCCCACTAGGCTTAAAATGAGCTCACCCCAAAAGCGAAAAAGAGGACCTTACCACTAAGAAGAAGAACCAAGAGGAGTGTACCCTTTTGACTGTAGGTCACTGTGTCGAGAACCTCCTAGAACCAGGAGAAAGATAGCTGTAATACCAGAGAAGGTGAGACGGCAGAAAGCAGTGGCAAGTACAGCAGAGCCCAGCAGCAAAGAAATGGTGGGAGAAGAACCAGCAGACTGGCGCAAGAAGGCGCGGTGGGTTATCAGGTCCAGGGAGCAAGGCAGCTACGATGGACACTTCAACCAACAGCTAAAGTGGGATTGCTGACCCACAGAGTGTGAGAGCCGAGTGCCTTCAGGCATAAGACTTGCTGGTGGAGTGGGGTGTCTCCAGGCACTTACTGGCAGAGCTAAAGAGCTTTTTAATACTTAACCAAGCAGGGCAGAGGCCAGGCTGAGAGCCAAGGTCCAAGAGAGTGAGCCTGTAGTGAGAGGGCTGAGCAGAGCATGTCCTAACAGGGCTGAGAGGAACCTGTCTTCAGGAAGCCTAGAGGAGACAGAGAGAGTTGTCCTGCACTGAAGAAGGGAAACAATGCCTACATGTTTCCTGATCCTGATCCCAAATTGTAGCCCATTGATCCTAATTCCAAATTACAATCTGTTAATTCCCTAATAAACCCCGTAACTATGAGTATGGTCTGTGAGTTCTGTATGGCCATTGCAACAAATTATCAAACCCAGCCTAGAAGTGGAATGCCGTGGAAGGGATGGCTGGTGTCAGAATTGGTAAAAAAAGTTAGAGGGCGCAGGTATGTTTGACCTCCAACTCACAGAAGTCAGCCTTGGGCTGATGTTGACGGTGATTCTCTCTCCTACCACTGAACTTAGAGCTGGTTGAAAGCTTCTACTATTACTACTAGTCCCATTTTACATACATTTATGAGAATGCTGCTGTTCAGGACACTGTCTACCTCATCACCTCGAGGAAGAAACATCAAAGAAACTTATTCAGGCAAAAGTCTCATGGAATATGGAAGGCCCCCAAGGAATTTATCTTCTTTCTACTCAAAAACTGGGCATAGGATTTACATTATAATGATTCTCTTGGGTTGGCCAGAAAAATATTAAATGCAAGTTGACAGTGAACATAACAAAAAAAACTCCAGTCACATATTATGTGCAACATAAATAATTTAGTGTTAATTCCATGAACAATATATTTTCTAATGCTGAAGTCCGAGTCTAAATTTATTTCTCTCCAGATTCTACTTTTCCAAATTAACACTTTTTGGATGAACTGAATTGACATTTTACAGGCCTCTACAAATCCATTAGGAAACAAAGGAAAGCATAAAACAAATCAAAATCACCTGGGCCTTGGCCATTTTCTTTCGTTCTTGGGACACTGCCAGCAACCGGGATGCTTTGTTTTTGTATTTTCTGGATTAGCCCTAATTTTTGTTCAGAAATTTCAGTCTCCTGTGAAGGATGTCCCCAGAAATGACAATATCCAAATCCTGGAACGTCTTCCTCCTTCCTTCAAGTGATTCTTTTGTGGCTGGGAGGTCAGAGCCTGTAGGCTGAAGGAAAAATTCAATATGAGCGGAACATTTCCTCTAGGCCCAGATGCTGCCACTGCTGTTGGCACTCACCTTAACACAAAGCCTATAATACTGTTGACTGTCCCTTTATTTGGTGGCTCAGAACATTTTTTTGTTGTTGTTCATTGTAGTTTAAGTGAGTTTACATTTCAAGTTAGTCCCTTATACAAAAATTCACACATTGTTATGTGACCCTAACTGCTCTCCCTGTACTGTGATAGCGCAGTCCTCCTTTCCATCCCTGATTTCCCATGTCCATTCAACAAGCTCCTAACCCTCTCTGCCTTCTCATATCACCTCCAGACAGAAGCTGCCCATTTAGTCTCATGTATCTACTTGAGCTAAGAAGCACACTCTTCACAAGTACCATTTTATGTCCCACAGTCCAGTCCAACCTTTGTCTGAAGAGTTGCCCTCAGAAATTGTTTTAGTTCTGGGCTGATAGAGAGTCCAGGGGCCATGCTTTCCAGGGTTCCTCCACTCTCAGTCAGACCATAAAGTCCGGTCTTTTTTTACTAAAATTTGAATTCTGCACCCCATCTTTCTCCTGCTCCATCCGGGACTCTCTGTTGTGTTCCCTGTCAGGGTGGTCATTGGTGGTAGCCGGGCACCATCTAGTTTTTCTGGTCTCAGGCTGATGAAGTCTCTGGTTTATGTGGCCCTTTCTGTCTCTGGTGGCTCAGAGCATTTTACACCCATAGGCAATAAAACCTAATATTCAAAATTAGCATATATATGGGTAAAACATGTCTTTTTAAAAAATGGCGTTTGGACAATCAGATATATATGTGTGGAAAAAATTAAACTTGATCCTTATTTCACAAAATACAAAACTATAAATTAGCGGTCAAGTGTAACTATCAATGACGATGATAAATCAAAGAAGCTTTAATAAAAACATGAGTTTACATTAGGGTCTGAAAACATATTTTAAACATGCCACATAAAGCACTAACTATAAACTGAAGACTATTCTGCTCAAGGAACCGTAAAGTTGTACAACAATTTTAGAAAACACTTTTTGTAAAAATAGTGTGGGGGTAGTGTCTGACTTCCTCTAGCTTCAGGAGAGGGAAGGGGAATCAAGATCAGTAGCCCAAAGCTGATTCCCATGAGGCGGAGGTCAGGCATGCCTCCTCTCTCCACCATCTTTACCAATTGTGACACCAACTGTCCCTCCCACAACACTCTCTACTTCTCTGCTGGGTTTGACAATTCATTGCAATGGTCACACAAAATTCACAGACAATACTCATGATTATGGGATTTATTAGGGAAATAACAGGTTACAATTCAGGTTCAGGAACGCTCAGGATACAGTTCTTCCATCACGACACGACAGCCTCTTCCCAGCTGCGCACAGGCACACCTGTCTCTGGCCCCTCGGCCTCTGCCCTGTTCAGGGGCAATTGTTACAAAGCTCTTTTAGCCCCTGCCAATAGGCAACCGGAGCCCTGGTGGCACAGTGGTTAAGAGCTCAGCTGCTAACCAAAAGACTGGCAGTTCGAATCCACCAGCTGCTCCCTGAAAACTCTATGGGGCAGTTCTACCCTGCCCTATAGGGTCACTATGAGTTGGAATTGACTCGATGCCAACAGGTTTGGATTTTGTTTGTTTTAACAAGTGCCTGGGGCCCTGGTGGCACAGTGGTTAAGAGCTCAGCTGCTAACCAAAAGGTTGGCAGTTTGAATCCACCAGCCACTCCTTGGAAACCCTATGGGACAGTTCTGCTCTGTCCTACATAGTTTCCATGAGTCGGAATTGACTCGACAGCAATGGGTTAATAAATGCCCAGAAGCACCCAACTCTGTCAGTAAGCCTTGATCCAAAGGCACTCAGCTTTCTCGCTCAGTGGGCTGGGAAGTCCACTGCATGGTCTCCTGCGGGTCTCTCCTGCCAGTATTTCCTGCTGCCCTTTCTCTGCCACTGCTTCTCGCCGTCTTCAGGATTACAGCTCACTCTCTGTCTCCTGGGTACAGAAGTTTCTCAGCATAGGGATTCAGGGTCTAAAGGATGCGCTCTCCACTCCTGGCTGTTCATCCTTGGTGTTGGGAGTTTCCTCTCTTTCCTGCCTCTGAGGTTCCTCTCTTTGCTTGCCCAGCAGGATGGCAAAACTGACCAATGCCCTTGATGGGCTACAATTACCATATTTTCACCGTCCCACTCAATCACCTGGGTGGGAGTTACAAAACCATGGTGAGAAAGGCCACACAAAAGCAATCCATTGCACCACATTTGGGTATCATCTATTAGAATGAAGTTATACATACACTTTGAAATAACAATTTAAGTCTGAGGTATATTTTCCTCCATAATGAGTTCACATTTGAACCACAAGACATGTACCACTATTTTCAAAACAGCATTATTTGTAGTAACCCAATGGGGTGTGACAGATTGTTTTTATATGGCCTTTCTAGCCACGGCCTTTTAACTCCTACCAGATTATTAGGTAATTGTAAAAATGGCATAGTGCAGGCATCTCACCTACTCTAACTTCACAAAGGCGAAGGCAAATTAAGATCAACAGCCCAAAGCTTACTGCTATGAGTCAGAGGTCAGACATACCTCCCCTCGCCAGCCCTTTTACCAATTCTGACACCATCTGTCCCTCCCACAGCACATTCTACTTCTCTGCTGCATTCAATAATTTCAAATAAGGTGCTTGTGGCCCACAATGAGGATTGAAAAGCATGCTATATATGTAAATAAGGTACACAGCACCCCTGTGTGTATGCGCAGTGTAGTGAATTACTTAATACGGCCCTTCTAGCCATAGTCTTCGTAATTCCCACCAAATGACTGGGTGAAGACTATGCAGATGAGGTGCTTGAGGCCCACCAAGAGGACTGGATAGCTTGTTAATGATGTAAATAAGGTGTATGACACTCTAGTGGGGGTGGGACTACGCAAATAAGGTGTATGGAGCCTTAATGATGGGATTAGCCAGTTTTGCCATACTGTTAGGCTTAAAGAGCAGTCAATCCCAGAGCAGAGGGGACGTACTACCACCAAGAAAGAAGAGCTAGGAGTGGTGCCCGTCCATTGGGCCCAGGATCCCTGCGCTGAGACCTGCCCAAAGGCACTTAGCTTTCTTGTCCTGTGGGCTGTGAAGCCCACTGCACCTTCTCCTGCCGGTCTCTCCCGCTGCCATTTCTCTGCGACCACTTCTTGGTATCTTCAGTGTTATACCTCTCTCTCTCTCCTGGTACCGAGAGCTTCTCAGCTCAGGGATGCCAGGTCCAAAGGATGCGCTCAATTCCTAGCTGTTCATTCTTAGTGGTGGTATGATCCTCTCTTTCCCACCTCTGAGATGACTCATTTCAAGTCCAGCATGATGGCTAAACTGACAAATCCCCTTGTTGGGCCACAATTACCCAGTCTACACAGTCTTGCCCAATCACTTGGGTGGGAGTTACAAGAGCAGGGTAAGAAAGGACACACAAAAAGTGATCCATTGCACCACAGGCCACCCCCTGGCTTTTTTAAGCCATAGTCATTCATACTTGGAGGACAACTTTCCCCTCCAATCTTTTTTAACAATGCAAAACAGTCATTAACAATTAGTCCTTCAGTAGGGCAAAAGAGTCCTAAGGGTGAGATTACACAGGCACCAGAAATTGAGGTCTGCTGCAGGTGTCTATCTGATCTAGTCAGGTTTTTAACAGTTTGACTGGGCTTTACCTTTCCTGTTGTCTGATAAAATTTAACTGGGAAAAGATTATTCCCTTGCTCTGAGCCTCTCGAGGTATCAGCATAGCAAAATCTTTAAAAGATTTTAGGTTCAGCCATTGTACTCCAGTCCAGCCAGTACCTCCCCCTTAGTCCATTCTTTCACATTTGCAGCCTCTAGAATTATGGTTTTTACAATCACAGTTAACCCTCTTAAGAATCAACACTCACAACTGAATCCTATAATCCTATCAGCACATTAACAACCTGTATTCCCCAGACTCATCAGGAAAAGAAGAATCTATCCAGTGAGGTTCCTCTCTTGTTCCCCTCATTTTGAGTCTAAGCACACCCATGAAAGCATGTAAGCCAGCCACTTCATGCCTTTATCTCCCTCTGTTTTAGATAGCCAATGTTTGCATTGCCTGTCCCTATCAAATCAGTACTGAGGAGACAAGCATGTTGCTTGGTCTGAAGAAGTTTGTGTTCTGGTTGGAACTTTGAGCATCTACATTCATAAGCAAAGTCTAGTCCATAGCAAGCCATGACACTGCAGCAATCTATACCAGCTCATGATGTCAAACATCTTCTTTCTCTTCATTCAGTCAGGTTCTGGTCAGCTCATCCCTCACCATCCAAGCTGGGTCACAATGGATAGCAGCCTTAGGCTCTAGAGTTAACACACACCTCCCGGCACTTCAGATGGGCTTCTTCACACTCTGTCATCCGTAGTCCCCTTGGGCTAGGTCAACAGGTTCCACAGTATATTCAGGAGTCCACAACTCCCTTTAATTCTGACCAGCCAGCCATTCCTCTCTCTCTCATCCATAGCTCCCGTGGGCTAGGTCAATGGGTGCCAATTGAACATGTTCAGACTCAGCCTGTCTCTTCATTGCTGTACCTTCTCCACTTCCACTCATGAGTGGACTCAAGTGGTAGTCACCACAAGTGAGCATACCAAGCTGTCTACTCACCACCTCCCTTAACTTTCAGTCTTGGAAGGGAGTTCCATCTGATGGGCATTGACTTTTCCAGCCTCCATGCATCCAACAGCAAACCACTTGCTCAAAATTCAAAAAGCAAAACAGTCACTTTCTCCTGCATGTCCTTCCTTCAAATGTAAATCTTCTGTTCTCTCAGTAGTTCTAGGTGGTTCTGCATGACTGTCCAAAATCAAATTCTGCATGGTGCTCAGGTTTTCAACCTAAGCCACCACTCTATACACAGGGCAACTGCGTTCAAACAGCCTGTGTTTCCCTGGGGCAAATCCTAATTCCCCTTTTAGCATATTCAATCAGGTATTAGCTGAAGGCGGAGTTACATGCTCTCTGTGATCTATAATACCCAATATTCATTTCTACCGTACATTTAGTTCTGCTTTACAACATTAAACCCATCGCAGACAAGTCTATTCCAACTCGTAGTGATCCTACAAGACAGAGGAGAACTGCCCCATAGGCTTTCCAAGGTGTGGCTGGTGGATTCGAACTGCCAACTTTTTGGTTAGCAGCAGAGTTCTTAACCACTGTGCCACCAGGGCTCCTCTTTACATTAGGTAGGAGAAATATTTAATATCCATAGTATATTCTGATAAACACATAATTGTTTTTTTTTTATTGTTGTAGTTTAAGTGAAAGTTTACAATTCAAGTTAGTCTCTCATACAAAAATTTATACATACATTGTTATGTGACCCTAATTGCTCTCCCTGTACTGTGATAGCGCACTCCTCCTTTCCACCCCTGATTTCCTGTGTCCATTCAACCAGCTCCTAACCCTCTCTGCCTTCTCATCTCCCCTCCGGACAGAAGCTGCCCATTTAGTCTCATGTATCTACCTGAGCTAAGAAGCACACTCTTCACAAGTATCATTTTATGTCCCACAGTCCAGTCCAACCTTTGTCTGAAGAGTTGGCCTCGGGAATTGTTTTATTTCTGGGTTGACAGAGAGTCCCGGGGCCATGCTTTCTGGGGTTCCTCCAGTCTCAGTCAGACCATTAAGTCTGATCTTTTTACTAGAATCTGAGCTCTGCACTCCACCGTTCCCCCCACTCCATCAGGGACTCTCTGTTGTGTTCTCTGTCAGGGCAGTCATTGGACATAACCATTATTTAAATTACTCCAGTTTCATTCTCTCTTCTCTAAACCTTAACTATCTTCCCATTCATATGCATATAACCTTGGACCTCTGGCTGGATGGAACCAGTATACCCTGGCCTCCTATCAATTATCCTGCTTATCTGGCCTGACTTTTCTCCAGGCCACTCCAGCTGTAGTACAACATTCTTTTCAGCCATACAGGTAACAATAACCAAGTAACCATCTAAGAATCAAAAGTTTCACTTCCCAAGCCCATTCGTTCTTTCTCTTACAAAGTCCCATGCTTCCATGACTCTGAAACCATTGTAAAGAATCCGCTTCTTATGCCAAATGTAAAAACTGCGTGGGGGCGGCATCTGATCCCCTCTAACTTCACAAGAGGGAAGGAGAATCTAGATCAACAGCCCAAGGCTGAGTCCCATGAGGTGGAAGTCATACATGCCTCCTCTCTCCATCATCTTTACTAATCCTTACACCAACCATCCGTCCAATGGCATTCTCTATTTCTCTGCTGGGTTTGACAATTCATACTAATTGCCACACAGAACTCACAGGTAATACAGTTATGGGATTTATTAGGGAAGTAACAGGTTACAATTCAGGTTTAGGAACACTCAGGATACAGCTCTTCCATCAGGACAGCGTTTTTTCAGCTGCCCCCACAGGCATGCCCCTCTGGTCCCTCAGACTCTGCCTGGCTGGGCAAGTGTTACAAAGCTCTTTTAGCTCTGCTAGTAAGTACCTAAGAACACCACTTGGTCAGTAAGCTTCAGTCTGAAGGTGCTCAGCTCTAGCTCTATTGGTCAGCCAACCTAGCCCCACCTAGTGCCCAGAGGCACCCTACTCCTCCATCAAGCCTCCTACCCAAAGGCACTCAGTTTTCTTACTCCACAGGAGGCCCACTACACTGTCTTCTGCTGGTCTCTACTGCCACCATTTCTCACTATATTCAGTGCTACAGCTCTCTCTCTCTGTCTCCTTGTTCCAGGAGCTTCTCAGCAGAGGGATCCCAGGTCCCAAGGATGTGCTTCATTCCTGGCTATTCTTCCTTCCTCGTGGTGGGATCCTCTCTTTCCCACTTCTGGGATGGCTCATTTCAAGCCCAGAGAGATAGCTAAACTGACCAATCTCCCTAGTGGGCCACAATTACCCTATCTACACAGTCCCACCCAATCATTTGGGTGGGAGTTACAAGACCATGGTGAGAAAGGCCACATAAAAGTGATCAATCGCACCATGTCTATGAGGCAGAGGTCTGACATACCTCCTCTCACCAGCCATTTTTACTTCTGACACCATCCGTCCCTCCCACAATTCACCCTACTTCTCTGCCGAGTTTGATAATTGGTTGCAACGGCCACACAGAACTCACAGACAATACTCACGTTTACATGGTTAATTAGGGAAGTAACAGGTTGTGATTCAGGTTCAGGAATGCTCAGAATACAGCTGTGCCCACAGGCAGGTCTCTCCCTGCACCTTGACCCCTCAGCCCCTTGGCCTGGCTTCTGCCCTGCTCAGGTAAGTGTTAAAAAGCTCTTTTAGCTGTGTGAACACATGCCCAGAGGCACCCAACTCTACCAGTAAATCTTGGCCCACAGGCGCTCAGCTCTAGCTCCATGGCTTGGGAAATCTTACTCCACCAAGTACCTGGATGTACCTCACTCCACCAGCAAGCCTCCTTCCTGAAGACACTCAGGTTTCTCGCTCTGTGGGCTGGGAAGACCACCACACCATCTTCTGTTGGTCTCCTGCCTTTCTGCTGGTTCTGCTGCTGCCGTTTCACTGCCGCTGCTTCTCACTGTCTCCGGTGTTACAGCTCTCCCTCTCTATCTTCCGTGTTACAGCTCCTGCACTCCCTTCCTCAGTGTCTCCCTTTAAACCTAGTGGGACTACAAAACTGACCAATCCCCTCATTAGGGTTACATACACATCATTTGCATAGTCTCATGTGTAGTCAGTTGGTGGGAGATACAAAAATTATGGCTAGAATGATCATATAAAGTAATTCTCTGTATCAGAGGCCACCCCCTGGCTCTTCTAGCTGTTGGCTCTTACAATCTTGAAAGATTACCTTCCCCTCGCAAATCATTTTACCAGTCAAAAAGAGTTATTAAGAATTAATCCTTTAGCAAAAAGGGATAGGAGCTGGTTGGATGGACACAGGAAATCGGAGGTGGAAAGGAGCAGTGTGCTGTCACTTATAGGGGGAGCAACTAGGTTCACATAACAATGTGTGTATAAATTTTTGTATGAGAAACTAACTTGAACTATAAATTTTCACTTAAAGCACAATAAAAAAATTTTAAAAAAGAAAAAAAAGAGAAGAATTACTTCTTTAATAGGGCCGAGTCCTCAGGGTGAGGTTACTCAGTGCAGTGCAATGGATGCCTTTTGTGTAGCCTTTGTTGCCATAGTCTTGCAACTCCCACCCAACTGATTGGACAGGACTGTGCAAATAAGTTAATTGTGGTAGACCAAAGGGATTGGTCAGTTTTGCCATCCAGCTAGCTTAAAATGAGCCATCCCAGGGGCGGGAAGAAAAGGATCTCACTACCACTAAGAAAGAAGAGCCAAGAGTGGACCTGGGATCCCTGCACTGAGAAGCTCCTGGAATCAGGAGACAGAGAGAAACAAATAACACTAAAGACAGTGATGGCATAGAAACAGCAGCTGGAGAAACTGCCATTTTTACAGAGATCAGGTAAATATTTAGCAGATTTTCTAACTATTTCACTCCTAGGGTCACCATGACTCAGTAGCCAATGCCATAAATCCATAAAGTCAGACTATTCTGATTACTGCTTTGACTCTGCTGTCCATTACAGTAACCATGTCCACCTTGTCTTTGTCGATTGAGTGCCACCACTTGGTCCCTACTATCACAGGGTCCAATCAATCCCACTGTTATTAGGTGTCTTAATTCAGTTAGGGCAGTTCCCACTGTCAAATGTGACTTACATAAAACAGCAATCACAGCAGTCTTCAAGGCTGCTGTGGCTCCCTTCACAAATTTGTTCCTCACTGTTATGGTCAAAGGTATGTCTCTGGACACTCCATGTGTGGGTCTGTGGGTCTAACCTGACAAAATTCACTCTAACATGCCAATTTCCCTAAGCCTTTGGATACCTAAGGCTTTCTACAGTATACCAACACAGGTCTGGTACTTCAACTTCATTTAGTGTAGCCCACCACATAATCTATGCGTCAGCAACCAAACCGCATAAACTATTAGATCCTTTCCTAACCTCTCAAGCTGAAACATTAAGAATCTATGCCTAGTGGACCATATCAATAAACTCAGACTGATCCATCTTTATGTTCCTTGTACCATTGTCCCACACCCTTAATAGCCACTCCCACACATATTCCCCAGGTTTCTGTTTGTACATATTAGAAAAATCAAGCAATTCTTTTGGGGTGTAGTGTACCTCCTCCTGACTCATACTTTGTACTTTTATGTTTTGGGGTTCACCAGGACTTAAGTCTAGTTATAGGTCTAGAAGCGAAAATGAGTGGCAGGGATGTGTTTGGAGAACATTCAGCATTGTCTTGTAAGGCATCTGCCTCACGTAATATCCCAGGCAAAGACTCAGACAAAGGTTCTTCAGATACAACTAGATTAATCTCATCAGATGGGGGGGAGGAGCTAATGATCTTGCTGGTGATGGTGGCTTAGCAGACAAATATGGAGTAATCTCTTTAGATGGAAACGATGGGCATGATTCCGTTGGCAGGATTCATTCAACAGAATTTACGGGCTCGGTGTCCCCACTTGGGTGGGTGTTCCAAGCACATGACAAGAAAGACCATATAAAAGCAATCCACCAGGCTGCAGGTCATATTAAGTAATTCACTGCACCACATCACCCTTCCTCCATTGTCCAATCTCATGTTCATCATTTTCTTTTAGATCCTTACCGGACACACATCTAACATCCATATTTCTAGCAACATTCTGTTGCTGGAGCCATATGTATTCTCTAAGACAACAGAGACTTTTTCTATGGCTCTCCTCACTTCATTCTTGGCACTCATTATATATGCCTTTGACATACATAATTCTACCAACAGTTTCTTCAATGCCATCTAGGATTTTAGTATTAGGCACCTTAAAAGTCTTCCAGCCTCCACCCATTATCCAATGCCAAAACCACTTCCACATTGTAGGAATTTATTACAGCAGCACCGCACTGTTTCTGTACCAAACTCTATCTTAGTTACCTAGTGCTGTTATAATAGAAATACCACAAGTGGGTTGCTTTAACAAACAGAAACTTATTTTCTCACAGTTTAGGAAGCTAGAAATCCGAATTCAGGGTGCCAGCTCCTGGAAAGGTTTTGTCTCTCTGTCATCTCTGGGGGAAGGTTCTTGTCTCTTTTGAGCATTTGCTCTGGGGTCAACTTTATGCGGACTGGCATCTCTCTTCCCTCGTCTCTGCTACTTGCTTGCTTATTTAATCCCTTTTATATCTCAAGAGACTGACTCAAGATACACCCTATACCAATCCTGCCTCATTAATATAACAAAGATAATCCTTTCACAAATGGGATTCTAACCACAGTGTCAGGGATTGAATTATGTTCCCCCAAAAATGTGTATATCAATTTGGCTGGGCCATGGTTCCTGGTATTGTGAGATTTTCCTATATGTTGTAAATCCTGCCTCTATGATGTTAATGAGGGCAGATGGGCGGCAGTTGTGTTAGAAAAGCAGGACTCAATCTACAAGATTGGATAGTGTCCTGAGGCAATCTCTTGAGATATAAAAGAGAGAAGGGGGCAGGGGGAGTAGGGGGCAGTGGGGCGGCGTATACCTCATACCACCAAGAAAGCAGTGCCAGGAGCGGAGCGTGTCCTTTGGACCCAGGGTCCCTGTGCAGAGAAGCTCCTAGTCTGAAGGAAGGCTGATGAGAAGGCAACAGAGAGAGAAGGCCTTCCCCTGGAGTGGATGCCCTGACTTTGGACTTTCAGCCGACTTTACAGTGAAGAAATAAATTTCTCTTCGTTAAAGCCATCCACTTGTGGTAGTTCTGTTATGAGCAGCACTAGATGACTAAGACACACAGGCACAGAGGTTACTATTTACAACACATATTATTGGGGGACACAATTTAATCCATAACAGACATATTAAAAGAGAAAGAGAAGTGGCACACACAAGGAACGTGAGGAATTAATGGGAGAGATGACCTAGATGAAATCGACATTTTCTAGTAGTCAAGCGCTTTTACATATATACCTGGGTAGAATAGCACACCTAACCCCATCTGCACTAAACTCAACATACCTAAACTCATCTGCACTAACACTAACACTAACCCTAACACTACCAGTGGGAACAGGATACACAATGACTAATAAACTGGGATATGGCTCACCTTGCCAGAGGATAAATAAACTAGCTATTCCGACAGCACAGCAGAAAGTGTGCTTGTATTGTGAACCTTTGTGTGATGTTGCTGTCGACCCTATAGGACAGAACAGAACTGCCCCACAGGGTTCCCAAGGAGCTGCTGGTGGATTCGAACTACTGACCTTTTGGTTAGCAGCTGAGCTCTTAACCACTGCGCAACCAGGGATCCAAGGTCTCACAGACAAGGACTAAATTCTGCTTATGCAGCGTGAAAGCATCCCTAGACCTCTGGGCAGCGTGGTGGATGAGTCTGTCAGACAGTAGTTAGCCAACCGCTGGATAAGAGGAGAAAATAAATGATTATCTAAACAAGGCTTTCGAACTACTGGCCAGCGAATATATCACCTTCTGTCCCAGCAGCCGAGGTTCCTGGGGTCCTGGGCTCCCAAAGTTTTGTCCTCACAAGCCTCTGTACCACAGACATGGATCACCCTTACGCCCTTATTAAGGCGAGACCTGGACCTGACACCGAGTGGATTCCGACTCATAGCGACCAACTTCACTGCTGTCCATATTAAACCCCGAACCCGAATCAGACACTGCATTCATCGAAAATATCACATCCACCCCATACAAGCAGAGTGATCCGCAAAGACCTGTACCCTGACAGTCGGGACAACCTTAATCGTTGTTCAAAGGAGCCCTCCCAATTCTGACCCCAAAAGCATCGGACTCCCACCTGCTTCCCTTCAAGCACTTCCACCCCGGCGCTCCCCACAGGAATTCCATGTCCTCAGGACACAACGTCCACACTCCTACCTCGCCCTGTTTCAAGAAGAAAAACACACTCTGACCTGTTTTTCTCTGGAATCACCCGATGTTCCGAAAAGTTGCACTTACTTCGGTGACTGACTTCTACTTCACCACCCCTCGCGTAGAATCCTTGTGCGCCTACAGAGGCCAGCGACAGTCTGGAACTTTTGAAACAGCGCGGACTACCGCATTTCCCACGTTGCCATACGAGGTGTTCTGTCTGCGCCCTTCTTGTCGCTGCTGGCTGGAGGCGGCCATATTTGAATACATGACGTACAGGGAAAAAGGGGGCTGTTTTTGTGACAGTAGCCAGTGTTAAAAATGATCAATACTCAAGGATATTTGAACATCAAGTTTATTCCAGCAGTTATTCTATGTGTATATAGGGAGACCATTTTGATTCTAGAAAAAGTAAGTGACTCCAAGAAGCTAGGTACAAGGAGGGTTATAAAGAGAGGAGGAGGGATAAATATAGAATGTCAACCTTTAGCTAATCTGAACATGATTGATTGAACCCTGCCCTCCGCCTTTTACTGACATCGACGGATATCATGTCACCAGGTAGTCTCTCTGCCCCTCCACCCAGCCATATCTTTTGAAATTCAAAATTAGTAAGCCTCGTTTGGAAAAGGAAAGAAAGGATTTGCAAGTTTTGGGTGAAAGAAGAGCCACTGTCAGATTAATTTTGGTCATGGATGCCTTTAAAGTGAATATTTGGTTTCCTGTGTAAGGAAAACGAGCCCTGGTGGAGCGTGATTAAAGTGATTGACTGCTAAACGAAAGGTCAGTGGTTGGAAACTACCAGCCGCTCTGTGACAGAAAGATGTGACAGTCGGCTTCTATAGAGATTTACAGCCTGGAAACCCTATGGGGTCGCTATGAGTCGGAATCAACTCGAAGGCAGTGGGTTTTGGTTTGTGTAAGAACACCCCACAATCCAAGCAAGATATCTGCTATCAATTTCTCTCTTTGACACCAGGGATGGCCAGGAAAAGGAGGAAGCCAACAAAACTGCCCTATTCCCTGTCTCCTGGACCCTTGCAAAAAATGGATAGCTTTTCAGTGGCTCCAGTTGCACAAGGAAAACATGGCATGGATCATATTGCTTTCAGCAGGCTAGGCAAAAAAGCAATATGGCGGCCTCCTTTAAACACTGTTAAAAAAAGAAAGAAAGAAACTTTGGAAACAGACAAGTTGGAGTTCAAGTATCAGTACAGCAGAGGCGCCCTCCTGGTAGGATACAAGGGAAAAGGGGGAAAGCTGGAAAACTAACACCACAGACAGCTTCTAACTGAAAACGGCTGACACAAAGTGGCTATAAGAATAGAAAAAGTTCCCGGCATTACTGGCATGAATCTAAAACACTGGAAATAACAAATGTTGGAGGGGCTGCGGGGAGATGGGAACTCTTATGCACTGCTGGTGGGAATGCAAAATGATACAACCATTTTGGAAAATGATATGGCGCTTCCTCAGAAAGCTAGAAATAGACATACCATTTGATCCAGCAGTCCCACTCCTAGGAATATATCCTAGAGAAATAAGAGTCGTCACTCGAATAGACATATGCACACCTATGTTCATGGCAGCATTGTTCACAATAGCAAAACGATGGAAACAACCCAAATGCCCATCAACAGATGAATGGATAAACAAACTATGGTACATACACACAATGGAGTACTATGCAACGAGAAAGAACAACAATGAATCTGTGAAGCATCTCATAACATGGATGAAACTGGAGGACATTATGCTGAGTGAAATAAGTCAATCACAAAAGGACAAATATTGTATGAGACCTCTATTGTAAAAACCCATGAAAAAGTTCACACACAAAATGTAACAATCTTTGTTGGTTACCAGGGATGGGGGGGGGGGCGGGGATACTAAATAGGCAATAGATAAGTGGTATCTTGGGTGAAGGGTGAGACAGTACACAATACAGGGGAAACTAGCACAACCTGTGCAAGGAAAGGTCATGGAAGCCCCACAGACACATCCAAACTCCCTGAGGGACTGAGCTGCTGGGCGGAGGGCTCTGGGGACCATGGTCTCGGGGAACATCTAGCTCAATCGGCATGACACAGCTTATAAAGACAATGCTCTACATTCTACCTTGGTGAGTAGTGTCTGGGGTCTTAAAAGCCTGTGAGCAGCCATCTAAGATACTCCACTGGTCTCATCCCTTCGGGAGCAAGGGAGAATGAAGAGAACAGGATACAAGGAAAAGATTAGTCCAAAGGACTAATTGTCCGCAGCTACCAAGGCCTCCACCGGACTGAGTCCAGTACAGCTAGATGGTGCCCGGCTACCACCACTGACTGCTCTGACCAGGATCACAACAGAGGGTTCTGGACAGAGCTGGAGAAGGATGTAGAGCATAATTTTAACTCACAAAAAAAAAAGACCAGATTTACTGGCCTAAAGGAGACTGGAGAAACCTCGAGAGTATGGCCCCCAGACACCCTTTTAGCTCAGGGGTGAAGTTACCTCCGAGGTTCACTGTTCAGCCTGGGAGTGGACAGCCCCGTAAAACCAAATGAGACTAACAAGGTACAGGAGTCCAGTGACAAGGGCCAGAAGGCAGAAGGGGACAAGGAAGCTGGTGATAGGGAACACAAGATTGAGTAAGGATATTGTTGATATGTTGTGAGATTGTTAACCATTGTCATAGGGCAACATTTGTAGTAACTGTTAAATGAGAAACTATTTTGTTCAGTAAGCCTTCATCTTAAGTGAGAATAACAGCACAATTGAAAGAGCATAGTCAATGTCACTGAACTGTGTATGTAGAAATTTTTGAAACAGTGTATCTTTGGCTATGTGTATTTTCACCAAAAAAAAAAAAGGTTGAGAATTTAGAGGGTTAATATGTTGTGGGGTTGTTAACCAATGTCATAAAACAACATGTGTACTACTGTTTCATGAGAAACTATTTGTTCTGTAAGCCATCACCTGAAGTACAATAAAATATTAAAAAAAGAAAAAGAATAGAAAAAGTTTTGGAGGCGCTAGTACTGTATGAGAGTGGCCATCACAGATAGGGCAAAAGAGTGGGTAGAATGAGCCTAGATTATATTTGGAGTGGGGCATAGGGGAAAGGCCACGAAAAGTGAGGCTAGTAAAAGTAAGTAGATCACCAGGACTTTCTTCCTAGTCCATCTTAGTAAGGAAGCGCCCCTGGAACCTCCTCAACATAATAGAAACATGCAAGCCTCCACGGAGGGAGGGCAGGTGTCTGCGCTTGAGGTGCATTGGCTGGGAGTGGAAGCCTGGCCTCACACTTAGTAGTCGACAATTCTCAGACTGAATCAACTCTACCCTCAATCTACTTCTTCATTCCATTTCTCAGCCAGCGGTTTTTAATGCACAAGCAATTAAGAATATATATTTTTGGGAATTATCTAAAAATAGGCATCAAAAATAAAATTTCACAATATTAAATTTGTATATGAACTCATTAGTTTTATTTTTCAGTTCATGAAACAGGAAACATCTGGTCTGCAAGTCTGAGGAAAGTTCTAAAAGATGAGAAAATCTCCAGAGATTTTTATGCCCTACCTCATCAACATTGTCATGGAAAAAGTGGCCAGAACAGTGCTTTTAGAATAACAATTTGCCCAGAAATAAAGCTTCTAGTCAGGCACTGTCTCAAAAATAACACTTGGATCACTCCATCTTCCATAGCCTCATTGCTTTACTTCATTTCTCTGATTTACAGGAAGTCCCCAATTTACCACATATTGGAGTTACTATGAACTGCACTTAGACTGTCTGTTTTTCCGTTTTTGTACATCTTATCATTAGAAATATATACTACATACAGTGTTGTGGTGCACAATTTGCTGCTTGTATCATTCTCATGCCAATACCCAAAGACAAAGGTGGGATTTATAAACATACTGATAAAGGCAATAATAACGTGCGGTGTGATGGATTGCTTTTGTGTGGCCTTTCTCACTATGGTCTTGTAACTCTTGATTGAGTAGGACTGTGCAAACAGGGTAGTTGTGGCCCACTGAGGGGATTGGTCAGTTTTGCCTTAAAAGAGAGCAAATTCCAGAGCAGAAGGAGAGCCAAGAGCAGGGCCCATCCTTTGGACCCACGATCCCTGAACTGAGAAGCTCCTGGACCAGGAGACGGAGAGAGAGAGAGCTGTCACACTGAAGACGGCAAGAAGCAGTGGCAGAGAAACAGCGGCAGAACAGACTGGCAGGAAATCGAGCAGTGGTATTCACAGCCCATGGAGTGGGAAAGTTGAGTGCCTTTGGGCTGAGGCTTACTGGCCAAGTAGGGTGCCTCTGGGCACTTGTCAGAAGAGCTAAAATTGTTTTGTAACATTTGCCAAGCAGGGCACAGGTTAAGGGCCAGAGAGACGTGCGCCAGCAAGCACAGCTGGAAAGAGGCTCTCCTGATGGAAGAACTGTATCCTGAGCATTCTCGAACCTGAACTGTAACCCTAATAAACCTTGTGAGTATTATCTGTGAGCTCTGTGTGGCCATTGCAATGAATTATCGAACCCAGCAGAGAAGCAGAGAGTGCTGTGGGAGGGACAGTTTGTGTCAGAATTGGTAAAGATGGCGAAGAGAGAAGGAATGTCTGACCTCCACTTCATAAGAGTCATCCTTGTGCTGTTGATCTTGATTCTCTTTTCTCCTTGTGAAGTTACAGGAGGTCAGATTCCGTTTTTATAGTTGTCATCAAAAGCAGAATTTATGGTTTACACACAAAAAGAAATAATCTTTGATGGTTACAAGGGAGGGGAGGGGTGGGGGTGGAAAAACACTAAATAGACAATAGATAAGTGGTAACCTTGGTGAAGGGTAAGACAGTACACAATACTGGGGAAGCCAGCACATCTTGTTCAGGGTAAGGTCATGGAAACTCCATGGACAAATCCAAACTCCCTTAGGGACCAAATTACTGGGCTGAGGGCTGTAGGGACCACAGTCTTAGGGAACGTCTAGCTCAACTGGCATAATATAGTTTATAAATAAAATGTTCTGCATTCTACTTTGGTGAGTAGCATCTGGGGTCTTAAAAGCCTGTGAGCAGTCATCTAAGACACTCCACTGGTCTCACCCCTTCAGGAGCAAGGGAAAATGAAGAAAACTAAAGGCACAAGGGAAAGATTAGTCCAAAGAAGTAATAGACCACAACTACCATGGCCTCCACCAGACTGAGTCCAGTACAACCAGATGGTGCCCGGCTACCACCACTGACTACTCTAACAGGGATCACTATAGAGGGTCCCGGACAGAGCTGTAAAAAAATGTAGAACAAAATTCTAACTCAAAAAAAGACTTGACTTACTGGCCTGACAGAGACTGGAGAAACCTCAAGAGTAGGGCCCCCGAACACCCTTTTAGCTCAGCAATGAAGTCACTCTGAAGTTTCACCTTTTAGCCAAAGATTAGACTGACTCATAGGACAAAACGAGACTAAAAGGGCACACAAGCCCAGGGGCAAGGACTAGAAGACAGGAGGGGATAAGAAAGCTGGTAATAGGGAACCCAAGGTCAAGAAAGGAGAGTACTGACATGTTATGGAGTTGTTAACAAATGATACAAAACAATATATATACTGTTTAATGAGAAGCCAGTTTGTTCTGTAAACCTTCACCTAAAGTATAACAAAAAAAAGGGGGGGGGTATTGCAATGGCTCCAGACTAATCATGGAAGCATGGGATTTTGTAAGAGAATAAATGAAGGGGAATGGGAAGGAAACTTTTGATTCTTCGATGGTTACTTTGGTTGTTGTTACCTATAATGGCTGAAAGGAAAGTTATGCTGCACCTGGGGCAAAAACAAGGCCAGATACAAAGGCTATGAACAGGCACTTCGCAAAAGAAGACAAACAGGTGGCTAACAGACAAGTGAAGAAATGCTCATGATCATTAGCCATTAGAGAAACGCAAATCAAAACTACAATGAGATACCCTCTTACCCCAATAAGACTAGCATTAATCCAAAAAACACAAAATAATAAACGTTGAAGAGGTTGTGGAGAGACTGGAAAACTTATACACTGTTGGTGGGAATGTAAAATGGTACAACCACCTTGGAAATCAATTTGGTGCTTCCTTAAAAAGCTAGAAATAGAAGTACCACACGATCCAGCAATCCCACTCCTTGGAATATATCCTAGAGAAATAAGAGCCGTCACATGAATAGACGCATGCACGCCCATGTTCATTGCAGCACTGTTCACAATAGCAAAAAGATGGAAACAACCTAGGTGCCCAAAAATGGATGAATGGATAAACAAATTATGGTATATTCACACAATGGAATACTACACAAAAATAAAGAACAACGATGAATCTGTGAAACATAACATGGAGGAATCTTTGGAAGGCATTATGCTGAGTGAATTTAGTCAGTCATGACAGGAAAATATTGTATAAGACCACTATTATAAGAACTCAAGAAAAGGTTTAAACACAGAAGAAAACATTCTTTGATGGTTACAAGGGTGGGGAGGGAGGGAGAGGGTTATTCACTAACTAAATAGTAGACAAGAATTATCTTAGGTGAAGGGAAGGACAGCACACATTACAGGGGAAGTCAGCACAACTGGACTAAACCAAAGCTAAGAAGTTTCCTGAATACAACCAAACACTTTGAGAGACAGGGTAGCAGGGGCGGAGGCCTGGGGACCATGCTTTCAGGGAACATCTAGGTCAATTGACATGACAAATTTTATTAAGAAAACATAATGCATTTACCTTGGTGTGTGACGTCTGGGGTCTTAAAAGCCAGCGAGTGGCCATCTAAGATGCATCAATTTGTCCCAGAGTAAAGGAGAATGAAGAACACCAAAGTCACACGGAAAGTATTAGCCCAAGAGACAGAAAAGGCCACATAAACCAGAGACTTCATCAGCCTGAGACCAGAAGAACTAGATGGTGCCCAGCTACCACCAATGACTGCCCTGACAGGGAACACAACAGAGAGTCCCTGATGGAGCAGGAGAAAAGTGGTGTGCAGAACTCAAATTCTGGTAAACAATGAGACTTAATGGTCTGACTGAGACTGGAGGAACCCCAGAAAGCATGGCCCCTGGACTCTCTGTCAATCCAGAAGTAAAACCATTCCCGAGGCCAACTCTTCAAAGATTAATCTGGACTGTGGGACATAAAATGATACTCGTGAAGAGTGTGCTTCTTAGCTCAAGTAGATACATGAGACTAAATGGGCAGCTCCTGTCCGAAGGTGAGATGAGAAGGCAGAGAGGGTCAGGAGCTGGTTGAATGGACACAGGAAATTACCAGTGGAAAGGAGGAATGTGCTGTCACAGTGTAGGGAGAACAATTAGGGTCACATAACAATGAATGTATAAATTTTTGTATGAGAGACTAACTTGAATTGTAAACCTTCACTTAAAGTACAACAAAAAAAAATTAAAAATAAAAAACAAGACCAGACAAGCAGGATGTTTGATACAGGGCCAGGGTCTACTGGTTCCACCCAGCCAGAGGCCAAAGGCGACATGCATATGAATGGGAAAATAGTCAAGGGGTTGTTGTTGTTAGATGCCTTCGAGTAGGTTCCAACTCATAGCAACCCTATGTACAACAGAACAAAACACAGCCTGGTCCTGTGCCATTCTCACAATTGTTGTTATGCTTCAGCCCATTGTTGCAGCCACTGTGTCAATCCATCTTGTTGAAGATCTTCCTCTTCTTCGCTAACCCTCTACTTCAGCAAGCATGATGTCCTTCTCAGGAACTGGTCCCTCCTGATAACTCCTGATAACATATCCCAACTACATAAGACAAAGTCTCGTCATTCTCGCTTCTAAGGAGCATTCTGCCTGTACTTCTTCCAAGACAGATTTGCTCGTTCTTCTGGCAGTTGATGTTGTATTCAATATTCTTCGAAAACACCATAATTCAAAGACATCAGTTCTTCTTTGAACTTCCTTATTCATCGTCCAGTTTTCACAAGCATATGAGGTGATTGAAAAAATCATGGCCTGGGTCAGGTGCACCTTAGTCCTTAAAGTGACATCTTTGCTTTTAACACTTTAAAGAGGTCTTTTCTAGCAAATTTGCCCAATGCAATGCATCATTTGATTTCTTGACTGTTGCCATATGCATATGAATGGGAAGATAGTTAAGGTGTAGAGAAGAGAAGATGAAACTAATTTTTTTTTAAAAAGTGTTATGTGTTTGGGATTATGTGTTTAATTGAATGTACTATGGATATTGAATATTTCTGCTAACCTAGTGTTGTACAGTAGACCTAAATATATGGTAGAAATGAATATTGGGTATTAGAGATTACAGAGAGCATGTAACTCCACTTTCAGCTAGTATTTGATTGGATATGCTAAAAGGGGAACTAGGATTTGCCCAAGGGAAACACAGAATGTTTGAATGCAGTATCCCTGTGTATAGAGTGAGGGTTTAGGATTAAAAACTGAGCCCACCCAGGAATTTTGCATTTGAAGACATGCAGAACCACCTAGAACGGCGGGAAAAATGGGGGAGGGGGGAACTTTTGTTTTTTGAATTTTGAGCAAGCTGTTTGCTGTTGGATACATCCAGGCAGGAAGTCAGTGTCCATAAGAAGGAGACCCCTTCCAGGACTGGAAGTTAAAGGAAGCCAGTGAGTAAACAGCTTGGTCTGCTCACTTGTGGTGAACACATGGGATCACTAATGAGTGGAAGTGGGGAATGAAGTGCAGCGATGAAGAGATGGTCTGAGTTGGGACATGTTCCATTGGCACCCATTGACCTAGCCCATGGGGGCTAGAAATGAGAGAGAGATGAAGGGCTGGCTGGTCAGAAGTGAAGGGAATTGTGTGGACTCCTACATTTATGGATGGAACGGGCTGACCTAGCCCAAGGGGGCTCAGGAAGAGAGAGTGAAAGGGCTGTCTGAAGTGCCAGGAGATGTGTGTGAACTCTCAAACCTAAGGCTGCTACCTATTGTGACATATCTTGGATGGCTAGGGATGAGCTGACCAGAACCCGACCAAATGAAGAGAAGGATGTTTGACACCGTGAGCTGGTGTACACTGCTGCAATTTAATGGCTTGCTCTGGGCTGGACTTTGCTTATAATGCAGATGCTCAAAGCTCCAACAGGAAGAGAAGATTCTTCAAGATCTAGGAACATGTTTGTCTCCTTAGAGTAGTGGTTAGATAGGGATGGGCAATTTAAACATCGGCTATCTAAAATGAGGGGAGATAAAATCATGAATTGTCTGGCTTACATGCTGTCATGGGTGTACCTACATTCAAAATGAGGGGGACAAGGGAGAATCCCCACTGAATAGATTCCTCTTTTCCTGATGGGTCTGGGAAACAGAGGGTAGAGGAAGATGCTGATAGGAATCTATAATTCAGCTATGAGTGCTGATAGTTAACAGGGTTAATTGTGATTGTAAAATCTGTAATTGTAGAAGGTATGTGGAAGAGTACACTAAGAGGGAGGCCCCTGCTGGACTGGAGTACGGTGGCCGAACATAAACTCCCTTAAAGGTTTTGCGATGTTGATACCTCATGAGGGTCGAAGCAAGGGAATAATCTTTTCTCAGTTAAATTTTATCAGACACCAGAAAGGATGATTCTGAGATGACTTTTGGACAACCTGACCAGATTAGGTGGACACCTGCAGCAGACCTGAATGGTTGGTACTTGAGTAACCTCATCCTTAGGACTCTTTGCCCTATAGAAGGACTAATTGTTAATGACTGTTTTGGACTAGTAAAAAGACTGGGGGTGGGGGGATGTTATCCTCCAAGTATGAAAGAATCATGACTAGAAAAGCCAGGGGGTGGTCTGCAGTACAATGGATTGCTTTTGTGTGGCCTTTCTCGCCATGGTCTTGTAACTCCCACCCAAGTGATTTAGTGGGACTGTGCAAATAGGGTAAGTGTGGGCCAATGAGGAGATTGGTAAATGTTATGGATTGAACTGTGTCCCCCAAAAATGTGTGTCAACTTAGCTAGGCCGTGATTCCCAGCATTGTGTGATTGTCCACCATTTTGTCATCTGATGTGATTTTCTTGTGTGTTGTAGATCCTACCTCTATGATGTTAATGAGGTAGGATTAGAGGCAGTTATGTTAATAAGGCAGGACTCAATCTACAAGATTAGGTTGTACCTTGAGTCAATCTCTTTCAAAATATAAAAGAGAGAAATAAGCAGAAAGACAGAGGGACCTCATGCCACCACACATGAAGAGCCAGAAGAAGACTTCCTCCTTTAGACCTGAGGTCCCTGCCCTGAGAAGCTCCTAGACCAGGGGAAGGATGATAACATGGCCTTCCCCCAGAACCAAAGAGAGAGAAAGCCTTCCACTGGAGCTGGCACTCTGAATTCGGACTTCCAGCTTCCTAGACTATGAGAGAATAAACTTCGGTTTGTTTAAGCCATCTACTTGTGGTATTTCTGCCATAGCAGCACTAGATAACTAAGAAAGGTGAAGGTGAAAAGTGATTTTCACTGGAACCATGAGGATCCTGGATGTGGGAACAGAGGCTGTGTACCAAGCACAGGTATACATAGGGCCTCCTTCACCTGGGATGTCAACCTTTAAGAGATAAATTCAGCATCTGGTCCACAGGGCTCAGGGCAGGCCTGGCCGTGCCATCCTGGGACCCTGACTGATTAGTTAAGGGAATCCAGTGATCTGACTTGCCATGGAAGGATGTGCAGTGTGGGGTTTACAATTAACCTTGCCTAACGGAATTTGGTCTTTCTCCCCAGTTCCTGTGAAAGCATTTTAAAATCCTGTGATATGTTGAATAATAGAGTTATCTTTGTTATTTAAGGAGTCCTGGTGGCACAGTGGTTAAGAGCTCGGCTGCTAACCAAAAGGTTGGCTATTTGAATCCACCAGTTGCTCCCTGAAAGCCCTATAAGGCAGTTCTACTCTGTCCTATAGGGTCGCTATCAGTCGGAATTAACTCGACAGCAGTGGGTTGATTTGGTAGGGTTATTATTTAGGCCAGTAACTGAGGGCTGGTGCTAATGAGTGAGGGATTTCCAAGCCAGAAAGACCACCTGGTGCCCTCATATCAGATGACCTCAGGGAGTGGGAGGTGGGGGTCATGATTCAATAAATAATGCCAAGGCAATGAGGCCCTCTTATGGATTGAATTCTGTCTCCAAAAAATGTGTTGTAAATCCTAACCTCTGTGCTTGTGGTTATAATCCCATTTGAGAATGGGTTGTCTTTATTAATGAGACAAGATTAGTATAGGGTGTATCTTGAATCCATCTCTTTTGAGATTTAAAAGAGTAAACAAGCAAACAAAAGTAGCAAAGATGGGAGAAGAGACATGCCAAGCCACATGAAGATTGCCTAGGAGCAGAAGCTCAAAAGACAGAAGGGCCTTCCTCCAGAGCCGACAGAGACAGAAAGCTTTCCCCTAGAGACTGCACCCTGTATGCAAACTTCTAGCCTCCTAAACTTGGAGAAAACCAATTTGTTTGTTAAAGCCACCCACTTGCAGTATTTCTGTTATAGCAGCGCTCAATAACTAAGACAGGCCCCAATATGATTATATAATTAAGTCAATAAAAGCTCTGGACACAAAGTTCCATGGGTTTTTTTGTTGGTTAATGACATCCATGCATGTGGAAGGAACCGTGGCATAGCTTTTGGGATATAGAAGTTTTGCAATGGGAATTCTTCCAAACTTTGACCTGTGAATTCCTTCCTTTGTATCCTTTTTGCTATAATAAAGCTGTAATCATAGGTACAGCACTCTATGTGAGCTCTGTTGAGTCATTCTAGCAAATTATCACACCCAAGGGATTAGTGGGAACCACCAGGTCAGACATGAGGCAGCTGGGATTGGGTTACTAAGAAGTTAGAGGGAACCCCTGAATTTGTAGCCAGTAGGTCAAGTGAGGTTTGCATCCTGAAGAGGTAGTGGGAAAACCCTAAATTTGTAGCTGCAGGTCAGAAGTGAGGGAAATCTGTGACACCCAAAGTCTTGGGCTGAAGGATGGTGTCCTTTAGCTCATGAGATATGACTTAGCTCTGAGTGGCTAGGGTCAGAGAAAGAAGTGCTGCATGCGTGGCTGGTGTCAGAACTGAAAAGCAGTGAAAAATGAGGGTTTGGATTTGATTTGATGATTATCTTCATAGTTAATATCAAAACAGTTGGAATTCTGAGATTTCCACACGTGCAGGTTATAACCTAGCATCAGGACTCATCTAACTTCAAGAGGGGAGATGGGAATCAGGATCAGCATAAAGCTGGTTCCTATGAGCTGGAGGTCAGACTACCTCCATTCTCTGAAGTCTTCATTATTTCTAACACCAGCCGCACCCCTCCTCCCCTTCCCCCGCACTCTCTCCTTCTCCGCTAGGTTCGATAATTCGTTGCAATGACCACACAGAACTCACAGGCCATAATCACGATAATGTGGTTTATTAGGGAAATAACAGATTACAACTTGGGATCAGGATCAACTTGGAATTAACAGAATACAACTGTAACCAACAGGGTTAAACTGTTCCCTCTCCTCCCGTCACTACCTCAGACCTGTGAGTTCCTGATAAGGCATTTCTGTGTTACAGCCCAAGGTTGTACTACTGCTTCTCTGTTCAGGGCCACTTCACTACTCAGCAACTGTCCCCCACTTCCATTCCAACATGAGCAATAAGCCACAAAGCTGTCCTTAGATAAACTTAATGTATCATACCCCCCTTAAAAATGCCCCCAGCCTCTATATTGCACTCCCCACGGCACCCATTTCTTCCTGAAATTACCCTCCTATTCCCAGAAACTTCATGAATTATGCATAAGTTCCACATCCAGAACCCTACAACTGCCTTAGAATCCCCAATCTCGGGGAGCTTGATTTGAGACTTAGTCTCTGAGCTCCTTGCTTGACCGGCTTGCAGTAAAGTCTACTTTCTCTTTCTCAAAAGCCTAGTGTCTCTCAGTTGACTCGATGGGTCGTGCTTGGCAGAACCCGTTCCCATCGAGTTACACAACTCAGGAGACAGGAAGCAATTCGTCAATTATGGCAGCTTCCAAGAAGACGGTTTTGTTTATTCTTGGATGTGTCCACCAGCAGGCCCTTCTTTTGGTGGTGCCCACCATTGGCCTCTGCTGTCAGGCCTCTCTCTGTCTCTGCTACGCTTGGGTAGGTGATGCAGTTCTTTAGTTCACCAATAAATGTCCAAAGGCACCCTGCTCTGCCAGGAAGCCTCCTACCCGAAGGCCTTCAGGTCTCTCATTCTGTGGGTCAGCAAACCCCTTTATCTCTGCCGCCAACTGCCCAGAGGCACTACACTCCAACAGCAAGCCTCCTGCCCAAAGGCACTCAGCTCTCTTGCTCCCAGGTTTGGGAAGCCCAGTATAGCAGCCTTGTATTGTGTGCCAAGATGTCCACCACGCCGTCTCATGATGGTCTCCTGGTTGTTTTGCCTCTCTTCCTCTGCCGTGCTTGTCTTTGCTTCTTGCTGTCTTGCACTGTCTCCAGTGTTAACAGCTCTCTGTGTCTCCTGGGTCTAGGGAAGGCTCAGCACAGGGACCCTGAGTCCAAAGGATGCACTCTGCTCCTGGTTCTTCCTCTTGATGGTAGTGAGTTCCCGCCTCAACCTCTGGAATTGGCTTTTTTAATTTACTTATTCTGTTGTCCTTGAGAATATACTCAGCAAAGCATAAACCAATTCAACAGTTCCTACATGTACAATTTAGTGACACTGATTACATTCTTTGAGTTGTGCATTAACATAAACTCACTGCCCCCTATGCTTACTACCTAATCTTTCAAGTTTATGTTGTCAGTTGGATACCTAACAATTAGTCCTTCCATAGGGCAAAGAGTCCTCAGGGTGGGGTTACTAAGGTACCTTCCATTCAGGTCTGCTGCAGGTATCCATTTGAACTGGTCAGGTTCTCCAAAAGTCATCTCGACTCCACCCTTTCTGGTGTCTGATAAAATATAACTGAGAGAAGATTATTCCCTTGCTCTGAGTCTCATAGATATCAGCATAGCAAAACGTTTAAGGGACTTTAGATTTGGCCACTGTAATCCAATCCAGCAGTGCCTCACCCTTAGTCCACTCTTTTCCACTTGAGTCTTCTACAATTACAGTTTTTACACTCACAATTAACCCTGTTAACAATCAACACTCACAACTGAGTCATATAGTTCTAGCAGCATATTCCACCACCCTCTCTTCCCCAGACCCATTAGGAAAAGAGAAAACTATTCAATGGGGACCCTCCCTTGTCCGCCTCATTTTGAATGTCAGCACACATATGAAATCATGTAAGCCAGCCACTTCATATCTTTATCTCCCCCTGTTTTAGCCAGTTTCTAAATTCCCCTGTCCCTATCAATTCAGTATTACGAGGAAACAAGCATGTTCCTTAATTTGAAGAAATCATTTGTTCCAGTTGGAACTTCAGGCATCCGCATCCATAGGCAAAGTCCAGTTCAGAGCAAGCCATCAAATTGCAGCAATCTATACTACCTCACAGTGTCAAACACTTCTCTCTTCATTTGGTTGGGTTCTGGTCAGCTCATCCCTAGCCCTTGTGGACTAGGTAAATGTGTACCAGCCATAGGCTCAGAAGTCCACACACCTCCCTGCACTTCAGATCAGCCAGCCCTTCTGTCTCTGTCTCATCACTAACCCCACAGGCTAGGTCAATTGGCACGATGTGTAGGCTCAGGAATCCACACAACTCCCTGCATTTCAGACTTCAGACCAGCCAGCCCTTTTTCTCTCTCATCCTTAGACTCCATGGGATAGGTCAATTGATGCTAATGGAACGTGTTCAAACTCAGCCCGTCTCTTCATTGATGCATATCTTCCACTTCCACTCATCAAGTTGACCCAGGTGGTGCAATGAGATGGATCACTTTTGTATGGCCTTTCTCGCCATGGTCTTGTTAACTCCCACCCAATAATATATTATTGGGTGAGGGTATACAAATAAGGTAATGGAGGTCCACCAAGGGGATTGGATAACTTGCTAATAATGCAAATAAAGTTCATGGCACCCTTGTGGAGGTGGGACCATTCAAATAAGGTGTATGGAACCCTAAAGATGGAATTGGTCAGTTTTTGCCATCTCACTAGGCTTAAAATGAGTCATCCCAAAGGTGGGAGGAGAGGATCTCACCACCACCAAGAAAGAAGAGCCAGGAGTGGAGTGAGTACTTTGGATCTGGGATCCCTGTGCTGAGAAATTTCTGGAACCAGGAGACTGAGAGAGGGCTGTAACAATGCAGATAGTGAGAAGTGGTGGCAGAGAAATGGCAGCAAAAGAGACTGGCAGGAGACAGCACGGTGGGCTTCCTGGCCCACAGAAAGAGAAAGCTAAGTGCCTTGAGCAGGAGGCTTGCTGGCAGAGTAGGGTGCCTCCAGGCACTTTTTGGAGCTAGGTTTTCCAAACTAGACCTGAGCACCTATGGGCCGAGGCTTTCTGGCAGAGTGGGGTTCCTCTAGGCACTTATCAGCAGAGCTAAAAGAGCTTTGTAACACTTTCCCGAGCAGGGCAGAGGCCAAGGTGTTAGAGAGAAGCCTGCATGAGGGCACAGCAAAAAGAGGTTGTCCTATTAGAAGAATTGTATCCTGAGCATTCCTGAACCTGAATTGTAACCCATTACTTCCCTAATATACCCCATAACCATGAGTATTATTAGTTTGAGTTTTGTGTGGCCATTGCAAAGAATTATCAAACTCAGCAAAGAAGTAGAGAGTGCCACAGTGTTACCTCAATAACGCGGATTGGAGCCACCTGCCACAATAGCCAATTCTGAGACAGGGGTGAGGTGAACAGCAAGAGGTTTATTATATATCAATATATAGGAGACAGAGGGTAATAGATTCCTCCAAAAAACCCATCTCCCCCACTTGAGATCAGCTGAAGGCTTTTATAGGGACAGGATTATGGATCTTAGAAGTTCGTGTTAGTTTCCCCTCGAGGTGGTGATGTCTTAGATGAGTTAATCTTCTACTGGTATTCTTGGGGTTTATCTGGCTACATCCTGGTTTTTCTTGTCGCAACATGGGTGCTTTGTTTGGTTTTCATCCTTAGATCATTATTACTTGTTTTCTACTCTCCAAGGAGGAACATTGGTTAATCTTAAACCTTTTGTAGAGACTGGAGAAACAAGAGAAACAAGATCATGAGACAATGTGGCGGTTAGCAATGGGGAGTAAATAACAGTGAACCAGGCCCGTGCAGCCTCTTCCAACGGGATGGATGGTTGGTGTCTTAGTGCTGCTATAAGAGAAATACCACAAGTAGATGGCTTTAACAAAGATAAATTTATTCTCTCACAGTTTAGAAGGCTAGAAGTCCAAATTCAGGGTGCCAGCTCTAGGGGAAGGCTTTCTCTCTCTGTTGGTTCTGGGTGAAGGTCCTTGTCATCAATCTTCCCCTGGTCTAGGAGCTTCTCTGCAGGAACCCTGGGTCCAAAGGATGCGCTCTGCTCCCGGCGCAGTTGTCTTGGTGGTATGAGGTCCCTATGTCTATCTGCATGCTTCTCTCTTTTATATCTCAAAAGAGATTGACTCAAGACACTGTCTAATCTTGTAGATTGAGTCCTGCCTCATTAACATAATTGCCTCTAATCCTGCTCATTAACATCATAGAGGTAGGATTTACAACACATAGGAAAATCACATCAGATGACAAAATGGTGGACAATCACACAATACTGGGATCATGGCCTGGCCAGGTTGACGCACATTTTGGGGGGACATAATTCAGTCCATAACAGTTGGTGTCAGAATTGGCAAAGATGTCAAAGAGAGGAGGCATGTCTGACCTCTGCCGCATAGGAATCACCCTTGGGTTGTTGATCTTGATTCTCCTACCCACTTGTGAATTTAGAGGATGTCAGACACCGCCGCCACGCCATTTTTACTTGTGGTCACCACAAGCGACCATACCAGGATGTCTACTTGCCGGCTCCCTTTAATTTCCAGTCTTAGAAGGGAGTTCTTCTGGTGGAAACTGACTTTTCTTGCTTCAAAGCACCCAAAAGCAAACTGCTTGCTCAAACTCAGAAAGCAAAACAGCCATTTTTTTTCCCTACACGTCCTTCCTTCAGATGCAAATTTCCTGCTCTCCCACCAGTTCTGGATAGTCTGAATGTCTTTTCAAATGAAAACTTCCTGGGTGGGGTTCAGGTTTTCTACCTAGTACTCTATACACAGGTCTACTGCATTCAAAGCAACGGCCTATGTTTCTTTTGGGTAAATCATATCCAAACAAATACTGGCTGAAGCTGAAGTTACATGCTCTCTATTATCTATAATATGCAATATTAATTTCTATCATACATTTAGGTCTGTTTTACAATACTAGGTAGGAGAAACGTTCAATATCCATAGTAAATTAAAAAAAAAAAACTCTTTAAAAAAACATTCCAGTTTTATCTTCTCCACCCCTTGACTATCTTCCCATTCATAATAATATGGTCGTAGGCCTCCGGCTGGGTGGAATGAGAGAACCTGGCCCCCTACGATCATCTTTTTTAACTGGCCTGGCTTTTGCCCCAGGCCACTCCAAATATAGCTTTTCTCCCCTCAGCTGCAGCATAACAGCTCTTACTTTCGTTTCAGCCTTTACAGGTAACAACAGGCAAAATAACCATCTAAGAATCAAAAGTTTCACTTCCAATGCCCTTTCATTCTTTCTCTTCCTATATCTCATGCTTCCATGAGTCTGGAGCCATTGCAACAAATTCTGCTTCTGATGCTAACTGTAAGAATGGCGTGGTGGAGGTGTCTGACCTCCTTGTCTACCTTTCCAAGAGAGAAGGAGAATTATTATCAGCATCAACAGCCCAAGACTGATTCCTATGAGGTGGAGGTCAAACATACCTCCACCCTCCAAACTTTTAACCAGTTCCGACACCAGCCACGCCTTCCACAGCACTCTCTACTTCTCTGCTGGGTTTGATAATTCATTGCAATGACCACACAGAACTTGCAGACCGTACTCACAGTTACAGAGTTTACTAAGGAAGAGGTTATAATTCAATATAAGAATACAGCGTAGCTCCATTGTCAAGTGCTCAGAGGTTCCCCACTCAGCCAACAAGCCTCCTTCCTGCCCAAAGGCACTCAGCTCTCTCACTACACACTCACTGTAACCACCTTACTCTGTGAGCTGGGAAGCCTACTGCGATGTCTCATGCCAGTCTCCCGGTTCTGCTGCTGCCGTTCCTCTGCCGCTGCTTCTCGCTGTCTTGCACCATCTCCGGTATTACTGCTGTCTGTCTCCTGGGTCTAGATGCTCCCAGGGCAGGGACCCTGGGTCCAAAGGACGCTCTCCACTCCTTTCTCTTCTTCTTGGTGGTAGTCAGGTCAGGTCTCCCTGTCCACCCCTGGGATAGCTCATTTGAAGCCTATCGGGATGGCAAAACTGACCAAACTCCTTGTTAGGGTTCCATACACCTTATTTGCATGGTCTCAATGCCATAAAAGTGCCATGCACCTTATTTACATTATTAGCAAGCTATCCAACCCCCTTGGTGAGCCACAAACACCTTATTTGCATAGTTTCACACAGTAATTCTGTGGGAGTTACAAGACTATGGTGAGAAAGGGAATATAAAAGTGATCCCTCACACCACATACTGCAATGAACATTGGTGTACAAGTCTTTTTTTTTTTTGAGTCTCTGCTTTTAAGTCTTTTGGGTATATACCTAGGAGTGGAATTGCTGAGTCATATGATAGCTCTATTGTTAGTTTTTTTAGGAACCACCACACTGTTTTCCATAACTGGTGTACAAGAACAATAAGAGAAGAAAAAGAAATAAAACGTATTCAGATTGGAAAAGAAGTAAAAGTATATTTATTCATGAATGATATGATCTTATATAGAGAAAATCCCAAAGAGTCCTCAAGAAAACTTCTACAGCTAACAGTGGAATTTAGCACAGTTGCAGGATACAAAGTTAACAAACAAAAATCAGTTGGATTTCTATACACCAGAAATGAGAAATCTGAAAGGGAAATTGGGGAAACAATTCCATTTACAATAGTATCTAAGAGAATAAAATACCTAGAAATAAATCTAATCAGGGATGAGAACGACTTATACAATGGGATTGGCTCTTTTTAAGCCTAGTGGCAAACTGACCCAAACCCCTTGGTGGTCCACAGGTACCTTCTTTGCATGTCCCAGCCAATCCTGGCAAGAGTTTTACACACCTTATTTGCTTAGTCCCACTCAATCATTTTGTGAAGTTACAAGACCATCACTGGCAAGGCCATATAAAAGGGATTCCTTGCCCCACACAGGCCCTTCTCTTGGCCATGCCTGCCAGCAGGCACTTGTTTCAGCTGTGGCATCCAGTGGCCTCTGCTGCCAGGCCCACTTTGGCCTCTGCCATGCTAGAGCAAGTGATACAACTCTTTAGATCTGCTGATAATTTCCCAGAGGCATCATGCTCCACCGGCAAGTGTCCTGCCCAGAGGCACTCAGCTCTCTCTCTCTCTCTCTGTCTTACCAGGCCACCAGGCCATCTTGTACTGGTCTCCTGGTTCCCATCACTTGTACTGCTGCCACCATTTCTCTACCACTGGGCTCTGTTGTGCTTGCTGCCATTTCTCACTGTCTAACACTGCCTTCAGTGTTACAGCTGTCTCTTCTGGGTCTAGGAGGTTCACAGCACAGGGACCCCAGGTCCAAAGGATGTGCTCAGCTCCAGGCTCTTCTTGATGGTAGTGAGGTCATCCTCAAGCTCCATGAAGTGGCCTCAATATTCAACTTGAAGCAATGGCGCTCCCAACTTGACCATGAACTGACCAGACACCTTGGAAGATCACAATTTACCCAATTTGCATACAAAACTGACCAACCCCTGTAAAAATAGACCAATGGCAGAGTGGGCTGTGGGCCAATGAATCATTTTTGGCAGAATTAAACTCAAGACCAGAAAGGCCATACATAAGAGAAACTCATTGCTCTGCAGTTTCACTTTACAAGTAAAAGGGAGGGTGTGGTTGGTGGAGCACTCATTTCTGATTCTTTGTTAGGAAGTACCTGCCATTAATCCATCCTGTTATAGTGTAGGGATAATGAGGGGAGCAGTCATCCATATTTTAGGGCAGAGACGTTCAAAATTAAGTGGGCATGACCCAGCAATGCCAATCCTAGGTATATCCCTAAGTAAGGCATGAATAGAATCACAAACCTGTACACCAATGTTCACTGCAGCATTCTTCACAAGAGTCAAAATATGGAAACAACCCAACTGTCCATCAGCAGATAACTGGATAAACAAAATGTGACATATACATACAATGGAATATTATTTGGCCTTAAAGAGAAATGAAGTTCTGATCATGCCACACATGGATAAACCTTTAAAAAATTATGCTGAGCAAAATATGACAGTCATAAAAATACAAATACAGTATGATCTCACTTACGTGAAACAAGCAAATATACACAGGACAAAGATTATTATTTGTTACCAGTAGTGGGAGGGAGGAGGAAGCAGAGCTTTTGTTGGGGGTTCATTGAGTTTTTGTTAATTGTGGTGGCATATTTTGGAAAAGGATAGTGATAATGGTGACACAATATGAAAAATGTAATCATTGAATTGTCATTGTATAATTTGTGTTGGTAAATGTATATTTTCACCACAATTTAAAAAAATAAATGTGCAGCAGGAAGCCCTTGTTATACATAGTCCTGGGCACCAAGCCGAGGTCTGCTTTAGGAGGTCTGGATGTAACCCAGGAATGTGCATTCTTTTGCAAGTTTCTGAGAGAATCCTGAGGCAGAAAGATCACAGACAACACTTAGAAATAGTTCGGTAGTTGTATCTGTTTTCAAAGCTGATCATGGTTGGCTCTGCTCAGAACCATTAAGTCTTGGCTCTAATTACATCTGTCCAGAAAAGCCTTCCCTGAAAATGTTTACTAAAATACCTTCTCCATTATTATCTGTACACTTATCAGGCTTTATTTTTCATCATTGCAATCATTGCTTCCTGGTATTTTATACTTCACCTTACTGTATGACTCCCTGCTAGACTGTAAGGTCCATAAAGGCTGTTTATTTGCCTGTATTGTTGTCCTACTTATTCCCAGTGTGTAAAACAGTTACTGGTACAATGACAGTGCTTTAAAATATTTCTGAAGTACTGAATTACCCACTAACCCGGGATTCTAAACTGAGTTCTGAGATAGGAACAGCATGGCAAATTTCCATCTCTTTTCCAATGAACAACCCTCACTGTAACTTACCATATGGGGTTAAGGAAAGAAATTCTATATAGAGAAGACTGTCCAAGAGCCCCATTAACAGCAAAGTGAGAAGGAATGATGAAGATAAATCACATGTCTCAATTCATCAGGTCACAGAGAACCTAAGATCTTTGAAATGGTGCAAATCTCAAGGTTGAAATAAAGGTTTATCTCTAAGACAACCTAAAAGGATTTCATCTCCTATACACTTTGTTCCATTCTTGGAGTCCCTGGGTGGCAGAAATGGTTAATCACTGGGATACAAACCAAAAGATTGGGGGTTCAAACATAACCAGAGTTGTCTCGAAAGACAGGTCTGGTGATCTGCTTCTGAAAGGTCACAGGCTTGAAAACCCTATGGAGCAGTTCTACTCTGTATATACAGGGTCATCATGAGTTAGAATCAACTTGACACAACCAAAAACAACCATTTACATTCACAGAGATTAAGGTTTTTGTTTTGCGTATTATTCTACTTATTCTGGAGATCCTTCTCCTTTTCTGTTCTTCCATCTCTGTGTTCAGTTGCTGGGTTTCTCAAATGACACATGAAAATGTCTCTGAGGGATTCTGTTCTGTAAACTGCCTTACAATGGCTCATTCACTTCAATGACAAAACACTGTTAAATTAGTTCATGTGATCATTCATCCACTTTCCAAATCAATATGTAATTAGTTATTTTTCTGTGTGCTGGAAAATACAAAATCATGTAAAGTAGTGCTGTCCAATACAATTTTCTGAGATAATGGAATTGATGGAGCTACACGTTCCAGCCATATAAAGAGCAAGAATGTCTTGTCTATTGTCTGTGCTGTCCAATTTGGTAGGCACTAACCATTCTCGTTACTACAGTGGTGAGTATCCCTGCCTGTCACATGGGAAACTGGGGTTCGATTCCCCGAAGATGAGGCAGATGCCCTTTATGGAGCCCTGGTGGCACAGTTTGAATCCACCAGTCGCAGCTTGGAAACCCTATGGGCCAGTTCTATTCCATCCTATAGGGTTGCTATGAGTCGGAATCAACTTGACTGCAACAGGTAAGAAAGTAGTCACACATGGCTACTGAATACGTGAGATGTGGCTAGTGCAACTAAGGAAGTGAATTTTTAATTTTATTTTTTTAGTCTTAAAATTTAATAGTCACAAATTATTAATATCAAGTTATTTATAATCTACTTGGGTATAACTGCTCAGAAAAACTATCAAGGAATTTAAAATAATGGGATAAATAGTTGTGGTGTAGCATAAGGATTTGTGTAAATACATGAGGAATAAGAATGACGATTGGCACACAGCTGATTCCTATCGTCTCACCTCTGGTTCTTGGGACTTGAGCTGTCAGCTTATCCGCTGAACTTGGGATTCATCGATCTTCACAGCCTGTGAGTGGAGCCCTGCTCTCTGACCTGCCGATCTTGGGTTCACTAGCCCCTGCAGCTACGTGAATCAGAAGGCTTGTGGTTTTGCCTGCCGATCTTGGAATCCGTTGACCTTCACAGCCTGTGAGCTCTCCAACCTACTGATCTTGGGCTCGTCAGCTTCTGTGGCTGCATGAATAGGGAGAGGTCTCTACCCTGATCCATGGACTTGGGATGTTTCTAGTCTCTACAATTACATGAGCTGTTTCCTTGATATAAATTTCTCTCTATATTTGTATGGTTTACTGGTTTTGCTTCTCTAGAGAACCCAGCCTAAGACATGGCCCAAATGCCCATGGTCTCCACTCCTGTCACATTACCTTCCATCTCCCAGTCTGCACCTATGGGCTCATGAGTTCCTTATGATCAGTTGACTGAAGAAAACTTGTGCCTGGTTTACAGATGGTTCTGTGCGATATGTAGGCACGACTTGAAAGTGGACAGCGGCAGCAGTACAGCCCCTTTCTGGGACCTCCCTGAAGGACAACGGTGAAGAGAAATATTCTCAATGGGCAGAACATTGAGCAGTGCACCTGGTTGCTCCCTTTGCTTGGAAGGAGAAATGGCCAGATGTGCAATCATATACTGCTTCATGGGCTGTGGCCAATGGTTTGGCTGGATGGTCAGGGACTTGGAAGGAACATGATTGGAAAATTGGAGACAAGGATTTATGGGGAAGAAGTATGAGGATAGACCTCTCTGAATGGGCCAAAGAAGTGAAGATATTTGTGTCTCATGTGAATGCTCACCAAAGGGCGACTTCAGCAGAGGATGATTTTAACAATCAAGTGGATAGGATGACGAGTCCTGTGGAAAGCAGTCATCCTCTTTCCCTAGCTACTCTCATCATTGTTCAATGGTCTCATGAACCAAGTGGCCATGGTGGCAGGGACAGAGGTTATGCATGGGCCCAGCAACACGGACTTCCACTCACCAACGCTGACCTGGTTATAGCCACTGCTGAATGCCAATCTTCCAGCAGCAGAAACCAACACTGAGTCCTAAATATGGCACCATCCCGCGAGGTGATCAGCCAGCAACCTGGTCGCAGGTTGATTACAGTGGACCAGTTCTACCACAGAAAGGGCAGTGTTTTGTCCTTACTAGAATAGACACTTACTCTGGATATGGATTTGCCTTCCCTGCATGCAATGCTTCTGCCAAAACTACCATCTGTGGGCTTATAGACTGCCTTATCCACCATCATGGTATCCCACACAGCATTGCTTCAGATCAAGGGACTCACTTCACAGCAAATGAAGTGTGGCAGTGGGTCCATGCTTATGGAATTCACTGGTCTTACCATGTTCCCCATCATCCTGAAACAGCTGGCTCGACAGAACAATGGAATGGCCTTCTAAAGACACAATTACAGTGTCAACTAGGTAGCAATACCTTGCAGGGTTGGGGCAATGTTCTCCAGGAGGCTATATATGCTCTAAACCAGTGTCCAATATATGGTGCTGTTCCTCCCATAGTCAGGATTCATGGGTCCGGGAATCAAGGGGTGGAAATGGGAGAGACACCACTATTACCCCTAGTAACCCACTTATCTTTGCTTCCTGTACCCGTGACTTTATGCTCTGCAGGTCTAGCGGTTTTAGTTCCAAAGGGAGGAATGCTCCCACCTGGTACACATCACTGATTCCATTGAACTGGAAGCTAAGAATGCCACCTGGCCACTTTGGGCTCCTTATGCCTCTGGATCAAAGGCAAAGAAGGGAGTTACCATACTGGCTGGTGTGATTGATCCTGATTACCAAGAGGAAATTGGATTGATATTACATAATGGAGGTAAAGAAGAGTATGTCTGGAATGCAGGAGATTCCTTACAATGTCTCTTAGTATTACCATGCCTTGTGATTAAAGTTGATGGAAAACTACAGCAACCCAATTGCGACATGACTACCAATGACTCAGACCCTTCAGGAATGAAGGTTTGGGTCACCGCACCAGCCAAGGAACCATGACCAGCTGAGATGCTTGCTGAGGGCAAAGGGAATACAGAATGGGTGGTGGAAGAAAATAGTTCTAAATACCAGTTACAACCACATGACCAGTTGCAGAAACAAGGACTGTAATTGTTATATTTCTGCTCTTTATGTGTGCATCAAATATTGTCTTCACTTGTAAGATGTAAACGGGGCTGGTGCATTTTTGGTTGTATCATGTTAGGCACCAAGTATGACTTTAAAATTGTCTTTAGAGATTATGTATGGTTTAATGAGATGTGTACATCGGCCCAGTTGACAAGGGGTGGACTACGATGTATGTCAACTTGGCTGGGCCACAATTCTGTTTATATGTGACCACTACCACGATGGAATCTGCTTTGAGTAGTCAATCAGTTGAAAAGGAGTTTCCTTGGGGGTATGGCCTGCATCCAAATATAAGCAGACGTTCTGGCTTTTTGCTTGCTCTGGATCCTGAGGCTGCCTCCTGTTTGTCTGACCTTCAGTTCTTGGGACTTGAGCTATCAGCTTATCTGCCAATCTTAAGATTCGTAAATCTTCACAGCCTGTGAGCAGGAGCCCTGCTCTCCAATCTGCTGATATTGCGTTCACAAGCCCCTGTGGCTACATGAATTGGTGGAAGCCTCTATCCTGATCCAATGACTTCGGACATTCCAGCCTCTACAGTCATGCAAGCCATTTCTTTGATCTATCTCTATATATTTATAAGCTTTACTGGTTTTGCTTCTCTAGATGACCCAGCCTAAGACAACCCTCCGTTTTTACCAATTCTGACACCAGCCATACCTCCCAAGGCACTCTATTTCTCTACTGGGTATGATAATTAGTTGCAAAGGTCACACAGAACTCACATAGCATACTTATGATTGTAGGTTTTTCTTTTTTTTTTTTTTTTTAACAGAAGTAACAAGTTATAATCCAGGATCAGGAACTCAGGATACAGTTCTTCGGTCAGGACAGCTTCTCAATTGTGCCCACAGGCAGGGCTCTCTCTGGCCCTCAAGTTCTCAACCCGGCCTCTGCCCTGCTGGGGCAAGTGCTACAAAATTCTTTAGCTCCACCAATAAGTGTTCGGAGGCACCCTACTCCGTCATACGCCTCATCCTGAAGGTGCTGAGCTCTCTGTGGGTCAGAACACCCACTGCAACCACCTTGCTCCGAAGGCCAGGAAGCCCACTGCACTACTTTGGACCAGTCTCGAGTCTTCTGCCGCCATTTCTCTGTCACCTTTTTGCCATCTTGTACCATCCCCAGTGTTACAGGTCTACCTCCCAGGCCTAGGAGGTGCTCATTGCAGAGATCCTGGGTCCAAAGGATGTGCTCCAATCACAGCTCTTCATCTTGGTGGTAGTGAGGTCACCTCCATCTGCCCCTGGGATGGCTCAATTTAAGCCTAGTGGGATGGAAAAACCAATCCCCTTGTTAGGGTTCCATACACCTTATTTGCATGGGCCCACCCAGTCATTCAGTGGAAGTCACAAACACTATGGCTAAAAGGGCCAAATTAAGTAATTTACTTCACTGCAATCTCCCATGACATTTTTCATTTATGCAACATTCAAGACAGCAATTACCTTTTCTGTTGTAAAAATTTAGTTTTTATTTCCTCCAATGAGATTAACTCACACTTTCATTCAATTGGCACAACAGAACAAGTGATGTGTACGTGTTTGTGTTAACATCAGATTATGTCATGGTATCAAAGCACATATTTATGTAGAATGAGTGTACCAGGCTTTCCAGTCTCTGCATTCATTATGATTTCCCTCAAGATACACTCTATAACCATACAATGAGGTAGAAATTTTTGCTCAACCCTCTTCCCCAGTGTTTGATTTTATCCTACCCATTTTATGTGACATAAAATAAGACGTAATTAATCACTAAAGGCACTACCACATTTGCTGCATTCATAAGATTTCTCTCCTGTACAATTTCTCCGTTATCTCCTGAGGGTTCACATCTGGCAACAGGCTGTCCCACAAGGACTATGTTCCCATTTGTTAGAAACCCACTGGTGTTGACTGATGTCTGAGCTACCACAGAAGGCATTTGCACAGGCAATGTATTGACTGGCTTTTTGTCCTGCACGAGATCACAAGTATGTGACTTGCTGTGACTTGACGTAGAAGGGTCTTCCCCCTTGATTGACTCTACGTGTTTCTCATTTGTGTGTATTCTTTTATGTGATAAAAGGGAAGATGGGCAGGCAAAAGTTTTTCCACACTCACTGCAGCCATACGGTGTGTCTCCTGTATGAGATCTTTGATGTACAATGATCTCTGGCTTCTCCTCAAAGGCTTTCTCACGTCCATCACATTTAAAGTGTTTCTCGCCTGTGTGAATTTTCTGATGTCTATTGAGACTTGACTTCTGAGAATAAAATTTTCCACATTTATTGCATAAAAAGGGATTTATTTCTGTGTGAAATCTTTGATGTTCTATGAGGCTTGACTTTTGACTGAAGGCTTTACCACATTCACCACATACATAGGGTTTCTCCCCAGTATGAATTCGCTGATGAATATTGAGATTTCCCTTCTGGGTGAAGCCTTTTCCACATTTAGTGCATATATGGGGTTTTTCTCCTGTATGTGTTTTCTGATGATTATTCAGCAGTGATTCATAGAGAAAGGCTTTGCCACATTCCATGCATTCAAAAGGTTTTTCCCCTGTATGACTTTTCTGATGTTCAGTGAGCATGTACTTTTTAAAGAAGGCTTTCCCACATAGACTGCATCTATGTGGTTTCTCTCCCGTATGAATGATCTGATGATTAATAAACCAAGACTTCCTAATGAAGGCTTTCCCACAGTCACTGCATACATATGATTTTTTTATTTTGTGAGTTTTCTGATGCTTAATGAGTTGGGACTTAGTGCTGTTGGATTTTTCACTCTCACAGAATTTAATTTCAGTACGAAGTTTCCCATGGTTAGCATGGAGATAGACTTTCTCATCTCTATTAAACTCAGCACAGTTCTTTATTTCATAGCTTCTGCTGTGGTTGATTAATGATAAATTTGATTTCACAGCTTTTTCATGTAAGTCAAACATACCATGAGTTTGCCTTAAAGGAAAATGACTTTTGTACCAATGAACGACATTTTCCAATGCATTATATTCATAACATTGTTCCTTTCCATCCACCCAGCTTTCATCTTCCGAGTGCTCAGGCAGACGATCAACTTTCTGAATTCCTAGGAAAGAAGAGAACAATGAATCATTCCTTCATCTAGAATAATAATAAAACTATTTTAAAAATACTTTGATGTGAAGTGGCTCTGTCAAGACAACCCTATTTTATGAGTTAAAGAAAACTCCAAGCACAATGTTCTTTGCACACTGGAAAAAACACAATAACATAAACAATCTAAACAGTAAAGAAGTTAGTGTAGAAACAAGTTTAGATAATACATAAAGAAGTACAGATTTGGCTGCTACCTAAATTAAGTCTTGCAAAAAATGCAGAGACGGTAAAATACAAGCAAATCAGTGTGAACAACACACCGCAGAGGCTGGAGGGCCACCTGATCCAAACTGGTGAAGGACAGATTCATTCATTCTACAAATTCTGACTGAAACACAACTAAGCACTAGGCATAGCTGTGTTTTTTTCACAATGCAGAATTTTACATATGAAACTAAACAATTATCATACTGTGGCACAATGAATTCCTTTATGCAGCCTTTTGCCTAGGTTCTTTGGAAAAACAGCTTGAGAAAATTTTCCCCTAAGCCCTGAGGAGTTACCTTTGCCCTAGTTTTCTACCCTACAGGGTTTGTTACTTTTGTCCAGTCGAATGACATTGCCTGGGTAAGCTGTAAAAAATTTGGTTTGATACTTTTTGTCTGGCCCTGGACTGCAGCCTGCCCTGTGACTGGTATGCACCTTGCAGGGATTGGTCAATATAGTGTGCAAATGAAGTGAGTATAGACTGTGTAAACGAAGTAAATGTAGCCTACTATGTAAATGAACTGACTGTGGCCTATTGAGAAGGGATTGGTCAGAAATTGTGGCCCTGGTTTGAAACTGACAAAGAATTTGTAGGTATAAGTAGCCAACCCCAAAGAGGTTTCAAAAGCAGAAAGAAGAAAAGGTAAGAGAGGCAAGCACAGAAAAGCAGAGAGAGAGGAGGTGAGGAAACTCCTCAAAGAGTTGTAACATGGGTCCAGGGCTGTAAACACGGAAGACAGCGAGAGGGCCCAAAAGGGCCCTGCAGCAGAGTCAGTGACAAAGGCAGAAACGTGCTGTTAAGAACGCAGTTACGAGAGTTGAACACAGCTGCTACACTGGCTATGAGCTGGGTCAGTTAGTAGTGGAGAGGCCAAAGGCAGGGACACCTGTCCTCAGTCAGCCTAGAGAAGGCTTGTTCTCAGGAGGCGGAGAGGAGGCCTGCAGGGCTGAGACGGAGCGTGCATGGCAGAAAGAAGGGCCTGCTTGCTTACACAATCAAGAGGAGCTGAGAGAGCTATCCTGCACAGAAGAAGGGAGATTTCACCTATATGATTCCTGATCCTGACCCCCAGTTGTACCATTATTCCCTTAATAAGTCACTTAACTGTAACTATGTATGTGAGTTCTGTGTAGCCACTGCAATGAATTATTGAACTCGGCAGAGAAATAGAGCGCTGCATGGAAGACAGGTGTTACTAGAAGTGGTAAAAAGGTTGGAAAGTGGAGGCAACCTCCACCTCATAGGAAACACCATCACTTTGTGCTGATGGTGATTCTCATCTCTCCCCTGAAGTTAAAAGATTTCAGGCACTATTATTACTAGAACCTTACACATACATACACAGTAAAGGTATTGGGTGTACACAAACATATTCCTTATATTCAGAGTCTACATTCCAGTTTGGTAAAACCACTAAAAAAATCAAGGAAAAATATAAAGAAAGCAGCTGCAGAATGAAGTTTTGATGCATGCCACAACATGGATGAACCTAGAAAACATTATGCAGAATGCAACAGGTCAGTCACAAAAGGACAATTAACGTATTGCTCTCACTTGCATAATTGAAAAAAAACAATAGAAACCAAAAAGTACAGGTCATTACCAGGGTTGGGAGGAAGGTATTGTGGATTGAACTGTGTGTCCTAAAAGTATGTGTTGTAAATCCTAACCCCTATACCTGTGGTTGTAATCCCATTTGGGAATGGGTTTTCTTTGTTACATTAACAGGGCAGTATTGGTGTAGGGCGTCTCTTAAATCAATCTCTTTTGAGATATAAAATAGCAGATTAAGTGAAAACAAGCAAGTAAGCAGAAACTGGGGAAGACAGATGCCAAGCCACATGAAGATCACCAAGGAGCCAACAACCAGAAGCTGTAAAGAGACAAGGACCTAAAGCTAACAAAGAGAAAAAGTCATCCCCTAGTGCTGGCCCCCTGAATTCGGACTTCCAGCCTCCTAAACAGTGAGAAAATAAATTTCTGTTGTTAACACCACCCACTTGTGGTATTTCTACTACAGCAGCACTAGACAACTAAGACAGAGGGGGAAAGTGGGAGTTCTTGCTTAGGATACATTCCATTTATGTTCCTTCTAGTGAAATAATTTGGGAAAAGATACCAAGAATGGCTGCACAAGTTAAAAGAATATAAGCAATGTCACTGAATTGCACATGTTGAAATTGTTCAATTGTTGTATTTTTTTTTGTGTATATTTCGACTTCAATTAAAAAAAATAGAAAAGTAGCTGCAAACTGTAAAAAGTGGTTTGAGAAAGGGTGGTAACAGGTCTAAGAAATGATGACACATTCTGAAGGAAGAGAAGGCTCACTGATGGATTCAGTGTTGCCAGGGTTGGGGACTTGGGGTGGGGTAAAGAAAATGAGGAATCAAGGGTTGCTGCTAAGTATTTGAGCCTTGGAGTAGTGGTGTCTTTTAATGAGATGAGGAATATCAATGAAGAGTAAAATAGCAAGAATTATCTTAGGTGAAGGGAAGGACAGCACACATTACAGGGGAAGTCTGCACAACTCAACTAAACCAAAGTTAAGAAGTTTCCTGAATACAACCAAACGCTTTGAGGGACAGCATAGCAGGGGCAGGGGTCTGGAGATCATGCTTTCAGGGGACATCTAGGTCAAGTGACACAACAAAGTTTATTAAGAAAATGTTCTGCATCCTACTTTGGTGAGTGGTGTCTGGGGTCTTAAAAGCTAGTGAGTGGCCATCTAAGATGCAGCAATTGGTCCCAACCACCTGGAGTAAAGGAGAAAGAAGAACACCAAAGACACAAGGAAAAGTATTAGCACAAGAGACAGAAAGGGCCACATAAACCAGACACTGTATCATCTTGAGACCAAAAGAACTAGATGGTGCTCGGCTACCACCAATGACCACCCTGACAGGGTACACAACAGAGGGTCCCTGATGGAGAAGGAGAAAGGTGGGGTACAGAACTTAAATTCTAGTAAAAAGACCAGACTTAATGGTCTGAGATTGGATGAACCCTGGAAAGCATGGCTCCTGGACACTCTGTCAACCCAGAACTAAAACCACTCCCAAAGCCAACTCTTCTGACAAAGATTGGACTCGACTGTGGGACATAAAATGATACTCGTGAAGAGTGTGCTTCTTAGCTTAAGTTGATACATGACACTAAATGGGCAGCTTCTGGCCACAGGTCAGATGAGAAGGCAGAGAGGGTTAGAAGTGGGTTGAATGGACATGGGAAATCAGGGGTGGAAAGGAGGAGTGTGCTGTCACAGTATAGGGAGAGCTAATAATTAGGATCACATAACAATGTATGTATAAATTTTTGTATGAGAAACTTGAAGTGTAAACTTTCACTTAAACTACAACAATAAACAAAAAGAATAAAATATTCAAGCAAACAAGCTGATGCATATCAACTTTAAGTTAGTTATGACATATCCAAGTACAGAAATGAAGAACTCAGAAGGATGCATCAGTCTTGAGAAAAGTCCTGACTGGAGATAACAATTGGGAAAACGTTAATATATAAATATGATTTAAGGACAAAGAACAGAATAAAACCATGTTAAAAAAACATGTTCATTAAAAGAAGATGAACACCAAGGTTTTAATCATTCTAACATTTAGAGCTTTGGAACGGGACAAGTCCCCTGAAGGACTGAAGTGAATTCAATGGTAACACAGGCAATGAACTAGGAGAAAGAGCAGAATTAGATACTAAACAAAGAAATTAAATTGAAGTAGACATGAGTTATGATCCAGTTTATACTGGAAATGAGAATGAAGGGCATTAAAAACGTTTTTTTCTAGATAAATAATTAGGAACAGCAGAGACCTTTAAAGCACAGGGCCCTGCAGGTAGGAGGCATTCAAGTTACGCCAGAATAGCTAGGATTTAAGATGTACAGTACTAAAGGAGAACCTAAATTGATGGGGGTTTTCTTGGCAGAGAGCTGATTCTAGTTCCCCTATGGATACTAGGAACTCATAGGGGAGTTCTGTAAAGATGAGAAAAATATCATGGTGAATTGAGTTCCTTTATGTGGCCTTTTGCCTTGGTTCTTTGCAAAAACAGCTTGAGAGATTTTCCCCCCAAGCCCTGAGGAGTTAACTTGGCCTTAGCTTTCTACCCCAGAGGGTTTGTTACTTTTGTCTAGGTTGATTGACGTTTCCTGGGTAGGCTGTAAACAACTTGATGGTTTGATACTGTCTAGCCCTGAGCTGCAGTCTGCACTATAACTGGTCTATTTTACACACCTTACAGGGATTGGTTGGTTTATCATTCAAATCAAGAGGATAGGACTGTTAGTGGTCCTGCTGTGAGGGCCATGCCTTGCAATTTATAAAGGCGTTTGCTTATATACGCAACCAACCCAAGAGAGGTTTTCTAGAGGCAAGGAGAGAGAAGCAGAGAGTCGTGGTGAGGAACCTCCTAAAAGAGCTATAACGCGGGTAAAGGGCTGTCAGGTCTGAATGGGGCCTGGAAGCTGAGCCAGTGACAACAGGCCCATAACGTGCCCTGCAGGAGAGCTGGCAGTGACAGCAGAAACCTACTGCACTACTGAGTAGGGGTGTGCACAGCCAAATGGAGGCCTGTGTGGCTGAGAGGGGTTGTGTGCGGCAGAGAAAAAGGCCTGCCTGCTTGCACAGCTGTGAAGCTGACAGTTGTCCTGCATGAGGAAGTAAGGGATGTGCCCTCCACTTCGAGGAGCCTTCTAGACTTTGCCTACATGCTTTCTGATCCTGATCCTGAGTTGTACGTGTTACTTCCTTAATAAGCCAGTTAACTGTAAGTACAGTTTGTGAGTTCTGTGATATGTGGCAGCAAACAGCTGAACCCAAACGGGAGGGAAGACTGCTGAGGGGAGTGGGAGTGGCTGGTGTCAGAGATGGGGTGGTACTGCACCTTGGGGAAATTGGAAATTTGGGATATATCTGACCCTGCCTCATAGGAGTCAAATATATTGTTGATTCTTGTATTTGTAATTATTCACACAAATATATAGAGAAAAGTCTGTTAGACAGTATCGAGGGAAATGTCAATTTGACAGTCTCCTCTAGGGAACAGAAAGGGCTTAACTCATTAGAATGAAGGAAATTTTAAAGGATTAGGAGAACAAACAAGAAAATCAACATCAGCACCTCTGAATATCAGAAAGGATAAAAGAGAAGTTAAGGAAGCAGATAAAGGCACAGTGAGAGTTTACTGAGGGGACATAATATCCAAGGTGGGGTTGGATGTTAGGAAGGGAAATCAGTATTTCCCAAAGGAGGAGGAAGGTGCCGTTCTCAGAGGACAGTTAAGTACTCAAAGTTCTTTCTTAAGAGAGAGGCCTGGAAGGTGGAATTTCATAGTAAGAGAGGTGGAAGGATGTGAAGAAGGAAAAGATTCGAGAATCCTACACAGAAGGAAAGTATGCAAATAAAAATATCAAGATGTATGTCAATTAAAAAAGGATCCAATCTCAGAAGAGACAGAGGGTTATATTTTTCTCTAAACTTCTGCAAAGAGCACGAGGTCTCACGTGAGGAGATGGATACTTGGAGGTTCTGTTTATGTATGCTCAGACACCTCTCACAGCTGTGAGATCTTCTCTGACCAGAATGTGACTTCCACACCCTTCACCCCTTGTTGGTTTTCATTTACTCACCTGAAAATATTTGATTATGGATTATATCTAATACACCCCATGGTTGTATTCCTCGTGCCACCCTGGAGGGTGCATCTGGTTTGCTAACTTGATATCCTGTTTGTTGGAAATGACAGAAAACTTAGACACACTAAACTGGGCTTATGCTGTAACACTGCAGAATGTTACATTTGGGAAAAAAACAATACTCGAACATACAAAAGTTTTTCTGTCAGGAGTAGGAAGAATACACCCACTTATCTAGGCTCAGAGACTAGACTGAGAATCTACCAGTTGAGAGCACCACAAACAACTCCAAAGCTTGCAGCAGCTGAAAAAGGCCACTGATTGAGGACTCTCTAAGGGACACAGGAGAGCTGTCCTTACCCACTGACACCAGGTTGCTTAAGTTCTCCAACATCACATCCCGGTACAGGTCCTTCTGAGCAGGGCCCAGGAGCTGCCACTCCTCCCAGGTGAACTCCACAGCCACATCCTCCAAAGTTAGTGATTCCTGTAATAACAGTGTCCTGTTTAATGAAGTAATTTTTTATGTGAATGAAACGTGCAGAAAGTTGTTCTGCTCATTTCCTTTATATGGGCTGCTGTAACTATATTCCTAATGTAAAATGGTAGGAATAGTAGTAGCGTCATCAGAACTTGTCTAACTTCAGGGAGGATAATGATCAAGATCAGCCCAAAGCTGACTGCCATAAGGTAAAGGTCAAACATACCTTCATCCTCCAACCATTTACCAGTTCTGACACCAACTGCCCCTCTCACGGCACTCTCTCTTTCTCTTCTGGGTTCAACAATCCATTGCAATGACTACCCAAAATACACAGACCATACTGACAGTAAGTGGTTTATTCAGGAAGAAGTAAAAGGGTACAACTCAGGATCAGGACCAAAAGGTTACAACTCAGGATCTGGATCAGGTGGAATGCAGGCCAAGTCTCCCTTCTTCAGTGCAGCAGAGCTCCCTCAGCTCCTCTTGGCCACGCAGGCCTCCTCTCAGTCACATGAGGACAGAGTCCTTTTGGCCCACTGAAGACAGGCTCCTCTCTACCCCGAAGAAAAGCTCCTCTTGGATTTTGCTACACTGGCCCTTCCGGGCCTGTGGCCACTGACTTTGCCACTGGGCCCCTTTCAGGCCTGTTAAGACTGGTTCTACTGCTCTGGCCCCTTCTGAGCCACTCGCTGTCTTCAGAGTTACAACCCTTGGTCCATGTTACAGCTCTTAAAAGAGGTTCCTTGCATCCTCTCTCTCCCTGCTTCTTCTTTCTGCTTTCTTTCTGCTGCTCCTCTTTGTCTCTGAAACCTCTGCTAGCTGGTTGTATCTACAAACTTGTTGTCAATTTCAAGGCATGGCCTCCCACCAAAGCAAGAACTGTATGTCACAGATTCTTCATTTGCATAGTACGCTATAGTTACCTCAATTGCATAGTCTATAGTCACTTCATTTGCATAGCCAAGTGAGCTGCTACACTGGCTATGAGCTGGGCCAGTTAGTGGCAGAAAGGCTGACAGCAGAGAGGCCAACAGTAGGGAGCCCAATGGTGGAAAGCCCAACGGCAAGATGCCTGCATGACGGGTAAGACAGCTGCTTGGAAGGTAAGCCAAGTCAAGGCACCTGCCTGGCAGAGATGGCAGCCACCCAGCAGAGAAGGTCTCTGCCTAGCAGAGAAGCCATGCCAGCTGATCACTGGAGGCCTGTGTGCTTCCTGACATGGATTTTGAGTTGTTCTTGTTACTTCCCAGCTGATCCTGATCCTGAGTTGAAGCCTGTCACTACCCTAATAAACTGCATAACTCGAGTACACTCTGTGAGTTCAGTATGACCACGGCAACAAATAAACCGTGTAGAGAAGTAGAAGGTGCCCGTGGGGGTGCAAATGACATCAGAATTTATGGAGAAATGGGAAGACAAAAGATATATTTGACCTCTACCACATAGGAGCCAACTTTGTTCTGATCCTGATTCATATTCCCCATGAAATTAGATTATTCGTTATGCTGCATAGTAACGGCCAACACAAGAAAGATCTCAACCTTACCAGTAATTAAAAAATTCAGTAAAACCTGAAAAAGCTGGAACCTGCGTAAGGTGAAAACCTGTCAGAGTAGGAAAACTCCTATTTTCCACTAATAGCGATAGAAAACTGGTAAGACCGCACCCTGTCAAAGGCAGAAAACTTGCAAAACCCAGAAAAACAAGGCAGTCCTGTCAAGTTCCAGCTCTCAGAGTTTTCACTATACTGAAGAAGGCAAGACAAGAAAATATTTGACCATGTAGATTGTTGAAAGTTGTAACATTTGACAACACTGTAATAACAAACATTGGAAAGACTAGGGGCACTGGATGCTCTTTCACAGCACATACTATGGGCCAGACATTCTTCAAAATGCTTTAGAAAGATTAATCTGATCCCCACAATAATCAAATGAGATAGGCACCATTATCATCACCCTCAGTGAATGAATGACAAAACTCAGGTGTGTGCAAGATCACAGAGCTACTCCCTACTTCCAAATCTGTATTAAAACACCAGTTCATTGAGAGTTGTTTGACAGCTGTGCAATGCTTCCATTTTCCAGAAATGTTCAGGTTTAACCCCTGGATAAACCTAGAAAACCACAAGGCTGAGTCCATGGGCTAAACTGTATTGGTCTCCTGTGTCCACTATGTTTGCTTGGTCTATTCCTACAGGGGTCTATGGGGAACCCTGGAAGAAACAACCATAGGAAGCCTCCTGTTGCATTTATGAGAATGCTGTTACTTCAGACACCATCTACCACATCACCTCTAGGAAGAACCATTCAAGAAACTAAGACTAAAGTCCCACGAAATACTGAAATCCCCCAAGAAACTGATATTCTTTCTCCTCAAAAACATGTAAATTATAATGATTCCCTTGTGTTGACCAGAGGTATTAAATGCAAGCTGACAGCTGCTGTAACCCACAGTATCCTCCAATCACATATTATTTTCCAACAGAAATAATTTAGTGTTAACACTATGAAAAACATATTCCTAGTCACATTTTACCTGAGGCTAAATTACAAGCCTCTTTGTCTCCAGCTCCTACTTTTCCAAACTTAAAAATTTCAGATTAACTGAACTAATATTTTATAGGCTTGTACAAATCTATTAGGGAAAGCATAAAACAAACCAAGTCACCTGAGCCTTGATCATTTTCTGTTGTTCTTGGGACATGACCAGCAACTGGGATGTTTGTCTTTGTGTTTACCAAATCAACTATGAATTTCTGTTCAGAAATCTCAGACTCCCATAAAGGGTATCCCCAGAAAGGAAATACTCAAATCCCGGAACCTCTTCTTCCTTCAAGTGGTTCTCTTGCTGCTGGGAAGTCAGGACCTGTAAGCTGAAAGGAAAATTCAGTGTGAGTGACACATCACCTCTAGGCCCAGATGCTGTAACTGTTCCTGGAACTCACCTTAAGACAAAGCCCCCAGTACTGTTGACTATCCCTTTATTTGGTACCCCAGGACATCTTACATCCCTGGGCAATAAAACATAAGTTTCAGAATTTACAGAGATATGAGTAAAAGATGACTTTTCAAAAAATAGTGCTTGGAAAATCAGATATACATGTAAAAGGGAAAAAAAAGGTTGATCTCTACCTCACAACATACAGAAAAATCAATTTTGGGTCTACTATGACTCTCAATGAGAAAGGCAAATCAGTAAAGCTTTAAGAAGATAAGATTACATCAGGGTATGGAAATACAGTGTAAACAGGCCACATGAACCATTTACCATAAAGCAAAAACTATCCTGCTACGGGAACTATAAAGTGGTACAACCACTTTAGAAAACACGTAGACATCATCTATTAGGTTGAAGTCATACATGCCCTTTGAAATAACAATTTAACTGTTGAGGTGTAAGTCTAGGTATACATCCTCCCATAATGAGTGCATATCTGAACCACAGGACACGTACCAATATTTTCAAAGCAGTTTTATTTGTAGTAGCCCAAACTTCAAACAACTCAAACATAGTAAGAAAAACTGCTACATGTTCAAACTGTGGAATGCTATAGAGCAACTAGAACTCTTGGCCAGCCTGAAAGTTAAAAACGTCTTTTACATTTGTTAAAAGATTGTAAAAAAAGAAACAAAGAATTCTATGAGAGACCTTACATGGCCTGTAAAGTCTAAAACATTTACTATATAGCCATTCACAGAATAAGTCTGCCAACTCTGGTTACAGAACAAAGTAAATACACCTGTGTGTAACATGAATGACTCTCCCAAATACAATACTGAGCAAACTAATCGTGATACCAAAAAAACATGCATTATATACAATTCCATTTATAGTCAGTTGAAAACAGGCAAACCCTGTGATCCCTGTGCTGAGAAACTCCTGGAAGCAGGAGACCAAGAGAGACAGCGGGCTGTAACTCTGAAGATAGTGAGAAGCAGTGGCAGGAGAGACCCATCAGCAGAGACAAGGCAGCAAGTGATGGTGCAGTGGGCTTCCTGGCCCATGGAGAAAGCTGAGTGCCTTTAGGGAGAAGCCTACGGCCAGGGGGAGGCGTGCCTGCGAGCACGGCTGGGAAGACGCTGTCCTGATGGAAAACTGTATCCTTGAGTATTCCTGAACCTGAATTGTAACGTGTTACTTCCCTAATAAACCCTATAATTGTAAGTATTGTCTGTGAGTTCTGTGTGGCCAATGCAATGAATTATCGAACGCAGCAGAGAAGTAGAGACTGCCGTGGGAGGGATGGTTGGTGTTAGACTGGTAACCATGGTGGAGAGAGGAGGCATGTGTGACCTCTCCCTCACAGTAATCAGCCTTGGGCTTTTGATCTTGATTCCGTTTCCCCTAGTGAAATTAGCGGAGGTCAGACGCTGCCCCCATGCCGTTTTTACAAGAGCTGAGCCAATGCATAAAGATAAAGAATAAACATTAGAAAGTTGACAGAAAATTAAGGTTATTTTCAAACAACTTAATATTCTACACGGAAAAAGTGACTGAAGGTATTACCTATTTAAAAGCAAAAAATATTCCCCAAGAAACCAACAAGCAGATTTTTACATAAATGTTGTTGTTTGTTGTTAGGTGCCTTCGAGTTGGTTTCAAATCATAGTGACCCTATGTAGAACAGAACGAAACACTGCCCGGTCCTGCGCCATCCTCACTATCATTGCTAAGTTTGAGTCCACTGTTGCAGCCACTGTGTCAATCCACTTCATTGAGGGTTTTCTTCTTTTTCCCTGACCCTCTACTTTACCAAGCATGACGTCCTTTACATACATACATGGGGAGAATTGCTCCATATACCTAAGCTCACCTCCGTGCCAATCCAAACACTAGCAATGGGAACTGGAACTGAACCCACAAGAGCTTACTAATAAATTGGAGTATGGGTCACTTTGCCAGGGGTATGAATAATTAACAAAACAGGCTGTCAGCAAAGCAGAGAATGTGCATGTACATGAAGCTATGTGGGCCGTGAGATCTCCTACACAATGACTCAACTCTACTTTTTCAGTGCGAAAGCAGTTACAGGCTGACTGGCGTGGTGGATTAGTCCCTCCATCAGTAGTTAGCCAACTACAGGCTTAAAGGAGAAAAGACATGATTATCTAAATCAAGAATTTTGCAGTATTCCATTGTGTGTATGTACCATAGTTTGTTTCTCCACTTATCTGTGGATAGGCACTTGGGCTGTTTCCATCTTTTCACTATTGCGAATAATGCTGCAATGAACATGGGTGTGAATATGTTTATTGTGTGATGGGTCTTACTTCTCTAGGATATATTCCTAGGTGACTGCTGGATCGTATGGTATTTCTATTTCTAGCTTTTTAAGGAAGCGCCGTATCATTTCCTAAAATGGTTCTACCACTTTGCTTTTCACAAATTATCGTACATACACACAATGGAATACTACACAATGATAAAGAACAATGATCAATCTGTGAAACATCTCACAACATGGAAGGATTTGGAGGGCATTATGCTGAGTTTTGTTTTGGCCAATACAATGAGAATAGAAGGGACATAGTCAATTTCTGAGTAGAAGCTGTAAAAGTCATGGTATAATTTCACCTTTCTTCTTTTCCTGTGCTATGAGAATTTGGGAGCCCTGGTGTCACAGTGGTTAAGAGCTACGGCTGCTAACCAAAAGGGTTGGCAGTTCAAATTCACCAGCTGCTCCTTGGAAACCCTATGGGACAGTTCTACTCTGTCCCATACAGTCACTGTGAGTCGGAAGAGACTCGATGGCAACAGATACAGGTATGGTAATTTGGAAGTCTGGATCCAGGGCTGGAAACCACACATGGAGTAGAGCCAGAAAATATCAGCCAATTCACAGACAACATGAATTGTGAGCAAGAAAACAAAACTTTGTTGTTGGATACCACTGATATTTTCAGGTTGTTTGTTACTGCAACATAATTTCTCAGTTTGGTGTTAGGACCAGTAGCAACAGCACCACCTGGGAGCAGGTTAACAATGCAAATTCTTGGGTTCTACCCCAAGCTTCCGGGGGGGGGGGTGGGGGGGGACTCTAACAAGTCTTGCAAGTGAAGCTAACTCATGCCAAACTTTGAGAACCGCTTACCTAATAGAGACTAACTCATAATATTTCCAGGTGAATTCTATAAAGTGTTTTATATAGAGAAAACATCAAAACTCTTAACTGTTCTGTATCATTGAAACAGAAATCAAGTTTTCTTTATTTATGAAATAAAGTCTTCTTTCTTATTAAAAAATTAAATATATATATCAAGAATTTCTAACTACTGCCCAGGGAACTGTACCCCTTCGGTCCCAGCAGCCCAGGTTCCAACCTCATCTCCACCACCAGCCAAGGTCCTGGGCTTCCAAAGCTTCAGGCCTCACAAGCCTCTGTACCATAGACACAGACGACCCCTTCACCCCCACCCCATCCTGGATTAATGTGACACCTGGACCAGACACCCCCCATTGATGTTCATCCTCCGGCTCCAACTTCATTGAGCCCCATATTAAATCTCGAGCCCGAACCGGACACCGCATTCGTCGTAAATACCACCTCCACCCCTTACAAGCAAAAAGATCCGCAAAGACCCCGAACCCTAACAGTTGAGACAGCCTTAAACGTACAAAGGCGCGCCCCTCCTGACCTCAAAACCACCACTCCGACGCTCCTCTCACGAAGTCCATATGTCCTCACTACTTCACGCCCACACACCTCCCTCGCCCTATTCCAAGGACAAAACACACTGACCTGTTTTTCTCCTGAAGCACAAGAAGTTCCGACACGTTACGCTTAGACTTCCATAAACCGCTTCTACTTCTGGACTCTTCGCCAGAGTCCTCTTCCGCCTACGGAGGCTGGCGAGGGTCTGAGGTTTTTTTTTTTTTTTTTTTTTTTTTTAGAGACTGGGACAACTGGATTTCCGGCATTGGCTCAGGGAGGTAATATGTCTGCGCCCTATTGGACATGTCTCCCTGAAGGCGGCCATATTTGAAGACTGTCCGTACAGCTCGGCTGCTAACTAGAAGGTTGGTAGTTCGAATCCACCAGCCGCTGCATGGAAACTCTAAGGGGCAGTTCTACTCTGTCCGATAGGGTCGCTATGAGTCAGAGTCAACTCGAGGGCAATGGTTTTTGTTTTTTTTTTAAAACCAGGAATGGCCACAAAGAGGAGAAGGCCACTTAAAAGTGTCCGGTTTCCTGACACTTCAACCATTGCTGAAAATGAATAAATTCTTATAGACTCGAACTTCGCAAACAACATGGCGCGGGATAAATTGTTTTCAGTGGCTGGGCAGAGAAGTAATATGTTAATTTTTTTTTTTTGGAAACCTTTAATTGGGAGTTCAAGTGTCAGTACCCCAGAGAACGCGCTACTGGGAAGGAAAACACCAAGGGCAAAAAGCCGGTAAGGCGACAACCAAGGGAAGCTTCTGACAGTAAACAGCTGGCAGGAAGCACATTTCAAGGACAGAAGAAGTTCTGGAGAAGCTAGGAAGGTATGAGAGTGGCCATCACAGACCAGTGGACTAGAGCTGTTGGCAAGAGCCTGGGATATATTTGGGATGGGGAGATAAGGGAAAAGCCACTCAAGACAAGGCCAGTAAAGGGCACTAAAGTTCTGAAGCCAGTGGGATTGCCTAACCCACATGAGGGCAGGAAAATAATTAAGAATCGGAAAATATTTGAGTCAAAGCTTTTTGCCAAAGGTACCAAGACAATTCAATGCAGATAGTCTTTTCAACAAATGACGCTGGGATAATTACATATCCGTATGTAAGAAAAGCAACTAACTTCATTCAAACCTACATAAAAATTAACACAAAATGAATCACAGACCTACATTTAAGAAGGAAAAAATGTATAAAACCTAACAAAACGTGGAAGAAAATCTTTGTAAAATGGTTTAGGCAGAGGGTTCTGCAAAAAGACAAAATGAATGGACCATTAAAAAATGGACTTATTTAAAATTTAAGACTTTTTTGTTTCTATATACACTATTTTAGAAAATGAAAAGAGAAGGCACAGATTGGGAAAAAATATTTCCACATTATACATCTGATAAAGGACTTGTATTCTAAACATATAAAGAACTCCCAAAACTCAACACTAAGAACATAACATCCAATTAATTTGGGAGTTCATAGAAAAGTCATAAAACTTGCACTGTGGTGATTGTCACACAATTCTATAAATTTATTAAACACAAAGTTGTGCTGCCAAATAATGCATACAACTACCAATCGACTCTATGTCAATGGGTTTATCAAGTAGGAGCCCTGGTGGCACAGTGGTTAAGAGCTCAGCTGCTAACCAAAAGGGTCAGCAGTTCAAATCCACCAGCCACTCCTTGGAAACCCTACGGGGCAATTCTACTCTGTCCTATAGGGTAGCTATGAGTGGGAATCGACTCAATGGCAAAGGGTTTGGTTTTTGGTTTTGGTTATCAAGTTGTTAAAAATAAATTGTTGTACAGTACAAAATTTAGAATGAAAAAAAATCCATCAAATACAGTTGCTAAAATTATAGCCTACATGGAAGTAGAAATAAAAGAGGATGTCTGAGTATAAAAAAAATGTCAAGGGCAGCGATGGACTTCCTCTAACTTCACAAGGGGGAAGAGGGAGAATCAAATTCAACATCAGCCCAAGACTGATTCCTATCAGGTGAGGTCAAACTGACCTCCTCTCTCCAACCTTTTTACCAATTCGGACACCAGCTATCCCTCCCAAGGTACTCTCTACTTCTCTGCTGGATCCCATAATTCGTTACAGTGGTCACACACAACTCAACAGACCATACTCACAGTTATGGGGTATATTAGGAAAGTAACAGGTTACAATTCAGAATCAAGAAGGACTCAGGATACACTTCTGTTGTCAGGATAGCATCTTGGCCATATGCCTCTCTCAGCTCCTCAGACGCTCAGGTTGACCTCGGCCCTGCTTGGGCAAGTGATACAAAGCTCTTTTAGCTCTGACGTTAAGTGTCCAGAGGCACTCCACTCTGCCAGGAAAACTCCTGCCCAAAGGCACTCAGCTCTCTCGCTCTGTGGGTCATCACACCCATTGTAGCCACCTCACTCAGTGGACTTGGAAGCCCTCTGAGCTGTCTCGTGTGAGTTTCCTGTTTCTGCTAGTGCCATTTCTCTGCCACTGCTTCTTGATGATTCTTGCCATCTCCAGTGTTAAGGCTCTCTTTGTCTCCTGTGTCTAGGAGGTTCTAGGAACAGGGACCCCGGGTCAAAAGGATACACTCTGCTCCTGGCTCTTCTTTCTTGGTGGCAGTGAGGTCACCCCTTCCCACCTATAGAATGTCTTATTTTAAGCTTACTGGGATGGCAAAACTGACCAATCCTCTCATTAGGGTTCCATACACCTTATTTGCTTGGTCCCTCCCCCATAAGCATTCCATGCACTTATTTTCATTGTTACCAAGCTATCCAATCCCCCTCAGTGGGCCACAAGCACCTTACTTGCATGTTGTTGTTGTTAGGTGTCGAGTCGGTTCCGAATCATAGCGACCCTATGCACTACAGAACTAAACACTGCCCAGTCCTGCGCCATCCTCACAATCGTGGTTATGCTTGAGCCCATTGTTGTAGCCACTGTGTCAATCCATCTTGTTGAGGGTCTTCCTCTTTTTCGATGACACTGTACTTTACCAAGCATGATGACCTCCTCTAGGGACTGGTCCCTCCTGACAACATGTCCAAAGTATGTAAGACATAGTCTCACCATCCTTGCTTCTAAGGAGCATTCTGGTTGTACTTCTTCCATGATAGATTTGTTCGTTCTTTTGGAAGTTCATAGTATATTCAATATTCTTTGCCAACACCACAATTCAAAGGCGTCAGTTCTTCTCCAGGCTTCTTATTCATTGTCTACCTTTCACATGTATACAATGCAATTGAAAATACCATGGCTTGTTCAAGCGCACCTTAGCCTTCAAGTTGACATCTTTGCTTTTCAACACTGTGAAGAGGTCTTTTGCAGAAGATATGCCCATTGCAATGAGTCTTTTAATTTCTTGACTGCTGCTTCCATAGGTGGTGATTGTGGATGCAAGTAAAATGAAATCCTTGACAACTTCAATCTTATCTCCGTTTATCATGATGTTGCTTATTGGTCTAGTTGAAGGATTTTTGTTTTCTTTATGTTGAGGTGTAATCCATACTGAAGGCTGTGGTCTTTGATCTACATTAATAAGTGCTGCCAGTCCTCTTCACTTTCAACAAGGAAGGTTGTGTCATCTCTCTAACGCAGGTTGTTAATGAGTCTTCCTCCAATCCTGATGCTGCGTTCTTCTTCATATAGTCCAGCTTGTCGGATTATTTGCTCAGCATACAGATCGAATAAGTATGGTGAAAGTATACGACCCTGATGCACACTTTTCTTGACTTTAAACCACTCTTGTTCTGTTCGAACAACTGCCTCTTGGTCTAAATACAGGTTCCTCATGAGCACAATTAAGTGTTCTGGAATTCCCATTCTTTGCTATGTTATCTGTAATTTGTTATGGTCCACACAGTCCAATGCCTTTGCGTAATCAATAAAACACAAGTAAACATCTTTCTGGTATTCTCTGCTTTCAGTCATGATCCATCTGACATCAGCAGTGAAATATCTGGTGCCACGTCCTCTTCTGAATCCAGCTTGAATTTCTGGCAGTTCCCTGTCGATGTACTGCTGCAATCGCTTTTGAATGATCTTCAGCATGTGTGATATTAATGATATTCGGTAACACATTCAGTTGGATCATCTTTCTTGGGAATAAGCATAAATATGGATCTCTTCCAGTCAGTTGGCCAGGTAGCTGTCTTCCAAATTTCTTGGCATAGACAAGTGAGCGCTTCCAGCACTGCATCCGTTTGTTGAAACAGGTCAATTGATATGCCATCAATTCCTGGAGCCTTATTTTTCACCAATGCTTTCACTGAAGCTTGGAGTTCTTCCTTCAGTACCATCGGTTCCTGATTATATGCTAATTCCTGAAATGGTTGAACATCCATCAATTCTTTTTGGTATGACTCTGCGTATTCCTTCCATCTTCTTTTGATACTACCCGCATCGTTTAATATTTTCCCTGTAGAATCCTTCAGTATTGCAACTCGAGGCTTGAATTTTTTCTTCAGTTCTTTCAGCTTTAGGAATGCCGAGTGTGTTTCTCCCTTTTGGTTTTCTATCTCCAGCTTTTTGCACATGTCATTATAATACTTTATCTTCTCCAGCCGCTCTTTGAAATCTTCAGTTATTTTACTTCATCATTTCTTCCTTTTGCTTTAGCTACTTGACATTCAAGAGCAATGTCAGAGTCTCTTCTGACATCCCTTTTGGTCTTTTCTTTCTTTCCTGTATTTTTAATGGCCCCTTGCTTTCTTCATGAATGATGTCCTTGATGTCATTCCACAACTCGTCTGGTCTTCAGTCACTAGTGTTCATCGCGTCAAATCTATTCTTGAGATGGTCTCTAAATTCCGGTGGGATATACTCAGGGTAAGTACTTTGCCTCTCGTGGACGTGTTCTAATTTTTTTCAGTCTCAACTTGAACTTGCACATGAGCGATTGATGGTCTGTTCCACAGTCGGCTCCTGGCCTTGTTCTGATATCAAGGTTTTCCATTGTCTCTTTCCACAGATGTAGAAGATTTGATTCCTGTGTATTCCATCTAGCGAGGTCCACGTATATCGTTGCCACTTATGTTGGTGAAAAAAGGTATTCACAATGAAGAAGTTGTTGGTCTTGCAAAATTCTAATGTGTACATCTTATATAAATTCAAAGAATCTAGCCAATTGTACCACTGGAAATAGTCCTCCACAAGACCACCCTCCCACCTGAGGACAACACAAATTTCACCACCATCGATACCATCAGTTGCTACCTAGTTGACTCCAACTAATCACAACCCCATTTGGGTCAGAGTAGAGCTGTGCTCTATAAGGTTTTCTATAGCTAGTTTTTTAGAAGTAGATTGCCAAGCCTTGACTTCTGAGGTAACTCTGGATGGACTCCAACTTCCAACCTTAAATTTGAAACTTTAGATGAAACGGACTGCAGGGCAATGGGTTTCTCTTATATTTGGCTTTTCTGGCCTTTGGTTTATAGTTCTGCCAAGATGAGTGGCTAGGCAACAATCTTACTATGCAAATAGGGTGTGTAAAACCAACAAATAGAATTAAGTTACCATGTGGGAATTGGTTGATTACTGTGTAGATCGCGTGATTCTAGTCTACTGAGGGGATTGGTCAGTTTGTGGTCTGGCTGGGAGGGCCATGCTTTGAAATTGAGTATAAGGGCCAATCCCCCAGAGGTTGAGAGGGACCTCACTACCATAAAGAGGAGCCTGGAGCAGAGCAATACCCATTCATGGGGAAAAAAAATTCTCAGCAATGAGGATTGCAAGGGAATTTCTTTAACCCAGTGAAGAGCATGTACAAAAAAACTCCTGCTAACATCGTATTTAATGGTGAAAGATTGAATTTTTTGCCCTAAAATTATGAACATCACTGGGATGTGCACTCTCACCATTCCTATTCAACACAGTGAAAGTCCTAGGCAGTGAAGTATGGCAAGAAAATAAAAGAAAAACAAAACATTGGAAAACAAAACATGATTCAGAGATAATACTAGGTACCTATATAATCCCAAGAGCTCTGATGGCATAGTGGTTAGGAGCTATGGCTGCTAACCGAAATGTCGGCAGTTCGAATCCAGCAGCCACTCCTTGGAAACCCTATAGGGCAGTTCTACTCTGTCCTATAGGGTTGCAATGAGTCAGAATTGACTCACTGGCAACAGGTTTTTATATAATCCCAAGTAGTCTACGAAAGAACTCCTAGACTAATAAATGAGTTTATCAAAGTCACAGGGTACGAGGTTAAAACAAAAATCAATAGTATTTCTGTAGACTAACAGTGAACAAGTGGAAACTAATAACAGTCATCCCTCGGTATCTGTGGGGGATTGGTTCCAGGACACCACCCCCCCCACCAAAATCTGAGTATACTCAAGTCCCTTATATAATATGGTGTAGTATTTGCATACAACCTATGCACATCCTCCCCTATGCTTTAAATCATCTCTAGATTACTTATAATACCTAACACAATGTAAATGCTATGTGAATAGTTGTTAATGCTTACACTTAACACTTAATGCTTTCTCAGTCTTTGCAAGCACTTTATCGTGAATCAGAGAGACCATTTTTGCCATTGTAGGGGCAGCAGTAACACTTCCAAAAATTTCAGCTTCTTAATGCTTTATTGTGTGAATGCTCAATTCGTTCTTACCGACCTTATGACCCCACTTCAGCAAGTGACACGCTGCTTTTCAAAAGATTTAAGATTTTTCTTTTCTCATCAAGAGATAGCATTTTATGCCCCCTCTTAGCCTTTGAGGGATTACTTTGACTGCTTAATTGCTTTTTGGGAGCCATTTTTCACAGAAACAATGGGTGCATCCAAGTAGCAAACAAACGAGAACAATCTCAAACAACAAGTGCTGAAGAGAGACTGAGCATCTGTGAAACGGCAGGAGGCTACATCAGGGTATGCCTACACATCATTTCGTTCACGTGCATTCAGCATAGTACTCGGGGCACAGAAAATTCAAGTTTTGCTTTTTGGAACTTTCCTTTCTTTTCAAATATTTTCCATCTCCAGTTTGTTGAACCCCCAGATGCGGAACCCGCAGATACTGAGGGCAGACTGTAATGAACAGGTAACATTTAGCATAGCTCCAAATATATGATATACTTAAGTATGTTGTATTGTGTGCCACTGAGTCGATTTGAAATCCTAGCAACCCCACATGACACAGTAGAACTGCCCAATAAGGTTTTCTTGGCTGTAATCTTCCCAGAAGCAGATTGCCAAGTCTTTTTCCCACGGTGCCAATGGTGTGTTAGAAACACCAACTGTTCTATTAGCAGTCAAGTGATTAACCGTTTGTGCCACCAGGGCTCTCTAACAAGACAGGATGTATATTGTATAAACTAAAAACAAAAAAGCAACCTGATAAAAGAAATCAAGGAAAACAAAACTAAATGGAAAGACAGAATCATATTTGTAGGTTGGAAGACTCAACATAGTAAATATGTCAAATCTCCCCAAACTGAGTTACAGATTTAATGCACTTCCAATAAACTCGAAACAGTCTTGGCAGGTGCACTTAGCAAGGGACCCAGTGGGCAAGTCCCACCTTCATTGCTAAGGATCAGCATGACTCCAATTCCCATCTGGAAATGGATCCAGTCCTCACCTTCCTGCTTCTCCACCTGTGTCACTAGCCACCCAAGCAACACACTCTCTCATGCCCAGCCACCCTGGGCTAGAGTACCATTTGCAAGCTCAGGGGTCCTCAGCCCCCTTAACTTCTGACCTACCAGCCCCTTCTCTCCAGACTGGCTGCCTGTGCAGCCCTTCTGATTTAGCCACCCCAAGTTGTCAGGGCACACAAGTTAAAAGGGTACAGTCCTTCAAACTGCCAGATAGGCAGACACCAGCCTCTGCTGGCTCTCACTGCCACTGTTCATTCATTAATTCCCTAGAATGGCTCAGCTGCTAACAGAAAGTGGCTATTAGCCACTATGTGGGAGAAAAAGACATGGCAGTCTGCTTCTGTAACAATTTACAGCCCTGGAAGCCCTATAGAGCAGTTCTACTCTGTCCTATAGAGTCGTTATGAGTCAGAACTGGCTCAATGGCAGTAGACTTTTTTTTTTTTTTAAATGTGTACTTACAGTTACCTATTTATTATAACCAGAAAGGATACAAATGAAGAGATGCACAGGAGGAGTCCTGAGAGGGGTTCCAGCACCGAACTTCCATTGTCTCTCCAGGAACCTACGACCCTCCTTAGAGTAGATGTTCTCACCAATCAAGAAGCCAAATAACTTCCATTTTGAAAGACTTGTATTGGCTTCATTATATAGTCATGATTCGGGCTTCACTGCATATTCATGATTGATTGGATCATTGAATGTGTGATTAAATCATGCCCCCTTCTTCCTGAGGTTAGCTAATAACAATGTGTAGCCACTATACATTTGCACAAAATTTCAAGTGTTGCCTGGCAGTTGCAGATAACAAAGACACCTTGATCACTCGGGAAATTTCATGAGTTAACTTTCAGGAACCAAAGACGAAGGCCAAACTGAGTTCTTTGTCCCAGATTCAGTATAGGCAGGCTTATTCTAAAATTTATATGGAAAAGCAAAGGAAGTAAGATAGGTAAAACAATTCTGAAAAAGAAAAATAAAGCTGGAGAAATCTTAATACTCAATTTTTCAACTGTCTACAATAATCATGATAGTATGGTATTAGCAGAGACAGAGACGTACAGATCAACAAAACAATAATCAAGAAATGGACCCACATATGCACAGGCAAGTGATTTTTTCTTACAAATATACAAAAACAATTTAATGGAAAAAAGATATTGCTTTCAACAAATACTTTAAGAACAATGGGAAAACCAAAGGCAAAGAAAATGAATTTTAAACCTCATCCCATATATAAAAACTAACACAAAATGGATCATAGTTCTAAATATCAAAAGCAAAACTAATACATAGCATCAGTACATTTTGAACTGAATAGTTATCCTAGAGGAATGAAAACTCATACTTACACACTACACTTATACAAGAATGTTTATAGCATCATTATTTGTAACAGTAAAAAGCAAAAACAAAAAACCCAGAAACACCTCTGCAGTGCAACTGTTTCTCTTTATATATAGCCTTTCTGGCCTTGGGTTTATAATTCTACTAAAATAATTGGCTGGGTCACAGTCTTGCAAAGGGATTGGTTAGTCTACTTTGCAAACAACGTGTAAAACCCTTGCAGGAATTGGTCAGCTACTATGCAAATAAGGTGCCCGTGGCTTACTGAGGAGATTGGGTCAGTTTTGCCATCATGCTAGGCTTAAAAGAGGCAATTCCACAGATGTTGAGGGGGACCTCACTACCATCAAGAAGAGCCAGGAGTGGAGTACATCCTTTGGAACCATGGTCCCTGCCCTGAGACAATCCTAAAGAGAGAGAGAACTGTAACTCTGGAGGTGGTGCAAGATGGCACAGTAGCAGCATGAGCAAACCATAAGACTGGTGCGAGACAGCTGCAGTGGGATTGCTGACCCACGGAGGTAGAGAGCTGAGCACCTTCGGACAGGATGCTTGCTGGCTGAGTGGGGTGCCTTGGGGCACTTGTTGGCGGAGCTAAAGAGCTGTAACACTTACCTGAGAATGGCATAGGTCAAGACCAAGTGGGACCCAGGGGGCACAGCTGGGAACAAGGCCTGTCTGCAGGCACGAGGCCTGTCTGTGAGGATAGCCACAAAGAAACTGTGATCTGTCTTGGTTGAAAACTGTCCTGGTTGAAGAACTGTATCCAGAGTTATGTCCAGTTATTTCCAAGTTGATCCTGATCCTGAACTGTAGCCTGTTACTTCCCTAATAAACCACATAATTGTGAGTATGGTCTGTGAGTTCTGTGTGGACACTGCAACGAATTATCGAACCCAACAGACCAGTGTGTTGTGGGGAGGACAGCTGGTGTCAGAACTGCTAAAAAGGTTGGAGTGCAGGTATGTCTGACCTCCATCTCATAGGAATCAGCATTGGACATATCCTGATCTTGACTTTCTCTTCCCTCCTTGTGAAGTTAGAGTACCTCTGATGCTACTATGACTTTATTACAAACTCTAATGTCCTTCAATGGTTGAATGGATAAATGGTGGTACATCCATATCATATATGACAACGCAACAATAAAATTGAAACACACAGAACAACTTGGATGGATACTAAAGTTGACTTTGCTTAAGGTCAAATAGTCAATTTCAAAAGGGTATATGCTTCGATTCCATTTTTATAAAATTCTACAAATGATAAACTAGTATAGATAAACAGATCAAGTGTTGCCAAAAGTTACGGTCAAAGAGAGGGTGCGACTGTAAAGTGGTAACATGAGCGAGTTTGTGTTAATGTAACAGTTCTGGATATCAATTGTTGTAAAAATGGTGTGGCAGCAGCATCCGACCTCCTCTAATTTAATTCTGACACCAACCATCCCTCCCACGGCACTACTTCTCTGCTGGGTTTGATTATTCCTCGCAATGGTGACACACAACTCAGACAATACTCACAATTACGGGGTTTATTAAGAAAGTAATGGAGCCCTGATGGTGCAGTGGTTAAGAGATCGGCTGCCAGCCAAAAGTTCAGCAGTTCAAATCCACCAGCCGCTCCTTGGAAACCCTATGGCTCAGTTCTGCTCTATCCTATAGGGTCGCAAGAGTCAGAATAGATTCAACGGCAACAGGTTTGGGTTTTTTTTTGTTAGGGAAGTAACAGGTTACAATTCAGGTTCAGGAATGCTTAGGATACAGTTCTTTAATCAGGACAGCCTCTTCTCAGCCTTGCCAACAGGCACACCTCTCTCTAGCCCCTAGACCTCTGCCATGCTCAGGCAAATGTTACAAAGCTCTTTTAGCTCTGCTGCTAAGTGCCCAGTGGCATTCTACTCTGCTAGTAAGCCTCAGCCTGAAGGTGCTCAGCTCCCTTGCTGTGGGTCAGTGAGCCTAGCTCTACCGCTAAGCGCACGGTGGCACCACACTCCACTAGGAAGCCTCCTGCCCAAAGGCACTCAATTCTCTACTCTGTGGGTCGGCAAACCTACCGTAACCATCATGCTCCATGGGCCAGGAAGCCCACCACGCCATCTCCTGCTGGTCTCCTGGTTTGGCTGCCTCTGATGCTGCCGTTTCGCTGGTGCTGCTTCTCGCTGTCTCTGGTGTTACAGATCTGTCTCCTGGGTCTAGGAGGTCTCAGTGAAGAGATCCTGGGTCCAATGGACATGCTCAGCTCCTAGCTCTTCTTTCTTGGTGGTGGTAGGTGCCCTTCTGCTCTGATATTGACTGCTCTTTTAAGCCTATCAAGACGGCAAAACTGACCAATTCCCTCTTTAGTATTCCATACATCTTATTTTTATGGCCCCACCCCACAATGGTGCTTTGCCCTTATTTACATTATTAGCATCCAATCCCATTGGTTGGCCACAGCACCTCATTTGTATAGTCCTCACCCAGTCATCTGGAGGGAGATACAAACTATGGCTAGAAGGGACATATTAATTCACTGTACCACAGATATGCTTCTAATTACACATATACATGAGATAAAATTAACTATACATGAAGAAAACAAAAACGTATGCCTATTAAAACTGATGGTATCTTTGGAAGAAGCTGGGTGAAGGATACACGAAAATTCTCCAGATTATTTCTGTTTTTGTGACTTTAAACTTATTTTAAAAATAAAAACATATAGAAAATCATATTTATGTTGGTTTCAGAAACTATGTGATGTTACTTATAAACTTGGTTAAACACATCCAAATATGATGAGTTATACTGAAGATAGAGACTATATTCCCATTGTGGTCTTTCCTAGACTGTCCATTCATATGATTTATCTCGGTATACACTTCTTAGACACATGACCTATAAAATGGTTAAGAATGATTTTTGTATTTCATTTGTACATCTTTCCTTTGACATATAATGTGAAGTAACTGATCACTAAAGACACTACCACATTGTCTGCATTCATTTATTCTTCCATACAAATACTAATATCCAGTGACTCAAAACTGGGAACAGTCTTTCCACAATGATTAGGTGTGCATTCTCCTATGTTTAACAAGGATTGACAAGTGGGCAAAAGATTTCCCACAATCACTGCATCCATAGGGCCTCTCTCCTGTATGTTTCCGATGATGAACATTGAGTCCTGACTTTGTGGTGAAGGCTTTTCCACATACACCACATTCATATGGTTTCTCGCCTGTGTGAATTCTCTGATGAGTAATGAGATCAAATTTGCGCAAAGAGAATTTCCCACATTCAGTACATGCAAAGGAAGTTTTTCCCATGTGAAATCTCTGATGCTGTATGAGGCATGTCTTCTTCCTGAAGGCTTTACCACACTCGTTGCATTTGTAGGGTTCCTCTCTAGTATGAGTTCGCTCATGTATACCTAGAGTGCTCTTCATAGTGAAGCCCTTTCCACATTCATTGCACTTATAGGGTTTCTCTCCAGTATGAGTTCGCTGATGTGCGATGAGCATGCTTTTCCCAGTTAAGCCTTTCCCACATTCATTGCATATATACGGCTTCTCTCCAGTATGAGTGCGCCGATGTACATTGAGATGGCTCTTCTCAGTGAAGCCTTTTCCACATTCATTGCATACATAGGGCTTCTCTCCAGTGTGAGTTCGCTGATGTCCAACCAGTCGGATCTTTGCTGGGAAGGCTTTTCCGCATTCATTGCACACATAAGGTTTCTCTCCTGTATGAGTTCGTTGATGTACAATCAGACGGCTCTTCACAGTGAAGCCTTTTCCACAATCATTGCATACATATGGTTTCTCTGCAGTATGAGTACGCTGATGTACGATGAGATCGCTCTTCATGGTGAAGCCTTTTCCACATTCACTGCATACGTAGGGTTTCTCTCCTGTATGTGTTCGCTGATGTCTGATAAGCGGACTTTTCAGGGGAAAGCCTTTTCCACATTCATTGCATATATAGGGTTTCTCTCCAGTATGAGTTCGCTGATGTACAATAAGACAGTGCTTCATGGAAAAGCCTTTTCCACATTCATTGCATGTATATGATTTCTCTTTGGTATGAGTTTGCTGATGTGTGATGAGACTGTTCTTCAAAGTGAAGCCTTTCCCACATTCACTGCATATAAAGGGTTTCTCTCCAGTATGAGTTCGATAATGTGTGATGAGACGTCTCTTCTCAAAGAAGCCTTTTCCACATTCACTGCATGTATACGGCTTCTCTCCTGTATGAGTTTTCTGATGAGTAGAGAGACTGAACTTTGTAGAAAAGGCTTTCCCACACAGATTGCACCCATGAGGTTTCTCTCCTGTATGAGTTCGCTGATGATAAGTAAGCCGACACTTCTTGCTGAAGGCTCTCCCACATTCATTGCATGCATAAGGTTTCTCTCCCACATGAGTTTTCTGATGTACCCTGAGCTGTGATTTCTTCAGAAATGTTTTGTCACATTCAGTACATTCATAGTGTTTCAGTTCTGCATGAGTTCTCTGATGTTCGATCAGCCTGGACTTTCTGGAAAATGCTTTCCCACACATACTGCATCCATGAGGTTTCTCTCCTGTATGAACCTTCTGATGATCAATGAACTGAGACTTTTTGATGAAGCCTTTCCCACATTCACTGCATACATGGGCTTTCTCTAATTTAGCAGTTCTCTGATGCTTAATCACCTGAGACTTGTAGCTGTTCAGTTTTACACTTTCTTTGAATTTATTATCAGTATAAAGTTGCTCATGCTTATCATGGAGAAACGATTGTCCATATCCATTAAACTTATTAAGCATTATTAGGTTACCACTTCTGTTCTGGTTTTCTAAAGTTAAATATGATTTCAAAGTTTTTCTATGCAAGTCAAACATATGGTGTTGCTTTAATGGAAAATTACTTTTTCTCTGATTAAAAATATCTCCAAATGCATTATGTTCATAGCATTGTTCCACATACTTCTGAATTCTTTGCTTTTGCAAGTGTCGTTGGAGATGATCATCAACTTTCCTGATTTCTAGGGAAGATGAAGACAATGAATGGTTTTATAATGTTTGGCATAAAGCTATTATAAAAATACTTCAGTGTGTGAAAGGTCTTTAGTGACAACCCAATGATATCAGTATTTAAAAAAACCCTCCATAAGTGTTCCTTATCTCTTGCACACTGGTAAAAACACAATAATGTAAACCTGAAAAAGGTTAAAAAAAAGTCAGTGTGCAAACAAGGCTACAAATTTACAATCTCTAAAGATTTGGCTGCTTTCTAAATAGTATGTTACAAAACATACCAATAACAACAAAAAATAAAATAAATTATTTAAAAAAAAAAACCTCACAGCATTTTACATGGAGTTGATCAAGTTATAATATAAACAGGGATCAGATTTCCAAAGATAAAAAGGATTTTCCTACGACAAGCGGGATTGGTGGAAGGGCTGTTTACATACCTAAGACACCCTCAGAGCTGTGGCACTTTCTCTGAATGTCTAGAATGATTTCCTCAACCAACTATCTTGTGGATTCTTATTCACTCACCTGGACAGATTCGACAGTGAATTTCATCTTCTATTGTCCACAGTTCTTCCCCTTGTTCCAACTTGGAGAGTGCATCTGGTTTGCCAGCTTGATACCGTGTTCATGGAAAATAATAGAAAACTTACACATATCGAACTGGGCGGTGATATATCAAGAAGGAAAAATGTTATATTTAGGGAGTATAGAGTTTTCACATCTGCAAAGTCAAGGCTTTTCTCTCAGAAGAAGGCATCTTATTCTCTTTTGTCTAAGGCAAGAGAAGGATCTGATAATCTATCACTTAAGAGTACTACATGTCAAAAAACAATTTATGTATCAATTGTTTAATGAGAAAGTAATTGCTCTGTAAACTTTCACCTTAAGCACATACACACACACAGAGTACTACAGATACTCTGAAGAGTTACTTAGTGACACAGGAGAGCTTTCTCACCCACAGACACCAGGTTGTTATAGTTCTCCAACATCACATCCCAGTACAGGTCCTTCTGATCAGGACCAAGGAGCTGCCACTCTGTCCAGGTGAATTCCACAGCCACATCATCGAATGTCAGTGATTCCTGTAATAATGGGGTTCTGTTTAATGAAGTAATTTTTTTTGATGAAATGAAAGGAATGTAAAGGAAGTTATTTTGTTCTTTTCCCCATATAGGAAATTTTTTTTTCTTAATCCATTGTGATAAATCAAAATCCTAGTAAAATATTCTTAAGTGTGTACTCATCCATTCATCCAAGAAACTTAAAAATTCAAAGAATACATATATCATCTATTTGCCAATACTAAATAATCTGCTATTTACAAATAAATCAATAATAAAATTCCTACATTCACTATAATCCTTTAGAGCCAATATCAAAATCAGCAATGAAGAGGCTCCAGATGCTAGAATCACAAGACAGTACATATTGTATAAATGTGTTTAATATACTGAACAAAATAAAAATAAAAGAAACTATACAAAATTTGTATAAAGCACAAGAGACTAAGAAAATTTGGAAAAAGTTATTCTTAGAACAACATATATATGCACACAGGCATATGCATGTGTATATATTATTAAATAGATTAATACCATATTTGATACAATTAGATACATATCAGACATAATTATTGAACTGAAATACGCACTTGAGGAAAAGTCCCAAAATGAAAGAGAATCAAAGAAATGGAAAGAAAATATAAAGGAGAGGTTAAAATATATGGAGAATATAATGAAAGGGTCTAACCTACGCATTTCATAGTTTCATACAATAACAGGAAAGCAAAATCCACAGTTCTAAGAACGGATAAATTTTCAGAACTAATTAAATAATCCATGTCTCAGACTTAATAATACCAGCAAACCTCAAGCAGGAAATCCACATCTAGACACATTAGAGCAAAGCTAGAAAATGTCACATGCAAAAGAGTTTATAAAAGTATCCAGAGAAAAAAGATTATTTACAAAGAAGAGACAAAATTTCTGAGCACTGGCTTTTCCACATAAACAACAGAAGCAACATAAGAGTAAAATAAAATCTTCAAAGACCTGATCCTGTGGCAACACAGCCCATCCCTGAAAGTCATCTAGGATTGAAACGTACAATTTGCAGGGGACGTACAGCCCAACAACACTGACATTCAAGGTCTGTTTGTTATATGAACTGTCACACTCTTTTCTCAGGATGACATTCAAATGGTACACTTGGTAGTGTAGGCAATTGAGAATGAGATGATCCAAGGAAACACAGATGGAATAATCTATACCCAGTTGATTTAGAGGCCTGCACTAAATTGCACTAAAAAAAACGGAAGGTGAGTAAACTCTGGGTGGCAAAGATCAGCATGAATACAATTCTTATTGGGAAATGTATCTATTTCCCATCTACCCACATTTCCATTCCTTGTTACCAGCCACTTCCATAGCAAATACTCTCTCTGACCCTAACTACCCGGAGTTAGGTCAGATCCCATCCGTGGCCACTTGCGGCCAGGTTACCGGGGAATAGCCACTGGCTCAGGAGTCTGCACAACAAGCTGGCCTCCCTTTCTTTCTCTCTAGTCCCCTGGAAAGGAGCCCTGGTGGCACGGCGGTTAAAGCAATCGACTGCTAACCAAAAGCTCAGTAGTTCGAAACCACCAGCGGCTCCATGGGAAAAACATGTGGTAGTCTGCTTCCACGGAGATTTACAGCCTCGGAAACCCCTGGGGTCGCTGTGAGTCAGAATCGATTCAATGGCAGTGGGGAGTCCCCTGGGGCTAGGTCACAAGCTAGGACTCCATCCTTCATCAACTGCCCATGCAGCCTTTCTCTATCACCCAGTCACTCAGAGGGACTACACAAATCAACTCTGTCCTGCCAGCCCACTGTCCCTGTGGGTTCATTAATTCTCTATAAAAGCTCGCAAAATTCCTGTAGACTATTACCTATAGTTACCTATTTATTGTAACCAGAAAGGAAACAAGAGGAAAGGTCGGGAAAAGGTCCCAGCAACACAAAGCTTCCACTGCCCCGAGTGACATGCTGCATGCTATCCCCTGCATGCACATTCTCACCAATCCACGAAGCTCCAAAAAGAGAGTTCCCAGGTTCAGGGTCCAATAGTCTTGGAGACCTCAATGAATATGCATGATTAGGGCATTAAAGCATAGTTACTCTTGATCCAATCAATGATTATGCATGACTGCATCATACCCCCTCCTTGCTGAACTTAGTTAGCCAGGTGTGGGGCCAGTGTAGCCCCTACTTGCCTCACTATTTTACAAAGACAAAGAACACCTTAATTGCTCAAACTTCTTTCAGAAACCAGAGACAAAAAGCCAAACTTAGTTCTTTGTCCCACAAGGATACTCCATAAGTAAGAGAGCTGACCAGTAGAGGATGCAAATGCTTAAGACTCATCAGTTTATCGCATTCTAAATTAGTTCATGTGGGACATCAACGCTTTTGGGGAAAAAAGTGTATTTAGATTTATACCCAACTTCACAATAAAAGTAACTTTCTGAATCCTAATCCAAAGGGGGAAAATACAGATTAGAACTTCAAATTCTCATGGAATCCAGACTTTATGAAACCATGGAGGCTGGACAGACTCCTGAAACTACTGTCTTGAGATAATCTTTAAATGTTAAACCAAAAATATTCCCTGAAGTCTCCTTAAAACCAGTTGTTTAGCTTAACTAGTAAAGAATGACTGTCTTGAGTACTTTGCTCTTTTAAGATCTATCTATATGGGATCAAAGGAGCCCGGTGACACAATTGTTAAATGCTAGGCTGCTAACTGAAAAGCCGATAGTTTGAACATACCAGCTGCTCCACAGAAGAAAGATGTGACAGTCTGCTTCCATAAAGATTTACAACCTTGGAAACCCTATAGGGGGCAGTTCTACTCTGTCCTATAGGGTCGCTATGAGTCAGAACTGACTTGACACAATGGGTCTGGTTTGGTGGTTTGATGTGGGATCAAACTGACAACAGCAACTTGAAAGATTAGATAGGAAACTTAGGGGGCAACGAGTTTATGTTAACGGGAGGAACAACTCAGAAAACGAGGGTGAAAATGACTGTACAACTCGAAGAATGTAATCACTGTCACTGAACTGTACATGTAGAAACTGCTGAATTGGTGTTGTTCTGCTATGTCAATTCTCAACAACAGAAAAAATAATAAATTATTAAAAAAGCCAAAAAAACTTTCTGAATCCCTAGGTTACCTTATGTTGATCCCCTGAAAAAGTGCCATTGAGTTTGCCTGGTCTATTCCCATAGAACTCTATGAGGAAATCTCCTTAACCACCTATAAGAAACCTGCTCCTGTATTTATGAGAAGGACACCACCTGCCACATTACTACTATGAAGAACCATCAGAGAAATTTCTGCAGGCCTAACTGCTATGAAATAGTAACATCCTCCGATGAACTTGTCTGCTTTCTCCTCACAGACAATGCATATCACATAGCTTATCATGTTTCTTTTGTGATGGCTGCTGGAGATATCAGATGAAAGTTGAAAGCTAATGTCACCCACAGGGTCTGTGCAGTCACATATTATATTCTAATATACATCACATAGTATGCATATGATGAACAATATATTCCTGATCCTACATTGCCCTGATTGTGAAGTTAGAATCTAAGTTTATTTTGTCCCAGATCCTGCTACTCCCAATTTATAATCTTCTGTTTACCTGTACCAATTTCTACAGGAGTCTACAAATCCACTGGGGAATGAAGGAAAGAAAAGAACAAACCAAAGTCACCTGGGTTTGGATCATTTTCTTCTAAATTTGGGAAATGGTCGCTAACTGGTATGCTCTGTATTTTTCTCTCCTGGATTAGATCTGAATGTCTCTTCAAAAATCTCAGTCTTTGGTCATAAGTATTCACAGAACTGACGATGCCAAAGTCTTGGAATTTCTTTCTCCTTCCTTCACTTCATTCTTTCTCGTGGGGAGCCAGGACCTGCAGGCTGAAGAAAAAGTGACTCTGAGCATGCATTCCCTCTGGGCCTAGATTTTCCCACTGCTGCTGTGCACTCATTTTAAATGAAGGCTCCAAATTATCTATCTGCCCCATTATTTAGTGCTTCAGAGGCTTTTACATCTGGGATGATCAAACACAGCTGTCTCCATGTTTGGGAAGTATGTCTTTGTTCTGTAAAGATGAAGTAGTGTGACTGAGAAAGGGAATGTGGGAAGAATAAGCACAGCATGACGCCTCAGCAGTAGAGGACACATAGACAGGCAGAATCTACGCATTTTTCCTTTAAACCATGTGTTCCCATTTACCTCTTCAAAAGTCTTGTTTACATCCCCATGATGCACTGCAATGCAAAGAACATCACGCTATGCAAAGTGTAAGCACTGTTGTGAAATGGTAGTTGTAGTAGCATCAGGCCTGTCTAACTTCCGGGGAGCTAATGAACAGGATCAGCCTGAAGTTGATTCCCATGAGGTGGAGGTCAGACATAACTCTACTCTCCAGTCGTTTTACCAATTCTGACACCAGCTGTCCCTCCCACAGCACTCTGTACTTCTCTGCTGGGTTTGATAATTTGTTGCAGTGGCCACACAGAACTCACACACCATACTCACAATATGGGGTTTATTAGGGAAGTACCAGGTACAACTCAGGATCAGGAGAAACAAACTAGTTAAGGTTCAGGATCAGGATCAGGAAGCATGTAGGTAAAGTCTCTTCTTCAGTGCAGCACAGCTCTCACAGCTCCTCTCGGCTGTGCAAGCAAGCAGGACCTTCTCTCTGCCATGCACGCCCCTTTCAGGGCCCCTGATGACAGGTCTCCTCTTGACCCCCTGAGGACAGGCTCCTCTTGGACTCTGCTGTAGTGGTCCTTCTGGGCCTGTGGCCACCGGCTCCACCCCTGGGCCCCTTCCGGGCCTGTCAACACTGGCTCTGCTGCTGGGCCCGTTCCAGGCCTCTTTCTGTCTTCAGTGTTACAGCCCTTGACCCGTGTTACAGCTGTTTTAGCAGGTTCCTTGCGTCCTCTCTCTCTCTGTTCATAACCATTTAGTGGCAGACAGGCTGATGGCAGAGAGGCCGACAGTGGGGAGCCCAATGGCGAGATGCCTGCACACCCAGAAGATAAGCTAAGTCGAGGCATCTGCCTGGCAGAAATGGCAGCCACCTAGCTGAGAAGGTCTCTGCCTAGCAGAGAAGCCATGCCAGCTGATCACTGGAGGCCTGTGTGCTTCCTGACATGGATTCTGAGTTGTTCCTGTTACTTCCCAGTTGATCCTGATCCTGAGTTGACGCCTGTCGCTTCCCTAATAAACTGCATTAATTGTGAGTACAGTCTGTGAGTTCAGTGTGACCACGGCAACTGACCATGGCAGAGAAGTAGAGAGTGCCGTGGGAAGAGCAACTGGTGTCAGAATTAATGGAGAAATGGGAAGGCAGAGATATATTTGACCTCTACCACATAGGAACCAACTTTGTGCTGATCCTGATTCATATTCCTCGTGAATTTAGACTATTCATTATTCTGCATAGTAACAGCCAACACAAGAAAAGATCTCAATCTCACCGTTAATGAAAAAAATACAGTAAAATTGGCAAAAGCTGGAACCTGTGTAAGGTGAAAACACGTCACAGTGAGAAGCGGTGGCCGGAGAGATGGTGCAGTGGGCTTTCTGACCCATGAAGTGAGAAAGTTGAGTGCCTTTGGGCAGAGGCAGAGGGCCAAGAGGCATGCCTATGAGCACAGCTGGGAAGAGGCTATCATGATGGAAGAACTGTATCCTGAGTCTGAACTGTAAACTGTTACTTCCCTAATAAACCCCCCATAACCATGAGTATTATCTCTGAGTTCTGTGTGGCCATTGCAATGAAATATCTAACCCAGCAGAAAAGGAGAGAGTGCTGTGGGAGGGATGGTTGCTGTAAGAGTTGGTAAAGATGGTGAAGACAGGAGGCATGTCTGACCTCTGCCTCATAGGAAACAGCCTTGGGCTGTTGCTCTTGATTCTCCTCCACCTTGTGAAGTTAGAGGAGGTCAGATACTGGCCCCACACCATTTTTACAGTTACCATTATCTTCACCCCCATTTTACAGATGAGAAAAATCAGGTGTGCGCAAGATCTCAGAGCTACTCCCTACTTCCAAATGTATACTAAAACACCAGTTCATTTAGAGTCCTTTGACAGCCATGCCATGCTTCCATTTTCCAAAAATGTTTAATTCCTGGATAAACCCAGAACACCACAAGGCTAAGTCCACGGGCTAACTTGTGTTGGCCTGCATCCACTGAGTTTGCTTTGTCTATTACTACATGGGTCTATGAAAAATCCTGGAAAAAAAGCCATAGGAAACCTTCTTCTTCATTTATGAGAATGCCTGTTCTGGACACAATCCACCACATTACTTCCAGAAAGAACCATCAAAGAAATTTACTGTAAGAATAGTGTGGGGGTGGCATCTGACATCTTCTAACTTCAAAGGGGGAAAGAGAATCAAGATCAATAGCCCAAGCCTGATTCCTATGAGGCAGAGGTCAGACATGCTTCCTCTCTCCGCCATCTTTACCAATTCTGACACCAACCATCCTTCCCAAGGCACTCTCTCCTTTTGTGCTGGGTTAGATAATTCATTGCAATGGCCACACAGGACTCACAGACAATACTCAGAATTGTAAGGTTTATTAGGGAAGTAACAGCTTACAATTCAGGTTCAGGAACAACAGGCTCAGGATACAGTTATTTCACCAGGATAGCCTGTTCTCAGTTGTGCCCAAAGCCATGCTCCTCTCTCTGGCTCCTTGGCCTCTGCCCTGCTCAGGCATGTGTTACAAAACTCTTTTAGCTCTGCTGATGAACATGGAGCACAATGCACTCCACTCCGCCAGTAAGCCTAGGCCTGAAGGTGCTCAGCTCTAGCTGCATGGTTCGGTAATCATCGCTCCACCAAGTGCCCAGAGGCATCCTACTCTGCCAACCAGCCTCCTGCCCGAAGCCACTCAGCTTTCTCACTCTGTGGGCCAGGAAACCGGCTGCACCATCCCCTGCCGGTCTCTCCTGCCATTGCTTCTCCGAAACCACTTCTCGTCAACTTCAGTATTACAGCACTGTCTCTCTGTCTCCTGGTTCCAGAAGCTTCTCAGTGCAAAGATCTTCAGAAGATTCTTCAATACCAAGGAAGATGCTTGTCTCCTCAGAGTACTGGCTTGATAGGGATGGGCAATTTTAACATTAGCTATCTAAAATGGGGGAAGATAAAGGCAGGAAGTAGCTGGCTTACATGCTTTTGTGGGAGGGCTTACACTCAGAATAAGGGGGACAAGGGAGGATCCCCAATGAATTCCTCTTTTCCGGATGCGTCAGGGGAAGAAAGGGTTGCGGAGATGCTGACAGGATTATGATTCAGCTATGAGTGTTGACTCTTAACAGGATTAATTGTGATTGTAAAAACTGTAATTGTAGAAGCTGTAACTGTGAAAGAGTGGACTAAGGGAGAGGCACTGAGGGACTGGCGTACAGTGGCCAAACCTAAAGTCCCTAAAAGGTTTTGCTATGCTGATACCGCATGAGGCTCAGAGCAAGGGAATAATCTTCTCTCAGTTAAATTTTATTAGACACCAGGAAGGGTGAAGACAAGATTAACTATTGGAGAACCTGACCAGATCAGATGGACACCTGCAGGAGACCTGAATGGCTGGTATCTGAGTAACCTCACCCTTAGGACTCTTTCACCCGACTGAAGGAGTAATTGTTAATGACTGTTTGGGACTGCTAAAATGATTGGGAGGGGGATGTTGGTCCTTCAAGTACGAAAGGGTCAAATGGCTAGAAGAACCCGGGGTGGTCTGGGTTGCAATGAATTACATGACCCTTCCAGCCATAGTCTTTGTGACTCACATACGGTGACTGTGGGACTATGCAAATAAGTGGTATGGAACCTATGATGGTTAGGGTTCTGTGTCAATTTGGCTGGGTCATGATTCCCAGTATTGTGTGGCTGTCCTCCATTTTGTGATCTGATGTAATTATCCCAATTATCCTCCATTTTATGTGTTGAAAATCCTAACCTCTATATGTTAATGACGCAGGATTAGTGTGGGGTGTATCTTGAATCACAGCATTACAGGAGGATGGGACTCAAGTCCTACCCTTATTAAAGTCACATTCTTCCCTGGGGTGTGACCTGAATCCAATGTATATATGTGAGTGCTCTGGTGGGGCGCTCTCTCTTTCTCTCTCTCTCTGCAGCTGGATCCTGCATCCAGCATGTCACTGTCTGACCTTCAGTTCTTCGGACTTAACCCAGCAGCCTGCTGTCTGACCTGCCAGTTCTGGGATTCACCAGCTTTCACAGCCCCATGGACCAGCACCCTGTCATCTGACATGATATGCCAGCTTCCACAGCCTTGTGAGTCAGCAGCCTGTCATCTGGCCTGCCAGTGTGGGTTCATCTGTCCCTGCGGTCACATAAGTAAGAGAAGTCTACACTTGACCCACGGATTTGGAACTTGTCAGCCTCCACACCGTGTAAGCCATTTCCTTGACACAGTTCATGAGCTCTGTCAGACGCTGCAGCAAATTATGGAACCTAAAGACAGGAGAGAGAGTACTGAGGAGAGGAAGAGTAGTTGATGTCAGAGATGATGGGGTGATACAGCAGTTAGGAAAAGCTGGACATCTGGGACACCTTTAACCTCTGCCTCATAGGAACCAGCTTTGTGCTGTACTCATAAAATAAATTATTTATTCAGTATACATCCCCCCATGATGAGTGCATAGTTGAACCACAGGACATGTACCAGTATTTTCATAGCAGCTTTATTTGTAGTAGCCCAAACTTCAAACAACTCAAATATACATTAATAGTAGAAAAAACTGCTATATATTCAAACTATGGAATGCTATAGAGCAACTAGAAGTTTTGGCCAGCCTTCAAGCTAAAAATACCTTTTACATTTGCTAATAAATTGTAAAAACACAAAAGAAAACAAAGAATTCTATGTGAGAACTTATGTAGCCTGTAAAGCCTGAAATATTTACTATGTAACCATTCACAGCCTAAGTTTGCCAACTCTCCTTACAGAGCAAAGTAAATACGCCTGTGGGTAACAACATGCCTGAGGGTCCCAAATATAAGATTGAACAAACCAATGCTGGTACTAAAAAAACGCATTATATACAATTCTATTTATACTCAATTGAAAACAGACAAACTGAATAAACTTAAATGATTAGAAATAATTAACTACATGGCAAAAGTATAAAGAAAAGCCTGGAAATGCCTGCTATAACCACTGAGATGTTGGCAGTGTTCTATCTCTTGCCCTGAGCAATGGGTAGTTACACGAATACCGCCTTTATACTAGTTAAGTTGTACAGTTTTTTTTTAAAAAAAGATAAATTTAGATAATCAAAGGAAAGAACCCAACAACACAAAAGCTTGTTATTTGAAAAGACCAATAAATACAACATGCACATTTGTAACAGAGGGATAAAAACTGAAAGAAAAGTTTCACAAGTAAAGATTATACAAAATTAATGAGAGAAATGACCCAGACAAAATATAAAAATTTTGAAGTCTTAATACCACAAACCTCTTTATGCCATTAAATTTGAGGTCTGGATGAATTTACTATTTAAAATCCTACTTCCTAGAAAGACAATATAGCAAGTGCATTTTATGAGTGGGGAAGAAGACAAAAGAGTTGTAGCAAAAACTACCAACACACTTACCTATTTTGTACTGAAGAGCTGAGCCAAGACATGATGATAAGGATAGGGAATAAACACTAGAAAATCGGCAGAAAATTAAGGTTATTGTCAGACAATTTTCTGCATAGAAAATGCAATTCAAGGCACTGCCTATTTAAAAGTGAAAATGCTCACCAAGAAACCAACAAGCAGATTTTTACATACATGCTGTTTGTTGTTAGGTGTCGTCCAATCGGTTCGACCCATAGCGACCCTGGGTAGAACAAAAGGAAATATTGCCCGGTCCTGCGCCATTCTCACTATGTTTGAGCCCACTGTTGCAGCCACTGCAACCCTCATTGAGGGTTTTCCTATTTTTTTGCTGGCGCTCTACTTTACAAAGCATGATGTCCTTTACATACATAAACCCGATGCCATCGAGTCGAAGCATGATGTCCTTTACATACATAAACCCGATGCCATCGAGTCGACTCGACTCTGACTCACAGCAACCCTACAGGACAGAGTAGAACTGTCCTACAGTGTTTCCAAGGAGCAGCTGGTGGATTCGAACTGCCAACCTTTTGGTTAGCAGCCTAGGCTCTTAACTACCGCGCCACCAGGGCTCCTTTACATACATACTTGGGTAGAATTGCTCCATATATCTAAGTTCATCTCCATGCTAATCCTAACACCAGCAATGGGAACCGGAACCGAACCTACAAGGACTTACTAATAAACTGGAATATGGGTTACTTTGCCACAGGTATGAATAATTAACAGGTTGTCAGCAAAGCAGAGTATGAAGCTTTGTGGACCATAAGGCTTCCCACACAACAACTCAACTCTTACTTCTGCAGCGCGAAAGCAGCCATAGGCCGACTGGCGTGGTGGATCAGTCCCTTCGTCAGCAGTCAGCCAACTACTGGTTTAGAGAAGACAAGACATGATTATCTAAATCAAGAATTTCGAACTACTGGCCGGGAACTGTACCCCTTCTATCCCAGCAGCCTAGGTTCCAACGTCAACTCCACTACCAGCTAGGGATCCTGGGCTTCGAAGCTTCAGGCCTCACAAGCCTCTATATCACACAGATCACCTCCACCCCGGATTACTGCGACACCTGGACCAGACACCCCTTACGATGACCATCCCCTCCGCTCCAACTTCACTGAGCCTCATATTAAATCCTGAACCCGAATCTGACACTGCCTTCGTCGTAAATACCACCTCCACCCCTTACAAGCAGAGAGAGATCTGCCATGACCACGCACCCTGACAGTCCGGACAGCCTTAATCGCTGTACAAAGGCGCGCTCCTCCTCACTGGTCACAAAGGCACCGACTCCCACCTGCTTCTCCTCACACACCTCCACCCCGGCGCTCCTCTCAGGAACACCATGGGTCCTCACTTCTCCACGTCCACACACCTCCCTAGTCCTGTTCCAAGGGTAAAACACACACTGACCTTTTTCTTTTTCCTGAACCAGAGAAAGCTTCGTGACTTTACATTTAATTCCATAAACCTCTCATACTTCTGGGCCCTTCGCCAGATTCCTCATCCGCCTACGGAGGCTGACGAGGGTCTGAGACTTTTTTTAGACCAGGGACAACTGGATTTCCGGCAGTCTAGGAGATAATATGTCTGCGCCCTATTGGCCGTGTCTCCTGAAAGCGGCCATATTTGAAGGCCGACCGTACAAAAGGCAAAGTGGCCTTTTTTGTACCAGTAGCCTGAGGCCAGGAAAAGGACAAGGCCGCTTAAAGTGTCAGGTTTCTTGATGCTTCGACCCTTGCTGAAAATGAATAGATTTTTATAGGCTCGAACTTTACAAGAAAAACATGGCACAGATAAATTAATTTCGGCGGGCTGGGCAGAGAATAATATGTTATTATTTTGTGTGTGTGTGTGGAAACTTTTAAGTGGGAGTCCAAGTGGCAGTACAGCAGAGACCGCGCTGCTGGAAAAGGGAAACGCTAAAGGCAAAAAGCCGGTAAGGCGACAACCAAGGAAAGCTTCTGACAGTAAATGGCTGGCAACAAGCAGCTTTTAAGGACAGAAAAAGTTTTGGAGAAGCTAGTAAGGTATGAGGTATGAAGGGAAAAGAGCTGCTGACCAGAGCCCGAGTTATATTTGGGATGAGGACATAGAGGAAAGGCCACTAAAGAAAAGGCCAGTAAATGGAGGTAAAGTTCTGTAGCCAGTGGCAAAGCCTAACACACGAGAGTGCGGGAACTGAATTGAGAATCGGAAAATATTAGGGTCAATAGCTTTTTTGCCAGAGGTGCCAAGACAATTCAATGCGGATAGTCTTTTCAACAAATGGCGCGGGGATAATTTCATATCCATATCTAAGAAAAGGAACTAAGACCCTTCATGCAAGCCACACACAAATATTAACACAAAATGAATTATAGACCTACATTTAAGAAGAAAAAAATATAAAGGCTAAGAAAATGTGGAAGAAATTCTTCATGAAATGGTTTAGGCAGAGGTTTCTGCGACAAGACACAAAATGTGCAGACAAAATAAAATTGGACTTATTTAAAATTAAAAACTTTTTTACTTCTATATACACTATTTAAGAAAATGAAAAGGGAAGGCACAGATTGGGAAAAAATATTTCCACATTATGCATCTAATAAAGGACTTGTATTTTAAATATATTAAAAACTTCCAAAATTCAACAATAACAACACAACATCTAACTAATTTAAGGGAGTCATGGCAATGTTCTGAAAGTTGGATTGTGGTGATGGTCACACAATTCTATAAATTTATTAAATACGAAGTCGTACTACTAAATATTACATGTATGACTATCCAGCTGTTAAAAATAAACTGCTGTTCTACAGTATAAAATTTAGAGAGGAGTTAAAAAAAAAAAACACACACTAAATATAGTTGCAAAAATTAGAACCTACATATAAATAAAAATAAATGGAGATTTCTGAGTGTAAAAAAAAAAATGACTGCGGCAGCGAACTTCTTATAACTTCACAGGGAGGAGGAGGGAGAATCAAGATCAATATTAGCCCAAGGCTGATTTCTATGAGGTGGAAGTCAAACAGGTTCTCCAACCATTTTACCAACTCTGACACCAGCCATCTGTCCCATAGCACTCTCTACATGTTTCCTGGGTTCGATAATTTGTTACAATGGCCACACACAAGTCACAGATCACACTCACATTTATAGAGTTTATTAGGTGTGGTGGGATGTACTTTTATACGGCATTTGTTGCTATGGTTTTATAACACCCACCAAAGCAAATTGATGGGACTATACAAATAAGGAAATTGTGGCCCACCAAAGGGATGGAATAGCTTGCTAATAATGTAAATAAAGTTCATGGTACCCATGTGTGGGTTGTTGTTGTTGTTAGGTGCCGAAGAGTAAGTTCCAACTCATAGCAACACTAGCTACAACAGAACAAAACACTGCCCAGTCCTTCGCCATCCTCAATCATTGTTATGCTTGAGCCCGTTGTTGCAGCCACTATGTCAATCCATTTCATTGAGGGTCTTTCTCTTTTTTGCTCACCATCTACTTTACCAAGCATGATGTCATTCTCTGGGGACTGGTCCCTCCTGATAACATGTCCAAAGTATGTGAGGTGAAGTCTCACCATCCTCACTTGTAAGCAGCATTCTGTCTGTACTTCTTCCAAGACAGATTTATTCATTTTTTGGCAGTCCATGGTATATTCAGTATTCTTCACCAAAACCATAACTCAAAGGAGTCAATTCTTCTGTCTTCCTTACTCATTGTCCAGTTTTCACAAGCATATGAGGTGGTTGAAAACACAATGGGTCAGGCATACCTTAGTCCTTAAAATGACTTCTTTGCTTTTAGCACTTTAAAGAGGTCTTTCTGCAGCAGATTTGTCCAACAAAATACGTTCTGTGATTTCTTGACTGCTGCTTTCATGGGTGTGGATTGTGGATCCAAGTAAAGTGAAATTCTTGACATCAATCTTTTCTCCGTTTATCATGATGTTGCTTATTGGTCCAGTAGTGACGATTTTTGCTGTCTTTATGTTGAGGTGTAATCCATACTGAAGGCTAATTTGTTATGATCCACACAGTCGAATGGCTTCGCATAGTCAATAAAACACAGGTAAACAATTTTCTGGTATTCTCTGCTTTCAGCCAGGATCCATCTGACATCAGCACTGATATCCCTGGTTCCACGTCCTCTTCTGAATCCAGCTTGAACTTCTGGCAGTTCCCTGTTGATATACTGCTGCAACCACTTTTGAATGATCTTCAGCAAAATTTTACTTGTATGTGATATTAATGATATTGTTTAATAATTTCTGCATTCAGTTGGATCACCTTTCTTGGGAATAGGCATAAATATGGATCTCTTCCAGTTGGTTGGCCAGGTAGTAGTTCTGGAAGATGAGCCCCTCAGGTTGGAAGGCACTCAAAAGATGACTGGGGAAGAGACGTCCCCTCAAAGCAGAGTCGACCTTAATGAAGTGGATGGAGTCAAACTTTCGGGACCTTCATTTGCTGATGTGGCACGACTCAAAATGAGAAGAAACAGCTGCAAACATCCATTAATAATCAGAATGTGAAATGTATGAAGTATGAATCTAGGAAAATTGGAAATCCTCAAAAAATGAAATGGAACACATAAACATCAATATCGTAGGCATTAATGAGCTGAAACAGACTGGTATTAGCCATTTTGAATCCGACAATCATAAAGTCTACTATGCCAGGAGTGAAAATTGAAGAGGAATGGTGTCGCATTCATTGTCAAAAAGAGCATTTCAAGATCTAGCCTGAAGTGCAATGATGTCGGTAATAGGATAATACCCATACGACTACCAGGAAGACCAGTTAATACAACTATTATTCAAATTTACGCATCAACCGCTAAGGCCAAAGATGAAAAAATTGAAGATTTTTACCAACTTCTGCAGTCTGAAATTGCTCAAACATGCAATCAGGATGCATTGATAATTACTGGTGATTGGAATGTGAAAGTTGGAAACAAAGAAGGTTTGGTAGTTGGAAAATATGGCCTGGCGATAGAAACAATGCTGGAGATCGCATGATAGAATTTTGCACAACGACTTCTTCATTGCAAATACCTTTTTTTCAACAACATAAACAGCAACTATACACATGAACTTTACTAGATGGAATACACAGGAATCAAATCGACTACATTTGTGGAAAGAGACAATGGAGAAGCTCAATATCATCAGTCAGAACAAGGCCAGGGGCCAACTGCAGAACAGACCATCAGTTGCTCATATGCAAGTTCAAGTTGAGACTGAAGAAAATTAGAACAAGTCCACAGAACCAAAGTATTACCTTGAATATTTCCCACCTGAATTTAGAGACCATCTCAAGAATAGATTTGATGCATGGAACACTAATGACTGAAGACCAGTAGAGTTGTGGAATGACATCAAGGACATCATACATAAAGAAAGCAAGAAGGCCCATCAACAGATGAATGGGTAAACAAACTATGGTACATACACACAATGGACTATTATGCAACCATAAGAACAATGAATCTGTGAAGCATCTCATAACATGGATGAAACTGGAGGACATTATGCTGAGTGAAATAAGTCAATCACAAAAGGAAAATATTGTATGAGACTTCTATTGTAAAAACTCATGAAAAAGTTTACACACAAAATGTAACAATCTTTGTCGGTTACGAGGGATAGGATGGTGGGGGGGAATACTAAATAGACAATAGATAAGTGATAACTTTGGTGAAGGGTAAGACAGTACACAATACTGGGGAAGCCAGTACAACTTGTACAAGGAAACGTCATGGAAGCTCCATAGACACATCCAAACTCCCTAAAGGACTGAATTGCTGACTGAAGGGCTATGGGGACCATGGTCTCAGGGAACATCCAGCTCAATTGGCATAATGCAGTTTATAAAGACAATGTTCTACATTCTACCTTGGTGAGTAGCATCTGAGGTCTTAAAAGCCTGTGAGCAGCCATCTAAGATATTCCACTGGTCTCACCCCTTCGGGAGCAAGAGAGAATGAACAGAACAGGGTACAAGAAAAAGATTAGTCCAAAGAACTAATGGACCACAGCTACCAAGGCCTCCACCAGACTGAGTCCAGTACAGCTAGATGGTGCCCGGCTACCACCGCTGACTGCTCTGACTGGGATCACAACAGAAGGTTCTGGACAGAGCTGGAGAAGGATGTGGAAAAAAATTCTAACACACACACAAAAAAACCCAAATTTACTGGCCTGACAGAGACTGGAGAAACCCCAAGAGTATGGCCCCCAGACACCCTTTGAGCTCAGTGGTGAAGTCACTCCCAAGATTCACCCTTCAGCTGGGGATTGGACAGCCCCATAAATCAAAACTGGACTAATGAGGCACAGCAGTCCAGGGACAAGGACTAGGAGGCAGAAGGGGACAGGAAAGCTGATGATAGGGAATCCAAGGTTGAGTAAGGACAGTGTTGACATGTAGCGGGGTTGTTACCCATTGTCACAGGGCATTATGTGTACTGTTTAATGAGAAACTATGTTGTTCTGTAAACCTTCATCTAAAGTGAGAATAGCAGCACAACTGGAAGAACGTAATTGATGTCACTGAATTTTGACGTGTAGAAATTTTTGAAATGGTGTATATTTGGCTATGTATATTTTCACCAAAAAAAAAAAAAAAAGTCCTTCAAGGCTGAGAAGGGAGAGTGTTGACATGTCTTGGGGTTGTTAACCAATGTCATAGAACAATATGTGTACTGACTGTTTAATGAGAAAATATTTGTTCTGTAAACCTTCACCTAAAGTACAAAAAAGAAAGAAAAAAGCAAGAGGTCATTAAACAGGAAAGAAAAGACCAAAATGGACGTCAGAAGAGACTATGAAACTTGCTGTTGAATGTCGAGTAGCTAAAGCAAATGGAAGGAATGATGAAGTAAAAGAGCTGAACAGAAGATTTCAAAGCATGGCTCTAGAAGATGAAGTATTATAATGACATGTACAATGAGGTGGAGTTAGAAAACCAAAAGGGAAGAACATGCTCAGCATTTCTCAAGCTGAAAGAACTGAAGAAAAAATTCAAGCCATGAGTTGCAACACTGAAGGATTTTATGGGCAAAATACTGAACAACACAGGAAGCATCAAAAGATGATGGAAGGAATACACAGAGTCACTATACCAAAAAGAATTGGTTAACATTCAATCATTTCAGGAGGTAGTGTATGATCAAGAACTGATGGTACTGAAGGAAGAAGTCAAAGCTGCACTGAAAGCACTGGCAAAAAACAAGGCTCCAGAAATTGATGGAATACCTATTGAAATGTTTCATCAAACAGATGCAGCGCTGGATGTGATCACTCATCTATGCATGTGGGGGTGGGGCCAGGCATATACCGTCTATGGAGCCCTAACAAAGGGATTGGTCAGTTTTGCCATTCTGCTAGGCATAAAATTAGCCATCCCAGAGGTGGGAGGAGAGAATCTCACCACCATGAAGAAAGAAGAGGCAAGAGTGGAGTGCATCTTTTGGAACCAGGATCCCTGCTCTGAGAAGTGCTTGGCAGCAGGAGATAGAGAGACAGAGAGAAAGCTGTAACACTGAAGACAATGAGAAGAGGTGGCAAAGAAATGGCGGCATAAGAGACTGGCAGGAGATCGTGTGGTGGGCTTCCCCACCCACGGAGTGAGAGAGTTGAGCACTTTCAGACAGGAGGCTTGCTGAAATAGTAGGGTGCCTCCAGCAACTTGGTGAAGCTAAGTTTGCTAATCTACAGAAGTACAGCTGAGCACCTTCTGGCTGAGGCTTACTATATATATAGACATACATATACATATATATATATGAAGAGTCAGGAGGTGGCCTGCAGTGCAGTGAATCACTTAATATGGCCCTTCTTGCCATAGTCTTTGTAACTCCCACCAAATGACTGGGTGGTATTATGCAAATCAGGTATATGGAAACCTAACAAAGGGATTGGTCAATTTTGCCATCCACTGGGCTTAAAGGAAGACACTGAGAAAGAGACAGTAGGAGATGCAACACAGAAGACGGAGAGGGAGAGCTGTAACACCAGAGATGGTGAGAAGCAGCGACAGAAGAACGTCAGCAGCAGAACGAGGAGGCTGGCAGGGGACCAGCAGGAGACTGGCAGGAGACCACAGGAGACGGCAAGGCTGACTTCCCAGCAGAGGGAGCAAGAAAGTTGATTGTCTTTGGGCAGAAGGATTTCTGGCAGACTAGGGTGCCTCCAGGCACTTGGTGGAGCTAGGTTTGCTGCCCTCCAGAGCTAGAGCTGAGCACTTTGGGGCAAAGGCTTACTGGTAGAGTGGGGTGGCTCTGGGCACTTATTGGTGGAGCTGAAAGAGCTTTGTAACAGTTGCCCAAGCAGGGTACAGGCCAGGCTGAGGGGCTGAGGGGCCGAGGGGGCAAGGGCCAGGGAGAGAACTGCCTGCAGGCACAGCTGCAAAGAGGCCATCCTGATAGAAGAACTGCATCCTGATCGAAGAACTGGATCCTGAGTGTTCCTGATCCTGAATTGCAACCTGTTACTTCCTTAACAAACCCCATAATCGTAAGTATTGTCTGTGAGTTCTGTGTGGCCACTTCAATGAATTATCAAATCCAGCTAAGAAGTAGAGAGTGCCGTGGGAAGGACAGATGGTGTTAGAATTGGTAAAATGGGTTGGCCAGAGGAGGTATGTTTGACCTTTGCCTTGTAGGAATAAACCTTGGGCTGTTGATCTTGCTTCTCCTTCCCCTTGTGAAGTTAGAGGAGGACAGATGCCTCCACCACAACATTTTTATAGACTCCAATCTCCAACCTTGAATTTGAAACCTTAGATGAAATGCACTGCAGGACAATGGGTTTCTCTTACATATGGCCATTCTGGCCTTGAGTTTATAGTTCTGCCAATATGATTGGTGAGGCCACAATCTTACTATGTTAGTAGGGTGTGCAAAACCACCAAACAGGATTAAATAAGCTTGTGGGAATTGGTCGATTACTATGCAAATTGAGTGATTGTGGTCTACCGAGCAGGTTGGTCAGTTTGTGGTCTGGCTAGGAGGACCACGCCTTGAAATTGAATATAAGAGCCAATCCCGAAGAGGTTGAGGGGGACCTCACTACCATAAAGAAAACCCTGGAGCAGAACACAACCTTTGAAGCTGGGGACCCTATACTGAGAACCTCCTAGACACAGGAGAGAGAGAGTTTTAACACTGAAGACGGCAAGAAATGGCAGCAACCACAGCAGAGCCAAACAGCAGAGAAACAGCTGCAGTAGTAACAGCATCAGGAACAGGCAGATCGGCATGAAGGGGCTGCAGTGGGCTTGCTGGCCCACAGAGCAAGAGAGAGCTGAGCACCTTCGAGCAGGAGGCTTACTGGCAGAATGTGGTGTCTCTGAGCACTTGTTGGAAGAGCTAAAGAGCTGTAATCCTTGCCCAAGTAGGGCAAAGGCCCATAGAAGGGCCACCTGCTTTTGGGCATAGCTGAAAGAAGGGCCGCCTGCTTGTGGGTATGGCTGAGAGAAGGGCCTGCAGGCATGGCCAAAGAGGAGCTGAGAGCTGTCTTGGTTGGAAGCTGTCCTGATTGAAGAACTGTATCCTGTCTCCTGAGTTGTATCCTGCTACGTCTAAGTTGATCCTGATCCCGAGTTGTAGCTTGTTACTTCTCTGCCAAACCACATGATCTTGAGTATGGTCTGTGAGTTCTGTATGACCATTGCAATGAATTATTGAACCCGGCAGAGAAGTAGAGTGTGCCATGGCAGTGACAGCTGGTTTCAGAAACGGTGAAAAATTTTGAGAATGGAGGTATGTCTGAACTCCACCTTACAGGAATCAGCTTTGTGCTGGTCTTCATTCTCATCCCTCCTCCTGAATGCAGACGACGTCTGACACTATTAGATTATGGGTCCAATTTCAGAAAAAGCAGAAACAAAATGAAATAGTCCTGTAAGTATTAACAAAATTGAATTCATAGTTTATAAAACCTTCTGGAAAAAGAATCCCCAGGCATGGACAGGCTCACTCATGATTAAGTAATAAATATAATTCTAAACAATTTCTTCCATCGTAACAGTGTAATGAAGAAAAGCCAAATAACCATACAAACTGATGCAGACAAGCATTTGACAAAATCCAATACCATTCATGAAAAAAAATTGCATATCAATTAAGATTACAAGGGAATTTCTTGAAACCAGTAGAGTATGTACAAGAAAATCTCCTGCTAGCGTCATATTTAATCGTGAAAGGTTAAATACTTTTCCCCTAAAATTATGAACATCACTGGGATGTCCACTCTCACCATTCCTATTCAACATAGTGAAAGTCCTAGCTAGTGAAGTATGGTAAGAAAATAAAAGAAAAACGAAATATATTGGAATGGCAGAAATAAAACTGCCATGATTCGGAGATAATACTAGGTATCTATGTAATCCCAAGGAGTCTACAAAAGAACTCTTAGACTAATGAGTTTATCAAAGTCACAGGGTGCAAGGTCAAAACAAAAATCAATCCTATTTCATAAACTAAGTGAACAAGTGGAAACTAATGAACATGGTAACATTTACCATAGCTCTAATAATATATACTTAAATATGTTGTGTGCTATCAAATCGATTTCAACTTCTAGTGACCCCATGTGACATAGCAGAACTGCCCAATAATGTTTCTTGGCTGTGATCTTCCCAGAAGCAGACAGCTAAGTCTTTTTCCCACAGTGCTCCTGGGTGAGTACAAAATACCAAACTTTGGTTAGCAGCCAAGTGCTTAACCATTCGTGCCACAAGGGCTCTCTAAAAAGACATACACAGGATGTATATTGTATACACTAAAAACAAACAAAGTAACAACCTGATAAAAGAAACCAAGGAAAACCAAACTAAATGCAAAGAATCATATTTGTAGGTTGGAAGACTCAACATAGTAAAATATATCAAAACTCCCCCAAATTGAGTTACATGTTTAATGCACTTCCCATCAACTCACAACAGTTTTGGTAGGTGCACTTAGCAAGGGACCCGGTGGGCAAGTGCCACCTTCATTGCTAAGGATCAGCATGAATCCAATTCCCATCTGGAAGTGGATCCAGCCCTCACCTTCCTGCTTCTCCATCTGTGTCACTAGCCACCCAAGCGACACTCTCTCTCATGCCCAGCCACCTTGGGCTAGGTCAGGGAGTCCTAGCTGCAAGCTTGGGGGTCCTCAGCCCCCTTAACTTCTGACCTACCAGTCCCTTCTCTCCAGACTGGCTGCCTGTGCAGCCCTTCTGATTTAGCCACCCTGAGTTAGGTCAGGGCACACAGGTTAAAAGGGCACAGTCGTTCAGACTGCCAAATAGGCAGACACCAGCCTCTGCTGGCTCTCACTGCCACTGTGGGTTCATTAATTCCCTGGAATGGCTCATACTATTTACAGAGACTATCTATACTTATGGAGCCCTGGTGGTGCAGTGGTTAAGAGCTCAGCAGCTAACCAAAAGTTCAGCAGTTTGAGTCCACCAGCTGCTCCTTGGAAACCATATGGGGCAGTTCTACACTATCCTATAGGGTCGCTATGAGTCAAAATTGACTCAATGGCAGAGGGTTTTTGGTTTATCTACATTTATATTTACCTTTTTATTATAACCAGAAAGGATACAAATGAAGAGACAAGCAAGAAGAGGCCTGGGAAGCCTTCACCTGAAGTACAATTAAAAAAAAAAAAAAAAAGATTTGAAAATAAAAAAAAAAAAAAGAAGAGGCCTAGGAGTGGTTCCAGTGCAGAGCTTCCATTTTCCCTAAGGACTGTCATCAGGGACGTGTGACTCTCCTGAAAGCAGATGTTCTCACCAATCAGAAAGCCAAATAACGACCATATTCAAAGCCTTTTATTGGCTTCATTTCATACTCATGATTGGTGCCTCATTGCATATTCATGATTGATTGAATCATTGATCATGTGATTGATTTAAATCATGCCTCCTTCCTAACAATGTGTAGTGTGTAGCCCCCACACATTCACACAAAATTTCAAGAGTTGCCAGGCAGTTGTAGATAACAAAGACACCTCGATCACTTGGGAAATTTCAAGGGTTATCTTTCAGTAACCAAAGACAAAGGCCTAATTGAGTTTTGTCCCAGAGTCGGCATAGGCAGGCTTATTCTAAGATTTACAGGGAAAAGCAAAGGAACTAGGAAAGATAAAACAATACTGAAAAAGAAAGATAAAGCTGGAGAATTCTTAATACTTAATTTTTCAACTAATTATATATCTACAATAATCATGATAGTATGATACTAGCAAAGGGACAGACATACAGATCAACAAAACAGAATAATCAAGAAATGGGCCCACACATGCACAATTGATTTTTTTCACAAATATGCAGAAACAGTTTAATGGAAAAAAGACAGTATTTTCAACAAATAGTTTAAGAACAATGGGAAAACCATAGACAAAGAAAATAAACTTTAAACCTCACCCCATATACAAAAACTAACTCAAAATGGATCATAGTTCTATATATCAAAAGCAAAACTGTGATATTTTCTAAAACATATCATTAGTACATTTCACACTGAGTACTCTAGAAAAATGAAAACTCATATTTACACAACACACTTACACAAGAATGATAATGGCATTGTTTGTAACAGTAAAAACAATAAAACCCAGAAACAACTCTGAAGTGCAATGGTTTCTCTTTACATATGACCTTTCTGGCCTTGCATTTATAATTCTGCCAAAATAATTAGCTGAACCACAGTGTGGCAAAGGGATTGGTTAGTCTACTATGCAAATAAGGTGTGTAAAACCCTTGCAGGAATTGGTCAATTATTATGCAAATAGGGTGCCTATGGCCTACTGAGGAGATTGGGTCAGTTTTGCCATCATGCTAGGCTTAAAAGTGCCAATCCCACAGAGGTTGACAAGGATCCCACTACCATCAACAAGAAGAGCCGGGAGAAGAGCACATCCTTTGGACCCATGGTCCCAGCACTGAAAACCTCCTAGACCAAAGACAGAGAGAGCTATTATACTGGAGATGACAAAAAAACAGCACAGTGGCAGTCCGAGCAAACCAGGAGACCAGTGCGAGACAGCTGTGGTAATCTTCCCGGTGGCTGTAGTAATATCACTGACATATGGAGCTAGAGAACTGACCTCCTTCGGGCAGGATGCTTGCTGGCTGAGTAGGACGCCTCCAGGCACTTGCTGGCAGAGCTAAAGAGCTGTAACACTTTCCTGGCAAAAGCCAAGCCTAAGTGGGGCCAAGGGGGCACGATCGGGAGCAAGATCTGTCTGCAGGCTCAAGGCCTGCCTGCAGGGATGACCGAGAAGAAAGTGTGAGCTGTGTTGTCTGAAGACCATCCTGATTGAAGAACTGTGTCCAGAGTTGTATCCAGTTATCCAGAATTGTAGCCTGTTATTTCCCTAATAAACCACATAATTTGAGTATGGTCTGTGAGTTCTGTGTGGCCACTGCAATGAATTATCAAACCCAACAGAGAAGCAGAGTGGCATGGGGAGGAGGGCTGGTGTCAGAATTGGTAAACAGGTTGGAGAGTGCAGGTATGTCTGACCTCAATCTCATAGGAATTAGTTTTGGGCTGATCATGATCTTGATTCTCTTCCCTCCTTGTGAAGTATTAGACCTTTGACACTACTACGACTACATTACAAACTCCAATGTCCTTCAATGGTTGAATGGATAAATACATCGTGGTATATCCATATATTACTACTCAACAATAAAAATAAAGCAACTATTGAAACACAGAATAACTTGGATGGACATTAAGGAGACTTTGCTTAAGATAAAATAGCCAATTTCAAAAGGGCATATTCTTTGCAATTCCATTTTTATAACATTGTACAAATGATAAATTAGTATAGATAAACAGATAAATGGTTGCCAAGGGTTAAGGTCAGAGAGAGGGTGCGACTATAAGGGGTTAATATGAGGGAGTATAGGTTAATGTAACAGTTCTGGATCTTAGTTGTGCTGCTAATTACACAAATCTATACATGAGAAAAAATTGATTATAACCACACATAAAAACAAAACAAAAATGTATGCCTTTTAAAATTGATGGTATCTTTGGAAGAAGCTGGGTGAAGGGTACATGGAAATTCTCCAGATTATTTCTGCATGTTTTTGTGAATTTGAACTTATTTGAAAATAAAAACATAGACAAAATCATGTTTATGTTGGTTTCATAAACTATGTGATGCTACTTATAAAAGTCATTAAACATACCCAAAAAGGTTGAGTTACACTGATGATACAGACTACGTTCCCACTGTGGTCTTTCCTAGTCTGTCCATTCATATGATTTATCTCAGTATACATCTTTTAGATGTAAAATCACCTAAAAACGTTTCATCGAGAACGATTTTTATATTTTATTTTTATAATGTTTTCATTGACATACAATATGAGGAAACTGATCATTAAAGACAGTACCACTTTGCATTCATTTATTCTTCCATACAAATACTAATATCCAGTGACTCAAAACTGGGAACAGTCTTTCCACAATGATTAGGTGTGCATTCTCCTATGTTTAACAAGGATTGACAAGTGGGCAAAAGATTTCCCACAATCACTGCATCCATAGGGCCTCTCTCCTGTATGTTTCCGATGATGAACATTGAGTCCTGACTTTGTGGTGAAGGCTTTTCCACATACACTGCATTCATATGGTTTCTCGCCTGTGTGAATTCTCTGATGAGTAATGAGATCGTACTTACGCAAAGAGAATTTTCCACATTCAGTACATGCAAAGGAAGTTTTTGCTGTGTGAAATCTCTGATGTTGTATGAGGCATGTCTTCTTCCTGAAGGCTTTACCACACTCATTGCATTTGTAGGGTTCCTCTCTAGTATGAGTTCGCTCATGTATATCTAGAGTACTCTTAATGGCGAAGTCCTTTCCACATTCATTGCACTTATAGGGTTTCTCTCCAGTATGAGTTCGCTGATGTGCGATGAGCATACTTTTCCCAGTTAAGCCTTTCCCACATTCATTGCATATATAGGGTTTCTCTCCAGTATGAGTGCGCCGATGTACATTGAGATGGCTCTTCTCAGTGAAGCCTTTTCCACATTCATTGCATACATAGGGCTTCTCTCCAGTGTGAGTTCGCTGATGTCCAACCAGTCGGATCTTTGCTGGGAAGGCTTTTCCACATTCATTGCACACATAAGGTTTCTCTCCTGTATGAATTCGCTGATGTACAATCAGACGATTTTTCACAGTGAAGCCTTTTCCACAATCACTGCATACATAGGGTTTCTCTGCAGTATGAGTACGCTGATGTACAATGAGATCGCTCTTCATGGTGAAGGCTTTTCCACATTCACTGCATACATAGGGTTTCTCTCCTGTATGTGTTCGCTGATGTCTGATAAGAGGGTTCTTCAGGGGGAAGCCTTTTCCACACTCATTGCATATAAAGGGTTTCTCTCCAGTATGAGTTCGCTGATGTATGATGAGACGTCTCTTCTCAAAGAAGACTCTTCCACATTCATTGCATGTATACGGCTTCTCTCCTGTATGAGTTTTCTGATGAGTAGTGAGACTGAACTTTGTAGAAAAGGCTTTCCCACATAGATTGCACCCATGAGGTTTCTCTCCTGTATGAGTTCGCTGATGATAAGTAAGCCGACACTTCTTGCTGAATGCTCTCCCACATTCATTGCATGTATAAGGTTTCTCTCCCATATGAGTTTTCTGATGTACACTGAGTTGTGATTTCTTCAGAAATGTTTTGCCACATTCAGTACATTCATAGTGTTTCAGTCCTGCATGAGTTCTCTGATGTTCGATAAGCCTGGACTTTCTGGAAAATGCTTTCCCACACATACTGCATCCATGAGGTTTCTCTCCTGTATGAACCTTCTGATGATCAATGAACTGAGACTTTTTGATGAAGCCTTTCCCACATTCACTGCATACATGGGCTTTCTCTAATTTAGCAGTTCTCTGATGCTTAATCACCTGAGACTTGTTGCTGTTCAGTTTTACACTTTCATGAAATTTATTATCAGTATAAAGTTGTTCATGCTTATCATGGAGAAAGAATTGTCCATATCTATTAAACTCAGTAAAGTTTTTCAGTTCACAACTTCTGTTCTGGTTTTCTAAACTTAAATTAGATTTTAAAGTTTTTCCATGCAAGTCAAACATGTCATGGTGTTGCTTTAATGGAAAATTACTTTTTCTCTGATTAAAAATGTTTCCAAATGCATTACGTTCATAGCATTGTTCCATACACTTCTGAATCCTCTTTTGCAAGTGTCGTTGGAGATAATAATCAACTTTCCTGATTTCTAGGAAAGATGCAGACAATGAAATTAATCGTTTCATAAACTCAGTTTGGCACAAAAGTATTTTAAGACTACTTTGGTGTATGAAGAGTCTTTAGTGACAACCCAATGATATCAGTATAAAAAAAATCCTCCATAAATGTTCCTTATTTCTTGCACATTGGTAAAAACACAATAATGTAAACTCGAGAAAAGGTAAAAGCAGTCAGTGTACAAACAAGGCTACATGATTTACAGTCACTATAGATTTGGCTGGTTTCTAAATAGATCCTTACAAAACATACCAACAGCAACAAAAAACCCAACGCAGTTTTCAACAACCACAACAATAACAAAAATTACTGAAAAAGAAAACCCAAAGCACTTTACATAGAGTTGATCAAGTTGTAAGATAATATAAACAGGGATCAGATTTCCAAAGAGAAATAAAAGGATTCTCATATGACAAGGGGATTGGTAGAGGGGTGTTTACATACCTAAGACAGCTTCAGAACTGTGGCACTTTCTCTGAATGTCTAGAATGATTTCCTCAACCATCCACTTTTTCACTCACCTGGACAGATTTGACAGTGGACTTCATCTTCTATTGTCCACAGTTCTTCTCCTTGTTCCAACTTGGAGAGTCCATCTGGTTTGCCAGCTTGATACCCTGTTCACAGAAAACGACAGAAGAATTAAACATACTGAACTGGGCGGTGGTATATGAAGAAGGAAGAATGTTACATTTAGGGACCACAGTTTTCACATCTGCAAAATCAAGGCTTTTCTCTCAGAAGAGGGTATCTTACACCCTTTTGCCTAGGGCAAGAAAAGAATCTGAGAATCTATCACTTACGAGTACTATAGATACTCTGAAGAGTTACTTAATGACACAGGAGAGCTTTCTCACCCACTGACACTAGGTTGTTATAGTTCTCCAACATCACGTCCCGGTACAAGTCCTTCTGATCAGGACCAAGAAGCTGCCACTCCGCCCAGGTGAATTCCACAGCAACATCATCGAATGTCAGTGATTCCTGTAATAACAGGGTTCTCTTTAATGAAGTAATTTTTTTGATGATATGAAAGAAATCTAAAGGAAGGTATTCTGCTCTTTTTACCATACAGGAAATTTTTTTTTCTTAATCCATTGTGACAGAATCAAAATCCTTGTAAAATATTCTTAAGCATGTAGTCATCCATTCATCCAAGAAAGCTTAAAATTCAAGAATTTTCTGTAATGGGTAGGCAGTAAACACATTTACTAAGATAGAACCTTGATATATACATATATAATCTACTTGCCAATACTAAATTATATGCTATCAACATATTCACGATAATCTTTCAGTGCCAACATCAAAATCAGCAATGAAGAGACTCTAGATGTTAGAATCACAAGGCAGTATATACTAAATAAATGTGTTTAACATACCAAACAAAAGAAATCACACAAAATTTGTAAGAAGCACAGGAGATTGAGAAAATTGGAAAAAAGTTATTCTTAGAAGAATATATATATAAATTATATATGTTACATATATAAATTATATATATTCTTAGAAGAATATATATACATTATATGTAATATATATAAATTGTATATATTCTTAGGAGAATATATATAAATTATATATATATGACTATTATTCAAATTTACACACCAACCACTAAGGCCAAAGATGAAAAAATTGAAGATTTTTACCAACTTCTGCAGTCTGAAATTGCTCAAACATGCAATCAAGATGCATTGATAATTACTGGTGATTGCAATGTGAAAGCTGGAAACAAAGAAGAAAGATCAGTAGTTGGAAAATATGGTCTTGGCAAGAGAAACAATGCTGGAGATCGCATGGTAGAATTTTGCAAGACCAACAACTTCTTCACTGCAAATACCTTTTCTCAACAACATAAACGGTAACTATACACGTGAACTTCACCAGATGGAATACACAGGAATCAAATCGACTACATTTGTGGAAAGAGATGATGGAGAAGCTCAATATCATCAGTCAGAACAAGGCCAGGGGCTGACTGCAGAACAGACCATCAATTGCTCATATGCAAGTTCAAGTTGAAACTGAAGAAAATTTGAAAAAGTCCACGAGAGCCAAGGTAGGATCCTGAATATATCCCACTTGAATTTAGAGACCATCTCACGAACAGATTTGACGCATTGAGCACTAATGACCAAAGATCGGACGAGTTGTGGAATACTGGAGGATTCTACAGGGAAATTATTAAACGACACAGGAAGCACCAAAAGAGGATGGAAGGAATACGCGGAGTCACCCTATCAAAAAGAGCTGGTAGGAGGTAGCATATGATCAGGAACCAAAGGTACTGAAGGAAGAAGTCCAAGCTGCACTGAAGTCATTGGCGAAAAACAAGGCTCTAGGAATTGATGGAATATCAATTGAGGTGTTTCAGTGAACAGATGCAGCACTGGAAGCACTCACTTGTCTACGCCAAGAAGTTTGGAAAACAGCCAAACTACTGGAAGAGATCCATATTTTTGCCTATTCGCAAGAAAAGTGATCCAACCAAATGTGGAAATTATAAAAGAATATATCATTTGGTTGGATCACCTTTGGTTGTGTTATGCAGATGATACAACCTTGCCTGCTGAAAGTGAAGAGGACTTGAAACATTTCTGATGAAGATCAAAGACTACACCCTTCAATATGGATTACACCTCAACATAAATAAAACAAAAATCCTCACAACTGGACCAATAAGCAACATCACGATAAATGGAGAAAAGATTGAAGCTGTGAAGGATTTCATTTTACTTGGATCCACAATCAATGCCCATGGAAGTAGCAGTCAAGAAATCAAAAGATACATTGCACTGGGCAAATATGCTGCAAAAGACCTCTTTAAAGTGTTGAAAAGCAAAGATGTCACCTTGAAGACTAAGGTGTACCTGACCGAAACCCTAGTGTTTTCAATCGCCTCATATTCATGCCAAAGCTGGAAAATGAATAAGGAAGACCAAAGAAGAATTGATGCCTTTGAATTGTAGTGTTAGCAAAGAATATTGAATATATCATGGACTGCCAAAAGAACGAACAAATCTGTCTTGGAAAACGTACAACCAGAATGCTCCTTAGAAGCAAGGATGGCGAGATTCCTTCTCACATACTTTGGACATGTTATCAGGAGGGATCAGTTCCTGGATAAGGACATCATGTTTGGTAAAGTGGAGGGTCAGTGAAAAAGAGGAAGAAACTCAGTAAGATGGACTGACACAGTTGCTGCGACAATGGGCTCAAGCATAACAAGGATTGTGAGGATGGTGCAGGACTGGGCAGTGTTTCCTTCTGTTGTACACAGGGTTGCTATGAGTCGGAACCAATTCAACAGCACGTAACAACAATAACAGCATATATATGCACACAGACATATACATATGTATGTGTATATATTATTAAACATGTTAATACCATATTCAATACAATTAGATACATATCACACACAATTAGTGAACTGAATATGCACTTGAGGAAAACATCCAAAATGAAAAGGAATCAAAGACGTGGAAAGAAAATATAAAGGAGAGGTTAAAATATAGAGAGAATAGAATGAAAGCATCTTATGGGTTGAATTGTGTCCCCCAAAATTATGTATTATAAATTCTCACCTCTATGCCTATGGTTATAATCACATTTGGGGATGAGTTTTCTTTGTCACATTAATGAGACAGATTACTGTAGGGTGTGTCTTGAGTCTAATATTGTTTAACCTTTTGAGTTTTGGTGACTTTCTTTTGGGATCTACCTTGTGTGGGGTTCGATAAGCATCTTGGATAGACATCTTTTCATCTTTCACGATATCAGGGAAGTTTCCTGCCAACAAATCTTTAATAATTCTCTCTGTATTTTCTGTTATCCCCCCATGTTCTGGTACTCCAGTCACTCGTAGGTTACTCCTCTTGATAAGAGTCCCACATAATTCTTAGCGTTTCTTCATTTTTTTAAATTATTTTATCTGATTTTTCCTCAAGTTGGTGTCAAGTGCTTTATCTTCAATCTCACTAGTTCTAACTTCCATTGCCTCAATTCTGCTCCTATAGCTTTCTATTGAGTTGTCTAATTCTGAAATTTTATTGTTAACCTGGATTTCTGTTTGCTCTCTATGGATTCTTGCAGCCAGTTATATTGCCATTGTGCTCTTCTATAATCTTTTTAAATTCCTCTATTGCTTTGTCTGTATGTTCCTTGACTTGTTCTGTGTTTTGCCTGATCTCCTTCCTGATCTCTTGAAGACTTCTGTATATTAATCTTCTGTATCCTACCTCCAGTAATTCCAAGAAGTTCTCTTCCTCCAAAAAATTTCTTGACTCTTTGTTTTGGGACCTTGCTGAAGTCATCATTGTCTGCCTCTTTATGTGATTTGATATTGACTGTTGTCTCCGAGCCATCAATAAGTTATATTTATTTTATGTTTGTTTACTGTGCCCGAGCTTCTTGTTTTGTTTTGATATGCCCAAAGAGACTGCTCGTGTAAGCTAGTTTGTTATTGGCACCTTTGAAGTTCTAACGTCCTGTCACCAGGTGGTTAGATCTGTTACTAGGTATGTGAGCCAAGAGTCTGTTTACTTTTCTGGTATGGATTGGAGCTCAGGTGTCCAGATTGTTGGTCACCAAGTGTGTGGTGCGGGCTCTCACCTACAGTCCTAGAAGGGCAGGGGTGATTGCAGTAGGCCCAGGTATCTGGCTGCAGTATGGGATCATGTGCTGAGCAAGGCAGGGGACTGACGGCTACCACTGAGTGTCTGGGAAGAAAGCGTGTCCCTGTTCTCTAAAATGCATAGTTGGGTGAGTTCTGCAACCAGACTATGAGTACCCAATGCTGTTGGCTGTTAAGGACTGGGAGTCACCACTTATTCCTGGACACCTGTCAGAGGTGGCTAGGTGGTGTGGGTGGAGCTACCAGTCCTCAGGCCCCTGATATGGGTAGGTGAGGACCCTGCTTAATGGGCAGAGTGGTATCAACTGTTACAAACCTGTCACTCCACCATATAGCTGATACAGTGAAGTTAGGCTTCAGGTATATACCCTGTTGTACTGTGTTAATGAGGGCCTATGCTGTTGAAATGGGTTCACACAGGTCTATGCAGGTGTGAAAGACATTCAAAGTCCATGGACCCTTTATGCCTGTGCCTAAGCAAAGGAGCTGTGCCTGCCCTGAGTTCCCGGGTTAGGGGAGCCGGAAGATTATTTTTTCCTGTTCATTACTTTGTTCCCTCTCCAAGGCTGGAAGAATGGCTCAGGGCACATGATGGGTCCCACTTCCGGCCCAGGGGATGAGGCAATTGTCGAAGCCGGCTCAGGACCCAGTGCAGAGCAGGGAAGGAGCAGGTAAACGGGAGTGAGGTTCTTTCCAAACGGGGTGTTTTTTGATCCGTGCGGTAGGTTAAATGTATGTAACTTATCTTTTGCGTATTGAACGCCACTTTTCACTGGCTCTGGAGGTCTGAGCAGATTCTCTGCCACTCTGTCTCTCCTAATGAGGAAAATGCTTCCCGAACTCCACTGCCCGCCTCGCCGCACACCCCAGTTGATCTGGCCCACCAGTCGCCGGCTCCCGCCAGCTCAGATCTGGCAACTCCTTGTTGCTTCTGAACCATCGCTCTCTCCCCCTGCCACTCAGTCTGATTCCTCAATTTTGTCTTTGATGTTCAGGGCTTCTAGCTTGTCATATATAATCAGTTCACTTGTTTTTTTGGGTCTTTGTTGTAAGAAGGACCACCGGAGGCATATGACTACTCTGCCATCTTGGCCCTGCCTATAATCTTTTGAGATATAAAAGAGATTAAACAAGCAAGGGATAAGCAAAGCTGGGGTAAGAGAGATGCCAAGCCCACACGGAAATCTCTAAGGAACAGGAAACAAGCTGAAGAGACATGGACCTTCCTCTTGAGCCAACAGAGAGATAAAGCCTTTCTGTAGCACCATGGATTCAGACATCGAGCCTCCTAAACAGTGAGAAGATAAATTTCGGTTTGTTAAAGCAACCCATCTACAGTATTTCTGGTATAGGAGCACTAAGTAAATAAGACACAATCTGGTACCAGAAATGGGATGCTGCTCTAACAGATACCGAAAATGTGGTAGCTGTTTTGGAATTGTGTAATGGGTGGAGGTTGGAAGAGTTTAAAAGTGTAGATGTGGTATGGCTCAAAATGAGAAGTAATAGCAGCAAACATGCATTAATAATCAGAACGTGGAATGTACAGAGTATGAATCTAGGAAAAACTGGAAGTCGTCAAAAATGAAACAGAATGCATAAACATTGATATCCTAGGTATTAGTGATCTGAAATGCACTGGTATTGACCATTTTGAATTAGACAATCATAAAGTCTACTATGCCAGGAATGACAACTTGAAGAAGAATGGCATCATGTTTATCACCAAAAAGAACATTTCAACATCTATCCTGAAGTACAACACTGTCGGTAATAGGATAATATCTACACGCCTACAAGGGAGACCAGTTAATACAACTATTATTCAAATTTACACACCAACCACTAAGGCCAAAGATTAAAAAGTTGAAGACTTTTACAAACTTCTACAGTCTGAAATTGATGAAACATGCCATCAAGATGCATTGATAATTAATTACTGGCGACTGGAATACAAAAGTTGGAAACGAAGAAGGATCAGTAGTTGGAAAATATGGCCTTGATGACAGAAACGATGCCAGAGATCACATGATAGAATTTTACGAGACCAACGACTTCTTCATTGCAAATACCTTTTTTCAACAACATAAATGGCAACTATATATGTGGACCTTGCCAGATGGAATACACAGCAATCAAATCAACTACATTTGTGGAAAGAGATGATATAATCACTCAAAATAAGGGCAGGGGCCGACTGCAAAACAGACCATCAGTTGCTTTTATGCAAGTTCAAGTTAAAGAAAATTACAAGTCCACAAGAGCCAAAGTACAACCTTGAGTATATCCCACCTGAATTTAGAGACCATCTCAAGAACAGATTTCATGCACTGAACACTAATGACCAAAGACCAGAAGAGCTGCAGAATGACATCAAGGACATCATACATGAAGAAAGCAAGAAGTCATTAAAAAGACAAGAAAGAAAAGACCAAAAGGGATGTCAGAAGACACTCTGAAAGTTGTTCTTGAATGTAGAGTAGCTAAAGTGAAAGGAGAAAATGATGATGTAAAAGAGCTGAACAGAAGATATCAAAGGGCAGCTCCAGAAGACAAAGTAAAGTATTATACTGAAATGTGCAAAGATCTGGAGTTAGAAAACCAAAAGGGAAGAACACACTTGGCATTTATCAAGGAGAAAGAACTGAAGAAAAAATTCAGGTCTCGAGCTGCAATACTGAAGGATTCTATGGGCAAAATACTGAATGACACAGGAAGCATCAAAAGAAGATGGAAAAAATACACAGAGTAACTATCTCAAAAAGAATTGGTCAATGTTCAACCATTTCAGGAGGCAGCATAACATCAAGAACAGATGGTATTCAAGGAAGAGGTCCAAGCTGAACTGAAGGCATTGGTGAAAAACGAGGCTCCAGGAATTGACAGAATACCAATTGAGATGTTTCAACAAACGGATGCAGTGCTGGAAGCGCTCCTTCACCTATGCCAAGAAATTTGGAAGACAACTTCCTGGCCAACCGACTAGAAGAGATCCATATTTGTACCCATTCCAAAAATAGGTGATCCAACAGAATGTGGAAATTATCAAACAATATAATTAATATCACACAAAAGTAAAATTTTGCTAAAAATCATTCAAAAGCAGCTGCAGCAGTACATCAACAGGGAACTGCCAGCAATTGAAGCAGGATTCTGAAGAGGACATGAAACCAGGAATATCATTGCTGATGTCAGATGGATCATGACTGAAAGCAGAGAACACCAGAAAGATGTCTACCTGTGTTTTATTGACATGCAAATGCATTTGATTGTGTGGATCATAACAAATTATGGATAACATTGTGAAGAATGGGAATTCCAGAACACTTAATTGTGCTCATGAGGAACCTGTACTTAGACCAAGAGGGAGTTATTCGAACAGAACAAGGGGATATTGTGTGGTTTAAAGTCAGGAAAGGTGTGCATCAGGGTTGTATCCTTTCACCATACTTGTTCAATCTGTATGCTGAGCAAATAATCCAAGAAGCTGGACTACAACATGGCATCAGGATTGGAGGAAGACTCATTATCAACCTTTGATATGCAGATGACACAATCTTGTTTGCTGAAAGTGAAGAGGACCCGAAACACTTACTGATGAAGATCAAGGACTACAGCCTTCAGTATGGATTACACTTCAACATAAAGAAAACAAAAATCCTCACAACTGGACGAATAAGCAACATCATGATAAATGGAGAAAATACTGAAGTTGTAAAGGATTTCATTTTACTTGGATCCACAATCAACACCCACGGAAGCAACAGTCAAGAAATCAAAAGACGCACTGCACTCAGCAAAGGTGCTGCAAAAGATCTCTTTAAAGTGTTAAAAAGCAAAGACGTCACTTTAAGGACTAAGTTGTGCCTGACCCAAGCCATGGTGTTTTCAATCGCTTCATATGCATGTGAAAGCTGGACAATGAATAAGGAAGAAATTTGGAAGACAACTTCCTGGCCAACCGACTAGAAGAGATCCATATTTGTTGTTAATTGTTGTTTTATGCTATTGAAAATGATAAGGAAAAAGAAGTCATAAAATAGTAAACACATTTACAATTATAACAAAAGTAAATCATCTAGACTGAAGAGGAAAGGCGGAGAAACAAATTCATGGCTAAATGTATAACCATAAAATGTTCCTGCAAATGACAACTAAGTATTTTAAATACTTCATCTCTATCCAAAGAAGAAGAACTGATGCACCTGAATTATGGTGTTGGCAAAGAATATTGAATATACCATGGACTGCCGAAGAGTGAACAAATATGTCTTGGAAGAAGTACAGCCAGAATGCTCATTAGAAACAAGAATGGAAATACTTCATCTCACATAATTTGGACATGTTATTAGGAGGGACCAGTCCCTGGAGAACATCATGCCTGGTGAAATAGAGAGTCAGCGAAAAAGAGGAAGACCCTTAACGAGATGGATTGACACGTGGCTCCAACAAGGGGCTCAAGCCTAACAATGACTGTGAGGATGGTGGAGGACTGAGCTGTATTTCATTCTGTTGTACATAAGGTTGCTATGAGTCTGAACGACTCAACGGCACCTAACAACAACAAAAACAATAGTAAAAGCCTAGATTTCCTTAAAGAGACTGTTAGCGGAGTTATGGACATCAAAGGCAATTCTGGTGAGGGCTCAGAAGGAAGTGAGCAGAGCTGTACAGAAAGTCTCTATCATTTTAAAGAATACATATGGTGCCAGCAACAGAATGTTGCTAGAAATGTGGACAATAAATGTGCTTCTGGTGAGGCTTTAAAAGTAAATGATGAACCTTGGATTGGACTATGGAGGAAGGGCAATGATTTTATGCAGTGGCAAAGAACTTGTCTGAATTAACGTTCAAAAACGTTTGGTGGAAGGTAGAACTTGTAAGTGATGTACTTGGAAATCTGGCTGAAGAGATTTCTAAGCAATATTTTAAAAGGCGCCACGTGGTTTCTCCTTCTTGTTTACAGTAAACTGCAAGAGGAAACAGACTTGAGCATGAACTATGCAAAATGAAAACAGAATTTAAAGATTTGGAAATTCTGTTGTACAAACTAATGACATGTGTCCTAGAACATTCACCAAGGACCTGGCTACACAATCTTTTGTTAAAGACATTAAGCTGGTGACTGATGGATCGAAGCAACTACCAAAGCAGAAAACTCATCAGCTGAGACTGAAGGAGACAGAAAAGGAATGAAAGGAAAGGATGCTGTCTGCTTCTTGGAATTCTACGAGTGGGAAACAGGCAAAGGAGCTACATCTGTTGTCCTCCAAGAAAAGAAAAGCACCACCCCTGGAGCAGCTCGGAGATCATCAGAACTGTTGGCAGGGGCACAGAAAGCAGGGCCTTCTTGGTTTCAAAGCTGGGGGACATGGTCTTCCAGGTTTCAAAGAGCAGATCTTTGCCAACTCAGTTCCGGAGTGTGGGGCTGCCATTAAGTTGTGCCAGGAGGATGGGGCCACCACCCATAGCTGAGAGGGCAGGGATGCCAAGACCAAGGTGCAGAAGAACAGGGCCTGCTGGAGCTGAGGGAGTGGGGTTGCCATTCAGTTGGACTAGGAGAATGGGGCTGCCCAGAACTGAGGGAGCAGAGTTGCCAACCAAATGGGCCTGGAAGGTGGAGCTAAAGCCCAGGGCTGAGGGGCCTCTACCCAGAATTGAGAAAGCATGGCCAATACCCAGAGTCTGGAGGGTGGGGCCCTTGCCCAGACGGTCCCAAAAAACAAAGGATTATTTTCAAGCCTCGAGAGCTAATGTAAACTACTCTGCTGGGTTTTGGACTTGCTTGGTGCCCATTATCCTTCTTTCCCTATAATTTCTCCCATTTATAATAGAAATGTTTATCTAGTGCCTGTTCTACCACTGTATTTTGGAAACATAACTTGTAGTATATATTTCATAGGTTCACAGATGAAGAGGAATTTTGCCCCCGGAGGGACGCCTAAAGTATCACCCATATTTGATTTAGATGATTCAGAAGATGAGATGTGGGACTTGGAGTGGATTTAAGACCTTTGGGATGATGTGATGGCTGAATGCGTTTTGCATGTGGCATGGACGTGAATTTTTGAGGGCTAAAAGGTGGAATGTTATGGATTGAATTGTGTCCCCCAAAATTATATATTGTAAATGCTAACCTCTATGCCTGTAGTTATAACCCCATTTGGGAATGGGTTGTCTTTTTTATGCTAGTGAGACAGAATGAGTGTAGGGTATGTCTTGAGTCAATGTCTTTTGAAATATAAAAGAGATTAAACAAACAAGCAAGAAGCAGAGATGGGGGAAGAGAGAAGTCAACCCACAGAGAGATTTCCAAGGAATCAGGGAACAGAAGCTGAAGAGACAAGGACCTTCCTCCAGAGCTGACAGAGAGAAAGCCTTCCCTTAGAGCTGATGCCCTAAATTTGGACATCTAGCCTTCTAAACTATGAGAAAATAAATTTGTTTGTTAAAGCCACCCATTTATGGTATTTCTGTTATAGCAGCACTAGACAACTAAGACAGGTCTAATCTAAGCATTTCATAGTTTCTGTAGAGATTCTTATACAGTAACAGAAAAGCAAAATCCAAATTCTAAGAACTGAGAAAATTTCTGAACTGTAAAAGTCACATGGCAGCAGTGGTTTCTGACTTCCTCTAACTTCACAAGGGGGAAAGAGATATTAAGATCAACAGCCTAAGGCTGATTCCTATGAGGTGGAGGTCAGACATGCCTCCTCTTGCCAACCTTTTCACCAATTCTGACACCAACCGTCCCTCCCAAGGCACTCTCTACTTCCCTATTGGGTTCAATAATTCACTGCAGTGGCCACACAGAACTCACAGACCGTACTCACGGTTATGGAGTTTATTGGGGAAGTAACAATTCAGGTTGAGGAATGCTCAGAACTCAGTTCTTCAATCAGGTCAGCCTCTTCTTAGCTGTGCTACAGCCAGGCCTCTCTCTGGCTCTCGGCCCCTCGACCCAGCCTCTGCCCACACCGTCTCCTGCCATCTTCTGGTTTTGCTGACTCTGCTGCCATGGTTTCTCCGCCACTGCTTCTCGCTGTCTTGCCATCTTCAGTGTTACAGCTCTCTCTGTCTCCTGGGTCTATGAGGGTCTCAGCACAGGGATCCTGGGTCCAAAGGATGCGTTCTTCTCCAGTCTTTTCTTCCTGGTGGTAGTCAGGTCCTCCTCTGCTTTGGGATTGGCTCTCTTTTAAGCCTAGCTGGGAAAACTGACCAATCCCCTTGCTAGGGTTCCATACACCTTATTTGCATAGTCCCACACATGTAAGGATGTCATATACCTTATTTACATTATTAGTAAGCTATCCAATTCCCTTGATGGGCCATAAGCACTTCATTTACATAATTTCACCCAGTCATTTGGTGAGTGTTATAAAAACTATGGCTAGAAGGGCCACATTAAGTAATTCACTGCACTGCAGGCCACCCCCTGGCTCTTTTAGCCATTAGCCTTTTCATACTTGGAGGATTAACTTCACCCTCCCAATCATATTACCAGTCCAAAACAGTCATTAACAATTAATCCTTCAGTAGGGCAACGAGTCCTCAGGGTGAGGTTACTCAGGTACTAGCCATTCAGGTCGGCTGATCTGGTCAGGCTCTCCAAAAGTTGTCTCATGTTCACTCTGGCCTCTGATAAAATTTAACTGGGAGAAGATTATTCCCTTGTTCTGATCCTCACAAGATATCAGCATAGCAAAGCCTTTAAGGGAATTTAGGTATGGCCAGTGTACTCTAGTAAAGCAGTACCTCCCCCTTAGTCCACTCCTTCACATTTATAGCTTCTACAATTACAGTTTTTATAATCACAGTTGCCCCTGTTAACAATCATTACTCAGAGCTGAACCATATAATCCTATCAGCACCTTCCCCCATCCTGGCTATTTTAGAAAGACCAAAAAAAAAAAAAAAATCTGTTGCTGCCCAACTGATTCTGACCTGTAGAGACTCTGCAGGACAGAGTAGAACTCCCCATAGGGTTTCCAAGGAGCCGATGGTGGATTTGAACTGACAAGCTTCTGGTTAGCAGCAGTCAAGCTCTTAACCACTGTGCAACCAGCGCTCCATTTAGAAAGACAAATAGCATCTTAATTGCTCAGACTATTTTCAGAAACCAGAGACGAAAAGCCAAACTTAGTTCTTTGTCCCACAAGGATACTCCACAAGTAAGAAAGCAGACTCAGTAGAGGATGCAAGTGCTTAAGCCTCATCAGTTTATCACATTCTAAATTAGTTCATGTGAGACATCAATGCTTTTGGGGAAAAAAAGTGTATTTAGATTCGTACCTAACTTCACAATAAAAAATAGCTTTGAGTTCTAATCGAACGGGGGATAAATGCAGACCAGAACTTCAAAGTTTCATGGAATTCAGACTTTATGGAGCCACGGAGGCTGGATGAACTCCTGAAACTATTGCCCTGAGAAAACCTTTAAACGTTAAACCAAAAACATCCCCTGAAGTCTTCTTAAAACCAAAATGTAGTTTAGCTTAACTAGCAAAGACTGATTGCCTTGAGCATTATGCTCTTTTACGATCTATCTACATGGGATCAAAGGAGTCCTGGTGAAACAGCGGTTAAGTCCTCAGCTTCTAGCCGAAAAGTTGACGGTTTGAACACACCAGCCACTCCACAGGAGAAAGATGTGGCAGTATGCTTCTGTAAAGAGTTACAGCCTTGGAAACCCTTTGAGGCAGTTCTACTCTGTTCTACAGGGTTGCTAGGAGTCAGAATTGACTTGACAGCAATGGGTTTGGTTTGGTGGTTTGATATGGGGTCAACCTGACAATAGCAACTAGAAAGATTAGATAGGAAACTTAGGGGGCAAGAGTTTATGTTAATAGGGAAGGAACAACTCAGAAAAGGAGGGTGAGAATGACTGCACAACTGGAAGAATGTAATCAATGTCACTGAATTGTACATGGAGAAACTGTTGAATTGGTGTTGTTCCGCTATGTCTATACTCAACAACAAAAGATAATAAATTATTAAAATAACTTTCTGAATCCCTAGGTTACCTTACGTTGATCCCCTGAAAAACTGTCAATGAGTTTGCTTGGTCTATTCCCATAGAAGTCTTCTTTAACCACTCACAGGAAACCTGCTTTCCTGTTTATGAGAAGGCTGCTGTTACGGACACCATCTACCACATCACCACTATGAAGAACCAGCGGAGACATTTCTGCAGGCCTAAGTGTTATGAATAGTAACATCCCCTGCTGAACTGGTCTGCTTTCTCCTCACAGACAAAGCATATCACGTAGCTTATTATATTTCTCTTGTGATGGCTGCTGGAGATACCAGATGCAAGTTGAAAGCTAATGTCACCCACACGGTCCTGTGCACTCACATATTATGTTCTAACATACATAACATAATATGAATATGATGAACAGTATATTCCTGATCCTACATTGCCCTGATTGTGAAGTTAGAATCTAAGTTTATTTTGCCCCAGATCCTGCTACTCCCAATTTATAATCTTCTGTTTACCTGTACCGATTTCTACAGGAATCTACAAATCCACTGGGGAATGAAGGAAAGAAAAGAACAAACCAAAGTCACCTGGGCTTGGATCATTTTCTTCTAAATTTGGGAAATGGTCGCTAACTTGTGTGCTCTGTATTTTTCTCTCCTGGATTAGATCTGAATGTCTCTTCAAAAATCTCAGTCTTCGGTCAAAGGTATTCACAGAACTGACGATGCTGAAGTCTTGGAATCTCTTCCACCTTCCTTCACTTCATCCCTCTTTCTGCTGGGAAGCCAGGACCTGCAGGCTGAAGAGAAAAATAACTCTGAGCACACATTCCCTCTGGGCCTAGATTTTCCCGTTGCTGCTGTGCACTCACTTTAAATGAAGACTCCAAATTATCTATCTGCCCCATTATTTAGTGCTTCAGAGGCTTCTACATCTGGGGCAGTCAAAGGCAGTAGTCTGAATGTTTGGGAAGTAAGCCTTTGTTCTCTAAAGAGGAAGCAGTGTGACTGTGAAAGGGAATATGGGAAGAATAAGCACAGCATGATGCCTCAGCAGCAAAGGACATATAGATAGGTATTATCTACACATTTTTCCTTTAAACCATATGTTCCCATGTACCTCTTCAAAAGTCTTTTTACATCCCCATGATGCACTGCAATTCGAACAACATCATGCTATGCAAATTGTAAGCAGTGTTGTGAAATGGTAGTGGTAGTAGTGTCGGAACCTGTCTAACTTTGGGGGAGATAATGAACAGGATCAGCCCGAAGCTGATTCCTATGAGGTGCACGTCAGACGAACTCCGCTCTCCAACCATTTTACCAATTCTGACACAAGCCGTCCCTCCCACGGCACTCTATACTTCTCTGCTGGGTTTGATAATTTGTTGTAATGGCCACAAAGAACTCACACACCACACCCACAATTATGGGGTTTATTATAGAAGTACCAGGTTACAACTTGGAATCAAGATCAACAGGTTATAACTCAGGTTCAGGATCAGGAAGCATGTAGGCAAAGTCTCTTCTTCAGGACAGCTCTCTCAGCTCCTCTCAGCCGTGCAAGTAAGCAGGCCCTTCTCTCTGCCATGCACGCCCTCTTTTGGGGCCCCCTGATGACAGACTTCCTCTTGGTTGCCTGAGGACAGGCTCCTCTTGGTCTCCTCAGAACAGTCTCTTCTCGGCCTCCTTAGGACGGACCTCCTCTCTTGGCCTTCAGCTCCCACTCATGCCTGGCCTCTGGCCCTGCTCAGTCAAGTGTTACAAAGCTCTTTAGCTCCACCAATAAGTGCCCCAAAGCACCCTACTCCATCAGTAAGCTTCAGCCTGAAGGCGCTCAGTTTTCTCACCCCATGGGCTGGCAAGCCCAGCTCCGCCAAGTGCCCAGAGGCTCCCCACTCCACTAGCAACTTCCTACCAAAAGCTCTAAACTCTCTCACTCCAGGGTTGGCTATACCAACCACCTCACTCTGTGCGATGGGAAGACTACTGCACTGTCTTCTGGTTCTGCAGCTGCCATTTCTCTGATGCGATTCTCGTTGTCTCGTGCCTTCTCTGGTGTTACAGCTGTTTTCTGGGTCTAGGAAGTTCTCAGCACAGAGGCGCAATCCACTCCTGGCTCCTCTTGGTGGAAGTGAAGTCCCCCCTCTGCTCTAGGATTGGCTCTCTTTTTAAGCCTAGTGGAATGTCAAAATTGACCAATCCCCTCATTTGGATTCCATACACCTTATTTGCATGATCCCCCTCCCATAGGGGTTCCATGTGCCTTATTTACATTATTAGTGGGTTGTCAAAACACCTTATTTGTATGGTCCCACACAATCATTGTGTGGAAGTCACAAAAACTATAGCTAGAAGGGTCATATTAAGCAATTCACTGTGCCACAACTGGGTAAGCTGTAAACTACTTGCTTTGATACTTTTTGTCTGGTCCTGGGCTGCAGCCTGCTCTGTGATTGGTATGCATCTTGCTGGGATTGGTCAATATACTGTGCAAACGAAGTGACTGTAGACTATGCAAATGAAGTCACTATAGCCTACTATGCAAATAAAGTGTTTGCAGCCTACCAAGGAGCGACTGGTCAGTTTGTGGCCCTGGCAGGAGGGCCATGCCTTGAAATTGATAAACATTTTGTGGATATATGCAGCCACCCCCACAGAGGTTTTTCAGACAGGAAGCAGGAAGCAGCAGAAAGGAGAAAAGGCAAGAGAGAAAGGAAGTAAAGAACTTGCTAGAAGAGCTGTAATATGGGTCAATGGCTATAACACTGAAGACACTGACAGGCCTGGAAGGGGCCCAATGGCAGAGCCAGTGGCAACAGGCCTGGAAGGTGACCAGAAGCAGAGCTGGCAGCGACAGGCCCAGAAGGGGCCCGGTGGCACAGTCAGTATGGACAGATGGCAGGGGGGCTAACAGGCCTGTCCTGAGAAGGCTGAGAAGAAGCCTGTCCTCAAGAGGCCGAGAGGAGCCTATACTGAGGGGAGCAGGAGGAGCCTGAGATAGTCACTAGGAGCCTGCCCTCAGGGGGCTGAGAGGAGCCTGTCCCCGGGTGGCCAAGAAGCGCCTGTCCTCAGGGGACTGAGAGGAGGCCTGCACAGCTGAAAGGGTTGTGTACAGCAGACAGGGGCCTGCTTGCTTCCACAGCCAAGAGGAGCTTAAAGAGCTGTCCTGCACTGAAGAAGGAAGACTGCCTACATGCTTCCTGATCCTGAGTTGTAGCCTATTGATGCTGATCCTGAGCTGTACTCTGTTTCTTCCTTAGTAAACCACTTAACCCTAAGTATGGTCTGTGAGTTCTGTGTGGCCATTTCAAAGGATTACGGTACCCAGAAAAGAAGTAGAGAATGCCCTCTCCTGCCGGTCTCTCCTGCTGCCGTTTCTCTGCCACCACTTCTCGTTGTCTTCAGTGTTACAGCTCTCTCTCCTAGCTTCCTGGTTCCCAGAGCTTCTGACCCAGGGATCCCCAGGTCCAAAGGACATGCTTTGCTCTTGGCCCTTCTTCCTTGGTGGTGATGAGAGTCTCTCTTTTTCCGCCTCTCATATGGTTCATTTTAAGCCTAATCGGATGGCAAAAGTGACCAATCCCCTCGTTAGGGTTCCATGTGCCTTATTAGCATGATCCCACCCAAGCATTTGGTGGGAGTTATAAGACCATAGTGAGAAAGGCCACACAAAAGTGATCCATTGCACCATGGTGTGAGTGAGGTCCCCACTTTTTACTCTAGAACTGGTTCTCTTTTTAAGCCTTTGACAGATGGCAAAACTGACCAATCCCCTCGTTAGGGTTCCATATACCTTACTTGCATAGCTCCACCCCCGAAAAGATTCCATGCACATTATTTGCATTATTAACAGGCTGTCGAATCCCCTTGGTGGGCCACAAGTACCTTATTTGCACAGCCCCACCCAATCATTTTGTGGGAGTCACAAGACTATGCATGGCTACAAGGGCCCCAATTAAGTAATTTACTGCACTACAGCTAGCAACAAAAAAGACAGATTGATGGACAGAGGCCTGGGTAGATGATTAGATAACTGGTAGAGCTTGTCTAGTAAAATGTTCATAGCAAAATCTATGGTGGGTATATGGATGGGAGCTTCAAAATTCTTTCCGTATTTCTGTAAGTATGAACATTTTCATAATGAAATATTGGGTATAGGTAAAGATAGCATAATAATAAGAGTTTAGCATGGTGACCAACAGAAAGTGAATATTGAAAATTGTTGTTTTATGCTATTGAAAATGATAAGGAAAAAGAAGTCAGAAAATAGTAAACACATTTACAATTACAACAAAAGTAAATCATCTAGACTGAAGAGGAAAGGCGGAGAAACAAATTCATGGCTAAACGTATAATCATAAAATGTTCCTACAAATGACAACTCAGTATTTTAAATATTTCATCTTCATCCAAATGTATACAGTTAAAATAAATCCACTCATAATACCATTGGTTCATACATTAAAAAGAAAAGCTTTGGGAACTTTTGGTACTAACAATTTGCAACTTGGAAATGTTTATTTTACATAAATAATGTGAAAAGGGAAATCATAGTATTGTTTGTTCAGTTTATCTGAATTATGAATCTTAATCACATAACATAAAAGCCTAATGTTCAAATAAATATACTAAAAACTTTTCAAGGAATATCTCTGGGAAACAGAATTTAGGATGGTAGAGAAGTTATTTTACTTGTGTCAGAAAGAACCTGAGAAAACTAGATATCTTTGAGAAATATGCTGTAAACTTGTAGCTACAAGGATAAAAACCGCATCTTTAGAAAGCACATTATTTTTAGATATGTTGAATCATTCATCTTCTGAAAAACGTTCATTCTTGAGGATTCAAGAGTAAAGGTCTATGTGTGAACTATAAGGGGGTTTTTTAAAAAATAATTTATTTTATTGTTGTTATTGAGGAACCACAGGGGATTTAAAAACTAGTCGTGGAAAAGGGTCTTGGACCTGAAGGGCTGATGTAGCATGTTAGCGTCCATCAAGTCTGTATCAGCAGCCAAGATTGGGAGGTGAACCCACACCCGAGCCATGGGACCTGAGCCTCTAAAGATTAAGCCCTCCACGCGTCTGTAACACAGACCACCACCACCCCGAATGAATTCCAAAACCTGGACCAGAAAGCCCTGAATACAGACCCCGAAATAGCTCCTCCATCATTTACCCTGAAGAGAACTCGAACCAAATCTAGTGTTCGTTGAGAAACAGCACCTCTCCAGTTCGCAATCACTGAGCCCCACGGGCAGAGTAAACTGCAAACAACCCAAAATCTGACCTCGAGACCGTCCGTCGTTCATCTCTGGGGATCTTCAATCACCAACCACAAGAGTCCCTCATGACTGACGCCAAAGATACCCCAATCACAGACCTCCCATCACAGACTGCTTAGCACTCCCCTGCAAAAGAGCACGCACCCACGCTATCTTCCCGACGGTCGCCACAGACAACACCCAACGCGGGTGCCGAAAGACCCTTCTCACCCTGTTTCACGTAGAGACCCCATCCACTGAAATAATTTTCCTTACACACCAGAGGGACCAACCAGATGCTGAAATTCTTCCCTAAGGTTCGTGCACTTCTGGCCTCGTCGCCCAGCCTACTCAGCGGCGTAAGGTGGCCAACGAGGGTCTAAAGCCTTTGTACGGAAGAGACTATTGGATTCCTGGTTTTTCATTAGAGGTAATGTGTCTGCGCCCTCTTTGAAAGGGTCCAACGTGGGCGGCCATCTTTGAATACCTGACGTACAAAAGGCAAAGCCGTTTTTACGCCAAAGGGATAGCTCGTTATTGTCCCTTTTCCTAGCGCCTCAGTCTTTGCGAAAATGGGTAGATGTTCACAAGGTCGACCTTAAACAAGACAAAAATGGTATGGGGGTAAATCCCTTTCATCGAGCCAGGCAGAAAAGAAAGATGATCGCGACATTTATCCACTTTGTGTAAAGGTTAGGAAACGCACCTGTGGGTAACCAGCCGATAGACACCTAGGCAGTTTCTAGAGGAAAGTGGCTTACGAGAAGTGGCTTTTAAAAACAAAACAGGGTTTGGAGAACTTCTGACTGTACAGGAATGAAGGTTACATAAATTTTTAGAAACCACTTATCAAAAAGGATGTGAACACTGTGATACCGTTTATGAATTTTTTTTTTTTTACCATTTAATAGGAAATCATGTATATAACATATGTGTGTAGAAAGGTGTAAAAACATGGAAAGAACCGTGCACACCAGATTAAGGACAACGACTACCTGGGCGGAGAGAGAGATGGATTAGAGTAAGTCTAAGTGGAACATGTCATTCCTTAAGGGAGAAATAGAATTAAGAAACAATAGTGGAAACATTTTGATATCTGTCAAATGTGGGTGGTGTTGGCCCATGGATGTGTGCTTTACAGTTTTATGAAGTTTTGAAATGCCTCACAATTAAACACATTAAGCTGTTGAGACACAAAACAAGTCAGGAACAAGACTAGGATACCACTTACCATTACTGTTATTCAATGTTGAACTGGACATCCTAGACAATGCAATAATTAAGAAACAGAACTATCATGTGTAAAAATCCCTGAATATAAAGAGATCTTAAAGGGAATATGAAAAAGATGGCTAACCTAAAATTTTAAAAAGTAGATAAAAGAAATAAGCAGGTGTAAAAATGGCATGGCGGAGGCGTCTGACCTCTAACTCTCGGGAGAGAGGGGATCATTATCGGCATCAACAGCCCAAGGCTGATTGCTATGAGGTGGAGGTCAGAAATGTCTCCACCCTAAAATCTTTTTACCAATTCTGACACCATCTATCCTTCCAAAGGTACTATTTCCCTGCTGGGTTGGATAATTCACTGCAATGGCCACACAGAACTCATAGGCCATACTCACAGTCACAGGGTATATAAGGGAAGTAAAAGGATACAATTCAAGTTCAGGAATGCCCAGGATATAGTTCTTCCATCAGGACAGTCTCTTCTCAGCGGTGCCACAGGCAGGCTTCTCCCTGACCCTTGGCCCCTCAGCCCCTTGGCCTAGCTTCTGCCTTCTGCCCTGCTCTGGCAAGTGTTACAAAGCTCTTTTAGCTCCATCGATAAGTGCCTGGAGATACCCCATTCGGCCAGCAAACCTCCTGCCCGAAGGTACTCAGCTCTCTTGATCCATGGGTCAGCACAACCATTGAACTGTCTCCTGCCACTCTCCTGGTTCTTCTGCCTCTGCTGCCACCATTTCTCTGCCATCACTTCTTGACATCTCTGGTATTACAGCTCTCTCTCAGTCTTCTGGTTCTAGGAACTTCTCAGCACAGGTATCCTAGGTCCATAGGACATGCTCCACTCCTGCCTCCTCTTTCTTGATGGTCATGAGATGCACCCTGTCTGCCTCTGGAATGGCTCATTTTAAGCCTAGCAGGGTGTCAGAACTGACCAATCCTCTAATTAGGGTTCCATACACCTCATTTACATCGTCTCACCCTCATGCGGGTGCCATGATCATATTTACATTATTAGCAAGCTATCCAGTCCCCTTGGTTGGCCATAAGCACTTCATTTGCATATCCCCACCCAGTCATTTGATGGGAGTTACAAAGACTATGGAAAGAAGGGCCATATTAAGTAACTCACTGCACCACAGGTCACCCCCTGGCTCCTCTAGCCATTGGCCCTTTAATACTTGAAGGATTAATTTCTGCTTCTCCATCATTTTACTAGTCCAAAACAGTCATTAACAATTAGTCCCTTCAGTATGGCAAAGAGTCCTCAGGGTGAGGTTACTCAGGTATCAGCCATTCACGTCTGCTATAGGTATCCAACCGATCTGGTCAGGTTCTCCAAAATTCATCTCTGCTTCATCCTCTTCTGCATCTGATAAAATTTCTCAGAGAGAAGATTATCCCTTTGCTCTGAGCCTCACAAGGTATCAGCTTAGTAAAATCTTTAAGGGAATTTAGGTTGGGCCACTGCACTCCAGTCCAGCAATGCCTCCCCCTTAATTCACTCTTTCACAGTTACTACTTCTACAATTACAGTTTTTACAATCACAATTAACCCTGCTAATAATTAACACTCAAAATTGAATCATATAATACTATCACGACCTTCCTCCACCCTCTCTTCCTCAGACCCATCAGGAAAAGAAGAAACTATTCAGTGAAGATTCTCCCACGTCCCCATCATTTTGAGTGTCAGCACACTCACAAAAGTGTGTGAGTCAGCCACTTCATGCCTCTACCTCTTCCCATTTTAGATAGACAATGTTTAAATTGCCCATCCCAATCAAAACAGTACTCTGTGGAGACAAACCTGCTCCTTGGTCTGAAGATCTTCTGTTCAGGTTGGAACTTTGAGCATCTGTAACCATAAGCAAAATCCAGTACAGAGCAAGCCATCAAATTGTAGGAATCTATACCAGCTAATGGCCTCAAAAATCTTTCTCTTCGCTTGGTTGGGTTTTGGTCAGCTCATCCAAGAAACTGATGGAATACTAATTGAGATGTTTCAACAAATGGATATAGCACTGGAGGTGCTCACTCATCTATGCCAAGAAATTTGGAAGACAGCTACCTGGCCAACCGACTGGAAGAGATTATACTTATGCCTATTCCAAAGAAAAGTGATCCAACCAAATGCAGAAATTATCGAACAATATCATTAATATCACGCACAAGTAAAATTTTGCTGAGGATTATTCAAAAGCGGCAGCAGCAGTACATGGACAGGGCACTGCCAGAAATTCAAGCTGGATTCAGAAGAGGACGTGGAATCTGGGGTATTACAGCTGATGTCAGATGGATCCTGGCTGAAAGCACAGAATACCAGAAAGATGTTTACCTGTGTTTTATTGACTATGCAAAGGCATTTGACAGTGTGGATCATAACAAATTATGGATAGCATTCATGAGGAACCTGTACATAGATCAAGAGGTAGTCATTCAAACAGAACAAGGGGATACTGCGTGGTTTAAAGTCAGGAAAAATGTGTGTCAAGGTTGTGTCCTTTCATCATACCTATTCAATCTGTATGCTGAGCAAATAATCCGAGAAGCTGGACTATATGAAGAAAAACTTGGCATCAGGATTGGAGGAAGACTCATTAACAACCTGCATTATGCAGATGACACAACCTTGCTTGCTGAAAATGAAGAAGACTTGAAGCACCTACTTATGTAGGTCAAAGACCATAGCCTTCAGTATGGATTATGCCTCAACATAAAGAAAACAAAAATCCTCACAAGTGGACCAATAAGCAACATCATGATAAATGGAGAAAAGATTGAAGTTGTCAAGGATTTCGTTTTACTTGGATCCACAATCAACACCCATGGAAGCAGCAGTCAAGAAATCAAATGATGCATTGCATTGGGCAAATCTGCTGCAAAAGACCTCTTTAAAGTATTGAAAAGCAAAGATGTCACCTTGAAGACTATGATGCCCCTGACCCAAGCCACAGTGTTTTCAATCACCTCATATGCATGCGAAAGCTGGATGATGAATAAGGAAGACCTAAGAAGAATTCACACCTTTGAATTGTAGTGTTGGCTAAGAATATTGAATATGCCATGGACTGCCAAAAGAACAAACAAATCTGTCTTGGAAGAAGTACAGCCAGAATGCTCCTTAGGAGCAAGGATGGCGAGACTTCATCTCACATATTTTGGACATGTTATCAGGAGAGATCAGTCCCTGGAGAAGGACATCATGCTTGGTAAAGGATGACTCTCAATGAGATGGAATGACACAGTGGCTGCAACAATGAGCTGAAGCATAACAAGGATTGTGAGGATGGCACAGGACCAGGCAGTGTTTTGTTCTGTTGTACATAGGGTTGCTATGAGTTGGAACCAACTCAACAGCACCAAAAAACAACAACAACATCCCTAGCCATCCAAGCTAGGTCAATGTGTACCAGCCATAGGCTCAGGAATTCACACCTCCCTGTGCTTCAGATCAGCGAGGCCCTTCTCTCTCATCCATAGCCCATGTGGGCTAGGTCAATTGGTACCAATAGAACATGTCCAAATTCAGCTCATCTCTTCATTGCTACATCTCCCTCATTTCCACTCATCTCATGGCTCCGGGTAATCATCTTAAGTGAGCATACCAGGCTGTTTACTTGCCAACTCCATTTAACTTCTCAGTTCTGGAAGGGAACTTTTCTGATGGGGAGTGACTTTTCCTGCCTTGATATATCCAAGGCAAACTGCTTGCTTGAAATTCAAAAAGCAAAGCAGTCATTTTGTTTTTCCTGCAGGTCTTTCCTTCAAATGCAAATTTCCTCCTCTCCCAGCAATTCTGTGTAGCTCTGCATGTCTTTTCAAATGAAAATTTCCTGGATGGGGCTCAGATTTTTTTATCTAACCCCCAATATTCTATAAACAGGGCTACTGCATTCAAACCAACAGCCTGTGTTTCTTTCAGGCAAATCTTACTGTTACCGAACGCAATGGGTTTGCCACCTGTGCTCTTGTTAAGAATAACAAAGGGTCATGTGGATTTGAGATAAGGCATGGTTTATTACTTGCAGCAAGTAAGCAGACAGGGAGATAGCTCTCAAAGCACTGAACACAGGGCTGGAGGAAGTTTTATATTATGTGGGAAGGCGAAATCATGCATATTCATTAAACATCCAGGAAATTGCATGCATATTCAAAAAGGAGTGTGGGGTGGGCGTGTAGGCTGTGAGAGCAACTCGTGGCTCAAGATGGCAGCCCGTGTTCCCTCAAGATGGCTCCTCGTGTACTCTTGACATCTGTGTGTTTCCAAGAAAATAGCGGTGTACACTGAAAACATGCTGACCGGGTTCACTTTTAAGTCACCTACTGTTTCACGGCACATGCGTGAAGTCTGGTATTAGTCAGATTGCCTGAAAAACAACTGTAAGCAGGAAGATTAGAAGGAAACAGGGTGGGGTGACTCATTATCTTGGTCGAAAGATGCTGTTTGTAGTTGCTCGGAAATTTTCTACTGACACAGCTTGTTGCCTAAGGCCTATCTAATTCCTAGCTGGTCTCACTACTTCCCCTTTTAGCACATCCAATCAAGTAATGGCTGAAGGTGGAGTTACACCCTCCCTGTAATCTGTAATAGCCAACATTCATATCCATCATACATTTTAGTTCTGTTTTACAACACGGTGAAGAGAAACATTCAATATTCATTGTACACTCAGATAAACACATAACCTAAACACAAAACCCTTTTAAAAACATTCCAGTTTCATCTTCTCCACACCTTGATTATCTTCCCATTCATATGCATATGGCCTTGGGCATCTGACTGGGTGGAGCAAGAAGACCCTTTGTCCCTACCCATCATCCTGCTTATCTGTCCTGGCTTTTGCCCAAAGCCATTCCAGATGCAGCTTTTCTCCCCTCAAACCAAAGTCACTGCTGTTGAGGCAATTCCGAATTGTATGAACCCTATAGGACAAAGTTGAACAGCCCCATAGGGTTTCTGAGGCTGTAAATCTTTACCACATCTTTCTCCCGTGGAGTGGCTGGTGGGTTTGAATTGCCTACCTTTCAGTTAGCAGCCAAGCTCTTTAACCACTGCACCACGAGGGCTCCTTTTTCTCCCGTCACCTGCAGCATAACATCTCTTAATTTCCTTTCAGCCATTACAGGTAACAACAACCAAAGTAAACATCTAAGAATCAAAAGTTTCATTTCCCACACTGATTTGTTCTTTCTCTTACAAAGTCCCATGCTTTCATGAGTCTGGAGCCATTGCAATGAATCCCGTTTCTGACACCCGCTGTTCCTGCTGTTTCTCAATGCTATCATTCTTGCTACTGCTGTCTTGTTTTCTGTTGTTTCTACTCTCTCAGCGTCCTGGTTATAGGAGCTTCTCAGTGCGGGGATCCCAGGTCAAAAGGATGCACTCAAATCCCATCTCATCTTTCTTGATGGTCTTGAGGTACCCCCCCACCCCGCCTCTTTGATGGCTCATTTTAAGCCTAGTGGGGTGGCAAAGCTGACCAAGCCCCTCATCAGGGCCCCATACAACTTATTCGCATGGTCCCATCCCTACAAAGGTGCCCTCATGGCATAGTGGTCAAGAGCTCCACTGCTAACCAAAAGGCTGGCAGTTTGAATCCACCAATCACTCCTCGGAAGCACTATGGGGTAGTTCTACTCTGTCCTATAGGGTCAGTATGAGTGCCGTGCACCTTATTTACATGATTAGCAAGCTATCCAATCAGTTTGGTGGAACACAAGCACTTAATTTGCATAATCCCACCCACTCATTTGGTGGGAGGTACAAAGACTATGGCTGTTGTTGTTATCAAAAGAAATATCCACTCTACAGAGGCAAAAATATTGAATAAATGTGAACAAAGCCTCAGAGACCTGGGAGACATCAAATATATCAACATATTTGTAATAGGAATCGCAGGAAGACAGTTAAGACAGGTGAAGAAAAAATACTTGAAAATATAATGGCCACTAATTTCCAAAATATAATGAAATATATTCATCAGACTGGAAATTTTCAACAAAACCCTAAGTTTTGGGGGTTTCCTGGAATACAAATTCATAGCTGAGTTTTCGAACCAAACAGATTTGGTTGTGCGTGGCCATTATACAAAATTTAGAAAGATAATTACATCAAATTATTGAAGCCAAAGAGAGAAAAAAACTTTGAAAAGCAAGAGAAAACTCATTATTTGCAGATAAAAAGCAATGATCAGTGCACTTCTCATCAGAAAAAAAAAAAAATGGAGAAGAGTAAGAAATAGAATGATATAGTCAAACAGCTGAAAGGGAAACATAATTTTCAATGAAGAATTTGATATCTAGCAAAATTTCTACAAAATAAGGGCAATATAAAGACATTAGAAAAGGAGACCATTAGGGATGAATGCAATTGACCTCAAATGGTAACTTCAATAGCAAGAAATTAACATCTCTGGAAATTGGAAATATGTAGGTAAGCAGAGGAGAATGTACAAATGATTTTTTTCCTTTTTTACTATCTTCTGTAAAAGGCATGTTTTTCAAAGCAATAATTATAACAATGTCATGTTGGCATTATAACTGTAAAATGGCAACATTAGCAGAAATGAGGAGGAAGGAAACAATTACTCTGGATATATTTTTGAATTTTTTTATTGAGGTATGTGGTGTGATGAATAACTTTTATGTGGCCTTTCTCACCATGGTCTTTTAACTCCCACTAAATGATTGCAAAAAGGTGCTTGTGATCCACCAAGGGGATTGGATGGTTTGCTAATAATGCAAATAAAGTAGATGGCACCATTGTGGGGGGGAGGTCATGCAAATAAGGTGTATGGAACCCTAACAAGGGGATTGGTCATTTTTGCATCCCGCTAGGCTTAAAATGAGTCATCCCAGAGGTGGAAAGTGTGGAACCTCACTACCACCAAGAAAAAAGAGCTAGGAGTAGAGTGCATCCTTTGGACCCGGGATCCCTGCACTGAGAACCTCCTAGACTCAGGAGACAGAGCTGTAACACCAGGAATGGTGAGAGATGGTAAGAAGCAGTGGCAGAGAAATGGCAGCAGAGATAGCAGAACCAGGAGAAAGGCAGGAAACAGCACAGTAGGCTTCCCAGCCCATGGAGCAAGAAAAGATGAGTACCTTCAGACAACAGGCTCGTGGCAGAGAGGGGTGCCTCTAGGCACTTGTCACAGAGGTAGGCTCACCAACCCACAGAGCTATAGAGAGCTGAGCACCTTTGGGTGGAGGCTTACTGGAGAAATGGGGTGCCTCTGGGCACTTATAGGTGGAGCTAGAGAGCCTTGTAAAAATTGCCCAAGTAGGGTAGCAGCTGGGCCAGCCCAAGAGGCCTCAGGGGACAAGCATCAGAGAGAGGCCTGCCTGTGGGCACATGTGAGTTGTCCTGACCGAAGAACTGTATCCTGAGTTGTTCCTGATCCTGAATTGTAAGCTGTTATTTCCCTAAATCATCCCATGAATATTGTCTGAGCTGTGTGGCCACTGCAAAGAATTATCAAACCTAGCAGAGACATACAGAGTGCTGTGAGAGGAACACGTGGTGTCAGAACTGGTGAAAAGGTTGGAGAGAGGAGGTATGTCTGACCTCTGCTTCACAAGAATCAGCCTTGGGCTGATGCTGATTCTCTCTCCCACTCGTGAAGTTAGATCAGATGCCTCCACCATGCCATTTTTACAAGATAAAAATTTCAAAATGTAAATTAACCATTTTAAAGTACGTAATTCAGTGGAACTTATTACCTATACAATATTATGGAGCCATCACCTCCGAAACATTTCAACTTATCCAAAGAAACACTATACTCATTAACTAGTAATTCCCCATTGCCCTCTCCACCCAGATCCTGGCAATCACTAAACTAATCTGCTTTCACTATAGTTTGTAATGTATGAATGGAATCATACAGTATATACTGTCTGGCTTCTTTGGCACAGCATAATTATTTTGAAATTTATCCTAGCTGTGGCATGTATCAATAGCTTGTCCCTTTTTGTCACTGTATACTATTCCATAGTGATGGAGAACAGGTAAGTGGTTGCCAGGGTTACGAATGGAGAGAGGGTGTGAGTATAAAAAGGTAGTACAGGGGAGTCTGTGTTGATGAAATAGTTTTATCTCCTGATTGTTGTGGTGGTAACACAAATCTAAACATTTAATAAAACTTCGTAGAATTAAACACTAAAAAAAAGTATGAAAACTACTGAAATCCAAATAAGGTTGAGGATTTAATTAATAGTATTCTACCTTTGTCATTTTCCTGGTTTTGATAATGCAATATGGTTATGTAGGATGCTTTCACTGCAAGAAGTTGGGTGAAGGATACTAGGAAAGTCTCTGGACTATTTTTGCAAGTTTGTGCAAGCTTAAAATTATTTCGAATTAGACATAACAACTTTGAAGGTGGTTTCGTAAACTCGATCATACTATAAACTTAGTTAAGCATTTCCAAGTACATTGTTACATTTATAAATTATTTAAGTACTTCATATGCTAAATTCACAAATAAACTTAAAGCCAAAGAAATATAAGAACAAATCACATAATATGGGATAGTCATAGGACACTCCTGTCTTGTATATAAGAATAAAAATTAGTGATGAGGAGAGCAGTCTGCTTTTTTTAAATTATGGAACCATTAACGAGGCAACAAAGAATAAAGTTCAAACTATCGAGTTTGAAAATGCACATCGGGTGTATTTGATATACATTCTCTTCTCACCAACATGGTTAGGTTCCAAAGACTAGGTCCTTATGAGAAACTGGCATTGTGAAAATAGAGGACGACCACATCAGATAACAAAACAGAGGATGACTACATCATTACATAACAGCTAAACCACTGAGAATCATGGCCCAGCCAAGTTGACACATAACCTTCACCATCAGTGTTACCCTCGCCTCGCACCTTTGGTGTTTGTTACTGTCAGATATACATTGTTAATGTGCAAAATAGTTGGATATTGTCATAAATGTGAAATGTCGGGTAACAAGACAGTCAGTGAGGTGTAAGGAGATGATGAGTCTTGTAACAAAAAGCACGTAAATATCATTTTCACTGGACTTCATTCCTTCATGAGTTCTCTAGTATTTTGCTAACAGTGCTTCACATTTAGCATGTTCAAAGGTTTTTCCGTATGATTTTTATGACAAATGATGTTAAGAATATATCACTGAAATAATGCCATATTCATTGTCATCTTAAAGTTTTCTTCCAATGTGAGCTCTATGACACTTATTTTTATTTCTGGGTAAAGGCTTTCCCATGGTCACTATTTTTGTATCAGCTAGAAGCTGTGATTATCATAAACAATTAGAATTACTAGTCTCTGCATTTATAAGATTTATCTCAGTATAAATATGTATTATATATTCAGACAAATAATGAACTAAAAATTTCTGCTCAAGGCATTTCCACATTAAACGGATCAGAGTTTTTTCCTCAGTTTTTCACTAACAGAAAATGTGAGGTAATGATCACTAAAGGCACTACCACATTCACTGTACTGAAAAGGTTTCTCTTCTGGGCAAATTCTTTAGTCTCCTGATGGTGCACATCTCATAAGAGGCTATCTCATACTGATTACATTCCCATCTGCTGGAAACCCACTGATGTATAAAGAGGCCTGAGTTGTACAGAGATAATTTAACAGTCATCATATTCATAGGGTTTGTTGTCTACATGAGACTCCTTGTTTGTAATGAGCTTTGACTCTGTTAAAGGAACTTCAAACTTGACTGAATCTGCACATTTCTCTTGTGTGCATTCTCTTATGTTTAACAAGGATTGACAAGTGGGAGAAAGCCTTCACACAATCGCTGTATCCATATGGTCTCTCACCCGTGTGAGTTCTCTGATGTACACTGACTCTGTGGTGAAGACCTTCCCACATTCACGGCACTCCTATGGTTTCTCTTCTGTGTGAATTCTCGATCAGTAATGAGATCGTATTTGTGCGAATAGGATTTTCCACACTCAGTACATACAAACGGAGTCTTTCCTATATAACATCTCTCATGTTGTTTGAGACATATCTTCTGGCTGCATTCATAGGGTGCCTTTGTTTCCTAGTGCTGCCATTACAGTTACTACAAGTGGGTGGCTTTGAAAAACAGAAATTTATTTTTTCACAGTTCTGGAGGCTAAAATCAGGGTCTCAGCCATGTCAATTCTGTCTGTGAACCTTTCTCCTAGTTTCTGGTGTCTGCCAAAAATCCTTGGTGTTCGTTTGCTTGTAGATGATCCCCACATGTTGTCCTCCCCTGTGTGTATGTGTCCCTGTGTCTATTCTTGTCTTCTCATAACTTGTAAGTCATTAGGTCTAAGATCCACCGTATACCAATATGACCTCAAATGACTTGACCATATTAAATGAGACTGCATTTTGGAGGGTGATTAAACTACATTACATTATGGAAGGTAATCTGCTCTATCCAAGGCCAACTGATTTAATCATAGGTAACTATTCTATGACAGCAACTAGAGTGGTGTTTGACCAACCAAGTGGGAAACATAGCCTAGTTGACATATAAAATTTAACTATCACATAGGATTTCTCTTCAGTATAAGTTCACTTATGTACAATGAGAGTGCGTTTTGTTTAGAAGCCTGTTCAAATTCATTGTATATGTACGATTTCTCTGCAATATGAGTTTGCTGATGTATAATGAGAGTACGCTTCACAGTAAAGCTTTTTCCACATTCACCGCATATGTAAGATTTTTCCCCTGTATGAGATCGCTGATGATCGACAAGATTACTTTTCCTAGCAAAGCCTTTTCCACATTCATTGCATACATAAGGTTTCTCTCCAGTATGAGTTCGCTGATGTGCGATGAGCACACTTTTCCCACTTAAGGCTTTCCCACACTCATTGCATACATAGGGTTTCTCTCCAGTATGAGTGCGCCGATGTACATTGAGATGGCTCCTCTCAGTGAAGCATTTTCCACATTCATTGCATATATACGGCTTCTCTCCTGTATGAGTTCGTTGATGTCCAATCAGTCGGATCTTTGCTGAGAAGCCTTTTCCACATTCACTGCATAAATAAGGTTTCTCACCTGTATGAGTTCGCTGATGTTCAATGAGACGGCTCTTCACGGTAAAGCCTTTTCCACAATCATTGCACATATATGGTTTCTCTGCGGTATGAATACGCTGATGTATGATGAGATCAATCTTCATGGTGAAGCCTTTTCTACATTCATTGCATACATAGGGTTTCTCTCCTGTGTGTGTTCGCTGATGTCTAATGAGAGGGCTTTTCAGGGGGAAGCCTTTTCCACACTCAGTGCATATATAGGGTTTCTCTCCAGTATGAGTTCGCTGATGTCTGATGAGACAGTGCTTCATGGAGAAGCCTTTTCCACATTCACTGCATATATATGATTTCTCTTCTGTATGAGTTTGCTGATGTGCGATAAGACTGTTCTTCAAAGTGAATCGTTTACCACATTCATTGCACATAAAGGGTTTCTCTCCCGTATGAGTTAGATGGTGTGCAATAAGACGCCTCTTCTCCATGTAGCCTTTTCCACATTCACTGCATATATAGGGCTTCTCTCCTGTATGAGTTTTCTGATGAGTAGTAAGACTGGACTTTGTACAGAAAGCTTTTCCACATAGATTGCACCCATGAGGTTTCTCTCCTGTATGAGTTCGCTGATGATAAATGAGCAAACACTTCTTGCTGAAGGCTCTCCCACATTCATTGCATATATATGGTTTCTCTACCATATGAACTTTCTGATGTATATTTAGTTGTGATTTCTTGAGGAAGATTTTGTCACATTCAGTGCATTCATAGTGTTTCAGCCCTGCATGAGTTCTCTGATGTTCAATCAGCCTGTATTTTCTGGAGAATGCTTTCCCACACATACTGCATCTATGAGGTTTCTCTCCTGTATGAACCATCTGATGATCAATGAACTGAGACTTCTTGATGAAGGCTTTGCCACATTCACTGCATACATGGGCATTCACTATTTTCGCAGTTCTCTGATGGTTAATGATCTGGGACTTGTTACTGATGGGTTTTGCACTTTCGGGGAATGTCTTATCACTATAAACTTGCTCATGCTTATCTTGGAGAAAGGGTGGTCCATCTCCATTAAACTCAGTAAAGTTTTTCAGGTCACAGCTTCTGTTCTGGTCTTCTAAACTTAAATTTGATTTTAAAGTTTTTCTATGCAAGTCAAACATATCATGGTGTTGCTTTAATGGAAAATTACTTTTTTTCTCATTAAAAGTATTTCCAAATGCATTATGTTCATGGCATTGTTCCATACACTTCTGAATTCTTTGCTTTTGCAACAGACACTGGAGATGATCATTAACTTTCCCAATTTCTAGAAAAAAAAGAACAATGAATCATTCCACAATCTTAGTTTGGAATAAATCTATTTAAAAAGTAGGCTCTTTAGTGACAACCCTATGATATGAGTATAAAAGAACCTCCATGTATACATGTATACATTGGTAAAAACACACTAATATAAACACAAGAAGGTAAAAGCAGTCAGTGTACAAACATGGATAATTTACAATCTATATAATATGGCTACTTTCTAAATAGCTCTTTGCATAAAATACAGAAGTAGTAAAATACAAGCAGGTTACTTTTAGCAGCAAAACACAGAATTTAGAAGGGTATCAGACAAAAGAAACTGGAGGAGCATCAGACCACAGTGGTTGATCCAATAATGAGGCCTGCATTCATTTATTCCATGAATAGTTGTTCAATAGCTACCATATACAAAGCACTGCGCTCATGTTTGGGATATAAAACATAGTCCTTATTTCTACCGAGCTTCAATTCTAGTCAGCAGAAACTGAGTAAAGAAGGAAATGAAGACATTCGCAGATTGTGAAATGCAGATATCAGAGGTATGAGAGGTGGAAGACATCAAGGGGATATACCTGTACAAAGAAAAGAAAAGTTTCCACTCCGTTAGGTCCCTTACAAATATATCCTAACATTGGCCTTCATGTGAGCAGCTTCAGGCCAGTTATTTAAAAGTCCTCCTCATGGCCTTGCACATTTTCAGTTTCACACTTTCATTCCTTCTGCTTTATCACTTCCTTATTCAAAACCAGAATATGTCTCTGGTTTGTCATAGTATCATTCCCCACTCTGTCTATAACACTGTAAGCTCTATGTTTTCTAAATGTTAAATTAATCCTTGTCTTTATTGCTCATTTTTACAGTTACTTTTACGCAGCCTTGAATTGTAGGAAAAGTGCCTCATGATCAAAAGTTTAAGTACTAAATATTACACAAAGAGTTTTCATTCATAACTACAAACATCTTTATTCCTGTAATATTTCCCTATTTCTTAGTAAACAGCTATACATTAGGGCTTTGATTCACCAATTATAGGATTACAAGAGTATCCCTTAGGGAGCTATATGACATACCGTGGTGAAAAGAGTTCCTTTATGTGACCTTTCGCTTTGGTTCTTTGGAAAAACAGCTAGAGAGATTTTTTCCCCTAAGCTCTGAGGAGTTACCTTTGCCCTAGTTTTCTACCCAAGGTTTGTTACATTTTCTGGGTAAACTGTAAACAACTTGTGGTTTGATACTTTTTGTCTGGCTTTCGGCTGCAGCCTACCCTGTGGCTGGTACACACCTTGCAGGAATTGGTCAATAGACTGTACAAATGAAGTGTCTGTAGCCTGCTATGCACATGAAGTGTTTGTGCCTACTGAGAGGGGATTGGTCAGTTTGCAGCCCTGGTAGGAGGGTAATGCCTTGAAACTGACACCAAAAAAACCCCAAAACCAAATCCACCGCAGCCAAATCGATTCCGACTCATAGCAACCCTAGAAGACAGAGTAGAATTGCCCTATAGAGTTTACAAGGAGCACCTGGTGGACTTGAACTGGCAAGGAGTTGGGTATATACATGCAGCCAGCCCCACAAAGGTTTTGGGACAGAAACAAGCATGAAGAAAAGCAGCAGGAAGAAGCCAAAAGAAGAGAGAAGGAAGAACAGAGAGAGAGGAGGCAAGGAACCTTGTGAGAGAGCTGTAACAAGGTCAAGGGCTGTATTACTGAAGACTGCTACAGGCTTGTAAGGGGCCTAGCAGCAGAGATAGCAGCAGCAGATGGCACAGCCAAGAGGAACCTGTCCAGAGGGGGCTGAGAGTTGCATGTCCTGAGGGGGCTGAGAGTAGCCTGTCATTAGGGGGCCAAGAGGACTGAGGGGTCTGAGAGGAGACCTGCACAGTTGAGAGGAGCTGAGAGAGCTGTCCTACACTGAAGAAGGGAGACACTGCCTACAGGCTTCCTGATCATGAGCTGTAGCCTGTTGATCCTGATTCTGACTTGTATTATGGTCCTTAATAAACCACTTAACTGTGAGTATAGTCCCTGAGTTCTGTGTGGCCATTGCAAGGGATTATTAAACCCCAAAGAGAAGCAGATAGTGCTGTGGAAGGGACAACTGGTATCAGAATTGGTAAAAAGGTTGCAGAGTGGAGGTTATGTCTGACTTCCACCTCACAGGGATCGGCTTTGGGCTGATCCTGGTCATCATCCCCCCTGAAGTTAGAGAGGTTCAGATGAGGCTGCTATTACTACTACCACCACAATTTTACATATACCCAGACAATCCAAATCTTGCATTATGAAATGCTTGAAAAACAGATGGAGGGGTATGGTCCCTCCCCTGCAGGGCTAATCGGTCAAACAAAGAAGAAATTACTGAATGATTTCCATTTATACACAAGGAAGAATGAAAACAGGCCCTTCAATCCTGGGTGGCAAAGATGCTTTTGTTGTTGTTGGGTGCCATCGAGTCGATTCCGACTCACGGCAACCCCATGTGACAGAGTAGAATGGCCCCATAGAGTTTTCTTGGCTGTAATCTTTATGGAAACAGATCACCAGGTCTTTCTCCTACAGAGCCACTGGGTGGGTTTAAACCACCAACCTTTTGGTTAGTAGCCGACTGCTTAACTGTTTCACTACCAGGGCTCCTTAAAGATGCTTTAGATACTATGAATAACATACAGTATTCTCAGGATCAAGTTTCTATATTACAGGCAGAAAGCAGAATGGGAATTTTGAGAAGGGTGGATCTAGTACAAATGGTCAATAATCAGATGAAATGATGCTTAACTTCATTAGTCACCAGAGAAATGAAATTGAAACCACAATGACATACTACTTCGTATCCACTAAGATGATTATCATCTGACAGACTGATACCAAGTACCGGGGAGGAATTAGAGAAATGAGCGGTCCCATATGCTGCTGGTTGAAATGTAAAATAGTGCAGCTGCTTTGGAAAACATTCTAGAAGTTCCTCAAAAACTTAAACGTTGAGTTACCACATAACCCAGTAATTCTAATCCTAATTATATACCCAAGGGAAAGGAGAACATAAGTCCATAAAAACACTGCAAATGACTGTTATTAGGAACATTAATTTATAACAGCCCCAAAGTGAAAACAAGCCAAATGGTCATCAACTGATAAATGGATAAATCAAATGTGGTATATCAACACCATAGAATAATGGAATATTATTCAGCAATAAAAAAGAATGATGTTCTGATACATGATAAAATACCAATGGACTTGAAAATCATTACCCTTAGTGAAAGATGCCAATTATAAAATACCGCATTTTGTATTACTCTATTTCTAGGAAATGTTTAGAGCAGGCAAATCTATACAGTAGAAAGCAGCTTAGTGACTGCCTAGGGCTTGGGGGAGGGACAGGGAGGAGAGAGGAGAGACCATGGAAGAAGTGGGCAGTGACTTCTGATGATGAAGGGCTTTCATTCTGGGGAAATGAAAACATTCCCAAATTGACTGTGCTGATGGTTTCACAGCTTTGTGAATATACTAACAATCATTGAATTATATACTTGAAATACACTAGAAAACAAAAGCTTTAGGGAAATGAATGCAGCAGTAAGGTCACAGATAAAGAGTAATCAGAATTAGCAAAAGTACAAAGGAAGAAATTTGAGGCAGTTATGTTCTGTTTTGTGTTGGAAATGATGAAGGATATTAAAAAGGTATTTTCTAGTTAATCAATACAAACAGCAGAGACTGTTACAAAGGAACCTCATCATGTAGGATATTCAAGGTAATACCAGGATACTCGGCATTTAAGATGTACAATACTGGGACGAAGAGCGCTAACCCGCGCCAAGTGCTGAGCGGCCCTGCCCTCCTCTCCATCATAACGGAATACAGAAAAATGGCCACAAAATGCTGAAAATAGCTTTGATGAGGCGAATGGTTCAACAGCCGTGCCCTGGAAGTGCCGCAGAGGTGTCCTGAGACATTCTGACCAACCCTTTAAAGTCCCACACCCGTTTCTTGTCGTTAACGGATTGAACTGGGTCCCCCTAAAATGTTGTAAATCCCAACCCCATGGACGGATCCCACTTGGGAACAGTGCTTGCTTTGTTAACGAGGGTGGGTCATCAACAGGAGAACCTAAGGTAATAAAAAGGATGTTAGAACGCATTTTTCTTCGAAAAAGAATGACTTGTGTTACTTGTACAGAAAGTTGGAAGCCATAGGCCAGTTTCCAGGGAGATGAGTAAAATACATACGCGGAGTGATGGATTGCTTTTATATGGCCTTTCTCACCATGGTTTTGTAACTCCCACCAAATGCCTGGGTGGGACTATGCAAATAAGCTGCTTGTGGCCCACAAAGGGTGGATGGCAATCTTGTGGGGGTCGGACCATGCAAACAAGGTGTATGGAACCTAATGAGGGTATTGGTCAATTTTGCCATCCCAGTAGGCTTAAAATGAGCCATCCCAGAAGCAGAAAGGAGGAGTCCTCACACCACCAAGAAGAAGAACTCGGAGCAGAGCACATTCTTTGGACCCAGGGTTCCCGCACTGAGAACCTCCTAGACCCAGGCGACAGAAAGTTGTAAAACCAGAGATGGTGCAAGATGGTGAGAAGCGGTGGCATGCACAGCAAAGAACTGGCGGCAGCAGAAACAGGAGACCGGCAAGAGATGGCATGGTAGGCTTCCCAGCTCACAAAGTTAGAGTTGAGTACCTGTCAGCAGGAGGCTTACTGGCAGAGTAGGTGCCTCCAGGCACTTGGTGAAGCTAGACTCACCGACCCACAGAGTGAGAGAGCTGAGCGCCTTCAGGCCAATGCTTGCTGGCAGAGCGGGGTGCCTCTGGGAACTTACCAGTGGAGCTAAAGAGCTTTGTAGGAGCCCTGATGGGCAACAGTTAAAGTGTCCAACTACTAACCAAAAGGTCAGCAGTTCAAAACCTACCAGCTGCTCCGTGGGAGAAAGATGTGGCAGTCCGCTTCTGTAAAGATTTACAGCCTTGGAAACCCTATGGGGAAGTTCTACTTTGTCCTATAGGGTCACTATTAGTCAAAACTGACTCGACTGCAGTGGGTAAAGAGCTTTGTAACACTTGTCTGAACAGGGTAGAGGCCAGGCTGGCCCAAGAGGCCTGACAGGCCAAGGGCCAGGGAGAGGTTTGCCTTTGAGCATGGCTAAAATGCTGTCCAATTGATGACTGTATCCTGAGTCGTTTCTGATCCTGAATTATAAGCTGGTACCTCCCTAATAAATCCTATAATCATGAGAATTGTCTGAGTTCTGTGTGGCCATTGCAACGAATTATCAAACTCAGTAAAGGAGTAGAGAGTGTCGTGGGAAGGACAGCTGGTGCAGGAATTGTTAAAAAGGTTGGAGAGAGGAGGTATGCCTGACCTCTGCTTCACAGGAATCAGCCTTGGGCTGATGATGCTGATAATGATTCTGTTTCCCCTTGTGAAGTTAGACGAAGAGGTCTGATACTACTGCCACACAATTTTTATAACACAGAACTTTTAAAGTGTAAGTTAGACAATATTGAGGGAGAAGTTAAGTTGGGATTCTCTACCTTAAAAACAGAAAGAGTTTAACTCAGGGGAATAAAGGAGACTGGAGACTTTCAGGGTTGTAAGAACAAAAGATAATGGAAAACAGAAATTTAGAGAACCTCAGAGTAGAGGGGAAAGAGAAGCAAAGGAACTATATACAGGCTGTCCCCGACTTATGATGTATTTGAGTTATGACGAACCGCACTTAACAACCATCCTTTTTTTTTTGGTACATCTTATCATTAGAAATGCAGCCCTGGTTACATTGTGCAAAAGGTTGGCATTTTGAATCCAGCAGCCACTTCTTGGAAACCCTATGGGTTAGTTCTTTCTACTCTGTCCTACAGGGTCGCTATGAGTTGGAATCGACTTGATGGCAACGGGTTTCTTTGGGTATCGTTAGTAATATGTACTATATATGTTTCAGCGTATAATTTGCTCATGTTATCATTTTCATGCCAATCCCAAATATAAAGACTGGATTTATAAAGATACTGATAACAAAAGATAATAAAAATGAAAACTAAAAAAAAAAAAAACAAAAAAAAAAACGAGGTATTTCACTTACGTCAGAACCAACTTACAATAGAGTTGTCGGTACGGAACCCTATCATAAGTTGGGGACTACCTTTAAGTGTATAGTCAGAGTTCAAGTTATCCCGGGGAACAACCTCTAACGTGGGTTTGTATGTTACAAAGGGAAATCAGTACTACTCAATGGGACAGGAAGGTGGAATAGTCACAAGACAGTAAAGAATTCAAAGTTCTCTCTTTGGAGAGAGGCTTGGAAGTAGGAATGTCATAGCAAGAGAGGTGAAAGTAATAGGCAGAGACATTGATTATGACAGTGAATGAAGAAAAGGAAATCTGGAAATTCTAGGGGGAAGAAATCAATATAAACAAACAATATAAAACCAGGGTAAGATAAAAGAAACAGGGATAAGATTTCAGAAAAGAGAATAAAGTGGCATATTTTCCTCTAAAATCCTAAAAAGAAAACATCCTATGGCAAGGAGGGTTGGTTTATGTACCTCAGACATCCACACAGCTGTGGCACCTTACAGAATATCTGGAATGATTTCCTCACTCACTCTGCTGGTTCCCATTCACTCACCTGAATGAGTTTGACAGTGGGTTTCATCTTCTATTGTCCACAGTTCTTCTCCTCGTTCCAACTTGGAGAGTGCATCTTGTTTGCTAGCTTGATACCCTGTTCATGGGAAATGACAGAAGACTTACACTTATCGAACTGGGTGGTGGTATATCAAGAAGGAAAAAATGTTACATTTTAGGGACTATAGAGTTTTCACATTTGTAAAGTTAAGGCTTTTCTCTCAGAAGAGAGCATCTTACACTTTTTCGCCTCCAGAAACGGATCTGAGAATCTATCACTTAAGAGCATGGCAGGAACTTCGAAAAATTAAGTAGTTGAGAAAGGAAAGCCACTGAATGGGCACCCCCTGAGAGACATAGGGGAGCTGTTCTCACCCACGGTCACCAGGTTGCTAAAGTTCTCCAACATCACGTCTCGGTACAGGTCCTTCTGAGCAGAATCCAGGAGCTGCCACTCCTCCCAGGTGAATTCCACAGCCACATCACTGAATGTCAGGGAGTCCTGTAATAATAGGGTCCTGTTTAATGAAGTAATGTTTTTTTGATATGGAAGGAATGTAAAGGAAGTTACTCTGCTCTTTTTTGCCATACAGGAAATTGGAGGTTTTTTTTTTTTTTTTTAATCCATTGTAATAGTATCAAAATCCTACTAAAATATTCTGTAATTGTGCAGTCATCCATTCATTCAAAAAGTTAAAAATTCCAAGTTTCTGTAATATGTAGCCATTATACCTTTTTGCTAAAGCAGAACATCTTGCTAAGGTAAAATATATATAATATATATATATATATATGCATATATATCATAGTAAATTATACGCTAGTTACAAGCAAGTGAATAATACAAACTCCTATATTCACCACGTAGGTTCAGAGCCAATATTAGAATCAACAATGAATAGTATCAATAATATATTCCCGATCCTACCTAGTTCTGATTTAGAAATTAGAATTTTAAGTTTACTTTCCTCCAGAACCTACTAATCACAATTTATACTTTCCTGCTTCATCACACTGATTTCTACAGGACTCTACAAATCCGTCATTTTGTTCCACTTAAGGTCACCATGAATTGGAGCTGACCTGAAAGCAACTAAAAACAACTACAAATCTATTGAGGAATAGACCAAACCAAAATTACCTGGGCTTGGATCATTTTCTTCTGAATTTGGGAAATGTTGCTAACTGTCTCTTCAGGATCAGCTCTGAATGTCTGTTCAAAAATCTCAGTCTCCAGACAAAGGAGTACACGGAAACGATGATACCCAAGTATTGGAATCTCCTCCTTCCTTCACTTGATTCCTCTTGTTCCTAGCAAGGCATGACCTGTGGGCTGAAGAAAAAGTGGACTCTGAGTGTACATTCCCACTGGGTCCAGATGATCCCACTGTTGCTGTGTAAACACCTTAAATCAAGGCTCCAAAATATCTGTATGTTGCATTAGTCAGTGCTCCACGTTAGTGATAGGTTTTTACTTTCTTCGTTATTTATAATCACATAATGTGTATTAAATTATAAAATATCAGCATTCTACATTAAAGATAAAATTGACGTTGCTGTGTCATTACTGAAAATTCATACCTTCAAAGTTGTTGCTACTAAAAAAAAGAGAGGAAGAGAGACAAAATTAGAGAGACACAGAGGGAGGGAGGGAGGGAGGGAGGGAGGGAGGGAAGAAGGGGGAAAGAAAATGTGTTGTAAATATAAATTTTACAAAACACAAAAACATAAATAAGAGAAAATTAGCGGTCTTGCTTATTCAGATAAATAAAGCTCTTGGCATCAGAAACTTATTTTAAGTATTATACTTCATCTAATCTTCAAAATAACTCTGAGGGAGGGATTTTACTTTCTCTTCTTGCTAATGAGGAAAAGAAACAAAGGATGTGCAAGTCACACAATGAGCAGGAGGCAGAATCAGGATTTAAAAACCAGATTCATTTCGTTCCAAAGTCCATGCACTTCACACCTGGTCAAAATTACTTGTAAATAAGATGTCCGCTCATCAAATAAACAAAACAGCAACTAAAAGACTATCAACAAGACTCTAGATAATTATGTGCAGGAGTGAAATATTCTGTAATTGTGTGGTAATGCATTCATTCAACAAAGTTAATTTTGAAGACTTTTGAATAGAGGGCAGTATTAGGAGGAGTATTTAGAGCAAAGGGTAATGATGTCTGCAACTTACTTTAAAACGCAACAAAGCCAACAACAAAAAAGACAAATTAATGGACAGAGGGATGCATAGTTAGATAACTGGTAGAACTAGTCTAGTACAATGTTAATGGCAAAATCTAGATGGTGGGTACATAGGCAGTTACTTCAAAATTCTTTTAATATTTCTGAAAACTTTACATAATGAAAGTCGGGTGTAGGAAAAGATATTACAGTAATAAGACTTTAGTAAGGTGATCAAACTGGAAGTCTGGTGGCCTAGTGGTTAAGAGTTCGGCTGCTAACCAAAAGGTCAGCGATTTGAATTTACCAGTGGCTCCTTGGAAACTCCATGGGGCAATTCTACTCTGTCCTATAGGGTCGCTACGAGTCGGACTCGATGGCAATAGGTTGTTTTGGTTTAAGGTAATCAAAAGGAGTACTGGTGGCGCAGCAGTTAAGCGATCAGCTGCTAACCAAAAGATCGGCGGTTCAAACCCACCAGCACCAGCTGCTCCTCAAGGGGAAGATGTGACAGTCCGCTTGCGTAAAGATTACAGCCTTGGAAACCCTATGGGGCAGTTCTACTCTGTCCTACAGGGTTGCTATGAGTCGGAATCGACTTGACAGTGAGAATGTGATCAAACATAAAGTAAATATTTAATATTGATGGAATCAACTCAAAGCCACAACAGCAACAAGTCTTTTACGCTATAGAATATTACAAGGAAAAAGAAATTAGAAAAAAGTAACAAACACATTTAAAACTGCAACAGAAGTAAATCATCCAGACTGGAGAGGAAAGGCAAGGCAACAAACTCAAGAATAAATACATAAACATAAAATGTTCCTAAACTGAGAGCTAAATATTTTCAATATTTCATCTCTTTCCAAATGTACACACATATTTAATGTAAGCCCACTCATAATACCACCAGTTCACAAATAAAAAAGCTTTTGGTATTAAAAATTTCCAATCTGGAAATGTTTATTACAGGAAATAAAGTGAAAAAGGAAATCATAACACCATTTACCCAGCTTCTCCAAATTATGAATCACAGGCATATAACATAAAAGCATAACATTTAAATATACTAATATTTTTTACAAGGGTTGGCTTTGGGAAACGAAATTTAGGGTGGTAGAGAAAAATACGTATCTATTAAGAAATATCCTGTAAATTTGCAGCAAGAAGGATAAACCGCCATCAGAAAACATTACTTTTAGATATGCTGAATCATTCATCTCCCGAAAAACGTACATTCTTGAGGGTTCAAGAGTAACAAACCATGTGAGAAATTAAAAACTAGTTGTGGAGAGGGGTCTTTATCCTGAAGGCCTGATAGGGAATGCTGGCGTCCATCAAGTCCGTTTCCATGCAGCCAACTTCGGGAACTAAAACCATGCCCCAAACATGGGACTTGAACCTCTGAAAATTCAGCCCTCCACGCGTTCTGTAACACAGACCACCACCACCCGGAATTAATTCCAAACCCTGGGCCAGAAAGCCCTGTACACGTACCCCAAAGCAGCTCCTCCATCGTTTACCCCAAAGAGAACCCAAACGATATCCCGCGTTCGTAGGCAAACAGCACTTCTCCAGCTCTCAATCACTGAGCCCCACGGGCAGAGTAAACCGCAAAGACTCCAAAATCTGACCTCAAAATCGTTCGTCGACTTTCGGGGATCTTGAATCACTAACCACATGACCCGTCCCCCCGCCAAGACTGACGCCAAAGACACCCCAATCGCATACCTCCAATTACGGATTCCTTACTATGCCAGGCAAAAGGGCACGCACTCACGCTAAACTCCCAACGGTGGCTCACATATAACACTCAACGCGGACGCCGACAGACCCCTCTCACCCTGTTCCACGCAGACACTCCAACCACTGCCCAGATTTTCATCACGCACCAAGGAGATCGCCGCAGACAGAAATTACTTGCCTGAAATTCGTCCATTTCTGGCCCGACCTCCCAGCCAACCGGCGTACGGTGGCCAATGAGGGTCTGAAGAGTTTCTACGAAGTATAAATCTGAATTCTTTAGAGCTAATAAGTCCGCCTGCAGTCCTGGTGGTGCAGTGATTTAAGAGCTTACCTACTAACCGAAAGATCAGCAGTTCAAATCCAGCAGCTGCTCCTGGGAAACCCTATGGGGCCGTACTAATCTGTCCTATAGGGTCGCTATGTGTCGGAGTCGACTCGGTGGCAACGGGTTTGGTTTACTTTGGAATACGTCCGAGCCTTCTTTGCCAGGGTACCCTGGGAGCAGCCATCTTTGAATACGTTCCGTACAAGAGGCAAACTGGCCTTTTTGTGCCAGCAACTAGAAATGGCCAGGAGGATGAGGAGTCACGCTTCAACCCTGGCTGAAAATGGATAGTCGTTCAGAGGCTGGAGCTTACACACACACAAATATACAAAAACTGAAACGCACCGCCGTCGAGTCGATTCCAATTCATAGCGACCCTATACAGCAGAATAGAATTGTCCCAGAGGGTTTCCAACGCTGTAATCTTTATGGAAGATAAAGAGCTGCCACACAGGGACGGTTTACCCAATAATCAAGGTATGCACGGACTTACTTATGCTTAATCTGCAATGCACAATTTCACCACAACTTTCCACCCATGGGAGATTGTTCACCACAATTTAGTAAGTAAACACATTTAAATCCGCGCACACCTTGCTTACTGTAAATCGGTGCCTACTTTGCTAACTGCTTAATCTGCCCCCGCTGCCACATCTTTCTCCCATGGAGTGGCTGGTGGGTTCCAACAGCCGACCTTTCGGTTACCAGTGGAGCGCTTTAACCACTGTGCCACCAGGGCTCCTCACCAAAAATATCGTGTGAGATAAATCTCTTTCAGGCGGACAACATGGCCGTGACATTTATCCACTTTGTACAAAGGTTAGGAAATGGGCTTATGGGCACAACCATTTTACCGGAAGTTAAGGTTTTCCTATAGCAAACTACACTTCCTCAATGGCGTCTAGAGGAGAAAAAGCTAACCACTCTGTAAGGTACACCCAGGCTGAGTTTCTAGTGGTAAGTAGCTTGCAATACACAGCTTTTAAACCCTGAACAGGGTTTGAAGCTCTGACGTGTAAAGATAGAGGTCAAAGACTAGAAAGTAAAAGTGGCTGGTCCGCGCCAAGGTTATGTTTTCTGGTTGATCAGTCGGAAAGACCAGTAGAAGTTAGTAAAGGTCAGTATCAATAGTTTGTTCCTTTTTGTCACTAGATATTATTCCATTGTATTGGCATAACAAAAAGTATTTATGAATTCACCAGCTGATGGACATTTTGGTTATTTCCAGTTTTTGTTTTTATTGTAAATGGGGCAATTCCACTTCTGGCAATTTATTTGGTAAAATATCTTTTTGAAATGTGAAAGAGTAAAACAGGCTGATCTGTAAAAGCGTGGTACAATAAATTACTTAATGTTAGATGGTTGGTTGCTAAACCGCACCTGCATATCCAGGCTTCAGATCAGAATGGTCTATGTTTAACCCACTTCCCAATTCTTCAGATTGTTTTAACTTCAAGTAGTTCCGCCGCTAAAAGTCACAAATAAGTTCCAAGAAAAACCAGCACCAGACCACCAGACATGCACAGATGAATCAGAACACTCATGTCAAGGAACGAAAAGACTCATGCCAAGGAAGGAAAAATCACCGGACTTAACATCGTCTTCGGTAGCCGAGCCCATTTCAGAAGCGAAGAGTCCGTCAGTTGCTTCTGTGCCAATTTCTAGCCCTAGCCCGCAATGAATAATCAGCAAAAATCACGAGTATGTATAACTTCCTGATTCTGCTTACCGTGATGACCTCATAAAAGCTGACCCCTGCCCAGGTTTGGGGAGCTGCCTTGGCAACTGGAGTCCTGGCACGCTCCTTTACTTGGCCAACTAAATAAGCGCTTTCACTTTGCCTTGACAGCCGTGTCTGTTTCTACGTTCAGACAGGCTGTGCCCAGCAGGGACCTGGACCTGATCTGATCCTAGTCTGGTTCAGGAAGTTACAGTGGCTCTTCTAGCCATAGTCTTTGTAATTCCCGTCAAACGACTGAGTGAGGACTATGCAGATGAGGTGCTTGTGGCCCACAAGGGGATTGGATAGCTTGCAAATAATGTCAATAAGGTGCATGGCACCCTTGTGGGGGTGGGACCATGCAAATAAGTTGTGTGGAACCCTAAGGAGGGGATTAGTTAGTTTTGCCATCCTGCTTAGCTTAAAAGAGGAGTCAATCCCAGAGGATGGGAACATACTGCCACCAAAAAAGAAAAGGTAGGAGTGGAGTTTGTCCATTGGACCTGGGACCCCTGCGCTGAGACCTCCTAGACCCAGGACAGAGAGAGAGAGCTGTAACACTGGAGACAGGAAGAGATGGCAAGAAGCAGCGACAGAGAAACTGCAGCAGCAGAAGCAGCAGAAACAGGAGACTGACAGGAGCAAGGTGGTTACAGTGGGTGCACCAACCCACGGAGTAAGAGAGCTGAGTGCCTTCAGGAAGGAGGCTTCCTGGTGGAGTGGGGTACCTCTGGTGGTGGAGCTAGGCTCACCGACCCACAGAATGAGAGCTGAGTGCTTACTGGCTGAGGCTTACTGGTGGAGTAGGGTACCTCCAGGCACTTATTTGCAGAGCTAAAAGAGCTTTGTAACACTTGCTCAAAGAGGCGTGCCTCCAGGTATGGCTGTGAAGAGGCTGTCCTGATCGAAGAACTGTATCCCGAGCATTCCTGAACCTGAATTGTATCCTGTTATTACCCTAATAAACCCCATAATTGTGAGTATTGTCTGTGAGTGGCATGTGGCCATTTTAATGAATTACTGAACCCAGCAGAGAAGTAGAGAGGGCCTTGGGAGGGATGTTTGGTATCATAGATTGAACTGGTCGTCCAAAGATGTATCAACTTGGCTAGGCTATGATTCCCAGTATTGTGTGGTTGTCCTCCATTTTGTGATCTGATGTAATTTTCCTGTGTGTTATAAATCCTAATCTCTGCCTGTGGTTAATGAGGCAAGATTAGGTTATATTAAAAAGGATTAGGGTGGGATGCAACACCCTTTCTCACCTAACAGCCCTGATCAGATGTAAGAGGAGTTTCCCTAGGGTGTGGCCTTCATTACCTTTTATCTTACAAGAGATAAAAGGAGAGAGAAGTGAGCAGAGAGATAGGAACCTCATACCACCAAGAAAGAAGCACCGGGAGCAGAGTGCATCCTTTGAACCTGGGGTTCCTGTGCTGAGAAGTTCATCGACCAGGGGAAGATCGATGACAAGGACCATCCCCAGAGCCAACAGAGAGAGAAAGCCTTCCCCTAGAGCTGGCACCCTGAATTTGGACTTCTAGCCTCCTAAACTATGAGAGAATAAATTTCTCTTTGTTCAAGCCATCTACTTGTGGTATTTCTGTTATAGCAGCATTAGATAACTAAGACAGTTGGTGTCAGAATTGGCAAAAAGGTTGGAGGGCGGAGGCATGTCTGACCTCCACCTCATAGGAATCAGCCTTGGGCTGTTGATCTTGTTTCTGCTTCACCCTCATGAAGTTAGAGAAGGTCAGACACCACCACCACACCATTTTTACAAAAAGTAAATTTTATTGAGGGAATAGATACAGTTAGGACTGGGAAACACAGGGTACAAAGTGAAAGTACCAAGTGTAGCAACACTCTGAGGGAGAAGTGAGCTTTTATACAGAAAAGTGGGGAAGGGATTATGAGACCACAATCACAGGGGCTTGGGTTTACACATGGCTATAAGACAATCACAAGTTAAAATCTTACAAGGTTAGTTGATCTGTTTTTTAACACAGACTTTCTGGAGCCAATCTAGTAAGCGATTTTCTACATATGCATTCTTCCCGGGGCATGCTGCACAAGCATTTTCCTGAGACTATCTTGACGAACACTTCCTGATAAACATTTCTTTACAAACCACATGTTCACCCCCTCTATTGTTTGCTGAAGGTGGTTAAAATTTCACAAGAAGTTACGTGTCATTAGGCTCTAAATCACAAGTTCTATTCTTTAGGAAGGAAAATGGAGGACTTAGGACAAGCTAAATTTTAATTCAAAAATGGGCTTTGATTCAGACCTAAGTCAGTCATTTTAAATCATGCCAAGCACCTCAGTTTTAAGGTGCTCTCACACAACATTAACCACATTAGTATTTGTGTGAAGGAAAAAAAAACCCAAAAACTTAAGAACAAACTGTATGTCCTTCAAAATGTGAATAGTACATTATGTAACAGCCACTCGAAAGAAGAGTATGTAGCCATAAAAAGCCTAGGGTTGAGTTAATCAGAATTAACAAGGAAAAACAATCATATTCTTTTTTCAGTATAACAATTTTATTGATATAATTCATATAACATAAAATCCACACATTTACATGTAAAATTCATTAATCTTTAGTAAACTCACTTGTACAATCATTATCACAATCAATTAGAATATTTTCATCACTCCAAAAAGTAATCCCATACCCATTAGCAGTGTCTCCTCAGTATTCACCCCAACCCCATGTATATATGCACAAGCACTAATCTACTTTCTGTCTCTACAAATTTGCTTATTCTGGACATTTCATGTAAGTGGAACCATACAATATGTGGTCTTTCATGACTGAGTTTTTTCACTTAACATGTTTTCGAGATCATTCATGCTGTAAAAATAGATCAGTAAATTCTTTTTTATTGCCAATAATACTTGATTGTTTAGATATACCATATTTTATTTGTCCATTCATCAGCTGATGGACATATGGATTGTTTCCACTTTTGGACTATTATGAATGTTACTATAAACATTTGTGGACGAGTTTTTGTGTGGACATGTGTTCACATTTCTCTTGGGTATATGCTTAGGAGAGGAATTGATAGGTCATATGATAACTCTGCTTAAACTTTGGAGGAAGTGCCAGACTGTTTTCTGAAGCAGCTATACCATTTTACATTCCCAAGAACAGTGAATGAGGGTTCTAGTTTAAATATATCTTTGCCAATACTTGCAACTATCTCTTTTACATTATGCTCATCTTAGTGTGAAGTGGTATCCATTATTATTTTTATTTCCATTTCCCTGATATCTAATGATGTTGAGCTTATTTTAAATGTGCTTAGTGACCATTTGCATATCTTTGAAGAAATGTCAATTCAGTCTTTTGTCTATATTTTGTTATTTTTATTATTGAGTTCTAATACTTCTTTATATATTATAGATCGGAGTTCCTTATTAGATATACTCTTTGCATATATTTTCTCCCATCTTGTGGGTTGTTGTGAAAATGGCATAACTGGGGCGTCTGACCTCCTCTAACTTCACAAGGGGGAAGGAGAATCAAGATCAACAGCCCAAGGATGATTCCTATGAGGCAGAGGTCAGATATACCTCCTCTCTCCACCATATTTACCAATTCTGACACCAACTGTCCCTCCCATGACACTCTCTACTTCTCTTCTGAGTTCGATAATCCATTGCAATGGCCACCCAGAACTCACAGACAATACTCACAATTATGGGGTTTATTAGGGAAGTAAACAGGTTAAAATTCAGGTTCAGGAATGCTCAGGATACGATTCTTTTGTCAGGACAGCCTCTTCTCAGCTGTGCCCACAGGAATGCCTCTCTCTGGCCTCTTGGTCTCTGCCCTGATCAGGCAAGTGGTTGGAAGCTCTTTAACTCTGCCAATAAGTGCCCAGAGGCACTCCCACTCCACCAGTCAGCCTCAACTGGAAGACGCTCAGCTCTAGCTCCGTGGGTCTGCAAAACTAGCTCCACCAAGTGCCCGGAGGCAACCTACTCTGCCAGCAAGCCTCCTGCCTAAAGCCACTCAGCATTTTCACTCTGTGGACTGGGCCATCTCCTACCAGTCTCCTGGTTCTGCTGCTGCCGCTTCTCTGCCACTGCTTCTTGCTGTCTTCGGTGTTATAGCTCTCTCTCTCTCAGTCTCCTGGTTCCAGGAGTTTCTCAGCACAAGGATCCAGGGCCCAAACGACGCGTTCCACTCCTGGTTCTTCTTCCTTGGTGGTGGTGAGATCCTCTCCTCTCTGTCTCCAGAATGGCTCATTTTAAGCCTGGCAGGATGACAAAACTTACCAATCCTCTTGGTGGGCCACAATTACCTTATTTGAATATTCACACACAATCACTTAGGTGGGAGTTACAAGACCATGGTGAGAAAAGCCATATAAAAGCAATCCATCACACTGAAGTTGGTATCCTTTGAAGTACTGAATTTTGATGAAGCCTAATTTATCTATTTTTTTTTCTTTTTACTGTCATGTCTAAGAAGGCATTGCCTAACCCACAATCACAGACTACTCATATGTATTTTCTTTTAGGAGTGTTATTCTGCCCCTTACATTTATGTCTATGATCCATTTTGAGGTAACTTTTATGTACAGTGCACGGAAGGATCCCAGATTTATTCTTTTGCACGTGGATAGTTGTTCTAACAGTTTTTTGGAGGACTGTTTTCTCCATACTGAACTGTCTTGGCAACCTTTTTGAAAACCAGTGAATCATAAATGTAAGGGTTTATTTCTGGACTCTCAATTCTACTTCTTATGTATATATCCAACCTTATGCCAATACCACACTGTCTTGATTACTGCAGCTTTGTATTAAATTTTGAAACAGGGAATTGTAAATCCTCCAAGTTTTCCTTCATTTTAAAGATTATTTTGGTGTTTTGGGGCACCTTGAATTACCATGTGAATTTCAGGATCAGCTTGTTAAATTCTGCAAAAAAGCCAATTGGGATTTTGATAAGGATTGCATTGAGTTTGTAGATCAATTTGGGAAGTACTGACTAATATTGTGTCTTTTGATCCATTAATATGGTCTTTAATTTCTTTCCAAAATATTTTGTAGTTTTCAGAGTTTAAGTTTTACACTTTTGTTTATTCCTAAGTATTTTGTTATTTTTGATGCTGTTGTGAATGGAATTCTCTTAATTTCATTTTTAGATTGTTCATTGCTATTGAAGTTCTCATCACTTTTCAGCAAGCAAGGTTGTGTGATCAGCATATCACAGGTTGTTAATGAGTCTTCCTCCAAACTTGATGCCCCATGTTCTTTTTCATATAGTCCAGCTTCTCAGATTATTTGCTCAGCATACAGATTGAATAGGTACGGTGAAAGGATACAACCTTGACACACACCTTTCCTGATTTTAAACGATGTATTATCCCCTAGTTCTGTTCAAACGACTGTCTCTTGGTCTATGGACAGGTTCCTCATCAGCACAATTAAATGTTCTGGAATTCCCATTCTTTGCAATGTTATCCATAATTTGTTATGTTCCATAGGGTCAAATGCCTTTGCGTAGTCAATAAAACAAAGGTAAACATCTTTCTGGTATTCTGTGCTTTCAGCCAAGATCCATCTGACATCAGCAATGATATCCCTCATTCCATGTCCACTTCCGAATCTGGCTTGAACTTCTGGCAGTTCCCTCTCGATGTACTGCTGCAACTATGTTTGAATGATCTTCAGCAAAATTTTACTTGTGTGTGATATTAAAGATATTGTTTGATAATTTCTGCATTATGTTGAATCACATTTCTTTGGAATGGGCACAAGTATGGATCTCTTCCAGTTGGTTGGCCAGGAAACTGTCTTCCAAATTTCTTGACACAGACAAGTGAGCACATCCCTCTGTTAAAACATCTTAATTGGTATTCCATCAGCGTGTATTCCTTCCATCCTCTTTTGAAGCTTCCTGCATTGTTCAATATTTTCTCCACAGAATGCTTCAGTATTGCAACTTGAGGCTTGAATTTTTTTTTTCAGTTCTTTCAGCTTGAATGCTGATTGTGTTCTTCCCTTTTGGTTTTCTAACTCCAGTCTTTGCACATTTCATTGTAATACTTTACTTTGTCTTCTCAAACCACCCTTTGAAATCTTCCGTTCAGCTCTTTTACTTCATCATTTCTTCTGTTCGTTTTAGCTACTTGACTTTCAAGAGTAAGTTTCAGAGTCTCTTCTGACATGCAATTTAGTCTTTTTTTCTTTCCTGTCTTTTTAATGACCTTTTGCTTTCTTCATGTATGATGTCCTTGATGTCATTCCACAACTCTTCTGGTCTTCATTTGTTAGTGTTCAATGTGTCAAATCTGTTCTTAAGTTGGTCTCTAAATTCAGGTAGGATATACTCAAGGGTATTTTGGCTCTCATAGACTTGTTCTAAATTTCTTCAGATTCAACTTGAACTTGCGTATGAGCAAATGATGTTGTGTTCTGCAGTTGGCCCTTGGCCTTGTTCTGACTGATGATATTGAGCATCTCCATCCTCTCTTTCCACAAATGTAGTTGATTTTATTCCTATGTTTTCTATCCAGTGAGGCCAACAAGTATAGTCACCGTTTATGTTGCTGAATAAAGGCATTTGCAATGAAGAAGTTGTTGGTCTTGAAAAATCTATCATGTGATCCGTGGTGTCATTTCTATCACCAAAGCCATGTTTTCCAGCTACCAATCCTTCTTTATTTCCAACTTTTGCATTCGAATCACCAGTAATTATCAATGCATTTGATTGTATGTTTGATCAATTTCAGACTGCAGACATTGGTAATTTAATTTCTTCATCTTTGGTGTTACTGGTTGGTGCATAAATCTGAATAATGGTCATATTAACTGGTCTTCCTTGTAGGAATATGGATATTATCCTATCACTGACAGCACTGTACTTCAGAATAGGTCTTGAAATGTTCTTTTTGACGATGTGATGCCATTCCTCTTCAATTTGTCGTTCCCAGCATAGTACACGATATGATTGTCCAATTCAAAATGGCCAATATCAGTCCATTTCAGCTCGCTAATGCCTAGGATATCAATATCCATGCGTTCCATTTCTTTTTTAATGACTTCCAATTTTCGTAGATTCATACTTCATACATTCTATGTTCCAGTTATTCATGGATGTTTGCTGCTGCTGCTGCTGCTTCTCCTTTAGAGTCGTGCCACCTCAGCAAATGAAGGTCCTGAGAGCTTTACTCCACCCATATCATTATGGTCAACTCTACTTTGAGGAGGCAGCTCTTCCCCAGTCATATTTTGAGTGCCTTCTAACCTGAGGGGCTCAACTTCCAGCACTATACTCGAGAATGTTCCGCTGCTATTCATAAGGATTTCACTGGCCAATTTTTTTCAGAAGTAGACCTCGAGGTCCTTCTTCCTAGTCTGCCTTAGTCTGGAAGCCTTGCTGAATCCTGTCCACCAAGGGTGACCCTGCTGGTATTTGAAACACTAATCCCATAGCTTCAACATCACAGGAACACCCAAGCCAGAAGAGTATGACAAACTGATAGATGCGTGCTTGCTTGCTGAAAGTGAAAGAGGACTTGGAGCACTTACTGATGAAGATCAAAGACTACAGCCTTCAGTATAGGTTGCATCTCAACATAAAGAAAGCAAAAATCCTCACAACTGGACCAATAAGCAACAGCATGATAAATGGAGAAAAGCCTAAAGTTGTCAAGGATTTCATTTTACTTAGATCCACAGCCAATGCCCATGAAAGCATTAGTCAAGAAATCAAAGGACATATTGCATTGGGCGAATGAAATCTTTGACAGCTTTAGTCTTTTCTCCACTTATCATGTTGCTTATTGCTCCAATTGTGAGGATTTTTGTTTTCTTTATGTTGAAGTGTAATTCATACAGAAGGCTGTGGTGTTTGATCTTCATCAGTAAGTGCTTCAAGTCCTCTTCACTTTCAGCAAGCAAGGTTGTGTCATCTGCATATCATGTTAATGAGTCTTCCTCCAATCCTGATGCCCTGTTCTTCATATAGTCCAGCTTCTCAGATTATTTGCTCAGCATACAGATTGAATATGTATGGCCAAAGGATACAGCCTGACACACCTTTTCTGAGTTTAAACCATGCAGTATCCCCTTGTTCTGTTCGAACGACTGCCTCTTGGTCTATATGCACGTTCCTCATAAGCACAATTAAGTGTTCTGGAATTCCCATTCTTTGCAAGGTTATCCATAATTTGTTATGATCCACAAGTCGAATGTCTTTGCATAGTCAATGAAACGCAGGTAAACATTTTTGTGATATTCTCTGCTTTCAGCCAAGATCCATCAGACATCAGCAATGATATCGCTTGTTCCACATCCTCTTCTGAATTTAGCTAGTATTTCTGGCAGTTTCCTGTGGATGCACTACTGCTGCAACCAAATTTGAATGATCTTCAGCAAAATTTTACTTGCATGTGATATTAATGATATTGTTTGATAACTTCCACATTCGGTTGGATCACCTCTCTTTGGAATAGGAATAAATATGGATCTCTTCCAGTCAGTTGGCCAGATAGCTGTCTTCCAAATTTCTTGGCATAGATAAGTGAGCACCTCCAGTACTGCATCCATTTGCTGAAACATCTCAATTAGTATTCCATCAATTCCTGGAGCCTTCTTTTTAACCAATGCCTTCAGTGCAGCTTGGACCTTGTCATGGATTGAATTATGTCCACCCCCCAAAATGTGTGTATCAGTTTGGCTGGGCCATGATTCATGGTACTGTGGTTTTCCTATATGTTGTAAATTCTGCTTCTATGATGTTAATGAGGGAGGATGGGTGGCAGTTGTGTTAGTAAAACAGGACTCAATCTACAAGATTGGATTGTGTCCTGAGGCAATCTCTTGAGATATAAAAGAGAGAAGTGATCAGAGAGACAGGGGGTTCTCATACCACCAAGAAAGCAGTGCTAGGAGCAGAGGGTGTCCTTTGGACCTGGGGTTCCTGTGCAGAGAAGCTCCTAGTCTGGGGGAACACTGATGAAACAGCCGACAGAGAGAGAAAGCTTCCCTTGGAGCTGATGCCCTGAATTTGGACTTTTAGCCTACTTTACTGTGAAGAAATAAATTTTTCTTATTAAAGCCATACACTTGTGGTATTTCTGTTATAGCAGCACTAGATGACTAAGATAGAATTTGGTACCGAGAGAGTGGGGTGCTGCTCTAACAAATACCTAAAATGTGGAAGTGGTTTCAGAACTGAATAGATAGAGCAGTGGCAGCAGCAGAGAAGTGACAGTGGCAGAGAATTAGCAGCAAAAGAACCAGGAGACCAGTTCGAGATGCCACTGGAGCCAATCCGTGGAGCAAGAGAGCTAAGTGCCTGTGGGCAGGAGGCTTCCTGGCAGAGTGGGGTGCCTCTGGGTACTTATCAGTGGAGCTAGGCTTGCCGACCCACAGAGCAAGAGAGCTGAGTGCCTGTACACACAAGGCTTTCTGGTGGTGTGGGTTGCCTCCGGGCACTTGTTGGTGGAGCTACCAAGCTTTGGAACACTTGCCCCAGCAGGGCAGATGCGGGTGTGAGGCCTGAGGGCTGAGAGGCCACAGGAAACAGAATTAGAAGCTGAAGAGACAAGGAACACAAGAAGCCAAGCTGCCTCAGTCTCAAAAAATATGGTCATTTCCTCTGGAGTTTCAAAGGGTAGAGCCATGGCCTCTGGTGTTTCTAAGGGTGGAGTCGCCACTCAGATGGATTGGGAGAATGGTGCACCTAAAGCCAAAGGAGCAGAGTTGCTGTCCCAGTGGGCCTGGAAGGCAGAGCTGAAGCCCAGGGCCGAGGGGCTTCCACTCAGAATCTGGAGACTGTGGCCAATACCTAGTCTGGAGGGCAGGGCCATTGTGTAAATTGTCTCAGAGAACAGAGGTTTATTTTCAAAGGCTTGAGGGCTAATGTAATGTGTTCTGCTGACTTGCTTGGTGCCTGTTATCCTTCTTTCCCTTCAGTTTCTCCCATTTGTAATGGAAATGTCTAGCTTGTGCCTGTTCTGCCATTGTACTTTTGGAAGCAGATAACTTGTATTCTAGATTTCACAGATGAATTTTTGGACTGTGGACTTGGAGTTAAGACTTTTGCTATGATATGATGGGGTGAATACGTTTTCCATGTTGCAAGGATGTGATTTTTGGGGGCTAAAGGGTGGAATGTCATGGATTGAATTATGTCCCCGAAAAAATTCGTGTATCAATTTGGTTGGGCCATGATTCCTGGTATTGTGTGATTTTCCTATATGTTGTAAATTCTGCCTCTGTGATGTTAATGAGGACGGATGGGTGGCAGTTGTGTTAGTAAGGCAGGACTCAATCTATAAGATTGGATTGTGTCCTGAGGCAATCTCTTGAGATATAAAAGAGAGAAGTAAGCAGAGAGACGGGGGGACCTTTTACCACCAAGAAAGCAGTGCCAGGAGCAGAGCACGTCCTTTGCACCTGAGTTCCTGCACAGAGAAGCTCCTAGTCCAGGGGAACACTGATGAGAAGAAGGCTGACAGAGAGAGAAAGCCTTCCCCTGGAGCTGATGCCCTGAATTTGGACTTTTAGCCTACTTTACTGTGAAGAAATAAATTTTTCTTTGTTAAAGCCATGCACTTGTGGTATTTCTGTTATAGCAGCACTAGATAACTAAGAGAGACCTCTTCCTTTAGTACCATTGGTTCTTGATTATGCTACCTCCTGAAATGATTGAACATTGACCAATTCTTTTTGGGGCTGTGACCCCGTGTATTCCTTCCATCTTCTTTTGATGCTTCCTTTGTCGTTCAGTATTTTGCCCATAAACAACAACAAAAAAACCAAACCCACTGCCATCGAGTTGATTCTGACTCATAGTGTCCCTATAGGACAGAGTAGAACTGCCCCACAGAGTTTCCAAGGAGCACCTGGTGGATTTGAACTGCCAACCTTTTGGTTAGCAGCCATAGCTCTTAACCACTATGCCACCATATTGCAACTCAAGGTTTGAATTTATTCTTCAGTTCTTTCAGCTTGAGAAATGCCGAGTGTGTTCTTCCCTTTTGGTTTTCTAATTCCACCTTTTGCACATTTCGTTATAATACTTTACTTTGTCTTCTCCAGCCACCCTTTGAAATTTTCTGTTCAGCTGTTTTACTTCATTTCATTGGTTGTTTTTAGCTACTTGATTTTCGAGAGCAAGTTTCAGTATCTTCTGACATCCAACTTAGTCTTTTCTTTCCTATCTTTAATGACTTCTTGCTTTCTTCATGTATGATGTCCTTGATGTCATTCCACAACTCATTTGGTGTTCGGTTATTAGAGTTCAATGCATCAAATCTATTCTTGATATGGTCTCTAAATTCAGGTGGGATATAATCAAGGTTGTACTTTGGCTCTTGTGGACTTGCTCTAATTTTCTTCAGCTTCAGCTTGAACTTGCATATGAGCAACTGATGGTCTGTTTTGCAGTTGGCTCCTGGCCTTGTCCTGACTGACATTTAGCTTCTCCATCATCTCCTTCCACAGATGTAGTCAATTTGATCCCTGTGTATGCCATCTGGCGAGGCCCATGTGTAGAGTATCTGTTTATGTTGTTGAAAAGAAGCGTTTGCAATAAAGAAATCGTTGGTTTTGCAAAATTCTTATCATACAATCTGCAGCATGGTTTCTATCATCGAGGCCATATTTTCAACTACCAAGCCTTGTTTCCAGTTTTTGCATTCCAATCAACAGTAATTATCAATGCACCTTGATTGCACGCTTGATCAATTTCAGAGGCAGAAGTTGCTAAAAATCTTTAATTTCTTCATCTTTGGCCTTAGGGGTTGGTGTGAAAATTTGAATAATAGTCATATTAACTCATCTTCCTTATAGCCATATGGACATGTTTATGGATTGGAGGATTCAACATAATAAATGCATAAAGATGTCAAATCTCCCCATCTTGATGTACAGATTTAATACAATTTCAATCAGAAGACCAGTAGGTTTAACAGAGACAATTTTAATTGTGAAGGTAATATAAAAAGACAAAAGAACTAGAATAATTAAGATAATTTTTAGGGGGAAAAAAGAAACTGGAGAATTTAATCCTTACTGTACAGATAAAAGAGGAGCTTTGATGGCACAGTGGTTAAAGTGCTTGGCTGCTAACCATAAGGTCGGTGGTTCAAACCTACTAGCCACTCTGAGGGAGAAAGAGGTGGCAGTCTGCTTCCATAAAGATTTACAGCCTTGGAAACACTGTAGGGTTGCTATGAGTCAAAATCGACTTGACAGCAGTGGGTTTGGTTTTTAGATACAGATACAATAATCAAGACAGTGTAGTATTAGCAAACAATTAGAAACATAGATCAATGTAAGAAAATAGAGTCCAGAATTACAACTACACAAGTATGAGCAACTGATTTCTACACAGGTGCAAAAGTAATTCAATGGAAAAAGAACACCTTTTAACAAATGGTGTTGGAACACTTGCACATCCATGGACAAAGAAAAGGAATCTGGACCTAAACCTCACAGCACATACAAAATTAGCTCAAAATAGATCATAGTACTAAATGTAAAAGGCAAAACTGCAATATTTTCCTTAAAAAAAGTAGAAGAAAATCTTCACAGCCTAAGGGAAGCAATGATTCTTAGACATGAAACCAAAACTACAATCAGGGAAAGAAAAATAAAGAGATAAATTGCACATCATGAAAATTAAAAATGTTTCCTCTTTGAATGACTCTGCTAAGACTGAAATACAAGTTATAGACTGGAAGAAAATATTTGCGTATTACATATGTAACAAGACCTGTATCCAGAAGATGTAATGTTACAAACCGTTGTTGCTGTAGTTAGATACCATCCAGTCGGTTCCTACAACAAAATGAAACACTGTCATGTCCTGTGCCATCATCACAATCATTATACTTGAGCCCATTGTTGCAGCCACTGTATTAGTCCATATCGTTAAGGGTCTTCCTCATTTTCACTGATCCTCTACTTTAGCAAGCATGATATCTTTCTCCAGGTACTCATTCCTCCTGATAACATGTCTAAAGTATGTGAGACACAGTCTCGCCATCCTTGCTTCTAAGGAGCATTCTGGTTGTACTTCTTCCAAGACAGATTTTTTCATTCTTTTGGCAGTCCATGGTATATTCAGTATTCTTCACCAACACCACAATTCAAAGGCGTCAATTCTTCTTCGGTCTGCCTTGCTCTTCATCCAGCGTTCGCATGCATATGAGGCAACTGAAAACACCACGGCTTGGGTCAGGCACGCCTTAGTCTTCAAGTTGACATCTTTGCTTTTCAACACTTTAAAGACGTCTTTTGCAGCAGATTTGCCCATTGCAATGAGTCTTTTAATTTCTTGACTGCTGCTTCCATAGGTGTCAACTGTGGATCCAAGTAAAATGAAATCCTTGGCAACTTCAGTCTTTTCTCCATTTATCATGATGTTGCTTATCCAGCCAGTTGTGAGGATTTGTTTTCTTTATGTTGAGGTGTAATCTATACTGAAGGCTCTGGTCTTTGATCTTCATCAGTAAGTGCTTCAAGTCCTCTTCACTTTCAGCAAGCAATGTTGTCTCATCTGCATATCATGTTAATGAGTCTTCCTCCAATCCTGATGCCCTGTTCTTCACATGGCCCAGCTTCTCAGATTATTTGCTCAGCATACAGATTGAATAGGTATGGTGAAAGGATACAACCCTGATGCACGCCTTTCCTGACTTTAAACCACGCAGTAACCCCTTGTTCTTGATGTACAGGTTCCTCATGAGAACAATTAAGTATTCTAGAATTCCCATTCTTCACAATGTTATCCATAATTTGTTATGATCCACATAGTCAAATGCCTTTGCATAGTCAATAAAACACAGGTAAACATTTTTCTGGTGTTCTCTGCTTTCAGCCAGGATCCATCTGACATTGGCAATGATATCCCTCGTTCCACGTTCTGTTCTGAATCTATTTGAATTTCTCACTGTTCCATCAATATACTGCTGCAGCCACTTCTGAATAATCTTCAGTAAAATTTTACTTGTGTGTGATATTAATGATATTGTTTGATAATTTCCACATTCGGTTGGATCACCTTTCTTTGGAATAGGAATAAATACGGGTCTCTTCCAGTCAGTTGGCCAGGTAGCTGTCTTCCAAATTTCTTGGCAAAGATGAGTGAGCACATCCTGCACTGCATCCGTTTGTTGAAACATCTCAACTAGTATTCTGTCCATTCCCGGAGTCTTGTTTTTTGCCAGTGCTTTCAGTTTGGACTTCTTCTTTCAATACCATATGTTCTTGACCATATGCTACTTCCTGAAATGGCTGAACATCTACCAATTCTTTTTGGTATAGTGACTCTGTGTATTCCTTCCGTCATCTTTTGATGCTTCTTGCGTTGTTCAGTATTTTGCCCATAGAGTCTTCAATATTGAAACTCGAGGCTTGAATTTTTTCTTCAGTTCTTTCAGCTTGAGAAATGCCAAGCATGTTCTTCCCTTTAGGTTTTCTAACTCCAAGTCTTTGCACATGTTATTACAATACATTATTCTGTCTTCTCAAGCCGCCCTTTGAAATCTGTTCAGCTCCTTTACTTCATCATTTTTTCATTTCACTTTAGCTACTCAGTGTTCAAGAGCAAGTTTCAGAGTTTCTTCTGACATCGATTTTGGTCTTTTCTTTCTTGTCTTTTATTTAATGGCCTCTTACTCTCTTCATGTGATGTCCTTCATCTTTTTCCACAATTCATCTGGTCTTCAATCATCAGTGTTCAATGCATCAAATCTGTTCTTGAGATGGTGTCTAAATTCAGGTGGGACACACTCAAGGTCATATTTTGGCTCTTGTGGACTTGTTCTAATTTTCCTCAGTTTCGACTTGAACTTGCATATGAGCAATTGATGGTCTGTTCCGCAGTTGGCCCCTGGCCTCTTTCTGACTGATGATATTGAGCTTTTCCATTGTCTGTTTACACAGATGTAGTTGATTTGATTCCTGTGTATTCCATCTGGCGAGGTCCACATGTACAGCTGCCATTTACATTGGTGAAAAAAGGTATTTGTAATGAAGAAGTCATCGGTTTTGCAAAATTCTATCATGCAATCTCCAGCACTGATGCTACAAACTACACAGTAAGAAAACAAAGAATAAACTAGAAAATGGGCAAAAGACATGAACTGACACTACAACAAAGAGGATATAGAAATGGCAAATAAGCGATGGAAAGGTGTTCACCATTATTAGACATGAGAGAAATGCAAGTTTAGGTCATGATAAAATACCATTACACGCCTAATAAAATGGTTACTATAAAATATAATGACAACACCAAGTGCTGATAACAATGAAGAGCAACTGAATCTCTTAAATGCTGGTGATAGAATGGCTAAAATATATTGAATATACCAAGTGTTGGAGAGAATATAGAACAAATGGACCTTTGCTGGTGGGAATGTAAAATAGTATAACAACTCTAGAAAATAGCTTAGTAAAGTTAAATACAACTAAACATATGACCCAGAAATTGTACATATGAATACCTATCCTAAAGAAATGAAAATATTCACACAAAACCCTGTATACAAATTTCAAATCATTTTTATTTGTAACAATAAAATCCTGGAAATAAGTCTCCTTTAAGGATAAACTGATAAACTGGCACATCCAGTTTGCATACTACTCAGTAACATGAAAACAATTATTCATCAGCTTAGATGACTCTTACGAGCAATCTGGTGTGACAAAAACACCAATCCAAAAAGTTTACATATTGTATGTTTCCATTTGAAATAACAAAATGTATACTGACAGAGAAGCGATCAGTGGTTGCCAGGGTTAGGCTTGGAGAGAGAACGTGAGCATAAAAAATGTAGTGCAGGGGAGCTTGTGTTGAAATAGTTTTACATTCTGATTGTGGTGGTGGCTAAGTGAATCTCTAAATGTAATAACACTTCTTAGAATCACACACTAAAAAAGTTTCATGTAAAAACTAGTGAAAATCCAAATAAAATTAGTAATTTAATTAATAGTATTCTACCCATGTCATTTTCTTGGTTTTGATAAAGAAATATGTTTAGGTAGGATGTTTTCACCAGAAGAAGTTGGTGAAAGATAGTAGGAAAGTCTCTGGACTATTTTTGCAATTTCTTGTCAGCTTAAAATTATCTCAAATTAAAGGTTTTATAAAAATAACTTTGAAGGTTATTTTGTAATCTCTTTGGTCATATTATAAACCTAGTTAAGCATTTCCAAAAATGTTACATTTCTAAATTTAAAATATTCAGTTTTCAGCGTGGGAGGAAAGGGAAAAAGGGGGAGCTTTTGCTTAGGGGACAGTGAGTTTATGTACAATTTGGAAAAGGATAGTGAGAATGGCTGCACAACTTAAAGAATGTAATCAATGTCACTGAAATATACATGCATAAACTGTTGAATTGGTGAATGTTTTGTTATGTACCATTTCACCACAATTTAAAAAAATTCAGTTTCCTTTTTAAGTACTTCAGTAGCTAAGTTAAATAAACTCAGAACCAAAGAAATATAAGAACTAATCACATAATATGGGATAGTCATAGAACACTCCTGCATTGTATATACGAATAAAACTTAGGGATGAGGAAAGCAGGGCACTTTTGTAAAATTATGGTAGCACTGGCAAGGCAACTAGGAATACAGTTAAAAGTGTCCAGTCTGAAAATGCACATCAGGTATTATCTGGTGTATGAGGTTAGACTTGTAATAAAAAGCATACAAAGATTCATTTTCAAAGGACTTCATTCATCTTCACACTTTACTATTTCTGATATTTTGAAAATGGTACTCCACAATTAGCATGTTCATAGGTTTTATTTCCTATATCATTTTGTGACAAAAGATGCAACAGAATGTATTACTGAAATACTGTCATAATCATTGTCATTTTCAAGTTCTCCTCCAGTGTGAACTCTCTGACACTTATTGAGATTTTATTCTTGGATGAAGGCTTTCCCATGGTCATTATATTTGTATCAGCTAGCTCAATGATGATCTATGATAACCACTGATAATTAGATCTACCCAATCTCTGTATTTATAGGGCTTAACTCAGTATAAATATGTATCCTATATTCAGACAAACAAATTTGTCTGAAGGCATTTCCACATTAAATGGACCAGAATTTTTTCCTTTGTAGTTTTCATTGACAGAAAATTTGAGGTAATGATCACTGAAGGCACTACCACATTCACTGCACTGAAAAGGTTTCACTTCAGGGAAAATTCTTTAATCTCCTGAGGGTGCACATCTCACATTAGGCAGAACCATACTGATTATATTTCAATCCACTAAAAGCCCACTGCCTTAGGCTGAGTTCTCTAGAGAAGCAAAACCAGTGACGTGTGTATATATATATATACACATATATATATATTCAGAAAAAGACAGACATTTATCTCAAGAAAATGACTCAAACAGTTGTAGAGGCTGGCAAGTCCAAAGTCCATGGGTCAGGCGTCAGGCTGGAGACTTCTCCTGACTCACATACCTGCAGGTGCTGATGAACCCAAGATTGGCAGGTCAAATGGCAGGCTGCTGGCTCATGGGCTGTGGTGGCTGACAAATCCAAGACTGGTAAGTAAGACAGCAGGATGCTGGCTCACAGGCTGTGGAGGCTGATGAATCCCAAGACTGGCGGCAATACAGCAGGCCACTGACTCAAGTCCCAAGAACTGGAGGTCAGATGATGACGAGCTGGATGCAGGACTGAGTGAGCAAAAAAGCCAGCGAGCTTTGCCAAAAGGTCCATATATATTGGTTGCAGGCCACATCCCCAAGGAACTCCTCTTACAACTGATTGGCTAATCACATCATGAAGGTGATTATATCACAAATGGAGGATAACTACATCATTACTTAACTGCCAAATTACATCATTATATAACTGCCAAACTGCATCATTACATAACTGCCAAACCAGTGAGAATCATGGCCTAGCCAAACTGACACACAACCTTAATCATAACATCCACTGATGTTTAATGAAGGCTGAATTGCCCCAGAGACATTTTCACAGTCACTGTATTCACAGGGTTTTTTCTTTTTCTTTTGAATGAGATCACTTGGAAGTAATGAGCTTTGACTCTCTGTTAAAAGAGCTTTCACCTTGACTGAATTTACACATTTCTCTTGTGTGCATTCTCTTATGTTTAACAAGGTTTGACAAGTGGGAAAAAGCCTTCTCACAATCACTGCATCCATATGGTCTCTCTCCCGTGTGAGTTCTTCGATGTACATTGAGAACTGACTTTGTGGTGAAGGCTTTCCCACATTCACTGCACTCATATGGTTTCTCTCCTGTGTGAATTCTCTGATGCGTAATGAGACCATATTTGTGCGAATAGGATTTTCCACACTCAGTACATACAAATGGAGTATTCCCTGTATGACAACGCTCATGTTGTATGAGGCATATCTTCTGGCTGAAGGCTTTACCACATTCGTTACATACATAGGGTTTCTCTCCAGTATGAGTTCGCTGATGTATAACTAGAGTGCGCTTTGTGGTGAAGCCTTTTCCACATTCATTGCATATATAAGATTTCTCTCCTGTATGAGTTCGCTGATGTATAATGAGAGTGCGCTTCACAGTGAATCCTTTTCCACATTCGTTGCATATATAAGACTTTTCCCCCGTATGAGATCGTTGATGTACGACAAGATTGCTCTTCACGGTAAAGCCTTTTCCACATTCATTGCATATATAGGGTTTCTCTCCAGTATGAGTGCGTTGATGTACAACAAGGTAGCGCTTCATGGTGAAGCCTTTTCCACATTCACTGCATATATAGGGTTTCTCCCCTGTATGAGTTCGTTGATGTACGATGAGATTACTCTTCACAGTGAAGTCTTTTCCACATTCCTTGCAAACATAGGGTTTCTCTCCAGAATGAGTTCGCTGATGTGCGATCAGATAGCGCTTCATTGTGAAGCCTTTTCCACATTCACTGCATATATAGCATTTCTCTCCCATATGGGTTTGCTGATGCACAGTAAGACTGCTCTTTACAGTGGAGCTTTTTCCATGTTCACTAGCTATATAGGGTTTCTCTCCTGTATCAGTTTTCTGATGCTTGGTGAATGTGAAATTTCTAGAGGATCTTCCACATTGACCACATCCATGAAGGTTCTCTCCTTGATGAATGCTTTGATGGTAAATGAGTTGAGACTTCTTGATGTAGGCTTTCCCACATTCAACGCGTGCATGAAGTTTCTCTATTTTGTGAGTTCTCTGATTTTTAAAGACTTGGGATTTAGTGCTGATGCATTTTGCAGTTTCAGGGAATTTAATTTCAGCATGAAATTGTTCATGCTTACCATGTAGAAGGTTTTTTCTATCTCTATTAAAATCAGCAGGGTTCTTTATTTCAGATGTTCTGTTCTGGCTGGCTACACTTAAATTTGATTTCAAAGTTTTTCTATATAAGCCAAACATATCATGATTCTGCATTAGGGGAAAATGGGTTTTGCTCAGATGAACAATATTTTCAAATGCATTCTGTTCAGTGCATTGTTCAGTTCTTTTGAGAAAGATTTGGTTTTGAAAGTGCTGTTTTAGATGACTGTCAACCTTCCTCATTTCTAGGAAAGAAGAGAACAATGAATTCTTCCATGAGAATGGTATGGAATAAAAGTGCTTAAAAATGACTTGGTGTGGGCTAGCTCTTTATTGCTAACAATATAATCCCAGTATAAAAGAAAATTAGGAAAATAAATAGAGATCTAAGAGATAAGAGACAAGGGGTATTCTTCCTTCTAAACATCCTGAAAGGAAAAGTCTCACATGGGGAGAGGGATAGGTAGAGGAGTTCTTTAGGGACCCGCAGACACCTTCACAACTGCCATGCCTTCTCTGAATGACCAAAATATAACTTATAAGGCAACTCCTCTTACAGGTTCTCACTTACTCACCTGGATGGACTATACTGCATATTTCATCTTCTATTATCCATGGCTCTTCTTGTTCCAGCTTGGAGAGTGCATGTGGTTTGCTAGCTTGATACCCTGGTTTGTAAGAAATGATAAGAGACTTAACCACACTGAGTTGGAGTAGGTGTGCCAAGATAGGAGTTATTACATTTTAGGGACAAAACAATTTCTTATATGCAAAGTAAAAGCTTTTCTTTCAGGATAGAGGAGATTACAGACATTTGTTTGGGGCCAGAGAAGGCATTGAAAATCTAACACTTCAGAAAAGTGCAAAGCTTTTGGGTACAAAGCTTTCAGCAGTTAAGAAAGGAAAGGCAAGTGACTGGGCACCCTGAGTGAGACAGTTGAGTTGCATTTACCCATTGATATCAGGTTGTTATAGTTCTCCAACATCACATCCCAGTACAGCTCCTTCTGAGCAGGGTCCAGGAGCTGCCACTCCTCCCAGGTGAAATTCACAGCCACATCCTCCAAAGTTAGCAATTTCTATAATAATAGACATATTTAATGTGATGTCAATTCCTTATATTGATACAGAATAAATGTGAAGGAAGTTACTCTGATAAATTTCACCATATAGCCTGCATCTATATGTTTTTCAAGCACATTTTGGTAGAAGCAAATTCTAGCTCGCTCTCTATGGATCTAGCTATATATATTCACCTATTTGTCAAGTACTAAACATATGCTAAAAGTACATGGGTGGCGCAAACATTTATGTGCTTGGCTGTCAGTTCAAATGCACCCAGAGGTAGTTTGGAAGAAAGGCCTGGTGATCTACGTCCAGGAGATAACAGCCATTGAAAACCCTATGGAGTGCAGTTCTACTTTGACACACATGGGGTCACCATGAGTCAGCATTGACTCAACGGCAACTGGGTTTTTTTAAACGTATGTTAATGACATTAGCACAAATAAAATATTCCTACGTTACCGTAAGATTTCACAGCCAAAATAAAAATCAATCATGAACAGATTACACATGCTGAAATTACAATATATTAAGTGTTCTTAATAAATTTAAGGGGATAAAAAGAACTATTTAAGATATGTTGAAAGCACAAAAGGCCATTGCAGCAATATGAATTACAATGAGTTACTTTGTAACTCCTACCAAATAAGGATTATGAAAATGAGGTGCTTGTGGCCCACCAAGAGAACTGGATACATAGTTAATAATATAAATAAGGTACATGGCACCCTTGTCGGGGTGGGACCATGCAAATAAGGTGTATGAAACCTGAATGAAAGGATTGGGCAGTTCTGCCATCCTGCTAGGCTTAAAAGAGTCAATCCCAGAGAAGAGGGGAAGCTGACTACCACCAAGAAGATCCAGGAGCAGAGCATGTCCTTTGGAACCAGGGTCCCTGTGCTGAGAAGTTCCTAAACCCAGGAGACAGAGAGAGAGATGGTACAAGATGGCAAGAAGCAGCAGCAGAGGACAAACGACTGCAGCAGAACCAGGAAACAGGCAAGAGATTGTGGTTACAATAGGATGCTGAACCATGGAGGAAGAGAGCTGAGTGCCTTCAGGCTGAGGCTCACTGGCAGAGTGGAGTGCTTCTGTGTATTACTGGCAGAGCTAAAAGAGCTTTGTAACACATGCATGAGCAGGGCAGAGAATGAGGGGCCAGAGGGAGATGTGCCTGTAGGCACGGGTGAAAAGAGGCTGTCCTGATTCAAGAGTTGTATCCTGAGTGTTCCTGATCCTGAATTATAACCTGTTGCTTCCCTAATAAACTCCATAATTGTGAGTATTGTCTGTGTGTTCTGTGATGGTACTGAAGGAAGAGGTCCCAGCTGCACTGAAGGCACTGGAGGAAAGCAAGTCTGCAGGAATTGATGGAATACCAATTGAAATGTTTCAACAAATGGATGTAGCCCTGGAGGTGCTCACTTGTCTATGCCAAGAAATTTGGAAGACAGCTACCTGGCCAACTGATTGGAAGAGATCCATATTTGTGCCCATTTCAAAGAAAGCGGATCCAACAGAATGTGGAAATTATTAAACAGTATCATTAATATCACATACAAGTAAAATTTTGCTGAAGATCATTCAAAAGTGGTTGTAGCTGTACATCGAAAGGGAACAGTGAGAAATTCAAGCTGGATTCAGAAGTGGACGCAGAACAAGGGATATCATTGCTGATGTCAGATGAATCTTGGCTGAAAGCAAAGAATACAAGAAAGATACCTAGGTTTTATTCACTATGCAAAAGCATTCAATTGTGTGGATCATAACAAATTATGGATAACACTGCAAAGAACGGGAATTCCAGAATACTTAATTGTGCTCATGAAGAACCCGTACACGGACCAAGAGGCAGTCCTTCAAACAGAACAAGAGAATATTGCGTGGTTTAAAATCAGGAAAGGTGTACATCAGGGTTGTATCCTTTCACTATACTTATTCAATCCATATGCTGAACAAATAATGAGAGAAACTGAACTATACGAAGAAGAATGGGGCATCAAGATTGGAGGAAAACTCATTAACCATATGCAGACGACATAATATGCAGATGACATAACCTTGCTTGCTGAAAGTGAAGCGGATTGAAGCACTTACTGATGAAGATTAATGACTACAGCCTTCAGTATGGATTACACCTCAACATGAAGAAAACAAAAATCCTCACAACTGGATCGATAAGCAACATCATGAGAAATGGAGAAAATATTGAAGTTGTCAAGGATTTCATTTTACTTGGATCCAGAATCAACAGCCATGGAAGCAACATTCAAGAAATCAGATGACGTACTGCACTGGGCAAATCTGCTGTTAAACAGCAAAGATGTCACGTTAAGGAGTAAGGTGCGCTTTACCAAGCCATGTTATTTTCAATTGCCTCATATGCATGCAAAAGTACGACAATAAATAAGGAAGACTGAAGAAGAATTGATGCCTCTGAATTATGGTGTCGGTGAAGAGCACTGAGTATACCACGGACTGCCAAAAGAATGAACAAATCTGTCTTGGAAGTACAACCAAAATGCTCCTTAGAAGCAAGGATGGCGGGACTTCATCTCACGTACTTTGGACATGTAATCGGGAGGGACCAGTCTGTGGAGAAGGACATCATGCTCGGTAGAGTCAGCCAAAATGAGGAAGACCCTCAGTGAGATGGACACAGTGGCTGCAACAATGGGCTCAAGCATAATGACTGGGAGGATGGTGCAGGACCAGGTAGTGTTTCACTTTGTCGTACATAGGATACAACAGGTCGAAACCGCCTCGATGGCATCTAACAGCAACAACAACAGGTTACAATTCAGCATCAAAAATGACTCAGGACACAGTTTGATCAGGGCAGCTTCTCAGCCATGCCCTCAGGCAGGCCTCTCTCCCTCTCTGTCCCTCAACCTGGCCTCTGCCCTGCTTGAGCAAGTGTTATAAAGCCCTTTAGCTCCACCAATAAGTGCTTGGCGGCACCTCACTCCACCAGCAAGCCTCCTGCCTGAAGGTGCTCAGCTCTCTTGCTCTGTGGGTCGGCATGACCACTGTAGCGGCCTCACTCTGTGGTCTGGGAAGCCCACCATGCCTTTTTGGGCTGGGCTCTTGGTTTTGCTGCTGCTTCTTGCCATCTTGTGCTGTCTCCTGTGTTATAGCTCTCTCGGCCTCCTGGATGTAGGATATTCACAATGCAGGGATCTCAGGTCCACAGGACGTGTTCCACTCCTGGCTCTTCTTTCTTAATTAGGTCCCCTCTACCCATCTCTGGGCTGGCTCATTTTAAGCCTAGCGGAATGGCAAAACTGACCAACCCCTTTGTTAGGGTTCCATATACCTTACTTGCATTGTCCCACTCCCAAAAGTGTTCCAGATACCTTATTTGCATTATTAGCAAGCTGTCTAATCCCCTTGGTGGGCCACAAGCACCTAATTTGCATAGTCTTAATCATTTTGTAGGAGTCACAAGACCATGAATGGCTAGAAGGGTCATATTAAGTAATTCACTGCACCACAATGCCCCTGTGTAATCCTCTCCCTTGGGCATCAGTTGGCTTAATAATTTGTTTCTGAATGAAATAATACAGGAAAGGAAATGGGATACCACTTTTCTGGTTAGACTACATATTATATGATTTCCATCTTGCTGTTGTTGTTAGGTGCCGTTGAGTCGGCTCCAACTCACAGTGACCCCATGTCCAACAGAACATCTTGCTAGGAGAATCTTTTTTGTCTTTGATGATATATCAGTTGGCATGTTGGGTAGGTCCATGTGGCAAATAACTGAGGGTGGCCTTCAGTGAACATATGGCTAAAATCTGAGACCCTCAGCTGAACAGGCCATCTGGAGATGAATTCTGCCAACAACCAAGTAAATGAGCTTGGAAGTGCATCCTTCCCCAGTCGAGTCTTCGGATCAGACCCCACTCTGGCAGACACCTTGATTATGGCCTTGTGAAAGACTGTAAAGCAAAGTACCCAGCTAAGCTGTGCCCATATTCCTGACTCAAAGAAACTATGAGAATAAAAATGCGTGTTGTCTGAAGTTGCTACATTTTAGAAAAATTTGTTAGGCACCAATAGATAACCAATACAGGAAATAAACATTAAAACAAAAACTTAATAGAAGAAATTATGTAATGTGTTTATGATTAAAAAAAAAAAAAGCAGGCAAGGAAAGAACTGACAAATTTTGATTTCAGTAAAAACAAAATTTCTCCACAGAAAAAAGGTACTATGAACAAAGGTAAAAAAGTTTGGAAAAAATATCTGCAATGTATAAAATAAAAAATCAATATACAGTAGAGATAATTAACTGTAAATCAGTAAGATAAAACAGATTTTAACGAGCTAAGAATAAGGGCAAGAATCTCACAGAAGAAGTAATCCAAATGAGAAACAAAGAGACAAGAAGGATCTGAACCTTGTCAGTGATTAGGAAACTGCAAAATAATGTTGGACTATTCAAGCTTTGGAAAGAATGCCATTTGATTACATCATAAAACAAGTGTTAGCAAGATTTAGGCACTGGATGTTCTTTCATATGACTTTCTATGTACCAGCCATTCTTTTAAATGCTTTGTATAGAGTATCTTACCTTATACCATAATTATCTTATGAGGAAGGTGTCATTATCACACCCTCATTTTATAGACGAGAAAACTTAGGCGTATAATAATTAAATAAAGCGTGCAAGGTCACACAGTTGGCAAGTGGCTACAGAGTCAATTCTTGCAACCATTATGCTAAATGGACCATAAACTGGAACAGCCACCTGGACAGCAACTGGAAGCATCCATTAAAATGTGAAATGAGCACATCCAGTAATTTCTTTCTCGGTAGCCACCCTTAAGAAATACTGATACAACGTAACGAAAAGGCATTAATACGGATGTTCATTGTCACATTGTTTATGTTTTAAAATACCTAAATGTTCACCTGTCTTGGAAGAAGTACCACCAGAATGCTCCTTAGAAGCAAGGAAGGCAAGACTACGTCTCACGTACTTTGGACATGTTAACAGGAGGGGAACAGTCCCTGGAGAAGGACATCACACTTGGTAAAGTAGAGGGCCAGTGAAAAAGAGGAAGACCCTCAATGAGATGGACTGACACAGTGGCTGCAACAATGGGCTCAAGCATGACGATTGTGAGGACGGTGCAGGACCGGGCAGCGTTTCATTCTGTTGTACATAGGGTTGCCATGTGTTGCAAATGACTCGATGGCACCTAACAACAACAAATGTTCATCAATAGGTGAATAGCTAAATTATCAAACACACATCGTTTGGAGTTCAGTGCATCAGGTTAAAAATAAAAAGAAAGCTCATCTGCATGTACTAACATATAAAGAGAGCCACTACAATGAAAACAGCCTGGAGGGTGTACATTAAAATAACTGTAGTTCCCTCTGAAGAAAAGATTTATCTATAAATACAATGATCAAGGGATCTTGAGTTTTATCAATGATGCCTGCATTTTACTCTCAATACATATTTTAAAGTTAGAGAAAGCCTCCATCTTTCTCCCCAAGAAGAATATACATTTATTATGCTAGTTTATCATTTTCCAGATGAAATAGTTCATTTTTACCAAACTCCCATGGTGACAATTTTTTTGAGAGCAAACTCATGTCATTTTTCTTTCAATCGGGAGTCCCTTCTAGTTGTCTGCTATGTTGTTTGGAGTATCATTCCATTCATATAAAATATGGCATAATAGATGTATGCATTTATGTACCCAGATGTACACCTAAGCACACATGCATCTGTAAAGAAAATACACACACACATATACACACAGGTACAATCACACAGAGTAAATACTACCAACTGTTTATTAATGCGGAGGTCCCTGGGTGATGCAAATGGTTTGCTCTCGGCTACTAACTGTAAAGTTGATAGTTTGAATCCACCCAATGGTACTGCAGAAGAAAGGCTTGGCTATCTGCTTCTGTAAAGATTATGGCCAACAAAACCCTGCAGAGGAGCACAGTTCTATTCCCTAACACATGGACTCACCACGAGTTGGAATCAACTCGATGGCAATGGGGTTCGTTAATGCTACACTATGACACTAGGAAGGAATCTTTACCATGAGTTACCTATGTACTTCATCTAAAAAAAGAAAAAAAAAAAAGAGGTAGATAAGAACTGAGTTTGAATACAGGGAAGGACAATACTTTCTAAAATGGAATCAAAATTAAATGGATGCCAACAACCCAAGTCCTTAGAAGAGAACATTATTTTCAATTCACTACCGCCAAATCTGTACTCAAACTCCGCTTCAACCACCTGTTCATGGAGGACCATTTGAATATCATGCAATCTTTCCATTTTCCTAGGCTGTTTAGGTTTTATTTCTGAATAAACCATGACTGTCATAAGGCTCGGTCCCTGGGTCACCTAGCTGTGGTTCCCTGAAGAACTACATATACTGAGTTATGATTGATATATTCCCACAGGGGATCCTGAGGCCCTATGTAAGAAACAAACATAAAAAATCTGCTTTTGCATTTATCTGAAGGCTGCTGATAAGTACACCATCCACCACATCATCTCTAGGAAAACCCAGCAAAAAAATTTCCTGAAAACTAAGTGACAAAAAATACTGACATCCCCCTGAGGAACTTCTCTGGTTTCTCTCCACAGTCAATGCATATTGTGCATCTTTCCATGTTTCTCTGGTTGTGATAGCTACTGGAGATGTAAGACGTAAGACTACAGCTAATGTCAGTCACAGGTCCCAACACAGTCACATACCGTGCTCCAATATTAGTTATATCACTTAGTATGATCCCTATGAACAATATATTCTTGATTCCACTTTGCCCTGATCTTCAAGTTAGAGTTTAAGTTTATTTTTCCCCAGAGCCCAATTATCCCAATTTAAACTTTTCTCACAGCTGAGCTCATTTTTCTTTTTTTTTTTTCCCCTCAGACACCACAAATTATCAGGGAACAAAGGAAAAACATAAAAAACCAAAAGTCACCTGGGCCTCAATCATTTTCTTTGGCGGTCAGGAGATAGCAAGTAACATGGAATCTCTATCTTTTGTCTCTTCTGCATCTGTCACGAAATTCTTATGATCAGAAATCTTGGTGTCCAGTTAAAGTTGCCCAGAGAAATGATGATAGCCAAGTCCTGGAACCTCCTCTCCTCTCCTTCACTTGATCTGTCTTGGTCCTGGAGAGCTACAACCTGTGGGCTGAAGAGCAAATTGACTTTGAGTATATATTCCTTCTAGGCCCAGATGCTGCCATAGCTGCTGTGCACTCACCTTAAAGACCCTGATATTTCTAACTGTCTCTTTATTTGGTGCCCCAGAGTCTTTCACACCGTGGGTCAATAAAACAAGATTCTCAACATATAAATGTATGCTTTCTGCGAAGGTGAAGTAGCGGGGCTATGAAAGGGCAGGTGGGAAAACAGAACTAGCACAGCATGATGCCCCAGAGGCAGGTGAATTCTCATAAATCAATTTTAGGAAACAGGACATACAGAAGGTTTCAAGCATTTGAACTTTTTATCTTTCAAAAGCATGTGTGGAGGGGGGAAAAAAAAAAAGCACGTGTGCCCATGTACTACTTCAAGTCTTATATACCCAATAGGTACACACACCTCAGTTTGAAAAACAATATTACTAAGCAAATCACAGGGACTGCCTTATTTGTTTTCACATTACAACACACTTCATTATGCTTTATAAAGTATATCATTATTTCCAGGAATTTTAACATCAGGAAGCTAAAGCTTAAGGATTAAGCATCTTTCCTAGGAAAACACTCTACTTGAAATTTGAATCCAAGTCTGCCTGTCTCCAATTATATGACCTTAAACATGGTTGTATTCCCTTCACCAGATACCCTTTCTCATGATAAAACTTAGCTCTCTTTACTACAGTCTTTAAGTAGTTTACTACACAGAGAATCCCATGGTGAATGGCCATATAGTCACACAGGCATAATCTGAATATCTGAAATCAGTTTTTTAAAAAGTAATTTATTTTTTGTTGTTTTTGTTGAGAATATACATACAAAAACATACACCAATTCAAGTTTCTACATGTACCTTCAGTGAAATTGATCACATTCTTCAAGCTGTGTAATCATTCTCACCCTCATTTTCTGAGTTGTTCCTCCCTCATTAACAAACTCACTGCCCCCTAAGGTTCCTATCTAATCTTTCAAGTTGCTGGTGTCAATTTAATCCCATATAGATAGATCTTAAAAGAGCATAATGCTCAAGACAGACATTCTTTACTGTTGTTGTTGTTGTCAGGTACTATCGAGTCACTTCTGACTCATAGCGGCGACCCTAGGTACAAGACAAAGAAATACTGCCTGGTCCTGCATCATCCTCACAATCATTGCTATGTCTGAGCCCACTGCTGCAGTCACTGTGTCAATCTATCACATTCTTTACTAGTTAAGCTAAACTATTGTTTGGTTTTAAGAAGACTTAAGAGGGTATTTTTGGCTTAAGGTTTTGTGGTACATTGGATATCTTTTATATAACCTTTCTCACCATGGTCTTGTAATTCCTGACAAATGACTGGGTGGGACTACACAAAGTGCTTGTGGCCCACCAACGGGATTGGACAGCATTGCTAATAATGCAAATAAGGTACGTGGAACCCCTGTGGAGGTGGGACCATGCAAATAAGATGTATGGAACCCTAACGGGAGGACTGGTCAGTTTTGCCATCCTGCTAAGCTTAAAGGGAGCCAATCCCAGAAGTGAAAGGGGGGACCTCACTACCATCAAGAAAGAAGGCAAGGAGTGGAGCTCATCCTTTGGTCCTGGGGTCCCTGCACTGAGAACCTCCTAGATCCAGGAGAGAGAGACAGCTGTTAACACCAGAGAGGGTGCAAGATGGCGAGAAGAAGCGGCAGAAAAATGGCAGCAGCAGAACCAGAAGACTGGCAAGAGACCACACGGTGGGCTTCCTGTCCCACCAAGCAAGGCAGCTACAGTGGGCATGCAAACTCACAGAGAGAGCTGAGACCCTTCAGACAGGAGGCTTTCTGGCGGAGTAGGTGTCTCTGGGCACTTATCAGCAGAGCTAAAGATGTTTGTAAGGCTTGCCTGAGCAGGGCAGAGATCAGGCCCTAGTGGGACAGAGGGCTGAGGGCCAAGAAAGGAGGCCTGTCTGAGGGGGTTGAGAGGAGGCTTGTCACAAGGAAGCTGAGAGGAGGCCTGTCCTAGTTTTCTACCCCCCCAGAGGGTTTGTTACTTTTATCCAGGTTGATTGACATTTCCTGGGTAAGTTGTAAAAAATTTGTTTTGATACTTTCTACTTGGCCCTGGGCAGCAGCCTGCCCTGTGCTGTGGTTGGTATGCACCTTGCAACGACTGGTCAATAGACCATGCAACAGACGTGAGTTGCAGCTCATCTGTGCCTATCATGCAAATAAAGAGGCTGTGGCCTACCAAAAAGGGATTGGTCAGTTTGTGGCCTTGGTAGGAGGGCCATGCCTTGAAACTGATGAGGAGTTTGTAGATATAAGCAGCCAGCTCCACAGAAGTTTCTTAGACAGAAAGAAAAAGGAAGAAAAGCAACAGGAAGAAACAGAAGAAAGAAAGCAGAAAGAAAGGCATAGAGATAGACAGGAGATGAAGGACCTCCTAAAAGAGCTGTAACACTGATCAGAGGCTGTTACACTGAAGACAGTGAGAGGCCCAAAAGGAGCCCAGCAGCAGAGCCAGTGGAGACAGGACCTGAAGGGGCCCAGCTGTAAAGCCAGTATAACAGACAGCAGAGCCAAGAGGAGCCTTTCCCAAGGGTGCTGAGAGGAGCCTGTCCTCAGGAGTACAAAAGGAGGCCAGTCCTGAGAGAGAAAGAGGGAGAGAGACTTGCATGGCCGAGAGGAGCCGAGAGCTCTCCTGCACTGAAGGATGGACACTTTGCCTGCATGCTTCCTGATCTTGATCCTGAGTTGTAGCCTACTGATCCTGATGCTGAGTTGTACTCTGGTCATTAATAAACCACTAAACTGTAAGCATGGTCTCTGAGTTCTGTGTGACCATTGCAACGGATTATTGAACCCAGAAGAGAAGTAAGGGTGCCATGGGAGGGATGGCTGGTGTCAGAATTGGTAAAGAGTTTGGAGAGTGGAGGTATGTCTGACCTCCACCTCACAGGGATCGGTCTTGGACTGATCTTGATTTGCATTATCCTCCTTAAAGTTAGACAGGTTCTGACAATGCTACTGTTACTACTCCCACTCCAATTGTACAGGCATGAAACAATTTCTCTCTCAAAGCCCCCAGAAGGAGTCAACACTGCCATAATCTTGAGTCAAATTTGTAATCTTGTACAAATGGCATAGGGGTTGTGTCTGACCTCTTCTCTCTTCACAAAGGGGAAGAAGAACCAAGATCAACAGCCCAAGGCTGATCCCTATGAGGCAGAGATCAGACGTGCCTCCTCTCTCTACCATCTTTAACAATTCCGACACAAATTGTCCCTCCCACAGCACTCTCTACTTCTCTGCTAGGTTTGATAATTCATTGCAATGGCCACACAGACTCACAGACAATACTTACAATTATGGGGTTTATTATGGAAGTAACAGGTTACAATTCAGGCTCAGGAACACTCATGATACAGTTCTTCGATTAGGACAGCCTCTTTTCAGCTGTGCTCACAGGCAAACCTCTCTCTGGCCATAGGCCTCTGCTCTGCTCAGGCAAGTTGTTACAAAGCTCTTTTAGCCCCTGCCAGTAAGTGCTCAGAGGCACCCCACTCCACCAGTAAGCCTGGGCCCAAAGGCACTCAGTTTTCTTGCTCCGTGGGCTGGGAAGGCCACTGTGTGGTCTCCTGCTGATCTCTCCTACCACCACTTCTTGCCGTCTTCAGGGTTACAGCTCTCTCTCTCGGTCTCCTGGTTCCAGGAACTTCTCAGCGCAGGGATCCTGAGTCCAAAGGACCTGTTCTCTGCTACTGGCTATTCTTCCTCGGTGGTGGTAGGATCCTCTCTCTACTCTGGAATTGGTTCTCTTTTAAGGCAAAACTGACCAGTCCCCTTAGTGGGACACAATTATCTTATTTGCACAGTCCTCGCAATCACTTGGGTGGGAGTTACGTGACCATGGCGAGAAAGGCCACACGAAAATGATCCATCACGCTGCAAGTCTTCAAAACTGTGAGAAATAAATTTGTTCTTTAAAGCCACCCATTTTTTGGTATTTTGTTATGGCAAGCCTAGTAAACCAGACAAAAATAAAATTATATAAATGTTTCTTGAATTTATTTGAATTATGTAAATAACACATAAAAAAGACTAAAATGGAAATACACTAAAATTTTGGCAAAGGCTATCTTTTGCAAACAATATTTGGTGTGATATAGATGTTGTTTTACTTGAGTCAGACTAAACCTACAAGGAAATGTCCAAAGAGAATATGCAGCAAATTTGCAAGAGGAAGGACAAAAACTCCATCTTTTAATAGAAACAGATATATTTAGTCCTTATCTCCTCCAAAATTTTCAATTCTACAGTGACAAAAGCAGGAGACAATGGGGAACATAACCCACATTTGAATATGAGTGCTTGAAAAAGGAATTAATTGGCCTTGATGTGACATCACTATTGGCCCTAAACGAATTAAAAGGTTTATGAAGAAATTCTATGAGCAAATCTATGCCAAAAAATTATACTACTTACAAGAAATGAACAAATGCCTAGAAAGAGACAAATTAGCAAAATTCAAGAAGTAAAAAAATTTTTGAAGGATAATATATCACGACCAATAAATATATCCTTGCATTTCTCCAGTAATGTAAAATTTTAGTTTAACATTCTAAAATGTTAAGACATTATGCCAAATGATAAAGAGGCATCAATAAAAGACTACATATTTTATGATTTGATTTATATGAAATGTCAAGAAAACGCATATTAATAGAGACAGGAAGAAGATCAGTGGTTATGGGGGCTGGGAGTAGGAGTAGAGAATGAGTGCATAGGGGCTCAACAACACTTTTCAGGATCATGGAAATGTTTTAAAAATGGGTTGTAGTGATGGTTGCACAGCTCTATAAACTCTGTTAAATCACTGAAATGTACACTTACACTTAGTCAATTTTGTGGTAAGTAAATTAAACTGCAATGAAACTACAAAAAAAAAAAAAGATGCTTTTCTGCAGCACAAATCTTAGAAACAGGGAATGAAAAAGCACCATGTTTAATTGCAAAAAGAAGTATAAATATCAAGGAATAAACTTAACAAGAAATATCTGGAATACGTAAGAAAAAAGACACAACAGATTTTGAAGTGGAGTGGGAGAATGTGGGTAATCAGAAAATCATGTGTTTCTGAAATAATTGAATGCCACTGCATTACCCGGCTTGACGCTATTGCAGATATTAAAAATATATATATATATATATATAGTATTATATGCAAATATGTTCAGGATGAGAAATAAAGCAACACAATCAATTGCTCCTTTTAATACAGATTATCTCAACTTGAAAAAAGCAGCATAATAAAAAAAAGAAAAAGTTCTCTGGGGATAAGAATACAGGTTGAATGGAGATGTTTTTCCTTGTGTTGGAATGACTCTAAAGGAAATATTCACAAATACAGTAAACTTGGAGGCAAGAAGAATAAAACTTGCATATTTAATCATAAGCATATGAGTGCATCTGCAGTGCAATGAAATTACTTGATATAGCCCTTCTAGCCAGTCTTTGTGACTCACACACAATAATTGAGTGGGACTATGCAAATAAGGTGTATGGAACCTGTGATGGTTGAGGTTGTATGTCAACTTGGCTATCACACAGTATTGTGAGGCTGTCCTCCATTTTGTAATCTGATGTAATTATCCTAACTATCCTCTATTTTATGTGTTATAAATCCTAATCTCTGTAAGTTAATGAAGCAGGGTTAGTATGGCCATACCTTGGATCACAGCCTTGTAGGAGGGCGTCACTCAGGTCCTACCCTTACTCAAGTCACACCCTTCCCTGGGGTGTGGCCTGAATCCAGTGTATATGCAGTGCTCTGACTGGGCTCTCTCTCTCTCTGCCTGTGGATCCTGCGCCCAGCTCATCATTATCTGACCTCCTGTTCTTGGGACTTCAGCTAGCAGCCTGCCATCTGACCTGCTGATTCTGGGTTTTGTTAGTTTCCACAGCCCTGATAGCCAGCAGTCTATCGTCTGACCTGATCTGCGAGCTTTCAAAGCTTTGTGAGGCCAGCAGCCTTGTAGTGTGGCCTGTCAATTTGGGTTCACTGGCCTCTGTGGCCACGTAAATCAGGAGAAGCCTACGCCTGACCCATGAATTTGGGATTTGCCAGCCTCCATAACTGTGTGAGCCATTTCCTTAGTTCGTGAGTTCTGTGAGATGTTGCCCTGAATTATGGAACCCAAAGACGGAACGGAAAGTACTGAGGGTAGTCAGAGATGATGGACGGAGTGGTACAGCAATTTGCAAAAGTTGGACGTTTTTAATCTCGTCTCATAGAAACCAGCTTTGGGCTGATCCTTATAGGAAAAACAAGCATTTTCAGTATCACTCCAAACCACACTGAATTTTGTGCGGATAATGAGAAGAGTGGTGAGTTCGAAAAAATCCCGCGCAAGGTCAGACCTGAACTTGGAGTGAACTGGATTTGGATGGGTTAGGTAAATGCATCCTTCATCGTATCAGTTCCCTGCATCTAGGTTTGAGCCTGAACCCGACTTTCCAGCGGCTCTGGTCTTTCACAAACACTGAAGCCCCCCATCAACTGTCTCTATGACTGAGCCCCATATTAATCCCAAATGTGCCCCAGACACAAACCTGGGCATCTTCCAACATAAGATTCTTTAACACTGGCCCCACATTAAGTCTTGAAAGAGATACCTTGTTCACTGACACACACCTTCCACTCTAGTTCACAACTACTGAGCCGCAAAAGTAGAACGATACACATGGACCCCAAATCCTAGCAGTCCTACCCTCGGTCGTTGATTTTTTTTCAGACTCTTATTAACTGACCACGAAAGTCTCCACTACTAACGCCCAGATTCTCCAATGACTGAACCCGAATGAAAACCCTAAACTACGGTTCTTCACACTCGCTCACGTCTCACCGACCCCAAAGAACCCTCACTCAGATCTACTCAGAGGACACGACTCACCTGGTCCTGAATCTCTCTAGACTCCACAAGCAGCGACAAAAGGCTTCCAAATGCGGCGCCCTCGCGTCAGAAGGGGTCCTAGGCTTTCTCTAGTGACGCCTACAGGCCCGAAGGGGTGCGTTCAGCGAGGGCCACTGAGCATTACCGGAAGTCCCAGTCCCCGCTTTATGATGTAACATAACCACGCCCATCATGGCGTTTCTGACGTAAGCGGCCATAACCGCGCTGTGGAAAAAATTGAAAGCACCACTGGGTACCGCGGTGCCTTTTTCTCTTCATTACAATGAACTGTCAACATAGCTGTGCTAAGTGTGTATGTTTTCAGAGACCGTTGCCTATCTAAGGCTAACATGGCGCGGGCTGCAGGCAGTCTGCCGACTGAAGAAAAAAAACAAATGGCGACGCCCTTTGCACACATTATAGCTGAGAAAATTGGCAGGGGTCACACGGGTGCAGCCATCTTGGGGGAAAGCTTGCGTCCGTACGGGCAGAAAAAACGCAATTTGGGGAGCTCAGATCCAGACGGAGAGAGTTTCTGCCTATAGGCTATTTTGGAGGACAAACAAGGTTTGTAGAATCCAGGACGTTACTACGGAGGCGATGGTCACAACGTTGACTAAATCAGTGGACGTTTGCAGTCTTACTCAGGTTTGGAGATGGGGAACAGGTAAGGAAGTAGGTTAGTAGGAAGTAAGCTGGAAGGAAGTCAGACATCATTTTAAAGGGTGGAGCCAATACTGGGGCCAACCCCCCCCCCCCAAGAAAAAATTAAATCCGTTGCTATGGAGTCACTTGTAACTCATGGTGACCCTATGTGTTACAAAGTAGAGCTGCTGCATAGAGTTTTCTAGGCTGTAATCTTAACAGAAGATCACCAGGTCTTTCTCCCTGGGAGTAGTTGGGTGAGTTCCAGCAGCCAATATTTCAGCTAGCATCTGAGCATTTAATCGCTGCACCACCAGGGCTCCTTTGCCAGAAAGTATCTCCCCTGAATCCCTCCTGTTATTGTGTTGAGAGTTCTGAGGGTAGCACTAATCCAGGCCTTAGGGCACAGATGTTCAAAATTAAGTGCGCATCTGTAAAAAGCTGGTAGTAGTAGTAGTAGCGTCAGAACATTTATAACTTCAGGGGGATACTAACCAAGATCAGCCCAAAGCTGATTCTGATAAGGTGGAGGTCAGACACATCTCCACTCTCCAACCTTTTACCTACCAATTCTGACAACAGCCGCACTTTACCTCCCTTCAGGGTTCATTAATCCATTGCAGTGGCCACACAGAACTCACAGACCATACTTACAGTTAAGTGGTTTATTAAGGAACAGGGTTGTGGTGCGGTGTATTATTAATATGGCCTTTCTAACCATGGTCTTTATAGCTCTTGCCAAATGACTGGGTTGGACTATGCAAATGAGGTGCTTGTGGCCCAACAAGGGGATCGGAAAGCTGCTAATGATGTAAATAAGGTGCATAGCACCCTTGTGGGGGTGGGCCCATCAAAATATGGTGTACAGAACGCTAACAGAGGGATTGATCAGTTTTGCCATCCTGCTAGGCTTAAAGGGTGACACGGAGAGAGAGAGGAGATGTAACACGGAAGACAGCAAGAGACCAATGGTGCAGCAGTAGCAAGAGTGATAGCAGCACGAGATGGAACCAGGAGACCAGCATAAGATGGCTGCCATGGGGCCTGCCAACCCACGGATCTAAGAGTTGAACGCTTATCCAGAAGGCCCCCAGCAGGGCTCAGCAGCAGAGGGCAAAAAGAAGCTGTCCCAATCAAGGAACTTGGTCATGAGTTGTTCCTGTTACTTCCAAGTTGATCCCAATCCCAATCCCAATCCGTACCCTGTTACTTCCCTAAGCAAGCACTTCATTTTAAGTACAGTTCATGAGTTCTCTGAGACATTTCATCAAATTGCCAAACCCAGAGATGAGAGGGAGAGTACTAAGGGGAGAGAGAGTAGTTGATGTTAGAGATGATGGAATGGTACAGCAGTTTGGAAAAGTTGGATATTTGGGACACCTTTAACCTCTACCTCAAAGTAACTAGCTTTGTGCTGATCCTTGTAAATTATTCATTTAAGGGTACAACCTGGGATCAAGATCAACGGGCTACAATTCAGGATCAGGAATGATGCAGGTAGTCTCTTTTTCAATGCAGGACAGCTCTCTCAGCTCCTCTAGGCTGTGCAGGTCTCTCACTCTCTCAGGACAGGCCTCCTCTCACTTCCCGCCTCCCCAGGATGGGCTCCTCTTGGCTTCTGCTGGCTCCTTCTGGGGACTTTCGATGTCTTCAGTGTTACAGCCCTTGACTACTATTATAGCTCTTTTAGGAGGTTCATTACTTCCTCTCTTTCTGCTTTTTTCCTTCTGCTTTTCTTCTTGCTTTCTGAAAAATCTCTGTGGGGCCAGCTGCTTATATCTACAAACTCCTCATCAATTTCAAGGAGTGGCCCTTCTACCAGGCCATGAACTGACCAATCTCCTCTCAGAGAGCCACGAACACTTTCATTTGTATGGCAGGTGCAGCTAGGCTACAACTCACCTCATTTGCATGGTCTATTGACCGATCCCTGCATGGTGCATACCAATCACAGGGCAGGCTGAGCCCAGGGCCAGGCAGAAAGTATCAAACCAAGTTGTTTACAGCTTACACAGAAAATGTCAATCAACCTGGACAAAAGTAACAAACCCTCTAGGGTAGAAAACTAGGGCAAAGGTAACTGCTCAGGGTTTAGGGGAAAAAAATCTCTCAAGCTGTTTTTCCACAGAACCAAGGCAAAAGGCCACATAAAGGAACTCATTTCACCACAGCATCAGAAAGCCCTTGTTGCAAATGCAGAATCCAGGGTCCCAGATCCAGAGGGTCTGGTTTAGGAGGTCTGGGGTATGACTTGAATTTTCATTCTTTTACAAGCTCCTCAGACAATCCTGAGGCAGGAAGCCCACAGACAGTGCTTAGAAAGAGTCCTGTAATGTTCTCTGCTTCCAAATATTATGCTGGCTCATTCCACTCAGTACACTTTGGTCTTGACTCAAATTACATCTGTCTAGAAAAGTTTCTCCTGAAAACTCTTACTAAAATAGTTCCTGCATTAGACTCACCATTTGTAACCCAGATAGAATATCCTTATTGGATGAAAGGAAATGACTCTGGATAAGGAAGAGAGAACAAGAGTCCCATTCCTAGGAAACTGAGAAGGAATGAGCGTGGTAAAAGTAATCATGTTGGTACTCAGTAGGTGACAGAGAAACCTGCATCTCTGAAAAGTTTAGAATTTTAAAGGTTATAGACCTACTAACAAATACAAGAGTCCTTCTCCAAGACATCAGCAAAGGGTTTATACCTCTCATACTGTGGAGTTTACATTAACTTTACCCAAAGAATTTGGTCTTTGTCATTGGTTCCTGAGAGATAACCTCTAAAACCTTGGAATTTCCCCATGACTGAAGTATCTTTGTTACCTCAGAGAACTCCAGGTTTATGTTATTGAGGTGACACCTGTAGGGGACTGACCAGGCTAGAAAGATCACCTTGTAATAACATCGGACCTAGGGGAAGGGATAATGATTCAGTCAATCACACCTACATAATGAGGCTCTGGACACAGAAGCTCCATGTGCTTCCTGATTGGTGAAAGACATCGATGCACATGGAAGGGTAGTGAGTCCCTTTTTGGGACATAAAAACAGTGAGTTGGTAACTTTCCTAGATCTCTCCCTATGTGTCTCTTCATTTGTATCCTTTGTGCTACAATAAAACTGTAAGTACAGGGCTTTCCATGAGTTCTGTGTCATTCTAGTGAATTATCAAACCCATAGGAGTAGTGTGAGTCTGTAGATCAGAAATGAGGGAGGCTAGGAACCCCAGCGCTTGCAGCTGGTATCCTGAAGGGATAGAGGGAACCCCCAGATTTACAGCCAGCAGGTTAGAAATGAAGGTGTTGTGGGGAATCCCAAGCTGCAGCTGGCATCTGAGGTCTCGTACAGACTTGGCAGCCTGGAGGATAGTGTCCTTTAACTTGTGAGGTTTGACCTAACTCCAGGTGGTTTAGGCCAGAGAAGGAAGTGCTGCATGTAGAGCTGGTGTGAGCACAGAAGTGGCAGAAAAGAAGGGATTTGATTTTTCCATGCACATACTGTCCTCCATTCTTTGATAATGAAGTTAATTTTTTCTTTTTAATTTGGCTTATTCCGGGGATTCAATTTTTCTGACCTGTCCTTTTCATATTTAGGCAGACATCAGTCTCTTTTCAGGAAAGTTTTTGTGACAATTCATATCGTTAGAACTACTCATTCCCTTCAAAGAAAAAACAATTTTTCATTGATTAGTCCCTTGGCTCATTGATTCACCTTCATTCATCTTTCAAGTCAACATATAATCATTTTCTGTTTTGCCCTGTGCTAGGGAATATACAATATATAAACCATTAAAGAATTTATAATCTACTTATAGAGATAAGACATAAACATTAAAAAAGTACCCATACTATTATTTATTTAGGTAACAATACAAGCAGTTCTATTTCCCTTGTACTTCCCTTGTTCATCAGTATCTTGACTGAACTTATATTTTTGTCTAGTGTGCAATCTCATTTTTAACAAAGCTGGACAAATGAAAGATTACCACAATGGCTGAATCCACAGGGTTTTTTCCTTCTGAATTCTCTGATATACACTAAGCATTCATGGTGAAGGCTTTCCCATGTTAATTGCATTCATACAGTTTGTTCCTGTGTCAAGCGCCTGATGGGTAATCAGACCAATTCTGTGCTTATAAGATTTGCCATACTCAGTGCAAAGAAATTCTATACAGTGTGAAATCTCTGATGTTGTATGAGGCATGTTTTCTTCCTGAAAGCTTTACTACATTCATTGCATTGTTAGGGTTTCTCTCCATTATGAGTTTGCTGATGTACAAGATTTCTCTTCGAGGAGAAGCCTTTTCCACATGAACTGCATATAAAGGGTCTCTCCCCTGTATGAGTTCGTTGATGTACAATTAGATGGCTTTTCACAGTGAAGCCTTTGCCACATTCTTTGTATTCATAGGGTTTCTCTCCAGTATGAATTTGCTGATGGTCAGTGAGTTCGCTCTTCATGGTAAAACCTTTTCCACATTCAGTACATATATGGCATTTTTCTACAGTATGAGTTTGGTGATGTATGATGAGATAGCATTTCATGGTGAAACCTTTTCCGCATTCACTGCACATAAAAGGTTTCTTTCCAGTATGAGTTTGCTGATGTGCAATAAGATTGCTCTTGAAGACAAAACCTTTTCCACATTCACTGCATATATAAGGTTTCTCTCCAGTATGAGTTCTCTGATGTACACTAAGATTGCTCTTGAAGGAAAAACCTTTCCCACATTCACTGCATCTGTAGGGTTTCTCTGCCGTATGAGTTCGCTGATGTAACATCTGTCCATGAGTCACAATGAAACCTTTCCCACATTCACTGCATCTGTAGGGTTTCTCACCTGTATGAGTGTGCTGATGTTCATTCAGACGGCTCTTCATGGTGAAACGTTTTCCACAATCATTGCATATATAGGGTGTCTCTCCTGTGTGGTTTCGCTGATGTATGATGACATAGTGCTTCGTGGTGAAGACTTTCCCACATTCACTGCATATGTAGGGCTTCTCTCCAGTATGAATTCGCTCACGTATGACGAGCATGCTCTTCCCAGTGAAGCCTTTTCCACATTCACTACATACATAGGATTCCTCTCCTGTATGAGTTCGCTGATGTATGATGAGATTACCCTTCCAATGGAAATCTTCCACAGTCATTGCACATTGCATATATAGGGTTTCTCTCTAGTATGAATTCGCTGATGTTGGATCAGATCACTCTTTATGGTGAAGACCTTTCCACAATCACTGCATATATAGGATTTCTCTCTTTTATGCATTTTCTCCAGAAAGGAGAATGCTTTCCCACACGTACTGCATCCATAAGGTTTCTCTCCTATATGAACTCTTTGATGATCAGTGAGCTGAGACTTCTTCATGAAGGCTTTCCCACATTCGCTGCATATGTGGGCTTTCTCTATTTTGTAAAGTCTATGACGCTTAATTACTTGGGACTTAGTGCTGATGAGTTTTGTACTTACAGGGAATTTAAGTTCAGAATGAAATTTCCCATGATTACCAGGCAGAAATGATTTCCTACCTCCATTAAATTTAGCAGAGTTCTTAATCTCATAGCTCTTTTTCTGGTTGGCTAAACTTAAATTTGATTTCAAAGTTTTTATATATGACTCAAACATGTCATGATTTTGCCTAAAAGAAAAATGAATTTTGCTATGATGAACAATATTTTCCAATGCATTATGCTCATGGTGTTGTTCAATATACTTCAGCATTCCTTGATTTTCCAAGAGACTTTGCAGATAATCACCAACCTTGTAGGTTTCTAGGAAAAGAACAAGGAGTCCCTTCATAACTTATTTGAAATAAAAACTTCCTTTGTGTGAAACAGGTCTTTAGTAATAACAATATAAAGGAAACTACATGTATGAATGTTCCTTATCTCTTCCACATTGGTAATAACACAATGATATAAAGAAACTAAAAAATAAAAGCAGATAGTGTACAAATAAGGTTAAGTAATTGACAATTTATACAGATTTGGCTGGTTTCTAAATTGGACATTACAAAACACACAGACATAGAAAATTACAGGCTGATGTGTTGAATGAATGAATGTGACAGCAAGAAGGGGGAGGGGCTTTTAATGAAAGCATGTCATGCTAGCAGCAAAGCACAGAGTTTAGAGGAACACACTCTACAGAACTTGGAGAAATACCAAACCACAGAGGTGGAGGAGACAAATGATCCAAAATGATGAGGGCTGCATTAATTAATTCCAGAAATATTTAATGAACGGCTTCCAAGTATGAGACACTATACTGGCAGTTTTCAGAATACTGGTGGGTTTTGGGATATTCAGAAATCTTCCTTATAATCATTGAGCTTAAATGCAAGTATAAAAAAACCAAATATACAAATGAAGATAGAAAAAATGAAATTGCAGATTGTTAAACGTGGTTTGGAGGCTCAACAGAGATAGATGCTATGAGGTGGAGGAAATCAGGATACATTTGCATAAAGAAGAGACAAGGTTAAATGATGGGTTTAATACATGTGTGTATGAAATATATCTTACACCATGTACCATGCACAGAATGATGACACCATGAACACAAGATGATACATCAAATGAAAAAAAGTGGGAGCATGGAAGGGAAGGGTTTTCAATGAAAGTGAGGAATCAATGATTACTCCACTAACTGTATGGCTTGAACAACTGGGTAGGTAAAAGCTTCTTATAATGAGATAATAAGTTCAGAATGTGTAAAAAAAATCAAGTACAGTGGCCCCACTCTTATCCACCGTTTCACTTACCCATGGTCAACCGTGGTTCGAAAATGTTAAATGAATCCAGAGCATGAAGCAATCTCACGCCGTCCCGCTCTGTCATTCACATGACTTTTATTACAGTTTATTGTTATAATTGTTCTATTTTATTATTAGTTATTGTTGTTAATCTCTTACTGTGCCTAATTTATAAATTAAACTTTATTATAGGTATATACATATAGGACAAATCATAGTATATGTAGGGTTTGGTACTATCTGAAGTTTCAGGCATCCATGGGAAGTCTTGGAACATGTCCCCAGCGGATAAGGGGGGACTACTGTATGCATTGTGAAACATAAACAGTATGGATGGAGCTTGAAGACATTACGCTAAGTGAAACGAGCCAATCACAAAACGATAAATATTATATGAACTCATTTATATAAAAAGAAAAGGCAAATGTTTATTAGTGGTACCAGGGGCAGGAGGAGAGGGAAAAAAGGGGTTAACAGTGATGGAAAAATCACATTGATTAAGGGTAGGGTTGTACAGCCAGTTATTATAATTGCTGTCAATAAGTTGTACACCTGTAAAAAGTTGAATTGGCAAAAGTTCTGTGACAGATATATTTATAACAATGACAAAAAAAGAGTAGCTACTGAGGCTGCTTATGTACAACCAAACACCTCATGGGATTTGCTTCCTTCATTTGGAGGTTTAGGGTCATGATTTCATGGGACATCCCAGTTAATTCCCCTAATAAAGTGTTTAGTGCTTTCTGTTCTGCCTCCTAGTTTGTTGTGTAGTGCCTGGGGTTTTAAAAGCTTGCAAGCAACCATCTAAGGCACAACAATTGGTCTGTATTCACCTGAAGCAACAGAGGAAAAAGGAGCGTGAGTAAGGGGATAAGAAATATGTGGCTAACTGCCTCCATGAACAACTGCTTCCTCTGCCGTGAGACCAGAAGAAATGGATGGTGCCCAGCTACCATTACTGAACACTTTGATCAAAGATTTCATAGAAGAATCCTAATCAAAAGGGGGAAAATGCAGAATCGATTCTCAAATTCTCATGGACTCTAGACTTTCTGGAGCCATGGAGGAGGGACAAACTCCTCAAACTACTGCCCTGAGATAATCTTTAAACCTTAAACAAAAAAAATCCCCTGAAGTCATCTTAAAACCAAACAATAGTTTAGCTTAACTAATAAAAAAGGTCTGCAGTTGGCCTTGAGCATTATGCTCTTTTAAGAACTGTCTATGTGGGATCAAACTGAGAACAGCAACTTAAAAGATTAGATAGACTCCTTAGGGGGCAGTGAGTTTATGTTAATGAGGGAGGAAAAACTCACAAAAGATGGGTGAGAATGGTTGTACAACTTGAAGAATGTAATCAGTGTCACTAAATTGTACATGTAGAAACTGTTGAATTGGTGTATGTTTTGCTGTATATTTCTCAAAAACAACTAAATAACATTTATAAGGAAAAAATTTAAAAAAAGAAAGAACTCGGTCAAATGTCTAAGTCTTGACAAAGGTTTTGACTGGAGATAAGGAAGAATGAGAAACAACCCCTTCAATACAGGGTGGCAAGGTGGCTCATCCACCACCAATGACTGATGATAAAGTATTTTCAGGACCAGGTTTCAATGTTATTGGCACAAAATGGAATGGGATTCCAAAGAAAGAAGAATCTAGTATATTCTGGTATCGAGAAAATCATTTCATAAAAAGAGAATTCAAAGAGACAAAAATATATGCTGTCTGAATGGGACAGACACACCAGACTCACAGGCCTGTACCTCATTTCTTTTCTTACTTGATCTATCAGCAACTCTAGACAATGTTTATAGCTTTTTCTTGAAACACATTGTCTTTCAATCATAGCAGCAACTTTTGGATGTTCCTATCTTACCAACTGCTCTTTCTAAACATTCATTATTACATACTCATCTTTGTTCAAAGGAGCCCTGGTGGTACAATGGTTAAGCACTCAGAAGCTAACTGAATTGTTGGTGGTTTGAAACACCCAGAGGTGCCTCAAAAGACAGGCCTGGCAGTCTGCTTCCAAATGGTCAAAGCATTGAAAACTCTATGGAGCAGTTCTACTCTGCACACATATGGTCACTGAGTTGGAATCAACTCAATGACAACTAACAAATACAACAATATATTTTCCTCCAAAGGCCTAAAAGTAAAGCAGTTCTGATATAAGGAGAGGGGACAGGTAAAGGCTCTGTTTATGAATCCTCAGATACCCTCACACAGTGATACCTTTATTTAATGATTTGGCCATCCACCTTGCTGGTTCCCACTCACCTGGACAGATACGACTGTGGATTTCATCTTCTCTTGTCCATGGTTCTTCTCTTTGTTCTGATGTGGAGAGTGTATCTGGATTGTCAGCTTGATATCCTGTTCATGGCAAATGATAGAAGACTTAAAGACACACTGGGTCTCACCAATTGGGTGAGGGTATGTCAAGATATTACATTTTAGGGACTAGACAGTTTTCGCACACAAAGAAAAGGCTTTTCTCTCAGGAGAGCACACTCTACCTGTGGTATGATTGATTACTTTTGTGTAGCCTGTCTAGCCATGGTCTTTTAACTCACCCTCTGGTGATTTGGCTGAGACTATGTGATAGGGTAATTGTGGCCCACCAAGGAGACTAGTCAGTTTTGCCTTAAAAGACAGCCAATTCCAGAGCAGAGAGGATCCTACCACCATCAAGGAAGAACAGCCAGGAGTGCAGAGTGTGTCCTTTGGACCTAGGATCCCTGTGTTGAGAAGCTCATGGAAGCAGGAGACTGAGAGAGAGAGAGCAAGCTGTAACCCTGAAGACAGTGAGAAGCGGTGGCAGGAGAGACCTAGCAGCAGGAGATAGCACAGTGGGCTTCCTGGCCCACGGAAAGCTGAGTGCCTTTGGGGAGAGGCCTAGGGTGTTTGGGGAGAGGCCTAGGGTGAGGAAGAGGTTTGACTGTGAGCACGGTTGGGAAGAGGCTGTCCTGATGAAAGAACTGTATCCAGAGTGTTCCTGAGCCTGAATTGTAACTGTTATTTCCCTTAAAAGAAACCCCATAATGGTAAGTATGGTCTTTAGTTCTGTGTGGCCACTGCAATGAATTATTGAACTCAGCAGAGAGGTAGAGAGTGCTGTGAGAAGGATGGTTGGTGTCAGAGTTGGTAAAAATGGTGAAGCGGGAAGGCATGTTTGACCTTCATAAGAATCAGCCTTGGGCTGTTGATCTTGGTTCTCCCTCCCTCTTGTGGGGTTGAAGGAGGTCAGACACTGCCCTCACGCTGTTTTTACACTACCCTGTTATGTGAAGACAAAGAAGGATCTACAGTGACTTTTAAGTGTAAGCAACAGTGAAAGGAAAGGCTGCTGACTGGGCTCCCTCTGAATGACATGGGGGAGTTATCCTCACCCATGGACACCAGGTTGCTATAGTTCTCCAACATCACGTCCAGATACAGGTCCTTCTGAGAAGGGTCCAGGAGCTGCCACTCCTCCCAGGTGAACTTTATGGCTACATCATCAAATGTCATCAATTCCTGTAATAACATAGTCTTATTTAATAAGTGTGTTTCACTTTTATTGATAAACAAGGAATATAAAGGAAGTTGTCCTGACCATATTAACCACTGACTACATCAATAAACCTTTTGAATTTTTTTAATACTGTTATAGAATCAATTTCTAAGTATCCTGTAATTGTGTAGTGATCCAGTCACTCAATGAAGTATGTAAGTTTTTATAAAATGTTGCCACTAAAAACACTTGCTAATATAAAAACATCTGATTTGTATTTTTTTTTTAATTCTAGCATCTATTTAGCAGTCAACAAAGTATATGATAGTGAAAACTGGATACATGATATAGACTGCTACATTCACTATAAGTGTACCCAGCCAACATCAGAATTAGATATGAAAGGATACTAGATGCTTGAATCAGGGGACACTGTATAAATGTTTAGTTATTTAATGGAAAAAAAAAGAAACTTCGGAAATATAAAGTACAACAATGTATTAACGATGATCTTAAGATATAGAGTAAATACATATGTGCACGTATATATGACAATATACAAATATATGTGCAAATATGTATATGTACACAAAAATACACATGCATATGGATGTATATTCATAGAAAGGTCTATCATATTTGATACATGGAGAGATCATTAGTGAACTGGAATATAATTTTTAAGAAGTAACCCAAAGTAAAGCAAAGAGACAGAAAATACAAGGCAGAGTTTAATAAATATGGAGGATAGAGTGAGTAGGTCTAAAATATGCGTATTCATAGTTTTTGAAAGAGACCCTAGAGTAATAGAGAAGCAATTTACAAAGATTTATGGAGTGATACAGTTTTAGAACTGATTATACACCCTATAACTCAGACTTAGTAAAAACAGACAATCCCAAACAGGAAATCCCCGTTGACTCATCAGAGTGCAAGAGGAAGATTATGAAAGCAAATAGAGGGAAAACATACATTACAGACAAACAAAAAACAAACAAAAAAACCTGATGCCATCAAGTCAATTCAAACTCATAGCGACCCTACGGGACAGAACAGAACTGCCCCATAGGGTTTCCAAGGAGTGGCTGGTAGATTCAAACTGCCAACCTTTTGGTTAGCAGTCAAACACTTAACCACAGAGTCACCAGGGCCCCTTACTGACCAAAGAAAGACAAAATTTCCCGACAGCTGACTTTTCCACCCAATCACTGGAAGCCAGGAGAGTGGAATAATACCTTCGAAGTCCTGATCCTGTAGCAACACAGCCTAGCCCTAAGGGCTGCCCAAAGGTGAATGGGGACCTGTTTATCAAATGAACTGCCACTCCCCAGTTTCAGTATGCCTTGCAATCATAGGGCCATGTGGGAAATTGAGGCAGGGAAGATCCAGGGAAAAACTTACAGGATAAATCTATCCTCATGTTATTGTAGAGACTAAATAGGAGAGAGAGCAGACTTGGTAGTGGCTGCAAATGATTAAGCCTGATAATCCTGGCACATTCTGAATTATTTTATGAGACGTAAATCGATTTGGAAAAAAAGTAAGCTTAGATTCCTATCTAATTTCACATTCAAAAATAACCTTTTTCCAGTTTACAGGCCTAAACATGAAAAATAAAAAGGCCTATGAAAGCATATTTATGACAGAAGTCAAGAGCCACAAAGGAAAAAAGTGACAAATTTTGTGAGAGGAAAAATGAAAACTACATTAAAAAAAAATCTAAAAGAAAATATATTTGCAATAAGCCAAAGACAGGCTCAATATATAGCCGGTTTAAATAACTTCTATTAATCGGTGAATGAATAATTTTAGAAGAATCAGCACAAAGCTGGTTCCTATGAGGCAGAGATTAAAGATGTCCCAAATGTCCAACTTTTCCAAATTACTGTACCACTTCATCTCTAACATCAACTACTCCTCCTGCCCTCAGTAGTCTCCCTCCCGTCTTTGGGTTCCCTAATTCACTGCAACATGTCACAGAACTCACAAAATATATCAAGGAAATGGATCACACAGTTGTGAAGGTTGGCAAGTCCCAAATCTGTGCGTCAGGTGTAGGCTTCTCCTGACCCATGTGGCTGCAGGGGCTGACAAACCCAAACCAGCAGGCCAGACCACTGGTTGCTGGCTCACAAAGCTGCAGAAGCTGGCGAATCAGGTCAGACAACAGGAAGTTGGCCCACGGGGCTGTGGAAGCTGCTGAATTCTAGGCTCATCAGGTCAGATGGCAGGCTGCTGGCTCAAGTCCAAGAACTGGAGGTCAGACAATGACCAGCTGGACACAAAATCAAGATACAGAGAGACAGAGCCCTGCCCAAGCACCTGCATGTATACAATGGATAGAGGCCACGCCCCCAGGGAAGGATGTGACTTGAATAAGGGTGGGACTTGAGCCACAAAGACAATGGCTTGAAGGGCCATATTAAATATTTGATTGCACCACAATCGGTAAGAAAAAAGTTTTTGAATGCAAAAATAATAAGGATAAATATTTTATAAAAGAAAGAATCCAACTGAGCAACACAGAAACAAAGATTTCAACTTCCCCTGTGATTAGAAAACTGCTATATAAACTAAGGCAAAGGAATACTGGACCAATCATATTACTGAAAAGTATGCAATTTGATTAAAAACAAAGTTGAGTCGATTAAAACTCATGATGACTCCATGTGCTGCAGGGTAGAACTGATCCACAGGGTTTTCAAGGGTGTGACCTTTCAGAAGCATATCACCAGGACTTTCTTCTGAGGAGCCTCTGGGTTGGTTCGTACCATCAACCATTCAGTTAGTAATCTAGTGCTTAACTGTCTGGGCTACCCAAGGAATCCTATGCAGCTGGACAACGTGATATTAACTAGTGGCACATATTTAAGTGTTGGATGATCTTATATGGCAATTACTATGTGCAGGCACTCATCTAAATGCTCTATGTAGATTAACTCACTTTTTGAGCATGACAATTATGGTGCAGTGAATTACTTAATATGGCCCATCTAGACATAGTCTTTGTGACTTGCACACAATGACTGGGTGGGACTATGCAAAAAAGGTGCTTGTTGCCCAACAAAGGGATTGGACAGCTGGTTAATAATGCAAATAAAATGCATGGAACCTTTGCAGGGGTGGGACCATGCAAATAAGGTGCATGGAACTCTAGTGAGGGTATTGGTCGGTTTTGCCATCCCACTAGGTATAAAAGGAGCCAATCCCAGAAGCAGAAAGGGGACCACACTACCATCAGAAAAAGAGGCAAGGGCATAGCACGTCCTTTTGACCTGAGATCCCTGCGCTGAGAGCTTCCTAGACCCAGGAGACAGAGAGAGAGAGAGTTATAACACCAGAGACTGTGAGAAGCAGCGACAGAGAAACAGTGGCAGCAGAACCAGGAGACTGGTAGGAGATGATGTGATAGGCTTCCAGGCCCATGACGTGAGAAAGCTGAGCACCTTTGGGTGCGAGGCTTACTGACTGGGTGTCTCTGGACACTTTTTGGCAGAGCTAGGCTGGATGACACATGGAGCTAAAGAGTGTCTTTGGGCAGAGGGGCCAAAGGCCAGAGAGAGGCTTGCCTAAAGGAACAGCTGAGAAGAGGCTGTCCTGATGAAAGAACTGTATCCTGAGTCATTTCTGATCCTGAATTGTAACCTGTTGCTTCCCTAATAAACTCCACAACTGTGAGTATGGTCTGTGAGTTCTATGTGGCTATCACAGCTAATTATCAAACCCAACAGAGAAGTAGAAAATGATGTAGGAGGAACAGCTGGTGTTAGGAATGGTAAAAAGGTTACAGAGAGAAGGCATGTCTGACCTCTGCTTCATAGGAATCAGCTTTGGGTTGATGCTGATTCTCTCTCACATTCATGAACTTAGTGGAGGTCAGATGCATCCATGCAACCATTTTTACAAGGTACCAGCCATAGGCTTGGGAGTCCACACACTTCCCTGCACTTCAGACCAGCCAGCCCTTTTCCTTCTCTCATTCCAGGCCACCTGAGCTAGGTCAATGGGTTTCAAAAGAACATTTTCAAACCACTTGCTTGAAATTCAAAAAGCAAAACAATTGTATTTTAGATAGCCAATGTTTAAATTGCCCATCCCTATTGAACCAGTACTCTGAGGAGACAAGCATGTTCCTTGGTCTGAAGAATCTTCTGTTCTAGTTGGAACTTTGAGCATCTGCATCCAGAACAAGCCATCAAATTGCAGCAATTTATACCAGCTCATGGTGTCAAACATCTTTCTCTTCATTTGGTCGGTTTCTGGTCAGCTCATGCCTAGCTCTCGTGGACTAGGTCAGTGGGAACCATTCATAGGCTTGGGAGTCCACATGCCTTCCTGTGCTTCAGACCAGCCAGCCCCCTTCTCTCTCTCATTCATATGCCCCGGTGGGCTATGTCAATAGGCACCACGCATAGGCTCAGGAGTCCACACAAATCCCTGCACTTTGGACCAGCCAGCCCTTTCTCATCCTTAGCCCCTGTGGGCTAGGTCAGAGGGTGCCAGTGGAACATGTCTAAACTCAGTCCATCTCTTCATTGCTGCACATCTCCCACTTCCATTCATTGAGTGGGCCCAGATGGTCACCACAAGCAGGCATACCAGGCTAAAAGAATAATTTCTCTTATAAGGATCAGCACAAAGTTGGTTCCTATGAGGCAGAGGTTAAAGATGTCTCAAATGTTCACCTTTTTCAAACTGCTGTACCACTCTGCAGAGTGCAACAACCCATAGAACTCACAAAACTGTATAAAGGAAATGGCTCACGCGGTTGTTGAAGCTGGCAAGTTCCAAAGCCGTGGGTCAGGCAGGCATAGGCTTTTCCCAACCCACATGGCTGCAGAGGCTGATGAACCCAAACCAGCAGTTCAGACTACAGCGTGCTGGCTCACAAGACATGGAAGCTGGTGAATCAGGTAAGATGATAGGCTGCCAGCCCACAGGGCTGCAGAAGCCGGCGAATCCCAGAATTGGCAGGTCAGATGGCAGGCCTCTGGCTCAAGTGCCAAGAACTGGAGGTTAGATGATCAAACCGGATGCGAGATCCAGATGCAGAGAGAAAGCCCCACCGGGGAATCCATACATATACCTTAGATGCAAGGCCACACCCCAGGGAAGGGTGTAACTTTTTTTTTCTTTTTTTTTTTATTGTTGTAGTTTAAATGAAGTTTACATTTCAAGTTAGTCTCCCATACAAAAATTTATACATAGTTATGTGACCCTAATTGCTCTCCCCATACTGCGACAGCACACTCCTCCTTTTCACCCGATTCCCCATGTCCACTCAACCAGCTCCTAACCCTCTCTGCCTTCCCACCTCACCTCTGGACAGAAGCTGCCCGTTTACTCTCTTGTAACTACTTGAACTAAGAGGCACACTCCTCAGAGTATCACTTTATGTCCCACAGTCCAGTCCAATCACTGTCTGAAGAGTTGACATCGGAAATTGTTTTAGTTCTGGGCTGATAGAGAATCCAGGGGCCATGCTTTCCAGGGTTCCTCCAGTCTCAGTCAGACCATTAAGTCTGGTCTTCTTACTAGAATTTGAGTTCTGCACCCCACCTTTCTGCTGCTCTACCAGGGACTCTGTTGTGTTCCCTGTCAGGGCAGTCATTGGTGGTAACCGGGCACCATCTAGTTCTTCTGGTCTCAAGCTGATGAAGTCTCTGGTTTATGTGGCCCTTCTGTCTCTTGGGCTACTACTTTCCTTGTGTCTTTGGTGTTTTTCATTCTCCTTTACTCCAGGTGGTTGGGACCAATTGATGCTTCTTAGATGGCTGCTTGCAAGCTTTTAAGACCCCAGACGCCACTCACCAAAGTAGGATGCAGAACATTTTCTTAATAAGCTTTGTTATGGGAAGGGGGTAACCTGAGTAAGGGTGGGACTTGAGTCACAGCCTCCTGCAAGGCTGTGACCCAAGAAATACACCACACGAGTCCTGCCTCATCAACATGTAGAGGTCAGGATCCAAAACACATAAAATGGAGGACAACCACACAATACTAGGAATCATGGCCCAGCCAAGCTGACACAACCCCAACCCTCACAGGTTCTATATACCTTGTTTGCATAGTACCACCCAATTACTGTGTGTGAGTCACAAAGACCATGGCTAGAAGGGCCATATTAAGTAATTCAGCTCACTGCACAGGCTGTCTACTCACCAACTCTCTTTAACTTCCATCTGGAAAGGGGTTCTTCTGTTGGGCACTGACTTTTCCTGCCTTGATTCACCCAAAGGCAAATGGCTTGCTCAGAATTCAAACAGCAAAACAGTCACTGTTTTTTTTCCTGCAGGTTCTTCCTTCAAATGCAAATCTCCTGTTCTCTCAGCAGTTCTGGGTAGGTCTGTATGACTTTCTAAATGCAATATTTCCTGACTGAAAATATTCTGGGTGGGGCTCGAGTTTTCGACCTAAGCCCCTAACACTCTGTAAGTAGGGTTACTGCATTCAAACCAGCAGCCTGTGTGCCTTTCAGGCAAATCCTAGTTGCCCTATTAGTATATATCCAGCGAAGTCTTGACTGAAGCAGAGTTGCATGCCTTCCTTTCCATCATATATGTAGGTCTGTTTTACAACATTTAGACAGGAGAAACATTCAGAATCTATAGTACATTCAAATAAACACATAACCCTTTTAAAAACATTCCAGTTTCATCTCTTCTTCTCCACACTTCACTATGTTCTATTCTTATGCATATGGAATTGGGCCTCTGGCTGGGTGGAAGCAGAATACCCTGGCCCCCTGTCAATCATGCTGATTATGCAGCCTGGCTTTTGCCCCAAGCCACTCCAAAAGTGTCTTTTCTATCTTCCATTTCTCTATCTGCTGCTCCAGTATAACATCTTACTTTCCTTTCAGCCATTACAGATAACAACACCAAGGTAATGACCTAAAAATCCAAAGTATCACTTTCCACAACCATTTGTTCTTACTCTTACAAAGTCCCATGCCTCCATAAGTCTGGAGCCACTGCAACAAATCCCACCTTCACAGACAACTGTAAAAATAGCAGCGCAAAATCATGTGACCTCCTCTAACATCTCAAAGAGAAAATAGAATCACCATCAGCATAAGACTGATTCCTATGGAAGCAGAGGTCAGACATGCCTTCTCTGTCCACCCTTTTTACCAGCCCTGACAACAGGTGTCCCTCCTACAACATTCTGTATTTCTCTGCTGGGTTCGATTATTTGTTGCAATGGCCATACAGAACAGACCGTACGCAGTTATGGGGTCTATTAGGGAAGAGGTTACAATTCAGGTTCAGCAACAACTCAGGATACAGTTCTTCGATCAGGACAGCCTCTTCTCAGCTGTACCCACAAGCAGGCCTCTCTATGGTCCACAGCCCCTCAGCCCAACCTCTTACCTGCCTGGACAACTGTTACAAAGCTCTTTAGCTCCACCAATAAGGGTCTAGGGGCACCCCCTTCCACCAGTAAGACTCAGCCTGAAGGTGCTCAGCTCTCTAGCTCTGTGGGTCAGCAAGCCTAGCTGTGCCAAAAAGTGCCCAGAGGCACCCACTACATCGAGAGACCTCCTGCACTAAATCACTCAGCTCTCTTGCTCCGTGAATTGGCCAGCCTAGCTCCATCAAGTACCTAGAGGCAACCAACTCCACAAGCAAGCCTCCTGGCTGAAGGCACTCAGCTTTCTTGCTCTGTGGGCTGGGAAGCCCACCACACCATCTCCTGCCAGTCTCCTGGTTCTGCTACCTCTGCTGCTGCCATTTATCTGTCACTGCTTCTCATCGTCTGTCGCTGTCTCCAGAGTTTCAGTTCTCTGTGTCCCTCGGGTCTCAGAGATTCTCAGCAAAGAGATCCCAGGTACAAAGGACGACCTCCACTCCTAGCTCTTCTTTCTTGGTGGTTGTGAGGTCCCTACTCTCTGCCTCTGGGATGAGTCATTTTAATCCTATCCAGTGGTAAAACTGACCAATTCCCTCCTTAGGGCTTCATTACACCTTATTAGCATGGTCCCACCCAGTCATCTGGTGGGAGTTACAAACCATGGCTAGAAGGGCCATTTTAAGTGATTCACTGCACCACATACCCACTAACCTAGCTTGGATGGCTAAGAATGAGGTGACCCCGAATGAATGGGGATGAGATGGCCTGGCCCTGGGTAAAGGGGGAAGAGAGGAAGAAAGGAGTATGACACTGTGAGGTGGTATAGATTCCTGCAATTTGATGGCTTGCTCTGGACTGGACTTTGCTTATGGATGCACATGCTTGAAGTCCCAACCGGAACAAAAGATTGTGCAGATCAAGGAACATTCTTGTCTCCACAGAGTACTGGTTTGATAGGGACAGGCAATTTAAACACTGGCTACCTAAAACAGGGAGAGATAAAGGCATGAAGTGTGTCTAAGTTATCTAGTGCTGCTGTAACAGAAATGCCACAAGTAGATGACTTTAACAAACAGAAATTTATTCTCTCACCGTCTAGGAGGCTAGAAGTCTGAATTCAGGGTGAAGGCCTTCTCTGTCGGCTCTAGGGGAAGGTCTCTGTCATCAATCTTCCCCTGATCTAGAGCTTCTCAGTGCAGGGATCCCAGGTCCAAAGGATGCACTCACACACGTCTCTTCTTTTTTGATGGTATGAGGTCCCCAACTCTCTGCTCGCTTTTCTTTCATTTTATATCTTGTAAGATAAAAGGTGATGCAGACCACACCCCAGGGAAACTCTCCATACACAGGATCAGGGCTGTGACCTGAGTAAGAGTGTTGCATCCCACCCTAATACTCTTTAATGTAACCTACATTAACCACAGGCAGAGATTAGGATTTACAACACATAGGAAAATTACATGAAATCACAAAATGGAGGATAACCACACAATACTGGGAATCATGGCCTAGCCAAGCTGACACATTTTGGGGGGATACTATTTAATCCATGACATTGTGGCTGGCTTACATACTTTTGTGGGTGTGCTTACACTTAAAATGAGGGGGACAGGAAGGATCCCCACTGAATAGATTCCTCTTTTCCTGATAGTTCTGGATGCTGATAGGATTATATGATTCATTTGTTCTGTGTTGATTATTAGCAGGGTTAACTATGATTATTAAAACTGTAATTGCAGAAAAAGTAACTCTAAAAGAGTGGACTCAGGGAGAGGTACTGCTGCACTAGAGTACAGTAGGATTTTACTATGCTGATACATGAGGCTCAGAGCAATGGGATAATTTTCTCTCAGTTAAATTTTATCAAAGGCCAGAGAGAGTGAAGCCAAGACGACTTTTGGAGAACGTGACCAGATCAGATGGACGCCTGTGGCAGACCTGAATGGCTGGTACCTGAGTAACCTCACCCTGAGGACACTTTGCCCTATTGAAGGACTAATTATTAATGACTGTTAAAATAACTGGGAGGGGGAAGTTATCCATGGCTAGAAGAGCCAGGGGGTGGCCTGCAGTGCAGTGGGTCACTTTTATACAGCCTTTCTAGCCATTGTCTTGTAACTGCCACCAAATGACTGGATGGGACTATGCAAATAAGGTGATTGCGGCTCACCTAGGATACTGGACAGCTTGCTAATTATACAAATACGGTGCATGGTACCTTTGTGGGGATAGGATCATGCAAATAATGTGAATGGAACCCTAATGAGGGGATTGGTTAGTTTTGCCATCTGCAAGGGTTAAAAGAGAGCCAATTTCAGAGCAGAGGGGGAACCTCACTACCACCCAGAAGAAGAGATGAGAGAGGAGCACATCCTATGAACCTAGGGTCCCTGCACTGACAACCTCCTAGACCTTGAAGACAGAGTGAGATACTCTTAACACAGGAGACAGTGCAAGATGGTGGGAAGTGATGGCAGAGAAATATTGGCAGCAAAACAAGGAGACTGGCATGAGACAGCGCAATGGGCTTTCCGCCCGTAGAGCAAGGCAGTTACAGTGGGTGTGCCAGCCCAGAGACAGAGCTGAGCACCTTCAGGCTGAGGCTGATTTGCAGAACGGGATACCTCTAGGCACTTATCCGTGGAGCTAAAGAGCTTTGTAACAGTTGCCCAAGCAGGGCAGAGGCCAGGCTGGCCCAAGAGGCCCAAACAGTCAAGGACCAGACGGAGTCCTGCCTTTGGACACAGCTGAGAAGAGGCCATCCTGATCAAAGAACTGTATCCTGAGTCACTCCTGATCCTGAATTGTAACCTGTATTTCCCTAATAAACCCTGTAACTGTGAGTATGGTCTGTGAGCTCTGTGTGGCCATTGGAACAAATGATCAAATCCAGCAGAGAAGTAGAGTGCACCATTGCAGGACTGCTGGTGTCAGAATTGGTAAAAAGGTTGGAGAGACGAGGTGTGTCTGACCTCCACTTCATAGGAACCAGCTTGGCTGTTGATCTTGATTCTCCTCCCCCTTGTGAAGGTACAGAAGGTCAGACACCTCCACCATGCCATTTTTACAGTAGCATAGAGATATATAGGGGAGGTTAACAAAAATGAATAGAATGGGAATGTCTAACATATAACTTCAGACAGAGAGTAAGGGAGAATCAATATCCAAAGATCTCACTCTACACTCAAAAATAATTTTTTACTGAATGATCTACGGCAGGCAGATTCTTAGACCTGTGATCATATATTGACACCATTGTGCAGTCCCCTCTCCTTGAGTACGAGCTGGCCTAGTAACTTCTTTCTGTTTAACAGAAAGGTGATGGAATGACATCCTGTGATTATAAAACATACCAAATATTACTGCTGTTTTGCTGGTTTTAGTGAAGCAACTTGCCATGTTGAGGAAGCCAACATGGCAAGTACCTGAGGGCTGCCTCTGACCAACTTATGGTGAGGAACTAAGGCCCTAAGCGAACTGAATCCTGCCCACAACCAAATAAGTAGTTTAGTGTTAATTCTATGAAATATATATATTCCTGTAAAAATGGTGTGGGGGCAGCATCTGACCTCTTCTAACTTCATATGGGGGAAGGAGACTCAAGATCAGCAGCCCCAGGCTGATTCCTATGAGGCAGAGGTCAGATGTGATTCCTCTCTCTGCCATCTTCACCAATTTTGACACCAACCAACCCTCCCACAGCACCCTCTACTTCTCTGCTGGGTTTGATAATTCACTGCAATGGCCACATAAAACCCACAGACAATATTCACAATTATGTGGTTTATTAGGGAAGTAACAGGTTACATTTGAGGTCCAGGAACACTCAGGATACAGCTCTTCCATCAGGACAGCTTCTTCTCACCTGTGCCCACAGGCATGCCTCTCTCCAGCCCCTCAGCCTCTGCCCTGCTCAGGCAAGCGTTATAAGGCACTTTTAGCTCTGCCAATAAGTGCCCAAAGGCACCCCACTCCACCAGTAAGCCTCGGCCCAAAGGCACTCAGCTCTAGCTCCGTGGGTTGGCAAACCTAGCTCCACCAAGTACCAGGAGGCACCCTACTCCTCTTGCCCAAAGGCACATAGCCTTCTTGCTCCATGGGCTGGAAAGCCCAATCGCTGTCTCCTGCCACCATTTCTCTGCTATTGCTTCTCGCTGTCTTCACTGTTACAGCTCTTTCTCTGTCTTCTGGTTCCAGGAGCTTCTCAGCACAGGATCTCAGGTCCAAAGGATGGGCTCCACTCTTGACCCTTCTTCCTTGGTGGTGGAGGAAATCCTCTATTTCCTGCCTCTAGGGTGGCTCATTTCAACCCTAGTGGGATGGCAAAACTGACCAATCCCCTTGTTGGCCACAATTACCTTATTTGTACCGTCCTACCCAACCACTTTGGTGGGACTTACAACACCATGGTGAAAAAGGCCATACAAAAGCGATTCATCCCACCACAATTCCTGATCCTATGTTGCCTGATGTTGAAGTCAGAGTCTGAGTTTATTTCTCTCCAGTTCATACACTTCCAAATGTATACTTTTCTGATGAGCTGAACTGATATTTTACAGACCTCCACAAATCCATGGAACAAAGGAATGCATAAAACAACCTAAAACGCACTTGTGTCTTGTTCGTTTTCTTTTGTTCTTGAGACATGGCCAGCAACTGGGATGCTCTGTCTTTGTGCCTTCTGGGTCAGCTATAAATATCTACTCAGAAATCTCAGTCTCCTGTGAAGGTTGTGCCCAGAAACAACAATACACAGATCATGCAACCTCTTCCTCCTTCCTTCAAGTGATTCTCTTGCTACTGGGGAGCCAGGACCTGAAGGCTGAAGGGAAAATTCAATGTGAGTGGTATAGTACCTCTGGGCCCAGATGCTGCCACTGCTCCTCGTGCTCATCTTAACACAAGGCCCCTAATACTGTTGACGGTCCCTTCATTTGCTGCCCCAGAACATTTTATGCCCCTGGGCAATAAAACCAAAGACTCCAAATTTGCAGAGATACAGGCAAAAGATGTCTTTTCAAAAAATGGCACTTGCCCAGTCAGGTATACAGTGAAAGAAGAAAAACAAAAGCTTTATCCCCACCTCAGAACATATAAAACTATCAATTCAGGGTCAACTGTGACTCTCCATGAGAATGGCAAATCAAGAAAGCTTTAAGAAGATAACTTTACATTAGTCTATGGAAACATACATATCCCACACAAATCACTAAGTATAAAGTGAAGACTATTTTGCTGGAGGAACTGTGAAGTGAAATAAAGACTTCAGAAAACATTTAGGCTTCATCTATTTGGTTGAATTTATACATACACTTTGGAACAATTTGAGTCTGAGGTGTAAAACCAAAACCCACCGCCGCTGAGGCGATGCCGACTCACAGTGATCCTATATGACAGAGAAGCGCACCATAGGATTTCCAAGGCTAGAATCTTCACAGAAGCTGACTGTCTCATCTTTCTCACACAGAGCTGCTAGTGTGTTCGAACCATCAACCTTTTCAGTTAGCAGCTGAGCACTTAACCACTGCACCACCAGGGCTCCCTAGTCTGAGATATATATCTAGGTATATATCCCTCCATAAAGAGTGCACATTTCAACCACAAGACATGCACTAATATTTTCAAAGGAGCATTATTTGTGCTAGTCCAAACTTCAAACAACCCGAGTGTACATTAATAATAGAAAAAAATGCTCTACATTCAAACAGTGGAATGCTATAGAGCAACCAAAACTTTTGGCCAGCCTGCAAGCTAAGAATGCCTTGTACATTATTTAAAGGGTTGTTAAAAAATAAAACAAATCAGCAAGAAATTCAAAGCCTAAAATATTTACCATGCAACCATTCAGAGTAAGCCTGCCAACTCTTGTTACAGAGCAAAGTAAATACACCTGTGTGTAACAACATGAATGACTCTCCCAAATATTGAGCAAACCAATCCTGATTTTAAAAAATGGGTTATATACAACTCCATTTATACTCAGTTAAAAACAGATAAAACTTCTTAGCTCAAGTAGATACTTGAGACTAAATGGGCAGCTCTCATCCAGAGGTGAGATGAGAAGGTAGAGAGGGTCAGGAGCTGGCTGAATGGACACGGGAAATCTGGGGTGGACAGGAGGCGTGTGCTGTCATAGTATAGGGAGAGCAATTAGGGTCACTTAACAATGTGTGTATAAATTTTTGTAGAGAGACTAACTTGAACTGTAAACTTTCACTTAAAGCACAATTTTTAAAAAAAAGGTAAAACTAAATAAATTATAATGATTAAATAAATTAGATTAACGGAAACAGAACAACCAGAACTGGAATGAGATGTCCATGCATTGTGAATAATGTAAGCAATGCCACCGAACAACCTGTGTAGAAATTACTGAATGGGAGCATAAACTGTTGTGTAAAGTTATACCAAAAACACAATAATTATTTTTTAAAAGCTATAATGATTAGGAATAATTAAGTACATGATAAAATACAAAGAAAAGCCTGGAAGTGTTTGCTGTAGTGAGCAAGATGGTAATGACCTTGGGGTGTGACGTTTGGATATGATTGGGAAAAGGTGCCACCTGGGTGCTGGCAATATTCTATTTCTTCTTCGGGCAGTGATTAGTTACAAGTATATATGCTAGTTATACTAGTTAAGTTGTACATTTTTGAAAAAGATAAATTTAGGAGATTTAAAGGAATGGAGGAGCCCAAAAATACCAAAAGCAAAATGAAGAGGCCAGAAAAAAGCTTGTTCTTTGATAAGACCAATAAAATATAAACATTCAGAGTGAGATGGATCAAAAGATGAAGACAAGTGGCACAAATAAAGAATATAAGGAATTAGTAGGAGAAATGACCCAGATAAAATCAACATTTTCTAGCCTTGAAATAATACTACAAACCTCATTATGTCATTAAATTTGAAGTCCTGGATGAATTTATGATTTTATGATCCTACTTCCTGGAACAACTATACAGCAAGCATATGAACAGGCAACAAAACAAAAATGTACCAGAAACTACCAACATACTTATCTATTTTGTATTGAAGAACTGAGCCAATGCATCATGATAAGGGTAATACATAAACATTACAAAGAAGGACAAAAAATTAAGGTTATTTTCAGACAATATGATCATCTATATGGGAAAAAAGATGGAAGGAATTGCCTGTTTAAGAGAAAATGCTACCCAGGAACGAACGAGCAGATTTTTACATACATGTTGTTTTTATTGTTGTTAAGTGCCACTGATTCGACTCATGGCAACCCCATGTATGCAGAGTAAGCAGAACTGCTCCAAAGGGTTTTCAAGGCTGTGACCTTTCAGAACAGATCGCCAGGCCTGAAACATGAGGGTCGCTATGAGTCGGAACCCACTCGATGGCAACGCGTTTTCGTTTTTCTTTTCTGGGTGAGTTCGAACGCCCAACCTTTGGGCTACTAGTCGAATGCTTTTACATACATACTTGGGTAGAACTGCTCCATAAACCTAAGCTCTCTATATGCCATTCCTAACTCCAAGCTCATCTCCATGCCATTCCAGTGGGAACTGGAACTGGACCCACAAGGATTTACTAATAAACTGGGATATGGCTCACCTTGCCAATCGATAAATAATAACAAAATAGCGATTCTGTCAGCAAAACAGAAAGCGTGCATGTATGAGAAGCTCTGCGGGCCATAAAGTCTCCCACACAACGTCTCACGTCTACTTTTGCAGCGCGAAAGCAGCCCTAGACCTATGGGCGGCGTGGTGGATTAGTCCCTCCATTAGTAGCTAGCCAACTACTGGATGAGAGAAAATACATGATTATCTGAACCAAGGCTTTCCAACCACTGCCTGAGTAACATACTGCCTCTGTCCCAATAGCTGAGGTTTCTGGGGTACTGGGGTTCCAAAGCTTCGTCCTCACAATCCTCCGTACCACAAACGCAGATCACCCTCAAGACCTTATTAAAGCGAAACCTAAAACAGACAATCCTACGATGTTCATCCCCCGGCTCCAACTTCACTGATCCCCATATTAAATCCTGAACCCGAACCAAACACCACATTCATCGTAAACACCACCTCCACCCCTTACGAGCAGAGTGATCCACAAAGCTCCAGCACCCTGACAGTCAGGATACCCTTAATCGTTAAACAAGGGCGCTCACCCCAAGTCTGACCCCAAAAGCACCGACTCCCACCTGCTTCCCCCCAACGCCTACGCCACTACGCTCCCCTCAGGAACGACATGGCTTCTCACTACTCCACGTACACACTCCGCCCTCGCCCTCTTAAAAGGACAAAACACACACTGACCTACTTCTGTCCTAAACCAACAGGCGTTCCGAAAACCTACACTTACTTCGGTGAACTCCTTCTACTTATCGACTCCTCCCTCGGAATCCCTATCCGCCTACGGAGGCCCGCGAGGGTCTGGGAATTTGGAATAGGAACGGACAGCGGCATTTCCGGTATGGCCTTAGGCGGCAATATGTCTGCACCCTCCTGGGCTGGTCTCTGTGAAAGCGGCCACATTTGAAAACCAGTCATACAGAGCGAAAGCGGCCGTTTTTTGGCCACACAACGGTTAAAGGCTTAATGGGTGAGGCGCTAACGGAAAGGTTAGCAATTCAACCCAGTTATCGCCTCCAGAGAAAACTCTTGGCGATGGGCTCCTGTAAATATTAACCCGTTGCCGTCCAGTCGGTTCCGACTCATAGTGACCCTACAGGACAGAGTAGACTGCCCCATAGGGTTTCCAAGGAGCAGCTCGTGGACTTGAACTGCCGATATTTTGGTTAGCAGTTAATCTCTCAACCACTGCGCCAGGAGGGCTCCCCGTAAATATTACAGCCTAGACAACCCTATGGAGCAGTTCTACTCTGTCACATGGAGTCGCTATGAGTTGAAAATCCACTCAGTAACACCCCAAAACAACACAAGTCGGGGATGACCAGGAAGGTAAGAAAGCCAACCAAACTGTCTGGTTTCCTGGCTCTTTGACCCTTGTGGAAAATAGATTTTCGATAGCTAGAGCTTCACAAGAAAAACATGGCAGATGTTGAATAGGAAAATTAATAACAGATACCTTACTTTGATTTTAAAGTTTTTTTTTATCCACAAAACCAAATATTAACCATAAAAAGCCTGACCCAAACTGCAAAAGCCTGCCAGAAACTGGTCTATAGCAATGTCCTATTGCTGTACAGTCGATTCCAACTCACAACGACTCTATAGGACAAAGTAGAACTGCCCCATAGGGTTTCCAAGGAGTGGCTGGTGTATTCAAACTGCAGACCTTTTGGTTGGCAGCCGAGCTCATAACCACTGTGCCACCAGGGCTCCCTATAACAATGTATATTTGTCTTATCCTACTTGCGGTGCAATGAATTACTTAATGTGGCCCTTCTAGCCATGGTCTTTGTGACTCCCACACAATTACTAGGTGGGCATATGCTCACTTCCTTCAATTGGGAGCTACCAAGACTAGAGCATTGATTTACAGTTCCTCTCCAGAAAAAACAAGTTCAGCTTAACAGGACTAGTTTTCTTTTGGCTCAATATAGTAAGAAACATTTAACAGAAAACTGGATTTTAGATAACTACATGGATGTAAGTAAAATCTGTTCTTACCTACTAGCATAGAAATAAAACCTTTCCTCCTGGTTCTGACTACTAGCCCTAAGAGTTAGGTGTGTGCCTTACTGTTGTCTGCCTCCTTCCTTGTGATGGTCACTGAAACTTCACTCCCTCCTGGCTTTCGTGGAACTTGCCATGGCCTGCCCCTGGCTTATCTGTACTCCACATACCACAAGTGTCTGAGCTCAGAGCCATTCATATACTTGCTAACAGTTCCTAGTAGCTGAACATCTCTCCTGGATCTTTAAAGACATTGTCAGGAATCCTGAGGTATCTACAAACTCCTTCAATAGTTAAGGTTCTACCTGCTATTGCAAACTCAGCCAGTGTCAAACCTATGGAACTATCATCCATGCTTCCCCACTCGCCACCCACCTATGAGGCAGAATCGACTCCATGGCAATGGATTTGATTTTTTTTTTTTTTTTTTTTTTGCTATGCAGATAAGGTATATGAAACCTGTCAGGGCTGGGGTTGTGTGTCAGGTTGGCTAGCCATGACTACCAGTATTACATGGGTGTCCTCCATTTTAAGTGTTGTGGATCCTGACCTCTATACGTTGATGAGGCAGGATTGGCATAGGGTGTGTCTTGGGTTATAGCCAGAGGCCTGCCGTATGACCTGCCAATTCAGGGATTTGCCGGCCTTCACAGCACTACAGTGGCCTATCGTCTGAAATGATTCACCAGGTTCCACAGCCTTGTGAGCCAGCAGCCTGTAGTCTGAACTGCTGGTTTGGGTTCATCAGCCCCTATAGCCATGTGGGTCAGATGAAGCCTGTGCCTGACCCACAGATTTGGGACTTGCCAGCCTCCACAACCACGTGAGCCATTTCCTTAATAGGGTTTGTGAGTTATGTAAAACGTTGCAGCAAACCAGAGAACCCAAAGATGGGAGGGAGAGTACTGAGGTGAGGGTGAGTAGTTGATATTAGAGATGATGGAGTGGTACAGCAGTTTGGAAAAGCTGGACATTTGGGATATCTTTAGCCTCTGACTCAGAGGAACGAGCTTTGTGCTGATCCTTATAAAATAAATCATTCATTTGCTACTAGAAAAGGATAGTTGTCAAACCATTTCCTCCTAATTTAAATTTCAAAAAGTCTCAAGGCTGCAGGTGGTTGAAGGACCAAATTATTAGCAGCCAGGCCAGAAGTAACCAGATATTAGTTTATCTCTGTAAAGGGGGAAAGAAAAGGGTTCAATCAATCAATTTAAGATTACCCAAAGGTTAATCTTCTATATTTCTCCCTACTGTTTATAAGCCTGCGGTACAGTGAATTACTTAATATGGCCTTTCTAGCCATATTCTTTGTAACTCCCACACAATGATTGGGTGGGATGGTGCAGATGGGGTCCTTATGGCCCACAACAGTATTGGACAGTGTCATGGATTGAATTGCATCCCCCCAAAGTATGTGTCAACTTGGCTAAGCCATGATTCCCAGTATTTTGTGACTCCACAATTTTGTCATCTGATGTGCTTTTCCTATGTGTTGTAAATCTTATCTCTATGATGAGATGAATGAGGCAGGACTCAATCTACAAGATTGGAGTGAGTCTTGAGCGAATCTCTTTTGAGATATAAAAGAGAGAAGCGAGTAGAGCGACATGGGGACCTCATACCACCAAGAAAGCAGTGCTGGGAGCAGAGCACATCATTTGGACCCAGGGTTCCTGCATGGAGAAGCTCCTAGACCAAGAGAAGACTGATGACAAGGAACGTTCCCCCAGAGCTGACACAGACTAGAAAGCCTTCCCTTGGAGCTTGCACCCTGAATTTGGACTTCTAACCTACTACACTGTGAGAGAATAAATTTCTCTTTGTTAAAGTCATCCACTTGTGGTATTTCTGTTACAGCAGCACTAGATAACTAAGACAGACAGTTTGCTGCTAATATGAATAAGGTGTATGGAAACCATGATAGTTAAGGTTATATGTCAACTTGGTTAGGACATGATTTTCAGTGGTTTGCCAGTTATGTAATGATGTAATCGTCCTGCATTTTATGGTGTGATGCGATTATCCTCATTTCGTGATGTGTTGTAAATTGTAGCATCTATACCTGTGGTTATGGTCCCATTTGGGAGAGAGTTGTCTGTTATGTTAATGAGGCAGAATTAGGGTCAGATGTATCTTGCTACACCACCTTACAAGAGGGTGTGACTCAAGTCACCACCTGTTATGGATTGAATTGTGTCCCCAAAAAATGTGTATCAACTTGGCTAGGCCATGATTCCCAGTATTGTGTGACTGCCCACCATTTTGTCATCTGATGTGATTTTCCTATGTGTTGTGAGTTCTACCTCTATGATGTTAATGAGGCAGGATTAGAAGCAGTTATGTTAATAAGGCAGTACTCAATCTACAAGATTAGGTTGTTTCTTGAGTCAATTTCTTTTGAGATAAAGAAGAGAGAAGCCAGTAGAGAGACAGGGGGCCCTGTTATAACCAAGAATAAAGAACCAGGTAGGCAGATGTGGTGCGATGGATCACTTTTGTGTGGCCTTTCTAGCCATGGTCTTATAACTCCCACCCAAGTGATTGGGTGGGACTGTGTGATAGGGTAATTGTGGCCCACCTAAAGGATTGGTCAGTTTTAGCATCCCACTGGGATTGAAATGAGCTACCCCAGAGGCAGGAAAGAGAATTCCACCACCACAAAGGAGAGAATAGGCAGGAGCAGAGAGCACGACTGTCTTAGTTATCTAGTGCTGCTATAATAGAAATACCACAAGTGGATGGCTTTTACAAAGAGAAATTTATTCTCTCAGAGTGTAGTAGGCTACAAGTCCAAATTCAGGGTGCTGGCTCCAGGGGAAGGTTTTCTCCCTCTGTCAGCTCTGGAGGAAAGTCCTTGTGATGCATCAGTCTTCCCTTGTCTGGGAGCATCTTAGCGCAGGAACCTCAGGTCCAAAGGATGCACTCTCCTCCTGGCACTGCTTTCTTGGTGGTATGAGGTCCCTTGTGTGTCTCTGCTTGCTTCTCTCTTTTATATCTCAAAAGAGATTGGCTTAAAACACTATCTAATCTTGTAGATCTCATCAATATTACTGCCGCTAATCCATCTTATTACATCATAGTGATAGAATTTACAATACACAGGGAAATTACATCAGATGATAAAATGGTAGGCAATCATACAATACTGGGAATCATGACCTAGCTAAGTTGACAGATATTTTTCAGGGGCACAATTCAATCTATGACAGCATCCTTTGGACCCAGGATCCCTGCACTGAGAATCTCCTGGAACTAGGAGATTGTTGTGTGGTGTTGGAGAAACGGCAGCAAGAGAGACTGGCAGGAGATGGTGCAGTGGGCTTCCAGCCCAAGGAACAAGAAAGCTGAGTGCCTTTGGGCAGAGGTCCAGGGCCAGAGAGAGGCGTGCCTGCAAGCACAGCTGGGAAGAGGCTGTCCTGATGGAAGCACTATATCCTGAACCTGAATTGTAACGTGTTACTTCCCTCATAAACCCCATAATTGTGAGTATTGTCTGTGAGTTCTATGTGGCCATTGCAATGAATTATCAAACCCAGCAGAGAAGTAGAGAGTGCTATAGGAGGGACAGTTGGTGTCAGAATTGGTGAAGATGGTGGAGAGAGGAGGCATGTCTAACCTCTGCATCATAGGAATCAGCCTTGGGCTGTTGATCTTGATTCTCCTCCCCCTGTGAAGTTAGAGGAGGTCAGACACCACCCCTAAACCATGTTTACTGTAGGTGTCAGAAGTGCGATTCTTTGCAATGGCTCCAGACTCATGGAAGCATAGAACTTTGTAAGAGAAAGAATGAAGGGGCTTGGGAAGTGAAACTTTTGATTCTTAGATTATTACTTTGGTTGTTGTTACCTATAATGGCTGAAAGGAAATTTATGCTGCAGCTGAGGGAGAAAAGCTTGGGGAAAAGCCAGACCAGAAAAGCAGGATGATTGATAGGGGTACAGTGTCTACTGATTCCACCCAACCAGAGGCCCAAGGCCATATGCATATGAATGGGTAAACAGTTAAAGTGTGGAGAAGATGAAACTGGAATATTTTAGAAAGGGTTATGTGTTTAAAATTATGTGATTAACTGAATCTGCTATGAATATTGAATGTTTCTCCTACCTAGTGTTGTAAAGCAGACCTAAATGTATGGCAGAAATGAATATTGGATATTACAGCTTTAAAGAGACTGTGTAACTCAGCGTTCAGCCAATACTTGTTGAGATATGCTAAAAGGGGAACTAGGATTTGCCCGAGGGAAACACAGGCTATTTGAATGTCATAGCCCTGTGTTTAGAGTTGGGGCCTTTGATTGAAAACCTGAGTTCCATCAAGATTTTACAAAGAGTGGAGTTGCCATTCAGATAGACTAGGAGAATGGGACCCCTCAAATTTGAGGGAGCAGAGTTGCCATTCCAGTGGGCCTGGAAGGCGGAACTAAAGCCCAGGGCCTAGGGGCCTCCACTTAGAATCCAGAGAGTGTGGCCAATACCTAGAGTTTGGAGGACATTGTCTAAATGGTCTCAGAGAACAGAGGATTCTTTTCAAGACCTTAGGGCTAATATAATGTGTTCTGCTGACTTGCTTGGTGCCTGTTATGCCTTCTTTCCCTCCAATTTTTTCCCATTTGCAATAGAAATGTCTAGCTTGTGCCTGTTCCACCATTGTGCTTTGGAAGCAGATAACTTGTATTCTAGATTTCACAGATGAAGAGGAATTTTTGAATTTTGGACTTGGAGTTGAATTCAGACTTTTGCTATGATATGATGGGGTGAATGTATTTTACATGTGGCAATGACATGAATTTTGGGGGCCAAAGGGTGGAATGTTATGGATTGAACTGTGTTCCCCAAGAATGTATTTCAACATGGCTAGGCTATGAGTCCCAGTATTGTGTGATTGTCCACAATTTTGTTATGCGGTATGATTTTCCTATGTGTTGTAAATCCTACCTCTGTGATGGTAATGAGGCAGGCTTAGAGGCAGTTATGTTACTGAGGGAGGACTCAATCTACAAGATTAGGTTGTTTTTTGAGTCAATCTCTTTTGAGACATAAAAGAGAGAAGCCAGTAGAGTGACAGGGGGACCTCATGTCACCAAGAATGTAAACCAGGAGAGGAGCGTGTCCTTTGGACCTGGGATCCCTGTGCTGAGTAGCTTCTAGATCAGGGGAAGATTGATGACAAAGACCTTCCCCCAGAGCCAACACAGAGAGAAAGCCTTCCCCTGAAGATGGCACCCTGAGTTCAGACTTTTAGCCTCCTAGACTGTGAGAGAATAAAATTCTCTTTGTTAAAGCCATCTACTTGTGGTATTGCTGTTATAGCAGCGCTGGATAACTGAGATACCACCATTACCCGAGTCACTACCTTTACCACCTTATTCAAGTCACACTCTTCCACTGCCTTGCTCAAGTAAGGGGAGTTTCCTTGAGGGTATAGTCTGCATCCAATAAATATATGAATGCTCTGGCAAAGCTCTCTCTTTTGCTCTGGATCCTGCACGTGGCCCATCATTATCTAACCACAGGTTCTTGGAACTTTAGCCAGCAGTCTATCATTTGACCTGATTTTCCACCATCCACAGCCTTGCGAGCCAGTAACCTGTCATCTAACCTGCCAATTTCACTTTGTCAGCTTGTAACCACGTGAATCAGGAGAAGCCTCCAGCCTGATGCCTGACTCAAGGATTTGGGACTTGCCAGCTCCCACAACCATGTGAGCCATTTCCTTGATGGTTCATGAGTTCTGTGAGACATTGCAGTGAATTATAGAACCCAAAGAGGGGAGGGAGAATACTAAGGGTAGGAGGAGTAGTTGATGTTAGAGATGATGGAGTGGTACAGCAGTTTAGGAAAGTTGGACATTTGGGACATCTTTAACCTCTGCCTTATAGGAACCAGCTCTGTGCTGATCCTTCTAAAAGACATTAACCATTTAAAGTCTCCTTGTACCTAGCTTCTTTGAGCCATTTGCTTTTTCTGGAATCAAAATGTGTCCCTATATTGCATATAGAATAACTGCTCAGAATAAATCTTATGTTCCCATTTTGGTGAGTTTTCATTATTTTTAACACAGGGAACAAATCCCTTTCAGCAGGCTGGGCAGAAAAGTACTGTTGCCGCACCCTTTGAAGACTATATTTAAAAAAAGGAAGGAAATGGACAAGTGGGAGTTCAAGTGTCTGTACAGCAAAGACCCACTCCTGGGAAGGGAAAAAGGGTGTTAAAGGAAATGGCTCTCCCCATTAAAACTTAATTCTTAAGCCCTTAACAACTAAAAACTTGTGATAAAGACAGTTCTGAGAAAAGTTTAAATATATTAGATAAGCCACAACTACCCTAAAGAATGCAGACACACAAACTTAATAAACTAATCCAAGCCACCTCCTGTCAATTAAGTCAATGACAACTAATCATTTTAAATTTCCCTTTTGGGTGAGTAAGCGAACATTGAACTGGGGCAATTAACATAGCTAAAATGACTGATCTCAAACCTAAATTAAAACTCCATTTTGAATTAAACTGAAGTCTTCACTTCTGTTGTTCTAAAGAGACAACTTAGATTCTTGTAAAAGTTTAACTGCTCCTAGCACAAAAAAAGAGCAAAGGTTAAAACTTCATCTTGTACAAGGAATTGTTTGTTAAAGGTGTCTGTTAAAAATCTTTGCCAGCTTGATCTGAAAATCATGCCTTGTTCAAATATGTTCCCGGAAGTTAGGAAATAGAATTAATAATGTTAAGTAAAGGATGAAGCCTGCTATTGTCTCATAACTGTGTAACCAAGATATAGCCTTATAGTCCCTAGTTTTCTACTTTGACTCCCTCAAATTATAGAATTTTTTTAACTCACTAAGGCCTTCACTCTATTTCAGCTGATGTCTTCTAAATCTGTAACTTAGGTAGAAACATAAGCTTGTTGCTTTAAGATAAGAAAAAGAAATCAACCTGCAGCTGTGACAGAAAATTGACTCAATTATTTCTGATAGAATACGTTGTTAAACAAATCCCAGGATGATTAACAGATTTACTGATGTTAAGAGAAATGTTTAAGAAAGGTTAACTTTTGCCATGTAAACTCCAGTGCCTGCAAGCACATGGTCCTTTGGTCACTCCACTTGATAAATACCTTTCCCTCTTCTTGCTTTTTAGAACACTGAAGCATCCCATCTGGGTGCTTGCATGTTCCCCATTTTGTGAAACATTTTATCCTTCAGTAAACCTCTTTGTTTTTATTTCTACCACGGTGTAAGTCTAGTGTTTCATTAAGACATGGGAAATCTCCTAACAGTTTGTAATGTATATAAGGTGATCAAAATTGTAATAGGAGAACTTCTCTTTGAAGGGTGCTCCCTGTTCCCAAACATATTTTTTTTGTTCAATGACACTTTTTAACTCCCAATGACTTTTGGATCAGACTTTTCTGTTGACAGGGGAAAAAGCAAAAAACCAGTAAGTGGACCACCAAGGAAAGCTTCTTACAGAAAATGGCTTGCAGGAAGTGGCTTTTACAGGCAGAAAGAGTTGGAGAAGCTGGTACTGTATGTGAGTGGCCATTACAGACAGGGCAAAAGGGAATCAGCCAGTTATATTTGGAGTTAGGCATAAGGGAAAAGCCACTAAAGGTCAGGTCAGTAAACAGCAAGTAGATTGCCAGGCCTTTCTTACTAGTCTGTGATAGTCTAGAAGCTCCAATAAAACTTGTTCAACATCATAGCAACATGCAAGCCTCCACTGAAGAACTGGTGGTGGGTTCCTGTCCTAGGCTGGGTTCTCTAGAGAAGCAAAACCAGTAAAGTGTGTAAATATATACAGAAAGAGAGTTATATCAAGGAAACGGCTCACGTAGTTGTAGAAGCTGGAACGTCCCAAGTCTGTGGATCAGGATAGAGGCTTCTCTTGATTCACATAGCCGCAGGGGTTGGCCGACCCAAGATCGGCAGGTCAGAGAGCAGGGCTCTTGCTCATAGGCTGTGAAGATCGACAAATCCCAAGATTGGCAGGCAAGACCGCAAGGCTTCTCCTAATTCATGTAGCTGCAGGGGCTGGCGAACCCAAGATCAGCTGGTTGGAGAGCAGGGCTCTTGCTCACAGGCTGTGAAGATCGACAATCCCAAGATTGGCAGGTAAGCTGCTATCTCAAGTCCCAAGAACTGGAGGTCAGACAAACAGGAGGCAGCTGCAGGATCCAGAGCAAGCAAAAAGCCAGAATGTCTGCTTACATTCGGATGCAGGCCACACACCCAAGGAAACTCCCTTTCAGCTGATTGGCTACTTACAGCAGATCCCATCATGGGAGTGATCACATATAAACACTGAGAATCATGGCCCAGCCAAGCTGACACACAATCTTAGCCATCACAGTGCCCTTGACATGCATGAGCCAGAAATGGAAATCAGGCCTCCCACATGAAAGGGGAGAAGTCTACCATTGAATCACTATTGTCCTCAACTTCTCATTCATTTCATTTCTCAGTCAGAAGTCATTGCAAAAACAGAATAGAGATTTGGGGGATTCTCTGGAACAGAAGGTATGGAGATGGATGAGAAAAAGTCCAATGATCAACCCAAACACAATCACGTATCATCCTCACACTCCACACCACTGACTGTTGATGATATCTCAAAAATAACACTTGGATCACTCCCTCTTCTCTGTCTTCATTGCTTTACTTCACTTCTCCAAATTACTGCTTAATTTGACACCTCACTGGCCCCTACAAGTGACACTTCAATCAAAGGATTATTCAAAATATTAAACTGCTGTATGGAAGAACCCTTGGCTCAGTGCATGACAACTCTTGTTGTCATCCAGCTACAGATTTATGATTAAGGTTGGACATACCTATATTCTCAATTCCTCCTCTTCTCTCACTAGGACTAATAATAAGAACAATAATATCTTATTAATTGCCTGATTTCCAGGTGCCATTTTAACTGCTTTCCACAAACACCCTATGAAGAAGATAATTATTTTAAATATAAAATTGGGACACAGGTAAGTTAAGTACTCAATGTTGCTCAATGGTATACAGCTGGGGAGTGGCTAGCAGGACTCAAATCCTGGCAGTGAGACTTCAGAACTCACTCCTAACCACTATGTGATAATACTGCCTGTCAGCCCAGAAGAGACTGAGGTAATGGGGACAGGTGAACAGTGATCTTCACTGGGACAATGAGGATCCTGGGTTTGATAGCAGAGGCTGTGTAATTTTTCTATCTCGTTAAAGAATGCTGTTGGTATTTGGATCGGGATTACATTGTACTGTAGATTGCTTTGGGTAGATTTGACATTTTCACAATGTTTAATCTACCTATCTATGAGCATGGTATGTTTTTCCATTTATGTAGGTCTCTTTTGGTTTCTTGCAGTAGTGTTTTGTAGTTTTCTTTGTATAGATCTTTTACACCCCTGGTTTGATTTATTCCTGTTTTATTTCTTTTAGGGGATATTATAAATGATTTTTCTTTCCTGATTTCCTTTTCGTAGTTCTCTTCATTGGTGTATAGGACGCCAACTGATTTTTGTATGCTTATTTTGTATCCTGCTACTCTGCTGAATTAATCTTTCTATCAATCCCAGTAGTTTTCTTGTGGAGTTTTTTGGGTTCTTTATACATAGTATCATATCATCCACAAATAGGGGTATTTTTACTTCTTCCTTACCAATCTGGATGCCCTTTATTTTTCTTGCCTTTTTGCTCTAGCTAGGACTTCCAGCACAATGTTAATTAGGAGTAGTGATAAAGGGCATCCTTATCTTGTTCCTGTTCTCAGGAGGAATGTTTTTAGCTTCTCTCTATTGAGAATGATGTTGGCTGTTGGTTTTGAATAGATGCCCTTTATTATGTTGAGGAATTGTTCTTCTATTCCTATTTTATTGAGTTTTTTTTATCAGGAATGTGTGTTGGACTTTGTAGAATGCCTTTTCTGCATCAAGATGATCATGTGATTCTTTTCTTTCCTTTTATTTATATGGTAGCTTACGTTGATTGATTTTCTAGTGTTGAACCATCCTTGCATACCTGCTATGAATTCCACTTGATTGCGGTGTATTATTTTTTTGATACAATGCTGAATTCTATTGGCTAGAATTTTGTTGAGAATTTTTGTGTCTATATTCATGAGACATACTGGTCTGTAATTTTCTCTTTTTTGTGCTGTCTTTGCCTCGTTTTGGTATCAGCATTATGCTGGCTTCATAGAATGAATTTGGAAGTATCCCTCCTGTGTTCTTAAATAGTTTGAGTACTACTGATGTAAACTCTTCTCTGAATGTTTGGTAGAATTCTCCAGTGAAGCCATCTGGGCTAGGGCTTTTTTTTGTTGGGAGTTTTGTTTTTTCTTGCCTTCTGTCTCTTCTCTTGTTTTGGGTCTGTTCAGATTTTTTTTTTTTTAATCTCTGTTTGTGTTAGTTTAGGTAGGTAGTGTGTTTGTAGAAATTTGTGCATTTCCTATAGGTTTTCAAATTTGTACTTTTTAACACTTTAAAAGGTCTTTTGCAGCATTTTTGCCCAATGCAATACATCGTTTGATTTCTTGACTGCTGTTTCCATGGGCATTGATTGTGTATCTAAGCCCTTTACTTGGCCTGAAGGGAAGTTTCCTTTTAAATCGTGACATCTGACCTAGCTCTGAGTTGCTAGGGTTAGAGAAAGAACTTCTGTATGAGTGATTGATGACTGAACTTAACAGAAATTAAAAATAAATGTTTGAATTTGATTTTATGATTATCCTTATAGTTGATGTCAAGAGTAGGGATTCTGAGATTTCCACATACACCGATTCACAGGACAAGTCAAGGGGAGGGCATGGTTGGTAGAGCACACATTTCTCATTCTTTGCTGGAGAGCATCTGCCCTGAATGCATCCTGTTACATTGTGGGGGTGATGAGGGAAGTAGTAACCCAAACTTTAGGGCAGAGATGTTCAAAATTCGGTGTGCACGACCCAGCAATCCCCAAACTTAGGCATATACCCAGAAGTGAAGGCGGGAACACAAACATACACCTATACGCCAATGTTCATTGTGGCACTTTTCACATGAGACAGAAGGGTGAAGAACCAAAATGTTCATCAACAGATAAATGGATAAACAAAATGTGGTATATACAATGGAATGTTACTAAGCTGGAAAGAGAACTGAAGTTCCAATGCGTTTCATGCATGGATGAACCTTAAAAACTCATGCAGAACAAAATAAGTAAGAAAAGGACTGTGATGAAATGAATTCCGTTATATAGCCGTTTGCCTTGGTTCTTTGGAAAAACACCTTGGGAGATTTTTTTCCCCTAAGCCTTGAGGAGTTGTTCCTTTTGCCTTAGTTCTTTGGAGAAGCAACTTGGGGATGGGGCTCCCAGGATGTTTTCTACCCCAGAGGGTTTGTTACTTTGGCCCAGGAGATTTCCTGGATCGATTGACATTTCCTCAGTAAGCTATAAAAAACTTGATGGTTTACGATTTTTGCCTAGTAATTAACAAGAGCTGAGTTGATTGACATCTCAGTGGTAACTGAGGATTTGTTAAACTCTGGTCAGAATTTAGAAATTGGCTATCTCAACCGTAAAAATGGCATGGGGGCAGCATCTGACCTCCTCTAACTTCACGAGGGGAAAGGAGAATCAAGATCAGCAGCCCAAGGCTGATTCCTATGAGGCATAGATCAGACATGCCTCCACCCACCCACATTTTTACCAGTTCTGGCAACAAGCCGTCCCTCCCACAGCACTCTCTACTTCTCTGCTGGGTTCAACAATTCCTTGCAATGGCCACACAGAACTCACAGACCATACTCACAGTTATGGGGTTTAATAGGGAAGTGACAAGTTACAATTCAGGAATGCTTAAGATACATTTCATCAATCAGGACAGCCTCTTCTCAGCTGTGCCAGCAGGCACACCTCTCTTTGGCCCCTTGGCCTCTGCCCTGCTCAGCTAGTGTTCCAAAACTCTTTTAGCTCTACCAGTAGGTTTCTGGAGGCACCTCACTCCACCAATAAGCCTCAGATGAAAGTGCTCAGTTCTCTCGCTCCATGAGTTGGTGAGTCTAGCTACACTGCCAAGTTCCTGGATGCACCCTACTCCACCAGGAAGCCTCCTGTCTGAAGGTTCTCAGCTCTCTCACTTCATGCTCCAGGAAACGCACTGCACCATTTCCCGCCAGTATCCTCGTTCTGCTGCTTCTGCTGCCACCATTTCTCTGCTGCTGCTTCTTCCGATCTCTTGCCATCTACGATGTTACAGCTCTCTCTCTCTCTCTGTCTCCTGGACCTTAGGGGTTCTCACTGCAAGATTACCAGGTCTAAAGAAAGCACTCCACTCCTGGCTCTTCTTTCTTGGTAGTGGTGAGATCCTCCCTTCCTGCCTCTTAGATGGTTCACTTTAAGCCTAGTGGGATGGCAAAGCTGACCAATCCCCTTGTTTGGTTGCATACACCTTATTTGCGTGGTCCCAAATCCACAAGGGTGCCATGCATTTTATTTAAATTATCAGCAACCTATCTGTTGTCCGATTAGGGTCCATGCCCCGGAGCAGTCGAGCCAATGAAACGTACTCCAAGTCAGAAAGAGAGAAAGTTTATTAGGAGGTGACACCAACGGTGCATCTGACAGTAACACTGGCTCTCTTCATGGAGTCCCAAAAGGTAATTTCCATATCAGAGCTTATATATCATTTTTGCAAGCATTACTTAGTGTCTTCAGACACATAGCCCACAGATGGTCGGATAAGTATACATCACAAGATAATTACAAGAAACTGTTTATTAGACTAAAGATATGCATGCCAGACATCTGGACTCTAATCTTTATGTTTGTAACAGGCAAAAAAAAATTATATAAAATCTCTTGGCTAGTGGAACTGGCCTGCCAATTTTACTCTGACCAAGATAAGGAGCAAGCAAGAAAGTTGCAGAGCACAAGCACTAGGCAGCCTTCCCAGCTGCTGCCTTGCAGGATGAAGGCCACCCCCAAGAGACAAAGAAAAGGAAGGAGATCAAGGCCACAAGAGCTGAGGAGACCCCACACCCCTTTGGAAAGAAACCGGTGCAGCTGGTGTAATAAAAAAGGACACTGAAAGTGAGGATGTACCAAATACCAAGCAAAAAAACCTTATAGGTTACCTAGAGTATCATTCTGGCATTAGTTATGTCAAGCTCTCAATTGCTCATTTTGAAAAGGAGAAAACATGCTGCAAGGTATTAGGGTCATACTATCCAATCCTCTTGGTAGGCCATGAGCAGCTCATTTGCATAGTCCCACCCAGTCAATGTGTGGGAGTCACAAAGTCTATGTCTAGAAGGACCATATTAAGTAACTCACTGCACTGTTATTATCATAAACTTAACCAGGTGGTGACTCCAATCGCAGCTGTTGTTCCAGATGTGGTTTCATTGCTTGAGCAAATTAATACCTCTCCTGGTACCTGGTATGTAGCTATTGATCTGGCCAATGCCTTTTTCTCGATTCTGGTTTCAGAGGATCACCAGAAGCAGTTTGCCTTCAGCTGGCAAAGCCAGGAACACACCTTCACTGTCCTACCTCAAAGGTACATCAACTCTCCAGCCCTATGACATAATTTAGTCTGCAAAGAACTTGATCGGCATTCCCTTCCACAAGACATCATACTCGTCCATTACATTGATGACATTATGCTGATTGGAGCTAGTAAGGAAGAAATATCAATGACTCTAGACTTATTGGTAAGACATTTGCATGCTAGAGCATGGTAACATAATCCAACAAAAATTCAGGTGCCTTCCACCTCAGTGAAATTTCTAGGAGTCTAGTGGAGTGGGGCATGTCAAGATATTCTGTCTAAAGTGAATGATTAAGTTATTGCCTCTGGCCCCTCCTACAACTAAAAGGCACAATGCCTGGTGGGCCTCCTTGGATTTTGGAGGCAACATATCCCTTGTTTGGATGTGCAACTTAGGCCTATTTTTCCAGTGACTCAAAAAGCTGATAGTTTTGTGTGGGGCCCAGAACAAGAGAAGGCTCTGTAACAGGTTCAGACTGCAGTGCAAGCTGTTCTGCCACTTGGGCCATGTAATTCAATGGTGATCCAATGGTGTATGAAGTGTCAGTGGCAGATAGAGATGCTGTTTGCAGTCTTTGGCAGACCACTGTTGGTGAATCATCGTGCAGACCCTTAGGATTTTGGAACAAAGCCCTGCCATCCTCTGCAGATAACTACTCTCCTTTTGAGAAACAGCTTTTGGCTTGTTACTGTGCCTTAGTAAAGACTGAATGCCTAACCATGGGCCACCAAGCCACCATGTCGCCTGAGCTGCCCATCATGAATGGGTGTTGTCTGACCCACAGTGTCATAAAGTTGGATGTGTGCAGCAGCACTCCATCACTAAATGGAAGTGGTATATATGAGATTGGGCTTGAGCATATCTTGAAGGTACAAGCAAGTTGCATGAAGAAGTGGCCCTAATGCCCATGGTCTCCACTCCTCTTACATTACCTTCCCCCACCCAGTATGAACCTATGGCCTCATGGGGAGTTCCTTTTGATCAGTTGACTGAGGAAGAGTAAACTCGTGCCTGGTTTACAGATAGTTTTGCATGATACACAGCCACCACTTGAAAATGGACAGTGTCAGCAATGCAGCCCCTATGACCTCTCTGAATAACAGTGGTAAAAGGAAATCCTCCCAATGGGCAGAAATTCGAGCAATGCACTTGGTTGTTCACTTTGCTTGGAAGGAGAAATGGCCAGATGTGAGATTATATACTGATTCATGGGCTGTGGCCAATGGTTTAGCTGGATGGTCAGGGACTTGGAAAGAACATGATTGCCAAATTGGTGACAAGGAGATATGGGGAATCAGTATATGATAGACCTCTCTGAATGGGCCAAAGAAGTGAAGATATTTGTGTTTCATGTGAATGGTCACCAAAGGGTGAACTCGGCAGAGGAGGACTTTAAGAATCAAGTGGATAGGATGACACATTCTGTGGAAACCAGTTATCTTCTTTCCCCAGCCACTCCTGTCATTGCCCAATGGGCTCATGAATAAAGTGGCCACAGTGGCAGAGATGGAGTTTATGCATGGGCTCAGAAACGTGGGCTTCAATTCACCAAGGCCAACTTGGCTACAGCCAATGCTGAATGCCCAATCAGCCAGCAACAGAGACCAACACTAAGTTCCCAATATGGCACCACTTCTTGGTGCAGTCAGTCATCAACCTGGTAGCAGGTTGATTACATTGGACTGCTTTGATCATGGAAAAAGCAGCATTTTGTTCTCAATGGAATACTTACTCTGGATACTGATTTGCCTTTTTTGAACTCAATGCTTCTGCCAAAACCCCATCTGTGGACTTACAGAATGCCTCATCCACCATCATGGTACCCTACACAGCATTGCCTCAGATCGAGGGACTCAGTTCACAGCAAATGAAGTGTGGCAATGGGCCCTTGATCATGGAATTTACTGGTCTTACCATGTTTCCTATCATCCTGAAGCAGCTGGCTTGATAGAATGATGGAATGGTCTTCTAAAGACACAATTACAGTGCCAGCTACGTGGCAATACTGTGCAGGGTTAGGGCAATGTTCTCCAGGAAGCCATATATGCTCTAAACCACTGTTCAATATATGGTGCTATTTCTCCCATAGCCAGAATTCATGGGTCCAGGAATCCAGGGGTGGAAATGGGAGTGGCACAACTATTACCTCTACTGACTCACTTGCAAAATGTTTGCTTCCCGTCCCCATAACCCAACACTCTGTGGTTCTAGAGGTCTTAGTTCCAAAGGGAGGAATTCTCCCACCTGCACACAACATTGATTCCATTGAACTGGAAGGTAAAAAACCACTTTGGGGTCCTCATGCCTCTGGATCAACAGGCAAAGAAGGTAGTTACTGCACTGGCTGGTGTGATTAATCCTTATTACTATGGGGAAATCAGATTGATATTAGATAATGAAGGTAAAGAAGAGTATGTCTGGAATACAGGAGATCCCTTAGGATGTGTCTTAGTACTACTATGCCCTGTGATTAAAGTCAGTGGAAAACTACAGCAACCCAATTCTGACATGACTACTAATGGCCCAGACTCTTCAGGAATGAAGGTTTGGGTCAGCCAGCAGGCAAAGAACCACAACCAGCTGAGGTGCTTGCTGAGGGTAAAGGCAATATGGAATGTGTGGTGGAAGAAGTAGTTCTAAATATCGGTTATGACCACATGACCAGTTGCAGAAACGAGGAGTGTAATTGTTTTCTTCTTTATTATATGTATATATATTTTTTTCCCTCCCTTATCCCATCACTTAAAAAATATAAGACGTAAATGGGGCTAGTGTGTTTCCAGTTGTATGTATGTTAGTTGTATCATGTTAAGTGCAAATTTGACTTTATAATTGTCTTTATTTAGAGATTATGGTTTAAGGAGATGTGTACAGCTGCCAACTTGACAAGGGGTAGACTGTGATGGTTAAGGTTGTGTGTCAACTTGGCTGGGCCATGATTTTCAGTGGTTAGGCAGTTAAGATTTAGTTTGACATGTAATTATATAATTTGGCAGTTATGTAATGATGTAGTCATCCTCTATTTTGTGATCTGATGTGAGCAGCTAATCAGTTGAAAAGGGAGTTTCCTTGTGGGTACAGCCTGCATGAATATATGTACAGACGTTCTGGCAATGGTTGCTTGCTCTGGATCCTGCCTCCGGCTCATCATCATCTGACCTCTGGTTCTTGGGACTTGAGCTAGTGGCTTGCCATACTGCCTGCTGATCTTGGGATTCATTAGTCTCTGAAGCCTGCCATCTTAGCTGCTGATTTTTGGTTCTTCCTCACCTGCAGCTGTGTGAGTCAGAAGCCTCCAGACTGACACCCTCACACATGGGACTTGCCAGCCTCTACAACCACGAGCCTTGCGATGCATCTCTCTCTATATGCGTATGTGTGTATGTATATAGAAACAAAAAACCCGTTGCCATCGATTTTGACTCATAGTGACCCAGTAGGACAGAGTAGAACTACCCAATAGGGTTTCCAAGGAGCAGCTGGTGGATTTGAACTGCTGACCTTTTGCTTAGCAGCCATAGCTCTTCCCACTGCACCACCAGGGCTCCATGGGCTCCATACATACACTTTGGAGCCCTGGTGGTGTAGTGGTTAAGAACTCGTCTGCTAACCAAAAGGTCGGCAGTTTGAATCCACCAGCCACTCCTTGGAAACTCTGTGGGGCAGCTCTATTCAGTCCTGTAAGATTGCTATGAGTTGGAATCAACTCACTCGCAACAGGATTATATACACTTTACTGGTTTTGCTTCTCTAGAGAACCCGGCCTAAGAGAGTCATCTTCTCGGCAACTATTTTGTTTTCAGTGCCCATTACATCTATGATGTCTTAGCTTGGTTGGAAGAAATTGAAATAACTTCTGGACAGCTCAATCACTGTACTAATTGTGAAAACTTTTAGAGACCATATTAAAATTTAGGCTAGACAAAATTGTTGGCACTATACTGTAAAGTATTTTTGCTGTTAGCCTGGAGCATCATGGGTGCAGCCATCTTACAGGAAGTCCTGTGTCCGTGCAGCAGAAAAAAAGCTCTTTGGAGGCGTTCAGAGTACCCTAGAGATGGAAGAACCTTTGGAAGACCAACAGGGTTTGGGAGAACTGAAATGGTATGGGGAACGTGGTGATTACAACGTGAAAAGAAACAGTGGACTGTTGTGAGCACTCTAGCTTAATCCCACCATGCCCTTAACCCCACCCAAGTACAAAAGACACCATGTCCTAGGCAGACACCGATCCACTTTGTCACTATTGTTCATATTTTATGAATGAAATCATACAGCATGCACTCTTTTTAGCTGGCTTTTTTCACACACCATGTTGTTACTGTTTTAGGTGCTTATGAGTCCATCCTACTCCATGCAACAGAGTAAAACTGCCCTCTAGTGTTTTCTTGGCTGGAATCTTTATGGAAGGACATCACTAGGTCTTTTTCCCAAGAAGCTGCTGGTAATTGTTTTGAAATTCATCCATATTGTGGCATGTATCAATAGTTCTGTTCCTTCTGGTTGCTTTGTATTCCATGGTAGGAGCATACCAAAATGTGTTTAATTACCCACCAGTTAATGTTTTGCATTTTTGGATATAGCAAATGGAAGTCCTATAAACATTTGTGTACAAAAATAAATGACCCAAATAAATAAATGACCTCAGAGAACTAAACATTTCTTTGGTAGCCATTTGCAAGCCTATTACCCATTTCTAGCCCTTCCCTAGCTCATATTCTCATCTTCCCTAGCCGTAGGATAGAAGGCGCACTTACTCTAAGAAATTAGAAACCTTCAGAACTCTCCCCATGGCACCTGATCCCAAATTAACCTTGCTTGCACTGGGTGCAACCCCTAGGCCATTGTAATTCTCAGAATCCACTCAATATTAAGTCCTATAAGCCAGGTGAACGCAGGAGGTCAATTCCATCTTCAAAAATTATCTCAATTCCAACCAATTCTCACCCTCTCCATCATTTCTACTCTGGACCAATCTCTCACCCGAGATAACTGCACCTGTCCCTGCTTGCATCCTTGGCCTGTACTACCTGGTCTCCATATCACAGGCCAGGTAATACTTGTAAATCACAAATCAATCAAGATATCTACAAGTTCTCAATTATTTAATGACTAGACTGCAGTACAGAATAAAATCTCAAGTATTAGGATGGCCTGTAAGAGCCTGCATGATCTGGCCCTTCTCTCTCTCTCTCATGTCCTACCACTCTCTGCCTCCCTACCTCAATACAAACCACAATGGTTTCTTTGTTATTACTAGAAATCTGACAAGTTATGTTCCTGTCTCAGAATTTTTATACATGTTCCCACTGCCTGGGAATATTCATCTCCCATATATATTCCTACGACTTGCTCCCTCCCATTATCTCCTCAGACCAAAGAGTATGTCCATTACTCTATTATTTTACTCCATGACTTCAAATATTTCAAAAGAATTATTCAAATAGTATCTGGAGCCTCAACCCCAGAGATTCTGGCTTAGCAGATGTGGGTAGTTAACCGAAGTTTTGTTTTTTTTTTTTTTTTAAGCTTCTCACAGACTCCTGAAACAAGAAGCCCACAGTCTACCTAGAAACAATCCTATAATGTTCTTTCCTTAAAAATACTGTGCTGCCTGGTTCCCCTCAGTTTAGGTCTTGACTCAAATGTCACCTCCACAGAAAGGCCTCAGAACACTTTAACTTACATAGCTCCCGCACAATTATCTATACACTTATTATGCTGTTCTTCTTAACACAAATTGCTACCTGAAGTATTCTCTTTTACTGCCCATCTCCCTCACTACAGTGTAAGCAGCTGGCCTCTGAAACTACAGAAGTGTCAAGCAGTGTCTACAACAGTGTCTGGCACAGTTTAGGTGCTTACAAATCTTTGTTGGAGTGAGTCATCCAATAATCCAGGCTTTGGGATGGAATTGTCACAGCCACTGCATGGCTAATTTCCATTTCTTCTTCTACAAGCAGGACTCAAAGAATATGCTATCTTTATTGGATTCTAAGCAGAGTATGATTATCTTTATTAGATCAAGGGGACAAGGACAAGAGCCCACTTATAGGACAGTAAGAAGGAATAACATAGAGAAAGCACGTCCTAATTCAGCATGGCACAAAAGAGATAGGATCTTTGAAATGAGGGCAACTCTCAAAGGTGATAGGCCTGTGAGCAAATATGAGAGTTCTTCTCCAAGACACCAAAGGGATTTTACCTCCTTCCATCTATTCTGTCCTCCATCTTAGACTGAGGTTCTCATCCTTTTTATTCTACTTATTCTTGGGATCCTTTTCCTTTTCTGCTTTCACCCTTTTATATTCAGATTATCGAGTCTCTCTAATCACACACATACACACATACAGATAAACCTTTTGAACAATTCCATTTTTTAGAAGTCTTTCAATGGCTCATTCCCTACAGTGACAAAAATACTGACTCTTTAGTCCATTCACTTTCATCTTCCAAACCAATATATACTTATTTTTCTATGTCAGGAGGAATGTGAGTTTCTATAAACCAGCACTGTCCAACAGAATGTTCTGCCATGATGGAAATGTTCTACATCTGTACTGTAGAATACAGTAGTCACTGGCCACATTTGGTTGTTGAGCTCTTGAAATGTGACTGGCAACACTGAGGAACTACATTTTTAAACTTAATTTACATTTAAATAGCCACATGTGATTAGTGGCTACTGAATTAATGCCAAACTATCAAGGAATTTATAATCAGTGTAGGGAGAGAAGACATGGTATGGTGAAATGAGGGTCAGCAAAAAAGAGGAAGACCCTGAATAAGATGGACTGACAGTGGCTACAACAATGGACTCATGCATAGCAATGATTATGAGGATGGCACAGGGCTGGGCAGTGTTTCATTCTGTTGTACGTAGGGTCGCTATGACTCAGAACTGACTCAATGGCACCTAACAACAGCAGCATGGTGAAATGAGTTCCGTTTGTGTGGCCTTTTTGCCTTGGTTCTTTGTAAAAACAGCTTGAGAGATTTTCCCCCTAAGCCCTGAGGAGTTACCTTTGCCCTAGTTTTCTACCCCAGAGGATTTGTTACTTTTGTCCAGGTATTGACATTTCCTGGGTAAGCTGTAAACAATTTGGTTTTGATACTTTATGTTTGATCCTGGGCTGCAGCCTGCTGGGTGATTGGTATGCACCTTGCAGGGTGTGGTCAATAGAGTACACAAGTGAAGTGTCTGTAGCCTACTATGCAAATGAAGTGTCTGTGGCCCACCAGAGGGAATTGGTCAGTTTGTGGGCCTGCTGCAGGGGCTTGACTTGAAACTGACAAAGAGTTGTAGATATAAGCAGCCAACCCCACAGAGGTTTTAGAGACATAAAGAAGCAGGAAGAAGTAGAAGGAAGAAAGAAGCAGGGAGACAGGAGGCAAGGAACTTCCTAAAAGAGCTATAATACGGGTCAAGAACTGTAACACTGAAGATGGCAACAGGCCTGGAAGGGAACCAATGGCAGAGTTGATGGCGACAGATGGCAGGGCCAAGAGAAGCCCATCCTGAAGGGGACGAGAGGAGGCATGTCCTCAGGGTGTGTGAATGGCAGAGAGAAGGGCCTGCTTGCTTCTAAGTGCAAAAACATCTGAGAGAGCTGTCCTGCACCGAAGAAGGGAGGGATGTGCTCTTCACTTTGGTGAGCCATCCAGACTTCGCCTACATGCTTCCTGATCCTAAGTTGTAGCCTGTTGGTCCTGATCCCGAGCTGAGCCTGTTACTTTCCTAATAAACCCCATAACTGTGAGTATGGTCTTTGAGTTCTGTCTGGCCATTGCAATGAATTATCAAAGCAAGCATAGAAGTAGAAAGTGCTGTGGGAAGAATGACTGGTGTCAGAACTGGTAAAATGTTTGGAGGGTGGAGGTATGTTTGAACCTACACCTCACAGGAATCAGCCTTTAGCTGACGATCTTGATTCTCTCTTCTCCCCCTTGTGAAGTTAGACAAAGTGTGATGCCACCATTTTTACAAGGATCAACAGGGTATAACTCAGGATCAGGATCAGGAAACTTGTAGGCAAAGTCTGGAAGGCTCCCCTGAAGTGGACAGCATATCCCTCCAGTCCCTTCCTCAGTGCAAGACAGCTCTCTCAGCTTCTCTCAACTGTGTAAGCAAAGCAGGACCTTCTCTCTGCCATGCGTGTCTCCTCTAGATTGTGAAGGCCTCCTCTCAGCCCCCTCAGGACAGGCTTCTTCTTGGCCAAGCATGGCCCCTCTCAGTGTAATCTTTTTCTCTGCCCCCTCAGGACAGGCCTCCTCGTGGCCATGTATGCACCTTCTCAGCCTTGCAGACTTCTCTGCATTTGGTCTGCCTTCCCTTGGCCTCTCCCTTGCTAACTGACCCAGCTAATAGCCAGTATAGTAGTTTTGTTCAGCTGTCTTAGATGTATTCTGAGTGTCAGGTTTCTGCAGTCAGCACTGACTCTACTGCAGGGCCCTTTATGGGCCTGCTGCCACCTGCCCTGCTGCAGGGCCCCTCCCAGGCCTCTGTCTTCATTGTTACAGCCCTTCACCCGTGTTACAACTCTTTTAGGAGGTTCCTAACCTCTGCTCTCTCTGCTTCTTCTCTCTCTTGCCTTTTCTCCTTTCTGCTGCTTTTTTGCTTCTTTCCTTCCAAAACTTCGTGTCTGGCTGCAAATGTAAGCAAACTTCTGGGTGCAGTGGTTAAGAGCTACGGCTACTAACCAAAAGGTCGGCACCTCGAATCCACCAGCCACTCCTTGGAAACCCTATGGAGCAGTTCTACTCTGGCCTATAGGGTCGCTATGAGTCAGAATCGACTCTACCGCAATAGGATTTTGGTTTGATCAATTTCAAGGTATGACACTCCCACCAGTGCCACAACCCCCTGACCAATCCCATCTCAGAAGCCACAGTCACTTCCTTTGCATTGTAGGCTATAGTCACTTCATTTGCATAGTTTATTGACCAATCCCTGCAAGCTGCATACCAATCACAGGGCAGGCTGAAAAGGACAGACAAAAAGTATTAAACCATCAGGTTGTTCACAGATTGCCCAGAAAGTGTCAATCAACCTGGACAAAAGTAACAAATGCTCTGGGGTAGAAAACTAGGGTAAACGTAAATCCTCAGGAGAAAAATCTCTCAAGCTGTGTTCTTCAAAGAACAAAGGCAAAAGTCCGCACAGAGGAACTCATTTCACCACAGTCCTGCTTATAGAAAAAGAAATGGAAATTAACCACACTCAGTGCATACAAAGGAAGTCTATCCAGTGTGAAATCTCTGATGTTGCATAAGTCACATTTTCTTCCTGAAGGCTTTACTACATTCATTGCATTGTTAGGGTTTCCCTCCATTATGAGTTTGCTGATGTACAAGGAGATTTCTCTTTGAAGAGAAGGCTTTTCCACATGAACTGCAGATAAAGGGTTTCTCCCCTGTATGGGTTCGTTGATGTACAATTAGACGGCTTTTCACAGTGAAGCCTTTGCCACATTCTTTGCATTCATAGGGTTTCTCTCCAGTATGAATTTGTTGATGGTCAATGAGTTCACTCTTTGTGGTAAAGCCTTTTCCACATTCACTGCATATATGGTTTTTTTCTGCTGTATGATTTTGCTGATGTATGATGAGATAGCGTTTCATGGTGAAGCCTTTTCCACATTGACTGCACTTGAAAGGTTTCTCTCCAGTATGAGTTCGCTGATGTACACTAAGATTGCTCTTGAAGCTAAAACGTTTTCCACATTCTTTGCATATGTACGGTTTCTCTCCAGTATGAGTTCGCTGATGTAACATTAGTCCACTATTCACAATGAAACCTTTCCCACATTCACTGCATCTATAGGGTTTCTCTCCAGTATGAGTTCGCTGATGTACAATCAGACGACTCTTCAAGGGGAAGCCTTTTCCACAATCACTACACATGTACGGTTTCTCTCCAGTATGAGTTCGCTGATGTATGATGAGCATGCTTTTCACGGTGAAGCCTTTTCCACATTCACTACATAAATAAGATTTCTCAACTCCATGATTTCGCTGATGTATGAGGAGATTGCTCTTCCTGGGAAAGCCTTTTCCACACTCGTTGCACACATAAGGTTTCTCTCCTGTATGCATTCGCTGATGTTCATTCAGACGGCTCTTCATGGTGAAGCCTTTTCCACAATCATTGCATATATAGGGTTTCTCCCCTGTGTGGTTTCGCCGATGTATGATGACATAGTGCTTCGTGGTGAAGCCTTTCCCACATTCACTGCATATGTAGGGCTTCTCCCCAGTATGAGTTCGCTGATGTATGATGAGCATGCTCTTCCCAGTAAAGCCTTTTCCACATTCACTACATACATAGCATTTCTCTCCTGTATGAGTTCGCTGATGTATGATGAGATTGCGCTTCCCAGGGAAACCTTTTCCACATTCACTGCACACATAGGGTTTCTCTCCAGTATGAGTTCGCTGATGTTCAATCAGACGACTCTTTATGGTGAAGACTTTTCCACAATCACTGCATATACAGGATTTCTCTCTTTTATGAATTCTCTGATGTTCATTGAGCCTGGACTTTCTGGAGAATGCTTTCCCACACGTACTGCATCCATAAGGTTTCTCTCCTGTATGAACTCTCTGATGATCAGTGAGCTGAGACTTCTTCATGAAAGCTTTCCCACATTCACTGCATATGTGGGCTTTCTCTATTTTGTACAGTCTCTGATGCTTAATTACTTGGGACTTAGTGCTAATGAGTTTTGTACTTACAGGGAATTTAATTTCAGAATGAAATTTTTCATGATTACCATGCAGAAATGATTTCCTACCTCCATTAAATTTAGCAGAGTTCTTACTTTCACAGCTTTTGTTCTGGTTGGCTAAACTTAAATTTAATTTCAAAGTTTTTAAATGTAACTCAAACATATTATGATTTTGCCTGAAAGGAAAATGAATTTCGCTATGACGAACAATATTTCCCAATGCATTATGTTCATGGTGTTGCTCAGTATACTTCAGCATTCCTTGATTTTCCAACTGACCTTGCAGACGATCATCAACCCTACAGGTTTCTAGGAAAAGAAGAAAATAATGAATCCCTTCATAATCTTGTTTGAAATTAAAACTTCCCTGGTGTGAAGTGGCTCTTTAGTGAAAACAGTATGAAAGCAACTTTATGTATAAATGTTACTTGTCTCTTCCACATTGGTAATAACACAATGATATAAACAAACTAAAACATAAAAGCAGATAGTATAAAATAAGGTTAAGTAATTGACAATTTATACAGATTTGGCTGCTGTGTAAATGGAACATTACAAAACACACAGACATAGTAAATTATGAGCTGATGTGCTGAATGAATGAACGTGAGAGGAAGAAGGGGGGAGAGGTTTTTAATGACAGCATGACATGTTAGCAGCAAACCAGAGTTTAGAAGAACACACCCTACAGAACTTGGAGAAATACCAGACCACAGAGGTGGAGGGAACAACTGATGCAAAATGATAAGGGCTGCATTCATTCATTCCACGAATATTTAATGAATGGCTCCCACCTATGAGGCACTATGCTGGTAGTATTTTCGAAATACAGAAACCTTCCTTATTATCACTGAATTTAAATTTGAGTTAGAGAAAACCAAATATACAAATGAGGAAAGAAAAGAAGGGAATTGCAGACTGTTAAATGTAGTTTGAAAGATCAAGAGATAGATGCTGTGAGTGGAGAAAATCAGGATATATTTTGCATAAAGAAAAGACAAGGTTAAATGATGGGTTCGATATGTGTGTGTATGAAATATATCTTATATCAAAGAGTATACAGCATTTATGTACCATGTACAGAATGATGACAGCATGAACACAAACTGATGTGTTGAATGAATGAAGCTGGGAGCATAGCGGGGAAGGATTTTCACTGAAAGTGAGGAATAAACAATTATCGTGCTAACCATGTGGTTTAAACAACTGGGTAGGTAGACGCTTCTTCTAATGAGATGAGAAGTTCAGAATGTGTAGAAAATCAAGTATGCATTGTGAAACATAAACTTTAAGATGGTTACTAGGTAGGTAGTACAGACATCAAGAATCCAGTTGGATGTAAAAATCCTGACAAGGATTTTGACCAGCGATAGCACAAGTAAGAATGAGAAACAGGCCCTTCAATCCAGGGAGGCAAGATGGCTCAGCTGCCATCAATGAATAAAGATATTATTTCTGGACCAAGTTTCAATGTTATGGGCACAAAGTGGAACGGGATTTCAGAGAAGGAAGAATCTAGTATATTCTGGAGTCGAAAAAACCATTTCATAAAAAAAGAATTCAAAGAGACAAAAATATATACTGTCTGAATGGGACAAACACACCAGACTCACATGCCTGTCCTTCAGTTTTTCTCTTACTTGATCAGTCAGCAAATCTAGACAATGCTTTTGGGTTTTTCTTGAAACACACTGTCCTTCAAGCATAGCAGCAACTCTTGGATATTCCCATCCTACCACCTGCTCTCTCTTAACGTATGTTATTACATATTCATCTTTTTTTAAGGAGTCTTGGTAGTGCAATGGTTAAGCACTTGGCTGCTAACTGAAATGCTGACCATCCAGAGGCACCTCAAAAGACAGGACTGGCTGAGGGCCATCTATGTCAATTGGTACCACATAGTTCTTAAAGACAATGTTCTATATCCTACTTTGTTGGGTAGCATCTGGGGATTTAAAAGCTTGTGAGTGGCCATCTAAGATACAACTATCAGTCTCTTCTGGTCTGGAGCAAAGGAGTCAAGAAAACTAAAGATTCAAAGGATCAATTAGTTGAAAGGACTAATGGACCATATGAACCACAGCCTACACGACCTCGAGACCAGGAGAACTAGATGGTGCCTGGCTACTAGTACTGATTGCTGTGACTGGGTGCAGTGCAATGGATCGCTTTTGCATGGCCTTTCTTGCCATGGTCTCGTTAACTCCTACCAATGTAACCGGGTGGGATGGTGTGCTGGAGTCATTGTGGCCCATCAAAGGGATTGGTCAGTTTTGTCATCCCGCTGGGCTTGAAATGAGTCACCCCAGAAGCAGGAAAGGGAGAAGATCCCACCACCACCAAGGAAGAACAGCCAGGAGCCTGTGCATTCTTTGGACCTGGGATCCCTACGATGAGAAGTTCCTGAAACCAGGAGACAGAGAGAGCGAGCGAGCTAGAGAAGCAGTGGCAGAGACCCAGAAGCAGGAGACGGCATGGTGGGCTTCTTGGCCCAGAGAAAAAGAAAGCTGAATGCCTTTGGACAAGAGGCCGAGGGCCAGGGAGAGGCGTGCCTGTGTGCACAGCTGGGAAGAGGGTGTCCTGATGGAAGAACTGTATCCTGGAGGTTACTTCCATAATAAACCCCACAATCATCAGTATTGTCTGTGAGTTCTGTATGGCCACTGCAATGAATTATCAAACCCAGTAGAGAAGTAGAAAGTGCCGTTGGGAGGGACGGTTGGTGTCAGAATTGGTAAAGATGACGGAGAGAGGAAGCATGTCTGACCTCTGCCTTGTAGGAACCAGTCTTGGGCTGCTGACGTTCATTCTCCCTCCCCCTGGTGAAGTTAGAGGAGGTCAGACTCTGCCTCCAGGCCATTTTTCACACTTGGATTATAATAGAGGGTCCCGGACAGAGAAGGATAAAAATGTAGAACAAAAGATCAAACTCAAGAGAAAGACCAGCCTTACTGGTCTGACAGAGACTGGAGGAACCCCGAGAGACTATGGCCCCCAAACACTCTAATTCAGAACTGAAGCCACTCCCAAAGTCCACCTTTCAGCCAAGGATTAGACACGCCTATAAAACAAATGATAAGATAATACGTGTGAGGAATGTGCTTCTTAGATCAACCAAATATACGAGACCAAATATGCAACTACTGCCCAAAAACAAAAATGAGAAGGCAGGAAGGGATGGAAAAACTGGATAACTAGAACCAGGGAGCCCGCAGTGGAAAGGGAAAGGGGGAGAGTGGTGACACAATGCGAAGATTGCAACCAATGTCACAAAACAATTTGTGTATATTTTTGAATGAGAAACTAGTTTGCTCTGTAAACTTTCACCTAAAGCACAATAAAAAAAATTTTTTTTAAAAAGGGGAGGACAGGAGTCCAGTGACAAGGGCCAAAAAGCAGAAGGGGACAAGGAAGCTGGTGATAGGGAACCCAAAGTTGAGTAAGGATAGTGTTGATGTGTTGTGAGATTGTTAACCATTGTTATAGGGCAACATTTGTAGTAACTGTTAAATGAGAAACTATTTTGTTCTGTAAGCCTTCATCTTAAGTGAGAATAACAGCACAATTGGAAGAGCATAGTCAATGTCACTGAACTGTGCATGTAGAAATTTTTGAAATGGTGTATCTTCGGCTATGTGTATTTTCACCAAAAAAAAAAAAAAAGAGGTTGAGAAGTTAGAGGGTTGATATGTTGTGGGGTTGTGAACCAATGTCATAAAACAACATGTGTACTTCTGTTTCATGAGAAACTATTTGTTCTGTAAGCCTTCACCTAAAGTACAATAAAATAAATAAATAAATAAATAAATAAAAAGGGGAGGGGGAAAAAAAAAAGACAGGCCTGGCAATCTGCTTCAGAAAGGTCAAAGCCCTGAAAACGCTATGAAGCAGTTCTACTCTGCACACATATGGTCACTATGAGTTGGAATCGACTAACAACAACGATAATATATTTTCCTCTAAAAACCTAAAAGTAAAGGAGTTTTGATACAAGGAGAAGGATACATAAAGTCTCTGTTTATGCATCTTCAGATACCCTCACCAGTGACATCTTTATTTAATGACTTGGCCACCCACCTTGCTGGTTCCCACTCACTCACCTGGACAGATCTGACTGTGGATTTCATCTTCTGTTGTCCATAGTTCTTCTCCTCGTTCCAACATGGAGAGGGTAACTGGATTGTTAGCTTGATATCCTGTTCATGGCAAATGATAGAAGACTTACAGACGTACTGAACTGGGTTAGGGTATGTCAAGATGGGAAAAAGTTACATTTTCGGGACTAGATAGTTTTCACATGCACAAAGGCTTTCCTCTCAGGAAAGAGCACCTTCTACCCTCTTATCTGGAGACAAAGAAGGATCTGCAAATCTCACTTCAGAGCACTATGGTGTCTTCAAAGTGTAAGCAAAAGAGAAAGGAGAGGCCACTGACTGGGCACCCTCTGAATGACACAGGGGAGTTGCCCTCACCCATGGACACCAGGTTGCTATAGTTCTCCAACATCACATCCAGGTACAGGTCCTTCTGAGCAGGGTCCAGGAGCTGCCACTCCTCCCAGGTGAACTTTATGGCTACATCATCAAATGTCAACAATTCCTGTAATAACACAGTCTTATTTAAGTATTTCACTTTTACTGATAAAGAAGTGCAGTGCAATGAATCACTTTTATACGGCCTTTCTCACCATGGTTTTGTGACTCCTCCAAAATGACTGGGTGGGGCTATGCAAACAAGGTGCTTCTGGCCCACTAAGGGGATTGGACAGCTTGCTGCTAATGTAAATAAGGTGCACGGTACCCGTCTGGGGGTTGTACCATGCAAATAAGGTGTATGAAACCCTAACAAGGGGATTGGTCAGTTTTGCCATCCTGCTAGGATTAAAAAGGCAGCTAACCCCAGAGCAAAAGGGGGACCTCACTACCACCAAGAAAGAAGAGCCAGTAGTGGAGCTTGTCCTTTGGACCTGGGGGCCCTGAACTTAGAACCACTTAGACTCAGGAGACAGAGATTTGTAACATCTGAGATGGTGTGAGATGGCGAGATGTGTAGTCGAGAAATGGCAGCAGAAGCAGGAGACCAATGTGAGACGGCACGGTGGGCTTCCCAGCCCACAGAGCAAGGCATCTATAGTGGGTGAACCAACTAAAGGGACAAGAGAGCTGAGCACCTCTGGGCAGGTGGTTTCCTGGCAGAGTGGGGTGCCTCCAATCACTTGTCAGTGGAACTAGACTTGCCAACCCACAAGCTAGAAAACTGACCACCTTCAGGCCAAGGCTTAATGGTAGAGTGGTGAGCCTCTGGGCACTTATCAGTGGAGCTAAAGACCTTTGTAACACTTTCTCTAGCTGGGCAGAGGCCAGGCTGCACCATAAGGCTGAGGGGCTGAGAGGCCAAGGGGCTGAGTCACAGCTGAGAACCCGTCCTGGCTGAAGAACTGTATCTTCAGTTGCTCCTGGTCCTAAATTGTAACCTGTTACTTCCCTAATAAACCCCATAATCGTGAGTATTGTCTGTGAGTTCTGCGTGGCCATTACAACAAACTGTCAAACCCAGGAGAGAAGCAGAAAGAGCCACAGGAGGGACAGCTGGTGTCAGAATTGGATAGAGGAGAGAGGAGGTATGGCTGATCTCCACCTCATAGGAATCAGCCTTGTGTTGATGATTCTCCCCCACTGTGAAGTTAGACGTCATATGCCCCCGCACCACCATTTTTCACAGTTGTGTCAGAAGTGGGATTCACTGCAATGGCTCTAGACTCATGAAAGCACGGGACTTTGTAAGAGAAAGGAGAAAGCGTGTGGGAAGTGAAATTTTTGATTCTTTGATGGTTACTTTGTTTGCTGTTATCTGTACTGGTTGAAAGGAAAGTAAGACATGTTATGCTGCAGCAAAGGAGAGATCAATGGAACCCAAGCATCTGGAGTGGCTTGTGGCAAAAGCCAGCTGGTTAAGCAAGATGAATGATAGGGGCCAGAGTCTTCTGGTTCCACCCAGGCAGAGACCTAAGGCCATATGCATATCAATGGGAAGACAGTCAAGGGGTGAAGAAGAGAAGATGTAATTGGAATGTTTTAAAAAGATTTATGTGTTTATTTGAATATACCATGGATACTGAACGTTTCTCCTACGTACTGTTGTAAAACAAACCTACATGTATGATGAAAATGAGAATGTGTAATTCCACCTTCAGCCAAGACTTGATTAAAAACCAAATCCACTGCCGTTGACTTGATTCTGACTCATAGCGATCCTGTAGGAAAGAGTAGAACTGCCCCACAGGGTTTCCAAGGAGCGCCTGGTGGATTCGAACTGCGAACCTTTTGGTTAGCAGCTGTAGCTCTTAACCACTATGCCACCAAGGTATGCTAGAAAGGGAATTAGGCTGTTTGTTTCTATCCAGCAGCCCTGCGTATAGAGTACTGGGGACTTAGGCAAAAAACTTGAGCTCCATCCAGGGAACTTGCATCTGAAAAGACATGCAGACCCACCCAGATCTGCCAGGAGAGCAGGAGATTTGCATTTGAAGGAAGGACCTTCAGAGAAAACACTGACTTTTGCTCTTTGAACTGTGAGCAAGCTTTTGCTGTTGGGTGCATTAAAGCAGGAAAAGCCAGGGCCCATCAGAAGAACCCTCTTTCAGGACTGGCAGTTAAAGGGAGCCAGCAAGTAGACAGCTCAGCATGCTTGCTTGTGGTGACCACCTGGGTCCACTTGATGAGTGGAAATGGGGAAGATGCTCCAATGAAGAGATGAGCTGAGTTTGGATATGTTCCATTGGCACACACTGAGCTAGCCCACAGGGCATAGGGATGAGAGAGAAAGGGACTGCTGGTCAGAAGTTCAGGGAGTTGTGTGGACTCTTGAGCCTACAGGTGGTGCTCACTGACATAGCCTATGGGGGCTTGGGATAAGAGAGAAACGACTGGTTGGTCTGAAGCAGAAGGAGGTGTGTGGACCCCTGAGCCTACTGCTGGTAACCACTGACCTAGATTGAATGACTAGGGATAACCTGACACTGACTGAATGGGGATGAAGATGAGCTGTCCAGAACCCAACTGAATGAAGACAGAAAGAAACGTTTGACACTGTGAGCTGGTGTAGATTGCTGTAATCTGATGGCTTGCTGTGGACTGGACTTTGCTTATGGATGCAGATGCTCAAAGTCTAAACAGAAGATTCTTCTGATGAAGCAACATCCTTTTCTCCTCAGATTACTGGTTCAATAGGGATGGGCAATTTAAAAATTGGCTTTCTAAAATTGGGGGAGATAAAGGCATGAAGTGGCTGGCTTAATGAAGGAGACCAGGGAGGATCCTCACTGAACAGATTCCTCTTTTCCTGACAGGTCTGGGGAAGAGAGGGTGGGGGAAAATGCTGATAGGAGTATATGATTCAGTTGTGAGTGTTGATCATTAGCAGAGTTAATTGTGTCTTTAAAAGCTGTGTTGTAGAAGCCATAACTGTCAAAGAGTGGACTAATGGGGAAGCACTGCTAGACTGCAGTACAGTGACGAACCTAAAATCCCCTGAAGGCTTTGCTACGCTGATACCTCATAAGGTTCACAGTAAGGGAGTAACCTTTCCGACCTTTTAACAGAGGTCAGAAAGGGGGAAGATGAGATGACTTTTGGAGAACCTGACCAGATCAGATGGATACCTGCAGCAGATCTGAATGGCTGGTACATGAGTAAACTCAACCTAAGGATTTTTTGCCCTACTACAGGACTAATTGTTAATGACTATTTTGATTTGTAAAATGATTGGGAGAGGGAAGTTATCCTCCAAGTATGAAAGAATCATGGCTAGAAAAGGCAGGGAGTGGTCTGCAATGTAATGAATTGCTTTTATATGGCCTTTCTCACCATGGTCTTGTGACTCCTATAAAACGACTCAGTAGGACTATGCAAATACGGTGCTTGTGGCCCATCAAGGGGATTGGACAACTTGCTGTTAATGCAAATAAGGTGCATGGCACCCTTAGGACCATGCCAATAAGGTTATATGGAACCCTAATGAGGGGATTGATCAGTTTTGCCATCCTTCTAGGCTTGAAAAGAAGGCCAATCTCAGAGCAGAGGGGGGACCTCACTACCACCAAGAAAGAAGAACCAGGAATGGAGCACATCCTTTGGATCTTGGGGCCCTACATTAAGAACCTCCTAGACCCAAGAGTCAGAGAGAGAGAGCTGTAACACCAAAGACAGCGTGAGACAGCAAGAAGCTCAGCAGACAAATGGCAGCAGAACCAGGAAATCGGTGTGAGAGAGTGAGGTGGCTACTGTGGACGTGCTGATCCATGAAACTAGAGAGCTGAGCACCTTTGGGCAGAAGGCTTCATGGCAGAGTGGGCTCCCTCTGGGCACCTGTCAGCAGAGCTAGGCTTGCCAATCCACAGAGCTAGAGAGCTGAGTATCTTTAGGCCGATGCTTAGTGGCAGAGTTCCGTGCCTCTGGACACATATATGTGGAGCTAAAAAGCTTTGTAACACTTGCCTGAGCAGTGCAGAATGAGCCAAGACAAGAGCTGAAGGGGCCAAAGAACAGAGGGGCCAAGAGGCTGAGAGGCTAAGGGCCAGAAGAAGCCTGCCTGTGTGCATGGCTGAGAAGCTATCCTGACCAAAGAACTATATCCTGAGTTGTGCCTGATTCTGAATTGTAATTTGTTACCTCCCTAATAAACCCCATAATCATGAGTATTGTCTGTGAGTTCTGAATGGCCATTACAACAAACTGTCGAACCCAGCAAAGAAGTAGAGGGAGCCATGGAAGGGATGGCTGGTGTCAGATTTGGAAAAGGGAGGAGAGAAAAGATATATTTGACCTCTACCTCACACATACGAATCAGCCTTGGGCTGATGGTGATGATTCTGCCCCCTTGTGAAGTTAGACAAGGTCAGACACCACCATGCCACTATTTTTCACAACAAGTAATATAAAGGATGTTGTCCTGCTCATGTTAACCACAGACTGCATCAGTAAACCTTTTGAATTTTTTAATACACTGTCATAGGATCAGTTTCCAAGTAATTATTATCCTGTAATTGTGTAGTGATCCATTCACTCAAAAAAATGTTAAGCTTTTATAAAATGTAGCCACTAAATCCTCTTAGTAACATAAAAACATCAGATTTGTGTATATATTTTAAATATAGTATTTACTGATCAGTCAGTAATCTATATGAAAACCTTATGAAGCAGTTCTACTCTGTAACACATGGGGTCATTATTAGTTGGAATCAACTGGACAGCAACTAACAACAAAATATATGCTAGTGATAACTAGATCCATGATACAGATTGCTACATTCACTGTAAGTTTTCCCAGCCAGTAAAATATGCTAGAATCTCAGGACACTACGTAAATGTTTAATTACTGAGTATAATAAAAGAAACTATAGAAATATATACAAAGCATAACAAACTATTAATGAAGATTAGACAAATTTGGAAAAAAATATTCTAAAATATAGAGTACATACGTGATACATGTATGAACATATGCATATATATGTATGTGTTTATATACATAGACATACACATATATATTAATAGAAAAGTTAACGTTATACTAAATAGGTGGAAGAGATCATTAAAAACCTCAAACCAAACCCGTTGCCTTCAAGTAGATTCCGACTCATAGCAACCTTATAGGACAGAGTAGAACTTCCCCACAGGGTTTCCAAACTGGAATATGCTTTCGAAGAGGTAACTCAAAATAAAACACAAAGACACAAAGAGACAGAATATATAAAGAAGAGTTTAATAAATATGGAGGATAAAGTGAGAAAGTCTAACATATACCTATTCATAGTTTTGAAAGAGATTCTAGAGTAACAGAGAAGCAAATTATTAAGATCTAAGGACTGATACATTTTTCAGAACTGATTATAAACACCCTATAACTCAGACTTAGAAAACTAGCAAACTCCAAGCAGGAAATTTGCACTGACTCCTCAGACTGAAGCTACAGAACACCAGATACAAAAGGAGGATTATGAAAGCAATCAGAGAGAAAACACACATTAATGCCAAAAGAAAGATAAAATTACTGACAGCTGACTTTTCCACCCAATCAATGGAAGCCAGAAAAAAGTGCAATAATATCTTCAAAGTCCTTATTGCAATGCAGCCTAGCCCTAAGCACCACCTGAAAGTGAATACGGACCCGCCTGTCAAGCGAACTGCCACCTTCCAGTCTCAATATGCCTTGCAGTCAAGGCAGGTTAAGATCTAGGGAAAAACTTATGGGATAATCTATCCCCATGTTATTGCAGAGACTACACAGGGGAGAGAGCAGACTTGGTAAAGACTGCAAATTCTTAAGCCTGATAAATCGTACCACATTCTGAATTGCTTCATTTGAGCCATAAATCCATTTGGAAAAAAGTTAACATAAATTCCTACCTAATTCACACTTAAAAATAACTTCTTCCCGTTATTAAATAAGCAAAAGAAATGATCAATATATAACAGAAATAAACAACTTCTATTAGTCAGTAAGAAAAGAGTTTTTTAAATGCAAAAATAATGACAGGCACTTCATAAAAGAAAAAATCCAACTGACCAACAATGACACAAGAAAGATTTAAATCTCACCTGTGATTAAAAAAAATGCAAACTAAAATAAGATAAAGAGATACTGGACCATTCAAATTGCTGAAAATTATACAATTTGATAATTTCATATTATTAAGTGTTAGAAAAGATTTAAGGCATGGATGTTCTTATATATCACTATGTGTAGACAACACACCAAAGGCTCTACATAGATTAACTCATTTTTTGAGTATGACTATAAATAAAAGGAATTTTATGTAATTAACATTCCTCAATCAGTTACAGTCATTATTTTTTTAGATGCTCATACTATACCATTTTAGGCCAATGGGTTGGCTGCTATGTTCTTTGGAGTATGATTCCATTCATGCAAAAAACTCATATCTCAGCATGGCTGAGAAGAGGCTGTCCTGATGGAAGAACTGTATCTTGTTACTTCCCTAAGAAACCCCATGGTGGTGAGTATTGTCTATGAATTCTGTGTGGCCACTGTAATGAATTATCAAACCCAGCAGGGAAGTAGATAGTGCTGTGGGAGGGACGGTTGGTGTCAGAATTGGTGAAGATGGTGGAGAGAGGAGTCATGTCTGACCTCCGTCTCAAGGGAATCAGCCTTGGGCTGTTAATCCTGATTCTCTTTCCCCGTTGTGAAATTAGAGGAGGTCAGACTCTGCGCCCACAGCATTTTTATATGAAGTTATAAAGCAAACATTATGGATCCTAACAATTCAAGTCTTTACCTGATATCATTTCCTTCACTCTCTTGCCAAATCTGTACTAAAACACTAGTTCAGCTATCTGTTCATGAAGGACCATTTGAAAGCCATAAATCCTTTTATTTTCCTCAGCCATTTAGGTTTTATTCCTAAATTAACTCAGACAGTCACAAGGCTGGGTCCTTGCATGACCTTGCATTGGTGTCCTGAAAAACTGTGTCCCTTGAATTTGCTTTGTCTATTCCCATGGGGTCTATGAGGTATCCTGTAATAAACGGCCATGGGAAATCTGCTTTGGCCTTTATTAGGCTATTGATCAAAACACCATTCACCTCATTACCTCTAGGAAGAACTATCGAAATGTTCCTGAGACGCAGGTGCCATGAAATACTGACATCCTCTGAGGAGTCCGTCTGCTTTCTCCTCACAGCCACTGTATATTATACAACTTATCATGATTCTCTTGTTGTGGTGGCCGTCAGAGATATCAGATGCAAGATGATTTTCATGTAACCCATGGGATCCTCCAGTCACACATTATCTTCCAACTTTAGTCACTTAGTAGGAATCATATGAACAATATATTCAGGATCCTACTTTGCCCTGATGTTGAAGTTAAGGGTCAAAGTTTATTTCACTCCAGATCCTGAACTAATTTTTCACACGTCTCCACCCAGGTGGCGCAATGGTTAAGTGCTCATCTGCTAACTGAAAGGCTGGCAGTTCAAACCCACCAGAGGCTCCATGGGAGAAAAGACTTGCTGGGCTGTACCTGTTAAGATTACAGCCTAGGAAACGCAATAGGGCAGTTCTATTCGGTTTAATAGGGTTGCTATGAGTTGGAATCGACTTGATGGCACACAACAACAACAATTCATTAGGCAGTAAAGGAAAGAATAAAACAAATCAAAAGTCACCTGGGCATCGATCATTTTCTTCTGTTTTGAGCAAAGGCCAACAACTGGGATATCTGCCTTTGTCTCTTCTGGATCTGCCCCAAATTACTGGTTAGAAATTTCCCCAGCAATGATGACATCTAGCTTCTGGACTACATATATATCACGTAGGTCTCTGAAAAAAAGATTTGAACAGCACAACATGTAAACTAGACTTTATTGACATATATAAAACACTAGATCCAGTAGAAAATATATTCTTTGCTAGCACATGTAACATTTTCAGTTTTGACAATATGCTGTACCATAAAAAAAAATTCAACAGATTTCAAAAGATTGAAATTATATAGAGTATATTCTCTGACCACAATACAATTAATTCAGAAAACAATAGCAAAAATAACTACAAGATCCTTAAGTGTTTAAACTAAGCATTATATATCAAGAAGGCAATAAGGAAGCACAGAAAATAATGAAATACGAAGCAAAGAAATGAGCAATAGAGAGAGGACCAAAAAAGTCAAAAGTTGATTTTTCTGGGGGTGGGCGGGGAACCAATCTAATAAAATTGGAAATTAGTGGTAAGCTTGAATAAGAAAAATTTAAAAAAGAAGTCAAAATGAACTAATGGAGAAAAAAATGATAACGGTGCAAATGTTGTGACCTTTAAACAGATGATACGAGGACATTATAAACAACTTCGTACCAATAAATCTGGAAGTTTACATGAAAGTTACAAAATTCTGGAACAACATAACCTTTCAAAACCTTCCAAAATGCAAACAAAGGCTCAACTGGCCACATCAGTATATTCTACCAAACATTTAAGAGAATATACCACCAAATCTTACACAAACTTTTCAAGACTAAAAAATGAGGAAACAACTCAATTTGTTTTATGAGGTCAGCATAACCTCATATCAAAACTTAGTCAATGACACTGCATTAAAAGTAACCAAACCCATTGTTGTCAAGTAGATTCCGGCTCACAGCGACCCTATAGGACAGAGTAGAATTGCTCCACAGGGTTTTCAAGGCTGTAATCTTTAGGAAGCAGACTGTCACATCTTTCTCTCACAGAGCAGCTGTTGGGTTCGAACCACCGACCTTTCGGTTAGCAGCCGAGCTCTTAACCACTGACTCACTAGGGCTCCTGCGAAAAGAAAACCACTAGCCAATGTCATTAAAAAACAGATTTAATATGCTAGAGAAATAAGAGCTGTCACACAAATAGATATCTGCACATCCATGTTCACTGCAGCACTGTTCACAATAGCAAAAGGATGGAAACAACCTAGATGCCCATCAATGGACGAATGGATAAACAAATTACGGTATATCCACACAAAGGAATACTATGCAACGATAAAGAACAATGATGAAGCCGTGAAACATAACATGGAGGAAGCTGGAAGGCATTATGCTGAGCGAATTTAGTCAGTCACAGAAGGACAAATATTGTATAAGACCACTATTATAAGAACTCAAGAAAAGGTTTAAACACGGAAGAAAATATTCTTTGATGGTTACGAGGGTGGGGAGGGAGGGTGAGGGTTATTTACTAACTAGATAGTAGATAAGAATTATCTTAGGTGAAGGAAAGACAGCACACACTACAGGGGAAGTCAGCACAACTGGACTAAACCAAAGCTAAGAAGTTTCCTGAATAGAATCAAACACTTTGAGGGACACAGTAGCAGGGGTAGGGGTCGGGACCATGCTTTCAGGGGACATCTAGGTCAACTGGCATAACAAAGCTTACTAAGAAAATGTTCTGCATCCTACTTTGGTGAGTGGCGTCTGGGGTCTTAAAAGCTTGCAAGCGGCCATCTAAGATGCATTGATTGGTCCCAACCACCTGGAGTAAAGGAGAATGAAGAACATTAAAGACACAAGGAAAGTATTAGCCCAAGAGACAGAAAGGGCCACATAAACCAGAGACTTCATCAGCCTGAGACCAGAAGAACTAGATGGTGCCCGGCTACCACCAACGACTGCCCTGACAGGGAACACAACAGAGTCCCTGATGGAGCAGGAGAAGGATGGGATGCAGAACTCAAATTCTAGTAAGAAGACCAGACTTAATGGTCTGACTGAGACTGGAGGCGCCCTGGAAAGCACGGCCCCTGGTCTCTCTATCAGCCTAGAATTAAGACAATTCCGAGGCCAACTCTTCAGACAGGGATTGGACTGGACTGTAGGACATAAAGTGATACTCGTGAGGAGTGTGCCTCTTAGCTTAAGTAGATACAAGAGACTAAATAGGCAGCTTCTGTCCAGAGGTGAGATAGGAAGGCAGAGAGGGTTAGGAGCTGGATGAATGGACATGGGGAATCAGGGGTGGAAAGGAGGAGTCTGCTGTTACAGTATGGGCAGAGCAATTAGGGTCACATAACAATGTATGTATAAATTTTTGCATGGGAGACTAACTTGAAATGTAAACTTCAGTTAAACTATAACAATAAACAAAAAAACAGATTTAAACATCATAATCAAAATATTAACAAAGTAAACTTGGCAATACATAAAAAGGATAAAATTCTTGACCAAAATAGAGTCTTCAAGGAGTACGAGATGGTTAAACATTAGAAAATCAACATAATTCACAACATTTAGAAAATAAAGGAGAGAAATTATAAAATCAACATACTCATAAAAAATTTCATAAAATTATATGACCTCTCATGATTCAAAAACAAACCAGTAAGCAAAAAAAGAATAAAACATCTTGGCTAACTAGGAATAGACGGAAAGTCCATTTATACCTGGCCTTACTAATAAACTAGGATAAGGGTCACCTCGGACGCTTAACAAAATAGGGATTCTGTTAGAAAAATAGAAAGTGTAAATTGATGTCGGAGAGGTAAGGAACAATGTTAGCAACAACCTATTCATAGATAGAGCAGGGCTTGGCAAACTTTTTCTGTAAGAGACTAGATAGTAAATACCTTAGGTTTGTGGGCTACATAGTTACATGGCAACTACTCAATTCTGCCTTAGAAGTTAAATAAATAAATGGGCAAGGCCAGATTCCATTAAAACTTTATCAACATCATCAAGTACTGGGCTGGATTTAGTCTGTGGGCTGTAGTTTGTTGATTTCTGGATTAAAAGAGAAAAGCCACATGATTTTCTAAACCAAAAGTTGGTATGTAATGCCAAGAGCCTGGACCACCTGTTTTTGTAAATATAATTTTCCTAGAATAAAGCCTGGCCTGTTAATTTACATATTGTCTCCAGTTGCTTTTGTGCTCAATGTCAGAACTGAGAAGTCATGATCGAGACCCTAGGGCCTGCTAGCCTACAATATTTAATATGTGGCCCTTCACAGAAGAAGTTTGCCAACATCTGATCTAGATAAATGCTGAAAAATAAATGCTTTTTCATAAAATCATTTTTTCATAAACAAATTTTAATAAAATGTGGCATTTGTTTCTGTTATAAAACCCTCATGGTTACGAACAGATGATTTTTTTTCCCTTAACATTAAAAAAAGAAAACAAAACACTATATTTAAAAACATACGTGTAAACTACCCCTTTAAGTAGAACTCGAGCTAGACGCCGCAGTCATTGACAAACCCTACTCACCCGCCCCTCTCAGTTTTCAATCATTGAGCCCTAAAGGCAGAGTGACCCGCAAAGACCCCAAACCCTGGCCACGGGACTCTCAGTTGTTCATCTCGACTTTTAATCACTGATCACTAGAGCCCCCTTGACTGAACCAAAAGACACCCCCATCACAGACAACCACTTACAGACTTCTGCGTGCTCCTTTCAACACGCAACACACACTTTCGCCCGCCGCCACACTTGTTCCACAGACAAACCCATATACCGACCTGATTCTCTTCTGAACCCTCAGCGACCTCTGAAGGGCTGAGTTTACTTCCCTGAACTTGTTTTCCACTTCTCGTCCGGTCGCCCAGACTCCTCTCCTGCTAACATCGCCTGACCAGGGTCGACGGCGTTTCTATGGAGAACGGATAACTGGGTTTCCGGCTTTTCCTTATGAGGTAATATGTCCGAGCGGTAGTCGCCGTGGCTCCGTGGGAGCGGCCATTCTTGAGTGTCCGACGTACAGACGGCAACGTGGACGCTTTTTCGCCAGTAACCAGGGGTAGATGCGACGGTGAGAGGCCGCCGAAATTATCCCCTTTCCCAGAATGTCAGGTCTTGCGGAAAATGGATACATTTTCAGAGACTCGAGCTCACACAAGGCAAACATAACGTGGGGTAAATTCCTTTGAGCTGACTTGGCACAGAAAGAAAGTGATCAACTTCTAAACTTTGCAGGGTACGGTGAACTACAAAATAGAGTAAGGTAAGGACCGGCAACGTTCAGCTCTGTCATATGTAAGATGACCAGGAGTCAGAGTCATCTCCATGGCAACTAACAACTTCCTTATCAGCGTTAATTACGACTGTGACATCTCAGTTTGGTGGGAAGAAATTGAAGTAATCTCTGGGCACCTCAGTCACTGTGCTAATTATGAAGAGTTTCAGAGACCAGATTAAAATTTAAGCATGCTAGACAAAAATGTTGCCGTTTTAGCAGCGTAGTTATTTTCGCCGTTAGGCTTGAGCGGCAGGGGCGCGGCCATCTTAGAGGAAGTCCTATGTCCGTACAGCAGAAAAAAAAGATCTCTGGGAAACTCAGTACCCTAGAGATAGAAGAGATTTTAGAAGACCAACAGGGTTTGGGAGAAGGGAAATGATTTGAGAAATCCCGCGATCACAATGTGAACAGAAACAATCAACAGAAATTGGACGTTGTGAGCACTTCGCAGTCTCATCCCAACCACGCCCCAACCCCGCCCGAGTACAAAACACAAGTCCTAGACAGCAACTGATCCATTTTCTGTCACTATAAATTAGTTTGTATTTTATGAATTAAATCATGCTATATGTACTCTTTTTATCTGGTTTCTTTCAGATGTTGCTGCGTGCTCTGAAGTTGGTTCCAACTCATAGCGATCCCATGTACAATAGAACAAAACACTGGGTGGTCCTGCACCATTCTTAGTCGTTGCCATGTTTGAGCCCATTATTGCGGCCACTGTGTCAGTCCATCTCATTGAGGGTGTTCTTTTTCTCTGATCCTCTACTTTACCGTCATGATGTCCTTCTCCAGGGAATAGTCCCTCCTAATAACATGTCCAAAGTACGTGATGAGAGAGAGCATTCTGGCTGTACCGATTTGAAGACAGATTTTGGTTCTTCTGGCAGTCCACAGTATATAGCATGTTTCTTTCACATAGCGGGTTGTTATTGTTGTTAGGTGCCAACCAGTCCATTTCCACTCAGAGCTACCCCATGCGACAAAGTAGAACTGCCCCATAGTGTTTTCTTGGCTGTAATCTTTACGGAAGCAGATTGCCAGGTCTTTTTCCCATGGAGCCGGTGGTAATTGCTTTGAAATTCATCCATATTGTGGCGTGTATCAATATTTCCATTCTTTCTGGTTGTTTTGTATTCCATTGTAGGAGCATACCATAATGTGTTTAATCACTTACCAGTTAATGTTTTGTTTTTTTGGATATTGCAAATGGAAATCCTATTAACATTCATGTACAAAAATAAATGACCTCAGAGAACTGGACTTCTCATAATCCTATGTATCTGCACCCTCTCACTAAGAAGTTTTTGGTAGCTATTTGCAAGCCCATTACCCATTTCTAGCTCTTCCCTAGCTCATATTCTCCTCTCCCCCAGTCCTAGAAGGTGCACTTACCCTAAGAAATCAGAAACCTAGAGGTAACAGATTGTGGCACCCTGGCCCCACCTTAACCTTCTTGCTTGCATTGTGTGCAACCTCTAGGCCATTATAATTCTCAGAATCCACCTAATAAAGTCCTGTTAACCCAGGTCAAAGCAGGAGGTCAGCTCCATCTTCAAAAGTTGTCTCAATTCCAACTAATTCTCACATCCTCCATCATTTCTACTCTGCTCCAATCTCTCACCTGAGGTACTGGAACTGCCCTGCTTACATCCTTGGCTTGTACTACCTGATCTCCATAGCACAAGCCAGGTGACACGTGTGATGTGATGGATTGCTTTTATATGGCCGTTCTTGGCATGGTCTTGTAATTCCTACCAAATGACTAGGTGGGCCTATGCAAATGAGGTATTTGTGGCTCACTGCAATGCAGTGAATTACTTAGTATGGCCCTTCTAGCCATAAAACCCATTCCTGTCAATTCTGGCTCACAGTGACCCTATGGGACAGAGTAGAACTGCCCCATAGAGTTTCCAAGGAGCAGCTGGTGGATTCAAACTGCTGATCTTTTGGTTAGCAGCCTAGGCACTTAACCACTATGCCACCCGGGCTCCCTACAGACAATGCCACTTTGGAGATGCCAAGGACAAAGACTTCTAGCGATAGTCTTTGTAATTCCTACCAAAGGACTGGGTGGGACTATGCAAATGTGGTGCTTGTGGATCACCAAGGGGATTGGATAGCTTGCTAATAATGCAAATAAGGTTCATGGCACTCTTGTGGGGCTGGGAACATGCAAGTAAGTTGTAGGGAACCCTAAGCTAACCAGGGCATTGGTCAGTATTGCCATCCTGCTAGGCTTCTAATGAGCCATCCCAGAGACAGACAGGGAACTTCACAACCATCAAGAGATAAGAGCTGAGAGTAGAGCACATCCTTTGAACCCAAGGTCCCTGCACTGGGAGCCTCCTACACCCAGGAGACATATAGAGAGCTGTAACACTGTAGAGACGGTGCAAAGTGGCAGTAGATAAAAGGCAGCAGCAGAGGCAGCAGAACCAAGAGACCAGCAGAAGACAGGCAGGAGATGGTTCGGTGGGCTTCCCAGCCCACAGAGCAAGAAAGCTGAGCACCTTTGGGCAGGAGGTTTGCTGGTGGAGTAGGGTGCCAATGGGCATTTAATGGAGCTATGTTTGACAACCCACGGAGTTAGAGCTGAATGCCTTTGGGCTGAGGCTTACTGGTGGAGTGGGCTGACTCTGGGCACTGACTGGCAGAGCTAAAAGAGTTTGTAACACTTGCCTGAGCAGGCTAGAAAGATGCCTTCCTGCAGGCATGGCTGAGAAGAGGCTGTCCTAATGGAAGAACTATATCCTGTGCGTTCCTGAACCTGAATTGTAATCTGTTATTCCCTAATAAAACCCATAACTGTGAGTATGGTCTGTGAGTTCCGTGTGGCCACTGTAACAAATTATTGAACCCAGCAGAGGAGTACAGTGTCCCATGGAAGGGACAGCTGGTGTCAGAATTGGTAAAAATAATTTTAAGAGAGAAGGCATATACAACCTCCACCTCATAGGAATCAGTCTTGGGCTGTTGATGTTGATCTTGATTCTCCTTTCCCCTTGTGAAGTTAGAGACGTCAGACATTGCTGCCATTCATTTTTACACTGGTAGATCACAATTCAGTCAAGAAATTGACCTGTTCTCAATTATCTAATGTGGTAGGTTGAATCGTTTTTATGTGGCCTTTCTCACCATCGTCTTGCAATTCTCACCCTAGTGATTGGGTGGGACTGTGCAAATAAGATAACTGTGGCCCACCAAGGGGATTGGTCAGTTTTGCCATCCCCCTAAGGCTTAAAAGAGAGCCAATTCTAGAGCAGAGAGAGGATCTCACCATCCAAGGAAGAACAGCCAGGACCCGGGATCCGTGCACTGAGAAATTCATGGAACCAGGAGACAGACAGACAGAGCTCTCGAGAAGTGCTGGCAGAGAAACAATGGCAAGAGATGGCAGGGGACTGCATGGTGGGCTCCCCAGCCCACACAGTGAGAAAGCTGAGTGCCTTTAGGCAGGAGGCTTGCTAGTGGAGTAGGGTGCCTCTAGGCACTTATCGGCATAGCTAAAAGAGCTTTATAACTCTTGCCAGAGCAGGGCAGAGACTGAGGGCCAGAGAAGCATACCTGTGAGCAAGGATGAGAAGAGCATATCCTGATGGTATCCTGAGCATTCCTGAACCTAACTTGTAACATGTTACTTCCCTAATAAACCCTATGAGTATGGTCTGTGAGTTTTGTGAGATCATTGCAATGAATTATCAAACCCAGCAGAGAAGTAGAGAGTGCCATAGGAGGGACGGTTGATGTCAGAATTGGTAAAGATTGGTGGACAGAGGAAGCATGTCTTACCTCGGCCTCATAGGAGTCAGCCTTGGGCTGTTGATCTTGATTCTCCTTTGCCCTTGTGAAGTTAGAGGTCAGCACCGCCCTTATGCCATTTTTACATCTAATGACAGCATTATAGAATAAAATCTCAAGTATTAGGATGGTCTACAAGAACCTAGCTCATCTGGACCCTGTCTGTCTCTCACGTCCTACCACTCGCTGCCCCCCTTTCCCCATAAAAGCTACGGTGGTATCCTTGCTGTTCTTAGAGTTTTGACAAGTATGTTCCTGCCTCAGAATATTTGTACTTGTTCCTACTTCCTGAGAATATTCATTTCCCACTGCGGTGGGATGGATCGCTTTTTGTGGCTTTTCTGGCCATGGTCTTGTAACTCCTACCCACGTGATAAGGCAGGACTGTGAGTAGAGACCTGGCAGCAGAAGATAGGGTGGTGGGCTTTCCCAGCCCACAGAGAAAGATGAGTGCCTTTGGGCAGAGGCCGGGGGCCAAGGAGAGGTGTGCCTGCAAGCACGGCTGGGAAGAAGCTGTCCTGATGGAATAACTGTATCCCAAGTGTTCCTGAGACTGAATTGTAACTGTTACTTCCCTAATAAATCCCACAATCATGAGTATTGTCTGTGAGTTTTGTGTGGCCGTTGCAATGAATTGTCTAGCCCAGCAGAGAAGTAGAGAGTGCCATGGGAGGGATGGCTAGTGTCAGAACTGGTAAAGATGGTGGAGAGAGGAGGCATGTCTGACCTCTGCCTTACAGGAAATAGCCTTGGGTTGTTGATCTTGATTCTCCTTCCCCCTTGTGAAGTTAGAAGAGGTCAGACACCTCTCCCATGCTGTTTTTATACCCATAAATATTCCTATGATTTAAACTCCCTCACATAATTCAGAGAATCTGTGTATCTCCTCAGACCAAAGAGTATGCCTATTACTCTATTATTTTACTTGACTTCCTTCTTACAAATTTAATGTGCATCAGAAACCACTTGTTATAAATGCAGTATCTGGGGCCTAACCTCAGAGATTCTGGCTTAGCAGATGTGGGGAGTAACTGAAGAATTTGCTCTTTTTTTTTTTAAGCTTCTCAGAGACTCCTGAAACAAGGAGCCCATAGTCCACTTAGAAACAATCCTGTAATGTCCTTTCCTTAGAAATATTGTGCTGCCTGGTTCCCCTCAATTTAGGTCTTGACTCAAATGTCACCTCCCCAAAAAGGCCTCAGAAAACTTCAACTCAAATAGTTCCTTCATAATTATCTATGCACCTACTATGCTGTTCTTCTTAACATGAACTTCTACCTGATGTTATATTATCTCTTTTACTGCCTGTCTCCAGGGGCAGATTATCCAATAGGCAAGGTAAGCACAATGCTTACCTTGCTTACCAGATCATCTGTAGTCAAAAATTTCACATTTTTCCACCACATCAAAGATTCTGCTTCTAGGTATGGCTGGCATCTGTCTCTTTGCCATCCCCATGGCACCTTCCTACAGAATCAAAGCCTTTTTTCAAATTTACAGTCCCTGACAAGGATGGATTACCCAGTCAGCAAGGTAAGCCTAGGTTTACTCTGCCTGTTGGATAACCCACCTCTGTGGTGAAACCCTGTGAAATTGTTCACTACAGATTAGTAAGCACAAATCAGCCCATGCTTGCCTTGCTTATTGGGTAATCTGTCCCTGTCTGTCTCCCTCACTAGACTGTAAGTAGTTGGCCTCTGAAACTACAAAAGTGTCTAGCAGTGTCTACAGCAGTGCCTGGCACAGTTTAGGTGCTTACAAATCTTTGTTGGAGTGAATCATCCAAAAATCCAGGGTTTGGGATGGAATTGTCACAGCCACTGCATGGCTAATTTCCATTTCTTTTTATATAAGCAAGACTCACAGAATATGCTATCTTTATTAGATTCTAAACAGAATATAATATCTTTATTAGATCAAGGGGACAAGGACAAGAGCCCCACTCACAGGAGAGTAAGAAGGAATGACGAAGAGAAAGCACATGTCCTAATTCAGCAGGTCACAGAGGAGATGGGATCTTTGAAATGAGGGCAACTCTTAAAGGTGATAGGCCTGTGAGCAAATAAATATGAGGGTTCTTCTCTAGATTGGTGGTTCAGACCTACCCAGAGGTACCTTGGAAGACAGGCTTGGCAGTCTGCTTCACGAAAGATCACAGCCTTGACAACCCTATGGAGCACGTTCTACTCTGCACACCTGGAGTCACCATGAGGGAGAATCAATTGGACGGCAACTAACAACAGATGTTTACATTCTCTGATTACATTAGGTGCAGTGTAAAGATATCACTTACACTCAATTCAGCTAACTCAATGCTCATTCCAGGAGGACAATGACCTTTCTGTTTCATTTCCAATGAATCCCTAGTTGGCGGAACAGTACCAAGTACAAAGGAGGTATGTGATACATAGTCATTGAATGAACAAATAGATTCAACATAAGGCTATTGTTTAATAGGTGGCTCTGCATGATTTATGGTAGAGGTCCCAGTTTTCAACTAATTCTTCTTGCTGGTCTTGGGAAATTGAACAGATATTATATATGTGTCCCAAGCTCTACTAATCAAACACTGCTCCTTTCCCCCCAACTAACTCTTATAAAAAGTTTTTCAGGTCTAGCAACATCTAGATACAAATTATATTATCTCTTTTCATAATGACGGTAATGTTTCACTTCACTTAAATGATCTCAGCAGTCTCGATATCAGTTGACCAGACCGAGTAATCAGTGTGTATGGGTACTGCTTAACATCAGATTACATCTCTGTACCAATATATAAAGGAGCCCTGGTGGCGCGACAGTTATGTGCCTGGCTGCTAACTGAAAGGTTAGCGGTTTGAACCTACCCAGCAGCTCCACGGGAGAAAGATTTGGCAATCAGCTTCAGTAAAGGTTACAGCAAAGAAAACCCTATAGGGCAGTTCTACTCTGTCACATGGGGTTGCTATGAGTCAGAATCAATTCGTAGGCAACCATCAACAACAACCAATGCACATATTTATGAAGGATGAGTGTAACAGGCTTTCCCAGTCTCCACATTCATATGATTTCTTTCAGGGCACACTTATCAGCCATGACATGAGCTAAAAATTTTGCTCGACCTCTTTCTACATTGAGTGTATTTGAAGTTTCTTTCGTATGGGTTTTTTGAAGCATAAAATGTGAAATAATTGATCATTGAAAGCACTACCACATTTACTGCATTTATCAGGTTCTCCCCTGTGCAAATTCTCTGTTAAGTCCTGAGGGTTCAAATCTGGCAAGAGGCTGTCCCACAAGAACTATGTTCCTATTTGTTAGGAGCCCACTCATGTCTACTGACAACTGAGGGGTCACAGAATGCATTTGCACAGCCACTGTGTTAATAGGGTCTTGCTTGTGTGTTAACAGTCTTCCATTTGTCTGTAATGAGCCATAATTCTCTGTGGAAGGATTTTCCACCTTGAATACATGTTTCTCCCTTGTGTTCATTTTAAGCTCAATAAGGCCAGACTTGTAGGCAAAAGCTACAGGACTGGATTTTGCACATTCACTATATACAAAGGGAGTCTTTCCTGTGTGAAATCTCTGATGTGCTATGAGGCTTGCCTTCCAGATGAAGCCTTGTCCACATTCACTGCATACATAGGGTTTCTCTCCAGTATGAGTTTGCTCATGTACAATGAAACAGGACTTTTGGGTGAAGCCTTTGTCACCATCGCTGCATATATAGGGTGTCTCTCCTGTATGAATTTTCTGATGTAAAATGAGACGTGATTTAATAAGGAAACCTTTGCCACATTCATTGCATTGGTGGGGCTTTTCTACTCTTTCATTTCTGTCATGTATAATGTGTTCTTTCTTCCTATAAAAGGCTTTGCTATAGTCAGCACATTCATAAGGTTTTTCTCCTGTATGCATTCTATGGTGTTCAGTGAGCCTGGAATTTGTGGTATATGCTTTCCCACATACACTGCATCCATGAGGTTTCGCTCCTATATGAATTCTCTGATGCTTCATGAGCTGAGACTTCCTGATGAAGGCTTCCTCACATTCACTGCATACACAGGGTTTCACAATTTTGAGAGTTCTCTGATGCTTAATGTCTTAAGAGTCGGTGCTGCTGGGTTTTCCATTTTCAGGGAATTTAATTTCAGTATGAATGTGCTCATGCACTGCATGGAGCAAGGATTTCCCATGTCCATTACACTCAGCTGGGTTCTTTATTTTACAGCTTTTGTTTTGGTTGACTAAACTTATATCTGATTTCAGAGTTTTTCCATGGTTTTACCTTAAAGGAAAATGACTTTGGTCTGGATGAACAATATATTTTCAAAAGCATTCTGTTTGTGGCATTGTTCTATTCTCTTCAGACATCTTTGGTTTTGCAAGGGACCCGGTAGATGACTGTCAACTTTCTCAATTTCTGGAAAAGAGAACAATGAATGGCTAGGTGTGGGCTGGCCCTTTAGTGATGATTGCATGATCTCAGTATAAAAGTACCTCATACAATGCCCCTTATCCCGGGACATTGGTAAAAATACAATAAACATACAAATCAAGTGGCAAAAATGGTCAGTGTACAAAGCAGCTTGCATAATTCACAATGAATAAGTACAGATTTGGCTGCTTTCTAAACAGGCCCTTGAAAAACATGCAGAGATAGTTAAAAACAAGTAAGTCACTGCTAAAGGAGAAAATAGAGGTCAGAGGAAAACTTGATCCAAAATTATGAGGGTTTCAGGCACTCCACAAATCTTTAGTCACTAGTCACCATTAGCCATGGTGCTTGTATTGATGACACACCAACATATTCTTTATTTTTACTGAGCTTACATTCTAGTTGGAGTCCCTTGGTGGTGCATATATGGTTAATGCACTAGGCTGGTAACAGAAAGATTGGAGGTTTCAGTCCACCCAGAGGTGCCTCGGAAAAAAGACCTGCTAATCTCCTTCCGAAACAATCAGCCACTATAAACCCTATGGAGAACAGATCTACTCTGATATACATGGAGTTGCCATGAGTCAGAGTAACCTGATGGCAACTTTTTTTTTTTTTTTACAGTTTAGTTAGGAAAAACAAAACAAGAAAGTAAAGAAAAAAAGAAGGCAGTTGCAATTTATGAAAAGGGATTTGAAGGAGCAGAGGAGATGGAGAGAAGAGAAGGAAATGAGGATATATTCTGGAGTTAGACAAAGCTCACTGATGAGTTCAAAATGCAAGGACAAAGAAAGTGAATTAAGGTTTACCCCTAAATATTTTGTTTGAGTCAAGAGGTATGTGGACAGTGCCTTTGAGTGGGTGAATATCACCGAGATCTAGAATGTGCAAGAAGTGGGCATTTTGAAGCATATCAACTCTTAGATTTTTATTAGATATCAGGCTACTGACAACGTACCCAGTTGGGTATATTAATCTGATAAAGGGCTTGACATGTTTTTGTTGTTAGGTGCCATTGAGTCGATTCCAACTCTTAGTGACCTCATGTGACAGAGTAGAACTGCCCCATAAGGCTTTCTAGGCTGTAATCTTTACTGGAGCAGATCACCAGGTCCTTCTCCCACAGAGCAACTTGGTGGGTTCGAACTTCAACCTTTCAGTTAGCAGCTGAGCTCTTAATCATTGTGCCCAGGGCTCCTACTATAGCAATGTGGAAAATATCTGTGGTGAAATTAGTTCCTTTATGTGGCCTTTTGCCTTGGTTCTTTGTAAAAACAGCTTGAGAGATTTTTCCTCTAAGCCCTGAGGAGTTACCTTTGCCCTAGCTTTCTACCCAAGAGGTTTTGTTACTTTTGTCCAGGTTGATTGACATTTCCTGGGTAAGCTGTAACAACTTGATGGTTTAATACTTTTTATCTGGTCCTGGGCTGCAATCTTCCCTGTGATTGGTCTATTTTAAGCACCATGCAGGGATTGGTTAATATGCTATAGACTATGAAAATGAAGTGACTATGGTCCACCAAGAGGATTGGTCAGTTTGTGGCCCTGGTGGGAGGGCCATCCCTTGAAATTGATAAGGAGTTAGCTTATATATGAAGCGAACCCCACAGATGTTTCAGAAACAATAGAAAAGAAAAAAAGAGAAAAGGCAAGAAAGGTGAGATGAGAGAAGCAGAGAGAGAGGAGGCAAGGAAGCTCCCAAATGAGCTGTAATACATGTCAAGGATGTAACACTGAAGACAGCGAGAGGCCTGGAAGAGGCCCTAGGGCAGAGTCAGCTGCCATAGGCCCAGAAGGTGCCCTTCAGCAAAGTTGGTGGCAAGTCTCAGAAGGGGCCCAGTGGCAAAGTTGGTGGTGACAACCCTGGAAAGGGATCTATAGCAGAGTTGGTGGTGACAGCCCCGGAAAGGGATCTATAGCAGAGTTGGTGGTGATGGCTGAAACCTGCTGCTAGGAATGTAGCTAAAAGTTGAACAAAGCTGCTATAATGACTATGAGCTGGGTCGGTTAGAAACGGAGAGGCCAATGGCAGGGAGGCCAAGGGCAGAGAGGCCTGCATGGCTGAGAAGGGGTGTACATGGCCAAAAAGAGGCCTGTCCTGTGGGAGCTGAGAGGAGGCCTGCATGGCTGAGAGAGGGTGTGCATGACAGAAAGAAGGGCCTGCTTGCTTGTATGGTCAAATGGAGCAGAGAGAGCCATGCAGCTATTCACTCCCGGCGCAGGCAGTACCTCGGAGCCTCTTCTATTGTGGGCGCTGGCAGGGTTTTGGCCTGGGGCGCTCACAAGCTCCTGGCTCCAGGCAGCAGCAGTGGCTGCATGTGATCAGGAAGCAGCCATACTAACAGGGCAGTGGCAGTTAGGGCCGTTACCTCCAGCCGTGTTTCAGGTCCACACAACACTTCTACGTGCTCCCCGTGTGCCCCACCCTGGTCAGGTCAAGCAGGAAGTCCCAGTGCAGGTGCTGCTGCAGCCCCCATCTGGCCTCCTGTGGATCCAGTGGATCCAGCTCTCAGGTTTTGTCCAGTGGACTCTCATAAAGTTTTAACACGATAGGCTTCATGGGGGTTGGTTCATAACCAGAAATTGTACAGGGAATGCTTGTATATAATACGGTGTTTGCACAACATCCAAATCACATACTGTCCTATTTCACAAAACATATTGTGGACATTAAACAATGCATGACTATTTTTAATTTGGCTTATTCTGGGGATCCTATGACTTCTCTGATATGCTTCTTATATATTCTGACAGATATGAAATGATTCACGATTAAGTTTTTTTAACAATACTGATCGTTTTCTTTCCAATGGTTCCTTCCCTTGAATGAAAAGATTTGATTCACTAGACCATTAAGTCATTCATTCTACTTCATTCATATTCCAAATTGACATATAATTTTTTTCTATTTTGTTATGTGATGGGAAATATACAATTATATGTAAACTCATGGAATTTATAATCTGCTTGGTGCAATAAGACAATTAAAAAAAAAAAACTTACTTATGCGCTGGTTTATGTAAGCAACATTAAGATTTCTTTTCTTCCCTCTAAATAAAAACATGCCTCATGAACAAAAATTATATGTTTAGTATTTCTTAAGTCTACCTTCATTCTAAACATAAATACTTTGATCCTTATACTGCCTATCCTTTTCAATTAATGTAGGTGTATACATCCTCTGTTTCATTTGCTGGAGGGAAAAATGCTATATGCATATAATTCAGCTAACAAAATCGTAGCTCAAAGAGAGTAAGGACTTTTTGTTTTCATCATGGTCACCATCTGCAGTTCCTACAACAGCACTAGGTAAATGATATAGTGATAAAAAAAAAAGTTTTCAGAGTGTTGGTACCAACAATGAGACAAACCACAGGCTAGGATGGACACTATCTTAGTTTTGAACTGTGTTTCCCCTGGGTGCTATTTATAAACTTAAACACATCAAAACACATTAAATTACATTAATGAATTATATATTCAGTTTCCTTTTGAAGGACTTCAGTAGTCTGAAAATAACAACTGGACAAACTAAGAAGCAAAGAAACAAAGAGCTATTCATGTAATGATCCTGGGTAGGTGTAAAAATGACGGTGTGATGACAGACCTCACCTAGCTTGGGGAGGGGTAAGGACAATCACCATCAACATCAGCCCAAGGCTGATTTCTATGAGGAATGAGGTCAGACATGCCTCCTCTCTCCAAACTTTCCATCAATTCTGACACCAGCCGACCCCCCCCATGGCACTCTCTGCTTCTCTGCGGGGTTCGATAATTCACTACAATGGCTACACAGAACTCACAGACCATACTCACAGTTATGGGGTTTATTAGGGAAGTAATGAGTTACATTCAGGATCAGGAATGACTCAGGTTAGTTCTCCGGTCAGGATAGCTTCTCAGTGGTGCCTGCAGGCAGACCTGTCTCTGGCCCTCAACCTCTTAGCCTGACTTCTGCCCTTCTTGGGCAAGTGTTACAAAGCTCTGCCAATAAGTGCCCAGGGGTACCCCACTCTACCAGTAAGCATCAGCGCAAAGGTGCTCAGCTCTCACTTCATGAATCATGGATCAGCAAGCCTAGCTCCCCCAACAAGTGACCAGAGGCACTCCACTCCACCAGTAAGCCTCCTGCTCAAAGGCACCCAGCTCTCTTGCTCTATGGGTCAGCACGTCCACTGAAGTTGCTTAACTCCATGGGCTGGGAAGCCCACTGCACTATCTCACAACAGTCTTCTGGTTCTGCTGCCATTTCTCTGCCACTGCTTATTACTGCCTTGTGCTGTCTCCAGTGTTACAGCTGTTTTTCGGGTCTAGGAGGTTCTCAGTGCAGGGACCCCAGTTCCAAAGGATATGCTCTGCTCCCTTTTCTTCTTAGTGGTAGTGAGGTCCCCCCTGCTCTGAGATTGGTGCTCTTTTTAAGCCTAGCAGGATGGCAAAACGGACCAATCTGCTCGTTATGGTTCCATAAATCTTATTTGCATGGTCCCACCCCCACAAGGGTGCCATGCACCCTATCTGCATTATTAGCAAGCAGTCCAATCCCCTTGGTGGGCCACAAGCACCCTATTTGCATAGTCTCACCCATTCATTCAATATTCAAGAATATAGAATATACCATGGACTGCCAGAAGAACGAAAAAACAAAGAATTGCATCCAGAATGCTCCTTAGAAGTGAGGATGACGAGCCTTCATTTTATGTACTTTGGACATGTTATCAGGAGGGACCAGTCCCTGGAGAACATCATGTATGGTAAAGTAGAGGGTCAGCATAAAAGAGGAAGACCCTCAATGAGATAGACTGACACAGTGGTCTTAAACAGCAGCAATTGTTGAGGATGGTGCAGCACCAGGCAGTGTTTCCTTCTGTTGTACACAGGGTGGCTATGAGTTAGAACTGACTTGATGGCACCTAACAACAACAACCATCCAATCATCTGGTGGGAGTTACAAGACCGTGGTGAGAAAGGCATATAAAAGTGATCCATCACGTTGCAGTGGGCACAGAAGATTCATTCAAAAAAGGAGGCTGGGGAATCATTTTATATGCTAGAACTTTAATCAGTTATGTGAAACACAGACTACCTCCTTTGAATTATAGTAGTCACTGACATGGCATCTAGGAGTGTGATTCGATGTATATTGTTCTAAAATGAACGTCATGTGTATTATCTGATATATAATGAGGTTAGACTTGTGACAGATTTCTCTAAAACATCATTTTCACAGGGATTCTCTTCTTCATGAGTTCTCTGATATTTTGCTGAAGATGTTTCAATTAATGTGCTCAGAGTTTCATTTCTATAGAATTTCTTCTGACAATCGATGAGGCAGAATGAACTATGGACAACCCAGCCATATTTACAGCCTTCCAAGTTTCTCTCCTGTGTGTCTCTCTGATACCTATTTAAGTCTTATTTCTGGGCAGGGGCTTTTCCATGGTCATTATAAATCTACCCACTATGAGCTCACTGATGATCTATGATGATCACCAATGATAGGGTCTATCTTCCCACAATAAGCTTTCTCAGTCTCTGCATTCACACGATTTCTCTCAGTATGCACTTATCAACCAAGGCTTTTCCACTTTGAATACATCATAGTTTATTCCTGTGTGTTTTTGATGACATGAAATGTGATGTAACTAATCTCTGAAGGCACTACCAGTCACTGCATTCATAAGGTTTCTCTCCCGTGCAAACTGTATTATCTTTTGAGGGTGAACATCTGGCAACAGGCTGTCCCAAAAGGACTATTTTCTTATCTGCTAGGGGCCCATCTATGTTTAATGATGTCTGAGCTGCAGATGGCATCTGCACAGTCACTGTATTAACAGGGTTTTTCTCCTGAATGAGATCACTTGTATGTGAGGAGGTATGACTCTTTGAGAAAGAATTTTACATCTTGACTGAACCGACACATTTCTCTCTTGCGTGCAGCATTCCCTTGTGATAAACAAGGCATGACAGGTGGGAGAAAGCTTTCCCACAATCAGAGCATCCATAGGGTTTCTCTCCTGTATGAGTTCTCCGATGTCTATTGAGGCACGACTTATCTCTAAAAGCTTTCCCACAGTCACTGCATATATAGGGTTTCTCTCCTGTGTGAATTCTCTGATGGTTAATAAGACCTGACTTGTGTGAGCAGGATTTTCCACATTCAGTGCATACAAAGGGAGTCTTTCCTGTGTGAAATCTCTGATGAGATATGAGGCAAGTCTTCTGGCTGAAGCCTTTCCCACATTCACCACATACATATGGTTTCTCTCCAGTATGAGTTCGTTGATGTATAAGAAGATTGCCCTTCTGGATGAAGCCTTTTCCACATTCATTGCATATATACGGTTTCTCTCCAGTATGAGTTCGCTGATGTACAATGAGATTGCCCTTCTGAATGAAGCCCTTTCCACAATCACTGCATATATAAGATTTCTCTCCAGTATGAGTTTTCTGATGTGCATTGAGCTGTGATTTCCAGCGGAAGGCTTTGTCACATTCTGTGCATTCATATGGTTTCTCTCCAGTGTGAGTTCTCTGATGTTCAATGAGCCTGGACTTTCTGGCGAATGCTTTCTCACATATACTACATCCATGAGGTTTCTCTCCTGTGTGAACTCTCTGGTGATTAATGAGCCGAGACTTCTTGACGAAGTCTTTTCCACACTCATTACATACATACGGTTTCTCTCCTGTATGAGCTGTCTGATGAATAATTAGCTGTGATTTCTTGGGGAAGGTTTTGTCACATTCAGTGCATGCATAATGTTTCTCTCTTATATGAGTTTTCTGATGTTCAGTGAGCCTGGACTTTCTGGCGAATGCTTTCCTACATACACTGCATCCATGAGGTTTCTCGCCTGTATGAACTCTCAGATGATCAATGAGGCGAGACTTCTTGATGAAGGCTTTCCCACATTCACTGCATACATGAGGTTTATCTATCTTGTGAGTTCTTTGATGTTTAAAGAATTGTGACTTTGTGTTCAAGGGTTTTCCGCATTCAGGAAATTTAATTTCAGGATGAAATTGTTCATGTTTAGTATGGAAAAAGGATTTCCCACCTCCATTAGCCTTATGAGGCTTCTCTACTTCAAAGCTTCTGCTCTGGTTGACTAAATATAAATTTGATTTCAATGTCTTTCCACATAAGTCAAATATATCATGATTTTGCCTTAAAGGAAAATGATGTTTCCTCTGATAAACAATATTTCCAAATACATTATATCCCTGGCAGTATTCCATTCTCTTCAGACATCTTTGGTTTTGCATGTGCCCCTGCAGATAATCATCAACTTTCTCGATTTCTAGAAAAGAAAAGAAAAATGAAGTCTTCCATGAGCATGGAGACCCTGGGTACTGCAAACAGATAATGTGCTCAGCTGCTAGTCGAAAAGTTGGAGGTTTGAGTCCACCCTGAGACACCTTAGAATAAAGGCCTCGTGATCTATTTCCAAAAAATTGTCCATTGAAAATTCTATGGAGCACAGTTCTACTCTGGCACACATGCAGTTGCCATGAGTTAGAATTGACTCTACGGCAACTGGTTATGTTCCATGAGCATGGTATAGAATAAAATACTACTTCACAAATGGCTTTGTGTGGACTGGATTTTTAGTGAGAACCCTATGACCTCAGTTTAAAGAAATTCCAAGTAGTTACATTCCTTATTATTTGGACAGGGGTAAAACACAATAAAAACAAACAAAACAAAAGGTAAAAGCAGTCAGTGTATAAGCGAGGCTAGATCATTCAAAATGATTAAACATAGATTTGGCTGCTTTCTAAATGTGAGCTTATAATACATGTTGAGAAAGTAAAATCAAGTCACTGTTGGTACTGGACCATAGAAGTTGAAGGGGTGCTTACTTCGAAATGATAAGGGAGACATTCATCCATCCACAAATCCTTATTAAATTATGACTAGGTACCAAACACTGTGCTGGTGATAAGGTTGTAGAAACATGTTTTCACTGAGCATACATTCTAGTTAGGGAAGATTAAATAAATGAGGAAGCAATGAAATAAATGAAGATAGCTGGAAATTGTGAAAAGCAGTTTCAGGGGGTAGTGAAGAGAGTGGTGGAGGAAATTAGGATATATTTTGGAGAAAGAAAAGACAAAGCTCATTTATGTATTCAATACGAGGAAATTAATAAAAATGAGGAGTCAAAGCTTACTTCTAATTATTGGGCTTGAGTCACTGAATAGGTGGATTGTTGTTGTTAGTTACTGTCAAGTCCATTCCAGCTCATAACAACCCCATGTGTACAAAGGAGAACTGTGCTCAATAGGGTTTTCAAGGCTGTGAGCTTTTGGAAGCAGATCACCAGGCCTGTCTTCCAAGATGCCTTTGGGCGGGTTCAAACTGCCAACTTTTCAGCTAGTAGTCGAGAGCTTAACCTTTTGCACAACCCAGGGTCTCCTGGATAGGGAGGTAGTGCATTTTAATGAGATGGGGAATATTATTGAGATTCATAATATTGTGAGAAAGCAAGTGTACCTTTTAAAGCCTATCAACCTTGAGATGGCTATTTGATATTCAAGCACAGACATGAAGAACCCAGTTGGATATATAAATCTTGAGAAAGGTCTTGCCTGAAGACAACAATGTGGAAATCATCATTATATAAATATATAAATATTACACAAGGACAGAAGACTGGATGAGATCGTGTTTGAAAAAATATGCAAATTCAAAGAAAATGAAGGCTCGTTACATTTACAATTTGGATTTGGAAAAGAAGTCCACTGAGAAACACCAAATATGGACCACATTGATAAGGAAAATAAGCAGATACAAATATGAGAAACAATTATTCCAAACAGGCGATTCAGAATGTTGTAAACTCAGCATTCGATTTGCAGATAACTGATAAGATTCTTGGCTGGTCATCTTGCTGCTCTATTTTGCTGCCATTCTTCAGTCTGTAGAACGCCATCTAATCAAACTTCCCAAAGCATCAACCTCACATTTAGAGGAAAACTGTACCCAAAACTCCCAACATACATAGCTGTGGCACATTGTCCTATATCCATATAGAAAAAGAATTATCCTTATGGAATTTGGACCACACAGTCATCTTCAGAAGTAGATATTGTTTCGCTGGCTAGGGAACTATCACACTTTTCAGTCACATTCTGTACCTGCATACATGTCATATTTGAATTGTTCCCATTTCAATATCTCTGATGTAATAATCCCCAAGCCCACACCTTGTCACTAATAGCATCCTCTTCCAAAATTCAGCATTTATGTCTTGGTTGCCATTAGTTAAGGGGTCCTAGAGGATAACACTGCTCATCCTAGATCAAGACTCTCAATGGTTTTGCCTTCCACTGTTCTAAGAACTACTGAATATCTTTTACTATTGCTATACTTGCTACCACCCAGGTGAAAAGTAACACTATTTACGTAGAAATGGAAAATAAGTATTGGCAAGGTTGTAGAAAAACTGGAACCCTCATTCATTGCTGGTGGCAATGTAAAATGGTACAGCCACTGTGGAAAACAGTTTGGTGGTTCGTCAAAAACTTGAACACAGAATTACCATATGACCCAACGATCTCAATTGTAGGTACATACCCAGAAGAAGGGAAGGTGGGAATGCAAACAGAAACCTGTATACCACTGTTCATTGCAGTGGTTTTTACAATAGCCAAAAAGTGGAAACTGAAATGTCCGTCAACAGATGAATGGTTAAACAAAATGCGGTATATACATACAGTGGATATTATGCAGCAGTAAAGAGAAATGAAGTCCTAATGCATGCCACAACATGGATGAATCTTGAAAATGTTAAGTCAGTCACAAGAGGACAAGTACTATATGATCTTACTTACATGAAATAAGCAAATATACAGAAACCAAAGATCATTAGTGGTTACCAGGGTGGGAGGGAAGGGGAGAGGGGGAGGCTTTTTTTGCGGGGGAGGGGGAACACTGAGTTTATGTTAAAGGTGGTAGAATGTTTTGGAAAAGGATAGTGATAATGGTGGCTGCAGTGTGATGGATTGCTTTTGTGTGGCCTTTCTCACCATGGTCTTGTAACTCCCACCCAAGTGATTGAGTGGAACTGTGCAAATAGGGTAATTGTGGCCCACCAAGGGGATTGGTCAGTTTTGCCAACTGGTAGGAGACAGCACAGTGGGCTTTCCAGCCTGCAAAGCAAGAAAGCTGAGTGCCTTAAGGCTGGAGGAGTAGGGTGCCTTGAGTTACAAACATCCAACTCGTACTTGCCCTTTAATGTTATGTAAACTTGCCCTCACTTTGAAACGACTGAACCAACCCCTCCTGGCCACAAACGCTTCATCACAATCACCTACACGTGTGGCTTTTAAATCACTGTTTGAGCCTTTTCTTGTACTAAAGTAAGGCTAAATAAGAACCTGTGGTGGTTTTGTGGTGAAATGATATTTAATATGGCCCTTTTAGCCACAGTCTTTGTAACTGCCACCAAATGATTGGGTGGGACCGTGCTAAGGTCTATGGAACCTAATGAGGGGATTGGTCAGTTTTGCCATCCCACTAAGCTTAAAATGAGTCATCCTAGAGGCAAAAGGAGAGGATCTCACCACCATCAAGAAAGAAGACTCAGGAATGGTGCACGTCCTTTGGACTCCAGATCTCTGTGCTGAGAAGCTCCTGGAACCAGGACACAGAGAGAGAGCAAGAGAGAGAGAGCTGTAACACTGAAGATGGCAAGAAGCAGTGGCAAAGAAACTGTGGGAGAAGAGATGGGCAGGAGATGGTGTGGTGGGCTAGAGGAGTAGGTTGCCTCTGGGCACTTGGTGGAGCTAGGTGTGCTGACCCATGGAGCTATATAGCTGAGCACTTTCAGGCAAGAGGCTTGCTGGCACAGTGAGTGCCTCCAGGCATTTACTGGCAGAGCTTAAAGAGCTTTGTAAGACTTGCTCAAGCCGGGCAGAAGCTGAGGGCCAGAGAGAAGTGTACCTGTGGGCACGGCTGAGAAGAGGCTGTCCTGACGGAAGAACTGTATCCTGAGTGCTCTTGAACCTGAATTGTAACCTGTTACTTCCCTAATAAACCTCATAATTGTGAGTACTGTTTATGAGTTCTGTGTGTGGCCATCACAATGTATTATCAAACTCAGCAGAAAAGTAGAGTTCCGTGGGAGGGACAGTTGATGTCAGAACTGGTAAAGATGGTGGAGAGAGGAGGCATGTCTGACCTTTGCCTCATAGAAATCAGCCTTGGGCTGTTGATCTTGATTCCCTTTCCTCCTGGTGAAGTTAGAGGAGGTCAGATGCTGCCCCCATGCCATATTTACAGAACCATTTGCACCTGTCCCGACTTAACTACAAATTCTTAAAGATGCAGTTAGGAATGGATCTTGTTCGTAAAACGGGGACTGCCTGTATAGCTAGAATAATAAAAAAAATTAACTTAAAGACCCACCATTCTACCTCAATTACTACCACATAAAGCCCACAACAATCAGCCTAGAAATAAAAGTTAACATTACCATGATTACCTCATTTACCCCCGTTTCCACTTCACTACTTCCTCTACAAATACTTTCTAAACTGGCCTTCCTGTGGTCAGCTTCAAGCTGATCTTTTCACTTTGCACAGTGCAGACTTGCACTTTCTCAACTTTACACTTTCACTTTTGCCCTTCATCATCTTCTTTATGTAAATACTAGACATGCCTCCTGCATACCATGTATCATTCCCTACTCTCTGTATATCCCTTAGCTCTTTCCCTTAAATTTCTAAAATATACCATTTCTACTGCTTATTTTGATAGTTAACTTCATACAGCCCTGAAATTTAGCAGAAATACTTCCTGTTCAAAAGCTGAACTTCCATATATCACATGTAGATACGTCCTGTCGTTGTTAGTTGCTATCAAGTTGATCCTGACTTATTACGACCCCAACTGGAGAGGGTCTTCTTGGCAGTAATCTTAATGGAAGAAGCCTTGATGATGGTTAAGTGCTCGGCTGCTAACAGAAAGACTGGCAGCTCAAACTCAATGGTAGCTTCGCAGGAGAAAAGACCTGGTGAATTGTTCACATAAAGATTACAGCTTGGGAACCCTATAGTTTTACTCAGTTATATAGGGTCACTATGAGTCTGAATCGACCCAACAGCACACAACAACAATAGTCTTTATGGAAGCAGACTGCCAGACCTTTTCTTCCATGGTACTACTGGGAGAGTTGAAACTGCCAATCTTTAGGTTAGCAGTCGAACATAAACTGTTTGCACCTCCTAGGGACCCTATTTATCCTATATTTGCTACTAAAATCTTTACTGCTGGAAGGTATTCCTTTATTTCTGACTAAATTCAACCTTTTCTAGCACATATTAGGACTGTGGTTCACCAAGTAGGGTCAAGTGGTGTAAAAATGGTATGGGGCAGTGTCTGACCTCCTCAAACTTCACAAGGGGGAAGGAGAATTAAGACCAACAGCCCAAGGCTGATTCCTATGAGGCAGAGGTCAGATACACCTCTTCTCTCCAACCTTTTTACCAATTCTAACACCAACTGTCACTCCCATGACACTGTTTATTTCTCTGTTTAGTTCAATAATTTGTTGCAATGGCCACATAGAACTCAGACAGTACTCAAGATTATGAGGTTTATTAGTGTGGTGTGATGGATTTTTGTGTGGCTTTTCTTGCCATGGTCTTGTAACTCCTGACCAACTGACTAGGCGGGACTATGCAAATAAGGTAATTGTGGCCCACCAAAGGGATTGGTCAGTTCTGCCATCCTACCAGGCTTAAAATGAGCCATCTCAGGGGTGGGAGGAGAGGATCTCACCACTGCCAAGTACAAAAAGACAGGAATGAAGTGCATCCTTTGAACCTGGGATCCCTATGCTGAGAAGCTCCTGGAACTAGGAGACCATGAAAGAGAGAGAGAGCTGTTTAACACTGAAGGTGGAAAGAAGAGGTGGCTGACAAATGGCGGCAGGAGACAGTGCAGTGGGCTTCCCAGCCCACGGAGTGAGAAAGCTGAGTGCCTTTGGGCAGCAGGCTTGCTGGAGGAGGAGGATGCCTCTGAGCACTTGGTGGAGCTAGATTTGCTGACCCACAGAGCTAGAGCTGAGCACCTTCGGGCCGAGGCTCACTGGCGGAGTAGGGTGCCTTGGTACACTTATTGGCAGAGCTAAAAGAACACTGTAACACTTTCCCGAGCAGGGCAGAGGCCAGGCAGAGGGCCAAGAGGGTAAGGGGCCAGAGAAAGGCGTGCCTATGGGCACAGCTAAGAAAAGGCTCCTGATAGAAGAGCTGTATCCTGAGTCGTTCCTGAACCTGAATTGTAACCTGTTGTTTACCTAATAAACCCCACAATCGTGAGTATCGTCTGTGAGCTCTGTGTAGCCATTGCAACGAATTATTGAACCCAGAAGAGAAGTGGTGTTCCGTAGGAGGGACACTTGGTGTCAGAATTGGAAAATAGGTTGGAGGGTGGACGTATGTTTGACCTCCGCCTCAGAGTAAGCAGCCTTGGGCTGTTGATTTTGATTCTGCTTCCCTCTTGTGAAGTTAGAGGAGGTTAGATGCCCCGTCATGCCATTTTCATAGTTAATGAGGCCATGTTAGTGGTGTGTCTTAAACCTAATCACGTTTGAGATATTAGGCACAGAAAAGCAAGCACAAAGGGAGGGGGTAGTAGATGCCAAGTGGTGATCTCCAAGGAACCAAGGAACTCTGGGTCTACAGAAACTGAAAGAGCTCTTCCCCCAGAGCTGGCAGAGAAAGAACCTTCCCCTAGAACTGGTGCCCTGAATTCAGACTTCTAACCTCCCAAAGTGTGAGGAAGTAAGTTTCTGTTTGTTAAAGCCACCTACTTGTGGTATTTCTGTTACAGCAGCACTAAGGAACTAAGACACCATGCATTTAACACATACATATCTTTTTCATCTCTATTGTCTAAGACTCTTCCTTTCGTTATCTGTACTCCCTAGAAGAGCTCCTCCAGTCTAAATTTCTATCTCGAGTCCTAAACTCTCCCTCAACTCCTCTGGTACATCTAGCTACAGCAGAGAGCTCCATGTGGATGCAAATATGTATGTCTAAATTATAACATCCAAAACCTAATTCCTGATTTCCCAACCCACATCTCCTCCATACATTTTCTCCTTAGTAAATTGCAACTCCTCCCAGGACTCATGACAAAAATCTTACCATCCCCCTTCATTTGTATTTTTCTTTCACATCCTTTATCTACTTCCATGGCAAAGCCCATCAGACTATCTGGCCTCCTTTATAAATATATTCAGAAACTGACCAAGACTCACCCTCTCTACCAAGATCAAAGAGGTCAGGAAAATGATGCCAAGATGATGCCATATCTTGTAGATTCTTGACAGAAGAGAAATTTCCATCATATACCAGAGGTAATATGATTAACTGGGACTTGATGTCATCAGAATATGCTAAGGAAAAGGAAAGTTCTATGGGAACGAATCCAGCAATATCAATTAAGATGAACTACAAGAACTAATGATTACAGGTAGTCCCCGACTTACGATCGGGTTCCATTCCAATGTCATTAAGTTGGTTCTGACATAAGTCAAATACCTCATTTTTTTTAGTTTTTGTTATTATTGTCTTTTATTATCAGTATCTTCATAAATCATAATATTAAACATCTGCAAGTGAACATCTGAGAACGATATTACATGCTGCAACACTGAATGTAGTACATATTACTAATGATAAGATGTACAACAAAAAAAGGCCAGTCCTAAGTGCAGCTCGTAGTAACTTGAATACGTCATAAGTTGGAGACTACCTGTTTAGGAAGGAATTAAGGAGCTTGGTGGTGCAATGGTTAAGCGCTTGGTTATTCTAGCACCATGAATTACTTATTATGGCCCTTCTAGCCACAGTCTTTGTAACTCTTACCAAATGATGGGGTGAGGCTATTCAAATGAGGTGCTTATAGCCCAGTAAGGGGACTGATAGCTTGCTAATAATATAAATAAGGTGCATAGCACCCTTGTAGGGGTGGGACCACACAAATAAGGTACATGGAACCCTAACTAGGGGATTGGTCAGTTTTGCCATCCCACTAGGCTTAACAGGATACAGAAAGAGAGAGAAAGAGGAGCTGTACCATGGAAATCATAAAGAGGCAGCAGAACCAGGACAGAGAGGGAGAGGTGTAACACCAGAGACAAGGAGAAGCAGAGGCAGAGAAATGGCAGCAGCAGAGGTAGCAGAATCAGGAGACTGGCAGGAAACTCTCAGGAGATGTTGCAGTAGGCTTCCCGGCCCATGGTGAGAGAAAGCTAGCACTTTCAGGCAGAAGGCTTCCTGGCGGAAAAGGGTGCCTCTGGGTACTTGGTGGCTCATCAACCCATGCAGCAATAGAACTGAGCGCCTTCAGGCCGAGGCTTAACTGGTTGAGTAGGGCACCTTCAGGCCCTTATTGGCAGAGCTAAAAGAGCTCTGTAACACTTGTCTGAGCAGGACAGAGGCCAAGGAGCCAGAGAGGCATGCCTGCAGCACAGCTGAAAAGAAGCTGTCCTGATGGAAGAACAGTATCCCAAGCATTCCTGAACCTGAATTGCAACCTGTTACTTCCCTAATAAACCCCATAATTGTGAGTATTGCCTGTGAGTTCTGTGTGGCCACTGCAATGAATTATTGAACTTAGCAGAGAAGTAGAGGGTGTCATGGGAGGGACAGCTTAGAGTCAGAATTGATAAAAAGGTTGGAGGGTGGAGGTATGTTTGACCTCTGCCTTTTAGGAATCAGCCTTGGCCTGTTAATCTTGATTCTCCTTCCCCCTTGTGAAGTTAGAGGGCAGACACCCCCGCCATACCATTTTTACAGCTACTAACTGAAAGACTGGCAGTTGGAACCCACACAGCAACTCTGCGGGATAAAGACCTGAAGATCTCCTCCCATTAAGATTACACTCTAGAAAACCCTGTAGGGCAGCTGTACTCTGTATCACCTGAGGTCCCCATGAGTCAAAATCAACTTGACGGCACCTAACAACAACAAAGGATTAAAGCAAAGCAGGCATAAGGTTTCATGATCTGCTCTGGGCTAGGAACTGAGAAGGGGAAATTTTAAAAAATCAACAGGAATAGCAAAGACTTTAAATGATGGATCTGAAGAGGAAAGGAAGTTTCCAGGTAACTCTACTGTGGCCAGAATATGTGATGTACAATAACAGAAAAGGAACAACATTTTTAAAAGGTTGGAAGGAACAGGTTTTCTCAAAAGGAAGATGATTCTAGTTCTTCCCACAGGGAAGTGGGGACTTGTTGGGAAATTGTCATACAGAAGAGTAATACATACATTACGAACATGTTGGTTACACAGTATTAAGGGAGATGATAACTTATGAGTTCCCAGAGAACAAGAGCTTATTCAAATGAAGGAAGTTTTTATGGGATGTAAGAACAGAGCAAAAAATGGCAAACAGAATCTTCAGAGGACCTCATAGGAGGAAAAAGAGAAGCCAGGAACCAGATAAGCGCACAAGAATAAAACAGGTTCCTGTGGGGGGCACAGTCTCCAACAGAGGGTTGAATGTTAGGAAAGGAAATCAAATTAGCCAATGGTAGGAGAAAATGCAGTAGTCAGAAGAGTGTTGAAATAAAAAATGTTTCTTTGAAGAGAGGCACGGAAGGTGGAATTTCACAGAAATTGAGGAAGAAGAGGCAGTGATACTCTAACAGGGAAACAATGGTAAGATTTCAGAATCCTAGGAATAAGAAACCTAGGGAAAAAATCAAGAAGACCTAGATGCAAAAAGGAGTCCCTGGGTGGCACAAACAGTTAAGTGCTCAACTACTAGCTGAAGGGTTGGCAGTTCAAACACACCCAGAGGCTTCTCAGAAAACAGGCCTGGTGGTCTGCTTCTGAAAACCCTACGGAGCAGTTCCACTCTGCACACACGGGGTCACCATAAGTTGAAATCTACTCAACAACAACACCAACAGATGCAATAAACAGGGATGAAATCCAGAAAGAGATAAAAGGGCATATTTTCCTCTAAATATCTAAAAGAAAAAGAGCTTTTGTAAGGTGAGAGGGATCCATGAAGACACTGTTTGTGTATCCTCAGATACCCTCACAGCTGGGACACCTTCTCTGAAGGACTAAAATATGAATTCCTCAGCCACCCACCTTGCCAGTTCTTATTACTCACTTGAATGGGCTTGTCTTTGGATTTCATCTTCTACTGTCCATGGTTCTTCTCCTCGTTCCAGCTTGGAGAGTGCATCTGGCTTGCCAGCTTGAAACCCTGTTCATGGGAAATGACAGAAGACTTAGGCTCACCAAACTGGGCTGCAGTCTGTCAACATGGGAAAATATTATATTTTCGGAACTATGCAATTTACAGGTCTGCAAAATAAAGGCTTTTCTCTCAGGAGAGGGCACATTATATCTTCTTACCTGGGGCCAGAGAGGGGAATGAGAAGCTACCATTTTAGAACATTACAGATATTCCAAAGCTTTCAAATACTGAGAAAGGAAAGGTCACTGACAGAGCATTCTGAGTGACAAAGGGGAGCCGTCCTCACCCACTGACACCAGGTTGCTAAAGTTCTCCAACATCACATCCCTGTACAGGTCCTTCTGAGCAGGGTCCAGGAGCTGCCACTCCTCCCAGGTGAACTCCACAGCCACATCCCTGAACATCAGTGATTCCTATAATAACAGGGTTCTGTTTAATATGAATTGTTTCTCTTTTATTTATACTGTTACAGACTGAATTACAAAAACCTGTTGCTGTCAAGTTGATTCCAACTCACAGAGACCCTACAGGACAGAACAGAACTGCCCCATAGGGTCTCCAAGGAGAGGCTGGTAGAAACTTTTGGTTAGCTGCCTGAGCTCTTAACCACTGTACCACCTGTCCTCCAAAATTGTGTTGTAAATCCTAACCTCTATGCCTGTGGTTATAATCCCATTTGGGTATGGGTTGTCTTTGTTAGGATAATGAGGCAGGATTAGCATAGGGTGTATCTTTAGTGAATTTCTTTTGAGACATAAAACCTGTTGCTGTCGAATCGATTCTGACTCACAGTGACCCTATAGGACAGAGTAGAACTGCCCCATAGGGTTTCCAAGGCTGTAAATCTTCTTGCAAGTAGACTGCCACATCTTTCTCTCATGGAGTGGCTGGTGGGTTCAAACCGCCAACCTTTCAATTACTAGCCAAACTCTTAAAAGATAAAAGCTAGAAGCAGAGATGGGGTAAGGTAGATGCCAACACACATAGAGATCTCCAAGGAACCAGGAAGCAAAAGCTAAATAGACAAGGGCCTTCCTCCAGAGCCAAAAGGCAGAGAAAGCCTTGCCCTAGAGCCAGCACCTTGAATTGGGACTGGAGCCCTGGTGGTGTGGTGGTTAAGAGGTTGGCTGCTTACGAAAAGGTGAGCAGTTCAAATCCACCAGCTGCTCCTTGGAAACACTATGGGGCAGTTCTACTTTGTCCTATAGGATTGCTATGAGTCGGAATCGACTTGACGGCAGTGAGTTTGGTTTTTGGTTTGGTAGATAACTAAGACAAACACAGAAGAAAGTTGTTCTGCTCATTTCCAACATATAGGCTGCACCTATATATCAAAGTGCTTTTTGTTTTTGTTTTTTTTAAATACATTATGATAGAGGGAAGAATTCCACAAAAATATTCTGTAATTGTGCAGTCATCCATTCATTCAATAAATGAGAATTTTCCATAATAAGCTGTCGTTAAATCTTCTTGCTAACCTAGAAACATTTGTAATATATATTCTTAAGCATGTATTTGCCAGGCACTAAACATATTCTGGGAGTCCTGGGTAGTGTAAACATTTAAGCACTCAGTTGCTAACCAAAAGGCTGGTGGTTCAAATCCACCCAGAGGCACCGCGGAAGAAAGGTTTGGCAATCTACTTCTGAAAATCACAGCCACTGAAAACCCGGTGGAGCACAGTTCTACCCTGAAACAGATGGAGTTACCATGAGTCAGAAGTGACTCCACGGCACGTTTTTTTGGTTTTAAACATAGTCTAGTGACATCACAATAAATAACGTGTTCCTATAATGACCATGAGTCTTCACAGCCAATACTTGTGCACTACATGTACTTTGTTATCACTGGAGTATTTCACCTTTAAAATGCATCCATGTTCATTTGTATAACTAAGTAAAAAAGATAATAAAATAGGTGGGAGGTTAAGAATTGGATTATAACATGGGGAAGGACCCTGTACTATCTGATACAGAGGACACTTGAAAAGCAAACCTTCTGAATCCCAACATCCCCATCCCTTATGAGATGACAGAACTAGCAACCCCTTACTTCAAATTTGTATGCAAACGCCAGATATGGTGAAATGAGTTCCTTTATGTGGACTTTAGCCTTGGTTCTTTGGAAAAATAGCTTGAGAGATTTTTCCCCTAAGCCCTGAGGAGTTACCTTAGCCCTAGTTTTCTACCCCAGAGGGTCTGTTACATTTCCTGAGTAACCTGTAAACAACTTGGTTTGATATTTTGTCTGGCCCTGAGCTGCAGCTGCCTTGTGATTCATATGCACCTTGCAGGGATTGGTCAACAGACTATGCAAATGAAATGACCACAGACTATGCAAATGAAGTGTCTGTGGCCTACCGAGAGATGACTGGTCAGTTTGTGGCCATGGTGGGAGGGCCATGCCTTGAAATTGACAAGGCATTTGTAGATACAAGCAGCCAACCCTATAGAGGTTTCAAAGACAGACAGAAGCAGGAAGAAGCAGAAGAAAGAATTGCAGCAGAGAGAGAGAGAAGGCAAGGAACCTCCTAAAAGAGTTGTAACATAGGTCAAGGGCTGTGATACTGAAAACAGCAAGAGGCAAAGATGGGGCCCAGCAGCACAGCCAGTGGCAACAGGCCCAGAAGGGCCCCTGTGGTAGAGTCAGTGGTGACAGACAGCAAGGCCAAGGGAAGCCTGTCGTGAAGGGGCCGAGAAGAGGCTTGTCCTGAAGGGGCCACAAGGAGCCCTGCATGGCTGAGAGAAGCTGAGAGAGCTGTCCTGCACTGAAGAAGGGAGACTTTGCCTACATGCTTCCTGATCCTGAGTAGTAGCCTGTTGATCCTGATCCTGAGTTGTACCCTGTTACTTCCTTAATAAACCACTTAACTATAAGTATGGTCTGTGAGTTCTTTGTGGCCATTGCAACAGATTATCAAACCTAGGAAAGTAGAGTACCATGGGGAGGATGGTTAGTGTCACAATTGGTAAAAAGGTGGGAGGATGGAGGTATGTCTGACCTCCACCTCATGGGAATCAGCTTTGGGCTGATCCTGGTCATTATCCCCAATGAAGTTAGACAGGTTCTGATGCTACTACAATTGTTACTACCAATTTATACCAATTTGGCTACTCTTTATACAGGACTTTTGAAAATTATGCAATCCTTCCATTTCCCTTAGACCATTCAGGCTTTATTCCTAAATTAACCCTGACTGTCACAAGGCCGGGTCCATGGGTCACCTGGCTATGGTCCCGTGAAGAAATGTGTCAACTGAGTTATCTTGGCCTATTCCCACAGGGGTATCTGAGGAACCCTGGAAAAAACAGGTGTAGGAAGCCTCATTTTACATTTATGAGAAGGCTGCAGTTAAGGACACCATCCACCACATCACCTCTAGGAGGAACTATCAAAGAAATCCGAAACTGAAGTGCGATGGAATATTGACATTCTCCGAGGAATTAATTTGCTTTCTCCTCAGAATCAGTTCAAAGCATGTGACGAGTTAGGAGTCTCTAGTTCTGATGTTGTCAGAAATATTAGATGGAAGTGGACAGCTAATATAACTCACAGGATGTACCAGTCACACATTATATTCCAAGATTCGTCATTTAGGGCAAACCCTATGAACAACTGCATCATGGGGAAATCTCAGAATCCTACTACTCTATCCTCAACTATGAGGATGTAACAAGTCCCCACATTTCATGTCTCTGTTCAGTTCTGACACCAGCCACCCATGTAGCGCTTCTTTCTCTGACCCTAGGCCTGGTGGTGCAAATGGTTAAGCGTTCAGCTGCTAACTGAAAGGTTGGCAGTTCAATCCATCCAGCAGCTCCATGGGAGAAAGATCTGGTGATCTGCTTCCATAAAGATTATAGCCAAGAACAGCCTATGGGGCAGTTCTCTTCTGTGACATAGGGTTGCTATGAGTGGAAATTGACCCAATGGCACCTAACAACAACAACAACAGCCACCCGGAGCTAGGTCAGATCTCACAAGTTAAAAGGACACCATCCTTCAGATTGCCCAACAGGCAGATGCCAGCTGCAAGTTGGGGAGTCCACACAATACACTTACTTCTGTAACCTGTTAGTTAGGTGTGGTCTGGAGTCCTTATTGAAGATACTTAAATTCCAATTTCTTTTTTAAGAAATTGGCACAGTGGTTAAGAGCTCAGCTGCTAACCAAAAGGTCAGCAGTTTGAATCTACCAGTCACTCCCTGGAAATCCTATGGGGCAATTCTGCTCTGTTCTACAGGGTTGCTGAGACAGAATCGACTCTATGGCAACAGATTTGGTTTGTTGTTTTGTTTTTCTTTTTTTGTCTCAGAAACCAAGGGCAAAGAGAAATTCTTTGGGTAAAGTTAATGTAAACCCCACAACAGTATATTCCTGATCCTACTTTGCCTTGATGTTGAAGTTAGTATGTAAATTTACTTCTCCACAAATTCTGCTTTACCAGTGCATACTTTTCCATTTAAATGAACTGACTTTTAAAGTTTTCTACAAATCAATCATAGAGTAAAATTAAGAGTAAAACAAACCAAAAGTCACCTGGTTCTTGATCATTTTCTTCTGTTATCATGAGATTGCCAGTAACTAGGATAGTGTGTTTTTAGTCTCTCTTGATTTGCCCTAAATTTCTGGTTAGAGATCTCAGCCTCCAGTCAAGGTTGTCCCCATAAATGAAGATATACAAGTCCTGGAACCTCCACCTTACTTTCCTTGATGTATCGTGCTCTTGGAGCCAAGACACGTGGCTGAAAAGTAAATGTGTAAATTTTTAATTTTATTGTGATAAAATATATACAACAAAAAGTTTGCCATTTCAACCATTTTTAAGTGCACAATTCAGTAACATCAACTACATTCACCATGTTGTTCTACTATCTATTTTTGTAAGTTTTTCATTACCCCAAAGAGAAATTCAGTACCCCTTCAGCAATAACTGCCCACTTCTCCTAGCCCCCCAGTCCCTGGTAACCATTTAATACACTTTTGGAATAGAACTGAGAGTCAGGAAATAAGCTCATATTTCTCCGGTCAAATGGTTTTTGACAAGGGTGCCAACACCACTCAATGGGGAAAAGAACAGACTTTTCAAACTGTAAAAAATCGCATGACAAAGGTGTCTCACCTCCTCTAACTTCACAAGGGGGAAGGAGAGTCAAGATCAACAGCCCAAAGCTGATTCCTATGAGCTGGAGATCAGACATATCTCCTTTCTCCAACCTTTTTACCAATTCTGACACCAGCTGTCCCTCCCACAGTACTCTCTACTTCTCTGCTGGGCTCAATAATTTGTTGCAATGGTGACACAGAACTCACAGACTGTACTCACAGTTTTGGGGTTTATGAGAGAAATAACAGGTTACAATTCAGGATCAGAAATGACTCAGGATTCATTTCTTCAATTAGGACAGCATCTTCTCAGCCGTGCCTGCAAGCAGGCCTCCCTCTGGCCCCTGGCCCCTCAGCCTGACCTCTATCCTGCTTGGGCAAGAGTCACAAAGCTCTCCAACTCCATCAATAAGTACCCAGGAGCACCCCACTCCACCAGTAAGCCTTGGCCCAGAGGCGCTCAGCTCTCTTGCTCTATAGGTCAGCAATCCTAGTTCCACCGACAAGTGTCCGGAGGCACCCTACTCTGCCAGGAAGCCTCCTGTCTAAAGACACTCAGCTTTCTCACTCCATCTCCTGCTGGTCTCCTGGTTCTGCTGCCTCTGCAGCCACCGTTTCTCTGCTTCTTGTCATCTCCAGTGTTATAGCTCTCTCTCTGTCTCCTGGGTCTACCAGGTTCTCAGTGCAGGTATACTGGTTCCAAAGGACACGCTCTGCTCCTGTCTCTTCTTCTTGGTGGTAGTCAGGTACCCCTTTGGCAGATGGCTCATTTTAAGCCTAGTAGGATGGCAAAACTGACCAATCCTCTCGTTAGGGTTCCATATACCTTATTTGCATGGTCCCACCCCCACAAGGTGCTGTGCACCTTATTTGAATTATTAGCAAGCTATCCAATCCCTCTGGTGGTCCATAAGCACCTTATTTGCACAGTCCCACCTAATCATCTGGTGGGAGTTACAAGACTATGTCTAGAAGGGCCATATTAAGTAATACCACACCATGAACTTTGAAATACACCAAAAATCTTAAAAGATGGTTTAATGATTGGTGGAGGAGTGATATATATGGTAAGATATGCAATAAAGAAAACACAATAAGATATTAATGGTAAAATGTAGATGGTAGGCATACAGACATACAACTGTAAAATTCTTTAAACTTTGCTTGAAAATTTTCACAATAAACTTTGGGGGATGGAGAAGCTTGCTATGAGTTCAGTGAGGTGAGCACAACAATATATTCTAAAAGTAATTGCTCTTCTATATAATAACATATTAGATGAAAAGAACAAAAATGTCAAAAGTTAAAAAAAAAAACCCACTTATGATTGCAAAAAAAAAAAAAAATCAGCGTAAAGATGAGGAACAGGAAAAAACAGCCTTAGGTGAATGCAGATTTATAGCCTGTTCTTGATAAACCCATTGCCGTCTATTCGATTCCGACTCGTAGTGACCCTATAGGACAGAGTAGAACCGTCCTGCAGGGTTTCCAAGGAACAGCCAGTGGATTCGAACTGCCAACTTTTTAGTTAGCAGCAGAGCTCTTAACCACTGCTCCACAGAGGTCCACTGATAACTAATCTTTAAAAAAGTACTTACATTTATCTAAATGTATGCATATATTTAATGTGATTTTAGTCACGATGCCGTGGGTTTTCCTCTTGGTGGCATACTACTGCAAACTGAAAAAAAAACTTTTTTTAAACAATTTACGATATGAAATAAACTGGAAGAATAAATTATACCAAGGTTTCAGGAGTTAAACTGAATTATGAAAATCAAGCATAGAAAAACCAAAACCCAAATTGCAATATACAAAAATTTTAATAAAAGTTATTATTGGAGAACAGAATTTGAGGTAATAGAGATATTATTTTGCTTTTTTACTTGTGTCAGAATGAACCTGAAAATACTTTAAAAAAAAACAAACCATAAACTGTCTACGCATATATTTACACAGTTAACTTGCAGAATGACAAAATTCTCACCTTTAATTTAACGGAAAGCTTACCCTCTAGATTTGTTTACTTTTTGATCTTCCTCAAAACTTTGATATGGGAGGGGACGAGATGAATGGGAGATGTAGGAAACCAAGAGATTTTCAAACCAGTCCCTGAAGAGGGATTTGGTCTGGAAAGACTGGGAAGGAATGTAACGTTCGCTTGCAGCCAAAGTTTGAGCCTCAACCAACTCACCAACCAGGGTGCCTGGGCCTCTAAAGCTTCAGCCCTCACAAGCTTCTCAACCATTTGGGGTCTCCCCAAACACTGATCCCACCTCTCCCTCGTATTAATTCCGAAAGATGGACGATACACCCCCATACACTGAGCATAACCCCTCGACCCCTCGCATATTTAATCCAGACATCGCTTTCACTGACAATCACCACCCCTTCCCCAGTTCTCAATCATTGAGCCCTACAGAGTGACCCGAAAAGGCCACGGGACTCTCAGTCATTGATTTCGACAGACCTTTAATCATCGACCACTAGAATCCAAAGCATCCCAGCTGCAGACATCCACATCAGGGAACCCACGTGCTACCCAACGGTTCCACCCTACCCCCTTAACCTGTTCCACGGACTGACCTGATTCTCTCGTGACCCCACTGCGACCTCCCGGAGGCCGCACGCACGTCGTGAATTTTTCCACTTCTGCCCCCTCGTTACTCTCGGGGCCAGTCTACGGCGGCGGATGAGAGCGACAGCTGTGTCTAGGAACAAGGACAATTGGATTTCCGGCATTTCCGAATGAGGTAATAAGACCGCGCCCTCCTCGCCTTGGCTCCTTGGGGGCGGCCATCTTTCAATACTGACGTACAAGAGATAGTGTGCCAGTACTTGCCTCAGTAGCCAGGAATGTCACGGAGCGATGAAGAGCCACCGAAACTACTCCATTTCATGGCACCTTAACCCCTTCGCCGCGAGGCTGGAAGTTTCACCAACGACGCCGCGCAAATTGCAAAAATTTTCAAAGGTTCGAGCTTACACAAATCAAACATAGGCGCGGGCTACGCCCACCTCAGTGGGCTACGGAGAAAAGCTAAGATGGCCGTGCTATTTATCCACTTTGTACAAACTAAGACTGGAAACAACATAGTGGGCGTGGCCATCTTTGAAGTCTCGTGTCCGTACAAAAGAAAACGCTTTCCCGGGGAAGGAAAGGCGAACGAACGGCCGATAGGCGAATACCCCGGAAACACGTCTGGCTGAAAGTGGCGTGGAGGAAGAAACCTTTGAGGGCAGAAAAGGGTTTGGAGAAGCTGTGACGGCAGGGGTTATAGCGTTCACACCCTCAAAGGGAAATAAAAAACAGCGACGGGGAGCAGCCTAGCTGCTCCTGGGGATGGGACATAGTACGTACAGGTGAGAAGATTAATCATCAGCCAATGGGTAGAGGGAATCCAGAGACAAAGGCGGGATTTTCTTCACGTAGGGAAGGAGGTTTCCCTTCTACCAGGGGTGGAGCCAATACAAGGGGGTGGGAGTGGTGTCTATATGACCATCAAGGGCCAGGAATTCTGAAATGAATAAATAAGAATTTCAGGGAGAATAAACCGTTGGGGAAGGAAAAATAATCATAGTATACTACATGGCTGAGCTGTGGGTAGTATTTACATAGTCAAGATAATGTAAACACTAAATCTGATCCAATCAAAATTATAACTCTGTTGTAAACATGGGAAAAAGGAAATGCCTGTGTAGAGTGGAGTGTTTGTGTATGTAAGAGTTGTTGTGCAGACTCCTTCATCAAAAAAATCTGTAAGCAATGCTAAAACCGAAAATTTTATTATCACTATAAGCATGCTACTTATAATAAAAAGCCTCGCAAAGCTATTCGTCTCCTACACTTAAGAGAATTGCAAAATAAAGCCTAGAACCCTATGATGCAACAATCCGACTCCTAGGTATTTATTCAAAATTAATGAAAAGATATTTTCTCACAAAGACTTGTACAAGAACGTTCAGAGCACTTTTATTCAAATATACGATTCCATTTATATGTAATTCTAGAAGAGGCAAGACTAATCTACAGTGCAAAAATACCAGTGTAATGGCTGGGGTGTTGGGGGCGGGGATTGTCATAATTGTATGTGTAATATTGTCATAATTGTATGTGTAATATTTCATTGAGAGACAGAAGTCTGAAGGAAATGTGGCATAATGTCAATATCTGTTAAGTCTGAGCAGAGGATTCATGCATGTCTGCTATATTCTATACCTTAAAATGTTGTTGTTGTGTGCTGTTGAGTCGATTCCAACTCCTACCCATTGCTGTCCAGTCGATTCTGACTCATAGCGACAGAGTACACTGCCCCATAGGGTTTCCTAGGCTGAAATCTTTACCAGAACAGATAACCAAGTCTTTTCTCCAGCAGAGCTACTGGGGGGTTCGAACTGCCCACCTTTTGGTTAGCAGCCAAGTGGTGGCGTCACTAGGGTTTGAGGTGGGATGCAGACCACAGCAGGTGACACTGTCAGATTAGGTGACACTAAAATGATTGCCTATAAAATTATTGTGCAGTGTTTCCACAGAAATTTATTATTTTTTATAAAAATAACTGTAGTTATAACAACAAAAACATTTTTCGTAAGCATAGCTTAAGTGCATCAGTGTACCAACAAGACTAAAACTCTATGCTAATTTACTTCTTGAACCTTCTAATGTGCTAGGGTCAGAGCTGTTGTTATTACCCAGTTACAGTGAAACTTTGAATCACGTGGTTTCGTTTGCACAAGCTACAAGCACAGGCTGTTGTTTTCATTGCTACTGCAGGAATTCTGAACGGTCTGGTACAGGAGGAGGTCCATGGAGGGGCGGGATGACACCATGAGTTACTATGCTAAGAGACACCAACCCTAGTGACAACACTGCAGCCGAGGGCTTAACCATTGCGCCACCAGGACTCCTTACATTTGTAAAACTTCACAATTAAAAATAAATAAAAACAAATGAAGTACAGTTCTAATCTGAAACACATGGGGTCGCTACAATCTGCTTAAATTAAAGCAAACTAACAAAATCAGAAATATGAGCAGGATACAAAAGATCGTTGTTATAATTCAAATGAGTCTGAATGTTCTAGCCTGTAAAAAGAGAAAGGAAAAGAATTAACAGGTACAAAAATTCACATATATAAAGAGATCCTAAAATGATTAAGAAAAAGATAACATAAAATAGAAAAATTAACTGAAATGAATGAACAAGCAATTTATACGATAAGAAAGCTAATTTAAGTTTTTTTTTTTTTACCCTTAAGAATGGTAAAGATTAAAAGATTGGTGAGGTTATGAGGAAATAGGCATTCTAAAAGACAGCCTTTCTAAGTATGTTGTGTTTGTTTTTTTCATATGCAAAGGAAGGGTAATATTAATGTCCACCATCTACAGCATTTGAGAGTATTAAATGTGATAATTCAATTATCAAGCATGGCATAAATCCCTGTTTAAAACACGTGCATACACTTAACAAGTACTAGCTGTTAGTTTTATGTGGACATCTTTGTGGAGAGGGTGGATATCAGCATGTAAATTGTATTCATTAACAGGATATTTTTGGACAATAATTTGGAACTGTCTCTCCAATTCAAATTTTTCATTCTCTTTGACTCAGCAATTCAAATTCTAAGAATTTATTTTGTAGAAATTATCTTTGTGAAAACATTTGATTTGAGAGCCCATAAGATAAAACCTACTGAAATTTCAACAAACACTTTCTGGTCTTTCATTCCCTGGATGCCACCACCTACCTTCTTGGTCAACAAGGAGCCCTGTTGGCCCAATGGTTAATTCTGTTGCCAACCGAAAAGTCAACCGTGGAATCCACCAGAGGCTCCGCAATAGAAAGACCTTGATTCTGCTCTCGTAAAGATTACAGCCTAGGGTTTGAAACCCCATGGGGCAGTTCTACTCTGTCCTACAGGGTCGCTTGTGAGTTGACCAAAAAGCAAACCAAACCTGTTGCCATCAAGTAGATTCCAACTCACTGTGACTTCCCCATAATTTCCAAGGAGAGGCTGGTGGATTCGAGCTGCTGACCTACTGGTTAGCAGCCAACCTCTTAATCACTATGCCACCGGGGCTCCATATGAGTTAACGGCACACAACACCACCACCTTGGTCAACAGCAAAGCCCTGCCCATTTCTAGTTCCCCCCTAATATTCCTTGGTGGTATACTGGTTAAGAGCTATGGCTGCTAACTAAATGGTCGGCAGTCTGAATCCACCAGCCGCTCCTTGGAAACCCTATGGGGTAGTTCTACTCTGTCCTATAGGGTCAACTATGAATCGGAATCACTTGTTGGCAAAGGGTTTTATTCCTTTTATCCTTCAGTCAGTTGATGTCACTCAACTCCTAATCCCCCTGGAGCTCTCTGCCTTCTCTATTGACTCCAGTGAGGCATGCTGCTTCCCTCGCACTAACTGGCTGCTCCAAAGCCTCTACTGTTCTCTAGACTCATTCGCGGAGGTACCCCGTACCCTGCTCCCCACTTCGTAAAGGACAGCTCCATTTATTGTACAGATGTGTACAATTTCTTTAAGACGACCGCGCCCATTGTATTGCTTTACGGCTTCATTCGTACAAGCCTCACGATGAAGGCGGCCATCTTTGGGCTTCGTTCGTCATACTGAAGGGGATTGGACACGCAGTCCGCGGAGACGGCGTAAAGCAAGCGCGTCGCCTTTTGCGACACTTGGGATGGAGTCAGCGCCTACAAAAATGAAGCTACTTGAAAAACAAACCAAACCATTGCGATCGAGTGGATTCCGACTCATTGCTACCTTGGGTCGCAAAAAAAGGTTGTACGGCTTATCTTCCAAGATGGTGGCTCCCACTTAAATCAGCTAAAAGAGCGCGGCCGTACTGTCTTATAGGGTCTTTGTCTAAAAAAAACCCAAAAGCCGAGTGGAAGCCCCATATCTGGAAGCCCTGGGGTGGTAGTCGGCAGCCTGCAGACTCGGATGCTACAGAGGTTAAGCTTGACAAGTGAGGTGGGGCAGCAAGTTTCGTGAATCTAAAGCGGAAGTAATGGACCGAGGCTATTTCAACCTAGCTGGTACGCGAAGGATCTTTTAACGAGTCTGAGTTTCGCGTTCTGGTAGCAGAATCAGGTTGAACTAGGTTTGTGGAGATTTGTGCACATCTGGAGTTAGCGGTGGAGGAGGGCTATGAGGAGTCTGAGAGGAGAAAGCCCTTGGGGGGGGGGGGATAATTCCTTGACTGAGGGAGAGGGACGGTCAGGAATGGCGCCAGACTAGGGATAGTCTGAGATTATGGTACCCTCAGAAGGTGGTTAGTGCTTAGTGCGCCTTTGGGAGGAGGTCAGTGACTGGGGCGGTCTTGGAGGCAGATCAGTGATTGGTGTGATCTAGAGGTGGGTCAGGGATTGTGATGTTTTTGGTAGGGATAGGTCAGGGATGGGGTGGCCTACGGGGAAAGATCATTGACAGAGGGTACGTGGTGGGAGGTCAGTAATTGGGGTGTCACTGAAAGTACGTCAGTGCTTCAAGTCTTCTGGGGGAAGGTCAGTTCTTGGGATGGCTTGGGGGAATGTCAGTGACTCAAGCATTCTCAGAGGGAGATCAGTGATTGGGACTCCTTGGGGGAGAAGTCAGTAATTAGGACAATTGTGGGTTGTCAGTGATTTGATTGACGTTGTGGAAGGCCAGTGATTGGGTGTCCTTGGGCTCCTGGGGGAAAGTCAGTGATTGGGAGGAACTTGGGATGTTAGTGATTGTGGTGTCCTTGGAGAGGGGACCAGCGTTTGGGGCACCTTCAGGGAAGGTCAGTGATCTGGGGTCCTTGTGGAAGGTAAATGATTAGAACATCCTTTGGGAGGTCAGTGATTGCAGAGTCATTGGGGTGGTCAGTTAATGGGTGACCTTGGAGTGAGATCAGTACTTGGAACAGATTTTGGTTGTTGTCTTTGGGGATTTCCAGTGGTCACTTAGAGTCATGGGGTCTGGATGTTTGAGACGGGGTTTGGGTCTAGATAGGCCGGTGATAGTTTGCCTGGAGAACTCAATACTAGAGTGAACTGGGCTGGTCCGTGTGACCAATATTTTGGGTATGGTGTGGGCAGGCATTGATTCCCAAGAGGTTTGTGGGGATTGGAGTTTGGGAGGCCTTTGGTTTTTGGAGGCCACTGGGGTTTGAAGACCCATTTTTGGATAATGGGAATCAGCTACTCATAGATAAAATTAGCGCCTTCTGAAAAAAAAATTAGTGCTTTCTTCAAAACCTGCTTTCCAACCTCCTTTATTCTCTGAGTGACCCCCTCCTCTCATTGTCCTCACCACAATGAAAAGTGCTTTAAAATGATCAAAATCCAAACAAATTTTAAGCAAAATATTTATTATCAAAGGTGTTATGTCTGGCCCTTTGGTCCCTAAATGTGTAGCATATTTCTCTGGAATCTTGCTAAATGAATAATTTCTTTTATAAGGATCAGCATAAAGCTGGTTCCTGTGAGGAAGAAGTTAAAGCTGTCCGAAATGTCCAACTCCAAACTGCTGCACAACTCCATCAACTCTAACATCAACTACTCTCCCTCCCCTCAGTACCCTTCCTTCAGTCTTTGGGTTCAGTAATTCACTGCAATGTCTCACAGAACTCACAAACCATACTTACACTTAAGTGGTTTATTAGGGAAGTAAATGAATAATTTCTTTTATAAGGATCAGCACAAAGCTGGTTCCTATGAGGTGGAGGTTAAAGATGTCCCAAATGTCCACCTTTTCCAAGTTGCTGTACCACTCCATCATCTCTAATGTCAACTACTGCTCTTCCCCTCAGTACTCTCCCTCCCATCTTTGGGTTCCGTAATGCACTGCAACGTCTCACAGAACTCATGAACCATGTCAAGGAAGTGGCTTATACATTTGTGGAGGCTGGCATTGTCTTCTCCCGACCTGCATGACTGCAGGGGCTGACTGACCCAGCAGACTACAGGCTGCTGGCTCACGAGGCTATGGAAGCTGGCGAAGCAGGTCAGATGATAGGCCACCAGCCCCTGGGGATGCAGAAGCCGGCAAATCCCAGAATTGGCAGGTCAGACAGAAGGCTGCTGACTCAGGTCCCAAGAACCAGAGGTCAGACAAACAGGAACCAGATGCCAGATCCAAAGAGAGAGAGAAAGAGCCCCGCCAGGACACCCACATAATATACCTTCGATGCAGGCCACCCCCCAGGAAATGGTGTAACTTGTGTAAGGGTGGGGCTTGAGTCACGCATTCCTGCAAGGCTGTGAATCACCATACACCCCTCACCAATTCTGCCTCATTAATATGTAGAGGTTAGAATTTACAACACACAAAATGGAGGATAATTACATCAAATCACAAAATGGAGGACAACCATACAATACAGGGAATCATGGCTTAGTCAAGTTGACCCAACCATCACAGGTTCCAAATCCCTCATTTGCATAGTCCCACTCAATCATTGTGTGTGAGTCACAAAGACCATGGTTAGAAGGGCCATTTTAAGTAATTCATTGCACTGCAGGAAGTAACAAGGTACCACTCAGAATCAGGAACAGCTCAGAAGTAACAAGAACAACTGAGGATACAGTTTTTGATCAGGACAGTTCTTTTCAGCCTCTGCTACCAGGCCCTACTGGGGGCCTTCTCTGGCAAGTGTTACAACTCTTAGCTTTGTGGGTCCTGCAATCTTGTGCTGCTATCTTGCTACTGTGGTGCTGCCATCTCTCGCGGTTTTTTATGTTACAGCTCCTCCTTCTCTCTCCGTGTTTCCCTTTAAGCCTAGCAGGATGGCAAAACTGATCAATTCCATCGTTAACATTCCATACACCTTATTTGCATGATCCCACCCACAGAAGTGTGCCACACACCTTATTTACATTATTAGCAAGTTATCCAATCCTCTTGGTTATTTGATGGAACTTAAAAAGACTATAGCTAGAAGGGCCATATTAAGTAATTCACTGTACTGTAGTAATTTGCACAGATTTTTATATTGTAAGACAGTAAGTAGTTCTCAACCAGGGGCAGTTTTGCCCAATGGGACATTTGCCAATGCTTGGAGATAGTTTTGTTTGGCACACCTGGGAATTCCTATGGGATTCTAGTGAGAAAAGGCCAGGGAAGCTGCAAAACACCCTGCAATGCACAGGATATGCCCACAGCCAAGAATTATCCAGCCCAAAATGTTAATAGTGACAAGATTGAGAAACCCTGTTCTAAAGATAAAACTAGTGACTGTTCTAGCCTCTCCCTGGTTTACAAATTCTGACCAATTGCTGCCAAGACCATTCTATGGCTAACTCTACTCCTTAAAACTTCTATTTATATCTTCCAAAATCAACCCATTGACATAGAGTTGATTCTGATTCGTGGTGATCCCCGTATGTCACAGAGTAGGACTGAGCTCCATAGGTTTTCTTGGCTATAATCTTTACGGGAGCAGATTGCCAGACCTCTTTTCCACAGTGTCACTGGGTGGGTTTGAACCACCAACTTTTCAGTTAGTAGTCGAGTGCAAACTGTTTGTACCACCCAGGGACCTGTTTGGAAACCTCCCCATTTTGAGATGCCTGATGCTTTCCCCTGGTGTGTGATCTCCCTTGCTGCTGCAAATAATGGATATTTTATTTGATATCCCTATTATCAGAACAGCTCTCTTTTGGTTAATAATTGCATGGTTTATACTTGGAGCCCTGGTGGCATAGAGGTTAAGAGCTACGGCTGCTAACCAAAAGGTCAGCTGTTCGAATCTACCAGTCACTCCTTGGAAACCCTATGGGGCAGTCCTACCCTGTCCTACAGGGTCACTATGAGTCAGAATTGACTTGACGGCAATGGGTTGGTTTTTGGTTTTGGTTTATACTTTAATACATTTTCTTCCTGCCCTCTTTTTTAGATTTGTCTTTAGAAAGATAGATTCTGGTTTTGGTTTCCAATCTGATACTCTGTCTTTAAATAGATGCATTGAATTTATATTTATGGTTATTACTGGTATATTTTGACTTGCTTCTACCACCTTTTCAATTTTCTATACTTTTTGTCTCCTTTTCTCCTTCTTTCTCTGCTATCTGTTGGACTAATAAAGTTTTCTATATTCCTTTTTATTCCCCGTTGCATGCTTGGAAACTGTAGTCTGAGTTTTAATGATTTAAGTGGTTACTGTAATGTTTCTAATATAGGTTAATGAAATTTGTTGTTGTTATTAGTTGCCATTGAGTTGGCTTCCACTCATGGTGACCCTGGAAGGTCCTGTGCCATCTTCACTGTTGTTGGTATGTACAAGTTCATTGTGGTGGCCACTGTTTGTTTTGAGTGCCTTCCAACCTAGGGGGCTCATTTTCCACCACTATTTTGGACAATACTCTGTTGTGATCCATAAGGTTTTCATTGGCTAATTTTTTAAACTTTTATTTTATTGTTCTTTAAGTGAAAGTTTACAGTGCAATTAGTTTCTCATTCAAAAATTTATACACAGATTGTTTTGCGATATTGGTTGCAATCCTTGCAATGTGTCAGCACTCTCCCCCTTTCCACCCCAGGTTCCCTGTGTCCATTCGTCCACTTTTTCTGTCCCTTCCTGCCTCCTCGTCTTTGCTTTGGGAAGGTGTTGCCCATTTGGTCTCATACTTAATTGAACTAAGAAGCACATTCCTCACTTGTGTTATTGTTTGTTTTTATAGGCCTGTCTAATCTTTGGCTCAAAGGTGGACTTCGGGAATGGCTTCAGTTCTGAGTTAGCAGGGTGTCGGGGGCCCATAGTCTTGGGGGCTCCTTCAGTCTCTGTCAGACCAGTAAGTCTGGTCTTTTTTGTGAATTTGAATTTTGTTCTACATTTTTCTCCCACTCTGTCCGGGACGCTCTGTTGTGATCCCTGTCAGAGCTGTTGGTGGTGGTAGCCAGGCACCATCTAGTTCTTCTGGGCTCAGACTTATGGAGGATGTGGTTTATGTGGTCCGTTAGTCCTTTGGACTAATACTTTCCTTGTGTCTTTGTTTTTTTTCCACTTTCTGTTGCTCTGGATATGATGAGACCAATAGATGTATCTTAGGTGGATACTCACAAGCTTTTAAGGCCCCAGGCACTACTCACCAAAATAGAATGTAGAACATTTTCTTTATGAACTATGTTATGTCAATTGACCTAGATGTCCCCGGAGACTGTGGTCCCTAGCCCTCAGCCCCAAAAACTTGGTCCCTCAAGGTGTTTGGATGTGTAGAGTAAGCTTCTATTACTTTGCCTTGGTCAAGTTGTGCTGTTTCCCCTATATTGTGTGTTCTGTTTCACGTCACCAAAGTTAACACTTGTCTACTGTCTAGTTAGTCATTTCCCCTCCCTAACCCTCCCTACCCTTGTAACCATCAAACATTTTTTTCTGTGTGTAAACTTTTCCTTGAGTTTTTTTAAATAGTGATCTCATACAATATTTGTCCTTTTGTGATTGACTTATTCCACTCAACAGATTCATCCATTTTGTAAGATGTTTCGCAGATTCATCCTTCTTCTTTATTGTTGGTAGTATTTTATTGTGTGTATGTACCATAATTTGTTTATCCATTCATCTGTTGATGGGCATTTAGGTCGTTTCTATCTTTTTACTATTGTGAATAATGCTGCAATGAACACGAGTGTGCATATGTCTGTTTGTGTGACAGCTCTTATTTCCCTAGGATAAATTCCTAGGAGTAGGATTGCTGGATCATATTATATTTTTATTTCTAGATTTTAAAGAAGGTGCCATATCGTTTTCCATAGTGGTTGTACCCTTTTACATTCCCACCAGCAATGCACAAGATTTTGAATCTTCCTGGAACCTCTCCAACATTTGTTATTTTCTGTTTTTTTGTTTTTTTTTTTTATTAGTGCCAGTAATGTCAAGTGTGATGATATCTCATTGTAGTTTTGATTTGCATTTCTCTAATGGCTAATCGTTGTGAGCATTTCCTAATGTGTCTGTTAGCCACCTGAATGTCTTCTTTGGGAAGTGTCTGTTTATATCCTTTGCCCAGTTTTTAATTAGATTATTTGTCTTTTTGTTGTTGAAGTTTGAAGTATTTTATATATTTTAGAGATTAGACCCTTGTTGGATATGTTGTAGCCAAAAATTTCCTCCCAGTCTGTAAGTTCTCTTTTTATTCTTGGTGAAGTCTTTTGATGAGCATTAGTGTTTAATTTTTAGGAACTCCCAGTTATCCAGTTTATCTTCTGGTATTTGTGCATTGTTAGTTATGGCCTAACATTGTCCCTATTTTTTCCTCCATGATTTTATCATTTTAGTTTTTATATTTAAGTCTTTGATCCATTTTGAGTTAGTTTTTGTGTAGGGTGTGAGGTATGGGTCCTGTTTCATTGATTTTACAGATGGACGTCCAATTTTGCCAGCATCATTTGTTAAAAAGACTGTATTTTCCCCTATTTAATGGACCTTGGTCCTTTGTCAAAAATCAGCTGACCATAGGTGGATGGATTTACGTCTGGGTTCTTGATTATGTTCCATTGGTCTATGTGTCTGTTGTTGTACTAGTTCATCGGCTAATTTTTGAAAGTGGACCTCTAGGCCTTTCTTCCTATTCTATCCTAGTCTGGAAGCTCCACTGAAACCTGCTCGCTATGGGTGACCCTGCTAGTATTAGAAATATCAGTGGTATAGCTTCCAGCAACGTAGCAACATGAAAGCCACCACAGTACAAGAAACAGACTGGTGGCTGATGATAATTAAATTTAACATAATTCAATTTTCTATCCTCACAAACTTCTGCAATCAACTTATCCCCAAAAGGGTTATTGTCATCAGTAGTTTGTTTCACCTTTCACCTTCTTTAAGAGTATATGTATACATGCCTGTGTATAGGTTGTTGTTGTTATGTGCTGTCCAGCCGGTGCCGACTCATACTGATCCTATGTATAACAGAACAAAACACTGCCCGGTCCTGCGCCATCCTCACAATCTTTATGTTTAAGCCCATTGTTGAAGCCACTGTTTCAGTCCATCTGGTTGAGGATATTCCTCTTTTTCGCTGACTCTCTACTTTACCAAGCATGATATCCTTCTCCAGGGACTGGTCCCTCCTGATAACATGTTCAAAGTATGTGAGACAAAATCTTGCCATCCTCATTTCCAAGGAGTGCTCTGGCTGTATTTCTTCCAGGACAGACTTGTTTGTTCTTCTGGCAGTCCATGGTATATTCAGTATTCTTCCCCAACATCATAATTCAAGGGCATCAATTCTTCTTTGATCTTCCTTATTCACTGTTCAGCTTTCGCATGCATATGAGGCGATTGAAAACACCATGGCTTGGGTCAGGCGCACCTTAGTCATCAAAGTGACATCTTAGCTTTTTAACACTTTAAAGAGGTCTTTTGCAGCATATTTGCACAATGCAATACATCATTTGATTTCCTGACTGTTGCTTCCATGGGCGTTGATTATGGATCCAAGGAAAATGAAATCCTTGACAATGTCAGTCTTTTTTCTGTTTGTCATAATGTTGCTTACTGGTCCAGATCTGAGAATTTTTGTTTTCTTTATGTTGAGGTGTAATCCATACTGAAGGCTGTGGTCTTTGATCTTCATCAGTAAGTGCTTCAAGTCCTCTTCACTTTTGGTAAGCAAGGTTGTGTCATCTGCATAATGCAGGTTGTTAATGAATCTCCCACGAATCCTGATGCCACATTCTTCTTCATATAGTCCAGCTTCTCAGATTATTTGCTCACATACACATTGAATGAGTATGGTGAAAGGATACAACCCTGATGCACACCTTTCTTGATTTTAAACCATGCAGTATCCCCTAGCTCTGTTTGGACAACTGCCTCTTCGTCTATGTACAGGTTCTGCAAGAGCAAGATTAATTGTTGTGGAATTCCCATTCTTCGCAATGTTATTTGTAATTTATCATGATCCACACAGTCGATGCTTTTGTGTAGTCAATAAAACACAGGTAAACATCTTCCTGGTATACTCTGCTTTTAGCCAAGATCCATCTGACACCAGCAATGATATCCCTTGTTCCACATCCTCTTCTGAATCTGGCTTGAATTTCTGACAATTCCCTGTTGATGTACTGCTGCAACAATTTTTGAGTGATCTTCAGCAAAATTTTACTTGTGTGTGATATTAATGATATTGTTTGATAATTTCCTCATTCTTTGGATCACCTTTCTTTGGAATAGGCACAAATATGGATCTCTTCTAGTTGGTTGGCCAGGTATCTATCTTCCAAATTTCTTAGCATAGACGAGTGAGCACCTCTAGCACTGCACCCATTTGTTGAAACATCTCAACAAATATATGTATATACAACCTAGCCCCAAAAGGGTTATTGTTATCAATAGTTTTGTTTCACTTTTCATCTTCTTTAAGAATATATGTACATGTATATGCATGTATGTATCTTCTAAACAATTAATACAACCAGCTTCTGTTTATAATTTTGTTCCTTTTCCTTCCCACCTTCCCTCTTAGTTCTCTTTTCTTCTTGGTGAAATACATCGTTTAACAATTTTTAAAATGATAATCTTTCAAAGGCATTGCTACAACAACTTTCTTTTGATTAATATTGTACTGTTATATATGTTTTGGCCCCATATCATCTGCTTTCCTTTTTTCTTTTTTTTTTTGACAGTAGGTTGGGGTCTTGTCTCCTGAAAGCCACATATTATTAAATGTGCTTTTTATTGTTAAACCTTATGTCTCATGATCTGTCTTTAGTAGATGAGTTTAACTCATTTACTTTTAATTTTATCTCAAAATATTTTTGTTTTGCCCCCATTAGTGGTGATTTGGATCCAAAATTCAGGTTGAGAGTTATTTTATCTTAGCACTTTGAAATGATTACTTCATTGTGTTTTGGGATCTATTGTTGCTGCTAATTCCAATAGTCTCATTTGTAGGTGAACTATCTTTTCTTTATGATAGTGTTTAATATATTCTCTTTTTCTTGGACATTTTATAACTTCACCAAAATGTGTCTATGTGCAGCTTTATTTGTGTTGAGCCTCTCCAGTTCTCAATGTGAAATGTCAGCAGAAGACTTTGCATTTCAACCATTCTGGAAAATTCTAAGCTACTTTTCCCTTCAGATAGTGCTTCTCTCCCTTTCCCTCTTATGTGTTCTTCTGGAAATCTTATCGGGCATGTCAGTCTATCCTGCTTGGACCTCAGTCTATCCTACTTGTCACAAAACCCCCTTTGTATTTATATTATTACCTTTTCTTTCTGCTCTGCCTTTTAGGTGAAGTTATCAATATGATCTTTTAATTCATTAGCTCTTTTTTCAGCCAAGTGTAGTCTCATGTTTAGTGACATTCATTTTATTATTACTTTAATGAATATGTTTTTTATTTCCAAGGTGGCTAATTGTTTATTTTCCTTATCTACCAGCTCTGCTTTGTTAACTGCCTCCAGCCACAGTGATTTTGCTTTGAATCCTCAAGTTTGGACTTCCTGGGATAAGGTAGCTTCTATGAGGGAAAGAAAAGGAGGCCGTAGGATCAACTAGAGACCTACTAGACCTGCTAGAGACCTACCAGAGCTGCTAGAGACCTACTAGAGTTTCAGAGAAGAGCCCATAGAATCAAGAACAGAGTAGGTGTTAGAGTTGTTGACTGAGTCCAAGAACAGCAGAAAATGCCCAAGTCCCAGGTGAGTTGTTTGTTGCTATGTTTATTTCCCACTTGCTTTTCCAATGAATTTGAGGAGGTTTAAAAGAAGACCTGGCAATCTGCTCCTGTAAAGATTACAGCCCAGAAACCCTATGAGGCAGTTATACTTTGTCCTATAGGGTCACTATAAGTTGGAATTGATGTAACAGCACACAACAACAACAGCAGTAACACATATGGAGTCCCTGGGTGGCGCAAATAATTAAGTGCTGGGCTACTAACTAAATGGTTGGCAGTTCAAACCCACCTAGAGGAACCTCAGAAGACAGGCCTAACAGTCTACTTCCAAAAGGTCACAGCCATGAAAACCCTATGCAGGGCAGTTCTACTGTGCAGCACATGGGGTTGCCATGAGTCAGAATCAACTCAATGGAAACTGTTACCTTTTTTTCTTAATAATACATACAGTTAAGAGAATAGTATGTTCATTCAATATTTATGAATGGATACACAAGGATAGTATATTTTAAGGAAAAATTTGGTTTTTGTATTATTTACATTTACAAAACATACTAGGAGTATTTACGAAGTAAACTAAGGAGTGTCTGAGTGGTGCACACAGTTAAGCACTCATCTACTAGCCCAATGGTTGGCAGTTCGAACCCATCCAGAGGCACTTCAGAAGACAGATCTGGCACTCTGTTTCTGAAATGTCACAGCCTTGAAAACCCTATGGAGCAGTTCTACTGCACATGGGGTCTTCAGGAATCAGAATCAAATCTACAGCAACTGACAACAACAATGCAAAACTAGTATATAGTAGGCAGCCAAATGACTTACCATGAGAAAAATTATTATAAAAAATTCCCCCTTATCTTTATAATACTAACCAATGGTAATCCCTTTAGAATGAATCTGAATGTTCTGTTACAGGGCTCACTGTCATTCAAAGATGTGGCTGTGGTCTTCACCTGGAAGGAGTGGCAGCTACCAGACCCTTTTCAGAAGAACTTCTACAAAGATGTCATGTTGGAGAATTATAGCAATCTAGTATCAGTGGGTAAGTAGAGCTTCACTGGGTAACGAAGTATACCCAGTCAGTTGCCTTTCCTTTCCCAGTGCTAAAAGAGGTGGGGCCTCAGAAGTGCTTTATATTTTTAGACTTGAGTTTCATATGTCATAGATTCTTAGTACCTTTCTGGCCCCTGAAAGAGGGTTTTGCCCTTACCTGTCAAGTAAAAGGCCTTTACTTTGCTAAAATGCAAATGGTCCAGCCCTTTAAATGTAATTTTCCTCATTTTTTAGAACGCTTGTAGCCCAAGTAGTTGGATCCATTGGTCCTCTATAATTTCCCATGAATAGGGTATGAAGTTACCAAAGCAGATACAGTCTTCCAGTTGGAGCAAGGATAGTAGAGAAAAAAATCCAGAATCAAGTTCAGCCAGGTAAGTAAGTGAAAAATGAAACCTATGGCAGAAATGGGAGTAAAAACACAGTTGGTCAGTAATGGGAGACACCTCTGTAATGTTGTTTGGAAAAATCTTCTTGAAATTCTTAAACCTTTGAAGGTAACTCAGAACAGCTGGCATGAGTTCCTCACGTACCTTAATATTGCCTCCACTTTTTAATTACTCCATATTAGAACTCTTGCTTTTTTTTTTTTTTTTTTTTGGTGTATGTGTGTGTTTTGCTTTAAAACTGTTTTTATTTATCATATATAGTTTTTAAAATTCTATTGTGGTGAAAATATACATAACAAAACACATGCCATCTCAATTTCTACAGTACAATTCAGTGACATTTGATTACATTCTTCAAGTTGTGCATCCATTCTCACTTTGCTTTTCCAAATTATTTCACCACCATTAACTTAAATTCAATGCCCCCTATTTTGCTTGGTTTTTAAAACAATACACTTCCTTCTTTTATGTACTCTGATCAGATTCCTCTATGTCTCATCATGGAACTTGCCTTCCTCATTAATCTTTCTCCCTGGCATCTCAGTTTACCTGATATCCTTTAATCCATGGCCTTAGTTCAGCTCCCTTTTCTTATATATTAAAGTGCTCATGAATTTTCTTCTCTTCTCATATTATGTATGTCTCATACCTCTTGTAGTTTCTTCCCTTTTTTTTTCTCCTTCTGTTTATAAATACCTCTGACTTTTGTTCCAAACCCACTGTCTCACTTTCTCTTCTCTTCTTTGCCTTTGCTATGAGATTCTACCTCTTCTATTACATGGTCATGGTTGATTCACTGGTCTCCTTCCTAGAAGATGCTTGTCAGATCAATAAACATTCAGACTGGCACCGAGAAAACCACTTGAAATGATGGAGAGTCACCACAAAAATAATGAATTTGGAAAAATATCTCATCTGAGCTCAGACATTGATGTTTCTTTTCAGCAAACATCTTATATATTTGACACACTTGGAAAACACTTGAGACCTAATCCAGAGCACAGTATTAAGAATAGAAGCTGTGTAATAAATGAAGCTGAATTTAATGAATATGACAAATTATTTTCTCACACTAAGTATGAGAAAACTCATACTGGAGAAAAATACAATGACTATAATGACTGTGCAAAGGCTTTCAGCCATAAGTCACAGCTTATTAAACACTGGAAAACTCAAACAGGAGAGAAACACTGTGACTGCAGTGAATGTGAGAAAGATTTCTCCGAGAAGTCAGACCTCATCAAGCATCAGAGAACACACACAGGAGAGAAATTTTATGGATGCAATAAATGTCCAAAAGCCTTCAGCCGGCAGTGCAATCTCATTTTACACCAGAGAACCCACACAGGAAAGAAACCTGAAGAATGCAATAAATGTGGGAAAGATTTTACTGATAAGTCATGCCTTAATAAACATCAGAGAACTCACACAGGACAGAACTGTTTTGAGTGTCGTATATGTCAGAAAGGCTTCAATGATAAATCACAACTTAATTTACATCTAAGAACTCATACCATACAGGAGAGAAACCCTACAGATGCAATGAATGTCAAAAAGGTTTCAGCAATAAGTCACAGCTTGTTAACCATCAGAGAACTCACACAGGAGAGAAACCCTGTGGGTGTAGTGAAGTGGCAAAACATTCCCCCTTAAATTTAGTCTCATTTTACATCAGAAAACTCATACAGGAGAAAAACCGTATGGATGCAATGAATGTGGGAAAGCCTTCATCCAGAGGTCTGAGCTCATTAGACACCAGAGAACTCACATGGGAGAGAAACCTTATAATTGCAGTGAATGTGGAAAAGGCTTTATTGTAAAGTCGGTTCTCAATATTCACTGGAGAACTCATACAGGACAGAAACCCTATGGATGCAACGAATGTGGGAAAATGTTCTCCATCAAGTTTAGTCTTATTCTACACCAAAGAACTCATACAGGTGAGAAACCCTATGAATGCAGTCAGTGTCAGAAAGCTTTCACCCAAAAGTCACACCTCACCATTCATCAGAGATCGCACACTGGAGAGAAACCTTATGAATGTGGTGAATGCCAGAAAGTCTTCAGTCAGAAGTCATATCTCCTTATCCATCAGAGAATTCACTCGGGAGAAACCTTACGAATGCACTGAATGTGGGAAAACTTTCTCCTACAAGTTCAGCCTCATTATTTATCAGAGAATACATACAGGAGAGAAGCCCTACGGATGCAGTGAATGTGGAAAAACATTTTCCATCAAGTTTAGCCTTGTTGTGCATCAGAAAACACATACAGGAGAGAAACCTCACGAATGTGGTGAATGTCAGAAATCTTTTGCTCAGAAATTACATCTTATTGTACACAGAAGAACTCACACAGGCGAGAAGCCTTATGGATGCAGTGAGTGTTGGAAAACTTTCTCCCACAAATTCAGACTCATTTTACATCAGAAATCTCATAGAGGAGAAAAATTATGAAGGACGTGAATATCTGAAAGTTATCATTGAGAGGGAATAGTTCATTGTACCACAGACTTTACATAAGATTGAAACCTCAAGACTGCAGTGAATGTGAATAAGCTTTCTTTCAAACTCACACCTCATTACTCATCGGAGAATTGGACTAGGTAGAATGCCAGACACAAAGAAATACCTTTTCCGATAAATGTCAATTGAGTGTAGCCCAGAGAATACAAACAGAAAGGAACATCTTTATATATACTGGTTGTGAGGATGTTGTCAGCATGAAATTCAGCTACATTGGTATCAGAGAATTGGTATTGTTATGGATTGAATTGTGTCCCTGTAAATATGACACAGTGGCATCGGAGGCCCTCTAACTTCATAAGGGCAGGGGGGATTCCCCATCAACATCAGCACAAGACTGATTCCTATGCGGTGGAGGTCAGACATACCTCCTGTCTCCAACTTTTTTACCAATTCTGACACCAGCCATCCTTCCCACGGCACACTCTACTTCTCTGCTGGTTTGATAATTCATTGTAATGGCCACGCAGAACTCACAGACAATACTCATGATTATGGGGTTTATCAGGGAAGTAACAGGTTACAATTCAGGATCAGACAAAACTCAAGATACAGTTCTTCAGTCAGGACAGCTTTTTGGCCTTGCCCACAGGCAGGCCTCTCCCTTGGCCCCTGGGCCCTTGGGCCCCTCGGTGTGGCCTCTGCCCTGCTTGATCAAGTCTTACAAAGCTCTTTAGCTCTATTTATAAGTGCTCATAGGCACCCCACTCTACCAGGAAGCCTCCTAAGAGAAGGCACTCAGCTCTCTCATTCCATGGGTCGGCAAGCCAGACTCCACCGACAAGTGCCCAGGGGCACCCCACTCCATCAGGAAGCCTCCTTCCTGAAGGCCTCCAGCTTTCTCATTCCGTGAGTCTGCATGCCCACTGTAATTGTCTTGCTCTGTAGGCCCAGATGCCCACCATGCCATCTCGCACCTGTCTCCTGGTTCTGCTGCTGCCATTTCTCTGCTGTCACTTCTCACCATCTTGCATCATCTCTGGTCTTACAACTCCGTCTCCTGGGCCTAGGAGGTTCTCAGCACAGGGACTCTGGGTCCAAACGACGTGCTCTCTCTCCTGTGTCTTCTTCTTGGTGGTAGTGAGGTTCCCCCATCTGCTCTGGGATTGACTCTCTTTTAATGTTAGTGGGATGGCTAAACTGACCAATCCCCTCATCAGGGTTCCATACACCTTATTTGCATTGTCCCACCCCCACAAGCTGCCGTGCATCTGTTTGCATTGTTAGCAATGCTGTCCATTCCCCTTGGTGAGCCACAAATACTTTATTTGCATAGTCCCACCCAATCACTGTGTGGAAGTTACAAGAACATGCATGGCTAAAAGGGCCATATTAAATAATTTACTGCATGGCAGTTCCCAAAAAATATGTGTTGTAAATCCTAACCCCTATACCTATGGCAAGGACACCTGGTGATGCAATGGTTAAGTACTCAGCTGTTAATTGAAAAATTGATGGTTTGAACCCAGCAGAGGCTCTGCAGAAGAAAAGACCTGGAAATCTGCTCCAGAAAACATTAAAACCTTGGAGACCCTATGGGCAGTTCTACTCTGTCCTGTAGGGTCATTATGAGTTGGAATTGACTCAATGTAATCAACTCAACTGCACACAACAACAAGAAGAATATACCTGTGGATGTAATCTCATTTGGGTATGGGGTTTTCTTTGTTATGTTAATGAGGCCATGTCAGTGTAGGGTGTGTCTTAAGCCAATTTCTTTTGAGATAAAAGGAGCAGATTAGGCAAAGGAGCAAGCAATCACAGATGGAGGAAGATAGATTCTACGCCACATGAAGATGGCCAAGGAACTGAGGAACAGAAGCTGAAAAGAGACAAAGACCTTCCCAAGATGCAACAAAGATAATGCCTTCCCCTAGAGCCAGGTCCCTGAATTTGGACTTCTAGCCTCCTAAACTGTGAGAAAATAAACCTCTGTTTATTAAAGCCACACACTTGTGGTATTTCTGTTACAGCAGCACTAAGAAACTAGGGCAGATATTATGGAACAAGTTCTATATTTTCATGAATCTATGAAATCATGTTCTCATTGATATTATTTTATGAAGGAAGTCATTTATCTGTTGTGATATAATAGACAGTATCATAGAAAGTACTAAATATGTATATAAATACATTTGTCAGAAAACAGCAAAAAATATATATCAGAACAATCTCAGAGTATGTAAGAGTTTTATATCTATTTTTATTACAAAAATGAATCAATCGTATTTGGAAGTCGCATGTGTTAGGATAAGGTAATTGTGAATACATAGCATATATGCTTAAATGTGCATAAAAATTTACCATAAAATATCTGTATTGAATCTTTGAATCATTATAATGTTACATAAATTGTAATTGGACTATGATGGTTCATTATTTTAGTAAGAAATCTCAATGAAATACTACATTATCATTTTTTTTACCCTACCATTTGCTGGTGTAGAGCCCTGGTAGCACAGTGGTTAAGAACTTGGCCACTAATCAAAAGGTTGGCAGTTCGAATCCACCATCGGCTCCTTGGAAACCCTATGGGGCAGTTCTACTCTGTCCTATAGGGTCATTATGAGTCGAAATCAACTTGACAGCAACGGGTATTTGCTGGTATTTGTAAATGAGTCTGGAAGTTTTTGAGCCTCTTTTGAGTGAAGCTGCATTTTGTCAATTGCAAGATGCACATTTCACTCACATGTTGTTTGCCGTCAGGTGGATTCTGACTCACAGGAAGTGGCATGTAATTGATGGCATGAAATATTCAAATGGAGAACTTCTTCTTGGTGGTACATAAAATAGCGGTGTATTGTACAACCATAGCTATTTTAGATTGGATGATTTACAGTAAGAGTCATCATCTTTATAAAGGATTTTATTTCTTCTACACTTAAAGTAGAGAGTTAGTGAAAAAGAAGACCCTCAACGAGATGGATTGACAAAGTGGCTGCAACAGTGGGCTTAAACATATCAGTGATTGTGAGGATGATGCAGGATTGAGCAGCATTTTGTTATTTTGTACATGGAGTTGCTATGAGTTGGAACTGACTCGACAGCACCGAACAACAACAACATTTAAAGATCCCTAGTGGCGCAGTGGTTAGACACTGGGTTGCTAACTGAAAGGTTGGCGGTTCAAATTCAGCTGCCACTCTGTGGTAGAAAGATGTGACAGTCTGCTCTGTAAAGATTACAGTCTTGGAAACCCTGTGGGACAGTTGTACTCTGTCATATAGGGTTGCTCTGAGTCAAATCAACTTAATGGCAATGGAATATGGGGTAAATTTAAATCCAGATTCTGAGATTTGAGGATGATAATTATTTACAAGCTTTTTTTTTTTTTTTTTTTTTTTTGCCTCTCCTGAATTCTGAACCATTTGAGAGATAGTCCTTACATAATAAAGAATTTCTCTGGCCTTTGTCCCTGGTTCCTGGGAGGTAACCTCTGCTGCCATCAGTTGCCACCAAGCCATTTCTGACTTATGGCAACCCCATGTGCATCAGAGTAGAACTATGTTCCATAGGGTTTTCCCTAGCAGATTTTTTAGAAGTAGATTGCTAGGCTTTTCTTCCTAGGCAGTAGTCCAGAAGGTGGACTTGAATGTCTCACCAAACCGTTGGTATTTCACAAGTGATAGGAGTATATTTGTTATTCATGGTGGGCCTCTTGATAGTTTATGCTAAGGAAATGACTCAAGATGGGAGCTGGCCACATTGAAAAACCAACCATGTGATTACAGGGTTGGGGTTTTGAGCCATGAGGTATCAGCTTAACCTTTGGAGATGGAGTGGGGCTACAGAGGGGCTGGAAATTGAGTTTAACCACTTGGACAATCATGCTTATGTAATGACACCCCAATAAAAACTCTAGGCACCAAAGTTTGGGTGAGCTTCCTGGATTGGTGGTATCCAGTACATGGTGTCTTAGTCATCTAGTGCTGCCATAACAGAAATACCACAAGTGGATGGTTTTAATGAAGAGAAGTTTATTTCCTCACAATCAAAGTAGGCTAAAAGTCCAAATTCAGGGTGTCAGCTCCAGGGGAAGCCTTTTTCTCTCTGTCGGCCTTCTTCTCTTCAGTGTTCCCCTGGACTAGGAGCTTCTCTGCGCAGGGACCCCAGTCCAAAGGACACGCTCTGCTCCCGGCACTGCTTTCTTGATGGTATGAGGTCCCCCAACTCTCTGCTCACTTCTGTCTTTTATATCTCAAGACATTGCCTCAGGATACAATCCAATCTTGTAGACTGAATCCTGCCTTACTAACACAACTGCCACCCATCCTGCCTCATTAACATCATAGGGGCAGGATTTACAACATACAGGAAAACAACACAATACCAGGAATCATGGCCCTGCCAAATTGATACACACATTTTTGGGGGGACATAATTCAAACCATGACACATGGGTTTTCACACATCGGTGCAGGGAGGGTAATGTGTCCCTGAGGACACAGAAGCTTCATATTTGGAACCATCCCAGTCCCAGATTTTGCCCTATGTGTCTCTTCCTTCAGCTGGTTCTAATTTATATTTTCTTTTCCTGTAATAAATCCATAATTGTAAGTATAGTGCTTTCCTGATTCTGTAAGTCATTCTAGTAAATTGTTGAACCTGAGTGAACCCATAGGGACCCCCAAATTTGTAGCCATGCTGGTCTGAAGACCCCAGAACTCATAGCTGGTGTCTGAACTGAGGGCAGCCTTGTGGAGGACTGTGCTCTCAGACTGTGCAGTATGGCCAGATATTGTCTCTGATATCAGACAGATGGAGATTAAATATTAGCTTTATTCATGGTTTTGCTGATTACATAATGTGACTTGATGCTATTGTCAAAATAGACTTCTACTTTTCACATACTGTACAAGATATGAAAGATATACTCCCCTTTGAAAGAGTCTGTACTAAACTGACGGTGTATTTTTATTAATCCCTCTCTGCAATTAGCTAGGAAGTTTCATAAATTCTTTTCTTACATAGTGATTAAACTCTAAAATACATGGAGTATAATTTTAATTTCACAAAAATAAATTTCTTTTTCAAGCACAATATTTTACAGTAAAATAGGGAACTGCAACTATGGCAATTACTCAGGATAAGATAATGCAAAGGACTCAAGAGATCCCATAAATTATACTTGCAGGTTGTTTTTGTTGTTAATTGCTGTCAAGTCGATTCTGACTTATGGTGACCCCATGAGTGTCAGAGTAGGACTGTGCTCCATAGGATTTCCCAGGCTGTGACCTTTTGGAAGCAGATCACCAGACCTGTCTTCTGAGGCCCCTCTGGGTGGGTTCAAGCCATCAGTCTTTTGGCTAGTAGTTGAGCAGTTAACCGTTTGCACCACCCAGGTACTCCTATACTTACATAATACTTCAATGAGGACAAAGGCTACAGTATGCCATGAGAAAAATAAAAAACATAAAACACAGGCAAACATCAGGGTGTTCTTAGATATGCAGGCACAGATTCCAGGGACTTTTTTCAGTCACACAGGACACTCTTCACCTCCAGGTCACAAACCACCACAATACATCGAGGTTTCTTGTTTTCAGGGAAGCTGAGGCAAAAGCTTACTGAGAGGTCTTGTATATCCACTGGCCACATAGCAAAAACCAGGCTTTGTGAACAACAAAGGTGTTTCTGTTGTTGTGTGCTGTCGAGTTAATTCCAACTCACGGCAACCCCATGTGACAGAGTAGAGCTGCCACATACTATTTTCTAGGCTGTAATCTTTATGGGAGCAATTCACCAGGTCTTTTTCCCTGCGGAGCAGCTGCGTGGGTTTGAATTGCCCAACGTTCAGTTAGGAACCGAGGACTTAACCATTATGCCACCAGGGCACCTTAAAAAGGTGTAGATCATCAGTCTATCCATTTTCAATAAACATTGTAGACAAGCACCTTGAGGGGAGTTTTGGGGTTGAAACTGTATGTTAGAAATCACTAGCTAGTATACTTCATTCCTGTCTTGATCAAGGGGCATTTAGATCATTCCAGGTGTTCTTGAGATCTTAGAGCTAATGCAGACCAGCTGCAAGTTAAGCCTACCCCCCTACACAACAACCAAGACTGTTGTTGTTAGGCACCATTGAGTTGGTTCTGACTCATAGTGACCCTATGTACAACAAAATGAAACTGCGCAGTCCTGTGCTATCCTCACAATTGTTGTTATGCTTGAGCCCATTGTTGTAGCCACTGTGTCAATCCATCTCATTGAGGGTCTTCCTTTTTTTTGTTGACCCTCTACTTTATCAAGCATGATGTCCTTCTGCAGGGACTGGTTCCTCCTGATAACATGTCCAAAGTATGTGAGATGTAGTCTCACCATCCTCACTTCTAAGGAGCATTCTGGCTGTACTTCTTCCAAGACAGATTTGTTCTTTCATTTGGCAGTCCATGATGTATTCAGTATTCTTCGCCAACACCATAATTCAAAGGCTTCAATTCTTCGGTCTTCCTTATTCATTGTCCAGCTTTCGCATGCATATGAGGTGATTGAAAACACCAAGGCTTGGGTCAGGTGCACCTTAATCTTCATCAACCAAAACTACAATGTTTTTATTTCATTCACCATTTTTTGGAATGTTGATTACTTTCAGGAGCTGGATTTCCTGAACCAGAGAGGGGAAGGGCCTGGAGATTAAATTCAATCATGGGGGCCAGTGATTCAATTAATCCTGTCTATGTAATGAAACCTCAGTAAAAACTCTGGACACTGAAGCTCAGGTGAACTTTTCGAGTTGGCAATATTCTGCAGATTGTCACATATCAACATGTTGGGGGGGGTGACATGTCATTACTCCATGGGAAGAGGACAACGGAAGCTTCGTTTTTGGAACCCTCCCAGACCTTACCCTATGTATCTTTCCCTTTTGCTGCAGTAAAACTGTAATGAATTCTGTCAGTCATTCCTGAATTCTATCAGTCGTTCTAGAATTCTGTCAGTCGTTCTAGAGAGTTGTTGAACGTGAGAGGTAGTGAGAACCCCAAATTTGTAGCCAGCTGGTCAGAAGTGAGGGTGGTCTGGGGACTCCTAAGCTTGCGGCTGGTGTCGGAAGTGAGGGCAGCCTTGTGGAGGACTGTGCCCTTCACCTGTGAAGTTTGGCCTAACTTTGGGTAGTTAGTGTCTAAAGCTTTTGTAACATGTAACACCCCAAAATAAGCAGAGGTTTTCAGAAGAGCTGGAATATTGTAGATGTATCCCTGGAGGGCTCTTCTGCTGATGGACCCTTATTATCATTGATGGATTTAATTCAGCTGCTCTTGGCATTTTGCCATCACAGTTATCACAGGAACCAAATTTCATCAGATTACGTAAACCCTAAGGATTGCTGGTTTATCTCACGATGCCTCAATCACAAAAATAACCTCAATACAAGGAAGGCAGGGTATTTGTGGTGGGTTTTGGATACACACGGATTTGTAATCTCATTTCTCTTTTTTTTTAATTACTAGAATTTTTATAATAAAAATAAGGAACAGAGTCTTAGCTGTAAAAACACTGTGCCAGAAGACCAAAGGTAAATGAAGACATCTCACATTACTGACTAACTTACAAGCCGTTTAGCTGGATGACCAAGTTGGCTCATCCAGTTTTAGTTAGGCTACCCCAATATACGAAGGTTCAGAAGATGCTGCAAACTTTTGTGTTAAAATCACTGATTTGCCCTTCAATTAAGCAATTTAAGTGTAGGTCGTGATCCCCCTGGTTTTGACAGTGTAACTGCAAACATGTGGTTTCCATTACCTTTCATACCCTCTCACTTAAATGCAAACAAACTTTTCTATAGTATACACCTGTGAGACTTCATCTCGCATACTTTGGCCATGTTATCAGGAGGGACCAGTCCTTGGAGAAGGACATCATGCTTGGTAAAGTAGAGGGTCAGTGAAAAACAGGAAGACCCTCATTGAGATGAATTGGCACTGTGGCTGCAACAATGGGCTCAAGCATAACAATGATTGTGAGGATGGCGCAGGACTGGGCAGTGTTTTGTTCTGTTGTACATGGGGTCACTATGAGTCAGAACTGACTTAATGACATCGAACAACAACAACTGTATTCAGGACCCCCTTGGTGGCGCAAATGGTTTGCATTCGACTTAGCGGTACTGCGGATGAAAAGTCCTGGTGAACTGTTTCTGTTAAGGTTACAGTCCTATGGAGCAGTTCTGCTTTATAACACATGGGGTCACCATGAGTCAGACTTGACTGGATGGCAACTACAGCTACAGCTGTATGCTGTATGTATAACTTTTCCTCCTGCTATCCTTCTCATTTTCCATACTCCCTGTCGTGGCTTTAATTGTAGCCCCCCAAAATATGCATTGTAACTCCTAATCCCTATACCTGTGGATGTAATCCCATTTGGAATAGTTTTCTTTGTTATGTTAATAAGGCCATATCAGTGTAGGATGTGTCTTAAGCCAATCAGTTTTGAGCTATAAAAAGAGCAGATTAGGCAAGCAGGAATGGGGGAAAGATAGATGTCATGTGGAGATCTCCAAGGAACACCGAGAGAATGCTAGAGAAACTGAGACAACGATTTTTCCCCAGAGTGGACAAAGAGAGCCTTCCCCTGGATCCAGCACCCTGAATTCAGATCTCTAGCCTCCTAAACTTTGTGAAAATAAATTTTTGTTCTTTAAAGCCACCCACTTGTGGTATTTCTGTTATAGCAGCACCAGCTAATTTCTCCCTTACATACTAACTTTCTCCCTTACATACTCAGCCTTCCTAAGTTGCAGCCATAGTCATTAAGACTGTTCACAAATATTCCAGATCCCTCTTCTTATAGGCATGTGGAAGGATTGCATTTTTCCACATATTTGAATTTAGATATCACCATATGGTTTTCTTCAGCCAATGAGATGAGAGTGGAAGTGATTGTAACTTCTGAGTAGAAGCCTTTGGAACCAGTGTGTTCTCTTTCCCTCTCCCTTGGTAACAAGTAATATTCCAGGTAGGGGCTTCTTCATTTTCCTGGGTCCTAGAATGAGGATAATAATGAGGTACAGCAGAAAGCCCAGCCAACCCACAATGAACATGGACTGGTAGTGAAAAGTAAATCTTTGTTGCTCACTCAATCTAGAAATCCCTTTCTTAAATTCTGTTCCATTACTCTATGGTAATCTAGCATTAGAACTCCTCTAAATTCCAGAGCAATAAGAATCAGGGTCAGAACACTGAGAGACAGAAAGGGCCACATAAACCAGGGACTGCCATCAGCCTGAGACCAGAACTAGATGGTGCTCAGCTACCACAAATGACCGCCCTGACAGGGAACACAGCAGAGAGTCCCTGATGGAGCATGAGAAAAGTGGGGTGCAGAACTCAAATTCTAGTAAAAAGCCCAGACTTAATGGTCTGACTGAGACTGGAGGATCCCCAGAAAGCATCACCCCTGGACTCTCTGTCAACCTAGAACTAAAACCATTTCTGAGGCCAACTTTTCAGACAAAGATTAGAATGGACTATGGGACATAAAATGATACTCGTGAAGAGTGTGCTTCTTAGCTCAAGTAGATACATGTGACTAAATGGGCAGCTCCTGTCCAGAGGTGAGATGAGAAGGCAGAGAGGGTTAGGAGCTGATTGAATGGACACGGGAAATCAGAGGTGGAAAGGAGGAGTGTGCTGTCACAGTATAGGGAGAGTAATTAGGGTCACATAACAACGTGTGTATACATTTTTGTATGAGAGACTAACTTGAATTGTACACTTTCACTTAAAGTACAACAATTAAAAAATAAAAAAGAGTTAAACATTAAAAAAAAGAAAAAAAAAGAATCAGGGTGAGCCCAAAGCTGATTCCTATAAGGTGGAGGTCAGACATACCTCCACTCTCCAACTTTTTCACCATTTCTAACACCAGCCATCCCTCCCATGGCACTCTCTACTTCTTTGCTGGGTTCGATAATTCATTGCAATGGCCACACACAACTCACAGACTATACTCACAGTTATGTGGCTTATTAGAGAAGTAACAGGCTACAACTTGGGATAGGTATCAACTTGGAAGTAACAAGCTATGACTCAGGAGACAGGATGCAGTTGGTCAATCCAGACAACTTTCAAGCAGGACAGCCCTCTTAGCTCCTTTCTGTAGTGCTAGGAGGCCCTTCCCTCTGCTGTGCAGGGCTCTCTGCCTTTAGCTACCACCACACTGCTTGGGTGCCTGCACAGCTCCTGAGGCTTCTGCTCTGCCTCTGGCCTCCCTGGGCCTCTACCCTGCTAAGTCAAGTGTTACAGCTCTTTTGGCTCCTCTGACAAGTGCCTGGAGGCACCCTGCTCTGCCAGGAATCCTCCTGCCAGAAAGCACTCAGGTCTCTCTCACTCTGTGGGTCGGCAAGTCCACCGCTGCTATCTGCTGGTCCCGTGGTTCCCACCACCCCTGCTGCTTGCCATTTCTCTGCTGCTGGATTCTGCTGTGCTTGCTGCTGTCTGGGCCGTCTCCAGTGTTAGAGCTCTTGACCCATATTACAGCTGTGTTAAGAGGCTCCCTCTCTCTCCCATTGCCTCTCTCAAAAACTTCTGTTGGGTTGACTGCTTATATAAGCATCAGGGCCACAAACCAACCAATCCCCACAAGGTCACTTAATCCTATTGGGTGGTTTTACATGCCTATTTGCATAGTCGACTGACCAATCCCTGCAAGGTGTGTAAAATAGACCAATCACAGGGCATGCTGCAACCCGACCAGGCATTTTTTTGCCAGAATTATAAACCCAAGGCCAGAGCGGGCATATATAAGAGAAACCCAATGCACTCTAATGGCCTTTTTAAAAAAGACCCAATCTCCTTCAAATGACTTACCCATTGCCGTCAAGTCGATTCCGACTCATAGTGACAGGGACCTTGTATTCATGATCTATTGTGCCATGCAAATGGATAACACCTTCAGCTGCCAACTGTAAAGGCTGATGGTTCAAGTTCCCCAGAGGTGGCTTGGAAGAAAAAATTAGCCATTGAAAACCCTATGGAACACAGTTCTGCTCTGACACACATGGGGTCACCAAGAGTCAGAATCGACTACAGCAACTGATTTTTTTTTTCTTTTTTGGCATTGATGTCTAGCCAAAAAAAAAACCTCTTCAACTGAGGTTTTTATAGTCCTAGACAGGCCAATCCTAAAATTCCCACAGGAGACAAGTAGCCAAGAATATTTTAAGCAATTCTAACAAAGAAAAATGATGGGAATTTTGCCCTGCTTGATAACAGGATTTATGATAAAGCTATAGTAATTAAGATAGTGTGGAGTTGGTACGGGACCAATAAATACTCCAGTGCAACAGAGAGCTCAGCAAATAATCCATACATGTGGAAATTGGATAAATAACAGAGATGGTATTATGTGTTAGTGTGAAAAATGATTATTTTTAAAAGAGTGCTGAGAGAACTGGTTATCGTAAAAATGGCGTGGGGATGGTGTCTGAACTCCTCTAACTTAACAAGGGGCGAAGGAGAATCAAGACCAACAGCCCAAGGGTGATTCCTGTGAGGCAGAGGTCAGACATGCCTCACCTCTTGGTCTCCTGGTTGCCTCACCTCTTGGTCTCCTGGTTCCGGTAGCTTCTCAGCACAGGGATCCTGGGTCCAAAGCACACAGTCTGCCCTTGGCTGTTCTTCCCTGGTGGTGGTGGGATCCTCTCTTTCCAGCCTCTGGGATGGTTCGTTTCAAGTCCAGCGGGTTGGCAAAACTGATCAATCCCCTTGGTGGGCCACAATTACCCTATTTACAGAGTCTTACCCAATCACTTGGGTGTGAGTTACAAGACCATGACAAGAAAGGCCACACAAAAGTGATCCATTGCACTGCAGTTATCCTTAGGAAAAAAACAAAAAAACCAAACCCATTGCCATCGAGTTGATTCCAACTCATAGCAACCCTATAGGACAGAGTAGAACTTCCCTATAGGGTTTCCAAGGAGCGCCTGGTGGATTTGAACTGCCAATCTTTTGGTTAGCAGCCGTAGCTCTTAACCACTATGCCACCAGGGTTTCCATCCTTAGAAAAAAGTAAGTAAAATCAGGTGTCTACTTCATACTATACACAAATCAATCAATGCTTTACCTATTTGATTCCAAAAGTCAGCAAACATCTTTAGTACAGGGCCAGATAATATTTTAGAATTTATAGGCCACATATAGTCTCTGCTATATATAAATCTGTTGCTGCCAAGTGGATTCCTACTCATTCATGGTGGCCCCATGTATTTCAGAGTAGAACTTTGCTCCATGGGGTTTTCAAGGCTGTGACTTTTTTTGGAAGCATACTACTAGGCTTTTCTTCCAAGGTGCTTCCAGATGGTTTTGCTCTACCAACCTTTCTATTAGTAGTTGAGTGCTTAACTGTTTACACAACCCAGGGACTCTCTGCATATATATATATATATGTGTGTGTGTGTGTGTGTACACACACACACACACACACACACACACATAGTGCTATCAGGGCTCCATGTATGAGCCCTGGTGGAACAACTTTTAAGTGCTCATCTGCAAACCAAAAGATTGGTAGTTCAAACCCACCTGGTGACTCTGCAGAAGAAAGTCCTGGCGATCTGCTCCCATAAACACTACAGTTAAGAAAACCCTATGGGGCAGTTCTACCATGTTACATAGGGTGGCTATGAGTTAGAATCGATGGCACCCAATAACAACAACATATACTGCATATAATATATACATTTGTATATATATATACTAATTTATATTATATATACACATACATATACATATGTGTATATATACATGTGTGTATATATATATGTACATACACACCCGTGTGGGTGTGATTATTAATCCTTCAAAAAGATATAAAAACCAGTCTTAGCTCAAGGGCAAAGCCAAAGCAGGCTGTGGCCTGAATTTGATGCACAGGCCTCAGTTTGCTAACCCCTGAAACCTAAATGTGAAGTGTAACACTCTAAAAGTTTTAGAGGAAAATACAAGAGAATGTCTTTATGATCTTAATGTGGGGAAAGATTTCATTAAAAAGACATAAAAATTACAAACTATAATGGGAAAGATTGTTAAATTTCAGCTACATTCAAATGAAACAATTCTGTATAAAAGACAACAGAAACAAAGTGAGAACGTAAAGCTGCAGACTCAGAGAATGTATTTACAATGCTCAACTGAAAAAGGATTAGTATCTAGACTATAAATTAAAAAAAAACAAAACCCACCAAACACATTACCATTGTGTCCATTCCAACTCATGGTGACCCCATGAGTTTCAGAGTAGAACTGCTCCATAGGGTTTTCTTGGCTGTAATCTTTATGGAAGGAGATCGCCAGGCCCTTCTTTCTGGAGAGCAGCTCAAATCTCCAACCTTTTGGTTAGTGTTAAAATGGCATGGCAGGGGCGTCTGACCTCCTCTAACTTCACGAAGGGGAAGGAGAAGAAGTACTATCAGCATCAATAGCCCGAAGCTGATTCCTGTGAGGCATTCCTATCAGATGTACCTCCTCTTTCCAACCTTTTTACCAGTTCTGACACTATTGTTCCCTCCCATGGCACTGTCTACTCCTCTGCTGAGTTCAGTAGTTCGTCGCAGTGGCCATACAGAACTCACAGACCATACTCACAGTTATAGGGTTTATTAAGGAAGTAACAGGGCACAATTTGGGGTTAGGATACAGTTCTTCAGTCAGGACAGCTTCTTTTCAGCCGCGCCTGAAGTCAGGCCTCTTTCTGGCCCTTAGCCTCTGCCTTGCTTGGGCAAGTGTTACGAAGCTCCTAGCTCCAGGGGTCGGCAATCCCCAGCGCAGCAGTCTCATGCCACTGTGGCTCTTGCTACTGCTGTGCCACTGTCTCTTGCTGTCTTCTGTGTTACAGCTCCCCGGTCTCTCTCTCCATGCATCCCTTTAAGCCTAGCAGGATTGGCAAAACTGACCAGTCGCCTCGTTAGGGTTCCATACCCTTCTTTGCATGGTCCCATCCCCATACGGGTGCCATGAACCTTATTTGCGTTATTGGCAAGCTTATCCAGTCCCCTTGGTGGGCCACAAGCACCTCATTTGCACAGTCCTACCCAATCATCTGTGGGAGTTACAAGACTGAGGTGAGAAAGGCCATATAAAAGTGATCTATCGCACTGCAGTTAGTAATCCAGTGCAAACCGTTTGCACCACCCAGGGACCTAAACTATAAATAACTTTTCCAAATCAATAAAATGACAACAAGGTAAAATAAAATGGGCAAAGATTCACAACAGAAGAGACTCTGAATAGCCAATAAACATGAAAAGATACTGAACTTTATTAATAATTGGAAGCAGGCAGATTTTTGGACTGCTCAGTTCTGAGATCGTATTCATTTCCTTTATCTTTTCATAAAATTTACAGCAATTCATATTGGATGGGATCATTTTAACAGGTGTTTCTTAAATATGTATTTTTTATTATTATAGTTTAAGTGGAAGTTTATAATTCAAGTTAGTCTCTCATACAAAAATTTATACATATATTGTTATGTGACCCTCATTGCTCTCCCTATACTGTGACAGCACACCCCTCCTTTCCACCCCTGATTTCCCATGTCCTTTCAGCCAGCTCCTAACCCTCTCTGCCTTCTCATATCACCTCCAGACAGAAGCTGCCCATTTAGTCTCATGTATCTACTTGAGCTAAGAAGTACACTCTTCACAAGTATCGTTTTATTAACAGGTTTTTAACATTTCTGTAAAGTTATGGCAATTTATGTGAGTCATAATTCACTTGACAGCAACTAACAACAACAGTATTTAAGGAACGTTTGGTTGGTTTCTGCCATATCTCACTGCTGCTACAGGGAGTTTGGGCTAAGGGACAGTGTGGTGCAATGAATTACTTAATATGGACCTTCTAGCCATGGTCTTTGGATTGAGTAGGGCTATACAAATAAGGTATATGGAACCTGTGATGGTTGGGGTTACATGTCAACTTGGCTAGGCCATGATTCCCAGTATTGTATGGTTGTCTTCCATTTTATGTATTGTAAATCCTAACCTCTACATGTTAATGAGGCAGGATTGGTGAGGAGTGTGTCTTGGGTCGCAGACTTGCAGGAGGGTGTGACTCAAGTCCCACCCTTACTCAAGTTACACCTTTCCCTGGGGTGTGGCCAGCATCCAAGGTATTTATGTGGGTGCCCTAGGGGGGGCTCTCTCTCTGCATCTTGATCCCGCTTCTGGTTGGTGATCGTCTAACCTCCAGTTCTTGGGACTTGAGCCAGAGGCTTGCCATCTGACTTGCCAGTTTTGCAATTTGCCAGACTCTGCAGCCCTGTGGGCCGGTGGTCTATTGTCTGACCTGATTCACCAGCTTCCAGAGCCTTGTGAGCCAACAGCCTGTGGTCTGACCTGCCAGTTTGGGTTTGTCAGCCCCCACAGCCCTGTGGGTCAGGAGAAGCCTATGCCTGACCCACAGATTTTGGACTTGCTAGCCTCCACAACCTAGTGAGTTATTTCCTTGATACGGTTCGTGAGTTCTGTGAGACCTTGCATAGAATTAGGGAGCCCAAAGATGGGAGGGAGAGTACTGAGGTGAGGGGGAGTAGTTGATGTTAGAGATAATGGAGTGGTACAGCAGTTTGGAAAATTTGGACATTTGGGACATCTTTAACCTCCACTTCATGGGAACCAGCTTTGTGCTGGTCCTTATAAAAGAAATTATTCATTTAGACAGAGAAGTTAAGACTGGGTAGCGGAGATAGAGGCAGACATAAGAAACTGACAAAACAGAACATAGATGCTCTAGTACGCCAGAGCCCTCTTCCAGTAATCTCAGTTGCAAGCAGAGGCACTACAGCTTTGATGGCGTTATCCCAGAAAAAAAAATGGGTGTATGTGATCTCCTTAAAATCCATTTGCACTGCATTCAGTTATCTCATAGGCTATAATTTCAAATTTCTAAACTTAGAATTTCCTGAACATCCCTGAAACAAAAGGCAGCCGGATATGGATTTCTATTTTGACTCTAACTCACACCTTCTAGGTCTAACCTCACTGGCTAAGATGCTGGGTTATCCAAGCTTAGCAGCCTAGTCCTCTTAACCCTTCCCCTGGGTCATGTTCTCTGCTGTAGGGACAATTGAAATTCTTCTAAGATGGCCAGGGCTTTGCTGTAGAGTTGATTCCGCCACATGGTGACCCCATGTGTTACAGAGTAGAACTGCCTTATTGGATTTTCTTGGCTGTAATCTTTATGGAAGCTGATGCCAACTCTTTCTTCCGTGACACCACTGAGTGGGTCAACCTTTTTGGCAATTAATAACAACAGTTGAGGTCAAACTTGGCACCACCCAAAAAGTAGATAAGGGGCACGGTCATCTCTCCCTGGCTTGCTGTGATGACTGCACCACTTACATGGCCTGTGCCATGTTTACTTTGTACAGCGTCAAAAACAAAATTCGTTATGGTGAAGTCGATTCCATCTCATGATGATTCAAGGCTGTGACTTTTCATAAGCAGATCACCAGGCTTTTCTTCGGAGGTGCCTCTAGGATTTGAATCACCAACCTTTCGGTTAGTAGTCGGGAGCTTAACCTTTTATGTCAGGGACTGTGTAAGGTTTAGACTCTGAAAGTACATGCAGGTTGTGCAGCGTTATTGGCAACCCTTCCAACCTCGCAGCGTAGGGTCTGAGGTACCAGGAGAGGGGACAGCTGAGTGCCTTTTCACTTTCTGACGCCGTTCCTGGTTGCTGGAGCAAAAATAGCCTTTTCCCTTCTGTACGTCAAGTGTTCAAAGATGGCCGCCCCCAAGGAGCTGTGGCGTGAAGGGCGCGGACATATTACCTGCAAAGCCTGAAATCCGTTGTCCGTACTCCTTAGAAACGCCCTTCATCGTTGGCCGCCGTAGGCCGCCGTAGGCCGCCTGGAATGCAGGGCTCAGGGCCAGAAGTGGAAGAATTCACAGAAGTAAGCGCAGCCTCTAGGAGGTTGCTGTAGGGTCAGGAGATAAATCAGGTCAGCGAGTGGGTCTTTTCCGTGGAACGGTTAAGCGGGTGTCTGTGTAGGATGGAGTTTGTCGGGGGACCTAGTGGGAGTCTCTGATGGGATGTCTCAAATTGGGGTGCCTTTGGGTTCAGTCTTCGGGGGTGGCCTGTTGGTCAGGCATTAAAGGTCTATCGAGATCAATGACTGAGAGTCCTGCAGTCAGGGTTTGGGGTCTTTTCGGGTCATACTTTCTGTAGGGATCTGTGATTGAGAACTGGGGTAAAGAGGTGTTGATTGTCAATGAAAGCGGTGTCTGGCTTAAATATGGGGTTCAGTGATGGAAGAGCCGAGGGCATAGGCAGGCACAGGGGTGTCAGATCCAAGTTTTGGTATTAATACGACGGGGTGTGTAGTCAGTGTTTGGGGAGACCCAGGGGCGTCTGGTTGAGAGGTTTGTAAGGGCTAATTTTTTGGAGGCTCAGTGTCCCTTGCTGTTGGGTGGGTTGAAGCTCAGACCTTGGCTGCTGAGACAGACCTGATGAACGCTACATTTCCCTTCAGTCCTTCAAATCTAAGTCCGTGTTCAAGGACTAGTTTGCATATCTCCTTAAGCATCCCACATTGCCCCCTCCTTTCGTCCACACAAAAACGAAGTTTAGGGAGTCAGGGGTTAATTAAGTCTAAAGTTACAAGCTTTCTGTTAAAGATGAGATTGCTTTTCTTCTTACTGCATTTAAATGTACTTGGAGATTTCCTTCCAGGTTCTCTGTGACACCAGTAAAATGTCCTCTCTGGCCCCAAAATTGTACTTCTTAAAGATAACTCTTGTTAAAATTGTAGTATATTTCAGTGTTTATCTTTTATTATCTGTGCTTACTTTTCATAATTTAGATAAGCTGTAGAAGCATTGGTATAATTTCTTTTTCAGTTAACTTCATACTCTAAACATATTCATGTTTATGCTACTTCCACTTCACAGAGGAAAGGCGCACCTCCCCCACATTCAGAATATTATGCTTTACTGCCTCGGGGTGTAAAAGCCTCTGGAGCACCACATAAAGAGACAGAAATATTGGGTGCCTAAGATCCACTGCTAACTAAGAGGTTGGTGGTTCCAAACCACCAGCAGCTTCTCAGGAGAAAGATGTGGCTGTCTGCTTCCTTAGAGATTTACAGCCTTGGAAACCCTATGGGGCAGTTCTACTCTGTCCTATAGAGTTCCTATGAGTCAGAATATACTCAACGGCAGTGGGTAAGGTCCCTAAGGAGTCCTGGTAGTGCAGTGGTTAAAGCACTCACCTGCTAACCCAAAGGTCGATTGTTCAACCCACCAGTCACTCCATGGGAGAAAGATGTGGCAGTCTGCTTCCTTAAAGATTACAGCCTTGGAACTCCTATGAGGCAGTTCTACTCAGTTTTGTAGGGTTGCTATGAGTCAGAATTGACTTGATGGCAAAAAGGGTTTGGTTTTTTGGTAAAGGTCCCTAGGTAGGAGCCCTGGTGGCACAGTGGTCGAGCACTTGGCTGCTAACCGGAAAGTCGGTGGTTCAAACCTACCAGCTGCTCCCTGGGAGAAAGATGTGGAAGTCTGTTTATGTAAAGATGACAGCCTTGGAAACCCTGTGGCGCAGTTCTACTTTGTCCTTTGGGGTTGCTAAGAGTTGGAATTGACTCAGTGGGTTTTAGGTACCTAGGTGGCGTAAACGGTTTGCACTCGACTACTAACCTAAAGATTGGTGGTTTGAACCCACCCAGCAGCACCGCAGGAGAAGGCCCTGGCGATCTTCTTCCATAAAGATTACAGCCAGGAAAACCCTATGGAGCAGTTCTACTCTGTAACACATAGGGTCACCATGAGTTGAAGTTGACTTGACAACAATGAGTTTGGTTTTGGTTCTTGACTTAAGGTAAATGCACAGCAGCGATAACAGCATCTGGGCCCAGAGGGAATGTATCACTGAAAATCAATTTGCTAATGGTCAATAATTACCTTAAAATAAAGATGAGAAGGTAAGGGAGCAGGGAAACTAAATTAATAGAAATGAAACAACCAGAATGGAAACACTGAGAATGTTCATGCATTATAAAGAATGTAACCAATGTCACTGAACCACTTGCATAGAAATTGTTGAATGGGGATCTAAACTGCTGTGTAAACCTTCGCCAAAAACACAATAAAATATTATTAAAAGAAAAAAATTTTTCTCTTCAGCTCACAGGTCCTGGCTCCCCAGAAGCAGTAGAGACCAAGCGAAGGAGAGAGGTGAAGGAGTTGGATATCGTCATTTCTTGGGACACCCTTGACCAGAAAGTAAGACTTCTGAATAGAAATTTAGGAGAGATCTAGAAAAGACTAAAGACAGAGATCGCAGTCCCTGGCCATTTCCCAAGAGCAGAAAAAAATGATCAATGCCCAGGTGAGATCTGGTTTGTTTTATTCTTCACTTCATTTCCTGATGGGTTTGTGGAAGCCTGGCAAAATCAGTTCAATTAAATAAGTATAAATTGAGAAAAATGGACCTGAGGAGAAATAAACTTAGACCGTTCCTTCAAAGAAGTCCTTGGGTGGCACAAATAGTTAGGCCCTTAACTACTAACTGAAAGGTTGATGATTCAAACCCTCCCACAGGTGCCTTGGAAGACAGGCCTGGTGATCTGCTTCCAGAGTGTCACAGCCTTGAAAACTCTCTGGGGTAGTTCTGCTGTGACACACTGACACACATGGGGTCACCACAAGTCAACTCAATGACAACGTTTTTTTTTTAATTCCTTCAAAGTCAGGACAAAGTGGAATCAGGAATATATTGCTCACAGGGTTCATACTATGTGACTAATGTTGGAATATACTGTGTGACCACAGGACTCTGTAGATTACAATAACTGCCAACTTACATCTAATATCTCTGACAGCTGTCACAACCAGAATCATAAGTCACAGGTCATGCACTGACTTTGAGGCGAAAGCAGACCAGTTTCTCAGGGGATTCAATATTTAATGGCACTTAAGTCTCAGGAGGGTTTTTGGTGGTGCACATGGTTTGCACTTGACTACTAACCTAAAGGTTGGCAGTTTGAACCCACCCAGCACCACCACGGAAGAAAGGCTTGGCAATCTGCTTTCGTAAAGATTACAGCCAATAAAACCCTATGGAGCCATTCGACTCTGTTATGCATGGGATTGCTACGAGTCAGAATCAACTCGATGGCAACAGATTTGGTTTTTGGGTTTTTAAAGTCTTGGGAAACTTCTCTGAAGGGTCTTCAAGGTGATGTGTTGGATGGTGTCCTTAACAGCATCCTTCTCATAAATTTATGAACAAGTTTTGTGTGGCTATTTCTTACAGGATTACTTGAGCCCCTGTGGGAATAGACCAAGCGGAATTCAGCGGACACAGTTCTTCAGGGGACCACAGCCAAGTGACCCATGGTGTCAACGATAGTGTGGTCTGGGTTTATCTAGGAATAAAACCTAAGTGGCCTAGAGAGACAGAAGGACTGCACGGCTTTCAAAGGTCCCGCATGAATAGGTTGATGAGATGGTGTTTGAACGTAGATTTGGTAGTAGTTGTTGTTAGTTGCTGTCTAGTCTATTCTGACTCATGACAACCCTACATGTGCAGAGTAGAACTGCCCCACGTGGTTTTCAATGGCTGTGATTTTTCAGAAGCAGATCGCCAGGCCTGTATTCCGAGGCACCTCCGGGTAGGTTCAAACCACTAACCTCTCGGCTAATAGTTGAGCACTTAACTGTTTGTACCACCCGAGGACTCTTAGATTTGGTAGTAGGGTGTGGAAAGTACTGTTATCTGATAAGCACTTGGGTTGTTGGTAACAAGACCTAGATATATGGTTGGTGTTAGGTGCCATTGAGTCAATTTCGACGTGTAGTGACCCCACGTGACATAGTAGAATGGCCCCGTAGGGTTTTATTGGCTGTAATCTTTATGGAAGCAGATGGCCAGGTCTTTCTCCTACGGAGCCACTAGGTGAGTTTGAACCATCCGCCTTTTGGTTAGCAGCCGAGTACTTAACCATTGCATTACCAGGGATCCTTCCTAGATAATACAGATGCAGCCTGTATGGTAAAAATGAGCAGAACAATTTGTTTTACTTTTTTTTTCATAGCATAAACGCTCATTAAACAGGATCCTGTTATTACAGGAATCACTGACGTTCAGCGACGTGGCTGTGAAGTTCACCTGGGAGGAGTGGCAGCTCCTGGACCCTGCTCAGAAGGACCTGTACCAGGACATGATGTTGGAGAACTTTAGCAACCTGGTGTCCATTGGTGAGGACAGCTCTCCTGAGTTCCTCGGAGGGTGCCCAGTCAGTGGCCTTTCCTTTCTCAACTGCTTAACACTTTGCACTCTTAAGTGGTAGTTTCTCAGCCATCTCTCTTTCCCCAGATGACAGGGTACGGTCTCTCCTCACCTTAGAGAAAAGCCTTTACTTTGTAGACAAGCAAACTGTGCAGTCCCTAAAATGAATCATTCTCAAATCTTCACACACCCCCTAGTGCAGTGTTTTAAAAACTTCTTTATTTTATTGTGGTGAAAATATACATAACGAAACATACACCATTTCAACAATTTCTACCTGTACAATTCTGTGATGTTGATTACATTCTTCAAGTTGTGCAACCGTTCTTGCTATCCTTTTCCAAATCATTCCATCACCATTAACATAAACTCAGTGCCCTCTGTCTTACTTATGTAGCACTGCTGTAACAGAAATACCACACATGGGTGGCTTTAACAAACAAATTTATTTTCTCACAGGAGGCTAGAAGTCTGAATTCAGGGCACTGGCTCTAGGAGAAGGCTTTCTCCCTCTGTGTGCTCTGGGGGAAGGTCCTTGTCTTTTCTTGCTTCTATTCGTTGGCTCCTTGGTGATCTTCATGTGGCATGGCATCTATCTTCCTCCATCTCTGCTTGCTTCTTCTGTGTCTAATCTGCTCTTTTTATATCTCAAAAAGTGATTGGCGTAAGGCACACCCTACCCTACACTAATACTGCCTCATTAACATAACAAAGAAAACCCATACCCAAATGGAATCATAACCACAGGTATAGGGGTTAGGATTTATAACACATATTTTGGGGGGACACAATTCGATCAGTAATACCCCCTGAGCAAAAACTGCCCCTTTCCCCTTCATTCCCTCTCTGGTAACCGTTAATAACCTTTGGTTTCTCTATATTTGTTTATTTCATGTTAGTGAGATCATGTAACATTTGTCCTTTTGTGACTGACTTAGTTTGCTCAGCATGATGTTTTCAGGGTGCATCCATGTTGTAGCTGCATCAGGACTTCGTTTCTCTTTACGGCTTAGTAGTATTCCATTGCATGTATAGAGCACATTTTGTTTATCCGTTCATCTGTTGATGGGCACGTCAGTTGTTTCCACCATTTGGCTGTTGTGAAAGGTGTTGCAGTGACTGTTGGTGTACCCTAGTGCAATTTGATGTGTCTGTCTTCTATCATTTCCCATGAACAGGGTTTCAAGCTGGCAAACCAGATGCACTCCGCAAGGTGGAACGACGAGAACAACCATGGAAAACAGAACATGAAATCCACAGTCCAAGACATCAAGGTAAGAAAACCGGCAAGGGGAGAAGTCTGCAGAAGTCACATGCTGGTTGTTCAGAGAAGGCATCTTAGCTGTGAGGGTGTCTGAGGATACATAAATGGAGCCTCCACGTATTCCTCTCCCATACAAGAGCTCTTTTTCTTTGTAGGAGTTTAGGAGAAAAATACCCCTTTGTCTCCTCTTAGATCTGGTCCCTATTGATTTCATATTCCAAACTAGACCTGTTGTCGTCAAGTCAATTATGACTCATGGCGACTGTATGTGTGATGGAGTAGAACTGCTTCATAGGGTTTTCTTGGCTGTAATCTTTACGGAAGCAGATCGCTGGGTACTGCTGGGTGGGTTTGAACCGCCAACCTTTATGTTACTAGTAGAGTGCAAGCACCCAGGGGTTCATATTATATGTTAGCTTTTCCCCTTAAGTTTCTTGCTTGGATTCTCAAATCTTTCCATTCTTTTTCTCTTGTCAGAGTATCATTACATGTTCCTTTCAGCTCCCTTGCTGTGAAATTCCTCCTTCCAGGCCTCTCTTTTAAGAGTTTGAATTCATCACTTTTTTCTAACTAGTGTAGCTTCCTGCTCCATTGAGAAATATTTAGTTCCCTTCCTAGTATCCAAGGAGCCCTGATAAAGCGCTAGGCTGCTAACCAAAAGGTTGGCAGTTTGAACCCACCAGCTGCTCTGCAGCAGGAAGATATGGTAGTCTGCTTCTGTAAAGATTTACAGCCTTGGAAACCCTATGGGCAGTTCTACTCTGTCCTATAGGGTCGCTATGAGTCAGAATCAACTTGATGCCATCAGGTTTTCTAGAATCCAACCCCACCTTGGAAGCTATGCCCCCATAGTAAGCTGGTCTCTTACTCTGAATTTATCTCATTCCTTAGCTTCTCTTTTCCCTCACTCCAAGTTTCTCCAAGGTTCTGTTTCCATTTTCTGCTCTGTCTCCTAGGCCTTAAAAGTTTCCTTGTCATTCTAGTGCCTTAAGCTCTTGTTGTCTGTGGAGACTCTAGTGAGCTCAAGAGATATCACAGCTGAGCAAGGAAAAGGATGTGACCACAAGATGGCAGTGTTGCACTACAAGCTTTCTATTGGTGCCAATACTGGTTTTGTACACTGTGAAGTCCTTTACAGAACGAGACCTTCCAAATGCAGGGGGGTGGGGATGGGGGATACAAGAAGGGAGACAGGGATAGGGAACTCTTGGGGAGAGATGAAGTGGAAAGGGGACTTAAATGTCTAGGTGATATCATTCAGCAGTAAGGTAGGGGGACTAGCTCAGAGAGCTCTGAAAAGCAGCAGTTTGGGGTCCTTATAACTATAGGGTTTATTTATGTAGGAGCCCTGCTGGTGCAGTGGTTAAGTACTTGTCTGCTAACCAAAAGGTTGGTGGTTCGAACCCACCAGCCGCTCCGTGGGAGAAAGATGTAGCAGTCTGCCTCCATAAAGATCACAGCCTTGGAAACCCTATAGGGCAGTTCTGCCCTGTCCTGTAGGGCCACTATGAGTCGGAACAGGTTTATCTTATCTGTGACTGGCAGATGTTGGGTGCAATTTTGCAAGGTATGCAAAGCAGACAGGCTGTAAATGGCTTAAAATCTGCTAATTTGCGCTATTTTTTAAAACATTTGGATGTGTAAAGATTTCTGTTTGGTGCCAGCTGGCTTTTAGGCTAACGGTGCCCAGATTGCTGTGAAGAAATATACAAGCTGGGGGCCAATACACAGAGGCCATATTTGGCTCATTTATATAATAGACTCTCAAGTTCTCATCTCCTTTAACACTGTTTCAATGCAATAGATCACTTTTATATGGCTTTTCTTGCCATGGTTTTGTAATCCCATCCAAGTGATTGGGTGGGAATGTATAAATAAGGTAATTGTGGCCCACCAAGGGGATTGGATAACTTGCTAATAATAAGGCAAGTAAAGTTCATGGCACCTGTGTGGAGGTGGGACCGTGCAAATAAGGTCTATGGAACCCTAACGAAGGTATCGGTCAGTTTTGCCATCCTACTAGGCTTAAAATGAGCCATACCAGAGGCAGGTGGAGAGGATCTCACCACCACCAAGAAAGAAGAGCCAGGAATGGAGCGTGTCTTTGAGACCCAGGATCCCTGTGCTGAGAAGGTTCTGGAACCAGGAGACAGAGATAGAAAGGGCTATAACACTGAAGACAGTGAGAAGTGGCAACAGAGAATCGGCGGCAGCAGAACCAGGAGACCAGCAGGAGACGGTGTGGCCCGTGGAGCAAGAAAACTGAGTGCCTTTGGACTGGAGGCTTGCTGGAGGAGTAGGGTGCCTCCGGGTACTTGGTTGAGCTAGGTTTGCCAACCCATCGAGCTAACCTTATTGGCAAGGGCTGAGGCTTACTGGCAGAGTGGGGTGCCTCTGGGTACTTATTGGTGGAGCTAAAAGAGCTTTATAACACCTGCCTGATCAGGACAGAGGCTGAGGAGCCAGAAAGAGGCATGCCTACGGGCACAGATGAGAAGAGGCTGTCCTGATGAAGGAACTGTATCCTGAGCTTTCCTGAACCTGAATTCCAACCTGTTACTTTCCTAATAAACCCTGTAACTATGAGTGTGGTCTGTGAGTTCTGTATGGCCATTGCAACAGATTATAAAACTCCACAGAGAAGTAGACAGTGCCATGGGAGGGACGGTTGGTGTCAGAATCAGTAAAGATGGTGGAGAAAGGAGGTATGTCTGACCTCTGCCTCATAGGAATCAGCCTTGGGCTGTTGATCTTGATTCTCCTTCCCCCTTGTGAAGTTAGAAGAGGTCAAATGACACCCCTGCCATGCCATTTTTACAACGGTCTAATCTACACCCTGGAGCCCTGGTGGTGCAGTGGTTAAGCGCTTTGGCTCCTAACTGAAAGATTGGGCGGTTCGAACCCACAATCCATTCCATGGGAGAAAGATGTGGCCGTCTGCTTCCATAAGGATTGCAGCCTTTGAAACCCTATGGGGCAGTTCTACTATGCCCTGTAGGGTTGCTATGAGTTGGAATCGACTTGAAGGCAACGAGTTTGGATTTCGGGTTTAATCCACACTCTGGTACTGTATTTTTCACCCATCTCTGCAGTAACTCCCCTATGAGCTTAAACTTTTTGTGTCAGGAATAGAATCATTGCCCTTCCAAGAAAATTCTTTTCCACCATCCTTTTTTAAATTGGGTTTCTCTTGGACTTCTATCCATTTGCTGTGAAAACAATAGAATTCCACCTTTCTCACTGTAAAATGGTGGGAGTAGTAGTAGCCTCAAAACCTGTCTAACTTCAGGTGAGAAAATGACCAGGATCAGCCCAGAGCTGATTCCTATAAGGTGGAGGTTAGATATACCTCCACTCTTCAACTTTTTCACTGATTCTGACACCACCTGTCCCTCCCACGGCGCGCTCCACTTCTCTTCTTGGTTTGATAATTTATTGCAATGGCCACACAGAACTCACAGACCATACTTACAGTTAAGTGGTTTATTAATGAACAGACTACAATTCAGGATCAGGATGAGGAAGCATGTAGGCAAAATCTGGAAGGCTCCCCTGAACAGGAGAGCACATCCCTTCCTTCTTTGGTGCAGGACAGCTCTCTCAGCAACTCTCAGCCTTGTAAGCAAACAGGCCCTTCTCTCAGCCATGCACACCCCCTCTCAGCCATGCAGACCTCCTCTTGGTCCCCTCAGGACAGGCCTCCCCATTGCCCCTTGAAGACAGGCCTCCTCGTGGCCCCCTCAGGACAGGCTCCTCTCAGACCCCACCAGGACAAGCTCCTCTCGGCCCCCTCAGCACAGGCTCCTCTCGGCATCCTCGGAACAAGCCTCATTTTGGCCCCCTCAGGACAGGCCTCTCTGCCTTCTGCCTTCTGTCACCATGGACTCTGCTGCAGGGGCCCTTCTGGGCCTGTTGCTGCCAGCTGTGCTGAAGAACCCTTTACTTGCCTTCTGCTGTCTTCAGTGTTAAAGCCCTTGACTCATGTTACAGTTCTTTTAGTAGGTTCCTTGCCTTCTCTCTGCTTCTCTCTTCTCCCTTTTTTCTTCTGCTTCTGTCTGCTTCCTGTCTGAAAAACTTCTGTGGGGTTAGCTGCATATTTATACAAACTCCTCATGAATTTCAAGGCATGGCCCTCCCAGCAGGGCCACAAACTGAGCAGTCCCCTCTTGGTAGGTCACAGACACTTCATTTGCATATAATGCTATAGTCACCTTATTTGCATAGTCTGTTGATCAATCCCTGCAAGGTGCATACCAATCACAGGGCAAGCAGTAGCCCAGGACCAGACAAAAAGTGTCAAACCGAGTTGTTTTCAGCTTGCCCAGGAAATGTCAGTTGACCTGGACAAAAGTAACAAACCCACTGGGGTAGAAAACTAGGGCAAAGGTAACTCCTCAGGGATTAGGGAGAAAATCTCTCAAACTGTTTTTTACAAAGAACCAAGGTTAAAGGCTTCATAAAGGAACTCATTTCACCACACTCACAGCAAACTGTAAGGATTAGTCAAAGCAATCTGAAATGAGTTCATTATGAATTCTGTTCTCATCTGTTCCACTTCTGTTCTGACACCAGCTGCACATACAGCACTTCTTCCTCTGACCCTAACCCTGGAGCTAGGTCAGATTTCATAAGTTAAAGGACACAGCCCTCCAGACCGCCATGTCTGCCCAAGACGTCAGACGCCAGGCTCAGGCTTGGGAATCTCCACAACATCCTCACTTATGACCTGCTGGCTAAAAATTTGGGTGTTCCCTCTATTCCCTTAGAATACCAGACATAAGCTCAGGAGTCCCCAGACCCCCCTCACTTCTGACTTGTTGGCTTCCATACTTCCTTGAGTTCAATAATTTGCTAGAATGACTTAAACAAGACTCACAGAAAGCACTATACTTATGATTACAGTTTTATTACAGAAAAGAGGTTACAAATGAAGGAACACATTGAGCAAGGTCTGAGAGAGTTCCCAATGCAGAGTTTCTTTATCTCAAAAAGGGACATGCTCCCCCGCCCCTCAACATGCATCTGTGTCTTTCACCCTTAGGAAGCCCGTGGAGCTTGTCCAGAGCTTTTACTGGGGCCTCATTACATAGGCATGATTGAGGAGAGAGATGAGCAATGTAAGTAGACTTTCTAGGTAAAGAGTGGAGAGAATGGGAAGTTCAGTGGCCCAAGGCAAGAATATGTTTGAAGAACATCAAGGAGGCTTGGATAGGGTGGAGTGAACAAGAGGCAAAATGACTAGAGATATGGTCAACTGAGTAGTGGCTGGGGTCTGGTAGGTCATGTAGGACTTTGTAATCCATTTTTGGAGCTTGATTTTATTTCTAATGAGATGTGAAAACATTAGAATGTTTAGAATAATGCAGTGACATGGTATAATTAATGTTTTACAAGTATCTGTAAAATAGTGGTAGTAATAGTAGTGAGAACTTGTCTAACTTCAAAGGGGTTAATGAGAATCAAGATCAGCCCAAGACTGTTTCCTGTGTGGTGAAGGTGAGACACATCTCCACCGTCCAACCTTTTTACCAATTCTGACACCAGCCATTCTCTCCACGGCACTGTCTACTTCTCTTTCGGGTTTGATAATCTGTTGCAATGGCCACATAACTCACAGACCATACTTACAGTTAAGTGGTTTGTTAAGGAAGTAACAGGTACAACTAGGGATCAGGATCAACAGGCTAAAACTGAGGATCAGTAAACATATAGGCAAAGTCTGGAAGACTCCCTGGAAGTAGAGAGCATATCCCTCCCTTAAGTGCAGGACAGCTTTCTCAGCTCCTTTTGGCCTTGCAAGCAAGCAGGCCCTTCTCTCTGCTGTGCATGCCCCCTCAGCTGTGCAGGCCTCTTCTCGGTCCCCTCAGGACAGGCCCCTTCTCAGCCCCTGCAGGACATTCCCCCTCTTATCTGCCCCAGGACAGGCCTCTCTGCCTTTGGCCTCCCTGCAGTCAGCCTCTCCACTGCTAACTGACCCAGCTGATAGCCAGTGTAGCGTTTTGTTTAGCTTTCTAAGCTGCATTCCTAGCACCAGGTTTCTGTCGTCACCACCGACTATGCCACAGGGTCCCTTCTGGGCCTTTTGTTCTCTTCATTGTTACAGCCCTTAATTCATGTTACAGCTCTTTTAGGAGGTTCCTCACCTCGTTTCTCTCTGCTTCTTTCTTCTGTCTGCTTTCTTCTCTCTTCTTGCCTCTCTTGCCTTTTCTCCTTTTTTCTTTCTGAAACCTTTGTGGGGCTGGCTGCATATATAAGCAAACTCCTAGTCAATTTCAAGGCACGACCCTCCCACCAGGGCCACAAATTGACCAGTCCCCTTTCAGTAAGCCACAGTCACTTCATTTGCATAATTATACTGACCAATCCCTGAAGGTGTGGAAAATAGACCATTCACAGGGCAGGCTGCAGTCCAGGGCCAGACAAAAAGTTTCAAACCGTCAGGTTGTTTATAGCTTACCCAGGAAATGTCAGTATACCTGGACAAAAGTATCAAGCCCTCTGGGATAGAAAACTAGGCAAAGGTAACTCCTCAGGGCTTAGGGGAAACGTTTGTCAGCTGTTCTTCCAAAGAACCAAAGCAAAAGGCCACTGAAGGGAACTTATTTCACCACAGTGTCATTTTGGGTATGAGTAAAAAACAGACTTGAACAGGGCAGGTGTTGAAGCAGGAAAGCCAGACAGGATACTTAGTTGTTGGTGGTTTCAGCCAGGCTTGAGGCGTGAGTATTAGACCGATTCTGGATATAAAGGAGGGCTGATGGGATTTGCCATTGAGGTTGATATGGGTTGTGAAATAAATAGATGAAGGGTGATGCTATGAATTTTCAGTATGAGTCTCAAGAAGAGTGGAATTGCCATTTACTGTGATGGAGATGATATGTGGAGGAGAAGATTTGAGTTGGGAAGTCAGGAATTTTGTTTTGGACATTGTAAGTTAGAGGTATGGTCCCTGGGTGGTGCAAACAGTTAAGCACTTGACTGCTAGGCGAAAGATTAATGGTTCGAATCCACTCAGAGACACCTGAAAGATAGGCCTGGTGATCTGCTTCTGAAAGGTCACAGCCTTGAAAACTCTGTGGAGAAGTTCTACTCTGCATACGTGGGGTCTCCATGAGTAGAAATTGACTCGACAGCAACTAGCAGCAACAGCAACAAAGTTAGAGGTGCTTGTTAGCATCCAATGGAGCTCTCTGCTCCGTTGAAAGTACATGAGGAAATTAGGGAGAGCTTTGGTCTGGGTATAAAAATTTGGCCTGGATGAGACTGTCTAGGGGTAAGTACTGATAAGGAGAAGAAGATCCGTGGGCAGTTAAATTCGAGAAAGATGAATGTGTAATAAATTTGGTTGGGAGAGAGTAGGTAATGAGAGGGAAATATTTAAGAGGAGGCTATTGTTGCTGTGTGCCCTTGAGTTGATTCTGACTCATAGCAACCCTATGGGACATAGTAGAGCTGCCCCATAGGGTCTCCCAGGCTATGATCTTTATGAAAGTAGACTGCCACATCTTTTTCTCGTGGAGCAGCTGGTAGGTGTGAACTGCCAACCTTTTGGTTAGCAGCTGAGTGCTTAACCACTGCGTCACCAGGGTTCCGTGAGAGGAGCCTACTATCCCTGGTGGTGCAGTGGTTAAGGTATAGCCAGATTTTCTAAAAGAAAAATTGAAGTTAAAGCTGCCACAAGTGTTGATTCAAAAGGAAGAGGTGGTCGTTTAGGGCCCCTTAACTGATGCCAAGGAGCCCTGTTGGCACAATGGTTGAGTGCTCGGGTGCTAACAGAAAGGTTGGTGGTTCGAACGCACAAGCTGCTCTGCAGGAGAAAAATGTGGCAGTCTGCTTCCATAAAGATATACAGCCTTGGAAATTCTTTTGGGCAGTCCTATTCTGCCCTATAGCGTCGCTATAAGCTGGAATCGACTTGATGGCAATGGGTTAAGTGATGCCAACTGAGACATAAAAGTAGAATTATAGAAGAACATACTGTTAGTGGCAAGATGAGGGATCAGTATATCAGAGGTATTGAAATGGGAAAAATTTCTATATGACATTTGTGTAGTACAACATTAAGAAGGTAACAGTTCTCATATCTGGCACACCAGCACATCTGCTTCTGGAGAAGACTTCATGTTTCACTGGCATGTTGTAAAATTCCATAGGAATAATTGTTTCCATCTTTCTGTAGGAATATATGAGAACATGTCACAGCTAGTGTATTTGTTTCCTAGGGCTGCCCAAACAAAGTACCACAAATTAGGTGACTTACGTTCTTGTTGTTGTTGTTAGTTGTCTCAGGGTATTTACTTGTTGTTGTTAGTTGCCATTGAGTCCAATCTGACTCATGGAAACCCCACGTGGGCAGAGTAGAACTGCTTCATCAGGTTTTCAAGGCAGTGACCTTTCGGAAGCAGATCACCAGGCCTGTCTTCTGAGGTGCCTCTGAGTGAGTTCAAACTGCCAACATGTTGGCCGGTAGTCGAGTGCTTAACTGTTTGCATCATAAGAACAAAAATTGGTTGTCTTATGGTTCTGGAGTCAATTCCAACTCACAGTGACCCTATAGGACAGAGTAGAACTGCCCCATAGATTTTCCTAGGCTGTAATCTTTCCTGGAGCAGATCACTAGGTCTTTTCTCCCACAGAGCAGCTGGTAGGTTCGAACTGCCGACCTTTCAACTAGTATCTAACCTATCTGCCAACCTTTCAACTACCATTTCACCACCAGGGCTCCTGTGGAAGAGATAAGGAACACTTACTGTTGGAATTTCTTTTATATTTATATTATAGAGTTTCCCCTAAAGAGCCATTGCACCCCAAGACATTTTGAAGCAGTTTTATTCCATACCATGCTCATGGAAGGAAACATTGTTTTCTTCTTTTCTAGAAATTGAGAAACTTGATGATCATATGGAGGGGCATTTCCAAAACCAAAGATATCTGAAGATAATGGATCAATGCTATGAACATAATGCATTTGGAAATATTGTTCATGGGAACAAAAGTTATCTTCTTTTAAGGCCAAGTCATGATATGTTTGATTTGTATGGAAAAAATTTGAAGTCATATTTAGGTTTGGTGAACCAGAACAGAAGTTGTGAAATAAAGGAGCTTGTTGAGTTTAATAGATATGGGAAATCCCTTTTCCATGATAATCATGAGCACACTCATACTGAAATTAAATTCCATGAAAACAGAAAACCCATCAGCATTAAGTCACATCTCCTTAAACCTCAGAGAACTTACAAAATAGAAAAAACTTACGAATATATTGAATGTGGGAAAACCTTCATCAAGAAGTCTCGGCTTACTGAACGTAAAAAAATTCAGTCAGGAAAGAAACCTCATGGATGCAATATATGTGGAAAAACCTTTTTCAAGAAGTTCAAGCTCACTGAACATCAAAGCACTCACCAAGGAGAGAAACTCCATGAATGCAGTGAATGTGGGAAGGCCTTCCTCAGGAAATCTCAGCTTAGCGAACATCAGAAGATTCATACAGGAAATAAACCCCACATGTGCAATATGTGTGGGAAAGCATTCTCCGGAAAGTTCAAGCTAACTGAACACCAGAGAACACATACAGGAGAGAAACCTTATGAATGTACTGAATGTGGCAAAGGCTTCTGCAGGAAGGTGGAGCTCATTATACATCAGAGAAACAAGAGAGGAGAAAAGCCCCACGGATGCAGTGAATGTGGGAAAGGTTTCTCCAGAAATTCACAGCTCATAGTACATCAGAAAACTCATACAGGAGAGAAATCCTACATATGCAGTGAATGTGGAAAAGGCTTCATCCAGAAGGGCAATCTTGTGCATCAACAAACTCATACTGGAGAGAAACCCTACATATGCAGTTAATGTGGGAAAGCCTTCAGCCAGAAGGCATGCCTCATAGCTCATCAGAGATTTCACACAGGAAAAACTCCCTTTGTATGTAGTGAATGTGGGAAATCTTGTTCTCAGAAGTCAGGTCTTATCAGACATCAGAGAATTCACACAGGAGAGAAACCATACAAATTCAATGACTGTGGGAAAGCCTTTGCTACAAAGACAATGCTCGTTGTACATCAAAGAACTCACACAGGAGAGAGACCCTATGGTTGCAGCGAGTGTGGAAAAGCTTTCTCTTACATGTCCTGCCTTATTAAACATAAGAGAATGCACACAAGAGAGAAACGTGTAGGTTTAGTAAAGGTGGATAATCCTTCCACAGAGAGTCACAGCTCATTACATGCAAATGAACTCACAAAGGGGAAAAACCCTGTCAATACAGTGACCGTACAAATACCTGCTGTGGCAGCTCAGACTTCATTAACTATCAGTGGGCTCCTAGCAGATAGGAGTGTAGTCATTGTGGGACAGCCTGTTGTTCGGTGTGTGCCCTCAGGAGAATTTGCTCAGGAGAGAACCCTTATGAATGCAGTGAATGTGATAATGCCTTCAGTGATCAATTACATCTTATTTTATGTCACAAAAAACACATAGGAAAAAACTAGTACATTCAATGAGGAAAAGAGTTAAACCTTCTACCTCATATATGGTTGCTAAGCATATACTGAGAGAAATAGTATGAATGCAGAGACTGGGAAAGCCTTTTGTGTAAAGACAGACCCTATCGTAAGGAGCCCTTGTGGTGCAATGGGTAAGTGCTTGGCTGCTAACCAAAAGGTTGATGGTTCAGACACACCCAAAGGTTCTGTGGGAGAAAGACCTGCTGATCTGCTCCTATAAAGATTGTTGTTGTTGTTAGGTGCCATCAAGTTGGTTCCAACTCATAGCGACCCTATGTCCAACAGAACGAAACACTACCCGGTCCTGTGCCATCCTCACAATCTTTGCTATGCTTGAACCCATTCTTGCAGCCACTGTATCAGTCTGTCTTGTTGAAGATCTTCCTCGTTTTCACTGACCTCTGCTTTACCAAGTGTGATGCCCTTCTCCAGGGACTGGTCCCTCCTGATAAATGTCTAAAGTACATGAGACGACATCTTAACATCCTTGCTTCTAATGAGCATTGTGGCTGTACTTCTTCCAAGACAGACTTGTTTATTATTCCATTGTATATTCAATGTTCTTCACCAACACCATAATTCGAAGGCATCAATTCTTTAGTCTTCCTTATTCATTGTCCAGGTTTCCCATGCATATGGGGTGATTGAAAATACCATGACTTGGGTCAGATGCACCTTAGTCCTTAAAGTGACATCCGTGTTTTAAACAACACTTTAAAGAGCTCTTTTGCAGCAGATTTGCCCAACCCAATATGATCATCTGATTTCTTGACTACTGCTTCCCTGGGCATTGATTATGTCTCTAAATAAAATGAAATCCTTGACAACTTCAATCTTTTCTCCATTTATCATGATATGTTTATTGGTCCAGTTGCAAGGATTTTTGTTTTTTTTATGTTAAGGTGCAGTCCATACTGAATGCTGTAGTCTTTGATCTTCATCAGTAAGCGCTTCAGGTACACTTTACTTTCAGCAAGCAAGGTTGTGTCATCTGCATGTCACAGGTTGCTAATGCATCTTCCTCCAATCCTGATGCCCCATTCTTCATACAGCCCAGTTTCTCAGGTTATTTTCTCAGCATACAGATTGAATAAGTATGGTGAAAGGATAGACCATGACACACACTTTTCCGTATTTTAAACCATGCAGTATCCCCTTGTTCTGTTCAAACAACTGCCTCGTCGTCTGTACAGGTTCAACATGAACACAATTAAGTGTTCTGGAATTCCCATTCTTCACAGCGTTAGCCATAATTTGTTATGATCCACACAGTTGAATGCCTTTGCATAGTCAATAAAACACAAGTAAATATCTTTCTGGTACTCTTTGCTTTCAGCCAAGATCCATCTGACATCAGCAATGATATCTCTCATTCCACATCCTCTTCTGAATCTGGCTTGAACTTCTTGCAGTTCCCTGTCAATGTACTGCTGCAACTGCTTTTGAATGATCTTCAGCAAAATTTTACTTGCGTGTGATATCAATGACATTGTTCGATAATTTCCACATTCTGTTGGATCACCTTTCTTTGGAATGGGCACAAATATGGATCTCTTCCAGTCAGTTGGCCAGGAAGCTGTCTTCTAAATTTCTTGACGTAGCCAATTGAGCACCTACAGCACTGCATCTGTTTGTTGAAACATCTCAGTTGACATTCTGTTAATTTCTGGAGCGTTGTTTTTTACCATTCCCTTCAGTGCAGCTTGGACTTCTACCTTCAATACTATCGGTTCCTGATCATATGCTACCTTCTGACATGGTTGAACGTTGACCAATTTTTCTTGTATGGTGACTCTGTGTATTCCTTCCATCTTCTTTTGATACTTCCTGCATCATTCAGTATTTTCCCCATAGAATCTTCAATATTGCAACTCGAGGCTTGCATTTTTTAATTCAGTTCTTTCACCTTGAGAAATGCCAAGCGTGATCTTCCCTTTTTGGTTTTCCAACTCCAGGTCTTTGTACATTTCATTGTAATACTTTCTTTGTCTTCTCAAGCCGCCCTTTGAAATCTTCTGTTCAGTCTTTTACTTCATCATTTCTTCCTTTTACTTTAGCAACTCGACGTTCAAGAGCAAGTTATAGAGTTTCTTCTGACATCCATTTTGTTTCTTTCTTTTCTGTCTTTTTAATGACCTCTTGCTTTCTTCATGTATGATGTCCTTGATGTCATTCCACAACTCATCTGGTCTTCGGCCATTAGTGTTCAATGTGTCAAATCTATTCTTGAGATGGTCTCTGAATTCTGGTGGGATATACTCAAGGTCGTATTTTGGCTCTCGTGGACTTGCTTTAATTTTCTTCAGCTTCAACTTGAACTTGCATATGAGCAGTTGATGGTCTGTTCTGCAGTCGGCCCCTGGCTTGTTCTGACAGATGATATTGAGCCTCTCCATGGTCTCTTTCCACAGATGTAGTCGATTTGATTTCTGTGTATTCCATCTGACAAGGTCCATGTGTATAGTCGCCGTTTGTGTTGTTGAAAAAAGGTATTTGCAATGAAGAAGTCATTGGTCTTGCAAAATCCTATCGTGATCTCTGGCGTGGTTTCTATCACTAAAGCCATATTTTTCTAGCTACCGATCCTTCTTCTTTGTTTCCAGCTTTCTCATTTGAATCATCAGTAATTATCAGTGCATCTTGATTGCATGTTTGATTAATTTCAGACTGCAAAGTTGGTAAAAATATTTAATTTCTTCATCCTTGGCGTTAGTGGTTGGTGTGTAAGTTTGAATAATAGTCATATTCACTGGTCTTCCTTGTAGGCATATGGATACTCTTCTATTACTGACAGCATTGTACTTCAGGATTGATCTTGAAATGTTCTTTCTGACGATGAATGTGATACCATTCCTCTTCAATTTGTCATTCCCAGCATGGTAGACCATATGATTGTCTGATTCAAAATGGCCAATACTAGTGCAATCTCTTTATGCATTCCATTTCATTTTTGACAACTTCCAATTTTCCTAGATTCATACTTCATACATTCCATGTTCTGATTATTAATGGATGTTTGCAGCTGTTTCTTCTCATTGAGAGTCGTGCCACATCAGCAAATGAAGGTCCTGAAAGCTTGATTCCATCCATATCATTATGGTTGCTGTACTTTGAGGAGGCAGCTCTTCCCCAATTGTCTTTTGAGTGTCTTCCAACCTGAGTGGCTTATCTTCTGGCACTCTGTCTGACAGTGTTCCGCTGTTACTCATAAGGTTTTCACTGGCCAGTTTTTTCAGAAGTAGACCGCTAGGTCCTTTATTCCTTGTCTTCATCTGTAAGCTCCACTGAAACCTGTCCACCATGGGTGACCCTGCATGTATTTGAAATACTGGTGGCATAGCTTCCAGCATCACAGCAACATGCAAGCCATCACAGTTAGAAAAAGAATAGTTTTGTGTTAAAACAAAATGTTTGGTTATGCCAAAATTAACTGACCTGTGAGTGAGTCATTTGTACTGTGTCACATGGGGTCACTATGAATTGAAATCGACTCAGTGATGCCTAACAACATCTCAGTGATGCTCATAGATCATCAGTGAGCTCAGTAGGTAGAAATACAATTATAGCGAGAAAGCCTTTGCCATCATTTGATGTCAGAGGGTTCACACAGGAAAGACTATGTTGGAAGTCTAGGCATGTGGCAGGGTTTTCAGTGGTTTATTCTGCCTCATCAATTTCAGATGAAATCATATAGAAATAAAATTCTGTGAACGCATTAACTGTGGAGGACTTTTAGCAAAATATTAAAGCATTCATGGAAGAAAGAAGCCCTTTCTCTCTCACACGTACAAACATGCAAGAAACACATCAGATAATGTTGCACTTTGCTTCAACAGTCCAACATAATTTATAAAACCTAACAAAGTAAAGTCAATGTATTTACCCATATTTTTGCTCTTTCCATTTTTTGTTCTTCCTGATGTACCAAGATCTTTTTATTCCATTTCTGTTTCAAGAACTTCTTTAGACATTGGTTTTTGGTAGGTTGGCCATTGATTGGTATTCCCTTGTCTGAGAAATATCCTTATTTCACTTTGATTCCTGAAGGATAATTTCACTGGATATAGAATCAAGGGTGACAGTTCTTTTCTGTCAGCACTTGAAACTGTTATGACTCTTTTTTCTGATCTCCGTGGTTTCTGATGAGACATTGGCTGTCATTCCAACTGTTTTGTCCTATAGGTAAAGTAAAGGAGCCCTGCTAAGCGCTCAGTTGCTAACTGAAAGGTTGGCGGTTCTAACCCACCCAGTCACTCTGTAGGAGAAAGACCTGGCAATCTGCTTCTGTAAAGATTATAGCCTAGAACACCCCATGGGGCAGTTCTACTAGGTCACCATGGGGTCACTATGAGTTGAAATTGACTCGGTGGCACTTAACAACAACAACATAGGTAAAATTTCTTACTGCTTTCAAAATTTTTTCTTTAGTTTTCAGAAGAAAATTTGACATGAATTCCTTGGGTTTATCCTGTATGGGGTTTGCACAGTTAGGTGAACTGTATGTTTATGTTTTTTGCCAAATTCATTATCTTTTCAGCCATCAAATCTTCAACTACTCTTTTATTTTCACCGTCTTTCTCTTCGGCTTCTGGGACTCCAGCAACAAGAGATCTTTCTTCTGGAGTGTTGTTGTTGTTGGGTGCCATTGAGTTGATTCACAGTGACCCCATGTGACAGAGTAAAACTGCCCTGTAGAGTTTTCTTGGTTGTAATCTTTACTGAAGCAGATTGCCATGTCTTTCTCCCTCACAGCTGCTGGTTGAGTTCGAACTGCCAACCTTTCAGTTAACAGCCAAGCACTTAATCATTGAGCCACCAGGGCTCCTTAGCAACTCCAGTTAGTGGGATCCATGAATTCTAAGAACTGGCCTGGTCACTAGGCATCTCTCCTGCAGTGGGTTCATGAATAAACACCAAGGACCCATAGTTGTGCTTTCTTAGCTAAATGGATTGTTCATTGTCTTAGAGACAATAATTGGGATCTCCCCACCCGCTTCAGCAGGAATGCCTGCAATTATATTCCATTTTCAGACCTACAGTTTCTTTAAATCTTTGGACCACTTAACTAAAGATAATTTAGAACGGCAGTGGCCTCAATAGAGCTCATTCTTTTTAGATAAGATTGTTTATTTAAGTTGCAAAAAAAAGAAGAAGCATTACTAAAACTAAGTAGCCCCAATGGGAGACTCATTTTAACTGGTATTCTGAGGCTACAAACAAATCTAATAAAAGTAAAATAGCCTCTTTAAAAAAAAAAAAAAAAAAAAAACTTTCTGCAGAAAGCAAAAGAAAGTAAATGAAAACCTAAAACAGTAACAGCTAAGGATCCAATCTTATAAGGAGAAGAAACAAAAACAAATGTGTTTTGGATTATAGAAAAGGTCATGGCAGGTTTTCTTCAAGTATTTGGGTCTCTATTTTAAATCAGGAACTCTGGTGGTGCAGTGGTTAAGTGCTGGGCTGCTGCTAACTGAAAGGTTGACGGTTCAAACCCACCAGCTGCTCCTTGGGAGAAAAGACTTTGTGATTTGCTCCCATAAAGATTACAGCCTAGGAAACCCTATGGGGCAGTTCTGCTCTATTCTGTAGGGTTCCTGTGAGTCTGAATTGATTTGATGGCAATGGGTTTGGTTTTAGTTTATTTTAAATCATGAAACTGAAAGGGCTTTATGTGTTTTCTTGGTGGATTAAGCTTTGACACAACCCATGTATAATAAGAAAAACACTCACATAAATTTAAATGGAAAATTGCCCCTTTAAAGGAAATACTTCAGCTAGTTAACATATTGAGTGGGCCTTAAAAGATGAAAGATCTGACAAAAAGATGATTTAGGTAATAAGTTGTGGTTAAAAAAAAAGTTTGTTTATAAACTAGTGAAAACCATTCACTTTTAAAATGTTGAACCTATTTTAAGATTGTTTAATTTCCTAGTGAATAAAATATAAAAACATAGTCAAGAAAAGTAAAAATGAATCAAAAGAAAGGTCTGTGAACCTCAGGGCTGACAGATCGGGAAGAAAAGAGTTTCCAAAGTTTTATGATTATGGGCTAACTCCTGTTAAACTAGTTTTTCCCAAATTTGTATTCAAGGTCATAAAAGAAAAAAATAAAAGCATTTAATGGATGAAAGAGGACAGCCGTTTTTCTCTTAATTATCAACTAAACAATTTATCATTTAGAGCACTCACAGCAAATGTTTATAACAGGGATATTAATTAAAGATACAGTTGAATTCCAAGCTCTCAACTTAAAGTATACATTTAACTGACCATGAAACAGTTCTTATGGAAATATTTATTCTAACAGAAGTGCATGTTTCTACCAACCAGAGACATTAAAAGCTTTCTTTAAATCAAGTTCAGTAACCTCATTTTACACAATAGTTTAGCTGAGAAAAAGTTCAGAAAGTTTTGCTGTTGTGACAAAAAACTAGTAGGTTGGTCTAGAAACTGACAGAAAGGGAAGTGGTGTGTAATGGAGCCTGCAGGGGTAGGAGAAATGGAGGGAAAAAGTTGTTTTTACAGTTCAGAAAGAACCAGAGACAGAAAGGCAAAAATGAGATTCAAAAAATAGAGATCTCTGTGAATAGCAAGGAGCACTTGTGGCACAATTGGTAAGAGCTCGGCTGCTAACCACAAAAGGTCAACATTTTGAACCCACCAGTGGCTCCGTGGGAGAAAGACCTGGCGTTCTGCTCCAGTAAAGAAACCATATGGGGCAGTTCTACTCTGTCCTACAGGGTCACTATGAGTTGGGATCACCTAGAGGGCAAAGCAAAACAAAACAATACAATATGTAAATAGTTGAAAGATCAGGTTACTAGAAAGAAGGTCTTTATATGTAAAGGAAAGATGAAATGTAGCTAAAATAAAATGTTAAAAAAACGTTAAGATAAAGAATTAAGAAAAGAACCATAAAAATAGCCAGAGTCAGAATCAAAAGGAAGTGGAGTGGACCACTAATCTAAAGATATTTTTAAATTAAAAGATTTAATAATACTGCATATAGAAATGAGGACTCAGATTTGGCTTCAAAAAATGGAAATAATGTCAGATATGAAATTAAAGGCTAATAAAGTTATCTTTGTTACAGCAGCTTCAGATTGTTTATGGCATTAAAGTCAGGGTGACCACGAGCGGTATGATTACAAGAGACAAAACAACAGTCACGGAAATAGGAGATAAAATGCTTAAAATACTTGTTTCAATGCATTGTCCCAGTCTTTTATGCCAGAATGTGGACAGATTTTAAGCTTTCTTATTAATGCTTGCACATCTTTAAAAGAACACGTTTATACATTGCAGACTCTGGGTGCCAAATTATTCCATTAGCTGCCTCTTTTATATAAACTCCCCCTCCTCAGCACTTTACTTAGTCTGATAGCATGTCTTGGGCTGGGTTCTCTAAAGAAGCAAAACCTGTGAAGGGTAAAATATATAGACATATTTATATCAAGGAAATGGCTGATGTGGTTATAGAGGCTGGAAAGTCCCAAGTCTGTGGGTCAGGCTGGAGGCTTCTCCTGTTTCACCTAGCTGTAGGGGCTGGCAAACCAAAACCAAGATCAGCAGGTCAGACAGCAATCCTCTGGCTCACATGCTGAGGAGGCTGAAGAATCTCAAGACTGGCAGGTAAGCTGCTAGCTCAAGACCCAAGAACCAGAGGTCAGATGAACAGGAACCAGCTGCAGGATCCAGAACAAGTAAAAGCCAACGAGCTTTGCCAGAAAGTCTACCTATATTCGGTGCAGGCCACACCCCCAAGGAAACTCTCTTTCAACTGATTGGCTGCTTATAAGAGATCTCATCGTGGAGGTGATTACATTATATCAGATCTTATTATGAAAGTAATTATATCATTACATAGCTACCAGACTACATCATGACTGTCAAACCACTGAGAATCATGGCCCAGCCACGTAGACACATAGCCTTAACCATCACACAGCAGAAACAAGAAAACGTTTTTCTAATTTAAAGCAGGTTTGATGCTACTTGGGGCTTCCAAATTATAATAAATCTTTTGAAAAGAAAAAACAAATATAAAAATAAACAAAGGTCAAATAGAGCGACAACTACCTTAAACTATTTAAAGACCATGACTGTAATTACAAAATTGGCAGAGGATGATATTTTAGATTACTAAAAGAAAACAGCTTTAAAAATTTTATTAAAAATGTTAGCATTAAGACCAGACTTACTGGCCTGACAGAGACTGGAGAAACCCCGAGAGTATGGCCCCCAGACACCCATATAGCTCAGTAAAGAAGTCGCACCTGAGGTTCACCCTTCAGCCAAAGATTAGACAGGCCCATAGAACAAAACGAGACTAAATGGGCACACCAGTCCAGGGCCAAGGACGAGAAGGCAGGAGGGGACAGGAAAACTGGTGATGAGGAACCCAAGGTCAAGAAGGGGAGTGTTGACATGCCGTGGGGTTGGCAACCAATGTCACAAAACAATATGTGTATTAATTGTTTAATGAGAAACTAGTTTTCTCTGTAAACCTTCATCTAAAGTACAATGAAAAAATAAAATAAAAATGTTAGCCTTATCTAAAAGGCAAGAACAAAGACAAATTGGCTGATAATTTTTTTTTGCGGGGGAGAATATATATATATATATATATATATATATATATATATATATATATATATATATATATATATATGTAGTACTTTAGATGAAGGTTTACAGAGCAAGTTATTTTCACATTAAACAATACACATACTGTTTTGTGACATTGGTTGCCAACCCCACGGTATGTCAACATTCCCCTTCTTGACCTTGGGTTCCTCCTCACCAGCTTTCCTGTCCCCTCCTGCCTTCTCGTCCTTGCCCCTGGGCTGGTGTGCCCATTTAATCTCATTTTGTTTCATGGGTGTGTCTAATCCTTGGCTGAAGGGTGAATCTCAGGAGTGACTTCATTGCTGAGTTAAAATTGTGTCTGGGGGCCATGTTTTCGGGTGGCTGATAATTGTTTTAAAAAAAATAATAATTTTATCTTGAAACAAAATGTTTATTTGTGCCAGAATGAAAGTTCAACGAGGAAATTTAAAAATCTCTATTTCTTAGGTTTTGTGAGGATGGCGCAGGACCGGGCATTGTTTCCTCCTGTGCTATGGGTCAGAACCGACTTGATGGCACCTAACAGCAATGTTTCTTAGGTTTTTTGCTACCAGTGCACAGATGGCTGTGATCTCTGTAACACCTGATGCCAAAAACAAACAAACAACTAAAACACAAACAGATAAAGTTATCTGATTTCTTTTGGGTTTGAGGTCACTTACCACTAGGACCCTGGCTCAAGCCTGACTAGAGATAAGTCCTTTTGGTGCCCCTACAAACCTCTATTGTATATATTGTTGTTGTTAGGTGCTATTGAGTCTATTTCCGACTCATAGGGACCCATGGGGTTTTCTAGGCTGTAATTTTTTTTGTGTGTGTGTGTTTGTACTTCAGGTGAAGGTTTACAGAACAAATAGTTTCTCATTAAACAGTAGTACACGTATTGTTTTATGACATTGGTTAACAACCCCATGACATGTCAACCCTCTCCCTTCTCAACCTTGTTTTTTTTTTGGTGAAAATGTACATAGCCCAAGATACACCATTTCAAAAATTTCTACATGCACAGTTCAGTGACATTGACTACGCTCTTCCAATTGTGCTGCTAGATGAAGGTTTATAGAACAAAGTAGTTTCTCGTTAAACAGTTAGTACACACGTTGCCCTATGACAATGATTAACAACCTCACAACCCATCAACACTGTCCTTACTCAACCTTGGGTTCCCTATCAACAGCTTTCCTGTCCCCTTCTGCCTTCTAGCCCTTGTCCCTAGACTGCTGTGCCTTATTAGTCCTGTTTTGTTTTATGGGGCTGTCCAATCGCCGGCTGAATGGTGAACCTTGGAAGTGACTTCACCACTGAGCTAGAAGGGTGTCTCGGGGCCATACTCTCGGGGTTTCTCCTGTCTCCTTTACTAGGTTGTAATTTTTATGGAAGTAGATCGCCAGGTCTTTCTCCTGTGGAGCCGCTGTGTGAGTTCAAACCTCCAACCTTTCGGTTAGCAGCTGAGTGCTTAACCATTGCACTACCAGGGATCCTTCACTGTATATATTAATGATGTTGGATATTAATGTACACTTCTGAATGCTTTGCCTCCAAGCCCTGACAGGAATTGCTGCAGTTAGGGCTATTTTTAGTGGGACAGATGAGAAACAAAGACATAGGCTACAGCTAATAGCCTGGCCATTTGATCCAGCCACTGACAAGTCTCAAAGTGACATAAAAAGCAAGCCCCTATGGGGATGAGATATTAAAATGAAAACAGTTCTGTTCATGATAAAAACAAGACAAAACAAAACAAAACCTGTTGCCATTGAGTCAATTCCCACTCATAGTGACCCAATAGGACAAAGTAAAACTGCCCCATAGGGTTTCCAAGAAGCGACTGGTGGATTTGAACTTCCAGCCTTTTGGTTAGCAGCCAAACTCTTAACCATTGCAACACCAGGGCTCCCCCTGTTCATGATAGGCTTTTGCTACTTATGTGGATGCTCACCAAAAAGGCCCATAGGCTTAGAGGGAAAACATAACCAGTGAGCAGGATCACCAGAAAGGCAGCATGCCACTGAGTTGATTCTGACTCATAGCAACCCCGTGTGACAGAGTAGAACTGCCCCATAGCGTTTTCTAGGTAGAAGTCTTCATGGGAACAGATCACCAGGTCTTTCTCCTGTGGATCCACAGAGTGGATTTGATCCACCAACCTTTTGGTTAGCAGCTGAGCCCTTAACTGCTGCGCCACCAGGCCTCCTTAGAAGGACATTGTGACATGGTAAAAATGCAAGGGCTCACTAGTTTACTCATTCTGTGATGGTACCCCTCTCCTGAGAATCAGAAACTGGCGATCATGCTGGCCTCCCTGTGTCCTGATGGGGATAAATGCGATGAAATGGTTAAGTGGTTGGAAGTGGAGGCTGCTTTCCCACCTTCTCCCACAGTAGCTTGGGGATCACAGATGGTGCCCAAGGAAGGTCTGGGGCCCCCATGCAAAAAGGGCTACCAAGTACACATGCTTGCAGGCTCCAACTGAGACCTGTTTTCAATTGGTGTTAAAACTAATGATGGTGTTTCTACAAAGGAAACCTAAAATGAGGTCTTTCTCTAAAAATGAGACTGTTGTTGTTGATGATGCTAGTTGCCTTTGAGTAGATTCTGGCTCATGGCGACCCTATGTGTGCAGAGTGGAATTCTGTTCCCTACGGTTTTCAAGGCTGTGACCTTTCGGAAGCACATCTCCAGGCCTGTCTTCCGAGATGCCTCTGGGTGAGTTTAAACTGCCAACCTTTCAGCTAGTAACCTAGCCTAACCCGTTGCCATCAAGTTGATTCCAACTCATAGGGACCCTACAGGACAGAGTAGAACTGCCCTATAGGGTTTCCAAGGAGCGGCTGGTGGATTCGAACTGTCAACCTTTTGGTTAGCAGCCGAGCTCTTAAACCACTGCACCACCAGTGCTCCTTCAGCTAGTAGTCAAGCGCTTTTACATTCATGTTGTTGTGTGCCATTGAGTTGATTCTGACTCATGGCAACCGCACGTGTACAGAGCAGAATTGCGCTTCCTAGGGTTTTCAAGGCTGTGACATTTCAAGGCCTGTCTTCTAAGGCGCTTCTGGGTGGATAGAACCACCAACCTTTCAGCTAGTAGTTGAGCACTTAACCATTTGCACCACCCAGGGACCTAAAAATGAGATATAAAAGCTAAAGTACAGATGCAGAGAGAAGCCAGGGGACTCTCCTACATCCTGACTGATGTATTTGTTTAATGAGAGCTTTACAGCTGCTCTTGGTTTGAATTGTTAAAGGCATGAAAATTGTGTTTGAAATTGTTTATAAATCCATCATGGCACCCTGGGTCAAGGCCATAGACACTTGGCTTTGTAACCCTGTCACCATATGTAATGTTGATGATACTGTTCTGTCTTGGAAGGCTCTGGAGGCTTTCATGCTTCAGGACCCTCCTCAATGGAAACACCCCCCCGCCATGTGTTTGTTGGTGTCTCCTGTGTGACAGTGGGAGAGGCAGTGGAAAAACTCCACCGCAATGTCTCACTACAGAATAAAAATAGCAAGGTGGTGTCAGCTATTTCGGAGCCCTGGTGGCGCAGTGGTTAAGAACTTGGCTGCTGATCAAAAAGTCAGCAGTTCGAATCCAGCAGCCACTCCTTGGAAATGATATGGGGCAGTTCTACTCTGTCCTATAGGGTAGCTATGAGTTGGAATTGACTCAACGGGTTTAGTTTGATCAGCCATTTTACCAGCAGAGGCCCAGAGGGATGGAATCCAGGCAACAAAAATTCTTTTCCTCATCCGAAAGGCCAAAAGGGAAAAAAAAAGGAGCAGTATCAACCCTCAAAGCAACGTAGTTTTGGTTACTGAAACTGATAGATTCAAAGGCTAAGGGCGCAATCGCTAGAAAACCCTATGGGGCAGTTCTACTCTGTCACATGGGGTCGCTATGAGTCGAAGGCAAAAAGAAAAAGAAAAAAGCTCTAAAAACACCCTGTAACACCCAGTGGGAAGGAGCCCTGGTGGCGCAGTGGTTAAGTGCTTGGTTGCTAACTGAAAGATGGGCAGTTTGAACCCACCACTGCTCCGCGGGGGAAAGACATGACAATCTGCTTCCATAAAGATTACAGCCTTGGAAACCCTATGTGGCAGTTCTGCCCTGTCACACGGGGTTGCTATGAGTGAAAATTGGACTTGATAGCAACAGGTTTGGTTAACACCCAGTGCAAAGCAGGAGTAAAACTGCAAAAGAAAAAAAAAGTAACAAAAGCCCTTGGAGACTGCTTTTGCCTAGTGGCCTTGAAGAGACCTTAGAGGCTTTTTCTGGAATGTTCTGATAACAGCCCTCCTCCCCTGCTAAGATAACCAAAAGGCAACATAGTCAAGGCTGCAATAGTAAGGAGGGGATGGAGAAGGTAAAAAGGGAGGGACAGCCTCCATGTTGCCTGGCAGCTGGGTAGGAACCTTGCTGCACTGGGTATGGTAGAGGTGTGGATCCGGAAATAATTGAGGGCACATGCAAGGGTGATGATGACCAACAGAGGAAGGGCAACATGGGAAAGGCTGGGAAGTCCGCCCTGCACAGCTGCATCCTTTCCCGACGTGACCCTCTCCTTCCAGAAGCCCAGGCTCTGTTCAAGCTGGCCTGCCTTGAGCCACCTGGCTCTCTGCTCCCTTGCCCCGGAAAGCTTGTGGCCAAATCCCAGCTGGCAGCCCCCAGCTCATGGTGTTGGCCCCTATGACGGACATAAGTTCTGTTCTCTCCATCCCTCCAGCTGGACCTGGGGAGGGATGGAAGGGCTCAACTTTGCCCAAACATTTTGACTTTCAGAAATAAATAACACTAAAATTTAAACTGATGTCCTTCTATCACCAACATGGGACCAAAAGGCCTATGTTATCACTCTGTTAGTCTGTTTGAAATTCCACTATTGAACATAAATCTCTAATGACGTTTAAGGAGCCCTAGTGTTGCAATGGTTAAGCTTTCAGCTGCTAACAAAAAAGCTGGCATTTTGAACCAAGCAGCTCCACAGGAGAAAGACCTGGTGATCTGCTCCCATAAAGTTTATAGCCTAGAAAACCCTGTGGGACAGTTCCATTCTGTCACATAGGGTTGCTATGAGCCAAAATCAACTCAATGGCACCTAACAACAACAAGCCCACAAAAGGACATTGGTGTTTTACTTACAATCAGACTAATAGATATAAAATAGAGAATAATTAATGCCTAGCATATGGAAAAATAGTTATTACAGTAAAACCTGTGAAAGCTGGAACCCATGTAGGGCTGAATCCTGCCAGAGAAGGAAAGCTTAAATATTTTCCACTAATAGAGAGCAATAGAAAGGTGGTAAAACTGCACCCTGTCAAAGGTGGAAAATTTATGAGATCCAGAAAAAAAGGCAGCCCTATTGAATTCTGGTTCTCACAGGTTTCAGTGTATTTTCATGCTGCAAGCACTGTATGCCAAAGTTTATTCCCCTTTAGAAATACTTATTTACCTTTTGTGCAAAATAATCAAATAACCCTACAAGCCATTTCTTCCCATTGGGTTAATTGCTGTCTTAATGGGACTAAAACTGATAAAGCATCTAAAATTTAAATGGTTACAGAGCCCCACTTAAATGTATTCTGAATTATAGTATCAAACTAATTTACTTTCTGTCGTTGTTGTTAGGTGCTGTTGAGTCTATTCAGACTCATAGTGACCCCGTGTGACAGTAGAACTGCCCCTTAGGGTTTTCTTGGCTGTCATCTTTACGGAAGCAGATCACCATTTACTTTCTACAGCTATTAATATTAAGCCTTTCTTTGCTTTAAAAGGACGTTGTTTTCTCTGTAGCCTTTGGACCTTAATGCTAAAAGGTGCTTAACTGAATGAACCCTAGATAGTTGCTCAATTATAAAATCCATTCTCTATTCATCTAATATTAGTATGTTATGCATTTAAAAAAGATTATTAGGATTCAAATGGTTTTTGAAAAAGATTAGTTTAAAATTACAGGATTCAGAACAACAGTTACAATCTGCTATAATGACCAGCTCCTGAAAATTGCAAATTTTTCGTGAAATGACTTTACAAAACTGGTTAGCTCTAGATTATTTTATTTTATTGTTGTAAAATATATGTAACAAAGTTTTCCATTTAACTGTTTTTTAAATAATTTTATTTGTTTTGCTGTTGTTGTTGAGAATATACACAGCAAAACATACACCAACTCAACACTTTCTACTGTAAGTCAGTGACATTGATTACATTCTTCAGGTTGTGCAGCCATGCTCATCCTCCTTTTCCCAGTTGTTTCTCCCCCATTAATATAAACTCACTGCTCCCTAAGTTTCCTATCAAGATTGTCTTTTGACATTCAAAATATATATATATATATTTTAAAATGCTGCTGTATCTGTATAAATGACACTCAACTGAAGTCTATCAAGATGATGTTGCAGCCGATGCCAGAGCTGTGGCAGATGCCACCTAATTTTAACCTAACCCTCCTTAGGACCTAATTTCTTGGTTGGCTTATATGGGAACTTGGTTTTGATGGCAATTCCAAACAATTGGCTTAAACCTCTTGACTATTCTCCTTCTTCACCTTTACTTTCCCTGTGTGGTATTTGGGGTCACAAAAGCTTGCAAGCGGCCATCCAGGGTGCATTAATTGGTCTCCCCTCGACTAGAAAAACAAAAGCAACGAAAAGTATCTACACATGTGCCCTATCGGGTAGTTGATCAAGTATGTTAAGACCTGAAGAACCAGATAGTGCCTGGTCCAGTGATAAGATCAGAGGTCAAAAAGGGGAGATTGTTAAGATTAAATAACTCCCAAGAAGCCTGACAATGTTCAAAGACTTCTGGGTGCCTTATCATTAAATAAGGAGCCCTGGTGGTGCAGTGGTTAAAGCACTCAGCTGCCAACCAAAAGGTTGGCAGTTGGAACCCACCAGCTGCTCTGTGGAGAAAGATGTGGCAGTCTGCTTCTGTAAAGATTACAGCCTTGGAAACCCTATGAGGCAATTCTACTCTGTCACATAGGGTTGCTATGAGTCCAAATCAACTGGACCGCAGTAGGTTTGGTTTAATCTTTATGGGAGCAGATCACCAGGTCTTCTGTGAAGCCTGGATAAGTTTGAACCATCAACCTTTTGGTTAATAGCTGAGTGCTTAACCATTGTGCCACCAGAGCCCTTTTTCATTAAATATACCCCGTTTAAACCAACCTTATTAATCTCACCCCAAATGTCCCATTTTGTTTTCCTAAAGACCTTGTTCTTGCGAGAATGCCCTTCTTGTCTTTCCGAAGCCCTTACTCACTTTGAAATAATGGAGGGTAGTGAGTCAGGATCTACTCCACAGCAACAGGTTTTGGTTTGGTTTTAGATGCTGATTTAGGAGATAATATTGCAGCCATTATTCCTTCTCCTAAAATGTGACCCAGCTGGAGCTGGACTTACAAGGACGCACAAGGACTCACAAGGACACATCAACTAGGCCCTGAGGTATAAAGATAATAACTAGGACAATCTTGGAAAACATCTTTTAGGGAACCTTTCACATAAACAAATCATAAAACATCACAAAAGACCCTCGGACTTTCCACGCTTATCTTTATTAGCATTAAGTGAATAGTAAGATTTGTTGAACCAATGAGGACCCTCCTGACGGTTGTTACTGAAACCTGTACCGATGATTGTTAAGAAAGACAATTCAAAATATAGCCTATCTGTAATGTTAATATATACTGATGACTCTGTGACATTCTTCGACTCAGGCAGACATGGCTGGAGCACCATGTTTGTCCATTTTCCCACTCTTGTGTATTCTGTTATATTTCTTGGACTGGGACAGACATGGCTGTAGCAGTGTGCTTGTCCATTTTCCACTCTTGCCTTTTTGAATATATGCCGAATAAAACTTTCTTTTTGATTTACTAAACTTCGTGATTTTTGTACCCTAGAACAATGCTTAGCCCAGAAGTTTCTTTTTCCGAAGACCTGTATCGCCAGGGTTTACATATGTGTTCCATGTGACTTGTCTTTCTGCACTACTGTATAATCTTAAAAAAAAAACAAGCTGTATATTCTTTTTTTATCACGAAATTATAAAATGGCATATAAGCAAAAAAATTGCTTCACGACACCTATAGCAGTTTATCTAGAACTAAACGCCTTTTTGCAAAGGTCTCACGCTCTTAATAAACAGTTGTTCTCTTTGTCAAAGTCTTATTGTTTTTTAACAGTGTCCTTGGCAGATTTTGCAAAGTGATTAAATTGGCTTGAAAATAGGGCACAATAGGCGGTTCTTAATTGCTTCTCAAGGTCTTGTGCTCTAAGCATAAGGCTTGAGGACAACTTCACCCGCTGTACGGCGTTTTGTTGGAAAATGGCCGCTCCCGGCACGCATCCGCGACCGAGGCGCGCGTACATTTCGTCATAAAGGAACGCCTTAAGGCCAGATTCCGGACTCTGGAAAGATGCCAAGTGGTTCTAGTCCACCGCCGTCGGCAAACTTCGGAGGGTCCGGTCAGCGGTGGGGGTGGGGCAGCGGGGTGGGGTACACAGAGGGAGAGTGTCTTTCTGGAGAAGTGAGTTCCGGGATTCGTTTCCAGAGGTGGAGACGGAGGTAGTCGGTTAGGTGAGTTTTGGGTTCTGGGTGTATTTTGGGGCCAGGGAGATCGCATTGGAGCTTTTGTGTTCCGGAGCCCGTCGGAGTCGGTGTTGGGGGAAGGAGTGGGAGTCGTGGGGTGGGGGTGTTTCCGTGTTGAAGGATCATTTGCGGGATCCGTTTTGGGGGTTCCTTGGGCAGGGAGGACTCTTGGGATTTCGCGTTGGGACGTGTCGGGAAGTCTGTTCCAGTATCGCGTGGAGAGTTGTCTGTATTGGGGTGCCCGTGGTTAGAGAAGTGAGTCGTGGGGGTCGGTGTCGGAGGCAGCTTTTGGGGAGTTCCGTGTTTATTGTTTATGATACGGTTACTTTTATGGATGGAGTTTGTCTCCAACTTTACTGTATATTCATATTAAAAGTTTACTTTCAGGTCATCCAAGCTATAAATCAAGCTACAAGTCAAGACCAAAACAGTAACTAGAAAATCCCCCGTTCCTTTGGCAATTAAATCATACACTTCTAATGAATCCGTAAGCACAAACAAATCATAGTGGAAATACTTTGAATAGCATTTTAATAATAATCCTACATGTCAACCCTTGCGGAATTCATCTAAAGAAGTCAGTGGAGGGAATTTATAGCCTTATAAATGCATAGATTAGAAAAAAAACCAAACCGGTTGCCATCGAGTCTACTCCGACTCATAGAAGCAAGGATGAAAATCAGAGGATAAGCATTTATCTCGAAAGTTGTCTTTTTTGTACTTTATCGATTTATTGGAAATGCTGGTGGCTTTGTGCAGTTGGTAGAGAAACTTAAACTTCTTCTTTGATCTGTGAGCGTTTAATATTGGAATCATATGAACTTAAAGATTAAATGGCACTCATCAGGCCCTGATCGTTTCTTTTTTTTTAAAGGACATTCTCAAACATATACAAGAGTAGGAAAAAAACTATAATATATGTGTCCATCGCTCAGTCAACTCATGACCAATTTTATTCATCTTTATCCTCCTCCACTTATTCTCTCTGGAGAATTTCATAGCAAATCTAAACTTTTCGTGTCCTTTCACTTATAAATATTCCATTGTCCATCTCTTAACTGAGCAACCAAAAAAAAAAACACTGTGGCCCTGTAGTTGATTCCGACTCATAGGGACCGTATAGGACAGAGTAGAACTGCCCCATAGGGTTTCCAAGGAGCGTCTGTTGGATACCAGCTGCTGCCTTTTTGGTTAGAAGCAGAGCTCTTAACTTCTCAATTTAATATCCAGCCACAGTAATTACTAACATTTGGTATATTTACTTTTTTGTGTGTGTGTGATATTTCTTTACTTTTGCAGAAATACAGGGTGATATACGTACGTAGGGGCCCTGGTGGCACAGTGGTTATGCATTTGGCAGCTAACCAAAAGGTCGGCAGTTTGAATCCACCAGCTGCTCCTTGGAAACATAATGGACCAGTTCTACTCTGTCCTATAGAGTTGCTATGAGTTGAAATCGACTCAACAGCAGTGGATTTGGTTTGGTTTTATGTATATGTAATTACTTTTTTATATAAAAACCTTTTAAATGAAAGTAATGTGCTTTTTTTGCTGTGTGTATATTATGGACATCCTTTTATTTCAGTAAATATGGATTATACTGTTAAATAATTACATAATATTCCATTAGGTGGATTATGATTTTTCATTCAGTTAATTCTCTATTAGACTTGTTGCCATTGAGTCAATTCCAACCCATAGTGACCGTGTAGGACAGAGTAGAACTGCCCCATAGGATTTCCTAGGCTGTAAATCTTTACAGAAGCAGACTGCCACATCTTTTTACTGCAGAGTAGCTGGTGGATTTGAACTGCTGACTTGCAGTTAGCAGCCCACCACTTAACCACTCCGCCACCAGGACTTCTTAATACTCTTTATTAGTGGACTTAAATAATACCTTTATATTCCTTTTTGGTTACTTTCTTTTTTTTTCCTTTGTATAAATTATGAAAACAAAACGTTGGGTGAGAAGTGATGCTTATATTGAAACATCAGTACGTAATGTGAGAATATTTTCAGCAATGCTCTACTATGTAACACTAACACACAGTGTTTATGTGAGGGAATGTTATCATTTTTCATATCTGTCATTTTTTCATGTCATTTCCAATTTGATTAAACTCTTATTTTCATGCAAATAAAATTGCAATTTCAATTACTTGGGTTTTCTGAGTCTACTTAATATTGGGGAAATATTGATGATTTGCCTCGTTTTTCTCCTGTATTTATACTTGTTTTTTGATTCTTTTCTCTTATTGCATTGGGTTGTGGCCAGACCAATGATGAATGAGAATGGTGATAGTGTTCTTTGTAGGAGTGCTTCCAATATGGCGCTGGCTCTCAGTTGGGCATATAAGTTTAATTTTTTGTTTTTGTTTTGCTTTAGATCATTTCCTTTTTCTTTTGGAAAGAAAGTGTTAACAGCTACAGCTAAAGCCCCAACTCCATTTCTTCCTCTTCTTTGCCAGAAATAACCACTACCTTGAAATTTGACATTATATTCATGCTTATTTTTGAACTTTTAAATGTGTGTTGTCTACGAACAATATATAATATTTTTTGTATATTTAAAATTTTTTTACAAATGGCGTTATACTTTATATATCTTACTACATGAAATATATGGTTTTGTTTTTTTTTTAAGTCAGTCTAAGGAAGTAGCCACTCCATTCCTAGCTTATGATGGGTTTATAACAAAAGCAATACAGATTTTATTAAATGTTTTTCAGTATCTGTTTAAATGGTCATGCGGCTTTTCTCTCCTAACTTACTAATTTATTTTCTTGGACAGGGTTGGTTGCCAACCTAAACTCCATGCCCCCTTTCTATTTTTTTTTTTTTTTAGGTAGTCATTTTCTGGGAGTTTGACCTTAGTCTCAGTTCAGTAGGAACTCCACATTAGTCTTAGCAATTAGAGTGGTTCCATTGCAATGTTCCAGGCATGAGCATTTGGTGCAGTTCAGATCTATTAGGCATGAGGGGAAATCTGCCAAGGAGCTTTGGGAAATGGTTGGATCCTGGATTTTCAAACCCCAGATCTCAATTCCAACTCATTCATTCATCACCACCTCTTCCTACCTCTCTTCTTCCCTTGAGGGACTCTACATTTAGCTTGTGAACCTGTAAAGTTCCAGTAGTAGTAGCATCAGACGTCCTCTAACTTCAGGAAGAGAGAGAATCACCATCAGCACAAAGCTGATTCCTATGAGGCAGAGGTCAGACATACCTCCTCTCTCCAACGTTTTTACCAATTCTGACACCAGCCGTCCTCCCCATGGCACTCTCTAATGCTCTTCTGGGTTCGATAATTTATTGCAGTGGCCACACAGAAGTCACGGACCATACTTGCAGTTAAGTGGCTTATTAAAGAAGTAATAGGGTACAACTTGGGATCAGGATCATCCAGCTATAACTCAGGATCAGGATCAGGAAGCATATAGGCAAAGTCTGGAAGACTCCCCCAAAGAGGAGAGCACATCCCTCTCTTCTAAAGTGCAGGACAGCTCTCTCAGCTCCTCTTGGTCTTGCAGGCAAGCAGGCCCTTTTCTGGTGTGCATGCCCCCTCTCAGCTCTCTAAGGAGAGGCTTCTTGACCCCCCTCAGGACAGCCCTCTCTACCTTTGACCTCCCTGCCATCGGCTTCTTCACTGATAACTGACCCAGCTGACAACCAGTGTAGCAATTTCATTTAGCTTTCTTAACAGCATGCCTAACAGCAGGTTTCTGCTGTCACCACCGACTCTGCCACAGGGCCCCTTCCAGTTCTCTTGCTGTCTTCAGGGTTACAGCCCTTAATCCATGTTACAGCTCTTCTAGGAGGTTCCTCACCTCCTTTCTCTTCTTGCCTCTCTTGCCTTTTCTCCTTTCTTTACTTTTTCTTTCTGAAACTTCTAGTGGGGTTGGCTGCATATATAAGCAAACTCTTGGTCAATTTCAAGACATGGCCCTTTCTGGAGGGCCACAAACTAAGCAATCCCCTTGGTGGACGTTTGCATAGTCTATAGTATATTGACCAATCCATGCAAGGTGCATAAAATAGACCAATCACAGGGCGGGCTGCAGCCCAGGGCCAGAGAAGAAGTATCAAACCATCAAGTTGTTTATAGCTTGCTCAGGAAATGTCAATCAACCTGGATAAAAGAAACAAACTCTGGGGTAGAAAATTAGGGCAAAGGTAACTCCTTAGGGCTTAGGGAGGAAATCTCTCAAGCTGTTTTTCCAAAGAACGAGGGCAAAAGGACACATAAAAGGACTCATTTCACCGCAGTGCCATTTTTATTGGCTCACACTGCAGGGAGGCTAGACTAAAGGGTTGGAGTGGGATAGAGTGTTCTCAGGATTAGAGAGGTGGGATTGCTATGCATGTTCACCAGTGTGTTTACCAATGGGTCAGAGAGTGATTTGGAGATGAGCTCTCTGGGTTTGGAGGATGCAGGGGAGCTAGAGAGAGAATCTTTCAGAATGACTTGCTGCTTCATGGGGTGAAAGCAGAATTCAAGTTGACCTCACAGTGATGGCATCCTCAGAGTGCGAGTCTCTAGCATAGCGAGATCTTGGCTGTTTGAAAGACTGATCTCTGATCTGCTGCTTCTAGGGCAAGGACGGGCTGCATTTGTATTCCTGATTGGGCGGACACAGCTGACTGGGTATGTATACTTTTACAAGAACTGATTCCTCTGGCTCAATTTTTGCAGCTGGAGCACAGTATGATGCACTGAGAAGTAAAGTTCTTAAAGGGAGCGGGAAAGAGAAGAAATTTGTTTTGTGAAGCTCTTGACTGAGGGAAAAGTGATAATGGAGAGATGCAGATGTGGATCAAATTCCCACACTGCTGCATAGGAGAGATGTTACCCTGGGTAACATACTGCATCTCAGCAAGCCTCAGCGTACTCATGTGTAAAATGGAGATAATAGTACTTTATAGAATTGTATTGAGGATTAAATAAAACCACGCTTATGATTGGTTAGTACTTTGGTCTTCAAACTAGGATAATTGTCCCAGTGCCATATAAAAAGAATTTTAGAAGTATATGGGCACAGGTGATTTTCCAGCAGTTTTCAGAGCTACCCCTTCTGTATGTTGTCTTTCCTAAAGTTAATCTATGTGAGAAGTTGTCAGTGGACAAGACCGTGAGCTGATTTTGATTTCCCATCTCTTCTTTCATATCTGCTATCTTCAGAGTTTACCAAAAAAAAAAAAAAAAAGAAAAGGGCATTCCACTTGCCCTTCCATATCTTCCTATGGAGACTGCCTTGTGATGTAAAAGCCTCCAGGGTGTTAAAGAGACAGATGGAATACCAAGGCCTTATGTTAGGGTGAAGGAGCTCTGGTGGCACAGTGGTTAATGTCCGTGACTACTTACCAAAAGGTTGGTGGTTCGAAATCACCAGTGGCTCCACGGGAGAAAGATGTGGCAGTCTGCTTCCGTAAAGATTTACAGCTTGGGAAATTCTTTGGGGTCGCTATGAATTGGAATCGACTCGACGGCAGTGGGTGGTGGTGGTGGTATGTTAGGGTGAGTCATCATGGAAAGAGTGACCAATGGTTGTGCTCCCAGGAGTATATCTTCTTATAACTGAATTTCCTCTTTAATCCACAGGTTCTAGACTACAGGAATAAGACATTTTAATAGAAAAAGAAGGTCCTGGGTTTGGGAGATCATTGTTTCTGGTAACAGACTGACCTGAAGTATCTACCACAATTTCCAGACAGGTCTAGAGAAGACAGAAAACAGAATATACCCAAGAGCCACTGGTCCTTTCTTAAGAACAGAAGAAAATGACCAAGGCACAGGTGAGGTTTGTTTGACCTATTTTACCTTTATTCTCAGTGGATTTATGTAAGCTTATAAAAGATAGATTGAATGAGATAGGATCTGTTGATAAAAATAGGGATCTGGCAGAAATTAAGTTTTGGTTATAATCTTAGAATAGGACAAGTTAGGAAGCGAGGTACAGAGGCCATAGAGTTCATACAAAGTTCTTAACATTCGAACATAGATTAGGTGTGGTACAGTGAATTACTTAATACAGCTCTTTTAGGCATGCATGTCCTTGTAATGCCTACACAATGATTATGTGGGACTATGCAAATAAGGTGCTTGTGGCCCACCAAGGGGATTGGACAGCTTATTAACAATGCAGATAAGGTGCCTGGAACCCTTGTGGGTGGTGGAACCATGCAAATAAGGTGTATGGAACTCTAATGAGGGGATTGGTCAGTTTTGCCATCCTGCTAGACTTAAAAAGAGAGCCAATCCCAGAGCAGAGGAGGACCTCACTACCAAGAAGAAGAAGAGCCAGGAGTAGAGCGCGTCCTTTAGACCCAGGGTCCCTGCGCTGAGAGGCTCCTAGGCCCAGGAGAGAGAGAGCTATAACACCAGAGAAGGCATGAGATGGTGAGAAGCAGCAGCAAGTGTGGCAGAGAAACAGCAGCAGCAGAACCAGGACATTGATACGAGATGGTGGTGGGCTTCCCAGCACACAGTGCAAGGTAGCTGCAGTGAGAGTGCTGACTCATGGAGTGAGTGCCTCCGTGCAGGAGGCTTCCTTGTGGAGTGGCGTGCCTCCAGGCACTTATCTGTGGAGCTAAAGAGCTTTGTTAACACTTACCTCAGCAGGGCTGAGGCCAGGCCGAGAGAGGAGCCTGTCCTCTGGAGGCGAGCGTGAAGGCCCAGGCCCAGGCCCAAGTAGGGCCTGGTGGCAGAGACCTGCCTGCGAGCATGGCCAGAGAAAAAGCTGTCCTGATTGAAGAACTATATCCTGAGTTGTACCTGTTACTTCTCTAATAAACTCCATGACTGAGTATTATTGTCTGTGAGTTCTTTGTGGCCATTGCAGTGAATTAATGAACCCAGCAGAGAAGCAGATAGTGTTGTGGGAGGGATGACTGATGTCAGAATTGGTAGAAAAGTTGGAGAGAGGAGGTACGTCTGACTTCAACTTCATAGGAATTGCCTTTGCACTGATGCTGCTCTTGATTCTCTCTCTTTCCCCTTGTGAAGTTAGACTAGGTCTGATGCCACAATGCCATTTTTATAGTGAGTGACTGTGTAAGACTCTGTGAGTTGACTAAGTTATCAATTTGTGTGTATTTAAAAAAAAGTTTTTGTTCCAAATATACATCAATTCAACAATTTTTACATGTACAATTCAGTGACATTGATTATATTCTTCAAGTTGTGCAACCATTCTCACCCTCCTTTTTTGAGTTGTTCCTCCCCCATTAATATAAATTCACTGCCCCCTAAGGTTCCTATCTAATCTTTTGAGTTGCTATTGTTAATTTGATCCCATATAGATCTTAAAAGAGTACAATCCTCAAGGTATACATTCTTACTAATTACTAATTAAACTGTTGCTTGGTTTAAAGAAGACTGCAGGGGATATTTTTTGTTTAAGGTTTAAAGATTATCTCAGGGCAGTGGTTTTGGGAGCCTCAGTGGCTCCAGAAAGTCTGGATTCTGTGAGAATCTGAAATTATGTTTCTGATTTTCTGCCTTTTGATCAGGATTCTTTTATAGATTCTTTGAACAAAATGTTCACTAATGGTAGCTGGGCACCATCTAGTTCTTCTGGTCTCATGGCAAAGAGGGCAGGTATTCATGGAGACAGTTAGTTACACATTCCATTTCCTCCTCCTATTCCTTACTCTCCTTTTTCCTCTATTGCTCCAAGTGAATAGAGACCAATTGTTGTACCTTGGATGGCTGCTTGCAAGCTTTTAAAACCCCAACACTACACAACAAACTAAGAGGTAGAACATAAGCACTAAACGTGATATTAAGCCAATTAACTGGAATGTCTCATGAAACCATGACTCTCAACTTCCAAACCAAGAAACCAAATACTGTGTTTGCTTGTACATAAGCAGCCTCAACAGCTTTTTTTGTTTTTGTTGTTGTAAAAATATGTATCACACAACATTTACCAATTCAATGTTTTATAGGTGTATAGCTTATTGACATCAATTACATTATTCAGCTGTGTGTGTGTACTTTTCCTGGCAGTCAGTGTCTTAGGCTGGATTCTCTAGAGAAGCAAAACCAGGAAAGCATATAAATACATACAGAGAGAGATTTCTATCAAGGAAATGGCTCATGCAGTTGTAGAGGCTGAATGTTCCAATTCCGTGGGTCAGGATAGAGGCTTCTCCTGATTCGTGTAGCCACAGGGGCTGACCAACCCAAGATCAGCAGGTCAGAGAGCAGGGCTGTTGCTCACGGGCTGTGAAGATCAACGAATCCCTTACCGCTGGTAAGCTGCTAGCTCAAGACCCAAGAACTGGAGGTCAGACCAACAGGAGCAAGCTGTAGGATCCAGACCAAGCAAAAGCCCACGAGCCTTGCCAGAATGTCCACTTACATTCGGTGCAGACCATTTGCCCAAGGAACTCCCTTTCAACTTATGGGCTACTCACAGCAGATCCCATCATGGAGGTGATCACATTATATCAGATCTCATCATGGAAGTGATCACAACATCATACAACTGCGAAACTATATCATAACTGCCAAACCACTGAGAATTATGGCCCAGCCAAGTTGACACACAACTTGAACCATCATAGTAGTAAGAAAAACATGAAAAGTTACATGATTTGCAATGTCTGTGAGGAGAAGGCAAACCAGGTCTTTAGGGGAAGTAAACATTTCATTGCTCTTGGCTCTTTAAAATTCCTCAGAGTAAGCTAAGGGGATAATGCCAAAGCAAAACTCAGTTGGAAAAAAATTACTCAAAAACAGTTTCGTTTGACGGTGGAGACTTCTGGTAGTCTGACTTTACCCAGGAATAAAGCTGGAATTATCCAGTAGAATAAATGGGCTAATTGACCTGCAAATGGTCCTCTATGAAAAAAAATTTTCCCAACCTGATTTTTGTTATTGTTTCGGCAGGAGACAGCTGAAAGTTCAATTCTTTGAGAAAACATTGACAGTACGGATATTGCCAGTGCTAAATTTGTCCCTTCTTAACCCCATATTCAATAAATAAAGTCACAGCCAATTATTCTTGTTTTGATTTTCATATTTTTAATGACTCAAATAATACATTTGCATATAAGAGATTTAAGCAAACAGAAGTATTCATAGAAATGGACAATATCGCCTGTTCTTTCCTGCCCAGCTACCAGTCTAAAAGTAACAAATATGAATAGTTTGGGTCTCCATCCAGTCCTATTCTTTGACTGTACATGTGGTTGTTAAATGCTTGGCTGCTAACTAAAAGGTTGGCAGTTGAAACCACACAGCAGCTCTGTGGGAGAAAGACCTGGTGATCTGCTTCCATAAAGATTAAAGGCTAGGAAACCTTCTGGGACAGTTCTGCTCTCTCACGTGGGGTGGCTATAAGTTGAAAACAACTTGACAGCACCTAACAACAAAAGAATATGTCTTGTTTATGTGTATACTTATATAAACTTTTATATATATACATGTACTTATATACCTATAGTTGTATGTACTATTAAGAATTTTTACGTGTTTTCGGTCATAAACTTTGGGCACTTGAATTTTGTCATTTAAGAGAATGACTTGGAATGAGTATGTGTACATCACCTCATTGATTTTAATGTTTGCATGGTATTACATAGCATGGTGTTGCTGTAATTTTACCCTGCTTTCTTTTGATGGGAATTTAGATTACTGATGGTTTCTCACTATTGTAAACAATGAAATAATGAACATTCTTACTGTACATTGCTTTGTTGTTGTTACTTGCTGTTCAGTCAGTTCTGACTCATGGTGACTCCATGTGTTGCAGAGTAGAATGGCTCCATAGAGTTTTCTTGATTATAATTTTAATGAAAGCAGGTTGCTAGGCCTTTTGTTACACAGTATTGCTGTTTGGGTTTGAACTGCCTAAGGTTAGCAGTTGAGCACAGAGTTTGCACCAGCTAGGGACCTTGCACATACTTTTACATATGTGCAAATATTTTTTTTAAGTATTTTTTTAGGCTTAGAAGAACTAGGGGAAATCCATGGTCCTATGGTAGGTGAAATATCGCAGTGTGCTGAATTTATCATGGGGCAAATGAGCAGAACATGTTCCTGTCCATGTTTTCCACATCATATATTGCTATCCATCTCAGATTGCATTGGAATGTGTTATTCCAGGGATCATTATCATTTGAGGATGTGGCTGTGGGTTTCACCTGGGAGGAGTGGCAGTTACTGGACGCTTCTCAGAAAGACCTGTACAAGGAGGTGATGTTGGAGAACTACAACAACTTGGTATCAGTAGGTAAGGACAGCATCACGGGGTCACTAACTGTGGGTTCCATCAATCATTTTTTTCTTTTTCATTTTGTGAAGTCTGAAGGGCTTTATAAATACTTAATGTTTAGATTAAAACTTTGTAGGTCATAGACTTTTATTCTCCTCTCTGGCCCTAGAGTGTGTGCTTTCCACTCCTGAGTAAAAGGTTTTTATTTAGCAATTTACAAGTAATGTGGTCATTGAAATATAATCTTGTCCACTTATCCTAGCATGAATATTTGGTGCCAAGTGTTCAGTGAGTTCCTATTTACAGGATACCCAGCTACCAAACCAGATTCAGTCTTTAAGTTGGAGCAAGGAGAAACACCATGGATAGTGGAGGGAGCAATCCACAGTCAGACCAGTCCAGGTGAGTAACAAGCAAGACAATGGGCAGAGATGACAATAAAATCCCAGGTGGTCAGTAAAGGGTCGATACTTTAGAAATATTGTTTAGAGAACTTTTTTTTATACCACCAGATGACTCAGAAATCTAATCAACTCCTTTAACCTCTCTGATCTTTATTAGGGCTGTTTTTCTTTGCTGGCTATTAAGGGACTCTGTCTCCCGTTTTTTCACTTCTGAGTCTGACCGCAGTCTGTTTTATGTAGGACCTTGATTTCTTGCCTGGTTCCATTCTTCCCGGCATCCTCATGTCTTCTTTTCTTCTGTGGCAGTCACACTTCCTGTTGTCCAGCTTCCTGGCTATGAAATTCCCCTGCTTTGCTCCTGCAGATAACCTCGCACTCAGCACTGCTGTCTACTTGTTCATGTCTCTGCCCCTTTTTGAAAGGGTTGATTTTCCTTCTTGACAATCCACCTCAGCTTAGTTTGTTAAAAAAAAGCACACACATCTCATATCTCAGGGCAGCTCTATCTACTTATTCTCATGCTGCATCCCAGATTCATTTTTTTTTTTTTTAATCTGCTTGATTCTCATGTTCAGAGTTCAATTCATTCACAGTTCTAAGCTCTCTGTTCTCTGATGGAGACTCCCAAATTGACATTTCCCCTTGTAATATCTAATCTGTACTCCATCCCCCGTATTTTTTCAGCCACCAGGGCAGCTGCCCTATGATTTCCTACCTCCTATATGAGAAACTCAAATTCTCCATTCTCCCTGATAATTTCTTTTCCCCATCATATGTACCCCTAATTTCAGTGCAGTTCTATTGTGACATGAACTACAGTATTAGATCTTCTGACCCTAACTTCCTGGAGTTAGGGCTATTCATCACATTGTTCTTGAATGGAGGATTATGTGTTCCCTTTTTGTTTTAATTTTTATTTTGTTTTTTTAATCAGGAGTGTGTGTAGAGTATGTGAGAATTTTTTTTAAGCTATAAGCTTTGTCTTCTGAATTTCTGTTCCTGACTTGTTAGAAGTGGGAGGGACCTGAGCATATGAAGTTTGAAAGGCTTCCTAGGTGATTCTGCTTGGACTGATGCAGTTGAAGAACCACCACACTACTGTTCTGAGACACATTCAGATGTAATGAAAGGCAGAAACACCTGCCAGGAGTGACATCTCAAACTTGATGTTTGTCAAAATGGAGGACCTGATTCCCTGTAAATGCCAAACCTACGCCCCTAGTCTTTCTCATCTTAGTAAATGGCCCCAGCACTACATAAAAAATTAGGCTGCATACCAAGGAACTATCCTACTTCTTCTCTTTACTACCTCCAGCATTTGTTCTGACAGTGAGTCGTATTTTTCTTCTCCCTACTTGCCTTTCCTTTTCTCCTCTAGACTATAGCCTTTTGTTTTTGGTCTACTCTCAGTTTTCTTTTTCTTATTGTGCTTTAGGTGAAAGTTTATAGCTCAAGTGAATTTCTCATACAAAAATTTATACACGTATTGTTTTGTGACATTAGTTGCAATCCCCCTGTATGCTGTGTTTATCCATCATCATGGTAGTCAGTCATGCACAAGCTACTGTTACCTCTTGCCTGAACTCTGCCATAGCCTCCTACCTATTCTCTTTTACAGTTTCATCTCCCCAATTCATTCTCTGTAAAACAGTCACGTGAACTTTGAAATGGTCAATTCAGAACTTGTTTTTCTACCAAAAGTGTTCAGTGGTTTACTGACATTGTTCTTAGCATAAATTCAGTTTCTACCAAAGTCTTCCTACAAAATATATAAGTTCTCAGTAGTGCCTACCTTTCCAAACTTATCTAGTCCTACTTCAACAAGCTCAGGGTACCCCAAGTACACCATCTATCTTAGGTTTCATAATCATGCCCAAATTTTTTTCCCTTTGGGTTTTTGCATCATGTTTCCTTTTTGATTGTTCTTCATCTAGTTCTTTACATAACACGCTCATTCTTATCCTATGATATCAGCTCATCTTCCCATCTCTTGTGGATGAATATATAAGATTGACTTACCACTTCTCTCTTACCTTTTTATTACCATTTTTCACATTCTGTAATTTTCTTATTTCTTTGCTTACCTGTTGATTTTTCTAACTTAACTAAAGTGAAAGTTCCATAAAGACAGATAATATTAGTTACTTTAATGTCTCAAACACCAGCTTGTTCAATGAATGTTTGTTGGTTGAATAGATCCATCCCCTGCAATCCTGGGTTAAATTGCCTTCTTTTGTGCTATTCCAATAGTAATTTTTTTTCTATTTCTACTTCTTTCTCCATTTTGCAAAGTTCTGTTTTGGAAACAGAGCCCTGGTGGCGCAGTGGTTAAGTGTTCGGCTGCTAACCAGAAGGTCAGCAGTTCAAATCCACCAGCCGCTCCTTGGAAATCCTATGGGGCAGTTCTACTCTGTCCTGTTGGGTTGCTTTGAGTCAGAATCGACTTGATGGTGACAGGTTTGGGTTTTTTTTTTGAAAGCAGCCTACGTTATATTTATTCATTGTAGACTATCTATTGTTGTTTCTACAGTAGTTGGTTTTCCTTTTCCTGTTTTTTGTAATACTTTTTTTTCGGAGGGTACATTTTCACCGGGTACAATTGTTATGACTGGTATCTTATAAGACCCATCCCAAACCATGGCACTTTTGTGTTTTTTTTCCTCTGAAATGATTGTGGATGTTTTCATTGTTTTTCTTCCTAGAAAAAATGTGGGCGATTGACCGTATGCAGCAGCACCCAGAAAACCAAAATGAGCTTAAAAGTTTGGAAAGATGTCTGCAAAGTTTTGCACTTGGAGATAATTTCGGTTTAAGCAAAAATCTAGTTCCTTCAACACAAAGACACAATATGGTTGACTCACATTGTGGAAATCTGAAACCTCATTTAGATTTTGTTACCCAGAATAGAAGAGATGCAAGAAATGATTTGGATAAATTTAGTGATTACGGGAAATCATCTGTCCACCTGTTGCATGATAAAGCTTTTTCTGGAATTAAATATCAGGGACGCGTTAAACCCAGTAACACTAAGTCACAGCTTAATAACCATCAAAAAACTAGCACAGAAGAGAAACCACATGAATGCAGTGAATGTGGGAAAGTCTTCTCCAGAAAGTCACTGCTCTTGATACATCAGAGAATTCATACGGGAGAGAAACCCTGTGTGTGCAGTGAATGTGGGAAAGCCTTCACTTGGAAGAGCCGGCTCAAGAGACATCAGCAGTCTCATACTGGAGAGAAACTCTATAGATGCAATGAGTGTGGTAAATCATTTTCCCAGAAGGCATACCTCATTGTACATCAGAGACTTCACACAGGAGAGAAGCCTTATGAATGCAGTGAATGTGGAAGAAGCTTTGTTTTTAAATCAGACCTGACCAAGCATCAAAGAATTCATACAGGAGAGAGACCTTATAAATGTAGTGAATGTGAAAAAGCCTTTAGAAGCAAGTCTGAGCTCATTCAACATCAACGAACTCATACTAGGGAGAGACTGTATGGATGCAGTGAATGTGGCAAAGATTTTACCCACATGTCATTCCTTATTAAACATAAGGAAACTCATGCAAAAGAGAAGGCAATAAATTCAGTGAAGGTGAGAAAACCTTCAGGGAGACATAGCTCTTTATACATGTGTCAACTTATACAGGAACAGAACCCTATGAATACAGTGCCTTTGGAAATGCTTTCTTCAGGAACTCAGCCTTTAAACATCTGTGAGCTTCAAGGAGGTAAAAATGTAGTGATTGTGGAACAGCCTTTTCAGGAAGTCAGGCCTCAGTACATAATCGGGAATTTTCACAGGGAGTAAAACCTTGCAAATGCAGTGAAGGTGACAACACCTTCAGTAATAAATTATGTCTTACATGTTACACAGATTATTTAGGGAAATGATGGAAATTCTATCATAAACTTATCTCCTGTATCACATTTTTATACCTTTAGAATCTGGGAAATGCTTTTCCAATAAATGAAATTTTTATGAACACCAGGAATGGCGTTATAATGAAAAAGTGAATATAATGAATGTGGAAATACAACTGTCTTAGTTTCTTATTGATGTAACATACTATCACAAATTTGACCACTTAATGTGACACACATTTATTATCTTATAGTTAATGGAGATCAGAAGTCCAAAATGGATCTCACTGGACTAAGAGCAGTGTTTCTTTCTTCAGCCTCTAGGGAAGAATCCTACATTCCTTGGCTAATGGTTCCTTTCCATCTTTGAAGCCAGCAGAGGCTGTTCAGGTCTTCCCTGTGACACTGACTCTTCTGCCTCCCTCTTCCTCACTTAAGGATTCTTGTGATTACATTGGGACCACCAGGATAATACAGGATAATTTCCCTATTTTAAGATTAGTTTATTAGCAATCTTAACATCATCTACTATTTTAAGTCTGCTTTGCCCTGGTGGTGCAGTGGTTAAGTGTTTGGCTGCTAACCAAAAGGGCGGCAGTTTGAAACCAGTGGCTCTTTGGAAACCCTATGGGGCAGTTCTTTGCTGTCCTATAGGGTCGCTAAGAGTCAGAAATCGACTCGACAGCAGTGGAGTTGGTTTTAATTTTTGCTATGTAATGGAACATGGACTTTTTGGGGAGGCCACTATTCTGTCTACTCTGGTCCATACCATGGCCACCAATGATTCATGTCCATTCCACATGCAAAAATATCTTTACCCTATTCCAGTATCCCCAAAGTCTCACTCCCATTACAACATCAGCTCAAAATATCGTTTAAATTTTGTCAATTCAAAAGTCTCTAAACTCATACTAATCATTTATATCAGGTATGGTTGAAATTCTGGGTATGTGTTCATCTTGAGACATAATTCCTCTTCATATGTGAGCCTGTGAAATTCAAAAATTAAGTTCTGTAGTCCCAAAATAGTTCATTCTACCTGCTAATTTAATTCTCCTTTGCTATATAATATATTCACATGTTCCGGGGATTAGGATCTGGCCATTTTTGGGAGGACATTATTCTGTCTATCACAACAACTTCATGGGATTTCAGAGAGTTCCTACTGTTTTCAAAAATGTTTCTGTAGTTTGCAGAAGAAAATTTATCATGAATTCCTCGGGTTTGTCCTGCTTGGATTTTTCACAATTACTTGAACTGTAGGTTTATATCTTTTGCTAAATTTAGGAAATTTTCATCCTTCATTTCTTCAAATAATTTTTTACCTTCACCATCTTTCTCCTCTCCTGGAATTCCAATGACATGGATTGTCCAATGACACGAAGCTGTATTAAAAATTTTCAGTCTGTTTTCTCTGTTCAGATTAGTTAATTTTTACTGTTGTATTTGTAAATTCACTGATTCTTTTCTCTTTCCATTCTGCTATTAACGCTTATCCATTGTGGGTTTTGTTGTTGTTATTGTAGTTTTCAGTTTTAAAATTTCTGTTTGGATCTTTTTTATCTTCAATTTCTTTGCTGAGATTTTCTGTTTTTCCTGTTTCAGCCGTGTTCATGAATGCTCTTTGAAGCATTTCTATGTTCGCTATTTAAAATTCTTGTCAGATAATTTTAACATCTGTGACATCTTGGTGTTTGCATCTGTTGGTTGACTTTTCTCAGTAATATTTTTCTTATGTCTTGTTATGATGAGTGATTTTCTTCTGTATCCTGGAAATTTTGCATCTTTTGTTTTAGGAGTATGAATCTTATTTAAAACTTCTGATTTAACAGCCTCTTCTTTCGCAGTGCTGGTAAGGTAAGGTGGGCACTGTGTCATTAATGCCATGTGGGGGTGGAAGTCTAGGTTCCCCCTTTGACCTACTTTGACATGGGAGTGGGGAGCTAAGCAGAGGTGAGCTTTCAGGTTCAGCGCTAGGCCTCTTCTGATAACCACCCTGGGTGTGATGAGGAACAGGTACTAGTTGATGTTTTCCATGTGGCATCCAATGATACTGGGTGGGGAGGGGGAAGGAGGTCACCTTACTTTGAATAGTGGTAAAAATTTCTATTTCCTACTCAACCTCCTTTCGAACCACCCTGGGGGCGGGGGAGGGAGAGGTGTTTCATTCCTGCTGAATGGGTGTGGAAGTCCAAGATCCACACATGGCCTCCAGTGACACTGTTGGGGGAGTCTTGTTATTGCCAGATGGGTATGAATGTCCTGGCTGCCTATTCAGTCTTCTCTCATGCCACCCGAGCAGAGGTGGTGGGTTGCAGGGTTGAAGGGATGGACTGTGTCTTAGTTATTTAGTGCTACTGTAACAGAAATACCACAAGTGGATGGCTTTAACAAAGATAAATTTATTCTCTCACAGTCTAGGAGGCTAGAAGTCCAAATTCAGGGTGGCAGCTCCAGGGGAAAGCTTTCTCTGTCAGCTCTGGGGGAAGGTCCTTGTCATCAATCTTCTCCTGGTCTAGTAGCTTCTCAGCACAGAGACCTCAGGTCCAAAGGATATGCTCTGCTTTTGGCACTTCTTGCTTGGTGGTATGAGGTCCCCATGTCTCTCTGCTTGCTTCTCTTTTTTATATCTCAAAAGAGATTGGCTTAAGACACAACCTAATCTTGTAGATTGAGTCCTGTTTCATTAACATAACTGCCGCTAATCCCACCTCATTAACACAGAGGTAGGATTTACAACACGTAGGAAAATCACATCAAATGACAAAATGGACAATCACACAGTACTGGGTATCATGGATGAGCCAAATTGATACATATTTTTGGGGGACACAATTCAATCCATGACAGAAGGGAAAGGCCAATTTGGCTGTTTCTTAAAATACTAAATATATGTAAATTTCCCTGCCATTTATCCCAGAGAAATGAAAGTTTTATTGTTGGTTGCCCTTGAGTGGTTTCTGAGTCATGGCGACCCCATGTGTGCAGAGTAGAGCTGCTCAACAGGGTTTCAAGCCTGTGACCTTTTGGAAGCCAATCTCTAGACCTGTCTTCTGAGATGTCTGTGGGTGGATTCAAACTGTCAATCTTTACGACTAGTAGTCGAGTGTTTAACTGTTTGCATCACTCAGGGACTCCTAAATAAAAATTAGTTCCACACAAAAACTTATAAACCAATTTATAGCGGCTTTATTTATAATAGACAAAAGTTGAAAACAACCTAACCTTCAATGGTTGAATGGTTAAACCAACGGTACGTCCATGCCATGGAGTACTGTGCTGCTGTATGAAGGAATGAATCATTGATACTATTATGGATTGAATTTTGTCCCAGAAAATTTGTTGTAAGTCCTAACCCCTATACTTGTGGATTTCATCCCATTTAAGAATAGGGTTTTCTTTGTTATGTTTAATGAAGCCATATGAGTGCTTGACTCATAGTAGGTACTTTATAAACCTTTGTTGGATGAATGAGTGATCAATGCCATTCGCTGGAAGGCTTCAACCGAGTGTTTTCAAAAGTTTTGGGCACGTGGTGGAAATGTTGAGCTTTACTCTGTAATTGATGGAGCGAGTTTGGCTTCGGAAAATTATCAGTTCGATTCATCAGTGGGGCCTCAATATTGGACAGAACCACGTCTCTTTTTCTGAGCTTTTGGTTCCTGTCATTTCCCACTTTTGTGGACGAAAAATTTAGTCCTGCCTTTGGCTCTGCGCAGGTGGATGGAAAAACCACCCCTCTCTGTTGGCTCAGGCCAGCCTGGATTGGCTGTGTTCCCCATCGTTCTCGCTCCCGCTCAAAAGAAGGGCTGTTTTCATCCCGCTGTTTTGCCCAGTGTGTGACCGACGTCTTCTCCAGACAACTTCGGTTTCTGTAAACACTAAGCTGCTTGCAAATGCAGCCTCCTACAAAAATCCCTCTCCTTTCAGAAGCTTGCCCGGGATGCCAGTTGGTTGTCTCCCAAGAGTTGCTTGGGTTCCCTCTGTACGGACTATTACTCCAAAATGGCTGCTCTCGCTGGACGTTTCCCTCTTCTGCTAGGCTCAACGTACCTGAATGTCCGCGATCGTCTCCGCCCAGTCTGCAGAAAGAGCGTGCCAGGCTTAAGACTCTGAGAAGCTATGCAGTTTGATTAGCACTCTTTGCAAATTTTGCACAGTCGTGTCCCAGTGGTTGAGTTGGCCTTGAAGTGGAGCAAAATAGGTCGTTTTCACGCTTAAGGAGTGGGAAAGACAACTTTGCCCGCTGTACGGCAGTCGGTTGGAAAATGGCCGTTTCCGGCTCCTGTCGGCGAACGATTCGCGCGTATATTACGTCATAGAGGGACATCTGAAAGCCAGATTTCGGACTTTGGAAAGTCGCTAGCTGGCTTGTGGCTTTGCTCTCCTCAAAGGTTGTGAGAGTCCAGGTAGCCGCGGAGCTGGGGCTGCGGGGTGACAGGCACAGAAAAAAAGCGTTTAGAGAAGCGAGTTCTGGGATTTCTCTCCAGCGGTGGAGACAGTTCATCGGTCAGGTCAGTTTTTGGTTCCTGACGTGTTTCGGGTCCACGGAGAGCGCATCGGGTCGGTGTTGGGGGAAGTGAGTGGGAGTCCTTCGTGGAGTGGGGTATGGGAGGATCATTTGGGGGAGCTTTGTTGGGGGTTCCCTGGACAGGGAGAGCTCGTGGGGTTTCGGGTTGGGTCATGTCGGGAGATCTGAGTAGCGCGTGGAGGGGTGTCCGCGTTGGGGTGACCGTGGTTGGAAGAAGTGAGTTGTGGGGGTCGGTGCTGGGGGTGGTGTTTGGGATGTTTCGTGTTTATTGTTCATCATATGCTGACTTTAAGGGTGGGTTTCTAGTCTGCAAGTTTACTGTATATTCGTATTGAAATACTACTTTCAGGTTATTCCAACCTTTAAATCAAGCTGTAAATCAAGACCAAAACAATAATTTGAATATCCCTATTTGGCAATTAAACCATATACTTCTAATTAATCTGTTGTGGAGAAAAAATTGAACGCTGTTTCAAGTTAAAACAGGTTTATTAAGGGCTTGAAACAGTTGCAGTTGGGGGACTACGTAGCCCATTGAAAATGGAACCGTGTAGTCCCGGGGCAGTTTCATTATACACGTATTCTTATGGGGTGAAAAGAGGAACCAAACCATAGAAGGGCAATTACAGGAAAATCAATGACTATTGTAATAATCACACTCTGGTTACTGATTATTAATAGTATAGTTAGTGATTCCAGATAATTTCACAGGATGCTTAGATCATGGTCACAAGATGCTTACGTATTTTATCTGTCTTGCAACAGTATCTTGTTGGCGCCAGCACTCATACAGCACTCTTCCTGAGTACCTGTGTTTTGAGGAATGCAGATGGTCACTTGGTTAAGACACCTCAGGCCATTTGGTTTCACATCCTGGTTTTGACCGTGGAGGAAAAACATGTTTTTCTCAAAAAATATAGCTGTTAGTCTAGAAATTCAGATTAAAATTAGGTAGCATGGTCAGCATGTTATGCCTCTATCTCACTGGTCTGCACTAAAAGTTTTCTTTTCTTGACACAAACCCATGAGTCCAAAAAAAATCATTGTGGAAATATTTTGAATTGCATTTTATTTTTTATTGTACTTTAGATGAAGGCCTACAGAACAGATAGTTTCTCATTAAACAGTTAGTACACATATTATTTTATGACAATGGTTAACAACCCCACAACATGTCAACACTGTCCCTTCTCAACCTTGGGTTCCCTATTACCAGCTTTCCTGTCCCCTCCTGCCTTCTAGTCCTTGTCCCTGGACTGTTGTGCACCATTAGTCTCATTTTGTTTTATGGGCCTGCCTAATCTTTGGCTGGATGGTGAACCTCGGGAGTGACTTCATTACTGAGCTGAAAGGGTATCTGGGGGCCATACTCTGGGGGTTTCTCCGGTCTCTGTCAGGCCAGTAAGTCTGGTGTTTTTTTGTGAGTTAGAATTTTGTTCTACATTTTTCTCCAGCTCTGTCCAGGACCCTCTATTGTGATCCCTGTCAGAGCAGTCAGTGGTGGTAGCCAGGTACCATCTAGTTGTACTGGACTCAGTCTAGTGGAGGCCATGGTAGTTGTGGTCCATTAGTCCTTTGGACTCATCTTTTCCTTGTATCTTGTTTTCTTTATTCTCCCTTGCTGCCGAAGGGTGAGACCATCGGAGTATTTGTGATGGCTGCTCACAGGCTTTTAAGACCCCACACACTACTCACCAAGGTAGAATGTAGAACATTTTCTTTATAAACTGTGTTACTCCAGTTGACCTGGATGTTCTTTGAGACCATGGTCCCCACAGCCCTCCGCCCAGCAATTCAGTCCCTCAGGGAGTTTGGATGTGTCTATGGAGCTTCCATAACCTTTCCTTGTACAAGTTGTGCTGGCTTCCCCAGTATTGTGTACTGTCTTACCCTTCACCAAAGTTACCACTTATCTGTTGTCTAGTATTTCCCCTCCACCCCTCCCATCCCTTGTAACCAACAAAGATTGTTTCTTTTTGTGTGTAAACTTCTTCTTGAGTTTTTGCAGTAGAGGTCTCATATAATATTTGTCCTTTTCTGATTGACTTTTTTCACTCAGCATAATGTCCTCCAGTTTCATCTACGTTATGAGATGCTTCACAAATTCATCATTGTTCTTTATTGTTGCATAATACTCCATTGTGTATATGTACCGTAGTTTGTTTATCCATTCATCTGTTGATGGGCATCTAGGTTGTTTCCATCTTTTTCTGTTGTGAACAATGCTGCAGTGAACATGGGCGTGCATATGTCTATTCGTGTCACGGCTCTTATTTCTCTGGGATATATTCTTAGGAGTGGGATTGCTGGATCGTATGATATTTCTATTTCTTGCTTTCTAAAGAAGCACCACATCATTTTCCAAAATGGTTGTATCATGTTGCATTCCCACCAGCAGTGCATAAGAGTTCTTATCTCCCCACAGCCTCGCCAAGCTTTGTTATTTCCAGCGTTTTTGATTCGTGGTAGTAATGCTGGGGTGAGTTGGTATCTCATTGTGGTTTTAATTTGCATTTCCCTAATGGCTAGTGATCCCAAGCATTTCCTCACGTGTCTCTTGGCCACTCAGATGTCTTCTTTGGTGAAGTGTCTGTTCAGTTGCTTTGCCCATTTTTTAATTGGATTATTTGTCTTTTTGTTGTAGAGGTGTTAGATTTTGAATTGCATTTTAATAATAATCATACCTGTCAACCCTTGTGCAATTCATAACTTTTGTGAGATTCATCTAAAGATGTCTGTCAGTGGAGGGAATTTATATCCTTAAAAGCATAGATTAGAAAAGAAGGAAGGATGAAAATCAGCAAATAAGCATTTATCTGATAGTTGTCTTTTTTTGTACTTCATTGTTTAGTATTTAGAAATACTGGTTTCATAAAATTGGTAGAGAAACTTTTTCTCTTTTACTTTGATCTGTGAGAGTTTAAATAATATTGAAATCATCTGTACTGTAAAGCTTAGATAGAACTCCTTAGGCCCTAGTGACTACTTAAAATTTTTTTTTCAGGGAACGTCTCAACGTACTGATGAGTAGAAAAAATTCTATAATATGTGCCCATCACTCATCTTCAACAATTATCAACTGATGATCAGTTTTATTCTTCTATCCCCTCTTGCACTTATTTTCTCTGGAGAATTTTATAGCAAACCTAAGGTTTTGTGTCCTCTAACTTATAAGCCTTCTAATATGCATCTCTAACTGTTAAGGTTATTTTAAAAATTTATAATCTCTATGACATTTTCCAGTGTATCAAAATTAATAACAATTTTTTTATTTTGTTTAATACCCAGTCCATAGTCCATTTTTTCTGAACATCTCAAACTTGTCTTTTAACACTGATTTGTTTGACTCATAATCAAACAATGTACATGCATTGCATTTGCTTTTTGTGTCTCTTAGATATCTTTTGTTATATAATCGTCTTGCTTTGTGTGTGTGTATGTGTGTGTCCTCATGTCTCTTAATATGTTGCAATAAGAAGTACACGGCACCATCTGTGAAGAGTTCTTTCCAAAAATATTGAACAAGGAACTAATCAAACCACTAAGTTCAGCTATCTAGCTTACCAGAAAAGTTGGGAGTGGAAGGAGGTGGGGAAGAACAACTTAAACTATACAAGAGAGGCAATCAGCCAAATCTATAAGGTTGGACATCTTATGGGACAAATGACCTGCATTCCTTCCAAAATCATATAAGGATATGGATTTATAATATTTTCTCTCATTATTAATTTTATGTCAAGGGAAAATCTCCTTTTTTTAAATTTATAGTTTAAAAATTTTTATTTTGTGATTTAAAAGATAATTGGCTGGGCCACAATCTTGCAAAGGATTGGTTGATTACTATGCAAATAGTAGTTTGAAAATCCACCAAATAGGATTGACTGACTTGTGGTCCAGCTAGGGGATTTGTCAGTTTTGCCATTCTGCTAGGCTTCTAAGGCCCAATCCCACAAAGATTCAGGTGGACCTCACTACCATCAAGAAGAGCCTGGAGTGGAGCGTGTCCTTCAGACCCACAGTCTCTGTGCTGAGAACCTCCTAGACTCTGATGAGAGAGAACTGTAATATTGAAGACGGTGCGAGACAGCAAGAAAAGGCGGCAAGTACAGCAGAGCCTAGCGGCAGAGAAACAGCAGCAGCAGTAAGAACAGCAGAACCAGGAGGCTGGTGTGAGACGGCACAATGGGCTTGCTGGCCCATAGAGAGAGTTGAGTGCCTTTGGGCAGGATGCTTGCTGGTAGAGCTAAAGAGCTCTCACACTTGCCCAAGCAGGGCAGAGGCTGAGAGGGGCCCTGCAGCAGAAGCCAAGAGGAGTGCCCAGCATGCGGGCATAACCAAGAGGAGGACTCGGCCTGAGGGCATGACCAAGAAGGAGCTGAGAGCTGTACTGATTAGAAGCTGTCCTGATTGACGAAGTTGATCTTGTCTGCTGAGTTGTATCTTGTTATTACTTCCAAGTTGATCCTGAGCTGTAGCTTGTTAATTCCCTAGTAAACCACATAACTGTGAGTGTGGTCTGTGAGTCCTGCGTGGCCATTGCAATGAATTATTGAACCTAGCAGAGAAGTAGAGGTGTGGCTGACCTTCACCTCATAGGAACCAGCTTTGTACTGATTCTGATTCTTATGTCAGCTGCTGCTCTCCTAGAAGCAGCTTTCTGCCATCGCTACCAGCTCTGCTACCTCTTGCTGCTAACTCTGCCACCAGGCACCTTCTGGGCTTCTTGCCGCCAGCTCTGTTGCTGGGCACCTTCCAGGACTGTTACTGTCTTCAGTTTTACAGCCTTTGGCTTGTATTACAGCTCTTTTAGGTGGTTTCCCTCCCAGGAACTCCTGGTCTAAACAGCTCTGCTCCAGGCTCTTACAGTTCTTGAGGTGCCCTCTTTGCCTGTCTATAAAAACGTCTGTGTCATTGGATCCTTATATAAGCAATCTCCTGGTCAATTTCAGAGTGTGGCCCTCCCAGCAAAACCACTAACCAACCGATCCTCTTGGTGGACCACAAGTCATGCAATCCTATTGTGTGTTCCACACACAACCTTTCTGACTAGTAAATTGATCAATCCCTGCAAGGTGAGTAAAATAGACCAATCACAGGGCAGGCTGTGGCCCAGGGCCAGACAGAAAGTATCAAACCATGAAGTTGTTTACAGCTTATCCAGGAAATATCAGTTAACCCAGGGAGTCCCCTGTAACAAACCATCTGGGGTAGATAACAACCTGGGATCACCACCATGTGAACTTGCTTCTCCAAAGAATTAGGGCAACTCTAACTTCTCAGGATTTAGGGGAAAAAAGTCTCCCAAACTGTTTTCTTTCTTTCTTTTTTTTTTAAAAAACCAATACAAAAAACCACATAAGGAACTCATTTCTTCATAGTTTAGTACTTTGGTCTTTAATCTGTGGTTATTGTCACAGTGCCATATAAAAAACTTTAGGAGTAATGGGCACAGGTGATTGTACATCAGTTTTTAGAGCGACCGCTTCTTATGTTGTCTTTCCTGAAGATAATTATGTGAGAACTTGCCAATGGATAAGACCATGAACTGATTTTGGCTTCTCATCTCCTTTTTCATATCCACTATCTTGTGACATTAACAACAAAAAAGGCATTCCTCTCCCCCATTCCATATCTCCCTGTGGAGACTGCACCATGATATAAAAGCTTGCAGGGTGTTATACAAAGAGACAGATGAAATAATGGAGCCTTTTGTTAGGATGAGTCCACATGGCAAGAGAGACCAAGAGTTGTGGCTTCTTATAATTGAATTTTCTCTTAAATCTGCAGGTTCTGGTATGCAAGATCAAGAGACAGTAATGGACAGAAGGAGGAGAAGGTTCCCAGCTTGGGAGATCATTGTTTCTGGTAAAAGACTAAGCTGATATATCTGATGACAGCTTCCACAGAGTTCCAGAGAAGACAGAAGACAAAGCACACCCTAGAGTTACTAAAGTCCTTAAGAACAGAAGAAAATGACCAAGGATCAGGTGAGGTTTGTTTGACCTGTTTTACCCTTGTTTCCCAGTGGATTTTTGGAAGTTTATAAGACAGTTTTATTGAATAAGACAGAATCTGTTGATAAAAATCAGAATCTGTTAGAACATAAGTTTAGACTGTAATCTTAAAATCAGGGCAAATTAGGAAGCGAGATATGGAAGCCATAGGGTTCATACAAAGTTCGTAACATTGGAACATAGATGATTGACTCTGTAACACCCTGTGGATTGTCTTAGCTATGAATTTGTGTGTATTTTTCTTAACAGTCATAATAAGAAAAACATGAAAAGTTACATGATTTGCAGTGTTTATGAGGAGAAGGCAACCCAGTTTTTCAGGGGAAGTAAACATTTCATTGCCCTTGGGTCTTAAAAATTCCTTGGAGTAAGCAAAGGTGGTAATACCAGAGCAAAGCTCAACTGGACAAAATTATTCAAAAACAGTTTGGCTTGCCATTAGAGCTGCATTGCAATGGGTTTTTCTTCATATATGGCCTTTCTGGCCCTGGGCTTGTAGTTCCACCAAGATGACTTGCTAGGCCACAGTCTTTCAAAGGGATTGGTTAGTCTACTATGCAAGTAGGGTGTATAAAACCCTTGTGGCTATTGGTCAATGACTAAGCAAATATGGTGTGTAAAACCTTTGTGGGAATTACTATGACTTACTTGTGGATTACTATGCAAACTGCGTGACTGTGGCCTACCAAGGGGGTTGTTCCCTTTGGCCTTCTGCTAGGCTGATGAGAGCAAATCCCATAGAGGTTGAGGGGGACCTCACTACCATCAAGAAGAGTCTGAGGTCTAAAGGGTAGAGCCATAGCCTTTGGGATTTCAAAGGGTGGGGCCACAACCTCCTTGGCTTCAGAGAGTTACATTTTCACCAACTCAGTTCCTGAATGTGGCCTTCCATGGGTGCCAATGAAATGGGCTGCTCAAAGCCAAGGGAAAAGAGTTGCCATTCCAGTGTGCCTGGAAGGTGGAGCTGAAGCCCAGGGCTAAGGGACCTCTACCCAGAGGCTGGAGAGTGTGGCCAACACCCAGGGTCTGGAGAGCAGGACCATTGTCTCAATAGTCTCAGAGAACAGAGGATTATTTTCAAGCCTTGAGAGCTATGTAATGTGTTCTGCTCACTTGCTTGGTAGATGTTATCCCTTCTTTCCCTCCAATTTCTCCCTTTTGTAATGGAAATATCTACCTTGTGCCTGTTCCACCACTGTACTTTGGAAACAGATAACTTGTATTCTAGATTTCACAGATGAAGAGGAATTTTGCCCCAGGAGATTTTGGACTTGGAGTTGATATAAGACTCTGCTATGATATAATGGGGTGAATATGTTTTATGTGTGGCAGTGTCATGAATTTTGGGGGGCAAAAGCAAGGAATGTTATGGATTGAATTGTGTCCTCCAAAAATGTGTGTCAATGTGGCTAGACTATGATTCCCAGTATCATGTGGTTGTCCAACATTTTGTGATCTGATGTGATTATACTATGTGTTATAAATCCTAACCTCAATGATGTCTCAATGAGGCAGGATTAGAGGCAGTTATGTTAATGAGGCAGGACTCAATCTACAGCATCTGGTTGTATCTTGAGTTAATCTCTTTTGAGATATAAAAGAGAGAATCAATCAGAGAGGAGAGGAACCTTATACCACCAAGAAACAGGGACTGTATACCACCAAGAAAGAAGAGCTGGGAGTGGAGCACATCCTTTGGACCCAGGGTCCCTGCACTTAGAAGCTCCTAGACAGGGGAAAATTGATGACAAGGACCTTCCCCCAGGACTGACAGAGAGAGAAAGCCTTCTTCTGGAGCTGGCACCCTGAATTTGGACTCCTAGCCTTCTAGACTTTGAGGGAATAAATTCCTATTTGTTAAAGCCATCCACTTGTGGTGTTTCTGTTATGGCAGCACTAGATAACCAAGATACCTAGGAATAAAGCCAAATATCCTGTAGAATGAATGGCCTGCTTGACTTGCAAATGGTCCTCTATGAAGAAAAATTCTACCAATCAAATTTTGGTTATTGATTTGGCAGGAGATGGTTGAAAGTTCCATTTTTTACTAAAAGCTTGGAGTACAGATACTGACAGTGCTAACTTTGTCCCTTCTTAACACCCAGTTCAAAAAATGAAGTCACAGCCAATTGTTCTTAGTTTGACTTTCGTGTTTTTAATGATTCAAATGATACGTTTGCGTGTAAGAGATTTAAATTTAAGCAAACAGAAGTGTTGATAGGGTAAGAGAATATGCTTTGTTTCTTTCTCCCCAACTACCAACTCACAGATAAAAAATTTGAATAGTTTGGTGCTCCATCTAGTCTATTTCTGTGAATTTACATGTGTTCAAACATATCTATATTTGTACACATACTTACACAGGCCTCTCTATACGTACATGCACTTATCTACATACAATTGTATATATTATTAAGAATTTTTACATGTTTTGGATCATAGTATATATACTGCCTGGGGGCTTGATCTTCTTCCTTTTAGAGAGTGCCTTCGAGTCAGTATGGATACATCACCTCATTGATTTTAATGTTTGCATGATATTTCATAGCATGGATGTGCTATAATTTTACCTTGTTTTCTTCGGATGGAAATTTAGATTATTGGTGTTTTCTTACTATTATAAACAATGAAGTGATGAGCTTTCTTACTACACATTGTTTTGTGGTAGTGGTTGTTACTTGCTTCCAAGCTGATTTCAATTTATGGTGACCCCATGTGTTACAGAGTAGAACTGCTTGGTAGGGTTTACTTGGCTGTAATCTTAACAGAAGCAGATTGCTAGGCCTTCTGTGGCACTGCTGAGTGGGTTTGAACTGCCAACCTTTAGGTTATTAGTTGGACAAACCCTCTCCGCCACATAGGGACCTTGTATATTGTTTTACATGTGTACAAATACTGCTTTAGTAATTTTTTTAGGCTTGGAAGAACTAACTAGTGGAAATCCATGGTCCTGTGGTAGATGAAATAGTAGCAGTGTGCACAGTTTATCATGGGGCAAATGATCAGAACATGTTCCTGTCCGTCTTTTCCAGATCATGTATTGATATCCATCTCAGATTGCATTGGAATGTGTTATTCCAGGGATCTTTATCATTTGAGGATGTGGCTGTGGGCTTCACCTGGGAGGAGTGGCAGTTACTGGACCCCTCTCAGAAGGACCTGTACAAGGATGTGATGTTGGAAAACTACAACAATCTGGTATCAGTAGGTAAGGACAGCATCACCGGGTCACTCACTATGGACTCCATCAGTCGTCTTTTCTTTCTCATTTGGTGAAATCTTTAGGGCCCCATGAATATTTAGTGTTTGACCCTAGAGTATATGCTCTCCCTTCCTGAGTAAAAAGGCTTTTACTTAGTAAAGTACAAATACCATGGTCCCTGAAATACAATGTTGTTCAATTTTCCTAGCTTCCCCATGCATAAATATTTGGTGCCAAGTCTTCAGTCATTTCCCTTTTACAGGATGTCAGGGTACCAACCGAGATTCAGTCTTCGAGCTGGAGCAAGGAGAAACACCATGGATAGTGGAGGAAGCAGTCCGTAGTCAGACCAGTCCAGGTGAGTAAGTGACAAGCAGGACAATGGGCAGAAATGACATTAAGATCCCAGGTAGCCAACGAAGGGTTGACACTGTTGAAATGTTTTATATAGAATTCTTCTTGCACCAGCTAGTGGCCCAGAAAGCTAATCAACCCCTTTAACATGTTTGTCCTTTATTAGGGCTGTTTTCCTTTGCCTGTTTTTGAAGGACTATATCTCCCCCTTTTTCTGTCTTCTGAATCTGATCACAGTCTATCTCATGTAGCACCTTGATTTCTTGGGTTCCATTCTTTCCAGCATCCTCACGTCTTCTCCTTTTCTTCTGTGGCAGCCACACTGCCTTGCTGTGAAATTCTTCCTTTCTACTCCTACAGTTAACATTGCACTCAGCAATGCTGTCTACTTTTGAAAGGGTTGATTTCCCTTCCTGCTAGTCCACCTCAGCTTAGTTCATAAAAAAACCACATACATCTCATCTCTCAGGGCAACTTTATCGTTATCTACTTTTTCTCTCCCTGCTTCCCTGGCTTTCCAGATTCAGTTTTGTTATCTTCTGCTTGATTTAAGAGTTCATATTAAGAGTTCATTCACAGACCTAAGCTCTCTGCTCTGTGGTGGAGACTCCAAACTGACTTATATATGAATGACCTACAAGTCAGAAGGAGCCCTGATGGCACAGTGGTTAAGAGCTTGGCTACTAACCAAAAGATCAGCAGTTTGAACCTACTAGCTGCTCCTGGGACACCCTATGAGACAGTTCTACTCTGCCTTATAGGGTTGCTATGATTCGGAATCGACTCAAAGGCAGTGGGTTTTGTTTATGAGTCAGAGTTGACAACAACTAACAATAACAGCAACAAACCACTTCTCTTTCCCCTTCTTACCATTTTTCATTCTGTAATTTTCTCGTTTCTTTGCTTACCTGTTGATTCTTTTTTTTTTAACTCGACTATAATGATCTCTCTATGAAGACAGAGAATATATTAGTTGCTTTAATGTCTTAAACAAATGTGTGTTGGATGATCAGATCCATCCCCTACAATCCTGGATCAGATTTCCGTCCATGTTTTTTGTTCTGTTCCAACAGTAATGTGTTTCTATTTCTACCTGTGTGGAAATTGGAGCCCTGGTGGCATAGTGGTTAAGAGCTCGGCTGCTAACCAGAAGGTTGGCAGTTCAAATCCACCAGCTACTCTTTGGAAGTGACAAGGAGGGGTTCTACTCTGTCCTATAGGGTCGCTATGAGTCAGAATCGACTCAATGACAATGCTTTGTTTTTTTTTTTTTTTTTTAATATGTTAAGCAGCCCATGTTATATTTATTCATTGTAGACTATCCATCATTGTTTCTACAGTGGCTGTTTTCCCTGTTTTTTAATATTTTGTTTTCACATAACAGAAGACACAATTTCATTGTTTCTACAATATGGTTTTCTTTTCCTGTTTTTTAAAATAACAGTTTTTTTTTCCATAAACGGTACATATTCACAAGGTAGATTTCTTTTAGACTTTTATAAGACCCAGTCCAAACTGTGTCACTTTTGTACTTCTTTTTCCCCCATAAAATGATCGTGGATGTTTTCATTGTTCTTTTTCCTAGAAGAAATATGGGCAATTGACTGTATGCAGTGGCAACCAGGAAACCAAAATGAGCTTAAAAGCTTGGAAAGATGTCTGCAAAGTTTTTCACTTGGAATTAATTTTGGGTTAAGCAAAAATCTTGCTCCTTTAACTCAGAGACACAATATGTTTGACTTACATCATAGAAATTGGCAATCTCATTTAAATTTTATCATCCAGAATAGAGGAGATGAAGGAAAGGATTCTGATGAGTTTAGTGGTTACGAGAAATTGTCCACATGAAGCATGATAAAACTTTTCCTGGTATTAAATACCATGGATATTTTAAACCAAGTAGCATTAGGTCACAGCTCAATGGCCAGCCAAAAACTTACACAGAAGAGCAACCACATAAATGCAGTGAATGTGGGAAAGTCCTCTACAGAAAGTCACTGCTCTTTTACCATCAGAGAATTCATACAGGAGAGAAACCCTATGTATGCAATGAACATGGAAAAGCCTTCTCTTGGAAGAGCCGGCTCAAGAGACATCAGCTATCTCATACTGGAGAGAAGGTCTATGGATGTAATGAATGTGGGAAATCATTTTCCCAGAAGGCGTACCTTGTTTTACATCATAGACTTCACACAGGAGAGAAGCCTTATGAATGCAGTGAATGTGGAAGAACCTTTGCTTTTAAGTCAGCACTGACCAAGCATCAAAGAATTCATACAGGTGAGAGACCTTACGAATGTAGTGAGTGTGAAAAAGTCTTCAGAAGCAAGTCTGAACTCATTCAACATCAGCGAACTCATACCAGAGAGAGCCATATGAATGCAGTGAATGTAGGAAAACCTTTGCTGTTAAGGCAGCCTTGACCAAGCACCAAAGAATTCATACAGGAGAGAGACCTTATGAATGTAGTGAGTGTGAAAAAGTCTTCAGAAGTAAGCCTGACCTCATTCAATCAACATCAGCGAACTCGTTCCAGGGAGAGACTGTATGGATGTAGTGACTTTGGCAAAGATTTTACCCACATGTCATTCCGTATTAAACATAAGGAAACTCATGCCAGAGAGAAAGTGATAAGTTCACTGAAAGGGAGAAAACCTTTTTCAGGGAGACATAGCTCTTTATACACGTGTAAACTCATACAGGAAAAAAAACCTACGAATGCAGTGCCTTTGGAAATGCTTTCTTCAGGAACTCAGTCTTTAAACATCTCTGAGCTTCAAGGAGGTAAAAATGTAGTGATTGTGGAACAGCCTTTTCAGGAAGTCAGGCCACGGTACATAATTGGGAATTTTCACAGGGAGTATTATGGATTGAATTATGTCCCCCAAAAATATGTGTTGTAAATCCTAAACTCTATACCTGTGGATATAATCCCATTTGGGAATGGGTTGTCTTTATTATGTTAATGAGATAGGATTAGTGTAGTGTGTGTCTTAAGTCAACCTTTTTTGAAATATAGACAAGATTAAACAGGCAAGGCTAAGAAACAGAGATGGGAGAAGAGAGATGCCAAGCCGCATGAAGATTGCCCAGGAGGACAAGCTCAAAAGAGACAAGGACCTTCCTCCAGAGCTAACAGAGAAAGCCTTCCGTTAGAGCTGGCACCCTGAATTTGGACTTCTAGTCTCCTAAACTGTGAGAAAATAAATTTCTGCTTGTTAAAGACATTCACTTGTGGTATTTCTATCATAGCAGCACTGGGTAACTAAGACAGAATTTGGTATCGAGAGCAGGGTGTTTCTCTAACAGATACCTAAAATGTGGAAGCAGTTTTGGAACTGGGTAATGGGTAGAGGCTGGAAGATTATTAAGGTGCCTAATAGTAAAAGCCTAGATTTCTTTGAAGAGACTGTTGGTAGGTCCACAACCCTCTAGGTTTCATAGAGTTGGATCTTGGCCAACTCAGTTCCGGAGTGTGGGGGTGCTGTTAAGGTGTGCCAGTGGGTGGGACCACCACTCAAAGCTGAGATGTTGGGGCTGCCATACCCAAGGGGCAGAAGAACAGGGCCTGCTGGGGCTGAGAGGGTGGGGTCGCCACTCGGTATAAAAATGGCCTGGAGGCAGTGTCTGACCTCTCTTTTCACAAGGGGGAAGGAGAATCAAGATCAACAGCCCAAGGCTGATTCCTGTGAGGCGGAGGTCAGACATGTCTCTTCTCTTTACCAATTTTGACAATAACTGTCCCTCCCACAGCACTCTCTACTTCTTTGCTGGGTTCAGTAATTCATTCCAATGGCCACACATAAGTCACAGACAATATTCACGATTATGAGGTTTATTAGGGAAGTAAAACCAAACCAAACCCGTTGCTGTTGAGTGGATTCCAACTCATAGCAACCTGTAGGATAGACTAGAACTGCCCCATAGGGTTACCAAGGAGCAACTGGTGGATTTGAACTGCCAACCTTTTGGTCAGCAGCCAAGCTCTTATCCATGGCAAAATTTGCAGTTCTTCTATCAGGAAAGGCTCTTTTTAGCTGTGTTCGCAGGCACACTGTGGTCCTAAGCCTCTGCCCTGCTCAGGCAAATGTTACAAAAGCTTTGTTAGCTCCTGCCAATAAGTGCCCAGAGGCACTCTACTCTGCCAGGAAGCCTCTTGCCCAAAGGCACTCAGCTTTCTTGCTCCATGGGCTGGGAAGCCCACCATGTCGTCTCCTGCTGTCATTTCTTTGCCACTGCTTTTTGAGCTCACTCTCTGTCTCACCTGGTCGTAGGGGCTTCTCCACGCAGGGATCCCTGGTCCAAAGGATGCACTGTCTGCTCCTGGCTGCTCGCTCTTCCTTGGTGGTGGTGGGATCCTCTCTTTCCCACCTCTGGGATGGCTTACCTCAAGCCCAGTGGTATGGCAAAACTGACCAGTCCCTTTGGTGGGCCACAATTACCCTATCTTCCCAGTCCTGCCCAACTGCACGGGTGGGAGTTAGAAGACCATGGCAAGAAAGGCACACAAAAGTGATCCATCACACCACAGACAGACTAGGAGAATGGGGCCGCCCAAAGCCAAGGGAGTCGAGTTGCCGGCCAGTGGGCATGGAAGGCAGAGCTGAAGCCTAGGGCTGAGGGACCTCCACCTAGAATCAAGAGAGCATGGCCAGCTCCTAGAGTCTGGAGGGCAGGGCCATTGCCCTGATGGTCTCAAAGAACGGGATTATTTTTAATCCTTGAGAGCTAATGTAAATTGTTCTGCTGAGTCTTGGTCTTGCTAGGTAGGTATCCCTTATCCCTTCTTTTGCTCCAATTTCTCCTATGTACCTGTTCCACCATTGTACTTTTGTTACCTGAATAGGGTCCATGCCCTGGAGCAGTTGAGCTAATAAAACATACTCCAAGTCAGAAAGAGGGAGAAAATTTTAATTCAGGAAGTGTACACCACCGTACCCAACAGTAACGCAGGCTGTCTTTAGGGAGTCCCAAAAGACATTTTTACATTAGAGCTTATATATGATTTTTACATAGATTAGAAGTATTGTTATTCATTCGAAAGTAATTACAAGAGACTATCATACTAAAGAGATAAGGAACCGGACATTTCCTTATCAGGCTAAAGATAAACAGACATTTCCTTATCAGGCTAAAGATATCTGACATCTGGGCTGTAATCTTCCTGCGGGGGGATCCTAAGTCATAAAACAAAAGTCATTAACAAAGGTATGGGAAAAGGGAGAAGTGAAGAAAAAAAAGAAACTTACAGGTTCATTATGGCATTAGTTATGTCAAGATCTCAGTTGCCCATTTTGAAAAGGAGGAAACATGCTGGGGAGTATTAGGGTCACATTTTGGAAGCAGATAACTTGTAGTCTAGATTCCACAGGTTCACAGACAAAGAGGAATTTTGACCCAGGATGAAATACGCCTAATGTCTCACTCATATCTGATTTAGATGATTCAGAAGATGAGATTTGGGACACGGAACTGAATTAAGACCTTTGGGATGGTGTGATGGTGTGAATGTGTTTTGCATGTGGGAAGGACATGAATTTTGGGGGCCCAAAAGGTGTTATGGATTGAATTGTGTCCACCAAAAATATGTGCTGTAAATTCTAACCTCTATGCCTGTGATTATAATCCTATTTAGGAATGAGTTGTCTTTGTTATGTTAATGAGACAAAATTATTGTAGAGTATGTCTTAAGTCAGTCTCTTTTGAGATATAAAAAAGATTAAACAAAGGAAAGAAGCAGAGACGGGAAGAAAGATGTCAAGCCACATGAAGATTACCCAGAGGAGAAGCTCAGAAGAGACAAGGACCTTTCTCTAGAGCCTACAGAGAGAGAAAACCTTCCCCTAGAGTTGGCACCCTGAATTCAGACTTCTAGTCTCCTAAATTGTGAGAAAATATGTTTCTGTTTGTTAAAGCCATCCACTTACGGTTTTTATGTTACAGCAGCACTAGATAACTAAGACGGAGTAAACCTTGCAAATGCAGTGAATGTGACAACACCTTTAGTGATTATGTCTTATATGTCTTATTATTTAGGGAAATGATAGAAATTCTGTCATCAATCTAACTCTTATATCACATTTTAATACCTTTAGAATATGAAATAGGCTTTTTTAATAAATGCAATCTTTGTGGACAGTAGGAGTGGAGTTCTGTAATGAAAATCTGAATATAATGAATGTGGAAACACAACTGTTAGTTTTTTATTGCTGCTGTAACAAATTACCACAGATTTTGTGTCTTAAAATAACACAATTTTATTATGTTACAGTTATGGAGGTCAGAAGTCCAAAATGATTCTCACTGGGCTAAAATCAAAGTGTTGCCAGGGCTGTTTCTTTGCAGCCTCTAGGATAGAATACTTGCCTTTTCTGCCTTGAAGAGGCTGCCCACATTCCTTTGCTATTCATTCCCTTCAATGTTCAAAGGCAGCAGTACCAGTCAAGTCTTTCATCACTCTGACATTGACTCTTCTGCCTCCCTCTTCCTCATTTAAGTACTACAGGGATTTACATTGGAGCCTTGGTAGTGCAGTGGTTAAGAGATATGGCTACTAACCAAAAGGTTAGCAGTTGGAACCCACCAGCCTCTCCAAGGGACAAAGATGCGGCAGTCTACTTTCATAAAAATTACAGCCTTGGAAACCCTATGGGGCAGTTCTGTTCTGTCTTATAGGGTTGCTATGGGTCGGAGTTGACTCCATGGCAATAGGTTTGATTTGAGATTACATTGGGTCAACTTGGATAATCTAGGATAATTTCTCTATTTTAAGATCAGCTTATTAGCAATAAGCACTCAGCTGCTAACTGAAAGGTCGGTGGTTCGAACCCACCAGCCGCTTTGTGGAGAAAGATGTGCCAGTCTGCTCCCATAAAAATCACAGCCTTGGAAACCCGATGGGGCAGTTCTACTCTGTCCTATAGGAAAGTTGCTATGAGTTGGAATAGACTTGACGGCAGTGGGTTTTGTTTTGTTTTTTTAACTTCTGCTATTTTAAGTCTCTTTTGCTATGTAATGGGACTTATTTACAGTGTCTAGGGTTTAGGGCATGGACATTTTGGGGAGGCTACCATTCTGTCTAGTCCATCCTGTGGCCACCAGTGATTCATATCTATCCCCCATGCAGAATATATTCACCCTATTTAACATCCCAAAAGCCTCAACCCATTACGGCATCACTCAAGTCTCAAATCTCGTCTAAATCTTACCAGTTCAAAAGTATCAAATCTCATCTAAATCATCTAAATCAGGTATAGTTGAGTTTCTAGGTATGCATTCATCTTGAGTGTTTTCAAAAGTCTTCATATGTGAGCCTATGAAATTTAAGAAATGTTATATGATTCCAAAATATTTCATTCCACCTGCTACCTTAATTCCCCTTAGTTATATAATGTAAAATATGCACATGTATTAAGGATTAAGATGTGGCCATTTTAGGGGGGCCATTATTCTGCCTAACACAACTTCGTCAGATTTTAGCCATAGCTCACTGCTTTCAAGCCTTTTCTATAGTTTTCAGGAGAAAATTTGTCATGAATTTCTTGGGTTTATCCTGTTTGACGTTTACACAACTACTTGAACTGTAAAACCAAACCCAGTGCCATCAAGTTGATTCCGACTTATAGCGACCCTGTAGGACAGAGTAAAATCGCCCCCTAGGGTCTCCAAGGAGAGCCTGGTGGATTCCAATTGCTGACATTTTGGTTAGCAGCCTATCTCTTAACCACTGTGCCACCAGGGCTCCTCTAAACCCTAAACTGCGTTCAAATGCAGCTTTCTCGAAAAAGCCCCTTCTAGCCAGAAGCCTTCCGGGAATGCCAGCTGGATGTCCCCTAGAGTTGCTTGGTATCTCTGTACGGACATTAACTCCAAGATGGCCGCGCCCACTGGGACTTCTCCCCCATCCTGCTTAGGCTAAACGTGCCTGAATGTCCGCGATGGACTCCGCCCAGCCTGCAAGAGAGCTAGCCAGCAGAGAACCTGCAGGAGTTAGCGGCCTTGGAAAATTTTGCAAGATCTAGGCCCAGTGGTTGAGATGTTCTAGAAATGTGGCAAAATAAGTCGTTTTCAATTGCTTCTCATTGTCCTGTGCCTTGCAAATAACATGTAAGAAAGACACCGTCGCCCGCTGTACGGCGGTTTTGTTGGAAAATGGCCGCTCCCGGCACGTATCCGCTTACGGGGAGCGAGTATGTTGCGTCATAAAGGGATATTGGGAAAGCATATTCCGAGTGTCTGGAAAGTCGCCGATTGGCTGTGGTCCAGCGCGATCCACAAAGCTTCTGAGGGTCCGGTCAGCCGCGTAGGTGGGACCGCGGGACATGGGGCACAGAGGAAAAGTGTTTAGAAAAGTGAGTTTCGGGATTTGTCTCCAGCGATGGAGATGGAGATCGTCGGTCAAGTCAGTTTTGGGTTCTGGACGTGTTTCGGGGCCACGGAGATCGTGTTGGGGCTTTTGTGTTCGGGAGCGCATCGGGGTCGGTGTTGGAGGAAGGAGAATTTTCCATGACGTGGGGTGGGGGTGGTTCCGCGTCGGAGGATCATTTAGGAGATCCTTGTTGAGGGTTACCTGTGTAGGGGGAGCTCGTGGGGTTTCGCTTTGGGAAGTGTCTGGAGGTCACTTCGAGTAGCGCGTGGAGGGGTGTCTGCGTTGGGGTGCCCGTTATTGGAGAAGTGAGTCGTGGCGCTTGGTGTTGGGAGCAGCGTTTGGGAATTCCGTGTTTGTTGTTTATCGTATGCTTGCTTTTAAGGGTGAGTTTCCTATCTCCTAGACAAGAAAATTCACTTTCAGGTCATTCTAACCTGCAAATCAAGCTATAAATCAAGACCAAAACAATAACTTGAATATCACCCTTTGTTTGGTAATTAAACCGTATACTTATAATTAATCTTTGAGTCCAAAAAAAATCATAGTGGAAATATTTGGAATTACATTTTAATAATAATCCTACATGTCAGCCTTTGGGCAATTCATAACTCTTGTGGAATTCATCTAAAGAGGTCATTGTAGGGAATTTGTATCTTTAAATGCATAGATTAGAAAAGAAGGGAGGATGAAAATCAGGATAGTTACTTTTTTTTTTTTGTTACTGGAGCAGATGGTGGGTTTGAACTGCCAAGCTTTGGTTAGCAGCGGTAACTCTTAACCACTGTGCACCCAGGGCTCCGACTTTCTAAATTAGTATTTGGAAATGCTGGCTTCCTAGAATTGATACGGAAAGCTTCCTTCTTTTTCTTTGATCTGAGATTTTAAATATTGGAATCATCTGTAGAGATTAGATGGCACTCATCAGGCCCTGGTCACTTTTTTTTTTTTTAACTCATTTTTTAATGGAAATTCGCAAGCATATACAGGAGTGGAAAAAAAAAAATACTGTATGTGCCTGTTGCTCATCTTCAACAATTATAAATTCATGGCCAATTTTATTCATCTATTTTTCTCTCGAGAATTTCATTGCAAATCTAAGGTTTCGTGTCCTTTTACTTATGAATATGCTTCTCTAACTGCTAAGGTCATTAAAAAATATATAACCACTAGGAAGTTTTTCAGTGTATTAAAATTAACAGTTTATTTCACTAAGTAAAGCCAAAAGCCCAACCTGCTCACCTTGAGTGGATTCTGACTCATAGTGACCCTACAGGACAGAGTAGAACTGCCTTGTAGGGTTTCCAAGGCTGTAGTCTTTATGGAACCTGACTACTGCATCTTCTGTAAAGTGGCTGGTAGGTTCGAACAGGCAGCCTTTTGGTTAGCAGCGGAGCACTGCTAACCAGAGATCCTTTTTCACTGAATACTCAGTCCATGTTCCATTTTTTCTGATCATCTCCAGGTTGACTTTTAATATTAGTTTGTTTGAATCATAATCCAAATAACATGCATGCATAGCATTTACTCGTTTCTTTTATTCTATAATAATACCCCTTTGTGTGTGCATACGTGTGTGTCCTCATGCCTCTTAATATATTGCAATAAGTACCTAGCAGCAGCTTTGAAGAATTCTTTCCAAAAAAATTAAATAAGGAACTAACAAACCGCAGTTGCTAAGTTCAACTACCTGTCATTACCTAGATAGTGGTTCTTATTTTCGTAGTTGAATTTAGGAAAAATTAGTAGTGGAGGAAGGTGGAGAAGAATAAATTAAACTATACCAGGAGAAGAAATCAGGTTAATCCAGAAGGAGAGACATCCTATGAGATAAATGACCTGTCTCTTCTTCTCTTCCTTCATTTTTTCCTGAAGCATATAAGGCTATGTATTTATCACATTTGGTACCATCCTTAATTTTATTTCAAGTGGAGATTCCTTTTCTTAAATTTTGTAGTTTTTATTTTAATTGCTTTAATTTTAAAAAATCCTATGCTTAAAAAGGTATAAAATTCACTTTTCAGTGTAATATCCAGCCATGATAATTACTAACATATTTGTGAGTGTGTATGTGTGTGTCATACACACAGAGATAGAGATGTATTCCTTTACTTTTGTAGAAATATAGGGTCATTTTACACATACCCATTGCCATCAAGTCATTTCTGACTCATAGCGACCCTATAGGACAGAGTAGAACTGCCCCATAGGGTTTCCAAGGAGTGGATGGTGGATTTGAACCGCTGACCTTTTGGTTAGCAGCGGATCTCTTTAACCACTATGGCACCAGGGCCCCCATATTATACATACATATACATAATTACTTTTTTTACATAATTAATTTTTAAATAAAAGTAATGTGTTTTGTATTTTGTTCACTAACTATATTATGGGCATCTTTTTTTCAGTAAATATGGATTACAATCTTAAATAATTGTATAGTGTTCCATTAGATGGATCATAATTTTTCACTCAATTATCTCTCTATCAGTGGACCTAAATAGTATCTTTACATTTGTTTTTGCTTACTTTATTTTTTGTTTTTATAAATTACCAAAAATAAACAACCAAATGCAGAAATTATCGAACAATATCGTTAATATCACATGCAAGTAAAATTTTGCTGAAGATCATTCAAAAGCTGGTTGCAGCATTATATCAACAGGGAACTGCCGGAAATTGAAGCTGGATTCAGAAGAGGATGTGGAACGAGGGATATCATTGCTGATGTCAGATGGATCCTGGCTGAAAGCAGAGAATACCAGAAAGATGTTTACCAGTGTCTTATTGACTATGATACAGGAAGCATCAAAAGCAAATGGAAGGAATACTTAGAGTCACTGTACCGAAAAGAACTGGTTGATGTACAGCCATTTCAGGAGGTAGCATATAATCAAGAATCAGTGGTATTGAAGGAAGAAGTCCAAGCTGCACTGAAGGCATTGGCAGAAAATAAGGCTCCAGGAATTGACGGAATACCAGTTGAGATATTTCAACAAATGGATGTCGTGCTGGAGGTGCTCACTCATCTTTGCCAAGAAATTTGGAAGACAGCTACCTGGCCATCCACCTGGAAGAGATCCATATTTGTACCTATTCCAAAGAAAGGTGATCCAGCAGAATGCAGAAATTATCGAACAGTGTCATTAATATCACACGCAAGTCAAGTTTGCTGAAGATCATTCAAAAGCAGTTACAGCAGTACATTGACAGGAAACTGCCAGAAATACAAGCCAGATTCAGAAGAGGACATGGAACGAGGGATATCATTGCTGATGTCAGATGGATCTTGGCTGAAAGCGGAGGATACCAGAAAGATGTTTTCCTGTGTTTTATTGACTATGCAAAGGCATTTGACTGTGTGGATCATAACAAATTATGGGTAACATTGCAAAGAATGGGAATTCCAGAACACTTAATTGTGCTCATGAGGTACATAGATCAAGAGACAGTTGTTCAGACAGAGCAAGGGGACACTGCATGGTTTAAAATCAAGAAGGGTGTTTGTCAGGGTTGCATCCTTTCACCATACCTACTGAGTCTGTATGCTAAGCAAATAATCCGAGAAGTTAGACTGTATAAAGAAGAATGTGGCATCAGGATTGGTGGAAGACTCATTAGCAACCTGCCATATGCAGATGACACAACCTTGCTTGCTGAAAGCAAAGAGGACTTGAAGCACTTACTGATGAAGATCAAAGACCACAGCCTTCAGTATGGATTACACCTCAACATAAAGAAAACAAAAATCCTTACAACTAGACCAATAAGCAACATCATGATAAATGGAGAAAAGATTGACATTGTCAAGGATTTCATTTGACTTGGCTCCACAAGCAACGCCCATGGAAGGAGCAGTCAGGAAATCAAACAACGTATTCATTGGGTAAATCTACTGCAAAAGACTTCTTTAAAGTTAAAAAGCAAAGATGTCACTTTGAGGACTACAGTGCACCTGACCCAAGCCATGACATTTTCAATCACCTCATATGCATGTGAAAGCTGGACAGTGAATAAGAAAGACTGAAGAAAAATTGATGCCTTTGAATTATGGTTTTGGCAAGGAATATTGAATATACCACGGACTGCCAGAAGAACGAACAAGGCTGTCTTGGAACAAATACAGCCTGAGTGTTCCGTGAAAGTGAGGATGGCAAGCCTTCAGCTCATGTACTTTGGACATGTTATCAGGAGGGACCAGTTCACAGAGAAGGACATCATGCTTGGTAAAATAGAGGGTCAGTGAAAAAGGAAGACCCTCAACTGGATTGACACAGTGGCTGAAATAATAGGCTCAAGCATAACAACAATTGTGGCGCAAGACCGGGCAGTGTTTCATTCTGTTGTACATAGTGTCACTATGAGTTGGAAACAACTCGACACCACCTAACAACAACTAACAAAATGCAAGTATAGGTAATAGTTTTCATGAGTTCTGTGAGTCTTTCTAAGGAGCCCTGGGGTGCCATGATTAAGTGCTCAGTTGCTAACTGAAAGGTCAGCCATTTGACCCCACCAGCCACTCCACAGGAGGAAGTTGTGGCAGTCTGCTTCTGTAAAGATTTACAGCCTTGGAACCTGTATGAGGCAGTTCTGCCCTGTCCTAGAGGGTCGCTATGGTCAGAATTGGCAATGGATTTTTGGTTGGTGAGTCATTCTAGTGAATTATTGAACCTACCAGGAGCAGTGAGAACTATTAGAGAGGCTGGCATTTGCCTATTTGGCAGGGGCTGGAAGGACAGAGTCCTGACTTGTGGAGACCAGACTCTGGGTAGGTAGGGAGAGAGAAAGTGCCACATGGGTGTCTGGTGTCAGAATGGTGAAGTGGGAAAGTGGGGATTTGAGTTATCTTCACATTTTGGAAATTACCCTTATGTTGGCTATTATTCATACACATATCTTCCTATGGAGACTTGCCCTGTGAAGTAAAAGTTTCCAGGGCGTTATACAAAGAGACAGATGAAATACTAGGGCCTTATGTTAGAGTGAGTCCACATGGTAAGAGAGATTAAGAGTGGGGACCCAGGCGTATGTCTTCTTATAATTGAATTTGCTCTTGAATCAACAGGTTCTGGTCTACAACAGCAAGACATTTTAAGTGATGGAAGAACTGAGTTTCTTGGCTTGGGAGACCGTTGTTTCTGGTAACAGTCTGACGTGAGATATCTGACCACAACTTTCACAGAGGTCCAGAGAAGACAGAAGACAGAACACTCCCTAGAGTTACTGGTCCTTTCTTAAGAACAGAAGAAAATGACCAAGGCCCAGGTGAGGTTTGTTTGACTATTTTATCTTGTTTCCCAATGGATTTGTGGAAGCTTTTAGAAGACAGTTTGACTGAATGAGACAGGATCTGTAGATAAAAATCATGATCAGGTGGAAAATAAGTTTAGGTTATAATCTTAAAATCAGGGAAGATTAGGAAGCAAAATATGTAGGCCACAGGATTCATACAAAGTTCTTAATGTTGGAGCATAGTTGAGGGATTGTGTAAGACCTTGTGTGTTTCTTTGGCTATGAAATTATACTTTTTCTTGGCAGTCATAGTAACAAGAAAAACATGAAAAGTTACATGATTTGCAATGTCTGTGAGGAGAAGGCAAACCAATTCTTCAGGGGAAGTAACATTTCATTGTTCTTGTGTTTTAAAAATTCCTTGGAGCAAGCAAAGGGGGTAATGCCAAAGCAAAATGCAATTGGAAAAAATTATTCCAAAACACTTTGGCTTGACAATAGAGCCTTCTGGTCTGACTTTACCCAGGATGAAAGGCTTGATTATCCAATAGAATGAATGGACTGCTTAACCTACAAATGGTCCTGTATGAAGAATTTTCTCAACCAAATTTTGGTTATTGATTTGGCAGGAGACAGCTGAATGTTCCATTTTTGGATAAAAGCTTGGAGTACAGATATTGACAGTGCTAACTTTGTGCCTTCTTAACTCCACGTTTAAAAAATGAAGTCACCGCAAATGATTCTTGCTTTGATTTTCATATTTTTTAATGATTAAAATGATACATTTGCATGCAAGAGATTTAAGCAAACACAAGTATGTGTAGAATAAGAGAATATCCTTTGTTTTTTCCTAACCAAGTACCAACCTGAAAGTAACAAATTTTAATAGTCTGGGGCTCCATTCAGTCCCTTTCTGTTAATTTACATGTGGTACAACATACTTATATTTATACATATACTTATATAGACTTATATGTATGTTCACGTACTTATATACATACACTTGTACATATTAAAGATTTTCACATGTCTTCATGTATATTACTTGGGGGCTTGATTTTTTTCTTTTAAGAGAATGCTTTGGAGTCAGTATGGATACATTACCTCACTGATTTTAATGTTTGCATGGTATTTCATAGCATGGAGGTGCTGTAATTTTCCCTTGGTTCTTTTGATGGAAATTTCCTTTGTCAGTGACATCTCACTATTATAAACAATGAAATAATGAACATCCCTACTACACGTTGTTTTCTGGTGGTTGTTGTTACTTGCTGCTGAGTTGATTCCAATTCATGGTGAACCTGTGTGTTATCGAGTAGAACTGCTTCATAGGGTTTTCTTGGCTGTAATCTTAATAGAAGAAGATTGCCAGGCCTCTTCTTCTGTGGCACTAGCGAGTGGGTTTGAACCGCCAACCTTTAGGTTATTAGTCGAATGCAAACTCTTTGCACAACATAGGGACCTTGTACATTGTTTTACATATGTGCAAATACTGCTTTAGTAATTTTTTTGGCTTGGAAGAACTAACTAGTGGAAATCCATGGTCCTGTGGTAGGTGAGGAGCCCTGGTGGCACAGTGGTTAAGAGCTCAGCTGCTAACCAAAAGGTTGGCAGTTCGAATCCACCACCTGCTCCTTGGAAACCCTATGGGGCAGTTCTACTCTGTTCTGTAGGGTCATTATGAGTCAGAATCAACTCAGTGGCACACAACAACATGGTAGGTGAAATAGTCACAGTGTGTACAACTTATCATGGGGCAAATGTTCAGAACATGTTCCTGCCCATCTTTTCCACATCATGTGTTAATATCCACCTCAGATTGCATTGGAATGTGTTATTCCAGGGAACATTATCATTTGAGGATGTGGCTGTGGGCTTCACCTGGGAGGAGTGGCAGTTATTGGACCTCTCTCAGAAGGACCTGTACAAGGATGTGATGTTGGAGAACTACAACAATCTGGTGTCAGTAGGTAAGGGCAGCATCATGGGGTACGGAGTGACTGATTGCTTTTATATGGCCTTTCTGGCCATGATCTTAAGGAGTCCTAGTGGTGCAGTGGTTAAAGTGATCAACTGCTAACTAGAAGGTTGGCAATTCGAAACCACCAGTGGCTCCGTGGGAGAAAGATGTGGCAGTCTGCTTCCGTAGAGATTTACAGCCTTGGAAACCCTATGGGGTTGCTATGAGTTGAAATCAACTTGATGTCAGTGAGTTTGCTTTTTTTTTTTCAGCTGTGGTCTTGTAACTCTCATCAAATGATTGGGTGGTGCTATGCTGATAAGGTTATTGTGGCCCACCAAGGGGATTGGACAGCTTGCTAATAATAATGCAAATAAGGTGTATGGCACCTTTGTGGAGGTAAGACCATGCAAATAAGGTGTATGGAACCCTAATGAAGGGATTAGTGAGTTTTGCCATCCTGCTGGGATTAAATGAGCCATACCAGAGGCAGAAAGGGGGGAGTCTCACTACCAGTAAGAAGCAGAGATGGAAGTGAAGTGTGTCCCTTGGACCTGGGATCCCTGTGTTGATAACCTCCTAGACCCAGGAGACAGAGATAGAGAGCTGTAACACCAGAGGTGGTATAAGATGGGAAGCAGTGGCAGTAGAACCAGGGGACTGGCACGAGATGGTGCAGTAGGTTTCCTGTCCCAAGGAGTAACATGGTACGGAGCAGTGAATTACTTAATATGGCCCTTCTAGCCATAGTCTTTATGACTCCCACACAATGATTGGGTGGGATGATGCAAGAAAAGGTGCTTGTGGCCCACCAAGGGGATTGGACAGCTTGCTGCTATTGCACATAAGGTGTATGGAACCTGTGATGGGTAAGGTTATGTGTCAACTTGGCTATACCATGATTTTCAGTGTTTTAGCAGTTATGTAATGATATAGTCATCCTCCATTTTGTGATCTGATGTAATTATACTCCATTTTATGATGTGCTGTAAATCTTAGCCTCTTTGCCTGTGGTTATGATCCCATCTGGGAGTGAGTTGTCCATTATGTTAACGAGGCAGGATTAGGGTAGGATGTATCTTGAGTCACCTCCCTTATCCCAGTTACTACCATTACGGTTCTTATTCAAGTCATACCCTTGTACCACCTTGCTCAAGTGTTGGAAATTTCCTTGAGGGTATAGTCTGTATCCAGTATATATAAATTCTCTGGAAAAGTTCTCTCTCTTGCTCTGGATCCTGCATCCAGCTTGTCTTCATCTTATCTCTGGTTCTTGAACTTGAGCCAGTAGTAGCCTACTGTTTCGCCTGGTTCACCAACTTCTGCAGCCTTGTAAGCCAGCAGCCTGTTATCTGACCTGCTGATATGAGTTTGTTGACCCCTGCAGCCATGTGAGTCAGGAGAAGCCTATGCCTGACACATGGATTTGGGATTTGCCAGCCTCCCCAACTGTGTGAGCCATTTCCTTGACATTCATGAGTTCTTTGAGACGTTGCAGGGAACTAGGGAACCCAAAGACAAAAAGGAGAGTACTGAGGGGAGGAGTAGTTGATGTTAGAGATGATGGAGGAGTATAGCAGTTTGGAAAAGTTGGACATTTGGGACATCTTTACCTTTTGCCTCATAGGATGCAGCTTTGTACTGATCCTTCTAAAAGAAATTATGCGTTCAGGCAGTTACAGTGGGTGTACCGACCCACAGAGCAAGAGATCCAAAGTTTGATGGTGGAATGGGGTGCCCCTGGTCACTTACTGACAGAGCTAAAGAGCTTTCTAACACTTGCCCAAGCAGGGCAGAGACTGGGCCAAGGGGCCGTGCAGCTGAGGGGCCAAGGGCCAGAGAGAGCCTTGCTTATAGGCACTGCTGAGAAGAAGCTGTCCTGATTGAAGAACTGTATCCTGAGTCATTCCTGATCCTGAATTTTAACCTGTTACTTCCCTAATAAACCCTATAACTGTGAGTAGGATCTATGAGTGGCTATTGCAACAAATTATTGAACCCAACAGAAGGGTAGAGAGTGCCATGGGAGGGACGGCTGGTGTCAGAATTGGTAAAATGATTAGAGAGAGAAGATATGTCTGATATCTGCCTCATAGGAATCAGCTTTGGGCTGATGCTGAGGGTGATTTTCTCTTCCCCTTGTGAAGTTAGTGGAGGTCAGATGCCCCACCATGCCATTTTTACACAGAGTCACTTACTGTGGGTCCATCAATCATCTTTTCTTTCTTATTTGGTGAAATCTTTGTGGCCCCATGAATATTGTGTTTGGAGTAAAGTTGTAGGTCATAGATATTTATTATCTTTGGCCCTAGAGTGTATGCTCTCCTTTCCTGACTAAAAGGCTTTTACTTAGCAAAGTACAAATACCATGGTCCCTGAAATACAATGTTCAATTCTCCTAGCTTCCCCCTGCATAAGTATTTGGTGCCAAGTGTTCAGTCATTTCCCTTTTTACAGGATATCAGGGTACCAAACCAGATTCAGTCTTCAAGCTGGAGCAAGGAGAAACACCATGGATAGTGGAGGGAGGAATCCACAGTGGGACCAGTCCAGGTGAGTAAGTGACAAGCCAGACAGTGGGCAGAAATGACACTAAAATCCCAGGTGGTCATTGAAGGGTTGACACTTTTGAAATGTTTTATATAGAACTCTTCTTGTACCAGCTGGTGACCAAGAAAGCTAATCAACCCCTTTAACATCTTTGTTTTTATTAGGGCTGTTTTCTTTTGCCTGTTTTTAAAGAACTATGTCTCCCCCTTTTTCTTTCTTCTGAATCTGATCACAGTGTATCTCATGTAGGACCTTCATTTCTTGCCTGGTTCCATTCTTCCCCGCATCCTCACATCTCCTTTTCTTCTGTGGCAGTCTCACTTCCTATTGTCTAACTTCCTGTCTGTGAAGTTCCCCCTCTCTGCTCCTGCAGATAACGTCGCAGTCAGCACTGTTGTCTACTTGTTCATATCTCTACCCCTTTTTGAAAGAGTTGATTTTCCTTCCTGACAATCCACCTCACTTTAGTTCATTTTAAAAAAACCACACACATCTCGTCTCTCAGGGCACTTTATCTACTTTTTCTCCCCCTGCTTCCCTGATTACAGATTCAGTTTTGTTGTCTTCTGCTTGATTCTATATTAAGAGTTCAGTTCATTCACAGGCCTAAGCTCTCTGTTCTCTGATGGAGACTCCCAAATTGACACCTTCCTTGTAATGTCTAATCTGTACTCCATCCTGTGTATTTTGCTAGCCACCAGGGCAGCTTCCCTAGGATTTCCTGCTACCTATATGAGAAAGTAGAGCCCTGGTGGTGTAGTGGTTAAGAGCTATGACTGTTAGCCAAAAGGTTGGCAGTTGGGATCCACCAGCAACTCCTTGCAAACTGTATGGGGCAGTTCTTTTCTGTCCTATAGGGTCGCTATGATGGCAGCAGGTTTTTTTTTTTGTAGCACAAAAGATACAAAAGAGGCACATGGAATGAGATCTGGGAGGTTCCCCACTATAGAGTTTCCATGTCCCCATGTACCATTACCCTCCCAGGGCATTGATGTTCATCATTAAGCTGGAAGCTCACCAGAACTTCTTTGTCTGGAGTTTTTATTGGGGTTTCATTGAGTGCGCATGATTGACTGAATCATTGGTCACATGACTGAACTGAATCTCCAGCTTCCTTCCCCTCCCTGGAGGTCAGGCTGATAACATGGGATGTGTCTCTCTGGTGTGGCCAGTCCCCATCCTTAGTCATCTCCTTACCATAAACTCTCAAGTGTGGTCTGGAGCCCTCTGTGAATAACAGACACTCAAATCACTTAGGAAATTCCAAGAGTTTAGAGGTTACCTCCCAGGAACTGGGGACAAATATCAAAGTCGTTGTGTACAGTAATTGTTCACTCCACCATACAGAAGATTTCAACTCTGTACTCTGATATAGAAAAAAATCAAAACCTACTTCTGTGACCTCAAACTGTAGAGATCAGTTCAGTTCAATTCTTTATCAACTCTATTACTAACTATTCCAGTTTTGTTATGACACTAGCTACACATAAGTACTTTTTTCCCTGACTCTAACCAACCAGAGATAGGTAGGATCTCATAAGATAAAGGGCACAGTCCCCCGGACTGCGAAGTTTGCCTGAGACCTTAGATGCCTACTGGTAGTCCCCATGGCACCATCACTTCTGACCTCCTGGCTGCAAATTTGAGGTTTTCCCACTGTCCCTTCAATATGCCAGCCATAAGCTTGGGAGTATCCAGGGACCCCTCCCTTGTGACCTCCTGGCTCCTACTGTTGCCATGGGTTCAATAATTTGCTAGAGCGACTTGCAGAACTTACGGAAAGTGCTATGCTTATAATTACAGATTTATTGTAGCAAAAATGATACAAATGAAGAGATGCATAGGGCATGCTGTGGGAGGGTTCCCAACGAGGAGCTTCCATATCCCAAAAAGGGATGTGCTACCCTCCCATGTGCATTGGTGTCTGTCACCAACCAGGAAGCCCCTGGAGCCTCACTGTTAAGAACGTTTATTGTCATTATTGTTGTAACTAGGTTACATGAGGACTGCATCAGTGCAATTGACAGTGTTGCAGTTTTTACATCTAGGTACTTCTTTTTACCTCTGTGAATTCATTTTATAGTACTTCAGTATGCACTTGGAATTTCTTCTTTCCTGAAATCTTATTCTTCTTTGTATTCATACCACACTAACTCAGTCATGATCTTATGTTACATTGTACTGTTTTACTGGTTGGTGTGAGGTTTCTTTTTTCGTATAGAAAGAAGAATCTGATCATTCCTTGTTATTGAATTGTAGACCACATAGTAATTCACTAAGGACATCAGTTTACCTCCATCTTCTTTTGTTCTATTCCAGTTATAATTTTTTTCTGTTTCTACTTCTGTCTCCGTTTTGTAGGGTCGGAAAGCTGTCCATGTTGTATTTATTCATTGTACACTACCCTATCATTGTTTCTACGGTAGCTGGTTTTCCTTTTACTGTTTTTTTTTCCTCCACAGAGGGTACATTTTCACAGGGTACATTTGTTATGACTGGTATCTTATAAGACCTAGCCCAAACTGTAGCATTTTTGTACACTGCCTCCCAAAATAATCATGGATCTTTTCATTGTTCTTTTTCCTAGAAGAAATATGGGCGATTGACCATATGCAGCGGCACCCAGAAAACCAAAACGAGCTTAAAAGTTTGGAAAGATGTCTGCAAAATTTTACACTTGGAGATAATTTTGGTTTAAGAAAAAATCTTGCTTTTTTAACACAAAGACACTATACATTTGACTCACACTGTAGAAGTTTGCAATCCCATTTAGATTTTGTTATCCAGAATAAAAGAGATGTAGGAAAGGATTCTGATGAGTTTAGTGGTTACGGGAAATCATCTGTCCACATGAAGCATGATAATACTTTTCCTGGAATTAAATACCATGGATGTGTTAAACCCAGTAGCGCTAAATCACAGCTCAGTGACCATCCAAAAACTTATACAGAAGAGCAACCGCATAAATGCAGTGAATGTGGGAAAGTCTTTTCAAAAAGGCCACTGCTTTTGTACCATCAGAGAATTCATACAGGAGATAAACCTTACGTATGCAGTGAATGTGGAAAAGCTTTTACTTGGGAGAGCCGGCTCAAGAGACATCAGCGATCTCATATCGGTGAGAAACTCTATGGATGCAATGAGTGTGGGAAGTCATTTTCTCAGAAGGCATACCTCATTGTACATCAGAGACTTCACACAGGGGAGAAGCCTCATGAATGCAGTGACTGTAGAAGAACCTTTGCTTTTAAGTCAGCCCTGACCAAACATCAAAGAATTCACACAGGAGAGAGACCTTATGAATGTAGTGAGTGTGAAAAAGCCTACCGATGCAAGTCTGAGCTCATTCAACATCAACGAACTCATAACAGAGAGAGACCATATGAATGCAGTGAATGTAAAAGAACCTTCCTGTTTGAGGCAGCCCTGACAAATCATCAAAGAATTCATACAGGAGAGAGACCTTATGAATGTAGGGAGTGTGAAAAAGCTTTCAGAAGCAAGTATAAACTCATGCAACATAAGCAAACTCATACCAGAGGAAGACCATATGGATGCAGTGAATGTGGCAAATCTTTTACCCACATGTCATTCCTCATTAAGCATAAGAAAACTCATTCAAAAGAGAAAGTGATAAATTCACTGAAGGTGGGAAGACCTTCCTCAGGGAGTCATAGCACTTTATACAAGAGTGAACTCATCCAGAAATAAAACATCATGAATACCATGCCAGTGGAAATGCCTTATTCAGGAACTCGGCCTTAAATCTCAGTGAGCTTGTAGGGGGTAGAAATACTGTGATTGATTGTGGAATATCCATTTGAAGAAGTCAGGCCTCAGTAAATAATCAGGAATTTTCACAGGGAGTAACCCTTGCAAATTTAGTGAATGTGACAACACCTGTAATAAACATGTCTTAAATGTTACAGATATTGGTCAGGGAAAAAAACAAACTCAGATACTAGAAATGTGAAAAATGTCCTCCTATAAGATATGTAAGGATCCCCTGAACATTTTTTGTCGGCTAATTTAGGATAGGAACACTATGGATGCAGTGGCTCTGGCAAAGCCTTCTGTGGGAAGGTAGAATTATTAAATATGTGTGATATCATCTTGGGTAGAAATGTAGCTGTTGTGGGGAGGCATCTGACTGGAAGTGATGTCTCGAGTGCTGTCATAGAAATTCTCACAGGTCCAAAACCTTAGGAAAGAATGTGATGTTTTCAGTGATAAATTTTTACCTCATTACATGTTGGAGATACAGAAAGAAAACTCTTCATACATGAAATGTGGGAAACGTTTTTGGTAAAATGTGGAAGAATTCATAGAAAAGAGAAATCCCTTATATAAGCAGGAAGCAAGGTGGGTTAACCCACCTAGAATTGACTCCAGGCTTTGTCTTCCCACATCTCCATTCCTCGTCACCAACTACTTCAAATGGCACAGTAACCACATAGACTTAGATGAGACCTTACGAGTAAAAGAACTTAGTCCTTCAGACTGCCAAATGTACAAATGCGATTCTCTGTGCTGGCTCTCCCTGGAGCCTGTGGGTTTGTTAAGTCCTTGGGATGACTAACAGAATTCACTGAGAGCATCTAAACTTACTGTTACCCATATACTATAACCAGAATGATACAAACAAAGAGAAGCATCAGTTGTGGTTTGTTAAAAGTGCAGACAGGAGGCCTTTATTGTTGCCAGGGTCGTGTCATCCTTTCCATATGTGAGCCTGAGAAATTCATGGATTTCTCACCAGTCAGGAAGACCAACTGATGCTGTGTTCAGAGCTCTTTTATTATATTGCATATGCATGATTGGGGCTTCAATTCATAGACATGATTGATTGAGTCAAGAATATGAATGATTAATTATATCACGCCTTCTTCCCTTCCTGAGGTTTTCTGCCATGTGTGGTGTTAGGGGCTTCCAGCTCATTTGCACATGTTTAAGTATTGCTTGGATGTTTTAGGGAAAAAGAAAAGACTCCTTGATTGCTTGAAAAATTCCAAGGGCTGTTTTCAGGAATCAAGAGACAAAGGCCAAATCAAGTTCTTTGTCCCACACTCCTGAAAGCAATATATGATGGAAATTCTATCACCAGTCTGCAGGGCAATGAGTCAATCTGTTTTTACATGATCTTTCTGCCCATGGTCTTGTAACTCCCACAAAATGATTGGGTAAGACTATGCTAATAAGGTGTGTAAAACTCTTGCTGGTATTGGCTGGGACTATGCAAATTATCTGTGGCCTACCAAAGGGATTGGTCATTTTGCCATCCCACTAGACTTAAAAAGAGCCAATCCCACAGGTTGAGGGGGGACCTCCCTGCCATCAAGAAGAGCTGGGAGCAGAGCACATCCTTTGGACCCAGAGTCCCTGTGCTAAGAACCTCCTAGACCCAGCAGATGGAGAGCTGTAACACTGGCCACTGCAGCAGTATGAGACAGCAGTGGCATGAGATGGCTGTGGTGGCTTCCTGTCCCACAGCACAAGGTGGCTGCAGTGGGCTTGCTGACCCACTGTGCAAGAGAACTAAGCGCCTTTGGACAGGAGGCTTGGCGGATTGAGGTGACTCCAGGCATGTGTCAGTGGAGCTAAAGAGCTGTAATACTTGCCTGAGCAGGGGTTGGCAGCAGAAGCCTGCCTATAGGCACAGCCAAGAATAAGTTGTCCTGACCGAAGAACCATATCCTGAGTTGTGCCTGTTACTTCCAAGTTGATCCTGATCCTAAACTAATCTGTTACTTCCCTAATAAACCACATAATTGAGAGTATGGTCTGTAAGTTCTGTGTGGCCATTGCCATGAATTGCTGAACGCAGCAGAGAAGTAGGGTGCGCCATGGGGAGGACAGCTGGTGTCAGAATTGGTGAAAAGGTTGGAGAGTGGAGGTATGTTTGACCTCTACCTCATAGGCATCTGTCTTGGGCTGCTCCTGATGGTGATTATTCTCCCTCGTGAAGTTAGAGGACTTTAGCTGCTACCACTTTATACAACATAACTCATATATCACATTTTTATACCTTTAGAATATGGGAAAGGCTTCTCCATTAAATGAAATCTTTGTGGACACCAGGAATGTTATTATGTAATGAAAAATGGTGAATATAATGAGTGTGGAAATACAACTGTGTTAGTTTCTTATTGCTGGTATAACAAATTACCACAAATTTGGTTGCTTAAAACAACTTGAATTTATTATCTTACAGTTATGGAGATTAAAAGTCTAGAACGGGTCTCATTGGTCTAAAGTCAAGGTGTTGGCAGGGACGTGTTCCTTTGTAGTCTCTAAGGAAGAATCCTTGCTTTCCCAGCTTCCAGAATCTGCCCGCATTCCTTGGCTAATGGTTCCCTTTCATCTTAAAAGTCAGCAATGGCTGGTCAGGTCTTTCATCACTCTGACACTGATTCTTCTGCTTCCCTCTTGCTCATTTAAGGACTGTTAGGATTACATTAGGCCTTACTGGAATAATCTAGGGTAATCTCCCTATTTTAAGATCATTTTATTAACCATCTTCACTTCATCAGTTTTAAGTCTCCTTTGCGATGTAATAGAACATATAGTGTCTAGGGTTTAGGATACGGACATTTTGGGGAGGCCACTATTCGGTCTGCTATAGTCCATCCTGTGGCCACGAGTGAGTGATTCATATCTATCTCACGTGCAACATATATTCACCCTATTCCAACATTCCCAAAAGTCTCAACTGCCTTACCACATCAACTCAGAGTCCAAAATCTCATCTAAATCTTAACAGTTCAGAAGTCTCAATTCTCTTCTAAATCATTTAAATTCGGTAAGGTTGAGGTTCTGGGTATGGGTTCATCTTGAGGCATAATTCCTCTCCATATGTGAACCTGTGAAATTCAAGAAATATATAGTCCCAAAATAGTTCATTCCACCTGCTACCTTAATTTCCCTTAGCTATATAATGTAAAAATATTCACGTTCTAGGGATGAAGATATGCCCATTTTAGGGAGGTCATCATTCTGCCAAGGGAGTTCTGGTGACACAGTGGTTAAAGCACTTGACTGTCAACCTAAAGGTCAGTAATTCAAACCTACCAGCTGTTCTGAGGGGGAAAGATGTGGCAGCCTACTTCCATAAAGATTTACAGCCTTGGAAACCTTATGAGGCAGTTTTACTTTGTCCTGTAGGGTCACTATGAGTTGGAATTGACTTGATGGCAATGGGTTTGGTTTTATTTTTCTGCCTATCAGAACAGTTTCATTAAATTTCAGAGATTTCTCACTGCTTTCAAGACTTTTCTGTAGTTTTCAGAAGAAAATTTATCATGAATTCCTTTGGCATATCCTGTTTGAGGTTTTCATAACTACTTGGACTGTATGGTTTTTGTCTTGCCAAATTTAGGAAATTATCAGCCTTCATTTTTTTCAAATACTTTTTTAGCTTCACCATCTTTCTCCTTTCCTTCTGGACTCCAGTAACATGAATGTTATATGATTTGTTATAGTCCTACAGGTCTGTGAGACTCTGTGTAAATTTTTCATTCTATTTTCTGTCTGTTGTTCAGATTGGATAATTTTTATTGTTATATCTTTAAGATCACTGATTCTTTGCTCTTTATATTGTGCTCATCCATTGAGGTTTTTTTTTTTTTTCTTTTTTGGTTATTGTATTTTTCAGTCTTAAAATTTCTATTTGGATCTTTGTATGTTTGATTCCTTTGTCAAGACTTCCTGTTTTTCCTGTTACAGGTGTGTTCATAAATGATCTTTCAAGCATTTTTTGTTTTTTATGGCTACCTTAAAATCCTTGTCAGATAATTTTAACATCTGCAATATCTCTTTGTTGGCATCTGTTGATTGTGTTCTCTTATTAAACTTTTTTTTTAAATGTCTTGTTGTGATGAGTTATATCTTTTGTATCCTGGACATTTTGGATATTGTGTTATTAGACTATGGATCTTATTTACATCTTCTCAGGCAGCGCTGGTGAGGTAAGGAGGGCATTGTCTCAATACTACCAAGTGGAGGTGAAAATCTAGGTTTCCTCTTTGACTTTCTTTGACATGGGATTGGAGAGCTAGGCAGTTGTGAGATTTCTGGCTTGGCCTTTTTTGATACCACCTTCGCTGTCATGGGGAAGGGTTCCTAGTTGGTGTTCCCCACATGGCATCCAGTGACACAGGGTAGGGATGGGGAAGGAGACCACCTTATATGTGAATGGTAGTAAAAGTTCCTGTTTCCTGCTCAGTGTCCTCTGACACCACTCCAGCAGGGAGAGGGAGGGCCATTTAATTATTGCTGGGTGAGTGTGGAAGTCCAAGGTCCTCACATGGCCTCCAGTGACAACACTGGGGGACCATGTTATTGCTGGATGGAATGAAAGTCCTGGTTGCCCTTTCAGTCCTCTCTGATGCCATCTGAGCAGAGGTGGTAGGTTGAGGTTTTGAAGGGATGGAGGGGGAAAGCCAGTTTGGCCGTTTCTTAAACTAAATACATACTTGCATGATGACAGCAGTGGTACTCCTGGCCATTTATCCTTGAGAAATGAAAATTTTGTTGTTTTTGTTGGTTGCTGTTGAGTTTATTCTGACTCATGGTGACCCCATGTGTTCATAGTAGTACTGCTCCATAGGGTTTTCAAGGCTGTGACACCAAAAATTTGTGTTGTAAATTCTAAGCCCTATATCTGTGTATGTAATCCCGTTTGGGAATAGGGTTTTCTTTGTTATGTTATTGAGGCCATATCAGTGTAGGGTATGTCTTAAGTCAATCACTTTTGAGATGTAAAAGGACAGATTAGATACAGAAGAAAGCAGGCACAGGGGAGAAGACCTACACTATTTGAAAATGATGTAGGCAAACTGGTCTACAAGCCCCAGAACTACAAGGATGGCCTTCTAGAGAAGTTGAGACAAGGATGTTCTCCAGAGCCGACAGAGACATCCCCTAGAGCTGGGGTCCTGAAATCAGACTTCTAGCCTCCTAAAATGTGATTAAATACATTCCTGTTCGTTAAACCCACTCACTTGTGGTTATTTCTTTATAGCTGTACTAAAAAATTAAGATAGATATACTCAACTACTTGAAATGAATGAACTATACAGATGGAGAACAGATTATAGTGATTTCTAGAGGTTAAAAAGGGGGCAAGGGAAGGAAGATGGATGTTACTATAAAGGGGTAGAACAAAGGATCTTCGTGGTGATGAAACAGTTTTGTATCTTGATTTGTGTTTACAGGACTATGCATGTGATAAAATTTCATAGAACTTTGTACACACAAGTGCATGAATGTTTACATGTAAAACTGGTGATACCTGAATAAGTACTGTGGGTCATGCCAATCTCAGTTTCCTGTTTTTGATATTGTACCGTTGTTATACAAGGTGTTACCTTTGGAGAAAGCTGGGTGAAGGGAACATAGGACCTCTACTATTTTTGCAACTTCCTGTGAATTGAGTCTATAATTATTTCAAAATAAAAAAGTTTTTAAAGGTGGAAAAAAAAGCTGATCTCCATTCTTTTGTTACCTTCAGTGAATTAAATATTTTCTTATTTTTGGGCATTGAGGCTACCCTCATCCATATGTTGTGGTGGTTCATTTTCTGTGTCAACTTGACTAGGCTATGGTGCCTAGTTGTTTGGCCAAACTGTAGTTGCTGTTATGGTAAAGTTACACGTAATTAAGTCAGTAGGCTTTAAGTAAAGCAGATTACCCTCCATGATGGGAGTGGGCCTCATTAACTGAAGGTTTTAAGAGCAAAAGCGGAGTTTCCCTATGGTTTTGTTCTGCCTCCAGACTATAAGTAGATATTTTTGTAGATTCTTCACTCTTCCTCTTGCCTGACGTATGATTTTTGTACACTAGCCTGCAGGAGTCTCCAGCCTGTTGCCTGACCTACGGTTTTTGGGCTTGTCAGCCCCACCCCCACCACGATTTCGTGAGCCAGTTCCTGGAACTAAATCTCAATCTCTCTCTCTAGATAGACAGATGTTGTTTGCCAGCGAGTCAATTCTCGTTCATATTGACCCTTCATGACAGAAAAGAACTACCCTATAGGGTTCCCGAGGCTATAATTTTTACGGGCGCACATCACCAGGTCTTTTTTCCTGAGGAGCCACTGGGTGGGTTCAAACAGCCAACCTTTTGATTAGCAGCCAAGCAGTTAACCATTGCACCACCAGGGCTCCTTGATAGGTAGGTAGATACAGATACAGACTATATGTATACATACACATTTTATGTTTTATATGTATTTCATAGGTTCTGTGTCTTTGCACACTATCTCAATATATATTTCTAATAAAGGATGTGTTTTCTTATATTGCATTTTAGGACACATTTTCTTCTAGATAGGTTGTACTGCTTATACACCAAACAGAAGTGTATGCAAATGAGTATTTTCTCACATACATGACAAACATCGGATTGTTACAGTTTTATTCTGACAGTATTGCCCAATATGGTATTTTATTTTGTCAACATTTTGCATTTCTTCGATTTCTACTAAACTGGACCACTTATTGGGTGGGCAGTCAACGTGAGTCGGATTTGGAGGAATGAGTTGGAGTTATTCCATGAAGGACCCTTTTTGACCTCTGCTGTCTCATTGTAGGTGGAGATCATAATACCTTGCTGTGAAGAAGAAAATCTAATCATCAACTTAAAACTTGAAATCTCCCCAAGTACAATTTAAAGCTCCAAGCAGCAGGGCATTTTTTTTTTTTGTGTATATAGCTCTTTTATGTTCAGCGCGCAGAACAGTTCTTCACCCATAGTAGGCATTTTATAAACATTTGTTACATGAATGAATGAATGATCAATCATCCCATTAGCTGGAAGGCTGAAGAGTGTTTTCAAATGTCTTGGGTAAGTGACGTAAATCCTGAGCCTTGCTCTTTAATTATGGGAGAGGGTTTGGCCCGGGCTACTTACCAGTTCAGTTAATCAATCAGGCCTCATTATTAAACAGAACCACTTCCCCTTCTGTGAGCTTTTGATTGCAGGCATTTCTCACCTTTGTGGACGAAAAGTTCCTTAGGCTTTTGGTTCTGCGCAGGTGAAAGGGAAAGCCACGCCTCTGCGTTGGCTCAGCCACTGTTGTGTCCCCTGATCATCCCTTTCCCCCTCAAAACAAGAGATGTTTCAGCCGCTGTTTTGCCCATTTTGTGACTGACAGCTTCTCCAGAAATGTAGCTTCCTCCAAAAAGCTCCCTTCAGCCAGAAGGATTCCCAGGAAGCCAGCTGGTTCCCTCCAAGAGTTGCTGGGGTTCTCTCCGTACGGACTTGAACTCCCTCTAAGATGGCCGCACTCACTTGACTTCTCCCCGCCTTTCTGAGGCTAAACGTGCCTGAAAGTCCGCGATCATCTTTGCCCAACCTGGAGAGAGATCGTGTCAGGCTTCAGCGGTTTGTTTAGCGCTCTTGGCAGATTTTGTAAACTGGACGCCCAGTGGTTGAGTTGGCCTTGAAATGGGGCAAAATAGGTCGTTTTCAATTGCTTCTCATGGTCTTGTGCCTTACGAGTAAGAAGTGAGAAGCGCAGCGTCGCCCTCTGTACGGCTGTTGGTTGATAAATGGCCGCTCCCGACACGTATCCGCGAACGGGCGCCCGTATATTGCGTAATAAACGGAGGCCTGACGGCCAGATTCCGAGTTTCTGGAAAGAAGCCAGGTGGCACTTCTCGACCTCTATCCATAAAGCTTCTGTGGGTTCAGTCAGCCGCGGAGGTGTGGCCCTGGGGTGGAGGGCCCAGAGGAAAAGTGTTTAGAGACGTGAGTTCCGGCATTCGTTTCCAGTCGTCGAGACGGAGGTCGTCTGTCAGGTCAATTTTGGGTTCTGGGGCCGAGAAGAGCGCGTCGGGGTCAGTGTTGAGGGGAGCGAGTGGGGGTCCTCCATGGGGTGGGGTGGGAGTGGTTCCGTGTTGGAGGATCATTTGGGGGAGCCTTGTTGGGGGTTGCCAGTGGAGGGGGAGCTCGTGGAGTTTTGTGTTGGGGCATGTCGGTACTGAGATCTGTTAAGAGTAGCACGTAATGGGGTGTCTGCGTTGGGATGTCCGCTATTGGAGAAGTGAGTCGTGGAGGTCGTGTTGGGGCAGTGTTTGGGAAGTTCCATGTTTATTTTTTATCATATGGTTACTTTAAAGGATGGCTTTTCTGACCCACGTGTCTCCAAGTTTACTGTGTAGTCGGATTTTAAATTTGTTTTCAGATTCATTCCGACCCAATTAACGACATTCCCATCATCCTAAATATTCAAAATAACTCTCATTATATTCTGTATATGCTTAGTATATTTCACTTTTACCGTTGGGATCATGTGTTTAGATATTGATTATAATTTTTTGTGATAAATATATAAAAGTTCTGCCAATTCAGTAATTTCTGTATGTACTGTTCAGTGATATTGATTGCATTCATCATGTTGTACAACTATCAGCACTATTTTTTTTCCAAATTATTCCTCCACCATTAACAGAAATTCAGTGCCCCCGAAGCAAAGCCATCTTTTTTCTCTCTCTCTTCTATCCCTGGAAAAGTTTTGGTCTCTGTACAATTGTCTATTTCATATAAGTGGGATCATATAATATTTATCCATTTGTGACTGACTCACTTCACTTAGCATCTAAGAATGGCATGGTGGGGTGTGTGACCTCCTCTAACTTCATAAGGGGGAGGAGAATCAAGATCAGTAGCCCAAGGCTGATTCCTATGAGGCAGAGGTCAGATATACCTCCTTTCTCCGACCTTTACCAATTCTGACACCAACCATCCCTCCCACAGCACTCTCTACTTCTCTGTTGGGTTCGATAATTTGTTGCAGTGGCCACACAGAACTCACAGACAATACTCAGGATTATGGGGTTTATTACAATTCAGGATAAGAAACGACTCAGTATACAGTTCTTCAATCAGGACAGCCTCTTCTTAGCTGTGCCGGCAGGCCAGCCTCTCTCCGGCTCTTGGCCCCTTGGCCTGGTCTCTGCCCTGCTCAGACAAGTGTTACAAAAAGCTCTTTAGCTCTGTCAGTAAGTGCCCAGGGGCACTCCACTCTGCCAGTAAGCCTTGGTCTGAAGTCACTCAGCTCTCTTGCTCTGTTGGCCAGGAAGCCCACTGCACCATCTCCTGCTGTTCTCCTGGTTCTGTTGCCTCTGCTGCTGCCGTTTCCCTGCCACTGCATCTAGCTGTCTCCAGTGTTACAGATCTCTCTCTCTTTGTCTCCTGGGCCTAGCAGGTTCTCGGTGCAGAGGTTCTGGGTCCAAAGGACACAGTTCACTCCTGACTGTTCTTTCTTGGTGTTAGTGTAGTTCCCCCTTTCCACTTCTGGGATGGCTCATTTTAAACCATCCCCCAGATTGACCAATCCCCTTGTTAGGGTTCCGTACATCTTATTTGCACAGCCTAACCCCCATGCAGCTTATTTGTGTTATTGGCAAGCTGTCCATTCCCCTTGGTGGTTCACAAGCATCTTATTTGCATAGTACCACACAATCAAGAAAGACCATATAAAAACGATCCATTGCACTGCAACAAGTCATTTTGAAATGTGTCAAAATTAATAACATTTCCTTTATTTCATTGAATCCCCAATCCATGTTCAGTTTTTCTGATCATCTAAAAGTAGTCTTTTAACATTCTATTGTTTGGATCATGATGTAGACGATGTGCATGCATTGCATTTGTGCGTTTTGTCTCTTACATACTATCATAGTTCCCCTTCCTTTTTTTTTTTTTTTTGCCTATGCAGTATGATGGATCATTTATGCAAATAAGATGCTTGTGGCCAACCAAGGGGATTAGACAGCTTGCTAATAATGCAAATAAGGTATATGGAACCCTGATGAGGGGATTGGTCAGTTTTGTTGCCCTTCTAGGCTTAAACTGAGCCATCCCAAAGGCAGAAAGAGGGGACCTCACTATCACCAAGAAGAAGAGAATGGAACAGAGCACTTTCGGACCCGGCATCCCTGCACTGAGGACCTCCTAGACCCAGGAGACACTGAGAGCTGTAACACAGAAGATTTCACAAAATGGTGTAAAAATGGCATGGGGGCAGTGTCTGACCTCTTTTAACTTCACAAGGGGGATAGAGAATCAAGATCAACAGCCCAAAGCTGCTTCCTGTGAGGTGGAGGTCAGACATGCCTCCTCTCTCTGCTATCTTTACCAATTCTGACACCAACTGGCCCTCCTATGGCACTCTCTACTTCTCTGATGGGTTCAATAATTCATTGCAATGGCCACACAGAACTCACAGACAATACTAACGATTATGGGGTTTATTAGGGAAGTACTCGTTGCTGTCGAGTAGATTCTGACTCATAGCGACCCTATAGGACAGAATAGAACTGCCCCATAGTGTTTCCAAAGAGCGCCTGGTAGGTTTGAACTGCCGACCTTTTGGTTAGCAGTTGTACCACGTAACCACTACGCCACCAAGGTTTCCATTAGGGAAGTAACAGGTTACAGTTCAGGTTCAGGAATGCTCAGGGTACAGTTCTTCCATCAGGACAGCCTCTTTTTAATCATGCTTGCAGGCACGCCTCTCTCTGGCCCTAGGTCTCTGCCCTGCTTAGGCAAGTGTTACAAAGCTTTTTTAGATCTGCTTATAAGGGCCTAGAGGCACCCCACTCTACCTGTAAGCCTCCCCCTGAAGGCATTCATCTTTATCTCTGTGGGTGGGCAAACCTAGCTCTACTAAGTGCCTGGAGGCACCCTACTCCTCCAGCAAGCGTCTTACACAGAGACACTCAACTTCCTTGCTCTGTGAGCCAGGAAGCCCACCATGCCATCTCCTGCTGTCATTTCTCTGCCACTGCTTCTCTCTTTCTCTCTGTCTTCTGGTTCCATGAGCTTCTCAGCGCAGAGATTCTGAGTTCAAATGACCCGCTGTCTGCTCCTGGCTGTTCTTCCTTGGTGGTGGCGGCATCCTCTTTCCCACCTCTGGTGTGGCTCATTTCAAGCCCAGCAAGATGGCAAAACTAACCAATTCCCTTGATGGGCCGCAGTTACCCTATTTGCACAATCCCACCCAGTAACTTAGGTGGGAGTTACCAGACCATAGCAAGAAAGGCCACACAAAAGTGATCCTTCGTACTGCAGACAGTGAGAAGCAGTGACAGACAGACAACAGAAACAGAACCAGGAGACCAGTGTGAGATGGGGTGGTAAACTTCCAGGCCCATGGAGCAAGGCGACTACGGTGGGCATGGCAACCCATGGAATAAGAGAGCTGAGTGTCTCTAGGCTAAAGGCTGACTAGTGGAGTAGGGTGCCTCCAGGCATTTATTGGTGGAGCTAAACAGCTATGTAACACTTGCCAGAGCAGGGCAGAGGCCAGGCCAAGGATCCGAGAGCCCTGCCTGCAGGCATGGCTGAGAAGAGCCTGTGCTGATTGAAGAACTGTCTCCTGAGTTGTTCCTGATCCTGAACTGTAATTTGTTACTTCCCTAATAAACCCTGTCATGGACTGAATTGTGTTCCCCAAAAATGTCTGTCAACTTGGCTAGGCCATGATTCCCAGTATTATGTGATTTTCCACCATTTTGTCATCTGATGTGATTTTCCTATGTGTTGTAAATCATCTCTATGATATTAATGAGATGGGATTAGCAGCAGTTATATTGATGAGGCAGGACTGAAATCTACAAGATTAGACTGTGTTTTAAGTCAGTCTCTTTTGAGATGTAAAAGAGAGAAACAAGCATAGAGACATGGGGATCTCGTGCCACCAACAGTGTAGCACTGGGAGCAGAGTGCATCCTTTGGACCCAGGGTTCCTGTGCTGAGAGCAACTAGTCCAGGGGAAGATTGATGACAAGGACCTTCCTCCAGAGCAGACAGAGAGAGAAAGCCTTCCTCTGGAGCTAATGCCCTGAATTTGGACTTCTAGCCTACTAGACTGTGAGAGAATAAACTTCTGTTTGTTGAAGCCATCCGCTTGTGGTATTTCTGTTATAGCAGCAGTAGATCACAGACACTCACTGAGGTGGCACGACTCAAAATAAGAAGAAACAGCTGCAAACATCTATTAATAATCAGAACCTGGAATGTACAAAGTATGAATCTAGGAAAATTGGAAATCATCAAAAATGAAATAGAACGCATAAAGTTCAATACCTAGGCATTAGTGAACTGAAATGGACTGGTATTGGTCATTTTGAATCAGACAATCATAATGATCTTCTGTGCTGGGAATGACAACTTGAAGAGGAATGGTGTTGCATTCATCATCAGAAAGAACATTTCCAGATCCACTTTGAAGTACAACGCTGTCAGTGATAGGATAATATCCATACGCCTACAAAGAAGACCAGTTAATACGACTATTATTCAAGTTTATGCACCAACCACTAACGCCAAAGATGAAGCAATTGAAGATTTTTACCAGCTTCTGCAGTCTGAAACTGATCGGACACGCAGTCAGGATTCATTGATAATTACTGGTGATTGGAATGTGAAAGTTGGAAACAAAGAAGAAGGATTGGTAGTTGGAAAGTATGGCCTTGGTGATAGAAATGATAGAAACTGCGTGATAGAATTTTGCGAGACCAACGACTTCTTCATTGCAAATACCTTTTTTCACTAATGTAAATGGCGACTGTACACATGGACCTTGCCAGATAGAATACACAGGAATCTAACTGACTATATCTGTGGAAAGAGATGATGGAAAAGCTCAATATTGTCAGTCAGAACAAGGCCAGGGGCCGACTGCAGGACAGACCATTAATTGCTCATATGCAAGTTCAAGTTGAAACTGAAGAAAATTAGAACAAGTCCAGGAGAGCCAAAGTACGACCTTGAGTATATTCCACCTGAATTTAGAGACCATCTCAAGAATAGATTTGACACGTTGAACACTAATGACCAAAAACCAGATGAGTTGTGGAATGACATCAAGGACATCATACATGAAGAAAGCAAGAGGGCATTAAAAAGACAGGAAAGAAAGAAAAGACCAAAATGGATGTCAGAAGAGACTCTGAAGCTTACTCTTGAGCGTCAAGTAGCTAAAACAAAAGGAAGAAATGATGAAGTAAAAGAACTGGACAGAAGATTTCAAAAGATGGCTAGAGAAGACAAAGTATTATAATGACATGTGCAAAGAACTGGGGATACAAAACCAAAAGAGAAGAACACACTCGACATTTCTCAAGCTGAAAGAACAATTCAGGCTTGAGATTCAATAGTGAAGAATTCCACGGGGAAAATATTAAACGACGCAGGAAGCATCAAAGAAGGTGAAAGGAATACACAGAGTCATTATACTAAAAAGAACTGGTCAATGTTCAACCATTTCAAGAGGTAGTGTATGATCAAGAACTGATGGTATTGAAGGAAGAAGTCCAAGCTGCGTGAAGGCATTGGCGAAAAATAAGGCTCCAGGAATTGACGGAATATCAATTGAGATGTTTCAACAAACGGATGCAGAGCTGGAAGTGCTCACTTGTCTATGCCAAAAAATTTGGAAGACAGCTACCTGGCCAACTGACTGGAAGAGATCCATATTTATGCCTGTTCCCAAGAAAGATGATCCAGCTGAATGCAGAAATTATCAAACAGTATCATTAATATCACATGCAAGTAAAATTTTGCTGAAGATCATTCAAAAGCGGTTGCAGCAGTGTATATCGACAGGGAACTGCCAGAAATTCAAGCCACATTCAAAAGAGGATGTGGAACTAGGGATATCATTGCTGATGTCAGATGGATCCTGGCTGAAAGCAGAGAATACCAGAAAGATGTTGACCGGTGTTTTATTGACTGTGCAAAGGCATTCAACTGTGTGCATCATAACAAATTCTGGATAACATTACAGAGAATGGGAATTCCAGAACACTTAATTGTGCTCATGCGGAACCTGTACACAGACCGTGAGGCAGTTGTTCAGACAGAGCAAGGGGACACTGCATGGTTTAAAATCAAGAAAGGTGTTCATATGGGTTGCATCCTTTCACCATACCTTTTCAATCTGTAGGCTGAGCAAATAATTCAAGAAGCTGGACTGTATGAAGAAGAACTCAGTGTCAGGATTGGAGGAAGACTTACTAACAACCTGTGTTATGCAGATGACACAATCTTGCTTTCTGAAAGTGAAGAGGACTTGAAACACTTACTGAGGAAGATCAAAGACCACAGCCTTCAGTATAGATTACACCTCAACAACAAAAAAACAACAACAAAAATCTTCACAGCTGGACCAATAAGCAACATCATGGTAAACAGAAAAGATTGAAGTTGTCTAGGATTTCATTTTACTTGGATCCACAATCAGCACCCTTGGAAGCAGCAGTTAAGAAATCAAAAGACGCATTGCATTGAGCAAATCTGCTGCAAAAGACCTCTTTAAAGTGTTGAAAAGCAAAGATGTCACCTTGAAGACTAAGGTGTACCTGACCCAAGCCATGATATTTTCAGTCACATCGTATGCACTCAAAAGCTGGACAGTGCATAAGGAAGACCGAAGAAAAATTGACGCCTTTGAATTGTGGTGTTGGTGAAGAATATTGAATATGAACAAATCTGTCTTGGAAGAAGTACAACCAGAATGCTCCTTAGAAGCATGGATGGTGAGACTACATCTTACATATTTTGGACATGTTATCAGGAGGGATCAGTCCCTGGAGAAAGACATCATGCTTGGTAAAGTACAGGGTCAGCAAAAAAGAGGAAGACCCTCAACGAGATGGATTCACACAGTGGCTGCAACAATGGGCTCAAGTAGAACAATGATTGTGAGCATGGCGCAGGACCGGGCAGTATTTCATTCTGTAGTAGGTAGGGTCGCTATGAGTCAGAACCGACTTGAAGGCACCTAACAACAACAACAGATAACGGACAAACCCCATAATTGTGAGTGTTGTCTGTGAGTTCTCTGTGGCCATTGGAATGAATTATCAAACCTAGCAGAGAAATAGAGAGTGCCATGGGAGGGACAGCTGGTGTCAGAATTGGTAGAAAGGTTGGAGGTTGAAGGTATGTCTCACCTCCACCTCACAGAAATCAGCCTTGGGCTGTTGATGCTGATAATGTTTCTCCTCCCTCCTTGTGAAGTTAGATGAAAAGGTCCTACACCATTTTTTACAGCCTAGTGCCTCTTAATATGTTAAGAGGCAATAAGAGGTACACAGCACCATTTGAAGGATTCTTGACATAAAAATTCAACAAAAAACTAATCAAACCTCTTAAGTTCAACTGCCCAGTTTACAAGAAAAACTGGGAGTGGAGGGAGGTGGGGAAGAACAAGTTAAAGTATACTATGGGAAGCAATCAGGCAAATCCAGAAGGCAGAACATCCTATGGACAAATGACCTTCCTTCATTCTTTCCAAAAGCATATAAGGCTATGGATTATAATCATTTGGCGCCATCCTTAATTTTCTTTCATCCTCTCTCTCTTTTTATTTTTTTTACTTATAATTTTATTTTTAAATCCTTATTTTAATTGTTTTAAGTTTTAAGATTATATGCTTGTGAAAGGCTAAAATTCACTTTCCAATCTAATGTTCAGCCATAATAATTACTAATTTATATTTCCCTTTGTGAGTGTATGTGTGTGTGTGTGTGTGAGATACACATATATAGATGTATTTATTTTGTAGAAATATATGGTTATATATGTATTTATAATTACATTAATTTTAAAAAAGTAATGTGATTTCTTCACTGACCATGTATTGTGCACATCTTTTTTATTTCAGAAAGTATGGATTACACGATTAAATAATTACATTGTAATCGTTAGATGGATTATAATTTCTCATTCAATTAATTCTCTATCAGTAGACCTAAATAGTACCTTTACATTTGTTTTTGCTTACTTTCTCATTTTTCCTTCGTATAAATTACCAAAAACAAAATGTTGGGTCAGAGGTGATACTTATTTTGAAAACATACAGTACATAGTGGGAGAATATTCTGCGGTAATGTTCTACCATGTAACAGTAACATACAATGTTTATATAAGGTTATTATTTCGTTTTTGTTTTGCTTTACATCATTTTGTTTTTCTTTTGGAAAGAAAGAAAGTGTTACAGCTACAACTAAAGTCCCAACTCCATTCCTTCTTCCTCCTTTCCAGAAGTAACCACTGTCTTGAAATTTTACATTATATTCATGCTTATTTTTGGACTTTTCAATATGTATGTATCTAAAAATGGTATATATTTTTGTATGTTGTCTTTCCTAAAGCTAATCGATGTTTGATCTTGTCAGTGAACAAGACCATGAGCTGATTTTGGTTTCCTGTCTCCTCTTTCACATCCATGGTCTTCTGACTTTACTTAAAAACAAAGGCATTTCTCTCACTTATTTGCTTATTCCATATTTTCCTATGGAGCCTGCCCCATGATGTAAAAGCTTCAAGGGTGTTATACAGAGAGACAGGTGAAATACTGGGGCCTTATGTTAGAGTGAGTCCACATGGTAAGACAGACCAAGTGTGGACCCAGGTGTGTGTTTTCTTATAATTGAATTTGCTCTTAAATCCACAGTTTCTGGTCTGCAAGAACAAGACATTTTAAGTGATGGAGAACTAAGAGGTTCCCGGCTTGGGAGATCATTGTTTCTAAAAACAGTCTGACCTGAGATATATGATCACAGCTTTCACAGAGGTCCAGAGAAGACAAGACAGAACACTCCCTAGAGTTATTAGCTCTTTCTTCAGAACAAAGAAAATGACCAAGGCCCAGGTGGGGATTGTTTGACCAATTTTACCCTTGTTCCTCAATGGATTTGTGGAAGCTTATACAAAACAGCTTGATTAAACGAGACATAGGGTTCTTAGAAGTTCTTGACATTGAAACATTGATGAGTGACTTTGTAAGACTCTGTGAGTTACTTAGCTATGAACTTGTGTGTACTTTTCATGGCAGTCATAGTGACAAGAAAAACATGAAAAGTTACATGATTTGCAATGTCTGTGAGGAGAAGACAAGTTCTTCAGGGAAAATAAACATTTTATTGCTCTTGGATCTTAAAAATTCCTCAGAGTTAGCTAAGTAAGTCATACCAAAGCGAAACTTAATTTGAAAAATTACTCAAAAACAGTTTTGTTTGACAAGAGAGCCTTCTGGTAGTCTGACTTTACCCAGGAATAAAGCTGGAGTTATCCAATAGAATGATGGGGTGCTTGAAGACGAATTCTTCCTACCAAATTTTTGTTGTTTTGGTAGACAGCTGCAAGTTCCATTCTTTCGTAAAAACTTAGAGTACAGATATGACAGTGCTCCCATTGTCCCTTCTTAACCGGGTTCAAAAAATGAAGTAACAGCCAAGTACTCTTGTTTTAATTTTCATATTTTTAATAATTCAAATGACACATTTGCATGGAAGAGATTTAAGCAACCAGAAATATTTGTAGAAAAAGAGAATATCCCTTATTCTTTCCTGCCCAACTACCAGTGCAAAAGTAAGAAATATGAATAGTTTGGGTCTCCATCCAGTCCCATTCTGTAAATTTACATGTGGTAGAACATGTTTACATTTATCTGTATACTTATACAGACTTCTGTATATGCACATGTATTTATACGTATACCATTGTATATGTTATTAAGAATTTTTACATGTCTTGGATCATAATATATACTATTCAGGGGCTTTATTTTTTTCATTTAAGAGAATGTTTTAGAGTCAGTATATATGCATAACTTTCATCAGTTTTAATGTATGAATTTCATAGCATTGACATATTATATTTTTGCTCTGTCTGCTTTTAATGGAAATTTAGATTATTGGTAGTTTCTTGCTGTTATAAACGAAATAATGAACATTCTTACTGCACATTGTTTTACACATGCACAATATTGTTGTAGTATTTTTTTAGGCTAGGAAAACCTAGTTAGTAGAATTCTGTGGTCCTGCGGTATGTGAAATAGTCGCAGTGTGCACAGTTTATCATGGGGCAAATGATCAGAACATATTCCTGTCCATCTCTTTCACATTATCTATTGATATCCACCTCAGATTCCGTTGCAATGTATTATTACAGGAATCTTTATCATTTGAGGATGTGGCCGTGGGCTTCACCTGGGAGGAGTGGCAGTTATTGGACCCCTCTCAGAAGGACCTGTATAAGGAGGTGATGTTGGAGAACTACGACAACCTGGTATCAGTAGGTAAGGACAGCATCACAGGGTCACTGACTGTGGGTTCTATCAGTTATTTTTTCTCTTTCACCTGGTGAAATCTGAAGAACCCCATAAATATTTAGTATTTAGACTGAAGCCTTGTAGGTCATAGACTTTTATTCTCCTCCAGAATAAAAGGTTTTTACTTACCAAAATACAAATAATGTGGTCCCTGAAATACAACTTTCTTCAGTTTCTGTAGACTCCCCAAGCATAAATTTTTATTTGGTGCCAAGTGTTCAGTGATTTTTCATTTACAGGATACCCAGCTACCAAACCAAATCCAGTCTTCAAGTTGGAACGAGGAGAACCACCATGGATAGTGGAGGGAGCAATCCACAGTTGGACCAGTCCAGGTGAGTGAGTGACAAGCCAGACAATGGGCAGAAATGACACTAAAATCCCAGGTGGTCAGTGAAGGGTTGAAACAACTTTTAAGTGTTGGTTAGAGGACTTTTCTTGCACCAGCTGGTACCCAGAGTGCTGATGAATACCTTTAACATCTCTGCTCTTGATTAGGATTGTTTTTACTTGCCTTTCATTAAGGGACGATGTCCTCCTTTTTTCTCTCTCCTGAATTTGATCACAGTCTGTCTCATGTAGGACCTTGATTTCTTGCCTGGTTCCATTCTTCCCAGTGTCTTCACATTTTCTTCTTTTCTTCTGCAGCTGTCTTACTTCCTGTTCTCCATGTTTATTGCTATGAAATCCTCCTTCTCTACTTCTGCAGACAACCTTGTACTCAGCAGTTTTCATATCCCTGACTCTTTTGAAAGAGTTGTTTACCTTTCCTGATGATCCACCTCACCTTAGTTATGTAAAAATCATACACCTCGTCTTTTAGGGCAATTCTATCAATTTTTTCTCTCTCTGCTTCCCTTGCTTCCCATATTCTGTTTATCTTCTGCTTGATTCTCATGTTAGAAGTTTAATTCCTTAGTAGGCCTAAGCTCTCTGTTCTCTGGTGGGGAATCTTCCAAATTGACACTTGTGTAAATAAAAATTGATGTAAGGCCAATTTCCAAAATGTGAAGATTATCTCTGACACCAGCTACCCACCTGGCACTTTCTTTCTCTGACCCTAACTGCCAGGAGTTAGGTCATACCTTACAAGTTAAAAGGATACTATCCTTTAGATCGGCTGCCAATGCAGCCTTTCTGTGGCCCTCAGTGACCCAGAGCTGTGTCTTCACAAGTTAAAAGGACTCAGTTCTTCCGATTACCGAATAGGCACATGCCACCCCTGCTGGCTTACTTCCCCCTCTCAGTACTGTAATTCACTAGAATGACTTGCAGAACCAGGTAAAGGACTATACTCACTATAACAATTTTAATATAACCATAGAAGGATGCACTCGAAGAGATGCACAGGTGAAATCTGGGAGGGGTTTTTAGCACAGAGTCATGTCCCCAGAGACGTGCAACCTAACTGCCTACAAATTCGAGGATCCCCACTACACCCTCAGGATGCTGCTTGCAGGCTCTGGAGTCCCCAGTATACATATACTTTTGACTAACTGGCTACAGATTTGCAGGTCAAATTTGTACCCCCTCAGGTTCAATAATTCACTAGAATAACTCACAGAACTCAGGAAAGTGTTATAATTACAATTTTATCATAGCAAAAAGGATACAAAAGAAGAGACACATAAAACGAGGTCTAGGAGGGTCCATGACATGGAGTTTCCATTTCTCAGGGAAGCATAATTCTTCTGGTGTGTCGGTGTTCATCACTAACCAGGAAGCTCACCCAGCCTTGAGTGTCTGGAGTTTTTACTGAGGTGTAATTATGTACACATGATTGATTGAATCATTGGCCATGTGATTGAACTGAATCTCCAGCCTTATCCCATCCCTGGCAGTTATGCTATTATCATATGCTGGTTCCTTCTGGTGTGGACTAGCTTCCATTCTGAGTCATCTTGTTACCATAAACTGTCAGGTGTGGTCTGGAACCCTCCATGAATAACAAATATACTCTAATCACTTGGGAAATTATAAGAATTTAGAGGTTACCTCCTAGGAACCAGGGTCAAAGACCAAATTCATTGGGTACAGTAATTCTTCACCACACAATACCGAGATTTAAACTCTACTCTGATAGTGATGAGAAAAAATCAAATTCTGCTTCTGTGACATCAAACTATTAAAGATCAATACTTTATATACTACCAACTGTTGCACTTCTGATACCAGCTGCACATGCAGCACTTCTTCCTCTGATCCTGACCACCTGGAGCTAGGTCAGATCTCACCAGGTAAAAGACACAGTCCTGCAGACTACTAAGTCTTCCCAAGACTTAAGAAGACACCTGCAAGCTTGGGAGTTCCCATGGCACCATCACTTCTTACCTGATGGCTACAAATTTGTTGTTTTCCCACTACCCCTTCAGGATGCCAGCCATAACTTCAGGAGTTCCCAGGGCTCTCCTCACTTTTCACCTGCTGGCTCTCACTACTCCCTTGGCTGGAATAATTTGTTGACATGACTTATAGAACTCAGAGAAATTGCTATATGTACAATTACAGTTTTATTATAGCAAAAAGGATGCAAATGAAGAGGTGTATGGGGCAAGATCTGGGAAGGCTCCCAATGCACAACTTCCCATGTCCCAGAAAGGGACTGTCTACCCTCTCAGGTGAATTGGTATCTATCACCAACCAGGAAGCCCCTGGAGCGTCAGTGTCCAGAGCTTTTATTGTCATTATTGTTATTATTAGATGATGTGAAGACTGGTATCTATGTATTTCATAGTGTTAAACAATTTTTCCATCCGAATACTTTCTTCTTTCACTTTGCACTCTCTTTTTACCTCCTTGAAATCGTTTTTGGCTACTCTGGTATGTACTTGGAACTCTTTCTTTCCTAAATTCTTATTCTACTTTGTATCCATACCACACTAACTCAGTCATGATCATGTTATATTATTTTACTGGTTGGTATGAGGTTTCTTTAGCCATATAGAAAGAAAGATCTGTATCTTATTTTTCCTTCCTCAAGTTTTGTCAACATAGTAATTCACTGACAACATCATTTGCATCCATTCATCACATCTTTCTTGAATGTAGATTTGGTTTGGTGTTATTGTATTTCATTTTTGTTTTAATTTTTTTTTACTTTTTAATCAAGTTTATGTGTAGGTTCTGTGGGATTTTTTTTAACTATAGGTTTTGTCTCTTGAATTTATGTTGCTGAGTTATTAGGTGTGAAAGGGACCGAGCATATGAAGTTTGAAAGACTTTCTAGGCAATTCAGCTTGGACCTTTGTAGTTGGAGAACCACCACACTATTCTTCTATGCTCTGAGAGAGATTCAAATGGAATGAAGGACAGAAAATACCATCCAAGAGAAACTTGATGTTTCTCAAAATGGAGCACTTGATTCTTCCCATGCCTAAATGTATCCCCCTAATCGTCCTCATCTTATTAAATGGCACCAGCACCTACATAGCTGCTTAAGCCACATATGTAGGAGTTACCCTAATTCTCCCCTTTTACTACTTCCTACATTTGTTCTAACAGTGAATCTTATCTTTTCCTCCCTATATGCCTTTTTCTCCTCCAGAGTATATCCTATGTTTCTGTATCTCCATGGTAGTCAGTCACGCACAAGCTACTGTTATCTCTTGCCTGAAACCTACCATAGCCTCGCATGTATTCTCTTCTATAGTTTTATCTCTGATTCTCAATAATACCATCACGTGACCTTTGAAGACATCAATTCAGAACATCTTGTGTTTCTGCCAAAAAATGTTTAGTGGCTTACTGCCATTGCTATTATCGTAAATCCAATTTCTACCAAAGTCTTCTTGTAAAATCTATTTGTTTTCAATTCTGCCTACCTTTTCCAATTTTAACTATTCCTATTTCACCAAGCTCAGGATATTCCATGTCTACCAGCCTTATATTTCTTGATCATGCCCAATTTTTTTTCCCTCAATGTTTTTGCATTGGATGTTTCTTTCTCTTGTTTTGTTCTTCATATAGTTCTTTACATAATGGTGCTCATTCATATCCTATGAGGTCAGCTCAACTTTCCATCTCTTGTGGATAATCACTTTATCTAAATTGACCTACCATTACTCTGTCACCACCTTCATACCATTTTCAACATTCTGTATTTTTCTTATGTCTTTGCTTACCTGTTGATTTTTTTTCCAACTAGAACAGCAACTCAATGAAAACAGAGAATGCATTAGTCAGTTTAATGTCTCAAGCACGAACCCTTTCAATAAATTATATTGGATGAATGAATCCATCCTCTACAATCTTAGATCAAATTTTTTTTTGTTCTTTCCAATAGTAATGTGTTTTTACTTCTTTCTTCATTTTGCAAGGTTCTATTGGTAAAGCTGCCCAAGTTATATGTATTATTTGTATACGTCCATCATTGGTTCTACAGTAGTTGATTTTTTTTTATTATTATTATGGCTTTTTCCATAGAGCATAAGGGACATTTCCATGGGGTGTATTTCTTTAGACTGGGATTTTATAAGACCCAGTCTAGACCATGGCATTTTTGTACCTTTTTTTCTCCCTAAAATGATTATGGATGTTTTTTCACTGTTCTTTTTCCTAGAAGAAATTTGGGCGATTGACCATATGCAGTGGCACTCAGAAAACCAAAATGAGAGTAAAAATTTGGAAAGATGTCAGCAAAGTTACACACTTGGAAATAATTCCAATTTAAGCAAAAATCTTTTTCCTTTAACACAAAGAGGCAATACGTTTGACTTGCATTGTAAAAGTTTGAAGGCTTCTTTAAGTTTTGTTATCCAGAATAGAAGATATGCAGTAAAGGATTCTGATGAGTTTAGTGGTTACGGGAAATAACCTGTCCACATGAAGCATGATAAAACTTTTTCTGGAATTAAATACCATGGATGTGTTAAACTCAGTAGTACCAAGTCACAGCTCAATGATCATCATAAAACATATGTAGGAGAGAAATTGCATGAATGCACTGAATGTGGGAAGACCTTCTCCAGAAAGTCACGGCTCATGGTACATCAGAGAACTCATACAGGAGGGAAACTATATGTATGCAGTGAATGTGGAAAAGCCTTCACTTGGAAAAGCTGGCTCAAGAGACACCAGCAGTCTCATACTGGAGAGAAACTCTGTGGATGCAATGAGTGTGGGAAAGCCTTTTCCCAGAAGGCATACCTCATTGCACATCAGAGACTCCACACAGGAGAGAAGCCTTATGAATGCAGTGAATGTAGAAGAACCTTCTTTTTTAAATCAGACGTGACCAAGCATCAAAGAATTCACACAGGAGAGAAACCTTGTGAATGCAGTGATTGTGAAAAAGCCTTCAGAAGCAAGTCTAAGTTCATTCAACATCAGCGAACTCATAACAGGGAGAGACCGAATGGATGTCGTGAATGTGGCAAAACTTTTGCCCAAATGTCAGTACTCATTAAACATAAGCAAATACATAGAAGAGAGAAAGTGATAAAATCACTGAAGGTGGGAAAGCCTTCCTCAGGGAATCCTTTCTACATGAGTGAACTCATATAGGAACAGAACCCTATGAATACAGTGCCTGTGGAAATGTCTTCTTCAGGAACTCAGCCCTTAAATTGCGTAGAGCCTGTAGGGGGTAGAAATGTAGTGATTGTGGAACAGCCTTTTCCAAGAAGTCAACCTCAATAGATAATCGGGAAACATCACAGGGAGTAAACCTTGTAAATGCAGCGAATGTGACAGCACCTTCAGTAATAAATTACATCTTATATGTTGCAGATGTCATGTAGGGGCAAAAACCTTGGATACCAGAAATGTGGAAAGGCCTTTAGCATGAATCCCTTGTACTTTATATGTCAGAGAGCTTGATTTAGGACAGGAACACTATGGATATAGTGGCTGTGGATCAGACTTCTATGAGAAGTTAGACTTACTAAACATCGGTGAGACCATATTGGGTAGAAATGTAGCTATTTTCGGGGCCTTTGCCTGGACTCAAGATCTCAGTTGTTACCAAATAATTCTCACAGGTCTGAATGCTCAGGAAAGCATGTGATGGTGTTTTCAGTGATAAAATTTACCTCATTGCATATCATAGAAAAAGAAAGAAAATCTACAGACAATAACTATGGAAAACATTTTTAGTGTAATGTGGAAGAACTCATAGAAAAGAGAAACCCCTGAAAGCAATAATTGATGGAAATGTTATCATCAGTCTAACTCATATGTCACATTTTTATACCTCGAAATGTGGGAAAGGCTTCTGCAGTTAATGAATTATTCATGGAAACCAGGAATTACTTTATATAATGAAAAACTGAATATAACGAATGTGGAAATAAACTGTATTAGTTTCTTGTTTGCTGCTGTAACAAATTACCACAAGTTTGGTGGCTTAAAACAATACGAATTTATTATGTTACAGTTAGGGAGGACAGAAGTCCAAAATGGGTCTCACTGGGCTAAAGTCTAAAGTTGTTGGCATGACGTGTTTCTTTTCAGAGGCATTAGGAGAGAATCTCTTTCTTTACCTTTGCTACCTTCTAGAGGTTACCCACGTTCTTTGGCTAATATTAGGCCCCCTTCTATCTTCAAAGTCAGCAATGACCCATCAAGTCTTTCCCCACTGTGACACTGACTCTTCTGCCTCCCTCTTCCTCATTTAAAGTCTCTTGTTATTACATTGGGCCCGTAGGGATAATCTCAGATAATTTATCTGTTTTAAGATCTTCTGATTAGCAATCTTTACTTCATCTGCTACCATAAGGCCCCTTGCCATGTAATAGTTATTTTCACAGTGTCTGGGGATTAGGACATGGACATCTTTGGGAGGCCACTATTCTGGCTGCCACAGTCTATACTTTGACTTCCAGTGATTCATGTCCATCCCGCTTGGAGAATATATTCACATCCCTAAAACATCTCAACATCCCCAAAAGTCGCAACCCATTACAGCTTCAACTGAAAGTCCAAAATCTCATCTAAATCTTATAAATTAGAAGTCTCAAATCTCTTCTTCCAGGTCATCTCAGGTTTGTGTGAGACTTTGGGTATGGATTCATCTTGAGGCACAGTTCCTTTCCATATGTGAGCTTTTGAAACTTAAGAAATAAATTATATGGTCCCACAACAGTTAATTCCACTTGCTACCTTAATTCCTGTTTGCCATTTAATGTAAAATATTCACAAATTCCAGAGATTGGATGTGGACGTTGTTGGGAGGCTATTTTCCACTTAAAACAACAACTTCATTGGATTTCAGAGAATTCACATTGTGATAAATCCATACCTAATTATTAAATAAACTTAGAAAGGCATGTTCCTAGAAAAATAATGATCTACAGTAACTATGGTCCAAATACGTGAACACTTTGCTATAATCAGTGAATCTTACACTGTCATTGTTAAGATATGGAATCTTTTTGAAATTGTCAGCCCTGGAGAAGAATTATTTTAAGACTCTCAAAGGAACATGAGATTTATGCTGCTGAAATTGTTGCAAACAAATTTATATCTATTCTGGAGTTCCATAAATTCCTAAATTTCCTAATAAAACCATAATTCTAAGAATGGAATGAGTATGCCACAAGACATCTAAATGCTGGGCAGTATTTTTCACAGGCATTTCCAAACTCTTTTTTCTTTAGCAGTAAGCTTTTAATCTGTATACTTTATCACTCTAAACAACTAAAGAAGTTGATGAAGTATATGAGATTCTCAGATATTGGGTAATAAGAATCTCAGGATAGCAACCAACCCCTGAGAGAGAGAATAAATGAAGTGGGCCTTATGATTTCCCCAGATTACTTCCTGGAGTGTGTTTCCTGGAGGGAGGGGAAACCCAGACATATCCCATCAGTCTCCCTGAGTTTGGCAGAGTTCTGTGAGACCATGGTGACTCAAATTCTTGAGGCAGAGTACTATGGAAGTGTGAGATGCACCCAGGGAGCAAGAGAGAGAGTTCCAGAGGTCTATAGAGAATCTGTATGGAGCCCTGGTGGCGCAGTGGTTAAGAGCTATGACTGCTAACCAGAAGGTCGGCAGTTAGAATCCACCAGCTGCTACTTGGAAACCCTGTGGGGCAGTTCTACTCTGTCCTATAGGGTCGCTGTTAGTCGGAATTGACTTGAGGGCAATGGGTTTTTTTATTTTTTATTTTTAATAGTTTCCCCTCAAGTCTGTATAAGTTGTAATCAACACATGCTTGTGATGAAACTACCCAGGCTGGGGAAAGAACCACTGGAAATAAGCAGACAGAATAATCATCAGAGGTCACAAAGAGTTGGGAATAATTTATGTTCACACTAACTGAAATGGAAACTTCCTAACATTTGGGGGGTCAAAGTGAATCTTCAGAAGAATATTGCTTCAGTGAGTGGGTCATAGTAGGTCTAGACTAAAGGCTGTTCTGGACCCACCTAACAAAGCATGAATGCAAGCCTTTAAGAGTTCAAATTGTGTTCAAGAAGTTTAACTGCTTCCCAGAACAAAGCCCAATAATCTTTAAAGGAATAAAAATCCAGTACCCGGTAATGTGAAAAATATACAATGACTGGCTTCCCCTCAGAATTTACCCAGGCATGCAAAGAGGCAGGAAAATATGACCCATACATGGAGAAAAGTCAATAGAAAGAGACCCAGAAATGACACGATAAAATTAGTAGACAAGGATGTTCAAACAGCTCTTATAAATATTCCATATGTTCAAGAAGGTAGAGAAAAGTATGAGTTTGACATAGAAATGAGAGATATAAAAAGCCCCAGTCAACTTTTAGACATGAAAAATACAGTGGATGGGTATAACAGGTTACATACTCAGAAGAAATGGTCAGTGAACTTGAAGACATTAATAGTAAGTATCCAAAATGAAACAAAGGGAGAAAAAAGATGGGGGGAAAAATGAGCAGTGCATCAGTGAGCTGTGGGACAATGTCAAGCAACATAACATACATGTTATCAGAGTCCCAGAAGGAGAGGATAGAAATGGTGGGACAGAAAAAATAAAGATAGTGGCTGAAGCTCTTCCAAATTTGATGAAAACTATAAACCCACAGATCCAAGGAACTGCAAGACAAACCCCAAACAGAAGAAAACCACCCAAGGCACATCATAATCTAACTCTTGAAAGTGATAGACAATCTTAAAAGCAGTGAGAGAAGTGACACATTGTGGGGTAATAAATTTAACTTTACCAAAAGAATTTGGTCTGTGTCCTTGGTTCCTGAGAGATGACCTCTAAAACATTGGGATTTTCACAGTAATTGAAGTGTCTTTGATGAAGCCTTCAGACCAGACTTGAGGGTTTATGCTGATGAGGTGACTCAGGTGGGGGCTTGCCAGGCCGGAAATACCACTGCATAGTATCATATAACTTTGTGGGTAAGAGTAGGGGAATGGTTCAGTCAATCATGTCTACGTAATAAGCCCCCAATAAAGGCTCTAGACCGGGAAGCTCCATGGATTTCTTGGTTTGTGATAGACATCAGTGCACTTGTGAGGGTGACTTGGAAGCTTCACATTGGTAACCCTCCCCAGACCTCGCCCTATACATCTCTACGTTTGTATCTTTTTTTTTGCTTTAATAAAGTTATAATGGCAAGTATAGTACTTTCCTGAGTTCAGCTTTTTTGAGTTCTAGCACATTATCGAACCCAAAGGAGCAGTGGAAACCAGTAGGTCAGAAGTGAGGGGCATCCCTGGGAATTTCAGCGCTTAGGGCTGGCACCCTGGAGAGTACAGGGGAAACCCCAAATTAGTAGGCAGCAGGTCAGAAGTATGGGTGTCATAGGTAGTCCCAGGCTTGTGGATGGCATCTGAAGTCTTGGACACACTTGGCAATCTGGAGAACTTGCCCTTTAAGTTTTGAGGTCGGACCTAGCGCCAGTGGTTAGGGTCAGAGGAAGAAGTGCATGTGCAGCTGGTGTCAGAAAGGAAGTGGAGCAGAGGGGAATACAAGTGATGATAAATTGGTCTGACTGATCCTTACAGTTCAGTGTTAGAGAAGTGGATATTTTGAGGCATACAGAACAAAGAACACAGCAGAGTTCTGGTGAGAAGCAAAGTAAGCTAGAAGGCAGTACAGTGAAGTTTTTAAACTGAAAATAGAAAGCTATAGGAACACCTGCTTACTTTGTAATCTGGGTGAATGCACTGAGGTGATAAAAATATCTGACTTTTTTTCCCAAATCCTTGAACAATCCAGATATTTCACTGAGATTTTGGCAATGTCTGCGTGATACTTAGAGATCTTGGGTTATTTACACACTTTACAAACACTGAGTATCCCATCCTACAGCACAGGACAACCAGAAAACTTGAATGCACACTCCTAGATGTAAGATGTAAGCACTGGGTTGTAAGAACTGGATAGAAGCGTTACAACAGAAACTTCATGAGTGCAGAGATCTTGTTTGATTCTTCCTCTGCTGCATCCACTTTGTGTACAATGGTGCCTAGCACAGAGTAGGTACTGTGCCCTATGTTAGTGAATTAACTGGACCTAGGCTAAAAGAGCATCTCTGGGGGGCGCAAACAGTTAACTGCTGAACTACTAGCTGTGAGGTTGGCGGTTTTAATCCACCCAGAAGCACTGAGATTTGCTTCCAGTCTACTTCCGTATGGAGCACTTCTACTTTGCACACATGTGGTTGCCATGAGTTGGATTTGACTCGATGCCAACTAACAACACAACAACCTAAAAGACCAATCAAGAATGAAGTAAAAATATCTGGTAATCTATTTAGCATATTGGGGTTCTTTAAAACTCAGTTCTTGCTACAAAGTAAGTTGAAGGCCATAGAATCAATATTTAGTACAGTAATAAGTGATGTCAATCATACTCATCCTGTCATCCATGAATGAGAATTAAATTTTCACTCTATTTTTTATTTGGGTCTATGGCTTTGAGGAGGGATTATTTCAGAGAAGGCAGGCAATTTCTTAGTTAAATATAAAGCATGGAATATAAGGTAAGGCAGTATTATAATACATGGAGCACCTTACCTTTTGTGAAAGTCTGAGGCACTTCAGCACTAATAGTGACACTCATTGTATCTTAATAGATGCACGGGCACAGAAATGTAATCCTACGGCAGCTGAGATCTACACACCAAATTTTCAGGTGTGCCAACTAAGAATTAAAATGAAAGAAGCTTGCAAGCTCTCTAAGTGGAGAAATTTTTAAAACATAAGATATGTGGAAAGTTTTTATGATAGAAAACTACATGAGTATTGAAGATGAGAATGTAGGCAGTATGGGAAGCATCACTGGTGAGAGTTTGTGCACACATACAGTACCACTTCAGACCCATGGGAAGGGCAATTGAAAGATAAGAATGCTACTAAAAACTCTCCAAATTTTGTATGAAGCAAAAAGTCCAATACATATTATTTATGCATTGACTTCATTGATTATTTACATACATTAAGCATTTATGTATACCATTACTCTTCTGGGTACCAGGAATAAAACAGTTAACAAGTTATCCAAAAAGTCCCCATCCCTGACAGCATTTAGCTAGATCATATATAAGTGTAATATTTTTACAGTTCAGCCAATGGGGACAGTGTTGGAACATGCAAACCTTTTTATTAGCTGAAACAGGTATAAATATTAGGCTGAAGGTTTTTATTAGCTTTAGGTTGGAAAGAAAACAATGTGATCTAAAATTCTTTTCCTGATTTCCCATCCAAATAGTAGTATGATGGAAAGGAGAATTTAAAGTATTTTTCTAAAAATTGCTTGAGTAACTCATTTTACAAATACTACCTCATTTGTTCCTTGTGTGAGTTTATTTTTTGATGGACCCGTCTTAGTACCTGCAGTCTAAATTCCTTGGTGTTTTATATACTTAAATCGTTCTCCAACACAGAGAAAAGTGTCTGCCCTAATGAAGCTTACCCTTACACGTAATGGAAGAAATAGGTAGTAAACAAATAGTTATATGGAGAATTAATGTCACCTAAGGAGCCCTGGTGGTGCAATGGTTAAGCAATCATCTGTTAACTGAAAGGTTGGAGGTTCAAACCCACCAGCCACTCTAAGGGAGATAAGACCTGGTGATGTACTCCTGTAAAGATTTCAGCCTAGAAAACCATATGGTGGCAGTTCTGTTCTGTCCAGTAGCGTCACTATGAATCAGGATCAACTCCATGGCCCACAACAAGGAGCCCTGGTGGTGCAGATGGTTAAGCGCTTGGCTTCTAATCAAAGGGTTGGTGGTTCGAACCCACTCACAGGCTCTGCAGTTGAAAGAGCTGGCGATCCGCTTCCCTGAAGATTACAACCAAGAAAACCCTAGGGGGCAATTCTACTTTGTAACATGGGGTCGCTATGAGTCAAAAACAATAGCACCCAACGACAACAGTGATAAGGGCAGTAAAGAAAAACAAGTATGATAAGGATATAGAATAGAGAATGGTAGGGGTTGCTCTTTTAGAGTATCCAGGGAAGACATTTCTCAGAAAGTGACATTTAAGCAGAACTTCAGTGAAGAGAGGGAGCCAGCTATGATGATAGCTGGAGGGCAAGAACTTACTGTAGAGCTCTGTTGTCAAAACAAGGAGCCCTGGTGGCGCAGCGGTTAAGAGCTTGGCTGCTAACCGAAAAGTCGGTTTGAACCCACCAGTCACTCCGTGAGAAAAAGATGTGGCAGTCTGCTTCCGTAAAGATTACATCCTTGGAAACCTGATGGGGCAGTTCTACTGTGTCCTACAGGGTCACTGTGAGTTGGAATCGACTCAATGGCAATGGGTACAGGCTGTCAAAGTAGAGTTTGTGGACTCCCTTTGTCAGGATCACATGAAAAACTTGTTAAAAATCCAGATTTCATGACTGAATATGACTTACCAAATCAGAATCATGATGAGGTGGGACCTTGGACTCTGCGTTTACAATAAGCCCTGAACCCCCCATGAGATTTGATCTAGAGTTAGAGTGTCCCCACCTCAACTCTGCATCCCCCGCTTCAACAGCATGATGTTAGTGCTGAAGAATTCCACTGCAGAGATAGGATTATGTCCTCCCTCCTTCCCCTCCTTCCCTCCAATCTGCAACCCAGCTCAGATTCCACTACTTTTCTTGCCACATAAGAAGCCACATTTCCTGTTATACCTTGAACAAGTCCTCTTATAGCCCCTTCAGAGGTGCGTCAGAAACCCAGAATGGGCTCCCCAGTCCTGTCCTGAGGCCCAAGGTACAGATGCCTAACTCCTCCACCAATTCTGGACACCCTGCTGAAGCAAATGCAGCACATCACTAAGCCTGCCTCCCAGGCCCCTGTTACCATCCACAGTGTCTTCATGGTCCCAGTGAAGATCACTCTTCACCTGCTCCTCTGCACCTTTTCTGAGCTGAGAGACAGTAGAGCACAGCTGTGAAGAGCATGAGTCCTATATCACACCATCTTTGAGTCCTGCCGCTTCACTTACTTGCTAGGTTGCCTTGGGCAATGTGCTTACCCTCCCTGGGCCTCAATATTCCTATCTATAATTGGGGGGTAATAAGGAGCCCTGTTAGTGCAACAGTTGGGCACTTAGTTGCTAACCAAAAAGTTAGCAGTCGGACCCACCCAGCAGCTCCATGGGAGAAAGACCAGGCAATTGGCTTCTGTAAAGATTACGGCCAAGAAAACCCTATGGGCCAGTTCTACTCTGTCCCATGACGTCGATATGAATCAAAAATTGACTCGCTGGCACCTAACAACAACAACAGTACTTAGTTCATAGAGTTGTTATAAGGATTAGGTATTTTAAAATATGTCAGTGTTTACAACAAAACCTGGAAAATAAGCATGCAAATATTTAAAATTAATTTTTGGCCTTAGTGAGGGAAGGTGGAGGTAGACTGAGAGAATGTGGAAATATTTGTTCTTAAAAAATGTTAGTCTGGAAAATGGGTGGGAGGGGGCCTCTTCTCTCTAGGCCCACTGTGAGTAGCCAGACACTGAGCTTGGTATTTTTCATAAATCCCAACTTAGGACCCTGTTAATAAACCTGTGGTTATTTTAGACTAGAACAATACAGATCTCATCTTGATGCTCCTTTGCCCCTTAACAGTTTGTAGCCTCCCATTTCTTTTGTTGGTTGTTGGGTGCCGTCAAGTCGATTTTCAACTCAGTGACTCCATGTGACAGAACTGCCCCATAGTCCTAGGCTGTAATCTTTATGGGAGCAGATCACCAGGTCTTTCTCCTGCAGAGCCGCTGAGTGGATTCCAATTGCTAACTTTTGGGTTAGCAGCCAAGCCCTTAATTGCTGTGCCACCAGGGCTTCTTCCCCATTTCTGTTAAGATAAATGTAAAACTCACTGAAATTCTGCCTCCTTCTCCATCTACTTCTCTCCTCTGGCTCCTCTGGCCTCCTTTAATGCCCTGAGTTTTATATGCTTCTTCACCTCCAGACTTCTGTATGTGATTTTTCAATCTGCCTGGATGATTCCCCCTCCCCCATCTTCATGTACGTCTCCCCTCCTCATCCTTGAGATGCCATTTCAGCTATTTCCTGGAAGCTTTCCCTGACTAGGTCAAATTCTCTTGCTCTATGCCCTTTCAGAGCCATTAACTTCATCCTTAGCCGCACTGATTACAGGCGCAATGTTCATTGATTCCATTCAGGTATACTCCCCAGTCGTACTGTGAGCTGCCTGAGGTCAGGGACCATTTCTGCTTTTCCTTGTCATTTCCTCTCCAAGGAAATTTCCTGTATTCCTAGCACATAATATGTGCTCACTAAATACTGGTTGAACTAGTGACCAATATTGATCAATAATTGGTCAGTGTTATTGTTCTTAGCTGCTGTTGAGTCGACTTCTGTCTCATGTTGACATTATGTACAGCAGAATGAAATGCTGCCCAGTCCTGTGTCATCTTCACAGCCACCAGCATGTTCGAGTCCATTGTTGTGGCTGTTGTGCCAGTCCATCTCACTGAGGGTCTTCCATGCCCTCATTGGCCCTGTACGTTTCACCAAATGTGACGTCTTCCTCTAGCTTGGTAATGTGTCCAAAGCAAGCAAATTGGACAGTGTTCTGTTGTAATCCCCATGATGTTTTCATTGGCTAATCTTCACAACTAGATTGCCAGGCTTGTCTCTCTAATCTGTCTTAGTCTGGAAGCCCCACTGAAACATATCCATTGTGGGTGATCCTTCTGGTATTTGAAATACCCGTGGCATAGCTTCCAGCATCAACATGAAGCCCACCACAATATAACAAACTGACAGGCAGGTGGTGGAATTGGTCAATAATCCTCTTAAAACTCCTTATGAGGTAATTGACTGAATTAGCTCATGAGAGTTAAGCTGGCTTTGTAATGTCATATATCTAGCAAGTGCTAAATCTCATATTGTCTGGCAACAAAACCTGTGATCTGTTCTTTTCACTCTCTCCATTAAACATACTGCCATGGGCATTCACTACTAGATCAAGGGGGTCTACTTGTCCACTGTATCTGTATTCAAATTTGTTTGAAGAAGTCATGCATTCACATTGTTCAGAAATCAAAATGGTAGGAACAGCTATCCATTGAGACACACTGCAGTCACCCACGACTCGTCTACCTTGTTCTCATTCCCTTTTCTTCTGTCATTTGCTGTTTTATTTTATTGTGCTTTAGGTGAAAGTTTACAGCCCAAATTAGTTTCTCATTCAAAAATTTATGTGCAAATTATTTCGTGACGTTGATTGCAATCCTGCAATGTATCAACACTCTCCTCCTTTCCACCCTGGGTTCCCCATGTCCATTTGTCCAGTTTTCCTGTCACTTCCTGCCTTCTTGTCTTTGCTTTTGTCCAGGTGTTACCCACTGAGTCTCATATACTTGATTGAACTAAGAAGTATGTTCCTCATGTGTGTTATTGTTTGTTTTATAGGCCTGTCTAATCTTTGTCTGAGAGGTGGACTTTGGGAGTGGCTTCAGTTCTGAGTTAGCAGGGTGTCTGGGGGCCACAGTCTTAGGAGTTCATTCACTATTTCTTTATGAAAACACATGGATATTAGAATTCTTCTTTAGCTTCCTTTCATACAGAAAAGGGAACATACTACTAACATTCTTCTATACCTCTGTAGTTTTTAGTAAGAGGAGAAGAGGAGAGAAAAGAAAGAAGGTGAGATTCAGTTCTGTGAGGCAGATTCAGCCATTCACTCATCAGATCAGCACACCAGAATTTGGGCTGTGTCTTAGTTTCTTAGTGCTGTTGTAACAGAAATACCCCTGGCTGGTTTCAAACTGCCAACCTTTGGTTAGCAGGTGAGTGCTTAACCCTTGTGCTACCAAACCCAAAAAAACCAAACCCATTGCTGTCAGTTCTGACTCATAGCAACTCTATAGGTCAAAGTAGAACTGCCCCATAGGGTTTCCAAGGCTGTAATCTTTACGGAAGCAGACTGCCACATCTTCCTCCCACAGAGTGGCTGGTGGGTTCAAACCATCAACCTTTTGGTTAACAGCCAAGGGCTTAACCCTGGCTTCCTCTTGAACTACCAGGCTCCTTAATGATAGGGCCTCATTAACATAACAAATAAAATTATATTCCCAAATGGGATTACATCAATAGTTAGAGGTTAGTATTCCAACACATATTTAGGGGGGGAACACAGTTCAATCCATAACAAACGTAAGTACATATAATGTATATATATGCAGAAAAGTATACAAATCTTTTATATAGTACCAAGAAAAACCAAACCTGTTGCTGTCGATTCCAACTCATAGCAACTTATAGCAACCCTATAGGGTGGAGTAGAACTGCCCCACAGGGTTTTCAAGGAGCTGCTGGTGGATTCGAACTGCTGACCTTTTGGTTAGCAGTCTGAGCTCTTAACCACTTTGACACCAGCACTGTGCATTTTTAGGGTCAGCATACTTTGCAGCCAGCACCTGGATAAAGAGAACCACAGTACTGTGCAGGGTCCTATTGTGTGAATATAACACTATTTATCACTTGTACATTCAGGCTATTATGAGTGGTGCTCCTAGGAACATAATCATATCTTTTCATAAGCATCTTTCTTTGTTTTTTTTTTTTTTTCTATTTTTGAAAATGTTTATTTCTAAATAGCTTAACAAAACAAACCAACCAAAAACCCCAAACCTGTTGCTGTCAAGTTGATTCTGACTCATTAGTTGCCCTGTAGGACACAGTAGAACTGCCCCGTAGGGTTTCCAAGGCTGTAGTCTTTATGGTAGCAGACTGCCACATCTTTCTTCTTTGGAGTGGCTCGTGGGTTCAAACCACAGACCTTTCAATTAGCAGCTGAGCACTTAACCACACTGCTACCAGGGCTCCTTCTAAATAGTTTAGACTAAGTGAAAAGTTTCAAAAGTGATACACAAATTTTCTGTATGTTCTTCTTCCAGAATCTCTAAACCGTAATATTTTACTATATTTGTTTTATCACATTTTATCTATTTATACACACACACACACAGACACACACACAGATAAATACTGTTTTTTAAAATTTATTATCCCTAAATACTTAAGTGTGATTTCTTAAAAATGAAGATATTCTTTTACATAACTGGAATATAGTTATCAAAACCAGAAAATTGAAAATGATACAGTACGATCATCTAATCTACAGATCTTATTCAAATTTCACTAACTGTCTCACTAATGTTCTTTAGAGTAAATAAAAACATACTTTCTTTTAGACCTCTTCTCGTTAACTAGGTTATTCCATTGCAGGCACGCTGGCCTACATCCAGAAGTCAGAACTCACTAATGATCAAACAACTACATTAGGAAAGAAATTGTATGGATGTAATGAATGTGCAGTGAATGCTTATAAGTCACTCATGATGATGCCTCAGAGAAATTATGCAGGAAAGAAACCCCATGAATGCTGTGATTATAGGAAAGATTTTTCCAGTAAGTCACAGATTATTACTCATCAGCGAGCTCACACAGGAGAGAGACCATATGGATGCAGTCAGTGTCAAAAAGCCTTCATTACAAAGTCAGCACTCATTTATCATCAAAAAACTCGTCATAAAGAAGGGAAATCCTATGGCTGCAGTAAATGTGAGAAAGCTTTCCCTTGGAAGTCAAAACTTATTTTACATCAGAGAACTCATTCAGGAGAGAGACCTTTCAGATGCAGAGTATGTGATAAAGCCTTCATGGTTAGGACACATCTCACTGTACATCAGAGAACTCACACAGGAGAGAAACCATATGAGTGCTTGGATTGTGAGAAAGCCTTCTCAAAAAAGGCTCAGCTCATAATTCATCAGCGAATTCACACAGGAGAGAGACCCTATGGATGCAGTGAATGTCAACAAGCCTTCATTGAGAAATCAGATCTCACTAATCATAAGAAAACTCATCATGCAGTAGGGAAACCCCATGGATGCAGTGAATGTGGCAAAGTTTTCCCCTGGAAGTCAAAACTTCTTGTTCATCAGAGAGTTCATTCTGGAGAGAGACCCTACAAATGCAGTGGATGTGATAAAGCCTTCACATCAAAGGCACATCTCTTTGTACATCAGAGAATTCACACAGGAGAAAAACCATATGAATGCTCTCATTGCAAAAAAGCCTTCTCCACTAAGGCACACCTCATTATTCATCAGCGAACTCACACCGGAGAGAGGCCCTATGGATGCAATGAATGTCAGCAAACTTTCGTCCAGAAGTCAGGTCTCACTAACCATCTGCAAACTTGTCATGCAAGAGTGAAATCTTATGGATGCAGTGAATGTGGGAAGGTTTTGTCCTGTAAGTCAACTCTCATTATACATCAGAGAACTCACACAGGTGAGAAACCCTTCAAATGCAGTGTGTGCGATAAAGCCTTTACAGCTAAATCCTATCTCACTGTACATCAGAGAATTCATACAGGAGAGAAGCCATATAAATGCTGTGATTGTAAGAAAGCATTCACTACTTTGTCAACTCTCATTGGTCACCGGAAAACTCACACAGGAGAGAGGCCCTATGGGTGCAGTGAATGTCAAAAAGCCTTCTTTCGGAGATCAGCTCTTATTAATCATCAGCAAACTCAACATACGGGAGGAAAATCCTATGTACAATGAATGTGGGCATATGAGAAGACTTTTTTTGTGTTAGTCACAGCTGACTGCACTTTAGTGAACTCATACAGAATAGGAATGCCATGAATGGTGTGATTGTGATAGAACTTTCTGGAACTCCTACAGAATGATAGCTGCAATGATAGTGGTAAGTCTTCCATCTGAAGGCATCCTTCATTATATACGTAGGAGTCTCATTGAGAGAGAAATAGAAATCCAGTGATAATGAAAAGGCTTCATTTGAAAGTCAGAGGTTATGGGTTTAGGAGGCAATACCCATGGGTGCAATGCATGTGAGAAATCATTATCCTTGAAATCACATTTTTATATGTTAGGCTATTCATTCAGGAGAGGGACCTTACAGATGAAATGAATGTGGGAAGGCCCAGAAAGGTCACATCTCATTGTACATAAAACAACTCACGAATGCTGTGATCATAAGAGTCCTTCTCCAGAAAGCACAACTCTTTAAACCTCTTATACAGGAAGGAAATTCAGTAGATGCAGTGAGTGTGGTAAAGTCTTCCCAGTTAATGCCTATCTTCCTTATGTCTGCAAACTCATAGAAGTAAAGCCTCTAATGTGTAGCGTATGTGGTAAAGCCTTCACCTAGATGTCAAAGCTCACAAAGCATCAGTGAAATAATAGAGTAGATTAATCCTCTTGAAACAGGGACTGTGGAAAACCTTGTTTGGGAAGTGACATAAGTCAGGTACTTCATTCAAGAGAGAATCCAATGGATGCAGTTAATATCTGCCATTGGCCACAAAACTCTTTGCAAATCAGGAAAGAAATGCCACGAATGCAGTGATTGTCTAAAATCCTTTATCTGGAAATCAGATCTTAATTTTTCCCTAACTCACACAGCAGAGAGCCCCTATTCTCAAACAAGGGAATAGTCTCTAGATTCAATGAAAGTATAAAAGCCTTAAGGAATCATATCTCAATTCTATATCAGTGAACTCCAATATTGCAGAAATTCTTGATTATTGTCACTGGAAATGCTTTCTCTGGAGGGTTGGCTATCACTAAGCATCATAAGCTCTTAAAAATAGAAACAGAATTTACTCATCAGATTTTATGAATGCAATAAATGTGGCAAAAGCATCCGTGGTGGATTATGTTTTACTTTTGTATTTCATGGATTCATTTCTCCACATCCTACCATGTCTTAAATTGGAGTGCATCTTACAGTCAGTGGAATATCAGTTTAATTGCCAGGTTTTTTTATTCTCCTAGGAACATAGATAAATGGATTGTGTTATGTTTGATGGCATTTTAGATTTGAGTAATTAAGTAAGCTTGTATAGAAGAAAATTTTATAAGGGATTTAGCCTAATTGTTTAGAAAGGATTTCAGAGAATATTCTACAAATATTAGACATTTTCACTGTGCAGTTACAGTGCCTTTTGGATATATGAAAAAAAATCACAACAAAATAAAGATCAGTTGAATAGTGACAAAGGTTTGTAGGAGTTATATTGTGGACTGTGCTATGTAACATGAACTTTATGTATTTATTTTTAATTACAGGAAGAACTATACTTTAATTTTCATGGTTAAATAAATTCCCAGAAAAGACATAGAATATTGTATAATATGATCTAGAATAAATAGAAATATTCTATTTTATTATGAATCAAAATATTTTGTAATATATAATTTGACTTGTTAATCAGAACTCTGAAGAATTATACCACATAACTTTCCTTTCCTTGTTTTTGCTGTCATGTGACATGCCAACTGTGATAATCCATCACAAATATAAGCTGACATTTTTCTAGAACTTTGTTTCTCTGAAGCATCCAGGTTGATAAAATGTTTACATTAAATATTTGAAAGCAAGCAACACATGAGACTGAAGAAGAAAAAAGGACTTGGTGTCACATGAGGTGAGTTCGCATGTCTGTCAAATTCTGTGTCACACAGGAAGATTTGAGTTAATAATAATAACATGTCATTGTGCATTATAGTTCCTCTCTTCTTAGCATTTCCTAAAATGCCTGAGAACAAACTATATTAAGAATAACATTGTAGAAATTGGAACCCTTGGACATTGCTAGTGAAAATGTAAAACGATTCAGCAACTGTGGAAAATAGTTTGGTGGTTCCTCAAAAGGTTAGACATAGAATTACCATATGATGCAACATATTCTTAGGTATATACCTGACAGAATGGAACCAGGGACTGAAACAAATACTTGCATATGAATGTTTCTATAGCAGCAAGGAGCACTGGTGGCACGGTGGTGAAGCACTCAGGTGCTAACCAAAAGGTTGGTGGTTTGAACCCACCAGCCGCTCCACAAGAGAAAGATGTGGCAGTCTGCTTTCATAAAGATTTCAGCCTTGGAAACCCTATAGGGCAGTTCTTCTCTGTTGTATACGGTTGCTATCAGTCGGAATCAACTTGACAGCAACAGCTTGTATAACATCACTGTTCACAGTAGCCAAGAAGTTGGTAAAACTCAAATGCTCATGGATGAATGGATAAACAAAATGTGGTCTATAACCAAAGTCAACCAAAACCATTGCCTCAAGTTGATTGCAACTCATAGTGACCCTAGAGGACAGAGTAGAACTGCCTCAGGGTTTCCAAGGCTTTAATCTTTACAGAAGCAGACTGCCACATATTTCTCTCACAGAGCAGCTGGTGGGTTCAAACCACTGACTTTTTGGTTAGCAACTATACACTTAAACACTGCGCCACCAGGGCGCCTTGTGGTCTATACATACAATGAAATATTCAGCCATAAAAAGGAATGAAGTACTGATACATGCTACAGCATGGATGAACCTCAAAACATTATGCTACGTGAAAGAAGTCAGATATAAAAGGCCACATACTGTATGATTCTATTTATATTATATAGGTAAATCCATAGAGACAGAAAGCAAACTGGTGGTTGCCAGGGGCTGAGCAGGAGGAGGGGTGGAGACTGACTACTTAATGTGTATAGGATTTTCTTCTGGGGTGATGAAAATGTTTTGGAATTAGATAGAGGTGGTGTGTGCACAACATTGTGAATGTACAAAGCCAACACATGAGACTGAAGAAGAAAAAATTGTACACTGTGTTACATAACATGGAGTTTAAAAGAGAATATAACATTCAGAAATTTTGTTCCTTTTATTTCACTATCACATATTTTACTCCATTATCACAAAGGGCTAATAGCCTAATGTGAAGAGCTTTTAAATGTTGAGAAGAAAAAATAAAATCTATAAAATCGGGCAAAATATTTGAACAGACCATTCAAAGTAAAAGGAAAATTTCTCAACATATGAAAAGATGTACACCTTTGCTCATAACAAGATAAATGTAAATTAAAGCCACATTTATTATGTCAATTTGGCAGAAATCCAAAGTTTATATTAATGCACTCTTGGCAAAGTAGTTGTATATTGGTGAGATGGTCAACTCTAATTCAGAGGAATTTGAGGATATTGTGCATTTACCTTTTGCCTCAGCAATTTCATACCTAGGAATCAACCCTGAAAATACACTTCCCCAAATTGGAACATATGCACAAGGATATTAGTTGTGGCATTATTTGCAATAGCAAGAGATTGGAAATTTGTCTTACCTGTCAATAGTGAATTAGTTGAACAAACCACAAAGCATACATACATTGGAGTCCTATGCCATCCTGAAAAAATGAGGACAATGTCTATGTAATGGTATGCATTGATCTATAGGATATATTGAGTTGGAATAATTTAAAAATTTCACATATTTAAAAATTTTTTAAAAAGGTACTGTCTTAGTCATCTAGTGCTGCTATAATGGAAATACCACAAGTGAATGGCTTCAACAGACAGAAGTTTATTCTCTCAGAGTCCTGTAGCTTAGAAGTCCAGATTCAGGGTGTCAGCTCCAGGGGAAGGATTTCTCTGTCACTCTGGAGGAAGGTCCTTGTCATCAATCTTCCCCTGGTCTGGGAGCTTCTCTGCACAGGAACCCAGGGTCCAAAGGACATGCTGTACTCCTGGCGCTGCTTTCTTGGTGGTATGAGGTCCTCCTGTCTGCTCGTTTTCCTCTTTTATATCTCAAAAGTGATTGGCTTAAGACACTATCTAATCTTGTAGATCTCATCAAAGTAACTGCTGCTTATCCATGTCATTAACATCATAGTGATAGGATTTATCACATAGGGTAATCATGTCAGATGACAAAATGGTGGACAATCATACAATACTGGGAATCATGACCTAGCCAAGCTGATGGATATTTTTGGGGGACACAATTCAATCCATGACAGGTATGAACCCTAATGTTAAGGGGAGGGAGTGGTATCATCTAAAATGGTGGAGTAAGGATCTCTGAAAATCCTCCCCATAAAAGCAACAAGAATACTGGCAAAAATTGTCAGAATCAACTTTTTCAGAACTCTGTCCATTAACTAAAGGCTTGCAGCTATGTGAGGAGCATCTGTTCAAAATGACTGAATCTCAATAAGAACTCAGTATGTTTTGTGGCATTTCAACTTGCCCAACTCCCATTTCCCCTCCCCAGCTACACAATCATAGTGGAAACCAGCAGCCACTGGAGAGACCAGTACAGTTAGAGCCCCTTTAAGGCTTCATTCCTAGCTGTTGTTGTTAGGTGCCATCAAGTTGGTTCCGACTCATAGCAACACCGTGCACAACAGAACAAAACACTGCCTGGTCCTGTGCCATCTTCACAATTGTTCTTGAGCTCATTGTTGCAGCCACTGAGTCCATCTCATAGAGGGTCTTCCTCTTTTCTGCTGACCCTCTACTTTACCTAGCATGATGCCCTTCTCCAGAGACTGGTCCCTCCTGATAACATGTCCAAAGTACGTGAGGCAAAGTCTGACTATCCTTGCTTGCAAGGAGCATTCTGGCTGTACTTCTTCCAAGACAGATTTGTTCATTCTTCTGGCAGTTCATGGTATATTCAGTATTCTTTGCCAATACCATAATTCAAAGGTGTTAATTCTTCTTCGGTCTTATTTATTCATTGTCCAGATTTTGCATGCATATGAAGCAATTGAAAATATCATGGCTTGTGTCAGGCGAACCTTAGTCCTCAAAGTGACATCTTTGCTTTTTAACACTTTAAAGAGAGCTGTTTTGCCCAGTGCAGTATGTCATTTAATTTCTTGACTGCTACTTCCATGGGCATTGATTGTGGATCCAAGTAAAATGAAGCTAATTATCATTATTTGAACAATCTAGTGGTTTTCTGGAAGACCCAATTGCAAACATGACTATTGACCTGATTTAGACATCACCTGAGTGAGTTGTGTGAACAGCCTTCTCTCTGGTGGTGTCTGTGGAAAGTAATCAGAAGCAATTGTTTAGAACAGTTGGGGCAAACAATAGGCTAACAAAAAAGCTTAAAAGGTAAAACTGGGGGATGAGATACCCATGGCAGGATTTGAAAAGCTCTGACACTCCTGGGCACCTAGAAGGCCATGCACATGTGTAGAGCTGTGCACAGCTCAGGCTGTATGCAACTCAGAGCTGTCCACATTTTCAAGAAAGACCTGAAAAGGCCTTAACGTCACACCTCTGGCTAACCTGGAGGTTCTGCACAAACAGGAAATGAAAGCTAAGGCAGAATTATAAACCACCTAAGAGTGGTAAAGTCATGTTGCAACACATAGAGCTCTGTGGCAAAGATTAAGAAGCAATGGTTCGAGACATTTAAGGAAATCTCTGTCCAATCATGAGCTGATCACTGAGCTAACCAAGTGCAGAAAGGGTCCAAATACAAGCGAGAATACAGACTTTACAAACTTTTTTCAGAAAAGTCACAAATGAGACTTCCAGGCAACGCACTGTCCCTTCGCAGCAAAGATTAGAAAAACTAAGTCAAACAGAGTCACATGTCAGTCTTGAAACCCTAAGCATCAAATGAAGAGATAAAGAACTCAGCCAAGCACCGAATGGAATAAGAAACTGACCGGGAACAGAACGTGAGGAGAGATACATGCAGAGGTCCCCTATCGGCTACCACAGCACGGATCCGCCATCTTGGAGTCCTATCGGAGATCAGCGAACAGGAGGTACGAGAAAGCAGCTTCATGGAGCTTCCAGCAGGAGACAGAAGAACCGGTAACCCATGATATAAGCTTTCCCACCTCCCACCCTTCTTCACCCCCACTTAGCCTCCTTGGCTTCCTGCAGCCACAGTCTATTGGCTGGGAAGCACGAGCTACCCCCCAATGCCACTTGGATTCCACCTGCCCACACTGGCCAGCTCCCTGAGGGCCATTTGTTGGCTGCTGCTGGTGCTTTTTTCCACTTCTTTAGATTTCTTCCTTACCTCTCACCACCTCCACCTCCTTTGTCTCAAATACCTGGCTCTGTGCACCATCTTTGCTTCTTCCTGAAAGGCTGTGAAACACCGCTGACTGTGAAACTGCTTCCCAACCCACGCCACCATGCTGGTGGGACCCCCGGTGCTTTTTTGTTTGCTCTGATTTGTTCTGTTTTGTTTGATTTCTTTGTCTTTTCTCGGCTTGGGAGCCCCTTCTAGTCGGGCAGTACCATGCAGCTTGGAAGCTAGTCCCTTACTCTGCAGACACACAGGGACATCCCTGGGGGCATTTCTTTTTTCTTGTTTTTTTCTTTTTTGTTTGTTTTTGGGGTTTTTTCATTTCTTTGTTTAGTATTCTTCTCTTTTTCCCTTTTTGTCTTTCTTCATTTCCAGTTTCTCGATTTATTCATTTTTTTACCCTTTTTCTTTATTTATTTTTGTTTTTCCTCATTTCTCAGTCTCTCATCTCTCCACTACAATAGCAAGCTCCCTTAGCACTCTTTTTTGTTTGTGTTTATGTTTTTGGCTCCTGTTCCTCTCTCCTGTCTCTCATCTTTCCCATACCCATCTTAACTCCACTGTGCACTGCACTGTACACTAAACATCTCACTCGCAAGCAGCACAGGCATGGCCTACTAGAACCTGCCCTGCACTGATTCCCAGTCCTCACTGTCAGCCCCAGTACATGCCAAAAAAATCTACCCCAGCAACTCCCCTTCAGCTGTACCTGCCCTGCTGTACCATACCTGAGTGACTGACCCTGACCATTGGAGAAGGAGGTGAAAAATATCGTGCCCACAGATGAGCAAACAACAAAGAATGCACAGCCCGCCTGCTCAGACATAACCAAATAAAACAAAAAAGCAGGATGAAATAAATCAACAATCAATAAACGAGAAAAATAACCAATGGATGCCCCGGAGATAGCAGACAATATCAAAACATTTACAAAAACAAGACAGGATGGTTCCAGTAGGCATCCAAAATAAAACACCAGATGACCTTCCAGTAGAAGAAAAGGCACTAGACCTAACTGATAGGGATTCAAATCTCTAATATTCAGAATATCCAAGAGTTGAAGCAAAAAACAGACAAAAATGAGGAAAAAATAGACAAATTCATAGAAAATACAGACAAAATATGGAAGAATTCAAGAAAATAATACAGGAACAAAATGCGAAAATAAATTCACAGCTAGAAATCATACAAAAACAACAATTAGAAATCCAAAAGATAAACAACAAGATTTCAGACATGGACAGTGTCATAGAAGGGCTGAGGAGCAGGTTTGAAACGATGGAAAATAAGATCAGCGAAATTGAAGACAAACACTTGGATACAACTGTGAGGAAAAATCAGAAAAAAGAATGAAGAAAAATGAAGAAACCCAGAGAATTGAAACCCAGAGAATTATGTGGGATACAATCAAAAGCAAAAATATGTGATTGATTGGTGTTCCAGAACAGGGGGAGAAAACAGAAAACACAGAGAGGATCATTGAAGAATTGCTAACAGAAAACTTCCCCAGTATCATGAAAGATGAAAAGCTGACCATCCAAGCAGCTCAACAAACCCCATAATGGATAGACCCCAAAAGAAAATCACCAAAGCATATCATAATCACACTCGCTAAAATCAAAGACAAACAAAGAATCCCTGAGAGCAGCTCGAGAAAAACAAAGAGTCACATACAGAGGAGAAACAATAAGACTAAGCTTGTATTATTCAGCAGAAACCATGCAGGCAAGAAGGCAATGGGATGGCATACATAAAACCTTGAAAGAAAAAAATTATCAGCCAAGAATAATATATCCTGCAAAACTCTCGTTCAAATATGATGGTGAAATTAGGTCATTTCCAGATAAACAGAAAGTAAGGGACTATGTAAAAACCAAACTTAAAAGAATTATTAAAAGAAGTCCTTCAATCTGAAAACAATATCAGACCATGGGCTGAATATAGGACACAGGATTGTACTAGCCAGATACCAACCTAGGAAATGAACTCTTAACGACTATGTGAAACCGAAAGAATTACAAAAGGGAACAAGAGAGGTTAATCTGTAAATGACAACCGCGTCATAACAATAAAAAAGGGAATAGAACCTTCTAATGGAGAGGAAGTCAAGCGATACCAAGTAATAATAGACTGGTTCAAACTAGGAAGATAAGGGTAAATTTCAAGGTAACCATAAAGAAAGTTAACAAACCTACTCATCAAAATAAAGAAGGAAAAAAAGTCTCAGTAAAAACAAAACCTACAAAAACAAAAGAAATGAAAAAAAGTCCACAAACAAAAGGAACTCAGCACAGGAGAGTAAGAGGAACAAAGAAACCGTCAGCACCACAAAAAAAAAAAAAGCACTACAAAATGCAATCCCACGGAGTTCCAGCAAAATGGCGCTCTAGGCAGAAGCACTATGCCGTCCCTCCACAGCAAAGATCCAAAAAACTAAGCCGAACAGAGAATACAACAATCCTGAAACCCTAAAACATCAAATGAAGAGATAAAGAACTCAGCCAAGCACCAAATAGAGTGAGAAAACTGACAGAGAACGGACAGCAAGGAGAGATTGATGCAGAGGTCCACTACTAGCTAACACAGTGTGGATCCACCATCTTGGACTCCTATCGTAGACCAGCAAATGGGGGTATGAGAAAGCAGCCTCACAGAGTGTCCAGCGGGAGACAAAACAACCGGTAATTTGCGGTGTGCGCTTTCCCACCCCCCACCCCCTTCACCCCTGCTTGGCCTCCTCCGCTTCCCGCGGCCATGGTCTCTTGACCGGGAAGCACCAGCTGCTTGGATTCCACACACCCAAGTGGGCGGCTCTCTGGGTGCCATTTGTTGACTGATAGTATTGCTTTTCTTTTCTGCTTCTTTTGATTTCTCACTTGCCTCTCGCAACCTCCCCCTCCTTTCACTCCAGTGCCTGGCTCCATGCGCCATCTTTGCTTCTTCCTGAGGGGCTCCAGAGCACGGCAATTTGTAATATATGCTTTCCCACTCTCTACCCTTCTTCACCCACACTCGGCCTCCTCTGCTTCCCGTGGACACAGTCTCTTGTCCAGAAACACCAGCCCGCACTAGCTAGCTCTCTGAGTGCCATTTGTTGGCTGCTGGTGTTGCTTTTTTTTTTTTCTGCTTCTTTTGATTTCTTCCTTGCCTCTTGCAGCCTCCCCCTCCTTTCGCTCGAGTGCCTGGCTCCGTGCACCATCTTTGCTTCTTCCTGAGGGTCTGCGGGGCTCCATTCGAGTGTGGAGCTGCTTCCTGGTCTGGGCTACTGTGCTGGTGGGATGCCGGGGCTTTTGTTTGTTCGTTTTTTTTCCTTTTCTTGAGTTGGGAGCCCTTTCTGGCCAGGTGGAGCTGCGTGGCAAGGAACTCCCCTTCAGCTTCCACAGACGTGCAGAGGGATCCCTGAGCGCATTTCTTTTTTTTTTTTTTCTGTTTTTTTGGGGGGTCTTTCTTGTTCTTTTTTTTTTTTTTAATTTGTTTTCTTTTCTTTTCCCTCTTTTTCCCTTTTTGTCTTTCTTCATTGCTCAGTTTCTCGTCTCTCTATATCTTCCTTCTCTTTCTGATCCCTGAATACCAGGCGTTGTATACCTCTATGCCTTCTAGCCAGGCTGTACTGCGACACCTGAGAGCGACTTCCCCAGACCTCATAGCTGCATCGGTGGGATCCCTGGGAACTTTGTGGTTCTTTAACCTTTCTAATTTTTATTTATTCATTCTTTTCTTCCTCTTCCCCTTTCTGTTTTTCTCCATTTCATAGTCTCTCATCTCTCCATTCCAACCGCAAGCTCCCCTAGCAATCTTTTTTGTTTGTATGTTTTTGGCTGCTGTTCCTCTCTCCTCTCTCCCATATCCATCTTACCTCCACACATAACAATCTTCCCACTGCATCCTGCCTACCTGCACCGTGTGCTTGACATCACACCACCAAGCAGCACTGGAACCTGCCCTGCACTGATTACTGACCCACCCTGGTGGCTGTAGTAAGTTCCACCAACAACCCGTCCCAGTAACTCCTCTTCAGCTAGACCTGCCCTGCCGTACCATATCTGAGTGACTGACCCTGCCAGTTGAAGAAGGAGGCGAAAAGTATTGTGCCCACAGACGAGCAAACAACAAAGAACACATAGTCTGCCTGCTCATAGTCAAAATTTCTTTTTAAAAGGATGAAACGAACAGATCTACAATCAATAAACAAGAAAAATAACTACTGAATCCCCTGAAAACAGCAGACAATATAAAAAAATTTACAAAAACAGGACAGGATGGTTCCAGTAGGCATCCAAAATAAAACACCAGATGACTATCCTCTGGAAGAAAATGCATTAGAACTACCTGATAGGGAATTCAAATCTGTAATACTCGGAATTCTCCAAGAACTGAGGCAAAAAGCTGACAAACATGAGGAAAAAATAGACAAATTCATGGAAAATACAGACAAAAATTTGGAAGAATTCAGGAAGATGATGCAGGAACAAAATGCCAAAATAATTCAGAACTAGAAATAATACAAAAACAACAATTAGAAATCCAAAAGATAAACAGCAAGATTTCAGAAACGGATGATGTCATAGAAGGGCTGAGAAGCAGATTGGAAACGGTGGAAGACAGGATCAGTGGAATTGAAGACAAACACTTGGATACAACTCTGAGGAAAACTCAGAAAAAAGAACAAGGAAAAATGAAGAGACCCTGAGAGTTATGTGGGACACAAAAGCAAAAATCTGTGAGTGATTGGAATTCCAGAACAGGGGGAGAAAACAGAAAACACAGAGAGGATCATTGAGGAACTGCCGACAGAAAACTTCCCCAATATCATGAAAGATGAAAAGCTGGCCATCCAAGAAGCTCAATGAACCCCATATAGAAGAGACCCCAAAAGAAAATTACCAAGGCATATGATATTCACACTCGCCAAAGCCAAAGACAAAGAATCCTGAGAGCAGCTTGTGAAAAACAAGACACACACAGAGGCGAAACAATAAGCCTAAGCTCAGATTATTCGGCAGAAACCATGCAGGCAAGAAGGCAATGGGATGACATATATAAAATCTTGAAAGAAAAAAATTGTCAGCCAAGAATAATATATCCTGCAAAACTCTCGTTCAAATTTAATGGTGAAATTAGGTCATTTCCAGATAAACAGAAATTAAGGGAATATGTAAAAGTCAAACAACTTACAAGAATTATTAAAGGGAGTTCTTCGATCTGAGGTCAAACAGCTTCAGCTCACAGGCAGAACCTAGGACGCAGGATCATACGATCCAGATACCAATCTAGGAAATGAACTCTCGAGGACTACCCAAATTAAAAGAAATACAACAGGGAATCAGAGCAGTTGATCAAGAAATGACAACAACATCAAAACAATAAAAGAGGGAATAAATGGCATAGGTATAGAACCTTCTAATGGAGAGGAAGGCAAGGCGATACCAAGTAATGGTAGACTGCTTCAAACTTAGAAAGATAAGGGTACAATTCCTGGTAACCACAAAGAAAGTTAACAAACCAACTCATAAAAATAAAGACAAAAAACAAAGTCTCGGCAAAAACAAAACCTACAAAAACAAAAGAAATGAAAAAAGAATCCACAAACAAAAGTAACTCAGCACAAGAGAGTAAGAAGAACAAAGAAAACGTCAGCACCACAAAAAAAAGCACTACAAAATGACAGCAACAAACTCACATCTATCAATAATTACACTGAATGTAAATGGACTCAATGCACCCATAAAGAGACGGAGAGTGACAGAATGGATAAGAAAACAGGATCCATCAATATGCTGCCTACAAGAGACACACCTTAGAAACAAAGATGTGAATTTATTAAAAGTCAAAGGTTGGAAAAAAATATATCAAGCTAACAACTAACAAAAAAGAGCAGGAGTGGCAATTCTAATCTCAGATAAAATAGACTTTAAAACAAAATCTACCATAAAAGACAAAGAAGGACACTATATAATGATTAAGGGGAGGATCCATCATGAAGACATAACCATAATAAACATCTATGCACCCAATGACAGGGCTCCAAAATACATAAACTCTAACAACACTGAAAAGAGAAGTTGACAGTTCCACAATAATAGTAGGAGACTTCAACACACCACTCTCAGTAAAGGACAGAACAACTAAGAAGAAACTCAACAGAGACACAGAAGACCTAAAGGGCACAATCAGCCAACTTGACCTCATAGACATATATAGAACACTCCATCCACACACTGCAAAGTACACATTCTTTTCCAATGCACATGGAATGTTCTCCAGAATAGACCACATCTTAGACCACAGAGCAATCCTCAACAAGACCCAAAACGTTGAGATAATTCAAAGTATCTTCTCTGACCACAATGCCATCAAGGTAGAAATTAACAATAGAAAGAGCAAGGAAAAAAAATCAACTGCATGGAAACTGAATAATACCCTGCTTACACATCACTGGGTAATAGAAGAAATCAGAGATGGAATCCAAAAATTCCTAGAATCAAATGAGAATGAAAACACATCATACCAAAACCTTTGGGACACAGCAAAGGCAGTCCTCAGAGGACAATTTATAGCAATAGATGCACGTATCAAAAAAGAAGAAAGGGACAAAATCTAAACATTAACTACAGAACTCAAACAAATAGAGAACAGCAAAAAAAGGCCACAACCACTGGAAGAAAGGAAATAGTTAAGATCACAGCAGAAATAAATGAAATAGAGAACAGAAAAACAATAGAAAGCATCAACAAAACCAAAAGTTGGTTCTTTGAAAGAATCAACAAAATCGACAAACCACTGGCCAGACTGACAAGAAAAACAGGAGAGGACACAAGTAACCCAAATAAGAAATGAAATGGGGGAGATTACAACAGACACAACTGAAATAAAAAGGATTATAACAGAATATTATGAAAAACTATACGCCAACAAATTTGAAAACCTAGAGGAAATGGATAAATTTCTATTAACACACGGCCTACCCAAACTACAACAAAGTGATGCTGAAAATCTGAACAGACCCATAAAAAGAGAAGAGATTGAAAAGGTAATAAAAAAACTCCCAACCAAAAAAAGCCCTGACCCAGATGGCTTCACTGGAGAATTCTACAAAACATTTACAGAAGAGCTTGTACCAGTACTACTCAAGCTATTTCAGATCATAGAAGAGGAAGCAACACTTCCAAATTCATTCTATGAAGCCAGCATAATGCTGATACCAAAACCAGACAAAGACGTCACAAAAAAAGAAAATTACATACCAATATCTCTCATGAATATAGATGCAAAAATTCTGAACAAAATTCTAGCCAATAGAATTCAGCATCATATCAAAAAAATTTTACACCATGACCAAGTAGGATTCATACCAGGTATGCAAGGATGGCTCAACATTAGAAAATCAATCAACGTAATCCACCACATAAATAAAAGGAAAGAAAAGAATCACATGATCATCTCAATTGATGCAGAAAAAGCATTTGACAAAGTCCAACACCCATTCCTGATAAAAACTCTTAATCAAATAGGTATAGAAGGGAAATTTCTCAACATAATAAAGGGCATCTATGCAAAACCAACGGCCAACATCGTTCTTAATGGAGAGAGGCTGAAAACATTCCCCTTGAAAACAGGAACAAGACAAGGATGCCCTTTATCACCACTCCTATTTAACATTGTGCTGGAAGTTATAGCTAGAGCAATAAGGCAAGAAAAAGAAATAAAGGGCATCCAAATTGGTAATGAAGAAGTTAAACTGTCCGTGTTTGCTGATGATATGATACTATACATAGAAAACCCTAAAGACTCCATGAGAAATCTCCTTGAACTAATAGAAAGATTCAGCCAAGTAGCAGGATACAAGATAAACATTCAAAAATCAGTTGGATTCCTATACACCAGTAAGGAGAACAATGAAAAGGAAATCAGGAAAACAATACCATTTTCAATAGCCCCTAAAAAGATAAAATACTTAGGAATAAATCTGACCAGGGATGTAAAAGACCTAAACAAAGAAAACTACAAAACACTACTGCAGGAAACCCAAAGGGATCTACATAAATGGAAAAACATACCATGCTCATGGATAGGCAGACTCAACATTGTGAAAATAATGATTCTACCCAAAGCAATTTACAAATACAACACAATCCCGATCCAAATACCAACAACATTCTTCAAAGAGATGGAAAAACTAATCATTAACTTTCTATGGAAAGGGAAGAAGCCCCGAATAAGTAAAGCACTACTGAAGAAGAAGAATAAAGTTGGAGGACTCACACTACCTGACTTGAGAACCTACTATACAGCTACAGTAGTCAAAACAGCCTGGTACTGGTACAACGATAGAAACTTTGACCAATGGAACAGAACTGAGAACCCAGATGTAAATCCATCCACCTACGGTCACCTGATCTTCGACAAGGGCCCAAAGCCCATCAAATGGGGAAAAGACAGTCTTTTTAACAAATGGTGCTAGCAAAACTGGATATCCGTTTGCAAAAAAATGAAACAGGACCCATACCTCACACCATATACAAAAACTACTTCAAAATGGATCAAAGACCTGAATATAAAGCCTAAAACTATAAAGTTCATAGAAGAAAAAATAGGACCAACACTTCAGGCCTTAATACATGGCATTAACAGGATACAAACCATAACCATCAATGCACAGACCCCAACAGATAAGCTAGATAACTGGGATCTTCTGAAAGTCAAACACCTATGCTCTTCAAAAGACTTCACCAAAAGAATAAAAAGAGAACCTACAGACTGGGAAAAAATTTTTGGACGGTACAAGTCAGACAAAAGTCTAATCTCCATAATCTACAAGAAAATCTAACACCTCTACAACAAAAAGACAAATAATCCTATTAAAAAATGGGCAAAGGAAATGAATAGACTCTTCACCAAAGAAGACATTCAAACGGCCAACAGACACATGAGGAAATGCTCGCGATCACTAGCCATTAGAGAAATGCAAATTAAAACCACAATGAGATACCATCTCACCCCGGCATTACTGGCACGAATGAAAAACACTGGAAATAACAAATGTTGGAGGGGCTGCGGGGAGATCGGAACTCTTATGCACTGCTGGTGGGAATGCAAAATGATACAACCATTTTAGAAAATGATATGGCGCTACCTCAGAAAGCTAGAAATAGTCATAGTATTTGATCCAGCAATCCCACTGCTAGGAATATAGCCTAGATAAATAAGAGTCGTCACTCGCATAGACATATGCACACCTATGTTCATGGCAGCATTGTTCACAATAGCAAAACGATGGAAACAACCTAGATGCCCATCAACAGATGAATGGATAAACAAACTCTGGTACATACACACAGTGGAGTACTATGCAACGAGAAAGAACAACAATGAATCTGTGAAGCATCTCATAACATGGATGAAACTGGAGGACATTATGCTGAGTGAAATAAGACAATCACAAAAGGACAAATATTGTATGAGACCCCTATTGTAAAAACCCATGAAAAAGTTCACACACAAAATGTAACAATCTTTGTTGGTTACCAGGGATGGGAGGGGGGGGGGATACTAAATAGGCAATAGATAAGTGGTATCTTGGGCGAAGGGTGAGACAGTACACAGTACAGGGGAAACTAGCACAACTTGTACAAGGAAAGGTCATGGAAGCCCCATAGACACATCCAAACTCCCTGAGGGACTGAATTGCTGGGCGGACGGCTGTGGGGACCATGGGCTCGGGGAACATCTAGCTCAATTGGCATGACACAGCTTATAAAGACAATGCTCTACATTCTACCTTGGTGAGTAGTGTGTGGGGTCTTAAAAGGCTGTGAGCGGCCATCTAAGATACTCCACTGGTCTCATCCCTTCGGGATCAAGGGAGAATGAAGAGAACAGGATACAAGGAAAAGATTAGTCCGAAGGACTAATTGTCCACAGCTACCAAGGCCTCCACTGGCCTGAGTGCCATACAGCTAGATGGTGCCCGGCTACCACCACTGACTGCTCTGACCAGGATCACAACAGAGGTTTCCGGACAGAGCTGGAGAAGAATGTAGAGGATAATTCTAACTCAAAAAAAAAAAAAAAAAAGACCAGATTTACTGGCCTAAAGGAGACTGGAGAAATCTCGGGAGTATGGTCTCTAGACACCCTTTTAGCTCAGTGGTGAAGTTAACTCCGAGGTTCACTGTTCAGGCTGTGAGTGGACAGCCCCATAAAACCAAATGAGACTAACGAGGTACAGGAGTCCAGTGACAAGGGCCAGAAGGCAGAAGGGGACAAGGAAGCTGGTGATAGGGAACCCAAGGTTGAGTAAGGATATTGTTGATGTGTTGTGAGATTGTTAACCGTTGTCATAGGGCAACATTTGTAGTAACTGTTAAATGAGAAACTATTTTGTCCTGTAAGCCTTCCTCTTAAGTGAGAATAACAGCACAATTGGAAGAGCATAGTCAATGTCACTGAACTGTGTATGTAGAAATTTTTGAAATGGTGTATCTTTGGCTATGTATATTTTCACCGAAAAAAAAAAAAAAAAGGTTGAGAAGTTAGAGGGTAAATATGTTGTGGGGTTGTTAACCAGTGTCGTAAAACAACATGTGTACTACTGTTTCATGAGAAACTATTTGTTATGTAAGCCTTCACCTGAAGTACAATAAAATATATATATATAAAAAAGAAAAAAAATGCAATTCCACTCCTAGGAATATATCCTAGAGTAATAGGAGCCGTCACACTAATAGACGTATGCACACCCATATTCATTGAAGCACTGTTCACAATAACAAAAAGATGGAAACAACCTAGTTGCCCATCAACAGATGAACTGGATAAACAAACTATGGTACATACACACAATGGAGTACTATGCAACGAGAAAGGACAACAATGAATCTGTGAAGCATCTCATAACGTGGATGAAACTGGAGGACATTATGCTGAGTGAAATAAGTCAATCACAAAAGGACAAATATTGTATGAGACCTCTACTGTATAACTCATGTAAAAGTTTACACACAAAAAGAAACAATCTTTGTTGGTTTTGAGGGATGGGAGGGGTGGGGGGGAACTAAATAGATAAGTGGTAACTTTGGTAAAGGGTAAGACAGTACACATTACTGGGGAAGCCAGCACAACTTGTACAAGTAAAGGTCATGGAAACTCCATAGACACTTCCAAACTCCCTGAGGGACTGGGCAGAGGGCTGTGGAAACCATGGTCTCGGGGAACATCTAGCCTAATTAGCATAACACAGTTTATAAAGACAATGTTCTACATTCTACCTTGGTCAGTAGCATCTGGGGTCTTAAAAGTCTGTGAACAGCCACCTAAGATACTCTACTGGTCTCACCCCTTCGGGTGCAAGGGAGAATGAAGAGAACAAGATACAAGGAAAAGATTCGTCCAAAGGACTAATGGACCACAGCTACGACGGCCTCCACCAGACTGAGTCCAGTACAGCTAGTTGATGCCCAGCTACCATCACTGACTGCTTTGGCCGGGATCACAGTAGAGGGTCCTGGACAGAGCTGGAAAAGGATGTTGAACAGAATTCTAACTCACAAAAAAAGACCAGATTTACTGGCCTGACAGACTGGAGAAACCCCAAGAGTATGGCCCCTGGACACCCTTTTACCTCAGTGGTGAAGGCCCTCCCGAAGTTCACCATTCAGCCAGGGATTGGACAGCCTCATAAAACAAAATGAGACTAATGAGGCACAGCAGTCCAGGGACAAGGACTGGAAGGCAGGAGGGGACAGGAAAGCTGGTGTCAGGTAACCCAAGGTTGAGAAGGAACAGTGTTGATATGTCATGGGGTTGTTAACCATTGTCATAGGGCAACATGTGTACTAACAGTTTAATGAGAAACTATTTGTTCTGCAAACCTTTAAGGTACAAAAAAAAAAAAAAAAAAAGAATTATCAAATTGACAACAGCAACTCCGAAGGTTTGATGGGAAGCCTAGGGGACAGTGAGTTGAAGATAATGGTGATGGAATAATTTGGAAAAAGATAGTGAGAATAACAGCAGAACTGGAAGAATGTAATCGATGTCACTGAATTGTACATGTAGAAACTTTCAAAATGGTGTAACTTTGGCCATGTATATTTTCACCAAAAAAAAAAAAGGTCCTCAGGGTTGAGAAGGGGGAGTGTTGACATGTCATGGGGTTGTTAACCAGTGTCATAAAACAATATGTGTACTGACTGTTTAATGAGAAACTATTTGTTCTGTAAACCTTCAGCTAAAGTACAATAAAAAAATTTTTTAAAAAATCACAAATAAAAAGTATAACAACAAACCCTGAGGAGAGGTAAAGTCTGATTTCGAGAATTGATATTTTATTTAAACTGTCCAGCTTTCAACAAATCATGAAGCATGCAAAGAAACAAAGAAGTATACCCCATACACAGGAAACAAAAGAAGTCAATGGAAATTGTCCCCAAGGAAGCCCAGACATTGGGCTTATGAGGCAAAGACTTTAAATCAGATAATTAAAATGTGTTCAAAGAATTCAAGGAAACCATGTATAAAAGAACTAAAATAAAATATGAGAATAGTGTCTTGACAAGTAGAAAATATCAACAAAGAGATATGAATTATGAAAAAGAACTAAATAGAAATTCTGGACTTGAAAAGTACAATAACTGAAATGAAGAATTGACTAGAGGAGGTCAACAGAAGATTTGATCTATCAAAAGAAACAGCAAACTTGAAGATAGATCAATTGAAATTATCTAGATGAGAAAAAGAAAGATGAATAAACAAAAATATACAGAACTTCAGAGACCTGTGGGATATCATCAAGCATACCAAGGTATGCATAATAGAAGTTCCAGAAGGAGACGAGTGAAAGGGGCAGGAAGACTATCTGAAGAAATGATGGCCAGAAACTTCCTAAATTTGATTTAAAATCTATATATCTAAGAACCTCAATGAACTCCAAGTAGGGTAAACTCAAGAGTTCCACACCTAGAAACATCATAGTCAAATTGTTGAATGCTAATAATATTTTTGAAAGAAGCAAGGCAGAAGCAACTCATCATGTACTATGGATTGTCAATAACAGCTGACATCAGAAAACATGGGGACAGAAGGCAGTGGGATGAGATATTCAAAGTACTGTCAATCAGTAATTCAAGATCCAGCAAAAGTATCCTTCAAAAATGAAAAAGAAATTAGGACATTCCCAGATAAACAAAAAAAGAATTTGTCACTAGCAGACCTGCTCAACAAGAATACTAAAAGGAATCCTTCAGGCTGAAGTGAAAGAACTCTAGACAGAAAGTTGAGTCTACATGAAGAAATAAAGTTCAGTGGTAAAGGTAAGTACTTAGGTAAACACAAGAGACAGAAAAAATGAAGTTTCTGTTTGTAACTCCTTTTCCCCTATCTGATTTAAAAGAAAGCTGCATAAATCCATCATTATAATTCTGTATTGGTGGACATAAAAAGTATAAAGGTATTACTAACAATAACAGTACAAAGGAGGGAATAGAGCTATATAGGAGCATAGGTCTTGCATACTATTGAAATTAAGTTAGTATTAATATTAGCTAGATTGTTTGAAGATGTTAATTGTAATCCTCAGGGCAAACACTAAGAAAATAAAAAAATGTAAAACAAACTGCAAGGGAATTAAAATTTTACATTAGAATATATCTACACCTACTCCTCACTTATCGGCTATCTTGTTATCCACCATTTCGCATTTATGGCAATAATGAAAAATCTGACTGTTTTGCACATTAATGATGTACGTTGGGCAGTAACGAACGCTGAGGTGTGAGACGAGTAACACTGGCTGTGATGGTTAAGGTTATGTGTTAACTTGGCTGGGCCGTGATTCTCAGTGGTTTGGCAGTTATGTAATGATGTAATTTGACAGTTGTGTAATGATATAAGTCATCCTCCATTTTGTAATCTGATGTGGTCATCCTCCATTTTTGCATAACGCTGATTTTTGCTTAATGACCTGGTCTTTGGAACCTAACCATGTTGATAACTGAGGAATAGGTGTGTTTAACACAAAAGAAGGCAGTAATGGGGGAAAGAGGAACAAAAAAGACAGTTCACAGAGAAAAGCAATAGTAAAATGGCAGATATAAATACTACCGTATCATTAGTGTAAATGAATTAAACTCTTCAATTACGAGGCAGAGATTTTTAGAGTGGATATTTAAAAAAAAATCTGATTCAACTGTATGCTTTGCACAAGAGACTCACTTTAGTTTCAAAGACAGAAATAGGTTGAAACTAAAAGGTTAGAAAAAGGTATAACATGTGAATAGTAACCATAAGAGAGCTGGAGTAACTATACCAATATCAGATGAAATAGACTTTAAGACAAAAAAACGTTACTAGAGGCAAAGAAGAACATTTTATAATGATAAAAGGATCAATTTGTCAAGAAGGCATAACAGGTGGGGCCAAGATTGCAAAATAGTCAGACATTTCCTCTGGTCCCTCTTAAAACAAAGACCCGAAAAAACAAGTGAATCAATGATATATGACAGTCTAGGAGCCCTGAACATCAAAGACCAAGTTGAGGAGTCATACTGAGTGGCAGCAAAGAGTGCCAGACCTGACCTAGCCGGCACCCTGCAGCCTGGATCGTTTGGTGCACGTGGGCTGAGGCAAGCAGTAGTGCTCAGGACGCATTTTACCGTGTCAGGAGAAACCAAGTGGTGCTGGGTCTGCAAAAGTTAAGTGCAAATGTCTAACATACCACATGGTATCAAAATAACACTTTCCCCTATGGGACTTCCATAAGGTAGAAGTGCCTCTCTTCCCTTCACCTGCCCCTTCCTTGCTCTGCTCTAGTGCTGGTCTGGCAGTGTTCAGTGGTTGCCGCACCCCCTAGGCTACAAGTGGGACCTGTCATGCCCTACCCAGTCTCCTCGCTTTGAGGAGGGAATAAATAAATGAACAAACAAAAAAAGAAACCGCCAGCTCTCCTAAGCTGGGAGCTCAGGACTAACTGCGCCCAAACCAGTCTCCTGGCTTTAAAAAATTGTCCTGCCCTCTAAGCGGGGAACTCAAGGCAGGCACAGTCCCTTTGCCTAGGTACAGGCATAAGGGGTCCATGGACTTCGAATGCCTTTCACCCCTGCCTAGACCTGTGTGGGCCCATTCAACAGTATAGGCCCTTATTAGCATAGTACAACAGGGTATATACCTGAAGCCTATTTTCAACTGCAACAGCTAAGGGGGCATGGCAGATTTGTGCCATTTGACACCACCCTACCCAATAAGCAGGGTCTTCACCCATCCATATCGGGCCTGAGGACTGGTTTCACCCAATCCACCCAGCCACCCATGACAGGGGTCCAAGAATACAAGTGGTGCCTCCCAGTCCTTACAGCCAACAGCACTCAGTGCCCAAAGTCTGGCTACAAAACCCACCCACCTTATACACTGTTCAGAATGTAAAGTGGTACAACCACTTTGGAAATCTATTTGGGGTTTCCTTAAAAAGCTAGAAATAGAAGTACCATAAGATCCAGCAATCCTGCTCCTTGGAATATATCCTAGAGAAATAAGAGCCATCACACTAATAGATAATATGCACACCCATGTTCATTGCAGCACTGTTCACAATAGCAAAAAGATGGAAACAACCTAGGTGCCCATCAACAGATGAATGGATAAACAAATTATAGTATATTCACACAATGGAATACTATGCAATGATAAAGAACAAGGATGAATCCGTGGAACATCTTATAACATGGAGGAATCTGGAAGGCATTATGCTGAGTGAATTTAATCAGTTGCAAAAGGACAAATATTGTATAAGACCACTATTATAAGAACTCAAGAAAAGGTTTAAATACAGAAGAAAACATTGATGGATGGTTATGAGGGTGGGGATGGAGGGAGGGGGTATTCACTAACTAGGTATTAGACAAGAGTAATCTTAGGTGAAGGGAAGGACAACACACACCACAGGGGAGGTCAGCACAACTGGACTAAACCAAAGCTAAGAAGTTTCCTGAATACAACCAAATACTTCGAGGGACAGAGTAGCAGGGGTAGGGGTCTGGGGACCATGGTTTCAGGGGACATCTAGGTCAAGTGGCATAACAAAGTTTATTAAGAAAATGTTCTGCATCCCACTTTGGTGAGTGGCATCTGGGGTCTTAAAACCTAGCGAGTGGCTGTCTAAGATGCATCAATTGGTCTCAACCCACCTGGAGCAAAGGAGAATGAAGAACACCATAGAAACAAGGACTCTATTAGCCCAAGAGACAGAAAGAATCACATAAACCAGAGGTTGCATCAGCCTGAGACTAGAAGAACTAGATGGTCCCTGGCTATCACCAATGACCCCCTGACAGGGAACACAACAGAGAGTCCCGGACGGAGCAGGAGAAAAGTAGGGTGCAGAACTCAAATTCTAGTAAAAAGACCAGACTTAATGGCTTGATTGAGACTGTAGGGACCCTGGAAGACATGGCGCCCAGACTCTCTGTTAGCCCCAAACTAAAACCATTCCCAAGGCCAACTCTTCAGACAAAGATTAGACTGGACTATGGGACATAAAATGATACTCATGAAGAGTGTGCTTCTTAGCTAAAGTAGATACATGAGACTAAATGGGTAGCTCCTGTCCAGAGGCGAGATGAGAAAGCAAAGAGGGTCAGGAGCTGGTCGAATGGACACGGGAAATCCAGGATGGAAAGGAGGAGTGTGCTATCACAGTATAGGGAGAGCAAGTAGTGTCACATAACAATGTATGTGTAAATTTTTTTTTAATTTATTTTTTTTGTTGTACTTCAGGTGAAGGCTTACAGAACAAATAGTTTCTCATTTAACAGTTAGTACAAATGTTGCCCTATGACAACGGTTAACAATCTCACAACACATTAACAGTATCCTTACTCAACCTTGGGTTCCCTATCACCAGCTTCCTTGTCCCGTTCTGCCTTCTGGCCCTTGTCACTGAACTCCTGTACCTCATTAGTCTCATTTGGTTTTACGGGGCTGTCCACTCCCCGGCTGAACAGTGAATCTCGGAGGTAACTTCACCACTGAGCTAAAAGGGTGTCTGGGGGCCATACTCTCCGGGTTTCTCCAGTCTCCTTTAGACCAGTAAATCTGGTCTTTTTTTTTTTTTTTTTGTGAGTTAGAATTATGCTCTACATCCTTCTCCAGCTCTGTCCAGAACCCTCTGTTGTGATCCTGGTCAGAGCAGTCAGTGGTGGTAGCTGGGCACCATCTAGCTGTACTGGACTCAGTCCAGTGGAGGCCTTGGTAGTTGTGGACAATTAGTCCTTCAGACTAATCTTTTCCTTGTATACTGTTCTCTTCATTCTCCCTTGCTCCCGAAGGGATGAGACCAGTGGAGTATCTTAGATGGCCACTAACAGGCTTTTAAGACCTCAGACACTACTCACCAAGGTAGAATGTAGAACATTGTCTTTATAAGCTGTGTCATGCCAATTGAGCTAGATGTTCCCTGAGCCCATGGTCCCCACAGCCCTCTGCCCAGCAATTCAGTCCCTCAGGGAGTTTGGAGGTGTCTATGGGGCTTCCATAACCTTTCCTTGTACAAGTTGTGCTGGTTTCCCCTGTATTGTGTACTGTCTCACCCTTCGCCCAAGATACCACTTATCTATTGCCTATTTAATATTTCCCCCACATCCCTCCCATCCCTGGTAACCAACAAAGATTGTTACATTTTGTGTGTGAACTTTTTCATGGGTTTTTACAATAGGGGTCTCATACAATATTTGTCCTTTTGTGATTGACTTATTTCACTCAGCATAATGTTCTCCAGTTTCATCCATGTTATGAGATGGTTCACAGATTCATTGTTGTTCTTTCTTGTTGCATAGTACTCCATTGTGTGTATGTACCATAGTTTGTTTATCCATTCATCTGTTGATGGGCATCGTTTAGGAGGCTGAAAGTCTGAATTTAGGGTGCCAGCTCTAGGAGAAGTCTTTCTCTCTCTGTTGGCTCTGGTGGAAGATCCTTGTCTCTTTGAGCTTCTGCTCCTGGGTGATCTTCATGTAGCTTGGTGTCTCTCTTCTGCCATCTCTGCTATGTTTAAATTTTCATATGAGAGACTAACTTGAATTGTAAACTTTCACTTAAAGCACAATAAAAAAAGAAAAAATTTTGTGCATTTTTCTAGTATGCAATTATAACTCAGCATAAAAGTAAACGGAAAAACTAAACTTTTAAAAAATTATTGTACTTTAGATGAAGGTTTACAGAACAAACTAGCTTCTCATTAAACAATCAGATTAATTCAGATTAATTAATTCAGATTAATTAAATTAATTAATTAATTAATTAATTAATTCAGATTAATTAAATCAGATTAATCAAAATTAAACATATTGTTTTGTGACATCAGTTACCAACCCCACGACATGTCAACACTCTCTCTAGTTTTTTTTTTTTTTTTCTACTTCATGTGAAGGCTTACAGAACAAATAGTTTCTCATGAAACAGTAGTACACATATTGTTTTATGACATTGGTTAACAACCCCACAACATGTCAACCCTCTAACTTCTCAACCTTTTTTTTTTTGGTGAAAATATTCATAGCCAAAGATACACCATTTAAAAAATTTCTACATGCACAGTTCAGTGACATTGACTACACTCTTCCAACTGTGCTGTTATTCTCACTTGAGATGAAGACTTACAGAACAAAATAGTTTCTCATTTAACAGTTACTACAAATGTTGCCCTATGACAACGGTTAACAATCTCACAACACATAAACAATATCCTTACTCAACCTTGGATTCCCTAACACCAGCTTCCTTGTCCCCTTCTGCCTTCTGGCCCTTGTCACTGGACTACTATACCTCGTTAGTCTCATTTGGTTTTATGGGGCTGTCCACTCCCAGGCTGAACAGTGAACCTCGGAGGTAACTTCACCACTGAGCTAAAAGGGTGTCTGGGGGCCATACTCTCCGGGTTTCTCCCATCTCCTTTAAGCCAGTAAATCTGGTCTTTTTTTTGTGAGTTAGAATTATGTTCTACATCCTTCTCCAGCTCTGTCCAGAACCCTCGGTTGTGATCCTGGTCAGAGCGGTCAGTGGTGGTAGCTGAGCACCATCTAGCTGTACTGGACTCAGTCCAGTGGAGGCCTTGGTAGCTGTGGACAATTAGTCCTTCAGACTAATATTTTCCTTGTATCCTGTTCTCTTCATTCTCCCTTGCTCCCGAAGGGATGAGACCAGTGGAGTATCTTAGATGGCCACTAACAGGCTTTTAAGACCCCAGACACTACTCACCAAGGTAGAATGTAGAGCATTGTCTTTATAAGCTGTCAGCACTCTCTCTTCTTGACCTCAGGTTCCCTATTACCAGCTTTCCTGTCCCTTCCTGCCTTCTAATCCTTGCCCCTGGGCTGGTGTGCCCCTTTAGTCTCCTTTTGTTTTATGGGCCTGTCTAATCTTTGGCTGAAGGGGGTGAACCTCAGGATTGACTTCATTTCTCAGTTAAAAGGGTGTCCAGGGGTCATACTCTTGGGGTTTCTCCAGTCTCTGTCAGGCCAGTAAGTCTGGTCTCTTTTTTGTGAGTTAGAATTTTGTTCTACATTTTTCTCCAGCTCTGTCCGGGATCCTTTATTGTGATCCCTGTCAGAGCAGTCGGTGAAGGTAGCCGGGCACCATCTGGTTGTGAGGGACCCAGTCTGGTGGAGGCTGTGGTAGTTGTGGTCCATTAGTCCTCTGGACTAATCTTTTCCTTGTGTCTTTTGTTTTCTTCATTCTCCTTTGCTCCAGAAAGGGTGAGACCAGTGGAGTATATTAGATGGCTGCTCACAATCTCTTAAGACCCGAGATGCTACTTACTGAAGTAGAAAGTAGAACATTTTCTTTATAAACTATGTTATGCCAGTTGAGCTAGATGTTCCCAGAGACCATGGTCCCCACAGCCCTCTACCCAGTAATTCAGTCCCTCAGAGAGTTTGGATGTGTCTATGGAGCTTCCATGACCTTGCCTTGGACAAGTTGTGCTGGCTTCCCCAGTATTGTGTACTGTCTTCCCCTTCACCAATGTTACCACTTATCTATTGTCTATTTAGTGAAAAACTATTTTGCTTACGAATGCATACAAAAGTGGCAAAATCATAAAGAAAAGCAAGGAAGTGATTACTATAACTATTAGGATAGTGGTTGTCTTTAGGAAAGATGGAAGGGGATGGGATCGAAAAGGGACACACAGGGGGCTTCCAGAGTGTTGGGTACATTCTATTTCTGGGCCTAGATGGTGTTTGACTTATGTAGATGTTCAACTTGTTAATATTCTGAGCTTTTCTTTTTATCTGTTGCATTTAAATTTTTTTTCTTTTAAACAAAATCCATAATTAATACAATTCCTAAAAAAATTTAATAGAAAAAAATCTCATAATCATCTTTAAAGTCCAAGAAAATCCTTTAATAAAAATGAACTATTTTTTATTAAAAGAAGACAAAACCTCTTAGCAAAACAGGTCTAAACAAGTTTTATTTAACATGAGTCCCTGATGGTGCAAACAGTTAAGTGCTTGACTACTAGCCAAAAGGTTGGCAGTTTGAACTGACCGAGTGGCTCTTGAGGAGAAAAGACCTGGCAATCTGCTTCTGTGATGATTACGGCCTAGAAAACCCTATGGGGGCAGTTCTACTCTGTCATACTGGGTCTCTATAAATTGGAAATCTACTCGATAGCACCTAGCAACAACAAACTATAAAAAGAAACATAAAGAAAAACCTACTAACATTAGATAGTAGAAAGAAAGAAAGTGAACTATATGAATTGCATCATTACTCATAGAAGGTACTCAAGAATCAGGGTAGAAACACCTTCAGAAATGGCATATGGAGTCACTTTTTTTGTCCATGCAGCCTTGGCCCAAGGACAATTCAAGAAGACAAATGTGGTAATGACCTCTGGTGAGTGGGACTGGCAGGAATACCCAAGGCTTCTACAAGGATATGAGAATTGCATTGTGTCACAGCTTTCCCAAGATCCAGATGACCCAGTGTCCCAGACAGAGGTTGTGTCCTTAACAATGAAAGACCAGAGCTCACGGTCTAGAATGAACATGATGGGTCCCACCATGTCTTAGTTGTCTAGTGCTGCTATAACAAATACCACAAGTGGATGGATTCAACAAAGAGAAATTTATTCTCTTACAATCTAGTAGGCTAGAAGTCCAAATTCAGGGCATCAGCTCCAGGGGAAGGCTTTCTCTGTCAGCTCTGGAGGAAGGTCCTTGTCATTAATCTTCCCTGGACTAGGAGCTTCTCAGCGCAGGGACCTTGGACCCAAAGGACACGCTCTGTTCCTGGCACTACTTTCTTGGTGATATGAGGTCTCTGTGTCTGTCTGCTTGCTTCTCTTTTTTATATCTCAAAAGAGATTGACTTAAGACACAGCCTAATCTCATAGATTGAATCCTGCCTCTTAAACATAACTGCCTCTAATCCTGCCACATTAACACCATAGAGGTAGGATTTACAACACATAGGAAAATCACATCAGATGACAAAATGGTAGACAATCACACAATACTGGGAGTCATGGCCTAGCTAGGATGACACATATTTTCAGGGGAAACTATTCAATCACTTTGACCCAGAGTGGGAGTAGGACTTGAAGGAGAGGAAGGATACACTTTGAAGACCCTAGTGGGACCATTCCAGCACTGCCTTGAGAATGGTTTGTCTACATCTCACCCCCTTCAACACACAGAGTTCCCTACAGTGGGCTCAAGAAAGTTTTCCTCTCAGCTGCACATGCTTTTAATTAGTTCATGTCTTAATAATCCCCAGGAGCTGCTGATGGTTGCTCGTCCTCGGGCTGACATTTACAGTTTCCTCGCAGATGCACCATGGTCCCTCTGCAGAAGGTGTCAGAGCCCTGCAGGTGACAAGGTAATGGCAGCTCTGAGGGGAAATGAACTCCAAATCTCAAGACCTTATAACTGCTTTGATTCACATGGCCTTTTTTACTGATGGCTGCAGTCCTGCTGCCAGTTCTGGTCACAGAGCTCAACCCTGGTGAGTGTTTTGTTATGGCTCAGACTCAGATAAGGCTGGGGAGAGAAAAGGGGCAAGTGTGTCACACCCCACGGACCAGCGGCAGGAGTGTCTCCAAGGGGCACAGGTTGGATTCTGAAAAAAGAGGCAGTAAAACCCATGCTGATCAGACAAGGCTTTTTTAGGGAACTTACATACAGAGGTCAACACCGTGATTCTTGAGATAGATAGCAAAGCATTGAGTGTCACCCGGGTAGAGGTCTGCACAGGGCAGTGTGGAGTGGGGGTTTATATACCTAGTTCCTATATGCAAGGATGTGTGCAAGGGACTCAGGAAAAAACATGTCTAATCTATGATGGATGGGGTGGTTTCTGTACTAGTTAATGGGTTCCAATTGACGTTACCATGAAGTTAGGTGTTCATTGTGTTTTTTTCTGGCCCAGGTCACTGCTCTGTAAGGTACTCTGGTTATCTCCCAGAGTCCTTTGCAGGCAGGATCCATCTTGTATTGTTCAGGACCCTCTCAATGTGAGGAATTGAGAAGGACAGAAATTTTACCTTGGGATTCAGGACAGCTTCACCTATGCTCTGGAACCCCTTCAGGTGGATATAAACTGGGCTGATAGAGTGATGGGTAAGTGTGATGATGGAGACTCCAAAACAGCCAGGGAATGGTCACATGTATGTGGCTTGAGAGGGGATGGACATTGCTGAGGCCGAGGCCAGCATGGGGGGCAAGGACTGCTGTGCCCTCACCTGCCCTTTCCCATTAGTCCAGGTCACTGAGAACTGGACTTTGAGCAGTTAATGAACTTTGATGTCTTGAGTTCAGGGTACACTTTCAGACTTTTTATCTGTGGTGCCGTTCTCTGCATACACACATGCACACAGACCCAAACTGCCCGAGTATTACCCGCACAGGTAGGTTCCAGAATTTGAGAAATGGGATGGATGTGCATCAGAGTGGGGGTGTAATGTATGTTTTTCTTCACTCCTGAAAGGCACAACTTCAAGTTAACACTTCAAGTCCAGCCTTGTGAGCCAGGAACAGCTGCTTTCTGTTCTTGCCTCTGCCACCTACAAGCTGAGGGAGTGGGAGTTCCTGACACTGGGTCACCACTTCCCAAGCTGTGAGCCAGGAATAGGAGCATGGTGGCACTGTGAATATTAAATAGGGTCACTGGGTAATGCAGTACATCCGCACATTGTCTGCACACAGCAAGACTCCAGCAAACAGTAGTCATGAAGGCTCTTCTGTATGATTCCAGAGCCAATAATTTGGAGCAAGATAGACACGAAGCTGGCGGCAACTGTCATCAATTTTTACCCCATCTCTGTGTGACTCTGTATGGATTTTCCTCTCCCATCTTGTCATGTCGGAGGCTCTGTGGAATGGATCTGAATTACTGGTACTCTGATATGTGTGTGTGTGTGTGTGTGTGTGTGTGTGTGTGTGTATGTTTATGTGTATTGAGAGAGAGAGAACAAGCCAACCAAACAACACATTGCTGTTGAGTTGATTCCGACTCATGGCACCCCACGTGTGTGACCAAGTAGATCTGCCGTACAGGATTTTTTTGGTTGTAATCTTTATGGAAGCAGATCACCAGGCTTGTCTTTCATGGTGCCACTGTGTGGGTTCGAGCCACCAACCTTTAGGTTAGTAGTTGAGCACAAACCATCTGCTGCACCTGAGGACCTTGAAAGAGAAGGAAAGAGAAAAGAGCAGAGCAAGAGAGGCACAAAGAGAGCAGAGACAGTATCTAGACCACACCTGTGTAAACCAGTTATACCACTGAATTAATCCTCTCCGGGATATTTATGCATAATGAGACAGCATATCTGTCTTAGTTATCTAGGACTGCTATAACAGAAATACCTCATATGGTTGGCATTAACAAACAGATTTATTTTCTCACAGTTTAGGAAGCTAGAAGTTTGAATTCAGTGTGCCGGCTCTAGGGGCAATCTCTCTCTGTGGGCTCTAGGGGAGGTTCTTTGTCTCTTCAGCTTTTGTTTCCTGGTTCTGTGGAAATCTCTGTGTCTTGGAATCTATCTTCCCCCATCTCTGCTTGCTTAATTTGCTCTTCTTATATCTCAAGAGATTGGCATAAGACACACCCTACATTAATATGGCCTCATTAACATAACAAAGAAAACCCATTCCCAAATGGAATTATAACCACAAATATAGGGGTTAGGATGTACAACACATAGTTTTTGGGGGACACAATTTAATCTGTAACAACATCAAACCATGACTAGACCTTGAGTCAGATCTGGCCTGCCTCTGCCATTTAGTGGAAGTGAGTGATCTTGAGAAAGTTTAAAAAAAAAAAAGGAAAAGAAAAAACTCTCTGTGCCTGCTTGCTATCCATGTAAAATAGGATAAAAGTATTCTTTGACACTGAACATTCAGTATTACCTTACATGAAGATCCTACATCTAGCCCTAAAGCCTAGCAATAAGGTCATTAATAAATTGTACCTACTGGTGTTTTCTCTGAAGGGACCCTGAGCCATTTATTGGGAAATGGGTTAGAAACACAGAAATTGGGGGCTCCGTTCTAATTTTATTCTTTTCTTTAATCTGTATTTCTATCTTTCTAATCACTTTTACCTCCTCATATCCCTCATTATGTTTCCCCTTATGTGACAAGGCCTCTCCCAAACCCATCCTTTTCCTTTTTCTGGTGCTTCCTTGCCTTTTTTTTTTGCATGCTCCATATCTTTTTTTGTTTTTTTAAATTGTGCTTTAGGTGAAAGTTCACAGTGCAAATTAGCTTCTAATTCAAAAATTTATACACAGATTATTTTGTAACATTAGCTACAGTCCCCACAGTGCGTCAGCACGCTCCCCTTTTCCACCCTGGGTTCCCTGTGTCCATTCATCCAGTTTTCCTGTCCCTTCCTGCCTTCTTGTCTTTGCTTTTGGGCAGGTGTTGCCCATTGGGTCTCATATACTTGATTGAACTAAGAAGCACATTTCTCACGTGTGTTATTGTTTGTTTTATAGGCCTGCCTAATCTTTGGCTGAAAGGTGGAATTTGGGAGTGTCTTTGGTTCTGAGTTAGCAGGGTGTCCAGAGGCCATAGTCTCAGGGGTTCCTTCACTTTTTGTCAGACCAGCAAGTCTGGTCTTTTCTTGTGAATTTGAATTTTGTTCTACATTTATCCTTCTTTTAGTGTCTTTTAGTCAATCCTTTTTCAGATACAGAGTTATTCCAGCACATTCTTGCAGCCAGGAGCTTTTTCAAACCTGAGTGTCCTGGCTCCAAGAAGCAAGTGTTACTATACCTACTTCACTAGTATTTGATCTGTCTCTCACAATTCCATTTTATTTTCATATTTATTTTTGACTGATGCTTGCCTCTGTGGCACTTGGAATCATCAAGATTTTCCCCCTTGTTATTGTCTTGCTGAGTTGTCGTTGTTGTTAGATGCTGTTGAGTCAGTTCCGATGCATAGCAACCTATGTACAACGAAATGAAACACTGCCCAGTCCTGTGGCATTTTCACAATTGTTGCTATGTTTGAGCCCATTGTTGTAGCCACTGTGTCAGTCCATCTCTTTGAAGGTCTTCCTCCTTTTCACTGACCTTCTACTTTATCAATCATGATTTCCTTCTTCAGGAACTAGTCCCTTCTGATGACATATCCAAAGTACGTGTGACGAAGTCTCACCATCCATGCTTCTAAGGAGCATTCTGGCTGTACTTCTTCCAAGACAGATTTGTTTATTCTTCTGGCACTCTGTGGTATATTGAGTATTCTTCCCCAACACCGTAATTCAAATGCATCAGTTCTTTGGTCTTCTTTAGGTTTCTAAAAAATCGTAAAGAGAAACTCAAAAAGCACCAAGCACCTGGGAGAAAAGGAAACCCAGCAGACACCTTGGTTCTATTGTAGAAACTTTTATTCTGTAGCATAGTGCCTAAGACAGGATCTTTAGAACTTGGATTACTGGGTTCAACTCCCACATCTGCCACTAACTGTGTAACTTTGGGCAAGACACTTAACTCTGTGTCTCTGCTATCATCTGCAAAATGAGAATAATAACCACCATATTTAAGGAAAGGAGCCCTGGTGACTCAATGTTTAAGCACTAAGCTGCTAACCGAAAGGTTAGTGGTTCGAACACACCAGTGGCTCTGCAGGAGAGAAGACCTGGCGATCTGCTCCCATAAAGATTTCTGCCTAGGAAACCCTATAGTGCAGTTCTACTCTGTCACTTGGGGTTGCTATGAGTTGAAAATCGACTCCACAGCAACCATATTTATCTCACTGAGTTGTTCAGGGGATGAAATGAATCAATATATTTAAAACCCTTAGAGAAGTGCCTGGCATGGTGTCAAAATTCAGTAAACTTTCACTGTTTGTATCATTATTTTTCTGGTCTCACAAAGCATAGGTTATAGTGGACATTTCATTGTGAGCCTAGGGCAGGGCTAGGATTTGGAACTTGAGTGCTCAGACCCATGGGTCACCTTTCCAAGATTTGACTCAGAAGGAGATGCTAACTCACCCTGACCCAGCCCTGATTGGGTCAGTGAGCCAGTTGTAATTCCTTCTCATGTTCTAGATCTCTGACCTTGGTAGAACCCTCAATGCTGGAGAAAAGCAGGGAAGGCATGTTGGCTAAGGTCGATGGCAGAGGCTTTTGCCGAATCTCAGCAGTATGTCTGACAGCTCTTTAGGTCTCACAACTCTTAATGGAACCGATGTTGTTACCCTAGAGAAAAGTCTCATGGTGACCAGTAAACAGGTGGGTCTTGTTACACTTTGTGTTCAAGGAGAAACATTCAAGGAAAACATAAATACGCAGATTACAAAATTCAGAGATATGGGCAGTGATCAAACTGATTTGTGGGTCTAACTATTCCCCTGTTTCATTCTCTGATCCACATCATTGGCCTCTGTTCTCTGGGCTGGTTTTCTTTACTTCTGGGGACACACTTTCCCCTTAGTCAGTATGTGGAGTCTCTCATGATATTCAAGCTGTAGTATCACATATATTGTTGTAAGATCTTATTATATATGTGTTTCTTTGTTCACTCCCTGGTATACCATATTCAAAGGATCCCTGGTGGCACAGTAGTTAAGCACTCAGCTGCAAACTGAAAGCTCAGCAGTTTAAACCCACCAGCAGGTTCATGGGAGAAAATACCTGGCGATCTGGTCATGTAAAGCTTACAGCCTTGGAAACCCTACAGGGCAGTTCTACTCTGTCCTATAGCGTAGCTAGGAGTCAGAATCGACTTGACAGCAATGGGTTTGGTTTTTTGGATTTATACCATATTCACAGGAGGATGGAAAAAGCAAAATTTTGGATATATTTGCTGCTTATTGACTGTTTTTGAAAAACATTGGTGTTTGTCAGTAAAGATGATGTTAAATTCACCTCCACGGTTACTGTAATCTTATTGTGTGGTTGTTTGTGGGGGGGATGGTGGTGGTATTTTTATCTAGGGGGAGAAATATGTCATAAATTCACAGCCGGATAACTTGCTTTCTGTGGGGCCATGCATAAGCTGTGACACCTCCAGAAATGTTATTGCCAGCCACGTGGGGGGGGGATGATTGAGAATGGTGCAGATGAAATTCATTCAAGTACAGTCATTCTAAAAATATTCACTGACCGTGTCCTGCAGGCCAAGCAGTCTGCTCAGTGCTAGGTTTACAGAGAGATCAGAACAAACCTGCCTCCTGCTAATACTGAATTTAAGCTCAATCTGTAAAACATATATTAACTCACAAAATGTTATGTAAATTGTAGAAAAAGACCTGAATAAAAGCTAAAGGATTTTTGTTTCAAAAGAGAAAAACTGTTGTTGTTAGGTGCCATCAAGTTGATCCTGACCCATAGCAATAGAGTAGAACTGCCCCATAGAGTTTTCTAGGCTGTGATCTTTATGTGAGCAGACTGGGATGGCTTTGTGAAGGATTTTGTTTTTTTGTCCTAAATATAAAGGGGAGCCAGTGAAACCTTCTCCAGGGGAGTGATGTCATACATTCCAGGTTTTAAAAGTATCAGTCTGCCTGCTGTATGGAGAATGTGTGAATTGCTTTTATATAGCCTTTCTCACCATGGTCTTGTAACGCCCACCCAAGTGATTAGCTGGACTGTGCAAATAAGATAATTGTAGCCCACCAAGAGGAATGGTCAGTTTTAACATCCTGCTAGGCTTAAAAGATAGCCAATTCCAGAGCAGAAGGAGGATCTCACTGCTATCAAGGAAGAAGAGCCAGGAGTGGAGCATGTCCTTTGGATCTGGGATCCCTTAGCTGAGAAGCTCCTGGAACCAGGAGACAGAGAGAGAGATAGACAGACAGAGACAGCTGTAACACTGACAATGGTGAGAAGCAGTGGAAGAGAAACAGCCTCAAGAAAGACTAGCAGGAGACTGTGTAGTAGGCTTCCCAGCTCACTGAACGTGAAAGCTGAGTGCCTTTGAGGCCAGGCTTACTGGCAGAGTGGGAAGCCTCGGGGCACTTATCAGCAGAGCTAAAAGAGTTTTGTAACACTTGCCTGAGCAGGGCAGAGGCCAAGGGGCCAGAGAGAGGTGTGCCTGCCAGCACGGTTAAGAAGAGGCTGTCCTGATGGAAGAACTGTATCCAACTGTATCCCAAGTGTTCCTGAACCTGAACTGTAACCTGTTACTTCCCTGATAAGCCCCATAATCATGAGTATTATCTGTGAGTTTTGTGTGTCCATTGCAATGAATTATCGAACTCAGCAGAGAAGTAGAGAGTGCAGTGGGAGGGAAGATTGGCATCAGAATTGGTAAAGATGACGGAGAAAGGCATGTCTGACCTCTGCCTCATAGGAATCAGCCTTGGGCTATTGATCTTGATTCTCCTTCCCCCTTGCAAAGTTAGAGGAGGTCAGATACCACCCTCACACCAATTTTACACTCCCACAGAGCCACTGGGTGGGTCTGAATCACCAACCTTTCTGTTAGCAGCCTAGTACTTAACTATTGCACCACCAGGGCTCCTTCAAGCAAGGGCACCAAAATCCATTACTGTTGAGTTGATTCTGACTCATAGTGACCGAATGTGACAGAGTAGAACTGCCCTATAATGTTTCCATATAATCTTTATAGAGCAGACTGCCACATCTTTCTCCTGTGGAGTGGCTGGTGGGGTCGAACCGGTGACCTTTTGGTTAGCAACCAAGTGCTTAACCACTGCACCACCAGGGATCCTTGAGGAAGCGTACAGTCAGGTATAAATGTGAGAAAAGATTCATCACTGTCATGACTTAGTGATAATGTAACTATGTAGCTGAATGATCTAAGAGAATCACTGGAAAAACCATGATTGTTCAGTTAAATAAGACATTAAGGTAGTCGTTAGCTTTCTAAACACAAGCTAGAAACAAGTTAATACTGCAAAAATAGAAAAAAATGGAATAAGCTAAAAAGATGTACAACCTTTAAGTAAGTAAAAATATTTACTCAAGAGCAATAAAGAAGGGGAAATAATTAGGAAATGTTTCCCACAATGTTATGAAGCTATTGTTGTTATTAGGTGCTGTCAAGTTGGTTCCTACTCATAGCAACCCTATGTACAACAGAACAAAACACTGCCTGGTCTTGCACCATTCTCACAATTGTTGTTATGTTTGAGCCTATTGTTGCAGCCACTGTGTCAAACCATCTCGTTGAGATTCTTCCTCTTTTTTGCTGATCCTTTACTTTACCAAGCATGATGTTTTTCTCCAGGGACTGGTCCTTCTTAATAACATGTCCAAAGTACATGAGACAGAATCTCGCCATCCGTGCTTCTAAGGAGCTTTCTGGCTATCATTCTTCCAAAACAGATTTGTTTGTTCTTCTGGCAGTTCAATGGTATATTTAATATTCTTCACCAACACCACAATTCAGAAGCATCTATTCTTCTTCCATCTCCGTTATTCATTGTCCAGGTTTCACATGCATATGAGGTGACTGAAAATAACATGGCTTGGGTCAGGCTCATCTTAGTCCTCAAAGTGACATCTTTGCTTTTCAACACTTTAAAGAGGTCTTTTGCAGCAGATTTGCCCAACTCATTATGTCGTTTGATTTCTTGACTGCTGCTTCCGTGGGCATTGATTGTAGATCCAAGTAAAATGAAATCCTTGACAACTTCAATATTTTCTCTGTTTATCAAGATGTTACTTATTGGTTCAGTTGTGAGGATTTTTGTTTTCTCTATGTTGAGGTGTAATCCATACTGAACGCTGTAGTTTTTGATCTCCATTAGTAAGTGCTTCAAGTCCTTTTCACTTTCCACAAGCAAGGGTGTGTCATCTCCATATTGAAGGTTGTGAATGAGTCTTCCTCCAATCCTGATGCCTCATTCTTCTTCATATAGTCCAGCTTCTCAGACTATTTGCTTAGCAGACAGGTTGAATAAGTATGGTGAAAGGATACAACCCTGACACACACCTTTCCTGATTTTATACCACCCAGTATCCCCTTGTTCTGTTGCAATGACTGCCTCTTGGTCTACGTACAGGTTTCACATGAGCACAATTAAGTATTCTGGAATTCCCATTCTTTGCAATGTTTGAGTTATCTTCCACAAAATTTTACTTACGTGTAATATTGTAAAAATGGCCTGGTGGCAGTGTCTCACTTCCTCTAACTTCACAAGGAGGAAGGAGAATCAAGATCAACAGTCACAGGCTGATTCCTATGAGGAATGCCTCTTCCCTCTGCCATCTTTACCAATTCTGACACCAGCTGTCCCTCCCACAACACTCTGGACTTCTCTGCTGGGTTCAATAATTCATTGCAATGGCCACACAGGACTCACAGACGATACTCACGATTATGGGGTTTATTAGGAAAGTAACAGGTTACAATTCAGGTTTAGGAATGCTCAGGATACAATTTTCTATCAGGACAGCCTCTTCTCAGCCATGCTGGCAGGCAGGCCTCTCTCTGGACACTCAGCCTCTGCCCTGCTCAGGCAAGTGTTACAAAGCTCTTTTGCTCTGCTGATAAGTGCCCTGAGATACCCTACTCTGCCAGTAAGCCTCTGCCTGAAGGCGCTCAGCTCTAGCTCCGTGGGTAGGCAAACCTAGCTCCACCAAGTTCCTGGGGGCACCTTACTCTTCCAGCAAGCCTCCTGCCTGAAGGCACTTAGCTTTCTTGCTCCATGGGCTGGGAAGCCCATCACATCATCTCCTGCAGGTACCTTGTGCTGTTGTTTCTCTGCCACCGCTTCTCACTGTCTTCAGTGTTACAGCTTTCTCTCTCTCTCTCTGTCCCCTGGTCCCACGAGCTTCTCAGTGCAGGGATCCCAGGTCCAAAGGATGCGATCCACTCTTGGCCCTTCTACCTTGGTGGCGGTGGGATCCTCTCTCAACTCTGGAATTGGCTCTCTTTTAAGCCTAGTGGGATAGCAAAACTGACCAATCCCCTTGGTGTGCTACTATTACCTTATTCGCACAGTCCTAATGAACAAATCTGTCTTGGAAGAAGTACAACCAGAATGCTCCTTAGAAGCAAGGATGGGGAGACTGCATCTCACATACTTTGGACATTGTTATCAGGAGGGATCAGTTCCTGGAGAAGGACATCATGCTTGGTAAATTAGAGGATCATGGAAAAAGAGGAAGACCCTCAGTGAGATGGATTGACACACTGGCTGCAACAATGAGCTCAAACATAACAACAATTGTGAGGCTGGCACAGGACTGGGCAGTGTTTTGTTCTGTTGTACACAGGGTCACTATGAGTTGGAACTGACTCAATGGCACCTAAAAACAACCCAATCACTTGAGTAGAAGTTACAAGACCATGGCAAGAAAGGTCACACAAAAGCAATCCATCACACCACAGATATTAATGATATTGTTTGATATTTTCTGCATTATGTTGGATCTCCTTTCTTTGGAATGGGCACAGATATCGATCTCTTCCAGTTGGTCAGCCAGGTAGCTGTCTTCCAAATTTCTTGGCATAGGCAAGTGAGCATTTCTAGTGTTGCATTCATTTGTTGAAACATTTCAGTTCGTATTCTGTCAGTTCCTGGAGCCTTGTTTTTCATCAATGCCTTCAATGCAACTTGGACTTCTTCCTTCAGTATCATCAGTTCTCAAACATATGTTACCTATAAAGCTGTTAGTTCTTCTCAAATTAATCTGTGAATTTAGAAACCTCAACCAAAACTTAAACTGATCCCATAATTCACTTGGAGAAGAAAATGTGTAAAAATGAATAATTTGAAAAGAAAACAATAATTAAAATATACTTCCTGGGCCTGATATGTCATAATTAAAAGTGCCATTTTTGTTTCTTCTTGCTGTTTTAGAGAGGGAGTTTTTTTTTTGAACTAACTTTGTAAATGTTTGGTATTTTATGTTCAGTTTTAATTCTTTTCTAATATCAACCTTTAGGCTATAAAGTTACCCTTAAGACTAGCTCTATCTGAAATTTTAAGGCTTGGGAATATAGTGTTTTTATTATTTTTTGACTTTAATCATTTTAAAAAATTTTGTTTCAACTTTAAGCATTTAAAAAAAAGTTTTTATTTTGAAATAATTTAACACTTGCAGAAAATTTCCAGGAATTGTACAAAGAAATCAAGTATACCATTTACCAGATTCAACAATTATTAACATTTCACAAGATTTGCTTTACTATTTTTTCTCTCTCACTATTTATATGCATATATGAATATGTCATATGTTACATATGTGTGACAAATTTTTTTGAACCATTTGAGTGTAGTTTGTAGATATCGTGCCCCTGTGCCTTAAATTCTTCATGTGTATTGCCTAGGGACAAAGACATTATCTTATATAACTACAGCACAGTGATCAAAATCAGGAAATCAGTACTGATACAATAGTATTATCTAATCTATGGAACTTAAGATTTCAGCAATTGTCCCACTAATGTCAGTTTTAGTCCAGGATCTCACGTGGCATCTAATTATCATGTCTCTTCAGTCTCCTTTAATCTGGAACAGTTCCTCAGTTGTTTGTTGCTTTTCAGGACCTTGACCATTTTGAAGAATATAGGCCAGTTATTTGTAGATTGCCACTCAGTTTAGGTTTGTCTGATGTTTCCTCGTATTTAATTCAGGTTATGCATTTTTGGCTGGGCTACTGTGTAAGTCCTGCATGCAGGACTGGGCAACCTTTTGTTCTGTTATACATAAGGTCGTCATGAGTTGGAGCCCTTTTTTCCTGCAACTTTGCTGAATTTGTTTATTAGCTCTAGTAGCTTTGTTGTGGATTCTTTGGGATTTTCTATATACAGAATCATGTCATCTGTGAATAGAGGTAGATTTCTTTCTTTCTTTCTGATTTGGATGCCTGTTTTTTTTTTTTTAGTTGTCTAATTGCTCTGGAGCCCTGGTGGCATAGTAGTTAAGAGAAGAGCTTGGCTGCTAACCAAAACGTCGGCAGTTCAAATTCACCAGCTGCTCCTTGGAAACCCTATGGGGCAGTTCTACTCTATCCTGTTGTTGTTAGGTGCCGTAGGGTCAGTTCCGACTTGTAGTGACCCTATGCACCACAGAATGAAACATTGCCTGGTCCTGCGCCATGCTCATAATCATTGTTATGCTTGAGCCCACTGTTGCAGCCACTGTGTCAATCCATCTTGTTGACGGTCTTCCTCTTTTTCACTACTCTGTCCTATAGGGTTGCTATGAGTTGGAACTGACTCAACGTCACCTAACAACAATTGCTCTGTATAGACCTTCAAGTACAATGTTGAATAGCAGTGATGAATACTTGTAGCCTGATCATAGACTGAAAGCTTTCAGTCTTTTACCATTGCATATGATGTTAGTGAGACTTTTTTATAAACGCCCTTTATCATGTGTGGTGAACTGAGTTCCTTTATGTGGTCTTTTGCCTTGGTTCTTTGGAAAAACAGCTTGAGAAATTTTTCCCTTAAGCCCTGAGGAGTTACTTTTGCCCTAGTTTCGTACCTAAGAGGGTTTGTCACTTTTACCCAGGTTGATTGACTTTTCCTGGGCAAGCTGTAAACATCTTGACTTTTTGTCTGGACTTGGGCTACAGCCTGCCCTGTGAATTGGTATGAACTTTGCAGTGATTAGTCAATAGACTATGCAAATGAGGTGAGTTGTAGCCTACTATGCAACTGAAGTGTCTATGGGATACCGAGAGGGGACTGGTCAGTTCATGGCCCTGGTGGAAGTGCCATGTCTTGAAATTGACAAGGAATTTTTGTTTTTAAGCAGCTAGTTCCACAGAGGTTTTTCAGGCAGAAAGAAGCAGGAAGATAAGCAGCAGGAAGAAGCAGAAGGAACAAAGAAGGGAGAAGCATGGAGAGAGAGAGGAGGCAAGGAACGTCCTAAAAGAGCTGCAACACAGGTCGAGGGCTGTTACACTGAAGACGAGAGGCTAGGAAGGGGCCCAGCAGCAGAGCCAACAGCAACAGACCCAGAAAGGGCCCAGTGGCAGAATTGGTGGTGACAGATGGCAAGACCAAGAGAAGCCTGTCCTATGGGGGCTGAGAGGAGGCCAGCATGGCCAGGAGGACCTGAGACAGCGTCATGCACCGAGGAAGGGAGACTCTGCCTACATGCTTCCTGATCTAGATCCTGAGTTGTAGCCTGTTGATTCTGATCCTGAGTTCTACCTTGTTCTTTGATAAACCACTTAACTGTGAGTACAGTCTGTGAGTTCTGTGTGGCCATTGCAATGGATAATCGAACCCAGCAGAGACGTAGAGTGCTGTGTCAGAAATGGTAAATAGTTTGGAAGGTGGAGGTATATCTGACCTCCATGTCATGGGAATCAGCTTTGTACTGAACCTAGTCATTACCCACCCTGAAGTTAGATAGGTATTACTACTACTACTGTTTTACATCATGTTAAGGAAGTTGCCTTCTATTCCTAGGTTTCTAAGTGTTTTTTATCATAAAAGGCTGAGGTAATTTTTTAAATTTTTTGTCTAGAGTCTATGGTTGTTATTTGCATTAGTGTTGTTTCAATAGGATTTCCCCAGCTAACACCAAAAGCAGAAACTACCCTTTCTGTTTTACTTTGATTATAGTGTTTTGGCCATGAAAAAAATTTTTTTTCCCATTTTTATGTACCTAATTGTATCAATATTTTATTGCCTCTTGATTTTCAGTCCTGGTCAAATTATATTATTTTCTTAATGCCATGTTTCCAGTATGATTTCTTCTTTGACCCACGAGTTATGAGAAAGAATGTTTTAAATTTCCAAACATAAGCGGCACATTTAATCCTATATTTATTATTGATCACACATACACATATTTTGCAGGAATGTGAAGAAAACTGTGGAAGAATGCATGCCTGAGAATAAAAAGTTATCTCAGGGAATAAGAATGAGACTAGAACTGAGAGATATGGGGCAGAGATTGTTAAAATTTCTTGATATATCTTTATATTATTTTACTCTTTGTGGTATGCACATATTAATAATTTAGGGGAACAATTTATTAAATTACTAAAAATAATAAAATTTCCTATCTCACTGCAGGATCACTGAATGTTGGAATCTCTGATACATGTTTCCATAATACCCTTTATGTCCTTCATTCATGGCATGATTTATATCTTATTGTTACCATATATGTTTCCCACACTAAGCTCTGACCCTTTGGGAACAGGAACCCAGGTCATTTAATCTTTTTATATCCCAGGACTCACAACCTCTTCTGGTGCAAGAAAACTTTTTGAATGAAAAATAAGGCTTTACCTCCGGTACCATGTCCTGTATATGCATACCGAGTGATTTGTGAAATTGACTAAAGAACCATCTTGCATGGCCATATGAGCATAAACAAATATGCAGACTCGCTACTCTGAGTGACAATTTGAGCTCACTGGTGTGGAGTCCCTGCCACAGAAATGTAATTGCTGTCCTCAGAAAAGGGAAGTAGTGAGCCCCCAAGAGTTCTTTTCACAGAACTGGCAATACTGGAGCAAATCTGTGACTGGTGCCGCTATATCAAGTTGAAACTCTAGGACCTTCAGGCTCTTTTCTGAACAGCTTCTTTCCATGATCCAAAAAGAATGGCTTTTGGTAACTTAATCCTGAGGCTACTTTTCCTGGTCCAGACTGGGATTGGAGTTCTGGGAAATACCTTCCTTCTCTCCACCTATGCCTCACCGTTATGTACTGGCTATGCACTGAGGCCCATGAACCTGATTTTCACCAACATGGCTACGGCCAACTTCTTGGTTCTTCTCTTCAAAGGGATCCCTCAGATGATATTTATCTGGGGAGTGAAACACATCCTGGGCAGCACTGGGTGTAAACTTGTTTATTATATCCACAGAGTGGCCCGGGGACTTTTTTTATGCACCACTTACCTCTTGAGCAGCTTTCAGGCAGTCACTATCAGCCCCAGAACTGGAAGGTGGATGGGGCTCAAAGACAAAATTTGGAAGAACATTGGTTCCTCCTGTCTTCTGTGCTGGATCTCCAATCTGCTGATAAACACCTTTGTTCCTAGGAATTTACAGGCTCCTCAACACATCCACAATTTCACTGAGATACGGGATTATGGATTGTGCTCTTCTAAAAATCCTGAAACATCTACTGCTTCAAAATATACAATTCTAATGACTTTCCTGGATACTGTCTTCATGGGACTCATGGTTGGGGCCAGTGTCTATATGGTGCTTCTCCTACACAGATACCACCAGAGAATGAGCCATATTCACACCATCAGCATCTCCCCCAGCTTCTCCCCTGAGGCCAGGGCCGCTCAAACCATCCTGCTTTTGGCAAGCACCTTCATCTTGTTTTACTTCATCAATTCTATGCTTAAAATTTACAATATTGTTTTTTCCAAATCTCTTCTCTGGCTACAGCACACTACCACCTGTCTGGCAGCATGTTATCCCACCCTCAGGCCCCTGATATTGATGCTCCGAGATCCCCGTGCACCAAGTTTTTGCTCTTAAATGATGAAAAATACCCCAAATTATTGGTGGACCCCTTCACAACAGTTTCTCTTTTCTTCAAAGAATCTTGCTATTATTCAAATAAGGATTTGTGGCTGCTTAGTAGATGACAGACATACTCCAAGATACTGATGATGAAAAGATCTGTATAGTATCTTAGCCATGTAGAAGCTTGCAGCTTAACTCATGAGACAGAAATGCCGTCAAATAAAGACAACATAGCGTAAGTGTTAGCATTATCCTGATGCTTTCTGATTTTTTTTCTCTATGAAGTATTTGATGGAAACATGGAGGTGAGGTTGGGCAGAAATAGTTTGGGAACATATGAGAATTTTTAATGGTTTATTAGGGACATTATTAAATGGGGTAAAGTACTGTGTATTGATAAATAGTAATGGCTTTGTGTACCAACTATAACCTATTGGAAGATATTCAATCATTATAAGACTTAGGATATTTACTTATAAAATTAATAAATTGCATTCCATGAGATTATTGTGCAAAAAATAAAAAATAAAAAAGAGGCATAATGGCAGAATGAGGGCCTCTGTAAATCCACTCTTCCATAAAAGCAAAACAAACAAAAAACCTGGCAAAATTATTAATAAAGTTTTCAGAACTCCAGAAATTAACCAAAGGCTTACAACAACCTGAACAGCATTTATTCAAGAAAAACTACTGAACCTTAATAACAACAGCTGGAGGTAGGCCTTTTCCCATCCCCCTACCCTAGCTCTGCAGTAGCCTTGAAAACCAGGGCTTTGAACCTGTTCATTCTGGTTTGAACGCCTGCTGAGAATTTGCATTTCTAACAAGTTCCAGGTGATGCAAATGCTGATAGTCTGGGGCCAATTCTGAGAACCACTAGTAGAGCACTGGTTCCACAATTTATTATAAATAAGAATCACTTGGGGATCTTGTTAAACTGTAGATTCTGATTCAGTATATCTGGGGCAGAAATTCAAATTCTCAGCAGAGGTTCAAACTGGAATGAAGCGGTTCGAAGCCCTGTTGTAAACCATCAGCCTTTCAGCCACCAGAGGGTGCAGATGGCCTTGGAGATATATCTTCGATCTATCTCATTGACTTTTTTTGACTGAACTCTTGGAAAGTAAGTGGCAGACATTATGAATTTCACTCTCAAATACCTCAGCTTGAATCTCCTAATAACAAAGACATTCTACAAGTCACATCTGTATGACACCTAAGGAAATTAACAGTAATTTCCTGATATACTATGACAGCAGTCCATTTTCAAATTTCTCAAATTGCCCCAAAACAACTCTTAAAACTTTTTCTTGAACCAGGATCCAATCAAGGTTAATACATTCCATTTTGTTTTTATATCCTTTCAGTCTCTTTTAATATAAGCTATCCCTTCCATATGTTTTTTTTTTTTCTCATGACACTGACTTTTTGAAGAAACAAAGCCCATTGTCTTAAAGAACATCCCACGTTCTATGCTCCTCTGATCGCTTCTGTGTTTTTGGCTTGTTCCTCTATTCTCCATATTTTTTTGTGGATGGAAGTTACATCTGAAGTTGATTAGATGTGGGCCAAACATTTTTGGCAAGAATGCTTTATAAGTAATGTACATCATCAACACCTTGTATCCTATCACATCAAGAGGAGTCTAATACCAGGTTGTCCCATTGCTTGTGACGGGAAATTTGATCATTCAGTTAGAGTGATCTCCACATCTCTCCATTGTAACGGTAGGTTCCCTCTTTGCAAATAGCAAATAATCTACTTTGGTATTTTGAAAATAACCTATTCCCAACAGTTCTGATTATTGCCTGAATCAGTTATTTCACTGGGGTTACAAAATGGTCATTTTTATCTCAATTCTTTCACTCTATTAGCTCACATTAATTCATAAAAAATATTCATTGTATTGATTATCTGAGGCTACTGTAACAAATACTTTGTCAGAATAATAGTAAAAATAGTTGGATGTTTCATGGATTGAGAAAAAAAGACAAGTAAAAAATATTTTTATCAACTGAGTGCATTCATCCAGATTACAAAGTAAGCAGGTGTTCCGATAGCTTTTTCCTTCCAAGTTAATGATGTTACTGCAACCCCTTCTGGCTTTTTTCAGACAAGAATTCTGCTGTCATTATTATCTTTGTTTTGTACATGTGTCAGTTCTGACTGCTTTTAAGATTTTCTATCACTTTCAAGTTAGATTATTGTTAATATGGTTTTTCTCATGTTTCTTCTGCTTGTGGTTTGTCTTGGTTTTTTTGATTTGTGGGTTTAGAGTTTTCATCAAATCTGGGAGATCTTCAACCACTATTTTTTAAAATATTTTTTTCTGTCCCACTATCTGTATCCTCTCCTTCTGGGACTCTAATTACATGTATGTTAGGTTGCATGGTGTTGTCCCACAATTCAATGATGCACTGCTCATTTATTTTTTCCCATCTTTTTCCTCTCTCTTTCATTTTGGACACTTTTTTCCTATTACTATGTCATCAGGTTCACTGATCATTTCTTCAGTAAGCTGTAATCTGTTATACCCATCCAGCGTATTTTTCACTTCTAGCTGACTGGGGCCTTTTTTAGGAGCCCTGGTGGTGCGGTGGTTAAGTGGCTGGATGCTAACCAAAAGGTTGGCAGTTCAAATCCACCAGCTGCTCTTTGGAAACACAATGGGGCAGTTCTACTCTGTCCTATAGGGTCACTATGAGTCAGAATTGACTGGATGGCAACAGGTTTGGGGCCTTTTTGTATTTTCTGTTTCTTGCTTAATCAAACTCTTGCTTTCCTCCATCTTCTTGTCACATGGAATATTTATAATAGCTGTTTGAAGATCTTTGTCTACTAATTTTATCATGTGTCATTTCTGGGTCTCTTTCTATTGACTTTTCTCCATATTATGGGTTATATTTTCCTGCCTTTTTGCATGCCTGGGTAAATTTTGAGTGGATGCAAGACATTGTGAATTTTTTACATTACTGGGTGCTGGATTTTTATTCCTTTAAAGATTATTGGGCTTTGTTCTGGGAAGCAGTTAAATTGCTTGGAAACAGTCTGAACCCTTAGAGTCTTGCATTCATGCTTTGTTAGGTGAGTCCAGAGCAGCTTTTAGCCTAGACCTACTTTGACCCAGGTAATACTCTTCTGAAGATTCACTTTTATTCCCCAAATGTTAGGAAAAGTTTCCATTCCAGTTAGTGTGAACACAAACTGTTCCCAACTCTGTGTAAGCTCTGATGATTATTCTGCCTGCTTATTTCCAGTTCTTTCTCCAGCTGGGTAGTTTCATCACAAGCATGTGCTGATTACAACTTATACAGACTTGAGGGGGAACTCACTATAGACCTCTGGATCTCTCTCTCCTCTAGTACTATGCCCCATTAATTTGAGCCCCCTGGCCTCCTGGAAGAGTCCTTGAGTTGTGCAAAAGTTTAATTTGCTTGGCTGCTAACTGGAAGACTGGAAGTTTGAGGCCACCTGAGGCACCTCAGAAAAAAGGGCTGGCAATCGACTTCTCAAAAATCAGCCATCAAAAAACCTACGTATTGAGCGCATATTATTTGTGGTGAAATAATTTGCAAAAGGGTAGCAAGAACGGTTGCACAACTTGAAGAATGTAATCAATGTCATTGACTTCTACCTCTAGAACTTGTTGAACTGGTATATGTTGTGTTGTGTATATTTTCACCACAATCATACAAAAAAGGCAGATTTTACAGGTTAGTAGTGTTGAATAGAAAGGGTCACAAGCAGGTCACATTTCATTAGAAAGAGAATTATACATTTTGTCAATTCACTTTGCAATAATTTTCATGTATATTTGAGGACTCTAATGTTTCTCAAACACATTTGTAAATATTGTGGCAAATAAATTTATTTAAAAAAAAAAAAAAAGAAATCCCTAGGGAACACAGACTTATTCTGACACACGTGGGGTTGCCATGAGTCAGAATCAACTCAACAGCAACTGGTTTTGGTGGCCTCCTGTAACTCTGTTTCAACTCAGGGAGACCATTAGGATCTGTTTGGGTTCTTCCTTCCTATGTCGAAGCCTGGAAACCCATTCCAGGCAGTAAGCTGGGGAAATCATAAGGCTCATTTCATTTGTTTCCCTTTTCTTGGGAGTTGCTGTCCTAAAATCCCTATTACCCAATATCTGAAAAAAGTTAATTCATATACTTTGTCAACTTTTTGTTAGTTGTTTAGGGTGAGAGAGCATATCCATTAAACACCATTTAAGAGGCTGTTGGAAATGGCCATGAAAAATGTTAATCAGTATGTAGGTATCTTATGGCATATACATTCCATACTCAGAATTAGGATTTTATTAGGAAATTAGGAATTCTGCAATTCCAGAATACAAATTTTTATTGCTTTGGAGCATTTTCAGCAGCATGAATCTAATGTTCCTTTGGAAATTTCAAAATAGTTCTTCTCCAATGCCGATAATTTGATTTATACATTTCAACAACATTCCATGGTATCCATATCTAACTGACAGTAAGACTGATTATAGCAAAGTGTTAATGTATTTGGATCATAATTACTGTAGGTCATTAATTCTCTGGGAACATGCTTTTCCACGTTTACTTAATGCTTAGGTAGGGATTTATTGCAATGTGAATTCTCTGTAATCCAACAAAATTGTGATAGGCAGAGTAATGGCCTCCCAAAAATGTCCGTGTCCTGTTCTCCATAAGTTGTGAATATTTTACATTATACGACAAAAGAGAATGAAGATTAACACACACACACACACAAAACCCAAACTCGTTGCCTTTGAGTACATTCTGACTCATAGCAACCCACAGGAGAGAGTAGAACTGCCCCATCAGGTTTCCAAGGAGTGGCTGGAGGATTCGAACTGCTGACCTTTTAGTTAACAGCTGGGATCTTAACAACTGTGCCACCAAGTCTCTGAGAATTAAGATAGCAGGTGTAATTAACTATTTTGGGGCCATGTAACTTGTTTCATTTGTTTCACATGTTCATGTTAAGGAGAGTTGTGCCCAAGATAAATCCGTAACGAGGATCTCAACTATAGCCTATTTAGATATTTGAGACTTTTGGAATAAGATTTATGATGAAATTCTGGACTTTGAGTTGATGCTGTAACAGATTGAGACTTTTGGGTATGTTGGAATAGGGTGAATGTATTTTGAATGTGGAATGGACATGAATCATTGGTGACCAGAGGATGGACCTCCACAGGCAGAAGAGGGGCCTCCAAAGATGTCCATGTCCTAATTCCCAGACACTGTGAATATGTTCCATTACATGGCAAAGGAGACTTAATGTTGCAGATGAAGGTTAGACTGCTCATCAGCTGATCTTAAAAAAGGGAGATTATCCAAGATTATCCCAGCGGGGCCAATCAAGAGTCCTTAAATGTGGGCGAACGAGGCAGAGGACTCAGTGTCAGAGTGATGAGACTTGACCAGCCACTGCTGACTTTGAAGATAAAAGGAAGCTATTGGCCTAGGAACATAGGCAGCTTCTGGAAGCTGGGAAAGGCAAGGAAACAGATTCTCTCCTTAAAAAAAAAAACAAAAAACAACCAAACCCACTGCTGTTTATTCCAACTCATAGCGACTCTATAGGACAAAGCAGAACTTCCCCATAGGGCTTCCCAAGCTGTAATCTTTCTCCCACGGAGTGGCTGGTGGGTTTGAACTGTCGACCTTTTGGTTAGCAGCCAAGCGTTTAACCACTGCACCACCAAGGCTCCTCTGGTTCTCCCCTAGAGCCTCTAAAAAGGAATGCAGCCCTGCCAACACCTTAATTTTAGCCCAGTGAGAACCATTTGGACTTCTGACCTCCATAACTGTAAGACAGTAAATTTGTATTGTTTTAAGCTACCCAATTTGTGGTAATTTGTTACCGCAATAATAAAAATAGTTGTATTTCCACATTTACTATATCATAGTTTTTCATTACACAATTCCTGGTGTTCACAAAGAGTTGATTTATTGGAGAAGCTTTTTCCAGATTCCCAAGGTATAAGAATGTGATATATGAGTTAGACTGGTGATAGAATTTCCATAATTTATTGCTTTCAGGAGTTTCTCTTTTCTATGAGTTCTTCCACATTTTATCAAAAATGTTTTCCACATTCAGTGTCTGAATTTTTTGTTTCTCTGACATGTAATGAGGTAAAATTTATTAGTGAAAACACCATCATATTCTTTCCTAAGGTTCTGGACCTGTAAGAATGTGTGACAGCAATGGAGATCTTACCTCCAGGCAAAGGCTTACCCAACTAAGCTACATTTCTACCCAGTATGATCTAACTGATGTTTAATAAGTCTAACCACAGAGGGTTCCTCAACACCGACTGTATACAGTGTTCCTGTCCTAAATGAGCTCTCTGATATACAGTGTGTAGGGAATCCTTGCTAAAAAGGCTTTTTCACATTTCTGGTATCCAAAGTTTTTTTCTTCTATATAGTATCTGTAACATACAAGACATAATTTATTACTGAAGGTCTTGTCACATTCACTGCATTTACAAGGTTTACTCCCTGGGGAAATTCCCGATTATTTACCAAGGCTGGACTTCTTGAAAAGGGCTGTTCTACAGTCACTACATTTCTACCCCCTAGGAGCTCACTGATGTTCAATAAGGGCTGAGTTCCTGCAGAAGACAGTTCCATGGGTGCCATATTCACAGGGTTTTGCTCTTGTAGGAGTTCACTCATGTATAAAGAGCTATGACTCCCTGAGGAAGGTTTTCTCACCTTTAGTGAATTTATTGCTTTCTCTCTGCTATGAGTTTTCTTATGTTTAATGAGGACTGACATGTGGGCAAAAGCTTTGCTACATTCACTGCATCCAAACGGTCTCTCTCTGGTATGAGTTCGCTGATGCTGAATGAGCTTTGATTTGCTTCTGAAGGCTTTTTTGCACTCACTACATTCATAAGGTTTCTCTCCTGTGTGAATTCTTTGATGCTTGGTCAGGTCTGATTTAAAAAAGAAGGTTCTTCTACATTCACTGCATTCATAAGGCTTCTCTCCTGTGTGGAGTCTCTGATGTGCAATGAGGTATGCCTTCTGGGAAAAGGCTTTCCCACACTCATTGCATCCATAGAGTTTCTCTCCAGTATGAGATTGCTGATGTCTGTTGAGTCGGCACTTCCTGATGAAGGCTTTTCCACATTCACTGCATACATACGGTTTCTCTCCTGTATGAGTTCTCTGATGTACCATCAGCTGTGACTTTCTGGAGAAGGCTTTCCTACATTCATTACATTCGTGGGGTTTCTCCCCTGTGTGAACTCTCTGATGTTCAGTGAGCTGAATCTTCCTCATGAATGTTTTCCCACAGTCATTGCATTTGTGGGGTTTCTCTCCTCTTTCAGTTCTCTGATGTCTAATAAGTTGTGCCTTCCTGGAGAATGCTTTTCCACATTTACTGCATTCATGTGCTTTCTCTCCTATATAAGTTTTTGGATGGTCATTAGGCTGTGACTTGGTGCTGCTGGGTTTAATACATCCATGGTACTTAACTCCAGGAAAAGTTCTATCATGCTTCATGTGGACAGATGATTTCTCATATCCACTAAACTCATCAGAATCCTTTTCTGCATCTCTTCTATTTTGAATAACAAAATCTAAAAGAGATTTCAAACTTTTACAATCTGAACCGAATGTATTCTGTTTTTGTTTTACAGGAACTAGATTTTTGCTTAAGTCAAGATTATTTCCAAATGCATAATTTTGCTGACATCTTTCCAAACTTTTAAGCTCATTTTGGTTTTCTGGTTGCCACCGCATTCGATCAGTTGCCCATATTTCTTCTAGAAAAAACAAAAATGAAAACATCCATAAAAAAGATACAAAAATCCCATGGTTTAGGCTGGGTTTTATAAGATCCCAGTCTAAGAGAAACACACCTTATGGAAATGCACCCTATGCTCTGTGGGAAAAAAAACCCCAAACAACAGTATTACAGAACAGGAAAAGAAAAAAAAAAAAAAAAAATCTACCATAGAAACAATGATGGATAGTCTACAATGAATAAATATAACATGGGCTACTTTCCAAACAGGACCTTGCAAAATGGAGACAGAAGTAGTAATAGAAAAATATTACTATTGGAATAGAACAAAAGAAGATGGAGGGAAATCTGATCCAGGATTGCAGGGGATGGATCAGTTCATTCAACAAACATTTATTGAACAAGCTGGTGTTTGGGATGTTTGAGTGACTACAATATTCTCTGTCTTCACGGAGCTGTCATTCTAGTTGGAAAAAAAAATCACCAGGTAAGTAAAGAAATAAGAAAATTACAGAATGTGAAAAATAATATGAAGAAGGTGACAGAGAAGTATAGGTCAATCTGAGATAAAGTAATCATCCATAAGAGATGGAAAGATGAACTGACCTCACAGGGTAAGAATGAGCACCATTATGCGAAGAACTAGGTGAAGAATATTCCAACAAGAAGAAACAGCCAGTGCAAAAACCCAGAGGCAGAAAGATCTTGGGCATGATCAAGAAACCTAAGATAGGCTGGTGTACCTGGAATATCCTGAGCTTGATGAAGGAGGACTAGATATATCTGGAAAGGTAGAATTGAGAGTATGCAGCTCTTGTAGGAAGACTTTCAAAGAAACTGAATTTATGCTAAGAACAATGGCAGCAAGCCACTGAACACTTTTTGGCAGGAAAACACATTCTGAATTGATATTTTCAAAAGGTCACATGGCTATCTTACAGAGAGTGAACTGGAGAGATGAAAATGTAGAAGAGAAAAGAAAGGAGGCTATGGTAGAGTTTAGGCAAGAGATAACAGTAGCTTGCGCATGACTGACTTACCTCGGAGATGGGGAAATGTGCAAAATCAGAGTATATACTGTGGAGGAGGAAAGACAGGACTCACTGTTAGAATGAATGTCAGAGATAGTAGAAAGACAGACTCAGGATAGCTTCTAGGTATAAGGCTTAAGCATCTACGTAAGAGTTGATGGTATATAATAAAATGAGAAAGATTATAGGGACAGGTTTGTTATTTAGGGGAATCAAGTGCTCCACTGTGAGGCTCATCAAGCTTGAGATGGTAGTCTTGGGAGGCATTTATGTCTTTTATTATATCTGAATGTCTCTTGATATATATAGAGTGGTGGTCTTCAACTACAAGGGTGAAAGCGGAATTGCCTAAGAAGACTTTCCAACTTGATACGCTTATGTCCCTCCTGTATCTAACAAGGAAACCCTGGTGGTGTATTGGTTAAGAGCTATGGCTGCTAACCAAAAAGTCGGCAGTTTGAATCCACCAGGTACTCCTTGGAAACCATATGGGATAGTTCTACTCTGTCCTATAGGGTTGCTATGAGTCGGAATCAACTTGACGGCAACAGGTTTGGTTTTCTGGTTTCTATCTAACAACTCAGAAACAAAATCTCCAGAGATAAAGCTTATAGTCTGTAAAAGCTTCCACATAATCTACACACATCCCTGATTAAAATGCAAAATAAAAATTAAAACAAAAATGAAATGCAATAGAATCAAACCAAGCCTACATTCAAGAAAGATGTGATGAATGGATGCAAGTGATGTTGCCAGCGAATTACTATGTCATCTACACTTGATTAAGGAAGAGTAATATACAGATCCTTCTTTCTATATCGACGAAGAAACCTCACACCCACCAGTAAAAACAATGCCATATAACATATGATCATGACTGAGTTAGTGTGGTAGGATACAAAGTAGACTTAAAATTCAGGAAAGAAGGTGTTCCAAGTGCATACTGGCATAGTCAAAAAAGACTTCACAGAGATTTAAAAAAAAAAAAAAGCTGAAATTGAAAAAAGGCAGTATCTGGATAGAAAATTCTTTAAACAAAATAGTTTAGCTTATTAGTGCATACTACCTTGAGCATTGTGATCAAACTAACAACAGCAACTCAAAAGGGTAGATAGGAAACTTAGGGGTAGTGAGTTTATGTTAAAGGAGGAGAAACAATTCATAAAAGGAGGGTGAAAATGGTTATACAAATTGAAGAACGTAATCAACGTCACTTAATTTTACATGTTGAAACTGCTGAGTTGGTGTGTGTTCTGCTATGTATATTCTCAACAACGACAACAAAAATAAAGTATTAAAAAAATAAAACAAAGAATCTGTAGCATGATCAAACGCGTAGATGCCAATCCTCATGATACTTGATATTATGTATAGTATTCAACAAAATATACTAATGCCTCCTCCCTGGAACAATTTCGACACTTGTTTTTGGGACATTTCTTTTCTGTAGTGTAACCTGCCCTCTAATTCTGTATTTTGCCTGCACCCAGAATTATCTTGTGAAATCCTACTTGCTTCAGCTTTAGTATCAGAAACTGGGATCCTCTTTCCTCCCAGATAATCTTTTTTTTTTCCCTTGGGCATTTTATTTATGTTCTGCTAAACTGCCCTGCACACTGGTGCCTGACCACCTTTGTGCTGCCTTACCTATCTATTCTTCTCTATTACTTGTGAAAGTCTCTGCTGTTTTATTATTTTTTCTAATTTTGAAAAGGCCTTCTGAAAATTCCACACTCTCAGTTCCCACATCAAACTAGACTATGATGTATGCTTCATTGCCCCAGTTCCTACATACGCTGATTTCGATTTTTCTGTTAGTTTCTTCTGATGTCATGGCTGCATTCATCTCTGGGTGTTGTTGTTGTTAAGTGTCATTGAGTAGGTTCTGACTCATAGTGACCCCATGTACAACAGAATGAAACAGTGCCTGGTCCTGTGCCATTCTCACAATCATTGCTATGTTTGAGCCTATTGTTGCAGCCACTCTATCAATCCCTCTCATTCAAGGTCTTCCTCTTTTTTGCTGATTACCTTACTAAGCATGATGTCTTTCTCCAGAGACTAGTCCCTCCTGATAACATGTCCAAAGTATATGAGACAAAGTCATGCCATCCTTGCTTCCAAAGGAGCACTGTGGTGCAATAAATTACTTAATATGGCCCTTCTAGCCATGGTCTTTGTGACTCACACACAGTGACTGAGTAGGACTATGCAAATAAGGTATATGGAACCAGTGATGGTTCAGATTATAGGTCAACTTGGCTAGGCCATGATTCCCAGTATTGTGTGGTTGTCCTCCATTTTATGTGTTGTGGATCCTGACCTCTACATGTTGATGGGGCAGGACTGGTATAAGGGGTGTCTTGGGTCACAGCCTAGCAGGATGGTGTGTCTCAAGCCCCACCTTTACTAAAGTTATGCCCTTCCCTGGGGTGTGACCTGCATCTAACATATATGTGTGTGTCCTGGTGAGGCTCTCTCTCTCTGCATCTGGATCCTGCATCTGATTCATGATCAACTGACTTCCCCAGAGGCCCGCTGTCTGACCTGCCAATTCCGGGGTTCGCTAGCCTCCAAAGCCCTATCATGTGACTTGATTTGCCAGCTTCCGCAACCTTGTGAGCCAGCAGCCTGTGGTCTGAACTGCTGCTTTGGGTTCGTCAGCCCCTGCAGCCACGTGGGTCAGGGGAAACCTACGCCTGACTCACGTATTTGCGACTTGCCAGCCTCCACAACTGTGTAATACATTTCCTTTATACAGTTTGTGAGTTCTGTGAGATGTTGCAGCAAGTTAAGAGAACCCAAAGATGGGAAGGAGAGTGCTGAGGGGAAAGGGAGTAGTTGATGTTAGAGATGATGGAGTGGTACAGCAGCTTGGAAAAGTTGGGACATTTGGGACATCTTTAACCTCCACCTCATAGGAACCAGCTTTGTGCTAATCCTTATAAAATAAATGATTTGTTTAAGCACTCTGGCTGTACTTCTTCCAAGACAGATTTGTTCGTTCTTCTGGCAGTCGATAGTATGTTCAATATTCTGTGCCAATGCCATAATTTAAAGGCATTAATTCTTCTTCGCTCTTTCTTATTCAATGTCCAGCTTTTGCATGCACAGGAGGAGACTGAGTATCATGGCTTTGGTCAGGTACACCTTAGTCCTCAGAGTGACATCTTTGCTTTTCAACACTTAAAAGACGTCTTTTGCAGCAGATTTGCCCAATGCAACACATTGTTGGATTTCTTGACTCTGCTTCCATGGGCATTGACTGTGGACCTAAGTAAAATGAAATTCTTGACAAATTCAATATTTTCTCCATTTATCATGATGCTGCTTGTCGGTTTAGCTGCGAAGATTTTTGTTTTATGTTGAGGTATAATCCATACTGAAGGCTGTAATCTTCGCTCTTCATCAGTATGTGCTGTAAGTCCTTTTCACTTTCAGTAAGCAAGGTTGTATCATCTGCATACTGCAGGTTGTTCATGAGTCTTCCTCCAATCCTGATGCCGCGTTCTTCTTCATATAGTCCAGCTTCTCAGATTATTTGCTCAGCATACACAATGAATAAGTGTGGTAAAAGGGTACAATCCTGACGTACACCTTTCCTGATTTTAAACCACGCAGAATCTCCTGTTCTAAGGACTGCCTCTTGGCCTATGTACAGGTTCCTCATGAGCACAATTAAGTGTTCTGGAATTCCCATTCTCTGCAATGTTATCCAGAATTTGTTATGATCCACACAGCCAAATGCCTTTGCAGAGTCAATAAAACACAGGGAAACATCTTTCTGGTATTCTCTGCTTTCAGCCAAGATCCATCTGACATCAGCAATGATATCCCTTGTTCCACATTGTCTTCTGAATCTGGCTTGAATTTCTGGCAGTTCCCCGTCAATGTACTGCTGCAATCATTTTTGAATTATCTTCAGCAAAATTTTACTTGCGTTGTGATATTAGTGGTATTTTTCGATAACTTCTGCATTCTGTTGGATCACCTTTCTTTGGAATGGGTGCAAATACAGCTCTCTTCCAGCTGGATGGCCAGGCAGCTGTCTTCCAAATTTCTTGGCATAGATGAATGAGTACCTCAGTGCTGCATTTGTTTGTTGAAACATGTCAAGTGGTATTACATAAATTCCTAGAGGCTTATTTTTCACTAATGCTTTCAGTGTAGCTTGGATTTCTTCCTTCAATACCATTGGTCCTTGATCACATGCTACCTCCTGAAATGGTTGAATGTCAACAAATTCTTTTTGGTACAGTGACTCTGTGTATTCCTTCCATCCTCTTTTGATGCTTCCTGTGTTGTTCAATATTTTGCCTTTCAAAATTGTAACTTGATGCTTGAATTTTTTTCCAACCCACCACAGTACGACAAACTGACAGGTGTGTGGAGCATCTCTGGATAAGGAGCGTTAACACAGTGGAATTTGATGAGAACTATGAGGAGTTAGTGTTGGCTGAAAAAGCAAGAAGTCCACATATATTTAGAAGATAAGAACTGAGCCAACTCGAATGAGAAGGATTAGGACTTAGAAGTTCTATTTACTTACGAGTATCTATCAAAGTACAGAGATCTTAAATCTTCAGTACTGTGGGATCAAGAACTACTTTATGCAAAGAATTTAGTCTTTGTCCCTGGTTCCTGGGAAATAACCTATAAACACTGAGAGGGCTCAGAAAGGGCACTGGCAACACCAGAAAGAACCACCATACGATAACAGCATGACCTCCAGGCAGGGGAAGGGGGCTAGAGATTCAGTCCAATCATGTGGCCAGTGATTCAAACAATGAGGCCTACATAATAAAACTCCAATAAAAACTCTGGACAGTGAAGCTCAGGTGAGCTTCCTCATTAGTGATGGACATCAATGCACCCTATGTGTCTCTTCTTTTATATCCTTTTTGCTATAAAATGAGGAATCGTAAGTATAGTGCTTTCCTTAATTCTATGAATTGTTCTAGTGCGTTACTGAACCTCAGAGAGTTGTGAGAACGCCCAAATTTACAGCCAGTTGGTCAGAAGTGTGGGTGTCCTGGAAAACCCTGAGCTTGCGGCTGGCATCTGAAGTCTGGGTACACAGGGCACTCTGGAGGACTGTATCTCTTAATGTGTGAAGTCTGGACCTAACTCCAAGAAGTTAGGTTTAGAAGAACTAATGCTGTAGTTCATATCAGAACAGAATTGCACTGATATTACAAGTTCATATGACTACATTCCATGATGATGAAAACGAATTATCTGGGAGAAAGGAGGATTCTAGTTTTTCATATAGAAAGTAGAAAATCATGTAGCAGCTACCCTGTGGCTGGAAGAATTCAGACGATGGAGTGTGGATTAGGTATTAGAAGAGGAAGTGTCAATTTCGGAGTCTCCACCAGAGAACAGAGAGCTTAGACTTTGTGAATGAATTAAATTTTTATTATGAGAATCAAACAGAAGATAAAAAAACACGGAAAGGAAGGAATGAGAATAAGTAGATACTTACCCCATGAGATGAGATGTATGGTTTTTGTATGAACTAAGCTAAGGTGGACTGTCAGGAGGGGAAATCAACCCTTTCAAAAGGGACAGAGATATGAACAAGCACACAGCAGTGCTGACTGCAAGGTTAGCTGTAGGAGATGAGAGGGGGGTTTTCACAGCAAGGAAGGTGGACAACAGGAAGTGAGACTGCCTCAGAAGAAAAGGAGAAGATTTGAGGATGCTGGAAAGAATGGAACCAGGCAAGAAATCAAGGTCCTACATGGACAAACTGTTATCAGATTCAGAAGAAAGAACAAAAGGGAAGACACTGTTCTTTAATAACAGGCAAAGGAAAACAGCCCTAATAAAGAAGAGATGCTAAACGTCTTGAGCTTTCTGGGGTACCAGCTGGTGCAAGAAAAGTTCTATAAAAAACATCTTAAAAGTATTGATCCTTTACTGACCACCTTTGATTTTGGTGTCATTTCTGCCCATTGTCTGGCTTGTCACTCACTCACCTGGACTGGTCCCGCTGTGGACTGCTCCCTCCACTATCCATGGTGGTTCTCCTTGCTCCAACATGAAGACTGAATCTGGTTTGGTAGCGGTGTACCCTGTAATAAGAAATCACTGAACACTTGGCACCAAATATTTATGCTTGGAGAAGCTATGGTAACTGGAGAAAGTTCTATTTCAGGGACCGTGTTATCTGTATTTTACTAAGTAAAAACCTTTTACTCAGCAGAGGAAAGAATACACTTTAGGGTCACTGATGAGAATAAAAGTCTCTGACCTCCAGTTCTTTAGTCTAAACACTAAATATTCATGGGGCCCTAAAGATTTCACCAAATGAGAAAGAAAAGAATTGATGAAGCCCACAGTGGGTGACCCCGTGATGCTGTCCTTACCTACTGATACCAAGTTGTTGTAGTTCTCCAACATCACCTCCTTGTACAGGTCCTTCTGAGATGGGTCCAATAACTGCCACTCCTCCCAGGTGAAGCCCACAGCCACATCCTTGAATGATAATGATCCCTGGAATAACACATTCCAATGCAATCTGAGATGGATATCAATACATGATGTGGAAAAGATGGACAGGAACACATTCTGCTCATTTGCCCCATGATAAATTGTGCATGCTGCGATATTTCAGCTACCATAGGACATAGATTTCCCCGTTAGTTCTTCCAAGCCTAAAAAAATTACTAAAGCAGTATTTACACAGATGTACAACAATGTGCAGTAAGAATGTTCATTATTTCACTGTTATAATAGTGAAAAACTATCCATAATCTAACTTTCCATCAGAAGAAGAGAGAGTAAAATTACAGCACCTCTATATCATACAAACATTAAGATCAATGAGGTGATGTATCCACACTGACTCCAAGGCATTCTCTTAAATGAAAAAATTCAAGCCCACAAGTAGTATATATATCTTATGATCCAAACATGTAGAAGTCCTTAATACATAGAATTTTATCTGTATAAGTACATGTATGTGTATAGAAGCCTATGTAAGTATACACGTAAGTACAGATATACTCTACCATATGTAAATCCACATGTAAATTCACAAAGAGACTGGATAGAGACCCAAACTATTCATGTTTGTTACCTTTGGGTTGGTAGTTGGGCAGGAAAAAACAGGGGATATTCTCTTTTTCTACAAATACTCCTGTTTGCTTAAATTTCTTGCATGAAAATATATCATTTGAGTTATTTTTTTAAAAAAAAGGAATAACTGGCTCTGACTTCATTTTTTTGAACTTGGGGTTAAAGAAGGTATCAAGGGAGCACTGTCAATATCTGTACTTCAAGTTTTTATCAAATAATGGAACCCGCATCTGTCTCCTGCCAAATCAATAACCAAAATCTGGTCGAGAGAATTCTCCTCCATGGATGACTAGTTGAAGGCCGAGTAGTACATTTTTTCTACTGGATAATCCAGGCTTTATTACTGGATAAAATCAGACTTATCAGGAGGTTCTACTGTCAAACTACACTGATTTTGAAGAAATTTTTCCAGTCAAGTTTTGCTTTGGCATCACCCCTTAGTTTACTTTGAGGAATTTTTAACACCCAAGAGCAACAAAATGTTCACTTCCCATGAAGAACTGGTTTGCCTTCTCACAGACAATGCAAATCATGTAACTTTTCATGTTATTATAACTGCTAAATAAAGAACTGCAGATATAAGTTTATATGTAAGGCTACCAACAGGCTCTTACCCAGTTACTCATCTATGTTCCAATGATAAGAACTTTGCACGAACCCTATGGTCTCCATATTTCAGTTCCTGATTTGTCCTAATTTTAAGATTGTAACTTAATTTTCCGACAGATCCTAATTTTTATCTCCATATCCTGTCTCATTTAATCAAGCTGTCTTGTATAAGCTTCCACAAATCCATTGGGAAACAAGGGTAAAATAGGGCTAACAACCTCACCTGGGCCTTGGTCATTTTATTCTGTTCTTAAGAAAGGACTAGTAACTCTAGGGAGTGTTCTGTCTTCTGTCTTCTCTGGGCCTTTTTGGAAGTTGTGGTCAGATATCTCAGGTCCGTCTGTTATCAGAAACAATGATCTCCCAAGCCTGGAATCTCCTCCTTCTTCTATCACTCAAAAGGTCTTGATCCTGTGGATTCCATAGCAAATTCAATTATAAGACATACACCTGGGGCCACAACTCTTGGTCTCTCTTGCCATATGGACTCACTCTAATATAAGGCCCCAGTATGTCTTCTGTCTCTGTAACTGCCTGGAAGCTTTTACATCACAGGGCAGTCTCCATAGGAAAATATGGAATGGGTAAGATGAATGTTTTTTTTTTTTTTTTCTCCAAGTCAGAATACAGTAGATGTGAAAGAGGAGACTGGAAACCAAATTCAACTCATGACCTTGTCCGCTGATAAATTCTCATATAGATTCACTTTAGTAAAGGCAACATACATATGTGGCAGCTTTGGAAACTAATGTAAAATCATCTGTGCCCATATACTCCTGAAGTTTTTTTGTATGGCACTGGGACAATTACCCTAGTTTGAAGACCAAAGTACTAAACAAACCATAAGCACTGTCTTATTTAATCCTAATTCTACTCTATAAAGTACTCATTATTATCTCCACTTTAGTTGGAATCAACTTGACAGCAACTGGTTTGGGTTTTATTTGAAGCTGAAGCTTGGTGAGATGAAATGTGTTGTCCAGGGTAATGTGCCTCCTAAGTAGCAGTGTGTCATGATTTTTTGGAGTTCATGGATTACTTAGAAGTATATGGTTTAATTACTAAAGAAATGGGGGATTTTCTAGTTATTATTTTGGTATTGATTTATAACTTAATTCCACTGTCAGAAGAAATGTTTGGTATGATTTCAGTCCCTTGAAATGTGTTTAGACTTGTTTTATGGCCCACCATATAGCAACTTTTTAATAAATGTTTTACCTACATTTGAGAAAAAACGTGGGGTGCAGCACTTTATATTGGTCAAGTGTGTTAAACATATTATTTTATCTCTCAATGGTTGGTACTGTGGCCGGCTAAAGATATGTTTTTGCAAATAAAGTTTTATTAGAACACACCTATACCCATTTGTTTAAGTATTCTCCACAGCTATTTTCACACTACAATGGCAGAGTTGAGTAGTTGAGGAAAGGAACTGTCTGATATGAAGAGCATAAAATATTTACAACAAAATGTGCTGACCCCTGCTAGTTTTTTGTCTGCTTGTTGTCTCAGTTAGTGTGGGAAGTATGTCAAGAAACTAGGGATTTGTAGTTTCTCCTTGTATAGCACACTCTATACCCCAGGAATTCTACTTCCAGGTGTATACCCAATATAACTTTTATGAAGCAAAAAACATATACAAAAATGTTCACTGCAGCATTATTCACAATAGCTACAAGTCAGAAACAACTCAAATGTCTACTAATAATAGAATGGATACAAACTGGGGTATAATCATACAATGAAATACTATACAGCAACAGACAGAAATGAAGTACTGCTGTACTCAACAACTTAGATAAATATTACAAACAAAATATTAAGCAAAATGAAGTCAGACACCATTTCCATTTCTATAAAGTTAAAAACCAAGCAAATCTACTTTGATGTCAGAAGTTAGGATAATAATTATCTCTGGAGAGGAGGATGGAGATGAGGATGAGATGGTGGCTTCTGGGGTGCTGTAATATTCTTTTATCAGTGTTATACTTGAAAAATCATTTTAAAGAAACCTACAGATCAATTTCACTTACAAATGTAGATGCAAGAAAATTTTTAGTTTTTATTACAAAAAATTTCAAGCAAAAGAAGAATAATATTAAATCCCATGTAGAAAAGAAAGAACCATATAACCAAACTACACATACCCATCATGCAGCTTTAACAATTATCAACTCAAATCTAATATTGTTTTATCTATACAACTATTCACCCTCCTCCATCACTGGATTATTTTAAAGCAAATCCAAGGTATCTTTTCAATTCTAGATGGAAAAATATTAAATAAAATATTAGCAAATGGAATTCAGCATTGTTTTAAAAGAGCTAATCATGAGGGACAAGTATGGTTTTTTCCTAGGAATGTAAGAAATTAAGAAATCTAGCATCATAAAGAAATTTTTAGAGAGAGAGCCAAAGGGGGGGAAAAATAACAATAATTTTAAAGTAAAACAGCCCCTGTGAAAGAAGAAAAGAAACTCGGTAAATCACTATTTCCATTTATTCAGACTATACAAAGTGCCAGGCACTACACTTTGTAATTAGAGAACTTTTGCTCACTTAATCTTAAAAAGTAGGAATCATGATGAATATTTTCACAAGTGAGGAAACTGAAACAGAGATTGAGTAACTTACCCAAATCAGGGCCAGATGCTGGTTATTCTCACTCCATAGTCCATGAACTTGCCATCTGGCCAAAATTATTTGCAGATGATGAAAATGCCCAACTAGAAAAAATAAAGGAATCAATTTAAAAGCTATTAGCTGTAACATAAGCAGAAGGAGTGGATAACTAAATAATCAAAAAAATCCACAACTTTTGCTTTAGCATATTACATAACATTAGGAAACAAAAAAGGGAGTGTGAGATCATATTAAAAAAATTTACAATTACAATAAAAGTATAAATTATGTAGAAATAAACATAACCAGAAATGTTCAAGACACATGTAGAAAAACACCACAGCAGGTCAAAAGAAACAAAAAACTTAGGTTGATGGAAACGCAACACAAATTTCTGCAAATGTTATACCTCGATCTAAGTCAAATCTACCCAAATAAAAGCACCCACCTGATGGAACATTACTATAGCTTAAAAAAACAGAGAAAGACAACTTTCAAAATAATATTTAATTGGTTATCATAGGATGTAAAAACCAAACCCGTTACTGTCGAGCCGATTCCGACTCACAGTGACCCCATAGGACAGAGCAGAACTGCCCCAGAGGGTTTCCAAGGAGCGCTTGGTGGATTCAAACTACCGACCTTTTGGTTAGAAGCTGAACTCTTAACCACTGCGCCACCAGGGTTTCCGAGAAGTGTTAAAATTATACCAATGCCTCAGCACCTGACGCCCAAGCTAAAAGTGACACATGCTAAACTTTAACACGAGTTATTTTCTAGAGGAATATTTTGGATGACGGGGCTGTCATTACTTCGGTCAGAATGAACCTGAGGGTAAATCTTCAACATGAATGTACAGCAAGCTTGGAGAGAAAAGAGCCAGAAACGACATCCTAAAAGTAAACAAATGATAAACAATAAACACGGAACTCTCCAAACGCTGCCCCCAACACTGACCCCCAAGACTCACTTCTCCCCAATCACGGACACCCCAATGCAGACAACCCTCCACGCGCTACTCGAGCAGACCCCCCGACACGTCCCAACGCGAAACCCTGCGAGCTCCCCTTGCACAGGGAGCCCCCAAAACGGATCCCCCAGTTGATCCCCTAACAGAAAACCCTCTACCCCATGGAGACTCCTACTCACATCCCACAACACCGACTCCTACTAGCTCCCAACTGAACACCCGCAACGCGCTCCCCCTGGGCAGGAAACTGACCTGACCGACGACCTCCGTCTCTACCGCTAGAGACGAATCCCGGAACTCACTTGTCTAAACACTTTGTTTCTGTGCACCCCCATCCCACGGTCCCGCCTTCGAGGCAGACTGGGACTCTCAAAAGCTTTGCGGACGGCGGTCTACTAGAGCCATCTGGCGTCTTTCCAGAAACTCGTAATCTGGTTTTGGAACGTCCCTTTCTTACGCAATATACGAGCGCCCCGTTCGCGGATACGTGCCGGGAGCGGCCATTTTCCCACCAATAGCCGTACAGAGGGCGAAGTTGCCTAACACCTTATGCGCAAGGCACAGGACAATGAGAAGCAATCGAAAACGACCCATTTTGCTCCATTTTTCAGGCCAATTCAACCACTGTGCTCCCCCAGTCTAAGAAAGCGGAGCGGCCATATTGCTTAACGATAATTCTTGGAGGCTGAGAATCCGCAGTGCCACAATACTACTAAGTCTGCGTAACACCACAAGAGGCGGGACAGCGAGACCTGTGAGCGGAAGCGGAAGTGACGTACAAAATTTTGGTTTTCTGGGTCATAAGATCCCGGGTCTATAAGTTTTAGGTTAATTTGGATTTCTGTGAAGACGTTAGGAATCTGGCTTTGTGGGGATTCCGTGACGTGGCATATGGCTTGTGAAGGGTACTCGTGGGGAGTTGGCTAAGGGGGCTTCGTGGGGGCTTGGGGCGCTTTGAGCAGTTACGCTGAGGGGGAGGATGGTTTATATCGTGTCCCTTACGCTGGGGAGAGAAGTTGGGAGAGCCACAGAACGAGGGGTCCTCCGGAGTATGGTCAGTGAGGGCAGGGGCTGGTTAGTCATCGAGGGCTTCTGTGGTCCGGGTGTGTGCGGACCTGGAGCGTCGTGTGTTGGGGTCCTCGGTGTCTGGGGAGCTGTGAATGGTAGCGAGAAGAAGGTGCCGAGTTGGGGGTCAACATGGGCCTCAGGGATGGGAGAGGCTGATGGGGTTGGAACGAAGGCGATTTCAGGAGGGCCATGATTTGGATGTGTAATAAGCATTGGGATGCTCTGTTTCCCAAGGTTTTATACTGAATAAGTTCAATCATACAGAAAAGTTTAAACAATATAAAAAAATGCCTTTTTTTTTTTTTTTTTGCATCTTTTGAGGTGATTAAATCGTTCTTATTAAACTATGCGTGCATTCCGGGAGTAAAGGTAACTTATCCGTTATACCCATTGCCATGAAGTCTATTCCGACTCGTAGCGACCCTCTAGGAGAGAGTAGAACTGCCCCGTAGGGTTTCCAAGGAGCTGGTAGATTCAAACTGCTGATCTTTTGGTTAGCAGGCAAGCTCTTAACCGCTCCACCACCAGGGCTCCAAACGTAACTTGCTTATAGTATGATAAATCTTCTTCACGTATTGAATATGTTGCTGTTCTTATGTGCTTTCCAGTTGGTTCAGTTTGGATTCATGGCGACCCTCAGTGCAACAGACTGAAACACTGCCTGGTCCTGATCCATCCTCACAATCATTGCTGTGTTTGAGCCCGTTGTTGCAGCCACTGTGTCAGTCCATCTTGTTGAGGGTCTTCCTCTTTTTTTGCTGACCCTTTACTTTACCAAGCATGATGCCCTTCTCCAGGGAATGGCTCCTCCTGATAACATGTCCAAAGTATGTAAAATGAAGTCTCACCATCCTCGCTGCTAAGGAGCGTTCTGACTCTACTTCTTCCAAGAAAGATTTGTTTGTTCTTCTGGCAATCCGTAGTGTATTCAGTATTCTTCACCAATGCTGTAATTCAAAGGCATCAATTTTTCTTCTGTCTTTCTTATTCGTTGTCCAGCTTTCATATGCATGTGACTTGATTGAAAGTACCATGGCTTAGCTCAGGTGCACCTTAGTCCTCAAAGTGACATCTTTGCTTTTTAACACTTTAAAGAGGTCTTTTTGCAGCAGATTTTCCCAATGCAGTATGTGGTTTGATTTCTTGATTGCTGCTTCCATGGGCATTGATTGTGGATATGGTTTTCTAATATTTTATTTAGGGTTTTTATAGCTAAGCTCATAAATTTGATTGACTTTTAAATTTTGTTTTTCATCCTGTTCTTGAAATCTGTACCTTTTTTGTTCATTTTTCCCATACCCTGCCAAAGACACAGAGTTACATTTTACTTCAGAGTTCCCAGCAAGGTGATATTGAGAGCATCTAAGCTATGTTAGTATATTTCTCAGCTATCCTGGCATGTCTACATTAGCTTCAATGTGAAATTAATTCTTCACAACCAGCATTAATTCGTTCACAGTGAGCACAGGAGTTACAGTTAGGGGTTTTGTGTGACAATGAGGTCCAAAAAAGAGAGGCATGGATTTGAGATCCATTTGAAACTTCCTAGAAGAGTATGTACTCTGTGTTCTTAGGCAGACATCCTGTATTTGTTTTGCCTTTTGAAGGCAAAAGATTGGCTTTATTGAGGTATAATTTACACACAGTAACATTCACCATTATTTTGTATGCAGTTTGATGAATTTTGACAAATGTTTATCATCATACAATACCACCTAAATAAACATATAGAATCTTTCTATCAACCCCAAATGTTCTCTTGTGCCCTTTGCAATTGATCAGATTCACCCTTATCTGTTTCCTGACAATCACTGTGTGCTTTCTATAGGTGTGTATATTCTAGGACTTCATAGAAATGGAATTATACAATAGGTAGTCTTTGGTGTCTGGTTTCTTTCACTTAGCATATACTTTTGCGATTTATCCTTGTTTTTGTATGTATCAGTAGTTCACTCCTTTTTACTGCTGAGTAATGTTCAGTGGCACAGATATACCACAATATGTTTACCCATTCACCAGTTGATAAATGAATTTTTTCTAGATTTTGGATATTATGGATAAAGCTACAATGTACAGTCATATACAAATCAAATGGCTGTACCATTTTGTATTTTCACCAGCAGTACATAAGATTTCTTGTTACTTCACATCCTTTCCCAGGGCTTCAAACCAGTTCATTCTGGTTCAAACCCCTGCTGAGAATTTGCATTTTCACCCCCTAGATATACTGAATCAGAATCTACATTTTAACAAGATCCCCAGCTGATTCTTTTTTATGATGTTTTGAGAACCACAGCTCTGTGTTTCTCCGAATTGGTCCCTAACCAGCAGTATTAGCATCGCTTGGGAACTTGTTAGAGATGCAGAATCTCAGCAGGGGTTCCAACCGGAACTAATCAGTTAGAAGCCCTGCCTTGTCCATACTTAGTAGTATCAGTCTTTTTCATTGTGTCCATTCTAGTAGGTGGGTAGTGATTATTTCATTTTGGTTTTAATTAACCAACATAAAGCAACTTGTCACGTGCCTTTTCACCATTTCTATTTTTTTTCGTGTGATGTTTCTCTTTGTTTTTTAAATTAGATGATTTCTTACTGGGTTGGAAAAGTTGTTTATATTTTTTGGATAGAAGTCCATTGGTCAGATATATGCTTTGCAGATATTTTATCCAAGACTTAGGCTTTACTTGTCTTCATTTTTTAAAGTGTTTTTTTGAAGATCAGAAGTTTTTTAGTATTGATGAAATCTAATTCACCAATTCTTTTCTTAAATCATGCTTTGTATGTCCTGTTTAAGAAATAATTGCTTAATCTAAGGTTACTTAAGATTTTTTTTTCTGTGCTTTTTTCCTAATAGTTTTAATTAACACATTTCGGTTTATAATCCATTTTGAGTTAATTTTTGCATGTGGTGTGAGGTAAACATGGATATCCAATTGTTTCAACAGCATTTGTTAAACAATTTATTATTTTTCTCATGATGCTTGTGCTTTATCTTCTTGAATATATGGGTTATATTTATAATGCTATTATATTTTATTGTGGTGAAAATATACATAACAAAACATACACCATCTCAGTAATTTCCACGTGTACAATCCAATAATATTGACATTCTAAAATAGCATTTTTAATGTACTTGTTTGGTAGTTCTATCACCTTTGTCATATCTGGTCTGTTTCCCTTGTTTGATTTTTTTTTTTTTTCCTGGTTATGGGTCATATTTTCTTGCTTCTTTGTGTGCTTGGTAATTTTGGATTGGATGCCAGACATTGTCAATTTTACATAGTTGGCTGCTGGATTTTGTTGTATTCCTTTAACTACATTTTAAGTTTTTTATGGGATGTAGTTATTTTGAAACAGTTTGATCTTGTGCTGCTTGCTTTTAAGCTTTGTTAGGCAGTTCCAGAAATGCTTTTGTATGGATTACTTTGGCCCTATTCCTGAGACAATACCCTTTTGAGGACTCTATTTGAAGTTCCTGTGTGTTAGTGGGTCTTTCCACCCTGGCTGATGGAAACACTAACTATTCCTAACTTTGTGTGAGTGCCAGGGATTGTTCTACCTGTTCTTTCCCAGTGTTCTTTCCATGGCCTTTCTAGTTCCTCATAGTTGGTTCATCAGAGACTCAAAGGAACCGTCTGCATATTTATAGACTGCATGCACTCTGTCTTTCTCTCCTTTCTCTTTGCCTCCTCAAACTTTGACTTGTAGATTCTTTTTGGGTTGCTTCTTCCTGTGCTGAGGCCTGGAGAGTTTGCACAGTCAGTAAGCTGCAGCACATGAGGGGCTCAACTTGTTTGTTTCCCTTCTTCTCTGCTTTGTGTGTCTGAAAATAGTTATTTTAGATATTTTTCCATTACTTTTATAGTCATTTAAGATGGGAGGGTAATTCTGGTAATTCTGTCCAGAAGCAGAATCTTATCAGTCTAGAGGCTTTGTGTTTTAATCTTTGCTTCACCAGTTACTAGCTGTGTGACTTTCAGCTAGGTGCTTGATATTTCCATTCTCGGTTTTCTTTCAAGTGGAGTAATTGTGTTGTTGTGTGCCATAAATTTGATTCTAACTCATAGTGACCCTACGGACAGAGTAGGACTTTCCTAGGCTGTACTGTTTACAGGAGCAGATCACCAAGTCTTTTCTTCCGCAGAACCGCTAGGAGGTTCGAACCACCAACCTTTCATTGAGCAGTCAAGTGCTTAACCATTGCGCCACAGGACTCCTTGAACTAATTGTAGTCTGTACTTTATAGGGTTGTTGTGAGGATTAAAAGAGACAATAATTCACTTAAAACAGTCCTTTGCATCTGTAGTAACTTGCTGTTATTATTATTATTGCCAGATAAAAACAAATCTTGGTTTGTCTTCATAGGTACTGACTTCCTAGAAACAGTCAGCTCCTACAAGTGAAGAAAGTAGATCTGAAGTCCAGAAATTCATCCTTGTTGAGGATACCTTGGATGAGAGACCATTTCCAGAATTTCAGGGCAGACAGATCCTAGGGATGCTGGCCATTTCCGGAGGGCTGCTGAAAATGATCAAGTCCCAGGTGAACTGTTTATTTCCCCATAGGTTTCTGGAGGTTCATAACAGTGTACATGGTCAAATGGGACAATCCATATAGATATAATATTGTGGCTAGGAGGGCTGTGCTTAGACTGGGAGACAGAAGAGAAGATCAACACTAGCCAATCAGGAAGGCGGATCTATCTGCATGTCTTAAGGTCCTTCACGGTGCTAATAATTAGAATTTTGCCACATAAGCAGCAAGATCCAAAGCTGAATTGTAGTCTTTTTTCCTATGGTAATACTGGCAACTGTAACAAGAATTAAAAAAAAGTTCAAGATTTACTTTGTCCATAGGATAAAGCAGATGAATTCCTTAGGATTAGTAAGGGGCTTTGATGGGGCTTCCTCTTCCTCTTCATTTTTTCTGATCTAGAGTATGGACCCAGTAAAGTTATCCTAAGGAAATGTGGGAGATATAAGAAGCACAGCTAAAAAAAAACTTCTCTAATCTCTTCTTATCTATAAAAAGGAGAAAATACCAGTACTGACATAAGGGTTATTGTGAGGATTGTTGTGTTAATATACCTAAAATGTTTTCAGTGATACATGGCACATACTAAGAACTCCATGCTTATTTTTATCACTATCATGATTTAATCTGTAGCACAATTTCTAAACAGCAGTTCAGAGCATACCATATTCCTATATATGAAAAACAATGAAGTGTCTCTCCAGTATCTGCAGGAAATGTGCACATTTGCTCAAATACCTACTCCTGCCTGTCACTCTGGCATCTGTTCTCTTCAGTCCTCCCCCCCATAGCCTCTCTTCTTGTATTACTAAACTGTTTGTAGTTCCTTGAACTCAGCATGGTATTAAATACCCTATGCATACTGCTCTCTTCTGGAATGCGCTTGTCCCCATTCTCTATTACCTCTTATGAAACACACTATTAATCATAATAGACACAACATCCCTGCTTGATCTCTTTTTTAGAACAGGTATTTCTTTACCTACTTACTCATGTCCACAATTGAACTTAAGTATACTTCTATTATGTTGTTGTTAGGTGCCATTGAGTCAATTCTGACTATGATGACCCCATGTGATAAGAGTAGAACTCCCCCATAGGGTTTTCTAGGGTGTAATCTTTATGGAAGCAGATCGTCAGGTTTTTCCCACCTGCGGCGCTGCTGGGTGGGTTTGAATGGCCAACCTTTCAGTTCGCAGCTGAACGCTTAACAATTGTGCCACCATGGCTCCTACTTCTGTTACAACCCTTGTTAAACTATAATGCCTTCACATATGTTTGCTGTTCTTTGAAACATCAGAAGCTACTTGGGAGCGTGGCCATGTTTTATTAATGTTTTTGTTGCATTATGTATAGTGGGGTAACAGATGTTCTCTATATAGGTTACAGGTGTTTCTTAGGTAGTTTAAAATTTTTAAAGACATTTTACATTGAATGAATGAACGGTTAAGGAGAATAAAAAAAAACATAGAAAAAGATTAGTTTTAATGAATTTAGTTCACAAATTATAAAACAAAACTAGGTAAACAGAAATCTGTGCATATAATTTCCATAGTAAAAATATTTGGAATAAGTTCCTCTGGTTTTTTTACACTTTATTCCATGAAATTAACTCCAGATTAAAATGAAACACCTTATTACAGGGTTTATTGTCATTCAATGATGTGGCTGTGGACTTTTCCTGGGAGGAGTGGCAGCTGCTAGACCCTGTTCAGAAGAACCTCTACTGGGATGTGATGTTGGAAAATTATAGCAATCTAATGTCATTGGGTAAGGACATTATTTCCAAGTATCTCAGAATAAGTCCATTAATTGCCTGTTTTTTTATATTGCTACAATTTATGAGTACAAGTAGCCCCTGATTTATGACAGGGTTCCTTTCTGACAACTCTTTCATAAGTTGGTTCTGATGTAAGTCGAACACCTGGTTTTTTTTCTTTTATTGCCTGCTACTTGGCAGAGTTTTGAACAGTAAATCATAACATTGAACATCTGTAAGTTAACTTCTGAGAATGATAACTTTAGCAAATTACGCACTGCAACATTGTGTATAGTACATTCTACTAACGATAAGATGTATATTAAAAAAAAAAGCAGTCGTAAGTGCAGTTCGTCATAACTCAAATGTGCTGTAAGTCGAGGACTACCTGTATTCTGATTTCCTGAGTGGTTTTGGACTTGACTTTTATAAATGATAGAAATTATTTTCTCTGTGGTCAGACAGTGACTGTATGTATTTTCATTTACCAAACAAAAAGTTTTTATTTTGCTGAGATTTAACTGTATTCCCTGAAACAGAATTTTCCTGAGAGGCCAAAATCATGTTCAGGTTCTCTGTGATTACCCACAGGTTATCAAGCCACCAAGCCAGAAGCGATTGTCCAGTTAGAAAAAGGAGATGAACAAGGAATAGTAGAGAAGGAATTCCCAAGTCAGTGCAGTCCAGGTCAGTGAAACTAATGCAGTGAGAATTAGTGGAATTAAAGTACCAGTTGGTCATTGATGGGTTGGAACCCTTGTTAAATTTTATAAGTACTTTTTCTTATGGTCTCTGAACCTTAGAACAAGTGACAAAAGGTGTTCAGTATGAATGATGCTTTCTCTGTTTACCAGCCTTCCATATAGGATTCTCCTCTAAGAGCAACTTAGCAGAAGATGTACCTCCTTATATCTACTTTGGTTCAGATCTAGACTTCTCATATCTCTTATCTATATTCATATACCTCTTCTATTATGCTTTCAAATATTTATAGAATTTTCCCGAGTTTGAGCACACCAGTGTCCCTCAATTCATTATGTATTACCTCTTTCCTTTATCACATGTCTCAGACTTCCATTGTGTCTCACTTTCTGAATTGTCTTTGAAAATTGACTTGAGATTCCATCCCTCTTCAATTCATGATAATGGTAGGATTCATTGATTTCTTTTCTAGAAGTAATCTGGCAAATTTATGATTGCTATCAGGAAAATATTGAGAAGGATGAACCTGTGGACAGAGACCATGACAGTAACACATTGGGGAAGATATTTTCTCTGAGCAAAAACTTTGTTACTTTAATAGAAAGACCCTATAAATATGTCTCAAAAGGAATACATTTGAAACAAAATTCAGATTCAAATCTTCAGAGTAAAAACTATGCAGAAATGAACTGTGATGAGTTAAATGGCCTTGGGAAATCATTTTTCCACACTCAACATGAAAAATCCCACCGTCAAGTACAATACTATGAACATAATTCATGTGTAAAGACTTTCAACATAATGACAAACGTTAGAAGACACCACAGAATTCACACAGATGGGAAACCTTATGAATGCAGTGAATGTCCAAAGTCCTTCAGGTATAAGTCAAAGCTCATAATCCACCAGAGAACTCATACAGGAGAGAAACCGTATGGATGCAGTGAATGTCAGAAAGCTTTCAGCACAAAATGTCATCTCACTCTGCACCAGAGAATTCATACAGGAGAGAAACCGTATGGATGCATTGAGTGTCAGAAATCCTTCAGAACAAAATATCACCTCATTCTACACCAGAGGACTCATACAGGGGAGAGACCCTATGAATGCAAAGAATGTGGAAAAGCTTACAGGGAGAAAACAAAACTTAGATTACATTACAGAACTCATACAGGAGAGAAACCTTATAAGTGTGGTGATTGTGGAAAAGCTTTCATCCAGAAGTCAAACCTGATTATTCATCAACGAATTCATACAGGAGATAAACCCTATGGATGCAGAGAATGTGAAAAGGTCTTCTGTAGTAAGTCTCAGCTCATTGTTCATCAGCGAATTCATACTGAAGAAAAATCTTATGAATGTAGCGAATGTGGGAAAGCCTTCAGTAAAAACTCACATCTCATAACACATCAGAGAATTCATACAGGAGAGAAACCTTATGAATGCAGTGAACGTGGAAAAGCATTCATACATATGTCACAGCTCATTGTACATCAGCGAACTCATACAGGAGAAAAACCTTATGAATGCAAGGAATGTGGGAAGACCTTTAATAAAAAATCACATTTCATAACGCATCAAAGAATTCATACAGGAGAGAAACCTTATGAATGCAGTGAATGCAGAAAAGCTTTTATAGACAATTCACAGCTTATTGTCCATCGGAGGACTCATACAGGAGAGAAACCCTACGAATGCAAAGAATGTGGGAAAGCCTTTAATAAAAAGTCATCCCTAGTAACTCATCAGAGAATTCATACAGGAGAGAAACCTTACGAATGCAGTGACTGTCAAAAAGCTTTTATAGAAAAGTCACACCTCATTGTCCATCAGAGAACTCATACAGGAGAGAAACCTTATGAATGCAGTGAATGTGGAAAAGCTTTCATACAAAAGGCAGTGCTCATTGTACATCAGAGAACACATACAGGAGAGAAACCCTTTGTCTGTCCTGAGTGTCAGAAAGCCTTTAGCAGTATGGCAATGCTCAGTAGACATCAACTGATTCATACAGGAGAGAAACCCCATGGATGCAATGAATGTGGTAAAGCCTTCCGACAAAAAAGCCATCTTATTATTCACCAACGATGCCATACTGGAGAGAAACCATATGGATGCATTCCATGTGGGCAAATCTTCAACCAAAAGTCACAGCTCATTAGACATCAGAGACGTCACACTGGAGAAAAACCATATCAGTGTAGTGAATGTGGGAAAGCATTTTTTGAAAAATCATACCTCAGTGTCCACCAGAGAAGTCATACAGGAGAGAAACCCTACCAATGTAATGAGTGTGGAAAAACTTTCTCTGTCAAGTTTTTTCTCACTTCACATCAGGAAATTCATACAGGAAAGAAACCTTAGGAACACAGCGAGGGCTGGAAAGACTTTGTGAGATGTCAAATCTTGAATACAAGAGAACTCACACAAGAAACACCCTATGAATGCAGTGAGAGTTGGGATACTTTTCCAATAATTTTAGACTTTGTAAGCATCAGAAAACTCAACCAGGAGAGAAATCTTTTAAATGTAGCGAACATGGAAAATTGTCTCCCAACAACGTAGCCTCATATTTTATCAGGGAAATTATAGAGAAGAAAGACAATATGAATAAATCAGATGATGGAAATCTTGTCTTGAGAAATTGCATCATACATTACCTGGAAATGAAATCTTTTGAGTGCAACAAATGTTGAAACACTTTTCAGAAAACATAGCTCATCACAAATTAGACAGTTTTCTCTGAGGAAAAATCCCACCGATGCTGTGAATGCTGAAACACCTTTCCATTAAATAACTTTTCTTTTCGTACCAAAGAATACAGATGACTGAAGACCTGTGAATGGGGATGCTTCTGACATGAAGTACAACCTTATTGTGGATCAGGTAATATTTATTGAGGAAAAATATATAATTAATGATGTTGGAGACTGTTGTTCATGTATAAGCAATTTTGTAATACAAATCCTCATTCTGCCACATTATCATATATATAGAAAACAGCACTAAGTAGTCACTTATGAAGAGCGCATAGCATCAGTGTGCTAAATAACACTTTGTTACGTGTTTGGGTATACAGAATAGTCAGAGCAGTAAATAAAGATCAGTCTCAGAGGTATATACTTGCTTTGTGTCTGTTTTTGTAGAAAATCTATATAGCAATTTTTAAATTCCACAAGATAATGAAAGAAAATTGTTAGTCATGAAATTCCTCTTCCAGTTTTTATGTGTAGTAACCACTGAAAAAAATGCCAGTACTTTAAATTTGTAGATCATATAAATTGCAAGAGATGTAGTCAAGCTTACCATTAAACAAGAACTCTGCAATACAACACCACATACCTTTGTTTTCCTGATTGTTGATATATGTAAATGGATCTGGTAGTCCTCTTTAAAGCTTTTGAATAATAACACCAAGCTTTTTTTAAAAAAACAAAATTTATTCTGGTTCTCAGAAAAAATACTTATTAAAAATATCGAGATTTAAAAGTGATGATTAATCACAGCTCTTCTGTCTCCAAATGAGTTCTAAAAAGTGGAACAGCTAATGTTTTGAGGGAAATGAAGACTGAAATGTCATTTTGGTGGTGGTATTGCTCAAGTGGGGAATGTGGCTTGGACTTACAGTCAAGTGCTTCCTACTGCTTTCCACCAAAATCTAGTAATTTGGATATAACTCCGTAAAGGTAGTCTCAGTTTCATTTCAGACACACTTTGATCCAAGCAGCTGACTCACACTCATCATCCTTCCACAGTGGAGACTAAGAAAAAATAGTCTGCATATGTACCTTGTTAAGGCTCACCCTGCATCCCCTACCAATGGTGCTAACCACCATGACAGCAGATTTAAGAAACTGTCTTCATACTGCAGACAGGCTAACCCAAATACAGAAAAAGGGAGACTAGCCATACAGAAACTTTTGATAACTCACAAATATGATAACCACACTATTCTTCCTTTGCAGAGAAGTCGATAACGGCACAGGAAGAAGTGTGTAAAGTGCTCTTCCCAATATTCTAGAAGTAGTCGAAGTTGCTCTTTAAGAAGTCCAGTTATAAACGTGAAGATACAGAAAATGTTTCAGCCTACTAAAAAAGGAAGGGGGAGTCTTGCTAATTATGTTGAATGTGCAAGTTCAGGAAATACATATTCGTACATTAGAATACTAAAAACAGCAAAATGTATGGCTCAGCCACATACATCAAAGAGATGAGTGTCACCAACTTACAGTGCAAAAATCAGTTGCATAAGGTTACATCCAGTATATCTGTGTGTGTTATCAATGCATTGCTTCTCAGACACAAATCTTCCCTTCTTAGTCCCTGGATTTGGATGTTGTCAATATTTCTCCTTTGCCAGCTGGTGCACTTACTTTTATATAACTTAAAATTGAAGTTTAGATAATTTACCTGGCTTAGTAAAAACCCAAAAACAAATCCATTGCTGTTGAATCAGCCTGTGATTGGTATATTTTACATACCTTGTAGGGATTGGTCAGTATGCAAATGAAGTGACCTGACTTGGTAAGCAAAAAATAAAAAATAAGAAACACGTAGATCCTGGTAAACCAAAAACCAAACCTATTACCGTTGAGTCAGTTATGACTCAGCAACCCTATAGGACAGAGTAGAACTGCCCATAGAGTTTTCAAGGAGCACCTGATAGATTCAAACTGCTGACCTTTCGGTAAATCCTGGTACAAGTTCAGTTTCATTCTTGTATTCCAATTTTGCACTATAGTAACTTTATAAGGTTTTAGTGAAAAGAATATAAAGCCCAGGACCTGCCCAAGACAGGTAATTTGACAGGAAACACCATTTGAGATTCCCAAAGAATTAAGCCTTCTATTTGAGAGTGAAAAATAATCACAATGCAGAAGAGGCACAAGGAAACTTGCCTGTTTTGAATATGTCATTGGATGGAAAGAACCCTGCTTTCCTTCCCAGCTTACATAATTAACAATCTTTGATTAATAGACATGTAGAACACTTCATTTAAGTAGTGTAGAAGACAAATTCTTTTCATGTAAAGATGGAATAACTATAAAAACTAACCATTTATTTGGCCACAAAGCAAGTATTGTATCATACAGCTGGCATTCTCTGAACATTTCACTTAAATTAGAAATGAATTATAAAAAGGTAACAAGGGAAACATCAAACCAAGTAACTCATGAATAAATAATATTTTAAAAATTGAACAACAATGATAACATTAATCAAATGTTAGATGCAATTTAAGTATTTCTTTGGCCTGTGGGATATGTCAAATTTATTTCTGATGGAATGGGTTCATTTATGTGACTTTTTGCCTTGGTTCTTTGGAAAACAGCTTGAGAGATTTTCCGCCTAAGCCCTGAGGAGTTACCTTTGCCCTAGTTTTCTACCCCAGAGGATTTGTTACTTTTGTCCAGATTGATTGATATTTCCTAGGTATGCTGTAAACAACTTGTGGTTTGATACCTTTTCTTTGGCCCTGGGCTGCAGCCTGCCCTGTGATTTTATGTAGCTTGCTGGGATTGGTCAGTATACTTATGCAAATTAAGTGACTATAGATTACTATGCAAATGAAGTGACTGTGGCCTCCTGAGAGGGGATTGGTCAGTTTGTGGCCCTGGTGGGAGGACCATGCCTTGAAACTGATCAGGAGTTTGCTTACATATGCAGCCAACCCCACAGTGGTTTGCAGACAGGAAAGAAGCAAAAAGGAGAAAAGGCAAGAGAGGCAAGAAGCAGAGAGAGAGAGGAGGTGAGGAACCTCCTAAAAGAGCTATAACACAGGTCAAAAGCTGTAACACTGAAGAGAGTGGGAGGCTTGGAAGGGGCCCTGCAGCAGATCCAGCAGCAACCCACCTGGAAGAAGCCATGTGGCAGTCAGTGGTGACAGCAGAAACCTGTTGCTTGGAATCTAGCTAAGAGAGCTGAACAAAAGTACTGCACTGGTTATGAGCTGGGTCAGTTAGCAATGGAGAGGAAAAGAGTAGGGAGGCTGAAGGCAGAGGCCGTGCATGGCTGAGAGGGGGCATGCACTGCCAAGAGGAGACCTGTCCTGAGGGGGCCGAGGGGAGACCTGCACAGCTAAGAAGGTACATGCATGGCCAAGAGGAGGCCTGCTGAGATGGTGTGTGCATGGCAGAGAGAAGGGCCTGCTTGCTTGCTCAGCTGAGAGGAGCTGAGAGAGCTGTCCTGCACTGAAGAAGGGAGGGATGTGTTCTTCACTTAAGGGGAGCCTCACAGACTTTGCCTACATGCTTCCTGATCCTGATCTGGAGTTGTAGCCTGTTGATCCTGATCCTGAGTTGTACCCTGTTACTTTCTTAATAAACCACTTTATAAGTATGGTCAGTAATTTCTTTGTGGCTGTTGCAATAAATTAACGAACCCAGCAGAGAAGTAGAGAGTGCCTTGGGGAGGACAGCCGGTGTCAGAATTGGTAAAAGGTTAGAGGATGGAGGTATGTCTGACCTCATAAGAATTATCTTGGGCTGATGGTTATTCTCTGTCTTCCTCCTGAAGTTAGAGGACTTCAGGCACTACTAGAACATTACAGTTTTCTAATTTCCAAAATTATATGATTTTTCTAGCTAACTTTTTCTTGAAATGTTGAAAACTAATGATCTAAAGCACTGCAGAGTAAATCAAAACAGGTGAAAGGAAATAAAGAAAAGAGCAATAATTAGTGAAATAGAAAACAATGACATAATAGAGTACATCAGCAAGGCCAAAAATTGGTTCTTTGACAATAGTAACATAACTGACAAACACTAGGTAATGCTGACCATGAAAAAAGAATATTAAAAAAAATCAATATTAGGTGCAAGGCAGTTCATGGGAGAAAGTTGTAAAAATGATGTGGTGGAGGTATCAGACCTCTTCTAACTTCACAAGGGGGAAGGAGAATCATTATCAGCATCAACAGCCCAAGACTGATTCCTATGAGGTGGAAGTCAGACATGCCTCCTCTCTCCAACCTTTTTACTAATTCTGAGACCAGCCATCCTTGCCATGGTAATTCATTGCAATGGCCACACACAACTCAGAGACAATACTCATGTTTATGGGGCTTATTAGGGAAACAACAGGTTACAATTCAGGAGCAGAAGTGACTCAGGATATAGTTCTTTGATCAGGGCAGCCTCTTCTCAGTTGTTGCCTATAGGCCAGCCTCTCTCTGGCCCTTGGCCCCTCGGCCCAGTCTCTGCCCTGCTCGGGCAAGTGTTTCAATCAAGGCTCTTTAGCTCTGCCAGTAAGTGCCCAGGGGCACCCCACTCTACCAGCAAGCCCCCTGCCCAAAGGTGCTCAGCTCTCGTTCTATGGGCCTGGAAGCCCACCATGCTATCTCCTGCTGGTCTTGTTCTGCTGCCACCATTTCTATGCTGCTGCTTCTTGAGCTCTCTGGTGTTTCAGCTGTCTCTGTCTCCTGGGTCTAGGAGGGTCTCAGTGCAGGGATCTTGAATCTAAAGGATGAACTTCGCTCCCATTGCTTCTTCCTTTCCACCTGTAGGATGATTCATTTTAATCCTAGTGGGATGGCAAAACTGACCAATTCTCTCGTTAGGGCTTCGTACACCTTATTTGCATGATCCCACCCCCACAATGGTGTCATGCATCTTATTTGCATTATTAGCAAGCTGTTGAATCCCCTTGGTGGGCCATGAGCACATTGTTTGCATAGTCCCACCATATCTTTTGGTGGGAGTTACAAGACTGTGGCAAGAAAGGCCATATAAAAGCAATGCATTGCACTGCAAAAGGATAGTCTTTTGAACAAATGGTGCCCCGACAATTGGATATCCACATGCAAGACGACTCTCACCTCATGCCATACACAAAATATTAACTCAAAATGGATTGTAAAACTAAGGTAAAGCTATAAACCTATGGATTATAAACCTTTTGTAAGAAAATACAGGGGGAAATTTTTGTGACCTTCAGTTCATCAAAGTGTGTTTAGAACCACTTCTAGGTATCTACCCAAGATAAATGAAAACATTTGCACACAAAGTAGTATGCAAATGTTCATAGCAGTATTATAATAAAAGCCTTTGAAATATATTCATGTTTACTTTATAACACAGAACATAGTAAATTTGGGAAATGTTCTTGAAGAGTCTGAATTTTGCAGATTTTTGATATATAAAACAAAAATACTGTGTGTAATGCAGCATAAGGAATTGTCTAAATTCATGAGAGGTAAGAATTAGGATTAGCACAAAGCTGTTCCTGTGATGTGGAGGTCAGACATACCTCTGCTCTCCAACTTCTTCATTTCTAACACCAGTCATCCCTTCCAATGCACACGCTACTTCTCTGCTGGATTTGATAATGTGTTGCAGTGGCCACACAGAACTCGCAGACCATACTCACAGTTATTTGGTGTATTAGGGAAGTAGTAGGCTACAACTTGGGATCGACATCTGAAAGCACATGGGCAGGGTCTGGAAGAGTACCCAAAATGGAGAGCACATCCCTCCCTTCTTCAGCGCAGGACAGCTTCTAACCAGAACAGCTCTCAGCTGCTCTCTGCTGTCAGCTTCTGCTAACGTTGGCCTCTTTGCTGCTAACTGACCCAGATCAACTTGAGGACTGCTTAGTCCCCACATGGCTCTGCTTATCTGTCAGCCAAACTTTCAGCTAATCTCTCTCTCATCTGCAACTTTTTCAGCTAACCAGCCCAGGTCTTAGCCAGCAGCTTTTTCAGCTGCAGCCTTTTTTTTTTTTTTTTTTAAACCAGCCCTGGGAGGGGCCTCTGTGCCCGAAAGAACATGCTCCTCTCCTGGCTCCTGTCAACCAGAAGACCTCTGAAAAGTCTGCATTTTAGCCATTTATATATCCCAGTCTTCAGTTACACGGTGGGACCCCCCCTCACTAGACTAGAGTTCAACCAATCATCAGTTACCTATGAGATGTCAATCAACTCAGGTCTCATACAAAAATAACATTTTCTGCTGGCAGAGACCAGCTTATTTCCTGGCCAAAAGTAACAACCCTCTGGTGTAGAAAGCAACCTGGGAGGTCCCCAAGTTCCTTCTCCAAAGAACTAGGGCAAAGGTAATAACTCCTCAGGGTTTAGGGGGAAAAATCTCCCAAGCTGTTTTTCCAAAGAACCAAGGCCAAAGGCCACATAAAGAAACTCAGTGCACCACACTATCTTTCTTACTCTGTTTATGAACTAACCACATAAAACGCAAAGCTATGGAAAGGATAATTTCTTTTAATGGAAAGAAATATGTAAATACTAAGCATGACAAAACTGCAGCTAAATTATTATCTGAAAAAATCTTTAAGGAAGAGAGTTACTTCATAATGAGGAAAAAAAATCCTAAATTCATATTCACTTTAGAACAATACTTCAAATTACCTAAGCAAAAATGGAAGAATTACAAACGGATAGACAAATACAATCATAGAGGGAATTTTTAGCCATTTCTGCAAATATGTAATAGAAGAAGCTGACAAAAATGTTTATAAAACTATGTAAATTTTGAACAATGTGATTAACACAACTTACTGGACATACAGAACATTATATACAAAAATCTAAAATTCACAGACTTTTCAAGCACTCGCGGAACATCTTCCAAATTTACCAAAGGTCTAAAAGGATAGGTACCATGTACATATTTGGTACAAATGATTGTACCAAAGCACAAGTATAATAACTTAAAATGACAAAAATTAACTAGAAAATAACTATAATTTTGGAAATTAGGAAATAATTCAAAATATCTCATGGGCCGAAGAAGAAATATTTAAAATTAGAACTTACTGTATTCCGATAATTTTTTTTCCCACGAAATGTAGTCCCTTTCTGACAGATTCTAAAAGACACAGCCTTTGCCTTCTTTTTTGCGGTTTCAGAAATGTTAGTGTGAAGCACTTTTTTTTAAAATCTGTATTTTTTTAAATTGTACTTTAGGTGAAGGTTTACAGAACAAATAGTTTCTCATTAAACAGTCAGCACACATTTTTTTTTTTTATGACATTGGTTAACAACCCCGTGACATGTCAACCCTCTCCCTTCTTGACTTTTTTTTTTTTTTTTTGGTGAAAATATACATACCCAAAGATACACCGTTTCAAAAATTTCTACATGCACAGTTCAGTGACATTGATTATGTTCTTCCAGTTGTGCTGCTATTCTCACTTTAGATGAAGGTTTACAGAACAAAATAGTTTCTCATTAAACAGTTAGTACACATGTTGCCCTATGACAATGGTTAATCTGATAATTTTTAAGCAGAGAAAAAAATTGAAAGACTAAGCAACAATGATCTACAAAATAAATTCATGAATTATGACCTGTTTGCTACCTAACTATTTTCCATTTTGTTATCTGCCTATTTATCTTCTTTTTTGAATCATTTGAAATATCCAGAAAAAGACATCAATGCAATGTTCATGGCAGCATTATTCTTAATAACTCAAAAGTGGAAATAATCCAATTGTTCACCAATAGATGAATTAACAAATTGTGGAACATTCATATAATGGAACACAAAGGAATGACCTACATAGCTATATGGATGAAACTAAATATATATATATATATTTAATGAAAGAAGCCAGACACAAATGGGTTTATATTATATCATTGTACATATATGAAATTAGAGTAATCAAAATTAATCTACAGTTAAAGCAGTCTGATTGCCTGGGGATGGACATATTGGGGTGGGGGGTGGGGTTGGCTGTGCAGGGCCAAAAGGGAACTTCTTTGAGCCATGGAAATATTCTATATGTTGATGGTAGTAGTGGCATCATGGTTGTATATATTTGTTAAAACTCCTCCAACTGTATAATCAAAAGATGATGCACACACAACATGCATTCAATATGTTTGATTTTGTATCAGTAATGGAAAACTGGTGAAGTCACAAATATTTGGAAATTAACACATTCCTAAACAACCAATGGGTCAAAGAAGAAATCAAAAGGGAAATCAGAAAATACTTTGAGTTGAATTATAGTCAAGATAAACATACCACAATTTATGGGATGCAGCTAAAGCAGTGATTAGAGGGAAATTTATAGGTCTAAATGCCTACACTGAGAAAGGAGAAAACCTCAAATCAATTTAAAAAAATTCTTAAACTTTAAGACCTGAAAAAGAAGAGCAAACCTAAAGCAAGCAGAAGGAAGGAAATCATAAAGATTAGAGTGGAGATTAATGAAATAGAGAATAGAAAAACAATAGAGAAAATCAACGAAACCAAAATCTTTTAACTCAGTCTGCACAAGAAGCAACTCAAAATGCAGCTTCTTGGACCCCACAACATCTTTGGTTCAGACAGGTCCTGTGATGGGGCTCAGGAATCTGGGTTTTAAACATACACAACAGGAGATTTTGCTGCAGGTGACCACAAACAGTTCACGTGAGGGTGACTAATTTTGTCTGAGCCTCAGCCTCCACTTTGTCATTGGGGATCACAAAACCCAGTGTGAGGAGGAATTTAAATCAAGTACTTCGTGTGACATCTCTAAGCCCCAGGTAGGTTGGAGGCATTCAGGCAAAGTGTAGTTTTCCTTGGGCAAGTCACTTAAGCTGTTCGATTTCCCGTGATGTGTATCAGGCAGGAGGGAGTTTGGAGTGGGGGCTGGTTGGTTTGACCTGTGGAGTCCATCACAGGCTTCCAAAAATACAGTACCTCAGATCTCCTTTTTTTCTGAGTTTGGGATCCCCAGTATTTTGTCTCCTAAGGAAACTAGAAGCCGGGTTTCCACTCTTGGCCCCGATCTCTACCGTTGTCCTGCCCAGAATTTGTCCTGCCACAATGAGCGTCCTGAGCCCAGTAGCATATTAGCTCTGGCACCAGCACTGGCCTGACTTCCTGGCTGTAAAGGAAAAAGCCTGTCCCTGCCACTGGCATCCCCCTCCTAGTCCTCCTAGTCCTTTCTCTCCCTTTTCTTCTCACAACCTCTACTTTCAAACACTCTGGAATTATTCCTCTTTCAGTGCCTTTACCTCACCCCTGACAGAGCACACAGCCTTCTATCAGAGGTCTTTCCAGAATCAGTCCCCTGCCTATTCCAGTTTCCCTGGTTAGAGAATGCATTCTCTCCTGTATGGACAACCACATCTTCAAAATGGCCGCCTTCTCACGTTGTTCAAAGAGGCACAATGGGTGAGGCCATCACTGAAGCGCTGGCTTCTGGGTGCTCATGGGTAGGTAGGGGTGGGGCACTCATATAGACTACTGAGCGTACCTAAGGCCCTTGCCTGGGTGAGGAGAGGAAAGCCCTGGGATGAAGTTTCTTGAGAGTCATTGAGGCCATGGGCAGAGGGAGCGGGGGGTGGGGAGTGTCAAGGAGCTTTCTGGCACAAAACTGGTTGCCACCCAGTCTATTCCGACTCATAGCAACCCTGTAAGACAGACTAGAACCGCCCCATAGGGTTTCCAAGGCTGTAATCTTTACTGAAAGCAGCCTGCTACTGCGGCTGGTGGGTTCCAACTGTGGACCTTTCGGTTAGCAGCAGAGCGCTTAACCACTGTGCCACCAGGGCTCTTTTTTCCAGCACAAAGGGCTCATTTGTCCTCCCTACGGCACCTCTTTTAAGACTGCTTCTCTCGTAGAGCTGTCGGATGGGCGGGGCCACATTATCTCACTAAGTAGCGATGAGTTCACAGTCAGGGTTTTTTGAAGGATTAAGCCCGTTACATCAAACAGCTCCCCAGTAAGCCAGAGAGGGGGTCAGCAGTATTTGGGGACTGGAAGAAGAAGTGGTGTATGGAATCCTTTTAAACATCCCACAGTGCTCTGAGTAGTCTAGTGGCTGGCATTTGGGGTGCTATGAGAATAGGGAGTTCTTGGGACGGGTAATGGGAACCTTTAGCAGGAAAATCAGGTTGTGATGAGTTACCAGAGAAGGAGTCTTGGGACTGAGTGGCGCTGTCAAGGGGGTGGTTAATGATTGGGTTTGGGGTATGGCCAGTGGGACTGGGGAATAATCCTTGGGGAGTTTTGGTGGTCAGTGTTTAAGAAACCTGATGGTAGTGTTTGGCAGCTGTGTGGGTTGCTGATGACCTGAGTGTGGTGGTTCAGTAAATAGGGGCGACCCTGGGTGGTGTAAAATATTTGCCCTTAACTACTCACCAAAATGTTGGCAGTTGAAACCCATCAGTGCCATGAAAGAAAGGCTTGACAATCCACTTTCATAAAGATTACAGCCAAGAAAACCCTATGGAGCTCAGTTCTAGTCTGTAACACATGAGGTCCGCCACCAGTCCAAATGGCAACTGTTTTGTGTTTTTGTATTTTGGTTCAGGGTGGGATGTATATGCAGGTCATTTGTGTGATTGAGTCGCTCGTCAAGTTGTGCATAGGTATGAGGAGTGCAGTGAGTTGGAGGAGGTCTTGGTGGGAGAGGGAGTTCAGTAATTTGAGTCCACAGCCTTAAAGAGAACAGGTTTTTGGTAGGTATAATTCTCACAGCTGACACACAGTTCGGTCTGTCATACCCAATTCCTACTCAAAGCTTGCTTTTAATTCTCCTTTGACCCTGAGTCATACCGTTCTCTTAGCCTATCTGCAAGAAATGAAAATGCTTTGAAATGTTTAGAGTAAACTATGTTATAGTGGTATATGTGTTATGAAAGATTTGCCTCCTGACTTTCTGTCCTCAAGGATTTTATGTATTTCATTTCAGCTGCTAACCGAAAGTTTGGCGGTTTGAACCCACCAGTGGCTCCTTGGGAGAAAAGACCTGGTGATCTGCTCTTCTAAAGATTACAGCCTAGGAAACCTGACTTGACCCCACACAATAACAACAGCATTTCCTTTCTGGCTCATGATACAGGTAGGAAGTAACAAGTTCACGTCCCTAAAATATGCTGCCTAAGACAACCATTGTTAAAATTTGGGTAGTTTCCTTATTTTAGACTTTTTAATACCTTTTTTCCAAGTTGTATAAGTTAACTGTATAATTGCTCCTTCCACTTGAGTTTGTCATATGCACGTTCCCATATTAGAAATTCTTTGTAAAAATACTTTTATTACCTACATAGTATTAGTTAGATAGTACTACAGGATTTTGGCTGGTGTCACATTAAAACTATATATAAATTTAGTGAGAACAGACTGTATACGCTCAATATAGAGTTTTCTGATTTTACTATTTCGGTTCTGGATATTTCTGTTAAGTCTTTAAAAATTATATTTTTGTTGCTATTGCAAATATTCCCTTTTGCCATTTAAATTTCTTAATATTTGTAAAAATGATGTGGTGAAGGCTTCTCACCTCCTCTAACTTCACAAGGAGGAAGGAGAATCAAGATCAAGAAGAACTCAAGGCTGATTGCTATGAGGTGGAGGTCAGACATGCCTCCTGTCACCAGCTCTTTTTGCCAATTCTGACACCAGCTGTCCTTCCGACGGCACTCTCTATTTCTCTGCCGAGTTTGATAACTTGTTGCAATGGCCACACAGAACTCACAAACCATACTCACAGTTATGGGGTTTATTAGGGAAGTAACAGGCTACAATTCAGGTTCAGGAACACCCAGGATACAGTTCTTCAACTAGAACAGCCTCTTCTCAGCTGTGTCCAAAGACAGGTCTCTCTCTGGCCCCTCAGCCTCTGCCCTCCTCAGGCAAATGTTACAAAGCTCTTTTAGCTCTGCTGATAAAGTGCCCCGAGGCACCCCACTCCACTAGTTAGCCTTCTGCCTGAAGGCCCTCAACTCTGTCAGTCGGTGGGTCGGTAAGCCTAGCTTTGCTGCCAAGTGCCTGGAGGCACCCCACTCTGCCAGGAAGCCTCCTGCCTGAAGGCATTTATCTCTCTCGCTCTGTGGGTTGGCACACCCACTGTAACCGCTCTATTGGCCAGGAAGCCCACTGCACCATCCCCTGCTGGTCTCCTGGTTCTGCTGCCTCTGCTGCCACCTTTTCTCACCATCTCTGGTGTTACTGATCTCTCTATGTCTCCTGTGTCTAGGAAGTTCTCAGCACAGGGATTCCGATTCCAAAGGATACATTCCACTCCTAGCTCTTTTTCTTGGTGTTAGTGTGGTCCCCTTTTTTTCTGGGATTGGCTCTCTTTTAAGCCTAGCAGGATGGTAAAATTGACTAATCCCCACATTAGGGTTGCATACACCTCATTTTCATGGTCCCACCCCCACAATGGTGCCATGCATCTTATTTACATTATTAGCGAGCTATATAATCCCCTTGGTGGGCCACAAGCACCTTATTTGTATAGTCCCACCCACTCATTTGGTGGGAGTTACAAAACCATGGCAAGAAAGACCATATGTCTTAGTTATCTAGTGCTGCTATGACAGAAATACCACAAGTGGATGGCTTTAACGAACAGAAATTTATTCTCTCACAGTTTGAAAACAAAAAAAAACAAATCTGTTTCTGTCAAGTCGATTCTGACGCATAGTTTAGGAGGCTAGAAATCCAAATTCAGGGCACCAGCTTTAGGGGGAAGGCTTTGTCTGTGGCCTCTGAGGGAATTTCCAGTCATTGTCATCAATCTTCCCCTGGTCTAGGAGCTTCTCAGCACAGGGATTCTGGGTCCAAAGGACACACTACACTCCCAGCTCTTCTTTCTTGGTGATAGGAGTTCCCTCTCCTCTCTGCTCCATTCTGTTTTCTATATCTCAAAAGAGATTGACTCAAGATACAACCTAATCCTGTATATTGAGTCCTGCCTCATTAATGTAACTGCCTCTAATCCTGCTTCATTAACATCATAAAAACCCATTGCCTTCGAGTCAATTCCGACTCATATCGACCCTATAGGACAGAGTATAACAGCCCCGTGGGGTTTCCAAAGAGTGGCTGGTGGATTTGAACTGCTGACCTTTTGGTTAGCAGCCAAGCTCTTAACCACTGCGTGACCAGGGCTCCCATTAACATCATAGAGGTTAGGATTTACAACACATAGGCTAATCACATCAGATCACAAAATGGTGGACAACCACACACTACTGGGAATCATAGCCTAGCCAAGTTGACACATTTTGAGGGGGCACAATTCAATCCATAGCACCATATAAAAGTGATCCATCGCACTGTACTCCCTTTGCTCTAAATCCTTGTAACCCCTTGGTATTATCAGATCTTTTGTTGTTTTTCTGACTGATGGGACTATTATAGTTTTAATTGTAATTTCCTTGATTATCAATAGGATTGAGCCCGTTTTACTAAGTCTACTGGACATTACATTTTTTTTTTATGACATGCCCAATATTTTGGCCCAGTTTTTATTGGGCTCTCTGCCCATTTTTAAAAAATTGATTTGTGAGTTCTTTATATTTTCTGCATGTGAGCCCTGGTTGGTAATACATGTTGAAAATACTTCCATTCTTTGCCATATTTTTTCACACTTTTAAAAAGATAGTTGTTTATTTTTAATAATTTTATTTTTAATTGTTGCTACTATATAGAAATACAGTAACTTTTAAATACTGATTTTTGCATCCAGCTATGTTGTACTACTTTCTAGTTAGTTTTAATAATATATCTGAGGAGTCTTTTTTCCTTTGTACATAATTGTAACAAAAGCAAATTAGGACAGTTGTATTTCATCCTTTTCAATCCTTATACCTTTTTCTTTTTTTTTTTTGCTTTTTCCTGGCCAGGACAATCAGTATAATGCTAAATGGAAATAATGGTAGTGGACATCTTTTTTGTTGTTGTTGTTCCTGATTTCAATGGGGGAAAACTTTCAGTGTTTCATTGTTAAGTGTAATATTTGATGTAAGTTTTTGTGTAGATACCCCTTGTTGGGTAAGGAAGTTCTTTTCTAGTCCTACTTTATTAAGGTTTTGTTGTTTTAGTTATCAATGTAAGTTGAATTTTCTCAAATGCTTTTCTGCATCTTGTTTTTTCATTTAATTAATTGTTGCAGTGAATTATATTTATTGAGTGTGGAATTTTAAATAAACTTTGTATGCTGTCACTGAGTCCTCATAAATTAGATTCAGGGCACAGCTGAGAGAGTCAACTGAGCAGATGTTGGAGTCACTGGCCATTTCCCAAGAGCGGAAGAAAATGACCAAGTCTCAGGTAAGCTGTTTTTTTCCCTACTTGATCTTCCAATGGATTTGAGGAAGCTTTTAACAATGAACACAGTTAAAAGTAACACTATAAGCACATGAAAGTCAGGTGAGTAAAAGGTCTAGAAGAGAAGGTAGAAGATGAAGGACATAGCCTGTTTGGAGAATGGACATATATATAGAACATGGGTTATGCAAAATGTTAATGTTGTAACATCACTCTATAAGCCATTGGGTCCAAAATTGAGTTGCCAATTTTCCTCTGATGCTGCTGGCAGCCATAACCAAAAGAGAAATAGAAATATTTCCATGAAGTGAATTTTCCATAAAGAGGAAAAACAATTCTTTGAGGTCAATAAATGTTTTTTGGTACTTAGGTATCAAGAAGTATTTTTATGGGTCTTCACTGAAAATCCAAAGAATTGTCCAAACTCTGTATCTCCAGGCCCCCTTATCATTCTCTCTTGAACCCACTCCAGTGACTCTTAACCCACCCTTCCTCCAAAAATGTTTTTTTTTAGGGTCACTGATGAATCCATTTTGTTAAATCCTGTGGTCAATTTTTACTGACCTTGCAGCAGTGTCTGATATAGTTGATAGTTCCTTCTTCCTTAAATGCTGTCTTCATTTGATGTTCAGAATGCCACACTCTCTTGGTTTTCTTTCCTACCTCAGTGTCTACTTCTGAGGTTTGATTTCTTTGTGTAAATTTTATTTTGTTGCTCATTCTTTAATCTTAATTCTTGGAGTGTCTCAGGGCTCATTCTTGCATCACTGATCTTTTCTATGTGCACGCAATGCCTTGGTGCTCTCATCTGGTGTCACAGGTTTAAACAACATCCATATGCTGATGACTTCCTCTTTATATCTACATCCTGGACCTGAGGCTCACCTTCTAATCTCACTGACTTCTTGACATCACTCAGGTACATCTTTACAGATGTGTCCAAGTTACTTTCTTAAACCAACCTCCTGATCTCATCTCAAGCCTGTTCCACAGTTTTCTTCCATGATTTCCCCATTTCATTTAGTAGATTTTCCTTGTAGTTGCTCAGACCAGGGGTCAGCAAACGTCTTCTGGAAAGGGGCAGCTATGAAATATTTCAGGTCTTGTGGGCCAGTCTCTGTCACAACTACTCAACTCTACTGTTGTAGCACAAAGCCAACCATAGACAATTCCTAAACAAATGGGCGTGGCTGTTTTTCAATAATACTTTATTTACAAAAACAAAAAATCAAGATGAACTAGTTAGTCTTAATAATTTGACAAGCATTTCAGATTCACCCTAAAAGGTAGGACCCTGACAATAGGCCATAGCAAATCATACAGTCATCTCCCATCCCTTCCTCTGACTTCTTCCTACTTGAGGTAACCATCATACTGAATCCTATGTTCATCGTATCCTTGCCTTCTTGTGTTGTAGTTTATCGTTGTTGTTAGTTGATGTTGAGTTAATTTCGACTTATGGTGACCCTAGGTGTGCAGAATAGAACTGCAACATAGGGGTTTCAAGGCTGTGCCCTATGGGAAGCAGATTGCCAGGCCTTTCTTCTGAGGTGCCTCTGGGTAGGTTTGAACCACCAACCTTTAGTAGTTAGTAGTAGTTAGTAGGCTAGTAGTTGAGCACTTAACGATTTGTGCCACCTGGGGAATCCTTGATGTAGTTTATACATATTCCTAAAAAAGCTTTTCTAAAAAATTTTAGTTGCTTTTAATCCATGAAAAGGCTGTCATTTTTACAAAATCTTTCTAGACTTACTTTTCACATGATATGTGAAAAAATATTACTATTTGTCCATATGTAGACTAGTATGTTTATTATGTGAATACTCCACAGTTTATTTATTTCCACTAACAGGATTTCACCTGTTTGCTACTATGATTTCTTGAATCTTTACTGGTACTATTCATTTCTGGAATGCTCTTAGCTTCTGTGTGATCCCTCTTCCCCTGCTGCTTCCATATTAATAATATCCTCAGTTACACAAATGGTACAGAGAGTTCCTATATACCTTTTACCCAGCTTCCCCTAATATAATATCTCACAACCATAATACAGTTATCAAAAACAAGGTAATTAATATTGGGACATGTAAAAATGGCATGGAGGCTGTGTCTGATGACCTCTGTATTCACAAAGGGAAAAGAGAATCAAAATCAACAGCCCAAGGCTGATTCCTGCGATGCAGAGGTCAGACATGCCTCCTCTCTCCACCATCTTCACCATCTTTACCAATTCTGATACAAATCGTCTGTCCCACAGCACTCTCTACCTCTCTACTGGATTCGATAATTCATTGCAATGTCCACACAAAACTCACAGACAATACTTATGATTATGGGATTTATTAGGGAAGTAACAGGTTACAATTCAGGTTCAGGAACACTCAGGATACAGTTCTTCCATCAGGACAGCCTCTTCCTAGCCATGCTCACAGGCATGCCTCTCTCTAGCCCTGGGCCTCTGTCCAAAGGCACTCAGCTTTCTCTCTCTGTGGGCTGGAAAGCCCATCACACTGTCTCCTGCTGCCAGGTCTCACTGTCTTCAGGGTTACAGCTCTCTCTCTCTCTGTCTCCTGGTTTCAGGAGCTTCTCAGCACAGGGATTCCAGGGCCAAAAGACATGCTGGCTCCTGACTGTTCTTTCTTGGTGGTAGTGGGATCTTCTCTGACTCGCCTCTGGAGTGGCTCATTTCAAGCCCAGCAGGATGGAAAAACTGACCAATGCCTTTGGCGGGCCACAATTACCCTATCTTCACAGTCCTGCCCGATCACCTGGGTGGGAGTTATAAGACCATGGCGAGAAAGGCCACACAAAAACAGTCCATAACATTGCAGGACATTAAAGTTAACTTTTTTTTTTCTCTTCCAACATCCAATCATTTATTTCTCCACAGCCCTCTGAATGATCTAGATATCTCTGTTTCTCAGACTTTTCCACCAATCTCTACACTTTCCATCACAAGTAACATCTCAGTGTAAGTGGTTCTGTTTGTAAAGTAGACCTCAAATCTGTCCACTTCTCTCCATTTCCATAGCACCACTCTAGTCAAAACTGTGAGTGACATATTTCTCCTAATTCTTATGCCTTTTATTTCTTTTTCTTACCTAGTTGCAATGGCTAGGATCTTCAGTAACATGTTGAACAGAAGTGGGGATAGCAAGCATCCATGTCTCATTCTGATCTCGGTAAAATTTTTCAATAATTCACTATTAAGTATAATGTTTGTCTTAAGTTTTATATGTATATTCTTTTTCAGATTAAGGATGGTCACTTATACTCCTAATTTGTTGTGAGTTTTGTTATTAAAGGGTGTTAGATTTTATCATGTGCTTTTTTAAAAGTTTTTTCCTGATTTTTATTATAAAAATTTTCACATGTACAGAAAAGTTAAAAGAATTTTACAGTGAAGACTCATGTACTCACTGACAATATTATACAATTAATATGTTAATATAATTGCTTTATCACATATCTCTCCATCTAGTCATCCCTTTTTTCATCTTATTTTTGATGCATTTCAAAGTAACTTGCAAATATAAGCTAAAAAAAAGAAAACCCCAGTGCTGTCAAGTCAATTCTGACTCATAGCAACTGTATAGGACAGAGTAGAACTTTCTCATAGGGTTTCCAAGGCTTTTGTCTTTATGGGAGCAGGCTGCTACATCTTTCTTCCATGGAGCGGCTGGTGAGTTTGAACCACTGATCTTTCAGTTAGCAGCCAAGCGCTTTAACCACTGCACCACCAGGGCTCTCTGCAAACATCAGTACATTCCTCCTAAATACTTCAGCATGTGTGTATCATTAACTAGAGTTTATTATTTGTTTATAGTTCTTTTTTATTTACTTTAATGTAAAATTTACATACAATTAAATGCACAAATCTTAACATACCATGCAGTGGTACTGACAGATGCATAACCTGTGTTACCTGCTTTTCATACATCCACTTTCATGATCATGTAATTTTTATCTTTTATTCTGTTAATGTGGTAAATTACATTGGTTGATTTTTAAATGGCAGGATATTTTAATGAGCTTTAAGTTTCTTCCATAAACTAGATTCACCAAAGGTTGCATAGAAATGTATTGTTGTGAAAATAATGATAAGTTCCTGTGCATGTTTTCCACATCATTGAATGAAAATCACTTTAAATTAAACAAGAATATGCCATTGCAGGTAACATTATTATTTAAGGATGTGGCTGTGGACTTTACCTGGAAGGAGTGATAGCTACTGGACACTGCTCAGAAGGACCTCTGTTGGGATGTGATTCTGGAAAATTATAGCAACCTGGTGTCAGTGGGTAAGGACACCTTTCCTGTAGAACCCTTGGTGAACCACCAGTCTAATGCCTTTTCTTTATTAATGGCTATTATTTGTAGGTCCTCTGAAATGTTTAATGATTTTGAATTTGGGATTTATAGATGATAAACTCTCTCTGAACTCAAAGGATCATGCTCTCACCTCCCAAATGAAAGTTCTTCACTTTGCTGAGGTGCAAAGTCTGAAACAGACCTTTCCTGGTTCTTCAGAGGAGGCTCTGAAGACCAAGCTCTTAGGCCCAGGTTTACCCATATACATGTTATCAGGCTTTCAGACTAGAAGCAGTCTTTCAGATGGAACAAGAAGAGTCATGGATTATAGAGGGAGAAATCTGCAGTAAGGGCAGTCTAGGTGAGTGAATAAAAACCAGACAGATGGTTGAGAGCAGAAAGGTTTAGAACCCTTGATGTGTTATTTTAACTCCACTTAAAAATCCTTGGACCTTTAAAGATGACACTAAACAGTTGACATGAGCTTCTTAGGTATATCTTTAAGAATACTTCCACTCATCACCTTTTTCGTATTAGGACTCTCCTTTGCTTGATATTTAGAAGGGGGCATGCCCCATAAGTCTATACATTCTGCATCAGACCTCTGGAATCTGAACTAGGACCTTGCTTTCTTGGTTAGTCTCTCTGGCATCTTTACTCTTCCTCTACCAACACTGCTCGTGTTGCCTTCCTCCCACTCAACATCTTACCTATGGTCAGAATTATGCTTTCAAATAGTCATGATTTAACCCCCTTGCCCATATTTTTATGACTTTTATGCCCCTCTGCATCCTTTCTATTTTCTCTTCTCCTTCTGCTAAATGCCTCTAGCTTGTATTCTATACCCAGAATGTAATTTCTTTCCTTTATCCTTTTTGTGAGAGTGCACCCCTTCAGGTACCTAATCATGTAAAGATTTATTGGTCTCCTTCCTAGAATCCTGACAAGTTGATGGTGATATAGACTAACACCGGGAAAACTCTGACAAGCATGATCCTGTGGAAAGGCACCAGGAATGCAATGTATTTGGAAAAATATTTCACCTGAGGAAAGACCTTGATAAATCTGATTCATATAGAAAAACTTTTAAAAATAATTTAGATTTACTATTCCAGAATATAAGTGATGTAAATAAGAAAGCTGAAGAGTTAAATGTACTCGAGAAATTATTTCTTCATACTGTGCGTGAAAACATTCATTCTAGAATTAATTGCTATGAATATGATAATTGTGGAAAAGCTGTCAGTAAGAAGCCATACCTCAATGTAAATTATAAAGAAATGAAATTTCACAAATGCACTGAATGTCAGAGATACTTTACCCATGTGTCACAACTCCTACATCAGAAAGTTCACACAAGAGAGAAGCCTTATAGATACATTGAATGTAGGAAAGCTTTTGCATGGAAGAATCACCTCATTTTACACCAGAAAACTCACACAGGAGAGAAACCTTATGAATACAAAGAATGCAGAAAACTTTTCTCACAGAAATCACAGCTCACTGTATATCAGAGAACCCATACAGGATAGAAAACATATGAATGCAGTAAAAGTCCCAAAGCTTTTATTCAGAAGGCAGAGCTTATTTTACACCAGAGAACTCACACAGGAGAGAAAACTTATGAGTGCAGGGAATGTCAGAAAGCCTTTAGTAGTAAGTTTCAACTCACTGTACACCAGAGGTGTCATACAGGAGAGAAACCCTATGAATGCAGTGAATGTGGGAGAGCTTTCCCCACAAATCCAGTCTAATTTTACATCAGAGAACTCACACCAGTAAGAAACCACATTAATATAATGAGTGTCAGAAAACCATCTGTAAGGTTTTCATTAATCATAAGAGAACTCATACCCTATGGATATAGTGAATTTGGAAAAACTTTCTCTCTTAAGTTTAGTCTCACTTTACATCAGAAAATGCATACAGGAGAAAAACCCAATGAATGCAGTCAGTGTCAGAAAGCTTTTATCTGAAGTCACAGCTCATTGAACATCAGATAACTCGCACTGCAGAAAAATCCTTTTCATGTAAAGAAAGTCAAAAAGCTTTCATCCAGAAGTGAGAACTCATTTTACTTTCAGAGAATTCATACTGAAGAGAAACCTTAGGAATCCAGTCAATGTCGAAAGCCTTCAGCACTAAGTCACCACTCATTACACACCAGAGAATGCATACAGGAGAGAAACCCTACAGATGCAGCAATTGTGGGAATGTTTTCACACAGAAGTCACAGCTGATTGTACATCAGAGAACTCACACAGGAGAGAAACCATATGAATGTAGTGATTGTCAGAAAGCTTTCAGCTGTAAATCACCACTCATCAGACACCAGAGAACCCCACACAGGAGAAAAACCCTATGTATATAGTGAGTGTGGGAAAGATTTCACTTGGAAGCCTGGCCTCAGTAGACATCAAAGAACTCATACAGGAGGGAAGCCTTATGAAGGCAGTGAATGTGGAGAATCCTTTAGTGTCAAGTCACACCTCTATAGACATCAAAGAACTCATACAGGAGAGGAATCATATGAATACAGGAAAAATGGGAAAGCATTTCGGGAGGTAATTTCACCATGAGATCACAGGCGGTTAAGAGAGAATTCCTATATATCCAGTGAATGAATAAAAATTTTCACCCAGATGTTCACTTTTATTAGAGAATTAAAATGAGGGAGAAATCTGTAATGCAGCTAATGAATATGGTAAGACCATCAATAAGGTGCAGCTCATTGTTCATCGGGAAAATGCATACATGAGAGAAAACCTGTGACTAAAGAAAATGTGTGAAAGTTATTACACAGAAGTCAAACCTTATTCATTATATAACAGAAAGACAACCACTATGAATGTTGTAATTTTGTGAAAACTTTCAGAAGTGTATATTATTTTATATCAGAGAAACTCATATGGGAAAGAAGCTATACACATGAAGTGAATGTTGGAATATTTTAATTCAGAAATCAAATCTACATGCATCAGAGAATTTACACCAGAATGAAATCATATAACAGTAATTAATGGAGAAAAAAAACTTCATTAAAAGTTACCTGCCACAAGATATTAGAAAATTTACACTGAGGAAAAACTCTTTGATTGCCACAAAAATGCTTGAAAATATTTTCTAATTATGAAAAATATGTATGTTCAACAGATAATGCATATAAGAATGCAAATGTATGAATGTATTGAATGTGGGGATGGCTGCACCTAGTTGTTTATGGGAGAATTAATATTTGGGAAAAATTAAGTCAGATCAATAAATTGGGGAGAGCATTTTTTTCTAGAAATAATTTTATAAAGTAAGTCAAGTTCTTGCTGTGAATACCATGTTGATAAAGAAAATATTACCACATACTTTCAAAATGAAGAGGAGACAGTTCCACTTTGGAGTATGAAACTTCTAAAGTGTGTGACTAAATGAAATAATCCAAACAAGAGATGAAGAAGTTATCCAAACAATTTTGGCTGAGTCTAGGGCTTTTGTTCTTGAGCATGTCCTCAAACAGAAATTTTGTGACTTTTTGAGCTTTGTTTGTAAGTAGAACATGTTTATAGGTATGAAATGAATACATGTGTTGTTTGAAATAATTTCAAAATTACAGAAAAGTTGCAAGAATAGTAAAAAGAACTGATGTATGCTCTTCATCCAGATTCCCCAATTGTTAACATTTTTCCACAGTTGCTTTATTATATTCTTTCTCCATGATTACATACATGTTATTTTTCTGAACCATTTCAGAGTAAGTTTCGGACATAAAACTTTACTACTTTACCACTACTTGCTTCAGTGTATATTTACTAATAACAAGTACATTCTCTAACATAATCACAGTACAACTATTAAAATCAGGAACATTAATCCAATACTATTATCTAATTTGTAGAATTTATTCAAAATTAGTCAATTATCTCAATTATATCATAGCCAAAAAATGATCTGATCAAAGATACAGAACCATGCATTGTGTATAATTGTCATATGTCTTTAGTCTCCGTTAATCTGTAACAGTTCCTCAGTCTTTGTCTTTCATGACCTTGCCATTTTTTAAGAGTGAAGGCCAGTGATTCTGTAAAATATCTCTCCATTTGAGTCTTCCTAATGTTTCTCATGATTGAAATGTGTTTGGGGCAGGGATACTAACTACATACATGATTTTATGTCCTTAGTGCGTTGCATCAGGAGGCACATGGTGTTGATTTGTCCTGTTACTGGTAATATGAACACTGGCCAGTTGGTAGGGTGTTACATGATGGGTTTATCCACTATAAAGTTACTATTTTTCCATAGAAATTAATAAGAAATTTGTGGAGAGATAGCCTGAGACTATGTAAATATCCTGTTTCTCAACAAAATTTCACTCATTAGTGTTAGCAACTATCTGTTTATTCTTATCTGAATCAATTTTCAATGTGATGGCTGTAAAATCATGATTTTTTAACTATTATACTTTCTGTATTAAATATTTGGTATTCTACTGTAAGGAAGAGCTTTCCCTTTTCACCCATTTGCTTATTTTTTTATGTCAGTGTGGATTCAAGAGTTTTTATTTTGTATATTTATAATCTGTTACTCTCATTGTTTATTATGAACTCATATATCCCCAGATTTGACCAGTCCAAGCCCCTTCAATTTGGCTTCTGTGTCTTTTTGGTGTTTTTTCCCTATTTTTTGAGCACTTTTTTTTGGCTCAAAAGAATATTGTTCAATATTGTCTTTTTTTTCTTTTTAATAATAGAATAGTTCCATTTACAAAAAAGGATAGCTAATAATTTTATATATGGAAAAGCATAAAACACATATTCATTAATGGAACACTATACAGTGGTGAGGAAACCCTGGTGGCACAGTGGTTAAGAGTTCGGCTGCTAACCAAAACGTCAGCAGTTTGAATCCACCAGCTGCTCCACCCTATGAAGCAGGTCTACTCTGTCCTATAGGGTCACTATGAGTCGGAATTGACTCAACAGCAAGGGGTTTACTGTTATACAGGAGTGAAGGAGCCCTGGTGGTGCACTGGTTAAGCACTCCACTGCTAACCAAAAGGTTGACAGTTCGAACCCACCAGCTCCTGTGCAGTGGCGGGGGTGGGGGGGGGAGGAGAAAGACCTGGCAATCTGCTCCCGTAAAAATTACAGCCTAGGAAACCCTATGGGGCAGTTCTACCCTGTCCTATAGGGTTGCTATGAGTCAGAATCGACTCAACAGCACACAACAACAACATACAGTAGTGAGGAGAAAAGACCTACAGCTATATTCATCAGTGTGGCTGAATCTCACAAATATAAGGTTGATTGAAATATCACATCACAGAATACAAAAGTATAGTGTTAGGTGCCATCGAGTCAGTTCCGACTCATAGCAACCCTATTTACAACAGAACAAAACACTGCCTGGTTCTGTGGCAGCCTCACAATCGATGCTATGTTTGAGCTCATTGTTGCAGCCACTGTGTCAATCCATCTCATTGAGGGAGGGTCTTCGTTTTTTGCTGACCCTCTACCAACATGATTTCCTTTTCTAGTTAAAATTATATAAAAAGGAAACGATAAATATCTTAGAGATACATATGTAGCAAAACCCTAAAGAAAAGTAAGGGTATGCTAAACACAAAATTTAGGGTAGTAGCTGCTTCTTGGTATGAAAGGGGAAGTCGGTCTGAGACGGGCAAAGAGGCTTTCAGCAGTGTTGGTAATGTTCTCTCTCTTAAACCTGGTGATGGATATGAGTCTTCACTGTATTACTCTTTATATCCCACATACATGTCATATATATTCCTTTATGTGAAATATTTTATAATTTCAGAAAGTACTTGTGGTATAATGGATTGCTTTTTGTGTGCCTTTTCTAGCCATGGTCTTGTAACTCCCTCTCAGTTGTTTAGGGTGGGACTATGTGATAGGGTAATTGTGGTCCACCAAGGGGATTGGTCAGTTTTGCCATACCACTGGGCTTGAAATTAGTCACCCAAGAAGCAGGAAACTGATGATCCCACCACCACCAAGAAAGGAGAAACCCACAGGAGATGGCGCAGTGGGCCTCCTGGCCCACAGAGCAAGAAAACTGAGTGCCTTTGGGCAGAGACTGAGGGCCAGGGAGAAGCCTATGCCTGACCCACAAATTTGGGACTTTCCAGCCTCCACAACTGCATGAGCCATTTCCTTTATATGGTTCGTGATTTCTGTAAGACCGAATTATGGAACCCAAAGACAGGAGGGAGAGTACAGAGGGGAGAGGGAGAAGTTGATGTTAGAGATGATGGAGTAGTACAGCAGCTTGGAAAAGTTGGACATTTGGGACATCTTTAACCTCCACCTCATAGGAACCAGCTTTGTGTTGATCCTTATAAAAGAAATTATTCATTCAGTACTACTGTGTAAATAAAATATCAACACATCACTTTCTTTTGTTTTCGCTGGGATACCTGTTTGAGGAAAAGTCTATATAACTCAAGTACTTGGAATCAAGGAACCAGTTGGATTTGAACGGTAAGATTTCATGGTGTCTTTACATTTGTTTTTGTCATGTTAGGATTTAATGATGTATCTGAAAATAAAGTCAGAACGACCTTATTATAATAGTTAAATACTACAGAAATACTGGATGCTGATATTCTGGAACAGTAGAAGTTAAATTACTTGACTTAATTTTTCCTTCACTGCAAATGTTAGAGGAGGTCAGACCCCACCTGCACACTATTGTTACATTCACTTATATGAAATATTTATGGTTGGCAAATGTATAGAGACCAAAGTTTATTGGTGATTACCAGAGGTAGTAGGGAGGGGGAAAGGGAAACTCGGTGCTTGGGGGATACTGAGCTTCTTTTAAAGGTGATGGGAAAATGTGAAAATGGTAATGGTTAAACAACATGATAAACATAACTAATGTGACTGAATTGTACATGTTAAGAATGTTGAAATGGAAGATGATTAATTACATGTATATTTACCACAATTACAAAAAAACCTTTTCTTGAATCTTGAGTACACTGAGAGATAAATATTAATCTTGATATGAGTTAATAAAAATTACATTACTCTCCAAGCACAATTTTTTATATTGAATTGGTGTATTTAAAAACGAGCTGGGAAGTGTTCTCTTCTGTCTTCTGGAAGAATTTGTCTAACACTGGTGTTATTTCTTCCTTAAAGGTTTGTTAGAATTCACAGGTTAAGCAGTGTGTTGTTATTTGGTGCCATCGAGTTGGTTCTAACTCAGCGACCCTATGTACAACAGAACAAAGTGTTGCCCAGTCCTGCGCCATCCTCACAATCATTGCTATGCTTGAGCTCATTGTTGCAGCCACTGTGTTAATCCATATTAAGGGTCTTCCTCTCTCTTGCTGATCTTCATGATCATCATGTCCTCCAGGGACTGGTCCCTCCTGATACAATGTACAAAATAATGAGATGAAGTCTCACCGTCCTCGCTCCTGCAGAGTATTATGGCTGTACTTCTTCCAAGACAGATACGTTCATTCTTCTGGAAGTCCATCGTATATTCAGTATTCTTTATTCTACTCTATGTTCTACTTCTTCTTATTTTGAGTCAAGCCACATAAGCAAATGAAGGTCCCCAAAACTTTACACCCTCCACATCATTAAGGTCAACTCTATTTTGAGGAGGAAGCTCTTCCCCAGTCGTATTTTGAGTGCCTTCCAACCTGAGGGGCTCGTCTTCCAGCACTATTTCAGGTAATGATCTGCTGCTATCCATAAGGTTTTCGCTAGCTTTTTTTTTTTTTTTTTTTTTTTTTTTTGGACTTAGAGCACCAGATCCTTCTTCCTAGTCTGTCTTAGTCTGGAAGCTCTGCTGAAACCTGTCCACCATGGGCGACTCTTCTGGTATTTGAAATACCAGTGGCATAGTCGTTGGAAGGTTGATTGATTGTGTTGTTTAAATCATCCTATATTTTTACTGATTTTTTGTTAGACTATTTGATGTCTCACAGGTCTGGAGACCCTATTCTGTTTTTTCCCTTTTTTGTATCAGTTTGGATTCTTTTTACAGATCAGATCACTAATTCTTAGTGTTGAGTTTCAATCTGCTGTTAAGTACATCTGATATAGTATTTTTATTTCTACCATTCCCATTTGATTATTTTGTACAATTTCCACATCTCTGCTGAAATTTACCAGCTCTTCACACATGTTGCCCACATTTTCTAGTAGATCCTTTATTGACTGGACAGGCTAGAGAGGAACAGTTGTGAAATTACAGCCCACTCCAGCTGGAGGGTGGGAGATGAAACCATAGTCCAGCAGATGGTGTCAATACTGAGCACAGTGGATGCCATTTTTTGAGTTATTACTTACATGTGTCAGTCACTGAGATAAGCATTAAATTTATTCTAATACTAATGGGTATTATCAGCATGTACAGAAGAGGAAGTTGGGATACTGACAGAGGATGTGACTTGCCCAAGATCTCATTTATTAAGAGAGAGCTGCATTTTGCTAACTGGTTTCATATTAAAGTCATGACCAGAAGGTTGGAATGGTAACTTAACACTCTTCTTGTATAATCTCTTTCCTATGCTCCAAAATAATTATTGCATCCTTTCTGCTTTTTTCTCAAGCCTTCTTAACTCCTCCATCCCCACTGTCAGCTGATACCCTTGCATCTTGTTGAATAAAATGAAAACAGATATAAACTCCTTAGACTTCTTTCCACCAAAAGCATCAATCTACCTGCCATTATTCTATGGTTCCCCCACTGTGAATAAAATGTTATTGTACCTGCAAAAGGCTACCTGCTCCACTTTTGCTCTGACCAACTCTCTCACCTCAGAAACTTGCCTCCTGAGTTGTCTTTCTGTCTTTTGCATCAACACTTTCTTCTTTTGTCAATCATTCTCATTTCATTTATGCATGACCTTATGTTTTGTCTTTAGAAACTGTCAACCTATATTCCTTTTCCACCTTTAACCCTATTTCTTTGCTTCACTTCATAGTCAGTGATCTTGAATGAGGTGTCTGTAATTTCTCCCTCTCTTCTGCACCTCATGTTTTCTCAAATCCTGTCCAAATTAACTTCTGTCCTTACCATTTCCCTGCACATGGTCTCCAGAATGTTAATGACCCCTATTTTGCCAAATAAAGAGCCCTGGTGACTCAGTGGTTAAATGCTCAGCTGCTAACCAAAAGGGTGGTGATTTGAACCCACCAGAGGCTCCAAGGGAGAAAGATGTAGCAGTTTGCTTCCGTAAAGATTACAGCTACGGGGCAATTCTACTCTGTCGTATAAGATCCCTATGAGTCGGAATCAACTCTATGGCACACAACAACAATATGTTGACAAATACAGTAGTCAATTCTCAGTTCTTATCCTGATAAGAGGCAGTTACTTATGACCCAATAGACCACTTCTTCTGCAGACACATTGTTTTTTTTAACTTTGTGGACAAAACTCTTAGATATCTTTCTGGCTTACCGCCTGCTCCTTTTGAGTCCACTGTGCTTGTTCCTCGTCTGCTTGGATTCTAAATGCAGAATGTCTTAGGATTTCTACCTGAGTCCTTTGCCTTTATCTGCAGTCTCTCCATAGGTGATACTTCCTGCCCCATGATTTAAAATACTGTGCCCCTGTTTATCTAAGCCCTGACCTCTTCCCAGAACTCCAACCTCATATAATCAATCAACTTCTTGGCATTTCCATGGGCATGAGCAATAGGCATGTCAAACAATTTGAAAACAGAATCTCTGATTCTCCCATTCCCCTAAACCTCACATTATCTCATTTTTCTTTTGTTCCCTCCTCTCAGGAGTCCGAGCCACCATCCTCTCAATTGTTCAAGCTCCAATATAAAATTTATTATTAGTTTTTCTCTCACCCCATATGCACAATCCAAGTCCTGCTGATTCTGTCTGTAAAATCCTGCATGCACCACAAGAATCATCTCCAGTACTGCCATCCTAGTCCAGGCCCTCATCATCTCTTCCCTGGATGACTGCACTAGCTTGCCAAATAGCTCATTTCTATTCCTTCCTTCCCACCATGGACAGAAACCAAAATGACTTTTTAAAATGTAAATCAACAAGACTTCTGCTTCCAACAAAGATAGAATAAGAGGGACTAGACATATCTTCCCACTTTAAACAACTTAAAGACTGGGGAAAATGTAAAGCTTGTTTTTCAGATATTGGACAACAGATAGTACAGGACAAGGATCCCTGAGAAAGAGGAAGCAATGAGGTAAGCCTTATGATTGCCCTGCTTACTGACTTGAGAGAGTTTCTAGGACACAGTGCAGGGAGGTCACGGATTTAAATGTTAAACACAGGTGGAGCCCGATCAAATGCTTGAAATGAGGAGATAGAATTGGGAGTTTGGGGAGGCCAAGTGGGTGGAGTTTGCAGGGCAGAGTACCAGAGAGAAGAGAACTGCACAGACTCAATATTGTTAAGGCATAATTCTCCCCAAACTAATCTATAGATTCAATTTAAACAACAACAACAACAACACACACACAACAGGACATTTTGTGATATTGAAAAACTGATTCTAAAATTTATATGGACATGAGGAAAAGCTCGAGATTACTAGGCATTAGAGAAATGCAAATTAAAACCACAATGAGATACCATCTCACCCCAGCATTACTGGCACGAATCAAAAACACTGGAAATAACAAATGTTGGAGGGGCTGCGGGGAGATCGGAACACTTATGCACTGCTGGTGGGAATACAAAATGATACAACCATTTTGGAAAACGATATGGCACTTCCTCAGAAAGCTAGAAATAGACATACCATTCGATCCAGCAATCCCACTTCTAGGAATATATCCTAGATAAATAAGTGTCGTCACTCGAATAGACATATGCACACCTATGCTCATGGCAGCATTGTTCACAATAGCAAAACGATGGAAACAACCTAGATGCCCATCAACAGATGAATGGATAAACAAACTCTGGTACATACACACAGTGGAGTACTATGCAACGAGAAAGAACAACAATGAATCTGTGAAGCATCTCATAACATGGATGAAACTGGAGGACGTTATGCTGAGTGAAATAAGACAATCACAAAAGGACAAATATTGTATGAGACCTCTATTGTAAAAACCCATGCAGAAGTTCACACACAAAATGTAGCAATCTTTGTTGTTACCAGGGATGGGAGGGGGGTGGGGGGGAAATACTAAATAGATAATAGATAAGTGGTATCTTGGGTGAAGGCTGAGACAGTTCACAATACAGGAGAAACTAGCACAACTTGTATAAGGAAAGGTCATGGAAGCCCCATAGACACGTGCAAACTCCCTGAGGGACTCAATTGCTGGGCGGAGCGCTGTGGGGACCATGGGCTCGGGGAACATCTAGCTCAATTGGCATGACACAGCTTATAAAGACAATGTTCTACATTCTACCTTGGTGAGTAGTGTCTGAGGTCTTAAAAGGCTGTGAGCAGCCATCTAAGATACTCCACTGCTCTCATCCCTTCGGGAGCAAGGGAGAATGAAGAGAACAGCATACAAGGAAAAGATTAGTCCAAAGGACTAATTGTCCGCAGCTACAAAGGCCTCCATCGGACTGAGTCCAGTACAGCTAGATGGTGCCCGGCTACCACCACTGACTGCTCTGACCAGGATCACAACAGAGGATTCCGGACAGAGCTGGAGAAGGATGTAGAGCATAATTCTAACTCACAAAAAAAGACCAGATTTACTGGCCTAAAGGAGACTGGGAAAACCCTGAGAGTATGGACCCCAGACACCCTTTTAGCTCAGTGGTGAAGTTACCTCCGAGGTTCACTGTTCAGCCTGGGAGTGGACAGCCCTGTAAAACCAAATGAGACTAAAGAGGTACAGGAGTCAAGTGACAAGGGCCAGAAAGCAGAAGGGGACAAGGAAGCTGGTGATAGGGAATCCAAGTTTGAATAGGGATATTGTTGATGTGTTGTGAGATTGTTAACCGTTGTCATAGGGCAACATTTGTAGTAACTATTAAATGAGAAACTATTTGTTCTGTAAGCCTTCACCTGAAGTACAATAAAAAAAATGTAAAAAAATAAAAAAAAATTTATATGGAAAGGCAAATGAACAATTTTGAAAAGGAACAAGTTTGGAGGACTCGTACTACCTGATTTCAAGACTTACTATAAAGCTACAGTAATCAAGATATTGTGGTATCGCAAAAGGATTGCCACATAGACCGATGGAACAAAACAGAGTCAAGAAATAGACCCACAGACATACAGCCAATTGAACTTTGAAAAACGTTAAAAAGTTAATTCAATGAAGAAAGGGTAGTCTTTTCAACAAATGGTGCTGGAAAAGTTGGACAAGCATAGGCAAAAAAAAAAAAAAAAAAAACCCACACACACACACACAAAAATACCCCTCAACCTAAACCTCACATTAGATACAAAATTTAATTCCAAATGAATCATGGATTTAAACATTAAATGTAAAATTACAAAACTTTTAGGAGAAAATATTCAGGACCAAGGACTAGGCAAAGTGTTTGTAAATATGATACCAAAAACATAATCCATAAAAGAAAAATAAATAAATTGAACTTCATCAAAATTAAAAGTTTTGCTTTGTGAAAGACACTGTTAAGCTACAGAACTTAATTAAATGAGAAACTATGGATTAGATCATGACAATGACATAACCCTGCTCAGCACCCTCCAATGACTTTCAGACTTCTAACTGAATCTGGATAAGACTTCCTTTACATCCACTCTCCCTCTCAGTGAAGAATGACAGATGAATATGGAGGCTGTTGCAATAAATCAAGAGAGAGATGTTGAAGGCACTCAGAGCAGTGATTGTGGAGATAGAGAGAAGAGGGTGACTCTGGGGTTGTTAGAAGACAGCAGTGAAGACTATGAAGAAAGTTAAATGAGTTTAATGGACTAGAATGGAGATTTCTTGAAGGCTACTTAGGGGCCCAAGGAAGAATTCTCTGAGGAGAAGACATTTAAGCTGCGATCAGAACAAGAAAGAGCTGGTCTTTTGAAATTCAAGGGGAAGAATGTTCCAGACAGGGGAGCAGTTAGTAGAAAGATTCTGAGGCAAGAACGAGCTTGGTGTGTTTAATAAATAGAAATATTATTTGTGTAGCTAAATTATAAAGTGATCAGAAGACCAGAGGAGTAGGCAAGAGCTAGATAACATAAGACTTTGGAAGACAGAGAGAGGATTTTTAAACCTTTATTATTAGTGCAATGGAAAGCCATTGGAGGGTGTCAATCAATTCAGGGACATGATATTATTTACATCATATATATATATATATAAAACTTTAGCTACTTTGTGAAGAATGGATTGCTACAGAGCACAAGTCAAAGCAGAAATGACAATCAGGAGACTATTGGAGTTGTCCAGGTGGTGGTGGTTTGGACTAATGTGGTAGTAGTAAAGATGGAAAAAAAAAGCATAAATTTGGTTCACGTTTATGAGATTGAGTCAGTGAGATTTGGTGACAGATTAGTAAATGTGGTACAGAGAATTACTTAATATGGCCCTTCCAGCCATAGTCTTTGTGACTCCCACAAAATGATTAGCCATACTCTTTGTGACTCCCACAAAATGATTTGACTACTCAGATAAGGTGTTTTTGGCCCACTGAGGAGATTGGACAGCCTACTAATAATGCAAAGATGCATAGAAACCTAATTCTATCTCCTCATTTCAAGCATTTGATCAGGCTCCACCTGTGTTTAACATTTAAATCCGTGACCTCCCTGCACTGTGTCCTAGAAACTCTCTCAAGTCAGTAAGCAGGGCAATCATAGGGCTTGATCAGTTTTGCCATTCCGCTAAGCTTAAAATGAGCCATTCCAGAGGCTGGAAGAGGGGACCTCAGAACCACCAAGAAAGAAGAGCCAGTAGCATATTGTGTCCTTTGGACCCAGGTCCCTGCGCTGAGAATGTCCTAGAACCAGGAGACGGAGAGAGCTGTAACACTGGAGATGGCTGGAGATGATGAGCAGTGGTGGCAGAGAAACAGCAGTACTACAACCAGGAGATCAGTGCAAGACCATGCAGTGGGCTTCCTGGCCCATGGAGCGAGGCAGCTACAGTGAACGTGCAAACCCACGGAGCAAGAGAACTGAGTGCCTTCGGGCAAGAGTCTTGCTGGCAGGGTGAGGTGCTTCTGGGCACTTATTGGCGGAGCTAAAGAGCTTTGTAACACTTGTCTGAGCAGGGCAGAGACCAGGCCAAGAGATTGAGGGCCAGAGAGAGGCCTGCTTTTGGGCACGGCTGAGAAAAAGCTATTCTGATTGAAGAACTGTATCCTGAGTCATTCCTGATCCTGAATTGTAATCTGTTACTTCTTTAATAAACCTTGTAACTGGGAGTATGGTCTGTGAGTTCTGTGCAGCCATTGCAACAAATTATCAAGACCAGCAGAGAAGTAGAGAGTGCTGTGGGGGAGCCGCCTGGTGTCAGAAATGATAAAAAGATTGGAGGGTGGAGGTATGTTTGACCTCCACCTCATGGGAATCATAGACAAGCTAATGATCTTGATTCACTCTCCTCCCTCTTGTGAAGTTAGATGATACCACCCTCACACTGCACCATTTTTACAGTAGAGTAAGAAGAAATAACTTGTATTTGGAATTTAATAAGTTGGGTAGATGGTGGTGACTTTTTCTAAATTTGGGAAAGTTGAGGAACACTGGGAAAGCAGCTGTTTTGGGGAATAAAATTGATAGTTCTGTTTTGGCCACATCAAATTTGAGATATCACTTAGATTTCCAAGTGGAGTTAAAAAGGAGTGAGGTATATATGAGTCTGGACTTTTGGGAGAGGTTATAGATTATGGTAGAGATTTCTGGGGTCACTGATTTAAAGTCATGGTATTTAAAGACATGGGAAAACATTATCTATGGTGACTGCATTGATTGAAAAGAGGAGGGGGTCTAGAATTGAACCGTTAGGTACTCGATATTAAGAAGTCAGAGAAGAGCCAGCAGCGATTAAGAGAACTCACTGTGGTAGGGGAAAACCAGAGAAGTGTAATGTCACCAAGAAAACAAAATGCTTCAAGATGAAATGGGTGATCAACTCCTTCCAAATATACCTAGGGGTCATATATGCTCAGGGGTCTAAAGATTACTTCCTTATCCCACAGATGGTGGCTTTGACCCATTGGTTCTTCAGCCAAGCACCAAATGTTGAATCTGCAGTGCTATAATATAGCAACAGATGTCACTGTTGTCTTTGGTAAGAGTAGTCTCAGTGAAGTGATAAGGACAGAAGAGCATATAGAATGGGCTGTGGAGAAAATGTAAAATAAAAAATAGAGACGGGAACTGGAAGTGACTCTTGAGGGGTTTTGCTTTGAAGGAGAAATCTGTTGTAAAGTACAGGGGAATATGTGGTCAAATAATTTTTTTTAAGATAGTAGATTCTAGAACATTTATATGCTAATGTTCTTCTTACAAGTAACTTACAGACCTCCCACTGAGAGGTGGGGTCTATGTTCCCTCTCCTTGAATCTGGGTGGGAGCTTGTGACTGCACTGATCAATAGAGCACAGCCGATGTAGTGTTATGTGACCTCCAAGTCTAGGTCAAAAAAGAGTGGAGTTTCCACCTAACTCTATCTCAGATCACTTGTTCTGGAGGATATCAGCCACCGTGTTGTGAGAACACATAAGCATCCCTGTGGAGAGGAATCAACTTACTAGTACCAACTCATCAGCCATGGGAGTATATCCCTTGGAAGTGAATCCTCTAGCCCGAGCCAAGCCTTCAGATGACTCCAGCCCTAGTTGACATCTGACTGGAACCTCATGTGAGATTCCAAGCCAGAAATACCCAGTCAAGTCACTCATAAATTCCTGACCCACAGTAACTAAAATATAATGTGAGGTGAATAATTGCTTTACCCAAATAATTTATTTGCCGTTTGTGATGGTTAATGTTCTGTGTCACCTTGGCTAGGCTATGATTCTCAGTGGTTTGGCAGACATTGGACTGATTGCTTTTCCATAATGTAATATAATGTAATCACTTCCATGATGGGAGCTGATGTAATCAGCCAATTGGTTCAAACGAGCGTTTCCTTGGGGGTGTGGCCTGCTTCCAGTATATAAATCGATGTTCCAACAAGTCTTGCTATCTCTTTTGATCATCATCTTCTGACTTCGATTCTTTGGACATGACAACAGCCTGCAGTCTGACCTGCCAATTTTGGGATTTGCCAACTCCTGCAGCCTTGTGAGCCAGCAGACTGCTGTCTGACCTGCTGATTTTGGGTTCGTCAATTCCCACAACCACCTGAGTTAGAAGACTCCATACTGATGCCTGACGCACAGATTTGGCACTTGCCAGCGTCCACAACTGCATGAGCCATTTCCTTGAATTAAGTCTCTCTCTATATATTTATAGGGGCTCTGGTGGTGCAGTGGTTAAGCGCTTGGCTGCTAACAAAAATGTCAGCAGTTTGAATCCACCAGCTGCTCCTTGGAAACCGTATGGGGCAGTTCTACTCTGTCCTATAGTGTCACTGTGAGTCTGAATCAACTCGACAGCAACGGGTTTTGTATATACATTTATATATACACTTCCCTGGGTTTGCTCCTCTAGAGAACCCAGCCCAAGATGCCTTTGGTTCCTGAAAGATAACCTCTAAATCCTTTCAGTTTTCCATATGGTTGGAATGTCTCTGACCATGAGGGCTCCAGACCACACCTGACAGAATATGCTAATAAGATTCTTGGGTGGTGGCTGACCTTGCCAAAAAGACCCACCATATGATATCAGCTCAACCTTCAAGGAGGGGAGGGGAGCTGGAGATTGAGTTCAGCCACATCGGCAATGATTCAATCAACCATGCTTGTATAATGAAACCCTATTAAAAACTCTGAACACTGAAGTGCAGGTGAGCTTCCCAGTTGGTGAAAGACATCAATGCTCATGAGAGTGAACACATCCCTTGGGACATGGAAGCTCTGCATTGGGGGCTCTTTGAGACCTCGCCCTATGCATCTCTTCATTTGTATCATTTTTGCTATAGTAAAGCTATAATCGTAAGTATAGCACTTTCCTGAGTTCTGTGAGTCATTCTAGTGAATTATTGAACCCAAGCAGGTAAATCAGGACTCTCAAATTTGTAGCCAGCAGGTTAGAAATAAGGGAGTCATGGGAACTCCTGAGCTTGTGGCTGGCATGTGAAGTCTTGGGCAGACCTGGCAATCTCGAGGATTGTGTCCTTTAACTTGTGAGCTCTGGCTTAGCTCCAAGTGGTTAGGGTCATAAGAAAAACAACTGTATTTGCATTTAGTGTCAGAAAGGACATTTAGAAAAGGCACACATACAGACACTTTAGATAATAAATGATTACAGTTGTTTTGAGCCGCTAAGTTTTTGCATAGTGATTTGCTATGCAGCAATAGGTAATTTCTGATACAGGGACCATCTGATATAATATTAGATCATATGTGACTTGAAATTACATAAAACATGAATTGCAAGGGATTTTTGTCAACCAGGAAGTCTTCCAAGTATAATTGAGCATCACAACATCTCTATCATTAGCTACCTAGTTCCTTGACTATATCTTCCAAAATTTACACCTAGATTGCCACTTCAACTGGAAGAGAACACACAGGTATGTTCCTCAAGAGTAACCATATGGCAGCTGCTTCCTTATAAATAGGAGCCCTGGTGGTGCAGTGGTTAAGGGCTTGGCTGCTAACCAAAAGGTTGGCAGTTCAAATCCACCAGCTGCTACTTGGAAATCCTGTGGAGCAGTTCTCCTCTGTCCTATAAGGTCACTATGAGTTGGAAGCAACTCGATGGCAATGGGTTTGGTCCCTATAAATAAGGCCAGGAAATTAGTGTCAGGACTTGAGATATCAAGTTTAAAGAGCATGGTTTATGGAGAAAATATTGGCTCTCTTTTTATCTCTGTTATTCCTCTTTGTCAACCTGAATATCTCTTATGTGCTTTATGTACCCATTCACAAATCGGGTCCAAATTTAGATGTATTGGTTTACTGGTTGGTAACTATTTGTGGTGGGAATAGGTGGGGGAGAATAGAAAAAGATGGGACTAGGAAAAGGTGGGGGAGACTTCTTTCTGATTTGTCAGCAATTTTGTTAACTGTCCCTGAGATCCTCTCCTTTCAGGAAAACAACACCAACAGCTTGCACTGGTCCACATCTGCCACTAGCTCACAAAGGGCTCTGTACAAGATGTTGGGGACAACAGCCTTTCTCACAAGATTTATTTTGCTAACTGAACGTCTGCTCACATCGCTTTCCCAATGACTGCCTCACCAGTCCCATACTCAAAAAACCAGTTCTTCCTAGATGTGGACTATAAAGATATATCTGTGTTTCCAAGGTCCAGTATAAGTTCTTATTCTGTTCTCTAATGGAGGAAAATATTTATTCAAATGCTAATAATCAGGGGAATCTGGTTGCACATCACAATTACCAGGGAGATTTGTGAATAAATGCAGATTCCTGAGTTTTGACCAGACTTTATGAAACAGATGTTATGAAACTGCAGTGCCTTAATCTATATTTTAAAATATACCTCCTCAGGTGATTCTGTTGGAGACAGGTTGTAGATAAATATTTGCAAGGGTTACCTAGATGGTATTTGAAGTTGGGAGAACTAAAAAAATGGGAATGTGAGGGAAAAAACATGGTTGAGCAATAGGAAAATTATGAAACATTTACAGAGATTTTCTCCCGTCTAGTAGCCATGGTAACTCTTAGGGTGGGGTGAGATACAGAAAAGATCTCCAGGCTGTCCAATCTCTGGAATGTACATTCTGGAATGAAGGGGACTTCCTGGATTAAAAAAAAAAAAAGAAATTTTCCTTGTTCAGATACTTTTATGGATTGAATTGTGAACCCCCAAAATGTGTGTCAACTTGGCTAGGCCATGATTCCCAGTATTGTGTGATTGCCCACCATTTTGTTATCTGATGTGATTTTCCTATGTGTTGTAAATCCTACCTCTAGATGTTAATGAAGCAGGATTCCAGGCAGTTATGTTAATGAGGCAGGACTCAATCTACAAGATTAGGTCATGTCTTAAATAAATCTCTTTTGAGGTATAAGAGAGAAGAGAGCAGAGAGACAGGGGGACCTCATACGACCAAGAAAGTAGTGCCAGGAGCAGAGTGTGTCCTTTGGACCTGGGGTCCCTGCACTGAGAAGTTCATAGTCCAGAGGAAGATTGATGACAAGGACCTTCCTCCAGAGCCAAGAGAGACAGAAAGACTTCTGATGGAGCTGACGCCTGAATTTGGACTTCTAGCCTACTAGACTGTAAGAGAATAAATGTCTGTTTGTTGAAGCCATCCACTTGTGGTATTTCTGTTATAGCAGCACTAGATAACTAAGACAGATGCACTTAGAAATTCACTCTGGGGAGCACACAGGGAAATAATCGAGCTCCCAATGAGGCCACAGAGCTGAGAAATGAGGCGACTCCTGTTTCTTTGCTTTATGTTTTAGCAGCCACAAGGTGGAGCTCAATTTCTAACGAGTTAGAAATTTCCGAGGAGTTAGCGTTTGAGACATCAGAATGACACCAAAGCCAGTCATGCCAACTTTGTTGACTGCTGCTGCCTTTTGACTCCTCGGCTCTCCCTATCCTAATATGTTCAGTTTTAGAGAATTGTGGTATCTATATGAATGGCTTGCCCTAGTTCAAGCAGCCTAAATCCAGAAACTGTAATCTTTTCTGGTATAAAGGGAAAAGGACTTGAGCTTGACTGACTTAATTTTTTTTTAACCCTTAAGATGTAGACTATAACAAACTTACGGGGGGCAAAATGAACAGCAAATAAACATGAAGATTAATAAATTTTTGTAAAACAAACATCTATGTACCCACACCCAAGTAAAAATACATACCACTACCAGCCTTCCAGAAGCCATTGGCTACAACTTACCTCTTTCTGATCCTTGTTCCTCTCTCCCCCTAGCTGTAACCACTACTTTTACTATCAGGGTAGTCAATTCCTTGCTTTCCCTTATAGTTTTACCACATAGTTATGCATCCCCAAATATAGTTTAATTTTGCTAACTTAAGAAAATTTATATATAAATGGAATTATACTGTATGTACTCTGTTATGTCTTCTTTTATTTTCTCAACATGATATCCAAGATTCATCCATTTATATAGTTTTTTATTTTTCATTTTCATTGCTGAATAATAATTTACTGTATGAATACACCACAATTTATTCATTAAACTGTTGATGAACACTTCAGTAGTTCACAGTCTTCGGCTACTATGAACAACTGAAATGTTCATCAACAGTAGAATGAACATTCATGAACATGTATACTGCTGAACATGAATACATATTATTGAAGGCATATACCTACATGTGACGCAGCCCTGGTGACGCAGTGGTTAAGCACTGAGCTGCTAACCAAAAGGTTGGTGGTTTGAACCCACCAGCTGCTCCTTGGGAGAAGGATGTTGCAGTCTGCTTCCATACAGATTTACAGCCTTGGAAACCCTATGGGGCAGTTCTGCTCTGTCCTATACGGTTGCTATGAGTCAGAATCGACTCCTCGGCAGTGAGTTTTTGAACCTACATGTGAAATTGCTGGGTAGAGTCCTTTTAGAAAGTATCTTAATGGGAATTTCAAGTGTACACAAAAGTGGAGAAAATAATGTACTGAACCACCAAAAACCGAAACCAAACTTGTTGCTGTTGAGTCGATTCTGACTCATAGCAACCTTATGGTGCCACCAGCTTCAATAATTATAAACACGTTGTCAATCTTATTTCATCTATACTGTGTAACCTTAGGTGACCATGGGCACATATGTGGTTGGACCTTGCCCTAACGTATGTTATGCAGTGCATGACTGTATTCTCCTTCCTTTTCTCCACCCTGGAATATTTTAAAGCAAGTTTCAGATATTTGCATAGTCTCACTCAGTCATTTTGTGTGAGTCACAAAGACCATGGCTAGAAGGGTCATATTAAGTAATTCATTGCACTGCAGGCCACCCCTTGCCTCCTCTAGCCATTGACCCTTTCATATTTGAAGGATTAACTTCCTCCTCCCAATCATGTTACCAATCCAAAACGGTCATTAACAATTAGTCCTTCAGGAGGGCAAAAGAGTCCTAAGGGTGAGGTTACTCAGGTACCAGCCATTCAGGTCTGTTGCAGGTGTCCATCTGATTTGGTCAGTTTCTCCAATAGTTCTTCTCATCTTCACGCTTTCTGGGCTCTGATAAAACTTAACTGAGAGAAGATTATTCCCTTGCTCTGAGTCTCTCTTGAGGTATCAGCATAATGTTAGATTTCTCCCACTGCATAACCCATTTATTCATTCTTTTACCTTCAGCTATTATTTCCTCTTTCTTCCATTTGTCATTTATTTTTATCCAAACTTTTCCACCTTGAGAAGGGACATTAGGTTCAGCTGCTGTGCTAGTCCAGATTGCTAGTAGCAAGACCAGCCTAGCAAGTGCTTCCCCCTCCGTCCACTCCCAATTCATGTTAGGTAGGGTTACATAGGTACAACACTAGACAGCTATCTTGCCCGCTAGGCAATATGGCAGTATTCACTGTCAACCCCAATTTTGCCAGATGGGGGGAAGGTACAATCCATCCCATCAGGCCCTTGGGAATTCTGGTATACATGTTCAAGGATATAGTTACAGTCTCTTGCTTAAGGATCACCCTTGCTTCCAGCACCCACAGCTGCTCCCTGGTCCTGGGATCACAGCATCCAGTAGGGAAGAAAGCAATTTTAGGTGATGTGAGGAAGAACTGTACAGTGGCACCAGCATCCTCCCCCACACCTTCTTCTCTGGAGCCCTCAGACAAGCATAGGAATCAGTCCAGTGGTGATCCTTCCTTTGTCCCTCTTGTGTTGAGTGTGAGCACTCATGAAAGCATGTGAGCCAGCCCTTCGCGCTTTTATCTACCCCTGTTTTGGATAACAAATGTTTCAATTGCCCATTCCAATTCTCTATCAAACCATTACTCTGAGGGTGGTATACAACATGGTATGTCCATTTAATATGATGTTTCTTGGCCCATTGCTGTTCCCTGTGGGCTGTAAAGTGTATTCCTTGGTCTAATGAAATATAACTCTGTGGCCCAAAACGGTACAGTATCTTTTGTTCCAATCCCTTAATGATGTCTTTGGCATTTGCATCTGTCATGGGATATGCAAAGCCTAGTCCAGAGTAACTATCTATTCCTGTGAGGACCCATTTGTAGGCACCTGGTGCTACTGGTGTCGTTGGTCCAGTATAAGCAACTTGCCAGCTATGTGCAGGGCCTTCCCCCCAGGGAATCTGCCCCATAGCCATCTGCAACCTCTATCTTTCTTGCTGGCAGACAGACCAGTCCTTACTGGCATTTTGTGCATCAGGGGGTGCAAGGGGGATGTGTCTAGATTCAGCCCATCTCTGCACTGCTGCAGCACCCCCATGTCTGCTCATTTCATGGACTCAATTGGCCATCTCAAGTGAGCATGCCAACAGTCCCACTTGCTGATCCCGATCTCCTTCTGATCCAGGAAGCGGATTTTTTTTGATGGGCATTAACGTTTCCTACTCTAATGTGCCCTCTAAATTCCCAGAGTGCTTTCCATAGGTCCATGCCCCACACGGGTTTCCCCTGAATAGCACAATTTTCCATTGCCCATTTGCCTGACCCTATAGCCAGGCCATTGGCCACTGCCCATGAATCAGTAAAAATCCAAACATATGGTTTCTCACCATTGCACAATTCTTCCATTACAGCAAGCCCATTGAGCTGACCTGTTCTTACCTTCTTCAACCAGTCTTTTCATCTGCTGGTCTTAATGCAGCAGCTTTCCACCTCACATGTTGTTCATGTACCCTGGAACCGCCATTTGTGAACCAAGCAGTCTTCTGCTTGTCAGCAGAAAGTTGTTCACAGGGCACTGTCTATGTAGCAAGGGGCTCTGGAAGCTTCTTAGGTGGTTCTAGGGTAGGACCTATGGGTAAAGAGGCTGCCTGCTCATGGATACAGTGGGTGCCTCCCTGCATTCCTCCAGTAGCTCTTATTCTTGTATGAACAATTTTCATTTTATTATGGAACTATTTTGGGCACTGTCTTCCTTTTTAGAGTGTTTCTCTGACATCACCCAAGACATTATGGGTTATTCAGATCTCATGATGATTTTATGTCCTTCTGTCATTGATGCAGTCTCATTCAACACCCAATAGCAGGTGAGTAATTGCCTTTCAAATGGCATGTATCGTGCTGTACCATCTGGAAACTTTCTAGTCCAGAATCCCAGTGGTTGCTGTAGGGCAGCATTCTCAAATTTTTGCCATAAGCTCCAGTCTGCATAAGCATGTGTGGCAGACATCTCCAAAATCATGTCTGAATGTGGATCATGAGGGCCTAAAGGCAGGGAGAGGGAGGTCTTTCTGTAATTCAGACATAGCCTGTTGCTGTGGCCCCCATTTGTAAGCAGTTTTCTTCTGAGTGGTTTTATGGATGGGGGCCAGCAATATTGCCAGATGTGGAATATGCACTCTCCAAAATCCAAATAAACCAACCAAATGTTGGGTCTCCTGCTTAGTCTTGGGGGTAGGTAGTGACAACAACTTATTCTTAGTTGCCTGCAGAATGTCACGGGTGGCTGCTGCCCCAGTTATTCCCAAGAATTTCACAGTTTGGGCAGGGCCCTGGATTTTTGCTGGATTTATTAACCTGCCTCTGTTGGTCATGTGGGCCACCACTGTATTTAAGTCAGTCCTAGCCTGTTCTTCGGTGTTTGATATTAACATAATATCGTCAATGTAATGAATCATTATGCTTGAGATTCGCACCAAATTCAAGTCTCTTCTAACCAAACTATGACAGTAAGCTAGTGAATTCAAGTAACCTTGTGGCAACATAGTGAAAGTAAGTTGGGATCCTTCCTATGTGAAAGCAAACTGTGGCTGGCTCTTTTCTGAAATTGGGATGAAGAAAAAGGCATTTGCAAGATCAATTACTGAGTACCAGTTTCCTTTAGCCTGCTGTATTTTCTCCACTGTTGCTACCATGTGTGGAACAGCTGAAGCCACAGGTGGCACTACTTTATTTAGGCCTCTATAGTCTACTGTCAGCCTGCATGAGCCATCTGCCTTTTTCATGGGCCATCTAAACCAAAAAACCAAACCAGTTGCTGTCGAATCAATTCTGACTCATAGCAACCTTACAGGACACAGTAGAACTGCACCATAGGGTTTCCAAGGAGCAGATGGTGGGTTCCAACTGCCAACCTTTTGGTTAGTAACTGAGCTCTTAACCACTACACCACCAGGACTCCTCATGGACCATACAGGGCTATTATACAAAGAATTGGTTGGCATCAACATTCCAGGCTTTAGCATGTCTTTAATCAAAACAGTAATCTCCTTTTGTCCACCAGGTATCCTATACTGTTTCAAATTAACAACCTGAGTGGGATCAGGCAATTTGAATGGTTCTTATTTATCATGTCCAAACAATACTGGCCTAAGGGCAGACTTACATGCCTTCAGTTTTACAATATCAGGTGGAGGGAGTGTTCCCCAATTAGACATAATATCTATACCAATAATACATTCAGGTGAGGGAGATGCAACTACTTCGTACAAGATCTATCTAAATCTTCCAGTTCTTATCCAAACTTCCACCTTAGTCCTATCAACTGTTGTATCCTCATAACCCCCCAGTCTAAACTTTGGCTCCTTGAAGATTTTATTAACAGATTTTGGGATTACAGTACATTGGGCTCAGCCTCTAAAAGGTCTCTTCCCTATCCCCAGGCATTTCTCAAGCTATTTTTCCAAAGAACCAAGGCAAAAGACCTCATAAACGAATTCATTTCACCACGGGAATCCATCAGTTCTCAAAGTGGTGTGTGTGTGTGTGTGTGTGTTAGAGTGTCCCATGAACATACAAGAATCCTCAGCTTACAAAGACACCCAATATACAATGGTAGAATGGTGTCATGTATTGAACTGTGTCCCCCAAAAATATGTGTACTAATTTGGCTAGACCATGATTCCCAGTGTTGTGTGATTGTCCACCATTTTGTCATCTGATGTGATTTTCCTGTGTGTTGTAAATCCTATCTCTATGATGTTGATGAGATGGAATTAGTGGCAATTATGTTGATGAGGAAGGACTCAGTCTACAAGATTGAATTGTGTTTTGAGGCAATCTCTTTTGAGATATAAAAGAGAGAAGCGAGCAAAGAGACATGGGGACCTTATATCACCAAGAAAGCAGCACTGGGAGTAGAGCTCATCCATTGGACCCAGAGTTCCTGTGCAGAGAAGCTCCTAGACCAAGGCAAGATTGATGACAAGGACCTTCCTCCAGAGATGACAAAGAGAGAAAGCCTTCTCCTGAAACTGGCTCCCTGAATTTGGACTTGTAACCTCCTAGACTGTGACAGAATAAATTTCTCTTTGTTAAAGCCATCCACTTGTGGTATTTCTTTTATAGCAGCACTAGATAACTAAGACAAATAGGAATGGGGTATGAACAATGATAACTCCCAATGAGAAAAAGAATACAGGATAGGAAATAGTAGTTACTATTCCAAAGCAATTAACCAAGACCTGTGCACAGGAATAGCAAGGATTCTCCACCCTGGCAGTAGAGTAGGTTCCCTAATTAGCCAATTTGGAAGCGCTGGTTCTACTATCTAGAGATTGACTATTGTCCTTCATGGCTCCTGGCTTTGCCCTCTTGCATTTCTTCATTCTTTTCTATGGCTACACATTACTTGGGCATTAGAAAGTATATATTTCTTGGGAACAAAACGGCATTCCTAGGAATCAAGAATACAAATGAAATGGGCAAACTATTCTGCATTGGAATGCAAAGGACTTGGAAGGGGGCGGCATGGAAGAAAGAGAGAAGAAGGAGGACCGAGTAAAGCAGTGGAGTGAGTGAAGAACTTTTGATAACAGGACTGCCTAATTTTCCTTTCAAATTCTTTCTTTTGCCAGTGCATCAGGAAAGTATGTTACATAATGAAGGGTCATTTGTGAGGCATTCTTTACAGAAATCAAGGGAAAGAGCTGGATGGGTACTACTGTAGGTTGATCTATTTCAAAAGAAGGTCAGCAGGTAACAGCCTAAATACTCTACTTGAAGCGGGAGCTCAAAACCAAAGGTGTTCATGAAAATGTAAGTCACATGGGAATTTGTAAAAATTGCTGGTGTAGCAATGGAAGTCCACTGAACAAGATCCAGTTCATGATATGAAGGTCAAAGGTATTTTTGACCAGACATTAAACTTTCTCACTTGACACCTGTTTATTGATTAATTCAATAAATATTTATTAAGTGACTATCTTAGTTATCTAGTGCTGCTATAACAGAAATACCACAAGTGGATGGCTTTAACGAACAGAAATTTATTTTCTCACAGCTTAGAAGGCTAGACGTCTGAATTCAGAGCACTGGCTCTGGGGAAGTCATGCTCTCTCTGTCGGCTCTGGCAGAAGGTCCTTATCTCTTCTGAGCTTCTGCTCCTGTGCAATACTCATGTGGCTTGGTATCTTTCTTCTCCCCTTTCTATTTGCCTAATCTGCTCTTTTTATCTCTTGTAAGAGATTACCTCAAGACACACCCTGCCTCATTAACACAACAAAAAACACATTCCCAAGTGGGATTATGAAACACAGGCATAGAGGGTAGGATTTACGACACATATTTTTGAGAGATGCAATTCAATTCGTAACAGTGACCATCATATCTCAGGCACTATTTTACACGTCAGAGAGGGGGATGCATCAATGAACAATGCAGACAAAAATCCTTGCCCTCAGGTAGCTTACATCATCATTTTGTGAAAGAAAACATACCATACACAGTTATGCTGTTTCATTCAGATAAAATTGACAGTTTGCCTTGAAAATCACAATTTACTAAAACTGACAGAAGGAGCATTGGTGGCGCAGTGGTTAAGCACTGGGCTGCTAACTGAAAGGTCTATGATTCGAACCCACAAGCTGCTCCGAGGGAGAAAGATGTGGCAATCTGCTTCTGTAGAGATTTATAGCCTTGGAAACGCTGTGGGGCATTTAGTCCAATAACTATTAAAGGAATTGAACCTGTTATTAAAAACCTTCTCAGAGAGATAACTCAAGACTCAGTTGACTTCACTTATGAATTTTTTCTAAACATTTGAAGACGATTTAAGACCAGAGAATACAATCACAAAAACCCTTCCCAATTCTTTTTAGGAGGCCATTATAAACTTAATACTAAAACCTGACGAGGACATTAGAGGAAAAGAAAGAAGAGACCTTTGTTTTACATAAACATAGACACAGAAATTCTAAACATATCTACTAAGATAAAATATATATTCTACTATATACATTTTTTTTTATTATTGCTGTTACTAGGTGCAGTAGAGTTATAGCGACGTATATACAACAGAATGAAATACTGTCCAGTCCTGAGCCATCCACACAGTTATTGCTATGTTTGAGCCCATTGTTGCAGACACTGTGTCAATCCATCTGGTTGAAGGTATTCCTCTTTTTCACTGACCCTCTACTTTACCAAACGTGATGTCCTCCCCCAGGGACTGGTCCCTCCTGATAACCTGCCCAGTACGTGAGACAAGGTTTTGCCATTCTCCCTTCTAAGGAGCATCCTGGCTGTACTTCTTTTGAGACAGATTGTTCATTCTTCTGGCAGTCCATGGTCTAGTCAATATTTTTTGCCAACACCATAATTCAAAGGCATCAATCCTCTTTTGGTCTTCCTTATTCATTGTCCAGCTTTTGCAATTGAAAATACCATGGCTTGGGTCAGGTGCACCTTAGTCCTCAAACAGAAGAAGTATATACACATATATATATTCTATTCTATATATGTATTCTATACTCTGTCCTCTTTCTATAAAATATTTATAGTTATATCTATCTATCTATATCTATCTCTGTATCCAATACATCACAACCAAGTATAGTATATTCTAGGAATGCAAGGGTAGTTTAACATTAAAAAATTAATCAATGTAATTTATGATAATGTAACTTAAAGAATAAATATGATATTATCATCTCAATATATGCAGAAAAAGCATTTGATAAAATTAAACAGCCTTTCATGATTTAAAAATAAATGAAGAAATCTCCTATCAAACTAGGAATAAAAGCAAACTTTTGTAATCTGATAAAAGATAGCCACAAAAAACCTACAGCAAGCATCTTACTTAATGGTGAAATAATAAAGTTTCCCTTAATAGATTATCTCATCTAAGCCTTACAAATTCCCTGTTACTTTTTTCTCTTCTTTTCTCACCTTCTCACCTCCACTTACCCCAGGGTACAGGCTGAGGTCCAAAAACCAAAAAAGATGTCAAGAGTAGGCTTACATCTTTTTCTTCCCCCCAAATCAATGAGTAACTCTTAAGATAAGACTGTGGCTAGTATGACTCAAGGTGAGATGAAGCTAATCTATTCTGCAGATTGTCCCAAAGCTCCCTCCTCACATTGCCCGTAACAGCATCTGAAGGAGGTGAAGTAGAATTGGCAGCTGTGTCATTAGCCAGGCCTGAGTCCTCACTCAGGGCCCCTCTCAAGTCTGGCAGGTAGGAAGTGGATCAGTCTCTTTTGGAAATCCTGGCCCACGAAGACATAGAGCATAGGGTTGAGGCAGCTGTTGAAGGTGGCCAGGGATTTCGTTGGATTAAGTAGGATTAAAAGGATCGAGTACTTACTGTTCATCTCTGTGCCCCAGACTATGGTTAGCAGGGAGACCAGTTGAAAAGGGAACCAGCAGAGTAAAAAGGAAACTATGACAGCAGTGAGGACCCATAAGGGACAGCTGGATTTAATCAGGCCTTTTTGCACATGTTGGCAGCAACGAGCCGATAGCAGATAGTGATGATGGACATCAGGATAGTAAAGCCAATGATGAACCGAATGATCATGCAGGACTCTGGCAGGGGAATCACCTCCTTCATGCTCTGTTCAATGGTGTCACCCCAGTAGAATAAACAATGCATTTTCTTTTCCTTATCCTCTTTTACTGGAGTTATGAAGATGATAACTGGCAACGTAAGGACTAGGACCAGAATCCAGAGTCCAGTGATCACCCTCTTTGCCAGACCTACAGTGTGGTGATTCTGGGCCCACACTGGATGCAGGACAAAAATACAGCGGTCCAGAGCTATGACAGTAATCAGAAAGATACTTCCATACAGGTTTGTGTCCTCCACGATGTAAATTAACTTGCATAGGAGCCAACCAAAAGGCCACTGTTCCTTGGCCATCGAGGCAATGAGGAATGGCAAGCTGGCAATGAAAGATAAGTCAGCTAAGGCCAGGTTCAGGTAAGAGATGGTGGTGACTATGCATGTCATCTGGAAGCCACCTACCCAGATCACAAGCCCGTTTCCCAGGATGCTGAGGACAAAGGTGATCCCCTGTAGTATCAATGGGAATATGTGCAGAATGGTGTGTTACTCATGATACATATCTTCAAATTTATCCTGAATGATAAAGTTGTTGGTTTCCATCTTGCCCATACCCGAAACATTTCAACAATGGTCATTTCTCAGCTGTGGAACCATCTTCCAGTATCCCTATTCACAGCACACTCCAACTTCCACTATAGCTTCTACTCCAACCAGGATACCCACTTTACTGGGCCTTGTGGCTATTCATACTATAAAATTGGAAATCTGTTGGATATTCCTTCTGGGAAGGATAGTTTTCTATACCAAGAGGAGACAAGGCTTCTGTCCACCAGCAGAAATACTGAACCAAGGATGTATAAACAACAGAAAATTGAAGTATAGTGAGGAAAGCATGGGACTTTAAATTAGGCAGGTGTAGGTTCACATCTGCTTCCTCTTCTGACTTTCTTTACTAGTCACTTCCACTGAGGTCTTCTATGGAACATTGCTTAGTATAGTGTAGGTACAGTGCAATGGATCGTTTTTATGTGTTCTTTCTCGTCATGTTCTTGTAACTCCCTCCCCCAAGTGATTGGGTGGGACTATGCAAACAAAATAATTGTGACCCACCAAGGGAATGGTCAGTTTTGCCATCCCACTAGGCTTCAAATGAGCCATCCCAGAGGGGGGAGGAGAGGAGCTTAGTACCACAAAGGAAGAAGAGCCAGGAGTAGAGTGTGTCCTCTGGACATGGGATCCCCGCACTGAGAAGCTCCTGGAACTAGGAGACCGAGAGAGAGAGATGTAACACTGAAGATGGTGAGAAGCAGAGGCAGAGAAATGGTGGCAACAGAACCAGAAGACCAGCAGAAGACGGCCCGGCCCAAGGAGCAAGAAAGCTGAGTGCTTTTGGACAGGAGGCTAGCTGGTGGAGTGGGGTGCCTCTGGGCACTCATCGGCAGAGCTAAAAGAGCTTTGTTACATTTGCCAGAGCAGGGCAGAGGCTGACAGGCCAGAGAGACATGCTTGTGGCACAGCTGAAAAAAGGCTGTCCTGATGGAAGAACTGTATCCTGAGCATTCCTGAACCTGAATTGTAATCTGTTACTTCCCTGATAAACCCCATAGTTGAGTATGGTCTGTGAGTTCTGTGTGGCCATTGCAATGAATTATCGAACTCAGCAGAGAAGTAGAAAGTGCCATGGGAGGGAGGATTGGTGTCAGAACTGGCAAAGACAGCGGAGAGAGGAGGCATGTTTGACCTCTGCCTCATAGGAATCAGCCTTGTGCTGTTGATCTTGATCCTCCTTCACCCTTGTGAAGTTAGAGGAGATCAGATGCCACCCTCATGCCAGCAGCGTTTCTCAGCCTGGCACTAATGACATTTGGGGTAATTTTTCTTGTGAAGGCTGTTTAGCAGCATCCCTGGCCTCTATCCACTAGATGTAAATAGAATCCCTCCCTAGCTGTGACACCCAAAAAATTCTACAGACATTGCCAAATGTCCCTTGGGGGCAAAATCATCCTGAGTTGAGAAATCACTGTTATAGAGTAAAGAGTGCTGGGCTGTGGAGTCAGATGAATCTGTGTTCTAATCCCACCTTGGACACTTACCCACTATATGTTTTTGACCAGTGATATCTCTTCAAGCCTTAACTTTTTTCTCTGCAGAATAAAGACAGTATTGTGGTGAACACTGATTTCAGGTAAGGATTAAAACTAAACAGACATGGGAAGATTCTAGGATGGACTCAGCGAGTCTTCAATAAATGGGGACTCTTGGTCTTTATTAGGCTCTGTACTGTGTCTTGGGCACAAGCTTGGGCCACACCTTGTAATTGTAGGAGCTCAAGGTCATGTCAAGAACAGTGCTCAAAACAATAACCAAAAACAAAAACAAAAACAAAACCATTGCCCATCGAGTCAATTCCAACTCATAGTAACCCTATAGGGCAGAGTAGAACTGCCCTACAAGGGTTTCCAAGGCTGTAATCTTTATGGAAGCAGACTGCCACATCTTTCTCCTGCTGAGCAGTTGGTGGGTTCTAACCGCCGATCTTTTGGTTAGCAGCCGAGTGCTTAACCTCTGTGCCACCAGGGCTCCTCTATCTACTATTTATGAAGAATTTCTATGTGCCAAGAGTTTCTCTTTCAACCCTCACAACAACCTTTCTCATGGATTTTGAAGATAGAATGTGTTAATATTTGTAAAGCATTGAGGAAACTCTGAGACATTGCAAGTATTGAATAGTGTTATAGTTAACATAACCATCGTGCAAATGAAGAACTTGAAGCATAGAGTGGTTACATTCGTTGGTTAAAGTCCCCAATTAGAAAGAGGTAGAGCCAGAATTTGAGCTCAGCCAGACTGATTCCACCAGAATTTGTGCTCTTAACCCTCCCTCACCTCATGCTGTCACAACAGCCTCAGATTCTCTCTCCCCACCCTCTGAAGACCCTACCAGACTCTCAGAAGACATGATGTGCTCAATTATCTCTAAATTATTGGTTTTTAAAATGTTAATACAACAAGGAAGGGTGATTCTAGAATGGTGGAGAGGGTTCAGGCCAACAAGGCAAAGTTGTAAAATTGTGGGCCCGCTCTAGTTGGAAGGGGCGGAGAGAACCTAATTATGATGGCTGGTATGTGATGAGCCTCTAATATGTGGCAATCACTGTGCATTTTATCATCTTGAATTACATCTTTGCTTTTGGATGAGTATCACCATCATATAATATAAGAGGAAACCCTGGCTCTGAAAGGGGAAGTGACTTGACCAATGTCACAATTATTTAGGGGCGAAATTGGATTTATGACCACAGATTTAAAATGGAAACTGGTCACTTCTTTGCTAGCTTACTCTACTTCTCTAGCATATATATTTTCCCATGCTTGAAAATAATTATTTCAGCCCCTCTGCTTTCTCCTCAAACCTCCTAACCTTCTCTCCCAGCCCCACTTTCAGTTGATGCCCTTGCCTCATATTTTAATGAGAAAATGGTAACAATCAGATGAAAACTTTTTAGCCTTCCTTCCCTCAAACACTCCAATTTATTTGCACCTGTTACTGTGACTAGAGTTCTTGTTCCTTCCAAAGGCTACCCCAACCCCTGCTTTTGCTCTAGATTCCTCTCTCTCTCACCTTTTCAAGAACTTCCTCTTGCATTATCCTTTTCCTCTTCTGAAAAAAACAAACACAAGATTTTCTTTCTACTAGATCATTCTCATATAGACATTATCATATCGCCTTTCTTTAAAAGAACCTACTTGGTGCAAATGGTTAACAACTTGGCTACTTACTGAAAGGTTGGCAGTTCTAACTTACCTAGAGGTGCTTCAGAAGAAAGGCCTGGCAATCTGCTTCCATAAAGATTACACCCAAGAAAATCTTATGGGGCAGTTCTACTCTGTAACACATGGGATTGCTATGATTCAGAATCCACTTGATGGCAACTGGTTCTGGTTTTTTCCCTTAAAAGAAAACACCCACATACACAATTGGCCTATATTCTTTCTCAGCCTCAGCTCTATTTCTCTTTTTGTGAAGGGAATTCATAGCCAAACTTTAGAAGGAGGTGTCTCTAATTGCCCACCTCCTCACCTCCTATTTTCTCCTGAACTCATTCCAAATCAGCTAGGGTCCTCAGCATGCCACGGAACGTAGTCTCCTCAAGAATGGCCTCCAAGTTGCTCAATCCAGTGGCCCCCTTATCAGCTCTCATCCTGATATCTCAGTAACATAGGACCCATTTGACTTCTTCCTCCTTCTTGAAACGTATTTGTCTCATGTTTTTGAGGACACAGCACTTTCATAGTGATCTTTTAAGCTTAATTGACCACTTCTTTTCAGTCCATTTTGCAAGCTTTTTCTCCTCTAAATTTAACTCTGAATTTTGGAGTGTCCCAGGGCTTTTACCTCCCCCCTTTGCCTATTCTATATATGGTCTTTCCATGGGTGATATCATCTAGTCCCATTGCTTAAAATATCATACCAATAATTTCTCATCTACATCATCAGCCTTGACATCTCCCCAGAACACCAGTCTGATATAATTAACTGACTTGACATCTCCACATGGGAGTTCCATAGGTACCTAAACTTAACATTGCTCAGACTGAGCTCTTGATTGTTCCATCCCCTAAACCTGCCACTCTCCCAACATTCTATATCTATCTGGAGCTTAAACATTCAGTTGTTAAAACTCCAAATATAGAACTTATCCTTGATTTTCATTTCCCTTATTACTCAATTTAATACAAGCCTTATTGATTCTATCTACAAAATATTCTGAGTCCATACATGGAATGGTTTCCATCACCATTACCCTTGTCCACACCCCTAGTCTAGCCTCACTTTGCAAAAAACTTATTCCTGCTCCTCTTCTCTAAAATCCATTCTCCAGATGGTAGGTAAACGAATTTTTAAAAATGTAAATCAGATTCTGACATTAGAGAAACCGTTTTAATTCTCCAGGAATCTAGATTTTTTGGGACCATGGAGTTGGGATGACCCACCCAGGCCATCTGCCCTTAGGTGTCCTTTTGAAACTTGAGCCTTTAAGGAACTAGTTTTTCTGGGGTCACCTTCAAGCCAAACAATAACTTAGTAAGCAGCTTAGTGGAGACCATTTTCCCGCAGGCATTGGGCTCTTTTGGAGAATTATCTATGTGTAGCAAGTTTCAAGAAAAAGAAACTCCAGGGTCTGACTGGAAGCTGTGTTTTAGGATATATAGCATGTCCATAATGACTGTTTTTACAACCGACTGACCCTGAAGCCTTGTATGTACTCTGAGAAACCAACATGGAAGGAATTTACAATGACCCCCAGGAAACTACCCTGCCTGAACTTCGCCTATATAACCTGCTTTCACTATCTCTCCTCTTTGGAGTGCCTCCTTGATACCTTCGAGTTGACCCTGCTTGATTTGAATTCTATCTACTCACAACAAATATATTCATTTTCACTAATTTTTGGTGTTTCTCTTTAACAAACCCATTCTGTTCAACACCCTCTAGTGGCTACCAAATTCCTAATTTGGGATTACCAAGCCCTGGATCTTCCCTGTTTATCCCTTAGGCTTCATATGTCCACTCTCATCTCACACATTGTGCTCAAGCCACATTGGTTTCCTTTGATTCCTTGAGCATGCCAAGCCCATAGCCGTATCAAAGCTTTTGTACTCTCTGTTTTTTCTACCTACAGTGCTCATCTTTTCTAGCTCCTCACACTTGGCTTTTTCTGAACCTTCAAATCTCAGCTTAAATATTATGTCCTCCGGGAGGTCTTACCTGACCCTCATTCCAAAGTAGCTGCCCCAGGTACAGCCTATTTTGTCAGACACGTTTCTTGATTATTTATCTATTTATTTACTTTCTATCCTAACTACCCTCCACAATAGTATATAAACTCCACAAGACTACCAAGCTCATTCAGTGCTGTATCTCCAGAGTAGTGCTGTCCAATAGAAACATAATGCAAGCTGTAAATGAGAGCCACAGAGGTAACTTAAAACTTCCTAATAGCATGTTAAAAAAAAAAAAAAGGTAAAATGATTTCAGTGAAATTAGTTTCAATAATATATTTTATTTTACCCAACCTGAAAACAAACCCATTGCTGTTGAGTCCATTCCAACTCATAGCAACCCTATAGGACAAAGCAGAACTGCCCCACAGGGTTTCCAAAGAGCAGCCAGTGGATTCGAACTGCCAACCTTTTGGTTAGCAGCTGAGCTCTTAACCACTGTACCACCAGGGCTCCATGTGCAGCATAGCCTGTGAAAATTGGAGGGGTGCATCGAGCCAGGAGCCCTGGTGACATAGTGGTTTGGTTTTGGTACAGAGGCGGGAAATGTCATTGCCTATCAGAAGAAACTCTTTCCAAGATGAGAAGTTAATGGGAGCCTGTAAGTAGAAAGCCTGGGATGCTCATTTGAAGTGACCACCTGAGTCCATGAGATGAGTGGAAGTGGGAAAGCTGTAGCAATAAAGAGATGAGTTTGGACATGTTCCTCTGGCACCCACTGACCCAGCCCTGGGTAGCTAGGGATAAGTGGGGGAGGGCAGCTGGTCTGAAGGTCAGACAGTTGTGTGGATTAGCCAGCCTATGGCTGGTATGATTTGCCTAGTTAGAGATGAGATGGCCTGGCCCTGAGAAAAGGGGGAAGTGAGAGATATTTCTGAGGCCACAAAATTGGCATAGGCAATAGGATTCACTGCAATTTGGTGACTTGCCCTGGATTGGACTTTGCTTATGGATGCAGGTGCTCGGAGTTCTAACTGGAATAGAAGATTCTTCAAACCAAGGGACATATTGACTCCTCAGAGTACTGGTTTGATAGGGATGGGCAATTTATACGTTGGCTCTAAAATGAAGGAGAAGATACATGCCACATGATTGCCAAGGAACCAAGAAATAGAAGCTGAAAAGAAACAAGGACCTTCTCCTAGAGTAAGAACCTTCCCTTAGAGCTAGCACCCTAAATTTGGACTTCCACCTCCTAAGCTGTGAGAAAAATAAATTTCTTTTCATTAAAACCACCCATTTGTGGTATTTCTGTTATAGCAGCACTAGATGACTAAGACAGAATTTAGACAGCACAGCTGTAGAGTTTAGGAAGTATATACTATGTAATAGATGTTCTAACAATATTTTTTAATTGTTGGATTCCAACTTACCACAAGCTGAGATCTTTGTCCTGTGGCCAGATCCAGTCTTCTTGCAGAGTGTCGCAAGCCCCAAGGACTTAGGCAGAAGCTTTATTGAAGGTACGGGGGGAGGGATGATGGAGCTAGAACCAATTGGGTGACAGGAACCTAGGGCTACTCATAATTTCCAGAAGGCACTACGGATATGTTTTCACCAGATCCTTTTAGAAACTCGTGTGTCTGAATGTTCCCAGTCCCTCCAACTCTCTGTGGGAGAGAGGAGTTCAGTCCTTTAAACATTCAGTGTCAAGAAACCTGGATGTTCAGGCCTCTTATCCCTTAGAGATTCAGGAAAATGAAAGAAGCAGTTATTGAGGTGAGAAGAATTAGAAACAAGAAAAAAAAGACAAAAAAACAGAGATGATGGTACTAAACAGAACAGCAATCAGAAACACAGAGAGAAGTAAGGGAATTATGTGAGAAAACACTCCCACCCACCACCATCACAAAAATTAATCCCCCAACCTCCTGCTCCTGGGAGCTGATTTGTGGGCTGCTGACATGAAGAGATGGGCCCTTTCTGAGGTTTTAAGCATGGTCAGAATGTACCAGAGAATTATTCTCAAATCCAAGAGACACACCATGAAGAAAAGTAGAAAGACAGAAATAGAGTCCAAGAGAAAGAGACAAAGACAACTATTCTCTATTTTCCCCCTGAGTCCCTGTGCCAGTAGAATGTTTTCAGATATAATAAACTTGATAATAAACCATGAGGAAATTTATTATTGACTAACACTTTGGAAGGAGGTGTTCACAAGGTGGGTTTTGAGTCTGAACACTCCTCATCCTCCTCAGTCTGTTGGTTACTTCCAGGGGCTTCTTGGCACATGACCAAAAGATGGCTGCCACTGTTACAGACATCACATCCGCATAACCTCCCAAGCCAGAAAGATGGAAGTGGGCAGAAAAATAGGCTTCATTCGCATGTCTCTCTCATTTCATAAAGGAAAAAATTCCTTCCCAGAGTTTCTCCAGGACCTCTCCTTACCTTTCATTGGCAGAACTAAGTCACTTGCCCATCCCTGGACCAATCCTTGGCAAAGAGAGAGAGATTTTCCTGACTGGCTTCACTTAGGCCAATTATGTTTAATCTCTTAGGATGAAGCACATTCCACCTAAAGAAAATCAAGGAATAAGGCGTGGTGGCTATGAAGTAGGCATAGGCCTCAGAAGAAGTACTCTCCTGCTAGCTTCTGGGGACATAGCTATCAATCAGATATGGGCTTTGCTTTGGAAAAACCAACTACCTGGCTTGAGAGAGGAGAGACCAGTGTTCAGTCACAGTAGAGTGGGGTGGGAAGGGGGAAGGCTATGTGCAGTGATAGAGAGATGCTTCTGTTACTATGGGATCTCTCAAAAGAAACAGCTAACTCAGAGTGACATATGTGGAACCACCTCCTGGAGGAGGTAACAACTAGGCTGAATCTTAAAGTCTCAGGTAAAGAAGAGAAAGAAAATTGCATTCCAGGCAGAGAGAAATGAAAGTGTCCAGGAAAGGGGCCAAGAAACAGCAGGTTATTTTTGGTTATTGAGGCATAGATGGTGAGGCACAGAATGGTAAGATATGAGCCTACAGAATGTGGCAGGAGCCATCTCTTGAAGGGTTTTGAGTGCTATAAGAAGGACTTGGAATTTCTCCTTAAGAAAAGAAAGTAATTGAAGCAGGAAAGGAACATGTCAGGTGTGTGTTCCAGAAAGATTTTTCTACAGTCCTATACAAGGATGGATTTGAGAATGTTCCCAACGTCAGGCAGAGATATGCGAGTGGAGGCTATTACATGAGACCAAGGTGGGTTTGTTGGAGACCTACCCCGGGTAGAAATTGTGTGATACAGAGAAGCAGGGTTAAGGAGAGATTTTTCAGGCTTAATAGGTTGGCCTTGGTGATCGACTGGCTGTGGGGAATGAGGAAGAAAGAGGGATCTTTCCAGACCCCGCATTTCTTTCTGGGATTTCCAGTTACTATTGCTGTGTAATAATCTACCTTAAAACTTAGTGATGTAAAGCAATCACTTTTTTATGCTCACGGATTATGTGGGTTGGAAATTAGAACAAGGCACAAAGGGGATGTTTGTCTTTGCCCCAGAGACTCAAAGGTTTGGGGTGACTTGAAGGTAGGGGCTAAAATCATTTGGAGGCTCTTATTTCACATGTCTGGCACCTTGGCTGAAATGACTCAAATGCTGAGATAGGCTGGGATTGCTGACTGGAGGATCTACATGCAGCCTCTTCAGCATGGTGGTCTCAGAGTTCTTACATGATGGCTGCCTTCCTCCGGAACAAATATCCCAAAAGAACCAGGGAAAGCCGCATAGCCTTTTCTGATCTAGCCTTGGAAGTCATCTGATATCACTTCCACCACATTCCATTGGTCTAAGCAGTCCTAATGCCCCCCAGATTCAATGGGAGAGGGCACAGACCCCATCTCTCAAGGGGAGGAGTGTCAAAGAATTTTGAAGTCATTTTCTTAAAAACCACCACGCTGGGGATAATTGAATAGATATGGGAGCCATCATTGAGATGGGAACCCATGAAGAGAAGCAGAGTTATGGGAGAAGGTGAAGGCATCAAGTGCTGGAGATGGACGTGAAGAGACAGATGAACCCAAGATGACATGTCTGGAGTTTAAGAGCAAGTTCTGAGCCGGGAACAGGGCTTTGTGGATTGTTAGCTGAGGTATTGTTGAAGTCTTAAATGTGAATAAGTTCACCCAGAGAAAATGTAAGACATGAAATGAGACACTTTTCCCCAATTATTAGGATATAAATAATAGTTATTGCCAAAAAACCTATGATAAGTGCTTTGCACTGGTTATCTTATTTTTCTGTTCAAAAAAGTCGTTTGTAAGAATTATTATTCCCAGTCACAGATGGAGTGACTGAGGCTCGGTGAAGTTAAATATGAGGTCAGCAAACTATGGCCATGGGCCAACTCTGGCCCACCATCTATTTTTGTACAGCCTGTGAGCTAAGAATAGATTTTACATTTTTTAATGGTTGAAAAAAATTAAAAGAAAAATAATGCCATGTCTAAATTATGTGACATTCAAATGTAAATATCTAAAAATGGCATGCAGTGGTGTCTGAGCTTCTCTAACTTCACAAAGGGAGAGGAGAATCATGCTGATTCCTGTGAGGTGGAGGTCAGACATACTTCCTCTCTCCACCATCTTTACCAGTTCTGACACCAAATGTCTCTTTCATGGCACTCTCTACTTCTCTGCTGGGATTGATAATTCGTTACAATGGCCACACAAAAACCACAGACAATACTCACGATTATGGGGTTTATTAGGGAAATAACAGGTTACAATTCAGGACCAGAAATGGCTCAGGACACAGTTCTTTGATCAGGATAGACTTTTCTCAGCCAGGCCCACAGGCAGGCCTCTCCCTGGCCCTTGGCCTCTTGGTCCTTTGGGCCTCTTGGGCCAGCCCAGCCTCCACCCTGCTCAGGCAAGTGTGACAAAGCTCTTTAGCTCCACTACCAAGTGCCTGAAGGCCCCCACTCCACCAGCAAGCCTCCTGCCCGAAAGTCCTCAGCTTTCTTGCTCCGTGGGGCTAGGGAGCCTGCTGTGATGTCTCCTGCCTGTCTCCTGGTTCCACTGCCTCTGCTGCTGCCATTTCTCTGCAGCTGCTTCTGGCCATCTCATGCCATCTCCTGTGTTACAGCTCTCTCTGTATCCTGTGTCTAGGAGGTTCTCAGCGCAGTGATCCAAAGGATGTGCTCTGCTCAGCTCTTCTTTCTTGGTGCTGTGAGGTTCCCTCTCTTCTCTGGGATTGTCTCTCTTTTAAGCCTAGTAAAACAAACAAACAAACCAAACATGTTGCTGTTGAGTCAATTCTGACTCATAGCAACCTTATATGACAGAGGAGAACTGCCCCATAGAGTTTCCAAGGAGTGGCTGGTGGATTCGAATTTCCGTCCTTTTGTCTAGAAGCTGCAGCACTTAACCACTATGCCATCAGGGTTTCCTTTAAGCCTAGTAGGATCGCAAAATTGACCAATCTCCTTGTTAGGGTTCCATACACCTTATTTTCATCATCTCACCCCCACAAGAGTGCCTTGCACCTTATTTGCATAGTCCCAGCCAATCATCAGGTGTGTGGATCTGTATAAATGGCGTGCAGGGGCGTCTGACTTCCTCTAACCTCATGAGGAGGAAGGGATAATCAAGATCAACAGTCCAAGGCTGGTTCCTTGAGGCAGAGGTCAGACATGCCTCCTCTTTCCATTATTTTTGCCAATTCTGACACCAATCATCCCTCCCACAGCACCCTCTACTTCTCTGTTGAGTTTGATAATTCATTGCAAAGGCCACACAAAGATCACAGACAATACTTACAATTATAGACTTTATTAGGGAAGTAATAGGTTATAGTTCAGGTTCAGGAATGCTCAGGATACAGTTCTTCAATCAAGACAGACTCTTCTCAGCCGTGGCCCAGGCACACCTGTCCTTGGCCCCTCAGCCTCTACTCTGCTTAGGCAAGTGTTACAAAGCCCTTTTAGCTCTGCTGATAAGTGCTCTGAGGCACCTCACTACACCAGTAAACCTCCTGCCCAAAGGCACTCAAGTTTCTTGCTCTGTGGACCAGGAAGCCCACCGTGCCATCACCTGCCAGTCTCCTGCCTCTGCTTCTGCTGTTTCTCTGCCACCACTTCTCGCCATCTTCGGTGTTACAGCCCTCTCTGTCTCTCATTCTCCTGGTTCCAGAAGTTTCTCAGTGCGGGGATCCTGGATCCAAAGGACACACTGCACTCCCGGCTCTTCTTTCTTGGTGGTGGTGAGATCCTCCCTTCCTGCCTGTGGGATGGCTCATTTTAAGTCTAGTGGGATGGCAAAACTGATCAATCCCCTCGTTAGGGTTCCATATACCTCATTTGCATAGCCCCACCCAGTCATTTAGTGGAGTGACAAAGACTATGGCTAGAAGGGCCATATTAAGTAATTCACTGCACTGCAGGATCATAACAAATTACGGATAACATTGCAAAGAATGGGAATTCCAGAACACTTAATTGTGCTCATGAGGAACCTGTACATAGACCAAAAGGCAGTTGTTTGAACAGAACAAGGGGATACTGTGTGGTTTAAAAGCAGGAAAGGTGTGCATCAGAGTTGTATCCTTTCCCCATACTTATTCAAACTGTATGCTGAGCAAATAATCTGAGAAACTGGACTATATGAAGAAGAATGTGGCATCAGAATTGGTGGAAGATTCATTAATAACCTGCGATATGTAGATGACACGATCTTACCTGCTGAAGGTGAAGAGGATTTGAAGCACTTACTGATGAAGATCAAACACTACAGCCTTCAGTATGGATTACATCTCAACATAAAGAAAACAAAAATCCTCACAACTGGACCAATAAGCAACATCATAATAAATGGAGAAAAGATTGACGTTGTCAAGCATTTCATTTTACTTGGATCCACAATCACATCCACGGAAGCAGCAGTCAAGAAATCAAAGGACTTATTGCTTTGGGCCAATCTGCTGCAGAAGACCTCTTTAAAGTGTTAAAAAGCAAAGATGTCACCTTGAGGACTAAGGTGTGCCTGCCCAAGCCATGATATTTTCAATCACCTCATATGCATGAAAAAGCTGGACAATGTATAAGGAAGACCAAAGAAGAATTGATGCATTTGAATTATGGTATTAGCAAAGAATATTGAATATACCATAGACTGCCAGAAGAACCAATAAATCTGTCTTGCAAGAAGTACAGTCAGAATGCTCTTTAGAAGCAAGGGTGGAGAGACCTCATCTCGTGTACTTTGGACATGTTATCACGAGGGACCATTCTCTGGAGAAGGACATCAAGTTTGGTAAAGTAGAGGGTCAGTGAAAAGGAGGAAGATTCTCAACGAGATGGATTGTCGTAGTGGCTGTGACAGTGGGCTCAAACATAGCAATGATTGTGAGGGTGGTACGGGACCGGGCAGCATTTCGTTCTGTTGTGCATGTGGTCACTATGAGCGGGAACTGACTTGACGGCACCTACCAACAACAGCAACAAAACCCAGTCATTTGGTGAGAGTTACAAGACCATGGCTAGAAAGGCCATATAAAAGTGATCCATCGGACTGAAATATCCTTAATTAAATAAAGTTTTATTGGAACATATCCATGCCCATTTGTTTACATGTTGTTTATGGCTGTTTTCATGCTATAACAGTGAGCTGAGTAGTTGAGACAGAGATAGTATGACTTGAATACCTAAAATATTTACTACCTGGCTCTTTACAGAAAAAATTTGCCGACTCTTGGGTTTTATGGCTTGTCCAGTCACAGAACTAGTAAATGGTAGAGCTGGAATTCCAAGCCTAGGCAATTTGCTTTCAGTTCTTGCCCTCTCAGGCACCATACTTTACTGAAAAGTTTTGCTGCTGAGGGAAGCCTTCCAAGGATAGGTCAGAAATGGCCGCGCAGCTTCCACTGGTTCTCATGCAACTTTCACTTGGGACTCTGTTCTATTCTTTGCTGAAACCCAGCCAAGTTACCAAGCCATCTCCTGAGAACCTAACGTAAAAAGGAGATGTGAAAACAGAATTTGTTGAAATGTTAATTTTTGTGGGTTTATCTCGTTTCTCCTTCCCTTCTAACAGTCACTACAAGGGTCAGGAATTTCTGCAGCAGAAATTTTTGTAGATTTTTACAGGGCTTCCGCCTTCTCAGGCTGTCTCCAACACTGCTTCCCCTTTGGCTTTATCCAGATGAGGCAATGGGGTAAGTCAAGGGTGGGAGTCTGTCTTAGGACTTTCTTCTTTTCATCTTAGTCACTCTGGGCCACACACACTTAACTCTGTCCATTTTTGCAAATACTGATGTGTTAAGCATAGATCGTTTGGCAACAAGAAACAAAATATGCTCATGCTTTAGTATATAGGACTTACGGAAAACATATAGGGGCATCCCAAGAAGCCCAGTTTTAAGAATAGCCAGACTGCAGAAGACTTGGCAATTTGTCCAGCAATTACTCTCTGTGGCGTCTTGAGTCTCTGGTTTTCTCTAAGGATCAGGTCTGATCTCTTCTATGCATAATGATGTCCTCCCCCATCCTTTTTATTCTAAGTCTCCAAGAGTTTGGCTTCCTTGTGACTCTTAGTCACCTCAGTATCAAATCAGGTCCTGAATCCATAGTATCTTACAGATGTTGGGCCCCATCCATCATACTAGCTGCCAAGTCTGGGTTCCTTAGTTCAATTTGCAAGCTGAAGAATGTGGCCAGACACTTTCAAGGAATGGATTAGTTAACTCTGTATCAATGACCATCCCTGGTCCAATCAGCTGTAGCTAGAGCATGAACAGGAGTTGGTAGGGGCTAAGGGTGGTGGGTAGTAATGGGTGTGATGGGTCAGGGTCACATGGTAGGTTCTTTAAGGAGGTATTGACAAGGAGAATATAATGGGCATGTCAGGTGGACCTGGGGTGTCAGGTTAAGGTTTCTGGAGAATTAGCTTACTCATGGTCACCTACAGCGCAATGTGCTTGTCTTATATATGGTTTTTCTCACTTTGCTTTTAAAATTCTATCAAAAATGATTTGTTGGGCCACAGTCTGCCCTGTGATTGGTCGATTTTACACACCAGGGATTGGTCAATATACTATGCAAATTTGGTATGTAAAACCACTCAATAGGATTGAGTGACTTGCAGGAATTAGTTGGTTTGTGGTCCTGCAGGGAGGGCCATGCCTTGACATTGATAAAGAGCTTGCTTATACAGGCAGTGAACCCCACAGTGGTTTTTAGAGAGGCAGTGGAAGAGAGGAGGAGGGAACCTCCTAAAGAGCTGTAATAGGGGTCAAGAACTGTATCATTGAAGATGGCACAAGATGACACGAGATGGTGGCAAGCACAGCAGAACACAGGGCAGAGAAACAGCAGCAGCAGTATGAGCAGCAAGGACCATGGGACTGGCAGACATCTGCGCTGGGCTTGCTGGCCCACGGAGAGGGACAGAGCTGAGCACCTTCATGCAAGAGGCTTGCTGGTGGAATGGGGCGCTTCTGGGCACTTTTCAGTGGAGCTAAAGAGCTGTAACACTTGCCCAAACATGGTAGAGGCCTAGATGGGCCTGGCTGTAGAATGGCCCAGGAAGGGGCCTGGCAGCAGCGCTATTGGCAAGAGGCCTGGAAGAAGGGCCCAATGGCAGAGCTGGAGGTGATGGCAGAAAGCTGCTGCTAGGATAGCAGCAGTGAAACGCACTGCTATGCTGGCCATGAGTTGGCCCAGTTAGCAGTGAAGCTGCCGATAGCGGGAAGGCCGATGGCAGAGAAGAGTGTGTGCACGGCAGAGAAGGGCCATTGGCTGGCAGTGTTGAGAAGGGTGGTCAGCTGAGAGGAGCTGAGGGAGCCATCTTTGTTGGAAGCTGTCCTGACTGATGAAGTTGCCTGTTACTTCCCTAATAAACCCCATAATTGTGAGTACTGTCTGTGAGTTCTGTGTGGCGATTGCAACAAATTATCAAATGCAGCAGAGAAGTACAGAGTGGCAGCTGGAGTCAGAAATAATGAAAAGTTGGAGAGTGGAGATATGTCAACCTTGGCCTCATAGGAACCAGATTTGTGCTGATCCTGATTCTTAACCCTCTGCAATCTGGGTGACTTCGGACATGAGATTACATCACCCCATTAGGCACTGGGGAAAAAAAGGAAATAACTTGTAATATGCATCTCTCACGTGTTGGGATTTGTGCCCCACAGAGTCGGGTTGGTGAATTGAGATCTGAGCAGAGGCGCTGATTACTAAGAGTCACACAGACCTGAATTCAAATCCTGTCCTCTTGACAGACATTATGTTTCTCCTGGCTTTACTCTTTAATCCCTGTGTGTTGGAAAACGGGAGAGCAGTCTATTGCACAGCCTTTCGACCCCCACCTGGATTGCCTAATCAGAAGCCATGAGCCTGATAATGCAGTCTGGGAGTAGAGCCTCTCTCTCACTCCCATGGTTTCTTCTCCTTGTGGAGAAACACTTTCCCTGTTTGGAATACACCATAAATATTCCCTCTGTTCTGCACATGTGTGTACCATATCAAGTCGATTCTGACTCATAGCGACCCTAGAGGACAGAAGAGTGGCTGGTGGATTCAAACTGCCAATCTTTTGCTTAGCAGCTGAGCTCTTAACCACTGTGCCACCAGGGTTCCAGGTACCATATCACAACTGGTTTCCTGCAAATCCCATTTCTATACTTGTTCTGGCTAGGAGGGAACGGTGTCTGTCAACTACAGCACAGAGGGATAAATGCAGAACACCAGTCCTGCATCAGCTGTGGGGAGAGACCCGCTGTCCATGGTGGACCAACACCACTAGTGAAGCTGACTTTGTCTCTTCTCTATGTGTGTAAGTCATGCTTTTGTTGGTGACTTCAGACCTTGGACCTTGGCACTACAGTTTGGCGCTGTGAGTTGGTGCAGTGATCAGGACTGACAATTTGATACCGTGAAACCTTAGGACAAATCTTCTCTCATTTCATTTACCAAATGTAAAAACTGAGAAAATGAGAAAACTTAAAAAAATAATGACCCTGCTGACCTCATGTAACGCAGTGAAGTAACAGATTTCATAGCTCTTTGTAAAATAGTATAAAGGACTATGCAGATGTGAAGGATTCTCCCAGTGAAGATTTATTGAGGCTTTTTATGTGCCGGGCATTGTGCTAGATGCTTGCTGGAAAAGAAGAATAAGTTAGACTCCGTTCTCCAGGAACTCACTGGAGGAGAATTGTGTACTGCTGGCGCCCCCACAGAGGTAGGGGAGGAGAAGGGAAGAGAAGGGAGGGGAAGAGAGGAGAGAAGAGAAGGGAAAGGGAGGGAAAGAGATGCAGCAATTTGGCACTCATCCACAGGTATGTGACAGAGCCTTCAAAGTGGACAGAACTTAGATGGGATGATGGTATTGGGTGTTAAGGAAGGTGAGATCCCAGGCAAGAAGTCCATAGGCTCAGCAAAGTTCTCCAAACTCCAGTCATGGTACAGGTTCATGTGGCCTCTGGTATTCAAGGGACACTGTGAGCTCAGGCCATGAGGTTTTCAGAAGGGACCAAGACAGACTAAAGCTACAAGGCATCCCCCCAACAATTTCTATGAAGTACCTGAGCCTCTAGGATTCTGGTGCTACTGTGCAGAAGTGAGGAGGCCCAGTGACGACAGAAATGGAATTTTCTACCAAGCTGACGTAATGGCAGCTTTGAGTCACAACTTTCACAACTACATGTTTTAAGGGAAACAAAGACACCTAGGTTTGTAAAGTAAACCATAAATATTGTTTTTGTTTAAGCCATTGTTAAGTGCAATTGTAATTTTCAATTGTAAATTACTTATAATTGAGAACACCTCAATTGATACAAGGCCTTGGGAATAATGTTTGCAGAATGACTGTCTTTACCTCTGTCTCTGCTTCTTTCTTCCGGTCTTTCCGCATATCACTCTCATACCCTTGAATGATACTTACAATTTCAGAAAGATCACCAATACTTTGAGCTAAAAGAACCAAAAAAGTTGTTGTTGAATCGATTTCAACTCATGGTGACCCCGTGTGTGTCAGAGTAGAACTGTGCTCAATAGGGTGTTCAAGGGCTTATTTTTTAGAAGTAGATCACCAGGCCTTTCTTCCAAGGTGCCTCTGGGTGAACTCGAACCTCCAAAATTTCAGTTAGCTGTCAAATGCATTAACTCTTTTTATCACCAAGGGATTTTTTTGGCCTGTTGTTGTTGTTGTTGTTAGGTGCTGTTGAGTTGGTTCTGACTCATAGCAACTCTATAGGAAACAGTAGAACTGCCCCATAGGGTTTCCAAGGAGCAGCTGGCGGATTTGAACTGCTGACCTTTTGGTTAGCAGCCAAGAACACAAATGAGCTCCCACAGGATCAGAGGATTATGGCAAAAATCTTAGAAGTGGTGTGTGGGTGGGTAGGTGGTGCTTTGTCTTGTCCAACTCTCTCAGCTTCTCTTCCTCCCTTATCTCTCTCTCTGTGTTACTCTTTCATCTTCATCTTTGCCTTTCACTGTTTGCTTCTGACTCTTATCTCACTGGAGGAGAATTGTTCATTGCAGGCACCCCTAAAAGAGCAGGAGAGGAGAGGGAAGAGGAGGGAAGGGGGGAGAGGAGCGAAGAAGAGAAGAAGAAGGAAAGGGAGGGATAGAGATGCAGCAAGCATCTTACATTACTTGCCCCTTTATTTTTCTTGCTTCCTTGAGCAGGGAGAGGCCTGGGCACCCAGATTTCTTGACCCTTGATATTGACTGGGTTGAACTTCTGTATCCCACAGAGGATTGAGGTTGAGGAAAACAGTCAGATAATTGAGTTTCTAAAAGGGAACAACCTGTTCCCCAGATGCTGTTAAGACATATCCTGGGTGGGTATATTCTTTGAGCCACATTTTCAAGCACACTTGGTTTCCTGTTACTTAATTGGTTTGTTTCATTTCCCTTTCTTTTTCTTTAAATCTTCTGAAGTCATTAGAGCTGGAGTCACTCTCCCCAGGAGACCAGGACTTAGAACTGCCCGGGGAAGGACCACAGCTGGTGGCAGTTCCAGGTGAGAAGCATATTGCTGGAGTCTGGGTACCTAGACAAGGGCACATTTAGTGGCGTGGTAGAGATAGAAGACTCTTCGGAGTGAGCTGTTGAGAAACACAAGGTAAAGAGGCGAATACAGCAACCACACACATCTGTTTCAGGATGCTTTTCTGTGAAAGAGAGCCAAAGAATTGGTTGAAAACTAAAGAAGGATGTATACTTGAAAGATAATTTCTTTAAAGATCAGAGGTTCTAGAACATATTAGTATGCTGATGGAAATGATGAAGTAGAGAGAAAATATTGATGCTGCAGAAATGGGTATAAACAAAGGAGGAAAGTTCTTGAGAAAGTGAAGGGGATGACATTTGGAGTACAAATACAGGAGTTGTTTTGGGTAGGTCTTGGGCAGGGATACTTATGTTCTTGGTACATACATGTACAGGGATACATATGTATCTTGGGAAATCAGAGAACAATGGTGCAGTAGCAAGCAGGAGAGCGAATTTGATGGAGTACAAGGCAAGAGCATCAGCTGGGAGTGGGAGTGGGTGAAGAGGCTTGGAGCTTTGAAGAGAGGATAGAAGGGCCAAAATCATTATTATGGATCATGGGGAAATGAATACAATAGGGACGCAGTAGCCTTCCAGAGCAGAGCTTTGTCTCCACATAAAGAACCTGTCAGCAGAACTCAGTTCTGTCCACTCAAGGATTACTTCCCTTCTCAAAGTGTGAGTTTCCTCTGTCATATGGTAATGATAACACTTAGCCAATACTGAACTTGATGAGACCAGAAGCAAGAAAGGTGAGAATGTGGCACAGGGACTGGTACGTAGAAGGGGCTTGGTAAATGGTAACCACCATGATCTGTGTTGACTGCAGATCACAGGTTTTCTCCTTCCCCTTGAGCCATAGTAGAGCCACAATTGCACGGGGTTTCCTCTCTGGCCTGTCTTCTTTTTTTAATTCATTACATCAACCTTTTCAAATAGTTGTCTTAGTGATTCTTGACGACAGACAGTCCTCAGGGTGTCTAAATAGTTGGATGGGGGATAGGGACACATTTTCAAGTTGTTTCCAAGACTGTAGAGCATTGCAGTTCAATAGGAATGCACATCACATATTTAATTGTTTATTCCAAAGAACCAAAAACCTATGGCTGTCAAGTCAATTCTGACTCATAGCAACCCTCTAGGACAGAGTAGAACTGCCGCATAGGATTTCCAAGGCTGTAAATCTTTACGGAAGCAGACTGCCACGTCTTTCTCCTGTGGAGTGGCTGGTGGGTTTGAACCACTGACCTTTCAGTTAGAAGCTGAGTGCTTAACCAGTGCACCACCAGGGCTCCTTAAAAATTGTTTTTCAGGCACTTAAAAAATTAAGAAATTAATTCTAATATTTTACTTAACTCTATATAGCCAAATTGTTATTATTTCAACATGTGATCAGTATAAAAGCTATTATTGAGATATTTTGCATACTTCTTTCCTACTAAATCTTTGAAATCTGGTGGATATGTTACTGTTACTGTCCATCATTTCAAGTGCTCGAAAGTTGTGTATGTTGAGTGGCTACTGTATTAAAACAGCTCAACTCTACAGGTAGCATGGCAGAGACAGGAAGAAGACTTTGCTGGAGTCTGACAGCATGAGCTTAAGCCCTGCCTCCATTTCTTACCATGTGGGTGACTGTAAGCAATTTACTTAAATACTCTAAGTCTCAGTTTCCTCATCAGCAAAATATGCATAATTAAAAAATGGTTAGAACAGAAGAAAAGCTCTTGGCAAGAGATGGGCATATGTTTTGAATCTCAATTTCCTCTTATGTAAAGTGGAAACATTTTGTTTTATAGGTATATCAGGCAATGAAATGAGCTACTCTAAGTGAAAGATTTAAGAAGTTCCAAAGAACCAAATAGATACCCAACACACATTTGGACCATTATTACTATCATATTCTTCTTCATCCCTGAGAGTACTGAGCCCATCCAATGGATATAGAAGAGTATCCTGTCCATCTGGCCAAGAAAATCATGGAGAAAAAAGTGGAGATGGGGCCTCTTGTTCTACTTCCTCCAGCACAGAATCCACAAAATGCAATACTTGATCACATATTGTATATTACCACTCGCTGATCTTTTTAACTATCTTTGAATATTAATGAAATATTATGCCTTGTCTCTCATAATGGCAGAGTAAAAGGACCTTTCATGCCTCCTAAGAGAAATATAAAACCTGGGAGGGAGAAGTTGCATATCTTGTAGCCCTCAGGCAGAGAGTAATGGGTGGGAGAGAACCATAGCCCATGTCTTCCTGACTGATCCACTGAAGCTTTTTCCCACCAATTTTCTATTCTCCATACACCTTTTATTTTTATTTTGCCTTTTGTATTGTGGTAAAATACACATAGCATACAATTACCATTTTAACCTTTTTTAAGTGTAGAATTCAGTGGTGTTAAGTACATTCACAATGTTGTGCAGCCATAACCACTATCTAGTTCTGGAACTTTTTCATCACCGCAAAGAAAAACTCTGTAGCCATTAAGCAGTAACCCCCCATTTCCTACTCTCCACAGACCCTGGTAACCTCTGATCTAATTTGTGTCTCTATGAATTTTCCTATTATGACTATTTTATATAAGAAGAATTATGCAATATTCGACCTTTTCACTTAGCATACTGTTTTCAAGGTTCATCCATGTTGTAGTATGTATCAGTACTTCATTCCTTTGTATGGCCGAATAATATTCCATTGTACAGATAGACCACATTTTGTCTAGATCAGTTAAAAAGATCTGTTGATGGACATTTGGATTGTTTCCACCTTTTGACTAGTATGACTAATACTGCAATGAACATTAGTGTACCAGTTTTTGTTGGAGTACGTATTTTCTCCATATGCCCTTTGCTCAATATTTTCCTCTTGGAGGGCAAGGATGTTATTTTCTTTAGCCAAGTAGGTGGCTTTGACGTTAACAATTGTGGGAATATGTTGCAAGATGCAATCTTGCCCAAAGGGTCTCATAAATTTTGCCAAGTTATAGGTGTGAGTAGGCACAGTGAGCAGTGGTGAGAATGTTCTGGCTGGAGTGGGGCTGTAGGGGAAGGAGAGGAAGGTATGAGTGGGAAAGTCAATTGGGTGCAGAGGTGAAGGCATGAAGAGACTGCCTTTGGGCTCATAACTAAGAAATGACCATTACTCAACTGTTTCAGGAGTGGGCAAGATGGAGACCAACTCCTCTCTACCCATGAATGTGTCTGGAGGGATCCAACCTGAATCTTCCAGCTATGCTGCCCTAAATATCTTCTCTCAGGTAGTTCTTGGAGTCACCTGTGTCCTCGGCATCCTGGGCAATGGGCTTGTGATCTGGGTGGCTGGCTTCCGGATGACACACACAGTCACCACCATCTCTTACCTGAACCTGGCCATAGCTGACTTCTCTGTCACTGCCACCCTACCATTCACCATGGTCTCTCAAGCCATGAGAGGACAATGGCCTTTTGGTTGGTTCTTATGCAAGTTTATTTATACTGTGGTGGACATAAACCTGTTTGGTAGTGTCTTTCTGATTGCTGTCATCGCTCTGGACCGCTGTATTTGTGTCCTACATCCAGTCTGGGCGCAGAACCACCGCACTGTAGGTCTGGCCAAGAGGGTGATCATTGGACCTTGGATTCTTGCCCTCCTCTTCACTTTGCCAGTTATCATTCGTGTGACTACAATAAGTAATGAAGCAGGGACATTCTGCAGATTGGACTTTTCACCCTGGACTACAAACCATGACGAGAAGAAGAAGGTGGACATTATCATGTACACAGTCAGAGGGATCATCCGGTTCATCATTGGCTTCAGTATGCCGATGTCCACAGTCGCTATCTGCTATGGGCTTGTCGCCGCCAAGATCCACAAACAAGGCCTGATTAAATCCAGCCGTCCCTTACGGGTCCTCTCTTCTGTTGTAGTTGCTTTTTTTATCTGCTGGTTTCCATATCAGCTAGTGGCCCTCATAGCCACAATCAGAATCAGACGCTTGCTGAATATGATCCAAGGCCTTAGAATAGCGATTAATATAACAGTTGCCCTGGCCTTCTTCAACAGCTGCCTTAACCCAATGCTCTATGTCTTCGTGGGCCACGACTTCCGAGAGAGACTGATTCATTCCCTGCCGGCCAGTCTGGAGAGAGCCCTGATGGAGGACTCAGGCCAGACCAGTGACACACCTGCCAATTCTACTTCGCCTCCTTCAAGTGCTGAGTTAAAGGAAATGTAAGGAGGGAGCTGGGAGACCTTTTGAGCTCCACCTTCTCCTATCCTGCTCCACATTAATTTCATCTCATCTTGAGTTATGACTCAAGTCACAAGAATTTCCTGTGGTTTATCTTAGGATTACCCACTAAAGAAAAAATTTTCATGCCTTTGATTTTGGGAGGAAGAAATATGCAAGAGGATACTACTGATATCTGTTTTGGTTTTTGGACCTCAGCCTAGGGGAGGTTGTCGTTAGGTGCCATCGAGTCAGCTCTGATTCATGGCAACCTTTTGTATAACAGAATGAAATGTTGCCCAGCCCTGCTACATCCTTACAATCATTGCTGTGTTTGAACTCATTGTTGCAGCCACTGTGTCAATCCATCTCATTGAGGGTCTCCCTCTTTTTGGCTGACCTTCTGCTTTACCAAGCATGATGTCCTTCTCCAGTGATTGGTTCCCCCTGATGACATGTCCAAAAGAAGTGAGATGAAGTCTCACCATCCTCACCTGTAAGGAGCGTAGAGAGAGCATACATACTAGTTTGCTCGGAACATTCCTGAATGATACCTATTATACTTGAAAAATTACCAGTTGTGTCCACTTCCATTCTCAAAACTGCCCTGCTGTGGATAATAAATTATAGGGTCACCTTAGGAAAATGAATGAGAAGGGACAAGTGTGAAAGAGGATGGCTTAAATGAGGCAAGATATAAAGAGAGATACTTTATATAATATAAAGTCTTCAGCTTTTATTGATCAGTGAGAAAAATACAGTGTTATCTAGATGTCACCTGAAGATCTCTATCTCCCTGAGAGCTAGATAAGATTGCCTCATAAAATTTGGGAAATCTGTTGTCCTCCCCTGTGTTTTCACTTGTGGCTCCGAGTTTTGCTTCAATTGAACTAGTTCAGCTCACACAGTATTTGGTGTTTGCTGTCCTTGTTCTGAATTAAATTAACTCAGAGTGGAACTAAGCCATTTCCCTCCATTCCCTTAAAAGCTACTCACATAAGCCCTTTCTGCATGGAACATACTTTACCAAAGTTTGGCAAACTAGGGATGTTTACTTGTCAGCAACAGAGACAACCGTGAAAGCTTCCAGTTGAACTTTAAACGTCCTTGTTCTTAAAAGTCTGTCTTCCCTCCATCATGTTGCTCTGCCATCCCTCCACTCTTCCCTCCTGTCGTCCCACCCCTAGATTCCTGCTCTTTTATACCGTAGAACAATCTACCCATTATACCCTTGACTCTTGGAGTCAATGTGTTCTGGGTCTCTTTTTCCAACCCAATTCACTTATAAACAATAGCATCCTCCCTAAGAGGATTTCTGATGCCAGTTCTTGAAGGAATCATTTAAATGCCACCACAGAACTTTTAATTTGATTATAAATAATAAGACATAGAGAAGGGGGGAAAGGGACAATGACAGGAAGGAAAAGGGCTGGAGGAGAAGCCTAGGAGTGTCCAGGGTCAATAAATAGCAGCACATGCACTTTGGTGAGGGACTGGGTGATGATGGCTGATTTCATTCCAGTTCATGGGCAGATTCCCAGGTTTTGACTGCATGGCATGACACTTAGGGATCAACCCTCATCTGGACTCCCATGGCGTTTTCTGTACAACTCCCAAAAAGCTCTCTGAGCCTTGCATTGCCAAGTCCAGCACTTTCATTTAATTTATCCCACTAATCCCTGAGCTCCTGGAGGGCACTGTCTGATCCTTGCCTTCCCCCTGCACACGAAAGACCCCAATAAATGCTGCTGAACTGAATCTTTTGCCTCTGTATCTCTTTTATAATTACCCAGAGTTCTTGCAAATCCAGTAGTAACTCTTTTTTTTTTTTCTTTTTGTGTTGTGGTGAAAATATACATAACAAAACATGAGCCAGCTCAACATTTTCTATATGTACAGTTCAGTGACATTGACTACATTCTTCAAGTTATGCCACATTCTCGTATCTTTTTCCAAATTATTCCACCCTCATTAACATAAACTCAATGCCCTGTAAGCAAAAATTCCCTCATTCCCCCTCCCTCCTACCTCTGGTAACTGTTAATAATCTTTGGTTTCTATATATTCACTTATTTCATAAAGTGGGATCATACTGTATTTGTCTTTTAGTGACTGATTTATTTTGCTCAGCATGATGTTTTCAATGTTCTCTATATTGTAGCATGCATCAGGACTTCATTTCTCTTTATGGTTGAGAAGTATACATTGTGTATATATACCACATTTTGTTTATCCATTCATCTGTTGATGGACATTTCTGTTGTTCCACCTTTTCAGTAGTAATTCTTTAGATCACCTGTTCTATGAGGTCAACTGAGTTCTTTCTATTTTGACCGATAAGGAAACTGAGGCACAGAAAGAAGGGTTTTCCAGTCCTTCAGAAATGGTGCCAGAATGGATTTTTTTCCAGCTGACTGAAGCCTATGGTTGTGGGGAAAGCATGATATTTGGAACAGAAAGGGCATGAAAGCTGGCTTTGGTCAGACCTGAATTTAAACAACCAGCAGTTGACCCTTACAAAAAACTGTCACAAGTCAGATCCTCAGTTTCCATCTCTGTAAAGTGGGAAGATAAGACCTATCTCCTCACAGGTCTTTTGTGGATTAAACACCCAGCACAGACATGGCATATGACGAGTGTTCGATCAATCTGTCTCAGTTCTTTATAGGGTTCTGCCTATACCTACCATGACTAAGCCAAGCTAATGGTCCTTCAGGATGTTTTGCCAGGTGCCCCAGGTATGTCAGAGATGCCCATCCATATCCCCCTGTTTACACCTCATGGCCCATCCCAGCTGTCCTGATTTTATCATATATCCATGCCTCTCTCTCAGGTCCCAGCCACACATGACCCTACCTTAGGCAGAGCTCACACCCAAAGCCAGTTGGTGCATAGCCACCTGGTGTTCAATCAGTTCCCACCAGAATCTGATTTGAAAGACAGAGTCTAACAGATCAGACTGTATTTAGCACTGAAGTTGGGGCAGGAATTGGTGTCATGGTGGTCCAAGGCATTATTAAACTTATAGGAAGAGCAGATATCAAAAAGAACCCTGCAGAGGTGTCTGAAGTTTGACCCAAAGTGGGTCTGTGGGCACTTTGCACGGTCTGTCAGGTGTGGCATGAGGAAGTGAGACTTAAGCAGGAAGGCCAGAAAACAAATAGAATTTCATACTCATGGGTCCTCAAGAGGAAACTACAGCACACCTCGATGCAGGGCCACACAGGAGGTTGAGCATGGGGACAAGACAACAAGCTGGAACTGTAGGAGAGGGCTCACACATGGAAAGTAAGGTGAGGTCTTGGGGTTAGTGCATGCTGAAGTCTTATTGGTCAGTTTAAAAGTTTCTAGGGCATTAGCATGGGAAAAGGGAGATGTTTTATCATAGAGAGTCATGTGGACACATTTGGGAGGAGCAAAGATAACTATGGCTGTTAAGAGACTGGGTTATGAGGTAGTAACAAGTTCTTATGAGAAACCTTATGGGACATGGCCGGGAGGGCCAGTTAAAGCTCATAACTGTTGACAGACTGGGTGACAAGATAGGAACGGCCATACCAGATGCTGAGTGAAAGGGCAACGAAGAGAAATTAATGTTTGCCCGGGCAGCAACTTACGTCAGCCACAAATTGGCTTTATGATAAGAGGAAGCTCATCTTTGGAGACAGAATGGAGCAGATGATTTGAGTAAAGCCTAGATGAGAGATGATGGAGCCCCAGATTGCAAGGGGCAGAGAGAAGCCATTTGGCAACTTTCCAGTTTCTCTAGGATCTGGATATAATTTCTGTAGTTGGCTTCCTTTAAATCCCACTATGTCCTTCCAATAAGGAGCCCTAGTGAGAAAACAGTTAAGTGCTCAGCTGCTAACTGAAAAGTTGGCAGTTCAAACCCTCCCAGCAGCCCTGTGGGAGAAAAAAACTGGCTATCTGCTTCTGTAAAGATTACAGCCAAAAATACCCTATGGGCAGCTCTACTTTGTCACATGGGGTCGCTATGAGTCAGAATTGACTCAATGGCACTCAACAGCAACAACATGTCCTTCCAATAAGCAGATTAACTTAAGCCAGCTTGAGTGGCTTTCTGTAACACGCAATTACATGATCCATGCCTAAGATACCAAAGATATGTGCCAGAATGGACACAGGTTGTTCCCTGTGCCTGAGGCGGCCCATAATGAAGAAGGGAATGGGGACCAGACATGGCTGAGAGGGATCATAAAAAATCTGTCCTTTTGTGACAGACTTATTTTCATTCAGCATAATGTTTTCAAGGTTCATCCATGTTGTGGCATGCATCGGGGCTTCATTTCTCTTTATGGTTGAGTAATATTCCATTGTATGGATAGATCACATTTTGTTTATCCATTCATCTGTTGATAGACATTTAGGCTGTTTCCACATTTTGGCTGTTGGACCACATTTTTTTTTTTTTTTTAATGGCAGCAATGCATCCAGCCCAAAGTTTAAATCTCTATTGGAGAAATTAAATTCTAAATTTGATTTAATTTTAATTAATCTAAATTTAAATACGTAGCCACGTGTGGCGAGTAGCTACAATCTTGGCCTGTGCAGCTCTGGTATAACTGAAGGTCTCCATCTCTCCTCTCCTCACCACATTCTTGAGCTTAATCAGGCTCTTCTGGGTCCAGTTTGCCTCTTCATTCTTACTAGCGGCTAGTACACAACCAAAAAAATCAAACCCATTGCCATCAAGTTGATTTCGACTCATAGCGAACTCGTGTTGTAGAGTAGAAATGCGCTTCATAGGGTTTTCAAGACTGTGACCTTTTGGAAGCAGATCACCAAGCTTTTCTTCTGAGACCTCTGGGTGGGTTTGAACCACCAGTCTTTTAGTTAATAGTCCAGCGCTTAAATATTTGCATCACAGAGGCCCCAGGAAAACATTTATGAATATCCTCATGCACTTCCATTTCTACCTTTATATGCCCAGTTTTCTTTTTGCATTTGAAAAATGTGTTTGTGATATAGCCATTAGTGTTTTCTGATAACCTTTAAAACTTCAAAAAGTCCTCTCTTTCCTCAGCTTAGGAGACTACAAATCAATTCCCAAATTTGAGGGCCATGGGAAGTAGGCGTATGGAGGTGAGGGAAACATTTGGATATTTGCATTCCCCAGAAGCTCCAGCCCACCCTGAAATGGTGCTGTGGTGAAATGTGTTCCTTTATGTGACCTTTTTCCTTGGTTCTTTGGAAAAACAGCTTGAGAGATTTTTTTTCCTAAGCCCTGAGGAGTTACGTTTGCCCTAGTTTTCTACCCTAGAGGGTTTGTTACTTTTGTCCAGGTTGATTGACATTCCCTGGGAAAGCTGTAAACAATTTGACTTTTTGTTTGGTCCTGGGCTGCAGCCTGCCCTGTGATTGGTATGCACCTTGCAGGGATTGGTCAATACACTATGCAAATGAAGTGACTATAGACTTTGCAAATGAAGTATCTGTAACCTACTATGCAAATGAAGTGTCTATGGCCTACCAAAAGGGGATTGGTCAGTTCACATGCCAGGTGGGAGGGCCATGCCTTGAATAGATGAGGAGTTTGCTTATATATGCAGCCAGCTCCACCGAGCTGCGTAGACAGAAGCAGAAGGAAGAAGAAGAGAGAAGCAGCAGAGAGAGAAGAGGCAAGGAACCTCCCAAAAGAGCTATAATACAGGCCAAGGGCTGTAACACTGAATACATTGAGAGGCCCAAAATGGACCTAGCAGCAGAGTCGCTGGTGACGGCCGAAAACTGCTGCTAGGAATGCAACTAAGAGGGTTGAACGAAACTGGTACACTGGCTATTAGCTGGGTCAGTTAGCACTGGAAATGCTGACAGCAGGGAGGCCCCAAAGGCAGAGAGGCCTGTCCTTAGGGTACTGAGAAGAAGCCTGTCCTCAGGGGGCTGAAAGGAGCTTATCCTGAGGGGGCCAAGAGGAGCCTGTACTGAGGGAGCTGAGAGGAGCCCTACATGACTGAGAGGGGGCATGTGTGACAGAGAGAAAGGCCTGCTTGCTTGCACAACCAAGAAGAGCTGAGAGAGCTGTCCTGCACTGAAGAAGGGAGGGATGTACTCTCCTCTTTGGGAGCTGTCTTAGGCTGGGTTCTCTAGAGAAGCAAAACCAGTAAAGTGTATAAATATATATAGAGAGAGATTTATATCACGGGAACAGCTCAAGCGACTGTAGAGGCTAGAATGTCCAAAGTCCATGGATCAGGGTAGAAGCCTCTCCCAATTCACAGAGCCACAGAAGCTGGCGAGCCCAAGATCAGCAGGTTGGAGAGCAGGGCTCATGCTCACAGCTGTGAAGGCTGATGAATTCCAAGATCAGCAGGCAAGACAGCAAGGTTTCTGCTGATTCACATAGCTGCAGGGGCTGGCGAACCCAAGATCAGCAGGTCAGAGAGCAGGGCCCCGCTGACAGGCTGTGAAGATTGACAAATCCCAAGTTCGGCAGATAAGCTGACAGGTCAAGTCCCAAGAACCAGAGGTGAGATGACAGGAGGCAGTCACAGGATCCAGACTGAGCAAAAAGACAGAACATCTGCTTATATTCAGACGCAGGCCACACCCCGAAGGAAACTCCCTTTCATCTGATTGGCTACTCACAGCATATTCAATCATGGGAGTGATCACATATAAACACTGAGAATCATGGCCCAGCCAAGGTGCATACAATCTTAACCATCACAGGGGCGCCTTCCAAACTTTTCCTGCATGCTTCCTGATCCTGATCCCAAGTTGTAGCTTGTTGGTCCTGATCTCAAGTTGTACCCTTAATAAACCACTCAACTGTAAGTATAGTCCATGAGTTCTGTGAGACATTGCAGCAAATTGCCAAACTCAAACAGAGGAAGGAAGAATGCTGAGGGATGGGAGAGTGGCCCGTGTCAGAGAGAGTGGTACAGCAGCTTAGAGAATGTGGACATCTGGAATATATTTGACCTCTGCCTCAGGAATCGGCTTTGTGCTGATTCTTGTATTTGAAGTTATTTGTACAGGTGCTAACACCTTGTTGTTGTTAGTTGCCACTGAGTCAATTTCAACTCATAGAGACCCTGTAGGACAAAGTTGAACTGCTCCATAGAGTTTCTTAGGCTGTAATTTTTACAGGAGCAGATTTCCAAGTCTTTCTCCGGCAGAGCCACTGGGTAGGTTCAAACTGCCCATCTTTAGATGAGCAGCTGAGTGCTTAACTATGCCACCAGGGATCATGAAAGCATGTTCATGTTAGGAAATTTGGTGAGACCCTGGGTCCTGTTACTCAGGCAGCCCCAAATCTATTTCCCCTTCTTATGTCTCAGCTCTGTTCCTTCTGAAATCGCCAAAGCCTGAGTTGCTTCACAGATGACCAAGACTCAACAAAACCTCAGGGTGAGAACCATGGTTGGAAATGAGCCTGGATCAGGAAGTAGATCCATGCTGTTGTTGTTGTTAGGTGCCGTTGAGTCTGTTTCAGCTTATAGCAACTTTATGTACAACAGAATGAAACACTGCCCGGTCCTGCACAATCCTCATAATTGTTGTTATGCTTGAGCCCATTGTTGCAGCCACTGTGTCAATCCATCTCATTGAGGGTCTCCCTCTTTTTTGCTGAGCCTCTACTTTGCTAAGCATGATATCCTTCTCCGGGGACCGGTCCCTCCTGATAACATGTCCAACATATGTGAGACAAAGTCTTGCCATCCTTGCTTCTAAGGAGCATTCTGGCTGTACTTCTTTGAAGATAGATTTGTTTGTTCTTTTGGTATACTCAATATTCTTCACCAACACCATAATTCAAAGGCATCAATTCTTCTTCAGTCTTCCTTATTTATTGCCATTCTTTCACATGCACAGGAGACAATTGAAAACACCATGGCTTGGGTCAGGTGTACCTTAGTCCTTAAAGTGACATCCATGAGGGGTGGGGAAATGGGAACCTTGGCTCTCCTTACAGGAAGGCTCCTAGGATTGAAGGCTTGCAATGTAGAGTCTTGGCAAACAGCCTTTTCATCTCTCTGAGCTCCTTCCTTCTCATTTGTGAAATTCCTACAGGAATGTCTGCACTATGAAAACAGACACAGTAAGTTCATACAATGCAATGCTACTTTATAAGAATGAGAATGAGCAAAAAATAACTACGTGCAAAACCATAACTACGGATGAATCTCACAAACATAATGTTGAGTGAAAGAAGCCAGGCACAGAAGAGGACAACACACTGTATGATTCCATCTATATGAAGTTCAAAATCAGGGAAAACTAACCTATGTTGATTAGAGTCAGGACAGTGTTTATCCTTGGGGGGCTGGGGGGGGGGCCATGAGGGGGCTTCTGGGAGCTGGGGATGTTTTGCTTCTTGATCTGAGTGCTAGTTACATGGATGTGTTAATTTGTGAATGTTTATTAAGCAGTACATTTATGATCATAAGTCCTTGGGTTGCACAAACAGTTAAGCACTCGATTACTAACCGAAAGATTGTTGGTTCAAACCCACCCAGAGGTGCCTTGGAAGACAGGTCACATCCCTGAAAACCCTATGGAACAGTTCTACTCTGCACACATGAGGTCGCCATGGATCTGAATCAACTCAATGACAACTAACAACAACACACACTTCTGATCCAAGCGATTTTTTTATGTTCCCTGTGTATGTTTTAATGCACTCCATGGTTCGAACCCACCAGCCACTCCGCAAAAGAAAGATGAGGCAGTCTGCTTCCGTAAAGATTTACAGCCTTGGAAACCCTATGGCACAATTCTACTCTGTCTTATAGAGTCGCTAAGAGTAGGAATCGACTTGACGGCAGTGGGTTTGGTTTGAGTTTGGTATGTATGTTATACTCAATAAAGATTTTACTGAGAGAGAGGCAAGGAAGGAATGGAGGGGTAAGGGAGAGAGGAAGAGAGGGAGAAAGTGAGAGAGAATGGAGAGAGGGAGAGAGAGAAAAAAAAAGGGAGAGAGAGAAGATCAGATAGGAAATGAGGGAGGGAGAGGTCATTTGTGTGGCACGTAGGAGGTAAAGTGTGAGTTCAAGATTTTTCTGCAGCTGAATGGATGAAGTACGGTGAGTTGGCATGGGGGCCCAATAGGGACTGTGAAAATTATTTCTGATTCTTCCCCTGTCCAACCCCCCATCCACACATAATGTTGATGTTGTTGTTGTGTGCTGTTGAGTTGATTCTGACTCAAAGTGGCCCTGTAGGACAGAGTAGAATTGCCCCATAGGGTTTCCAAGGAGTGGCTGGTGGATTTGAACTACTGACCTTTTGGTTAGCAACTGAGCTCTTAACCACTGCACCACCAGGGTTCCTCCTATAATGTTAGTGACCATTTATTCAGGCTGTGATATATGCCAAACACTGTTCTGTTTTTGTTGGCTGCCATCGAGTTACCCCTAACTCATGGTGACCTCATGTACGATAGGCTTGAACCGCTGTGATCCATAGGGTTTTCATTGGCTGATTTTCTAAAATAGATCTACAGGACTTTCTTCCTAGTCTGTCTTAGTCTGGAAGCTCCAATGAAACCTGTTCAGCATCAGAGCAACACGCAAGCCTCCACTGACAGATGGGTGGCAGCTGTGCTTCAGGTGCATTGGTTGAGATTTGAACCCAGGTCTCCCACGTGGAAGATGACAATTCTACCACTGAACATCACTGCTGTCAAACTCTGTTCTACCCACTTTATATTCATTATTGTTGTTGTTAGGTGCCGTCAAGGCGACTCCAACTCATAGAGACCCCATATGACAGAGTAGAACTGCCCCATAGGGTTTTCTAGGCTGAAATCTTTATGTAAGCAGATCGCCAGGTCTTTCTCCAGTGGAGCTGCTGGGTGAGTTCGAGCCACCAAACTTTTGGTTGGCAGCAGAGCACTTAACCATTGTGCCACCAGGGCTCCTTTTGTATTTATTAGCTCTAATGAAAAGATCTGCTTCAGATAGTTATTATAGCCTCCATGTTAAAGGAGAGAACACCAAGATTTATAGAGGGAAGTGACTTGTTCATGGTCACACAGAGTCAGAATTTAAACATAGCTATTACAGAATCCAAACCACATGTGGTGACACAGAGGGGAGACTGGGGGAAACGCCAGCTCTGAAGACAGAAGTAGCTGGGTTGCAAGCATAGCTGTTCCAGTGATTTGAGTCACCTGAACAGTGTCCGATACAGAGAAATTGCCATTGACAAGTTCCCATGGGCTGGGGACAGCCTTGGTCTCCCAAGACCAAGAGCAGCCAGGGATCTTGATTTCTGGAACTGTGACATGGTAGAGGACCCTGTCTCTCCCACACACACAAATCCATGACAGCAGCACCAGGAGTGTGCTGGAGATGGCTCATACCAGCTCATAAGAGATGATTATTAATAGCAAAAAGGTGGAAACTACTGAAATGTCCTTCAGCAGATGAATGGATAAGGAAAATGTGATCTATCCACACAATGGAATATTACTTGGCCATAAAGAGAGATGAAGTTCTAATGCGTGCCGCAGCATGGATGGAACTTGAAAACATCCTGCTGAGCAAAATAAGTCAGTTGTAGAAGGACAACTACTGCATGAGCTCACTATATGAAATAAGCAAATATCTAGAAACCAAAGGTTGTTATGGTTACTAAGGGTGGGAGGGAGGAGGAATGAAGAAAGTTTTGCTTAAGGCACACGGAGTTTATGTTAATGGTGGTAGAACGTTTTGGAAAAGGATAGCGATAATGGTGGCACAATATGGATAATGTAATCAATGTCACTGAATTGTAAATGTGGAAGTCCTTGTGTTCTTGTATTGGTGAAAGTTTTGGAGTATATATTTTATCACGAAAGAGAGAGAGATGGTTGTTAAAATTTCAGAATTTCATGAGCCATTATCAAGAGTTAACTTATATAAAACTACAATGTAAAAAATGATATTAAACCAAAGGTAATAAATACTTTAAAATCATCACTTCCTAATTATTTTGGTACATTTGGATGAACAAATAAAGTTACAACATAAATCTCTGTTGTTCCACTTATGTCTTATTCATTAACATAAACAAAAATATCAACCAACATTCATGTCAGAACTACATTTGTTTATCAATGACATGAGCTACTTCTTTGTGGAATTGGATAGTAGTCAGGCATTTATTGGTAGTCTGATTTTGTGCTACTGCTGTTGGTGATAGAATTATAAGAACTGGTAGTGGATTTCAGAAGAAATAGCAAGTTGCCCTGAAGTAGTAGGTATACAGAATTTACAACAAAGAGTAAAATGTGTATTTAAACAATTTCTATGTGTACAATTCAGTGACATTGATTACATTCTTCAAGTTGTGCAACCATTCTCACTATTCTTTTCCAAATTATCCCACCACCATTAACCTAAACTCTCTGCCCCCTAAGCAAAAACTCCCCCTTTGCCCCTCACTCCCATCCCTGGTAACCATTAATAATTTCTGGTTTCTATACATTTGCTTATTTCATATAAATGAGATCATACAGTATTTGTCCTTTTGTGACTAATCTGGCTCAGCATAATGTTTTCAAGGCTCATCCATGTTGTAGCATGTATCAGGACTTCATTTCTCTTCATAGCAGAGTAGTATTCCATTGTGTATATTTACCATATTTTGTCTATCCATTTGTCTGTTGATGGACATTTTGGTTGTTTCCACCTTTTGGCTATTGTGAATACTGCTGCAATGAAATTGGTGTACTTGCACATATTTTATAATTATGTATAAACTGTGGGCTTCCTGCCTTTTATAATCAGTAAGATTTATTATGAACATATATGTACCTATATAGACACATACATTTTTTTTCTGGAAGAGCCAATTGTTAAACACTTAACCTGCATACCACTGGGCAGTGCAGTAAAGTAGAAATCACATATACTTTGGATTCTGTAAGAGCTATGTTCAACTCTCGTCTGTCACTGCTTGTGTGAACTCACACAAGTCACTTCCTTCTTTAAACCTCCGTGTTCTGTTCTTTAACAAGGGGGCTGTGATAACTTTCTGAAGCAGATCTTTTGGTTAGAACTAATGAATACAACCACCACTCATCTGACAGTTTGCCATAATGTGGGGGTTGCATGTTGTTGGGATGCTGGAAGCTGTGCCACTGGTATTTCAAATACCAGCAGGATCACTTGTGGTGGACAAGTTTCAGCAGAGCTTCCAGACTAAGAAAGACTAGGAAGACAGAGCTGACAATCTACTTTTGAAAAAATTGGTAGTGAAAATCTTATGAATAGCAACAGAACAGTGTCTGATATGGTGCTTAAAGATGAGCCCCTCAGGTTGGAAGGCACTCAAAATATGACTTGGGGAAGAACTGCCTCCTCAAAGTAGAGCTGACCTTAATGACGTGGATGGAGTAAAGCTTTTGGGACCTTCATTTGCTGATGTGGTATGACTCAAAATGAGAAGAAACAGCTGTAAACATCCACTAATAATCAGAATATGGAATGCACGAAGTATGAATCTAGGAAAATTAGAAGTTGTCAAAAATGAAATTGAATGCAGAAAGATCAATATTCTGGGCATTAGTGAGCTGAAATGGACTGGTATTTGTCATTCTGAATCAGACAATCATATGGTCTACTATGCCAGGAATGACAAATTGAAGAGGAATGACGCCACATTCATCACAAAATAGAACATTTCAAGATCTATCCTGAAGTACAATGTTGTCAGTGACAGGGTAACAGACACAAGACAATAAGGAAGACCAGTTAGTATGACTATTATTCAAAGTTACACACCAACCACTAAGGCCAATGATGAGATAATTGAAGATTTTTACCAACTTCTGCAGTCTGAAATTGATTAAACATGCAATCAAGATGCATCGATAATTACTGGTGATTGAAATGCAAAAGTTGGAAACGAAGAGGGATCGGTAGTTGGAAAACATGGGTCTGGTGATAGAAATGACACGGGAGACCACATGATAGAATTTTGTGAAACCAACAACTTATTCATTGCAAATACCATTTTTCAACATTAAAGAGTGACTATACACATGGACCTTGCCGGATGGAATACACAGGAATCAAATCGACTACATCTGTGGAAAGAGACTATGGAAAAGCTCAATATCATCCGTCAGAACAAGGCCAGAGGCCGACTTCGGAACAGACCATCAGTTGCTCAAATGCAAGCTCAGGTTGAAGCTGAAGAAAATTAAAAGAAGTCTATGAGAGCCAAAGTGTGACCTTGAGTATATCTCACCTGAATTTAGAGACTATCTCAAGAATGGATTTGACACATTGAACACTAATGACTGAAGACCAAACGAGTTGTGGAATGACATCAAGGACTTCATACATGAAGAAAGCAAGAGGTCATTAAAAAAACAGGAAGTAAAAGACGAAAATGGATGTCAGAAGAGACTCTGAAACTTGCTCTTGAATATCAAGTAGCTAAAGCGGAAGGAAGAAATGATGAAGTAAAAAAGCTAAGCAGAAGATTTCAAAGGGCGGCTTGAAAGGACAAAGTGAAGTGAAGTATTATAATGAAATGTGCAAAGACATGAAGGTAAAATACCAAAAGGGAAGAACATGCTTGGCATTTCTCAAGCTGAAAGAACTGAAGGAAAAATTCAAGTATTAAGTTGCAATATTGAAGGATTCTACAGGGAAAATATTGAATGATGCAGAAGGCATTAAAGGAAGATGGAAGGAATACACAGAGTCACCGTACCAAAAAGAATTGGTCGATGTTCAACCATTTCAGAAGGTAGCATATGCCCAAGAACTGATGGTACTGAAGGAAGAAGTCCAAGCTGCACTGAAGGCATTGGCAAAAAACAAAGCTCCAGGAGTTGACAGAATACCAACTGAGATCTTTCAACAAGTGGGTGCAGCGCTGGAGGCTCTCACTTGTCCATGCCAAGAAATTTGGAGGACAGCTACCTGGCCAACTGACTGGAAGAGATCCATATTTGGGCTCATGCCAAGGAAAGGTGATCCAACAGAATGCAGAAATTATCGAACAATATCATTAATATCACACACAAGTAATATTTTGCTGAAGATAATTCAAAAGCAGTTGCAGCAGTATGTCAACAAGGAACTGCCAGAAATTCAAGCTAGATTCAGAAAAGGATGTGGAACAAGGGATATCATTGCCTATGTCAGGTGGATCTTGGCTGGAAACAGAGAATGCCAGAAAGATGTTTACCTGTGTTTTGTTGACTATGCGAAGACATTCGACTGTGTGGATATAACAAATTATGGATAACCATGTGAAGAATGGGAATTCCAGAATACTTGATTGTGCTCATGAGGAACCTGTACATAGGCTAAGAGGCAGTCATTGGAACAGAACAAGGGGATACTGTGTGATTTAAAATTAGAAAAGGTGTGTGTCAGGGTTATATCCTTTCACCATGCTTATTCAATCTGTATGCTGAGCAAATAATCCGAGAAGCTGGACTACATGAAGAAGAAGGAGGCATCAGGATTGGAGGAAGACTCATTACCAACCTGCGATATGCAGATGACACTACTTTGCTTTCTGAAAGTGAAGAGGACTTGAAGCACTTACTGATGAAGATAGAAGACTACGGCCTTCAGTATGGATTGCACCTCAACATAAAAAAAAAACAAACAAAAATCTTCACAACTGGACCAATAAGCAACATCATGATAAATAAACAGAGAAAATACTGAAGTTGTCAAGGATTTTATTTTACTTGGATCCATAATCAACGCCCATGGAAGCAGCAGTCAAGAAATCAAAGGATGTATTGCACTGGGCAAATCTGCTGCAAAAGACCTCTTTAAAGAGTTAAAAAACAAAGACGTCACCTTGAATACTAAGGTATCCCTGACTCAAGCTGTGGTATTTTCAATCACCTTATACACATGCAAAAGCTGGATGATGAATAAGGAAGGCTGGAGAAGAATTGATGTCTTTGAATTATGGTGTTGGTGAAGAATATTGAATATACCGTAGACTGCCAGAAGAACGAACAAATCTGTCTTAGAAGTACAGCCAAAGTGCTCCTTAGAAGCAAGGATAGCGAGACTTCGTCTTATGTACTTTGTACATGTTATCATGAGGGACCAGTGTCTGGAGAAGGACATCATGCTTGGTAAAGTGGAGGGTCAGCAAAAGAGTTAAAAAATCTGTCAAGGAGATGGATTGACACAGTGGCTGCAGGGATGAGCTCAAGCATAGCAACAATTATGAGGATGGCGCAGGACCAGGCAGTGTTTCATTCTGTTGTACATAGAGCCACTATGACTGGGAATCGACTTGACAGCACCGAACAACAACAACAACAATGAATATAAAGTGGGCAGCCCGGTGCTTGGCATATATTGCAGCCTCAGGAAAGGGTAACCGTCAATGTTATGGAGTCCCTGGGTGGTGCAAATATTTAACATGCTTACCTGCTAACCAAAAGGTTGGAGGTTTGAGTCCACCCAGAGGAACCTTGGAAGAAAGGCCTGGAGATCTACTTCTGAAAAATCAGTCATTGAAAACTCTATGGAGTATAGTTCCACTCTGGCACACATGGGGTTACCATGAGTCACAGTCAACTGGATGGCAGCTGGTTTGGGTGTTTTTTGTTTTGTTTTGACTCCCTGGGTGGTGCAAACCATTAATGTGCTTGGCTGCTAACCGAAAGGTAGTCTGAAACCCTGTGGAGCACCGTTCTGCTCTGACACACGAGAGGTTGCCATGAGTTGAAGTCGACATGATGTCAACTTTAAAAAATAATTTTAATCAACATTATGGCTATTTCCACCTGCTGGAGACAGGCTGAATCTTTCAGTGCTTTCTCTGCCCTCTGAGATCCAGACCACAATGAGAATGCACTTCCTCTCTGTCCTGTCCTTTCTCTTCTTCATAGAGTCTTCCTTCCTCATCACACCTCCTTTTGGCAATTCATAAAATGCAGAGTCATTTAGCACACTTTATTCTGAAATATTTGGGCCATTCTGGTCCCCAACATCATAGAAGAGGTAGGTCCCTGTGAACTTCTCCAGAGCAAAGACCAGCACCTGGCCTATCACATGCTTGCATGTGCCAGGCAATGGGATGATATATTAGTTTTCTAGGGCTGCCACAACTCATTCCTACAAACTGGGTGGCTTAAAACAACAGAAATTTATTCTCCCACAGTTCTAGAGTCCAGAAATCCAAAATCAAGGAGTTGGCAGAGTTGATTCCTTCCGAAGCCATTCCATGCCACTCTCCTAGCTTCTGGTGGCTGCTAGCAATTACTGGCATTCCTTGGCCTGTAAATGTATCACTCCAATCTCTGCCTCTATCTTCACATCACCTTCCCCTCTGTGTCTGGTGTCTAATCTCCCTTTGCCTCACTCTTATAAGGACACTTGTAATTGGATTTGGGGCTCACTCTGAATCCAGGATGATATCATCTCAAGATCCTTAATTTAATTACATTTGCAAAGATGCTTTTTCCAAATAAGGTCACATTTACAGTTATCAGAGATTAGGACTTGGACATATATTTTTGGGAGCCACCATTCAACCCACTATATCTGGGGACACATATGCATCCTGTCATGTAATCCTCACTTCAAAACAGTATCAGAGGAGGGAAACTGGGTTGAAAGAGAACAAGTCACTTTCTCAAGCTCATACCGCTAGGTGTCAAAAGTGGGATTAGAATCTAGGCTTTTCTGACTTGCTGCCACACCATACTCTGTACCAGAGGAGACCTCAATAACAATGATTGATGAGCGAATGAATAAATGAATGAATGAAGTATTTAAGTAACAAGTATGCAAGTTATCTAGTACAAACTTTTCCTAGAAACAGCAAATTACAGATTAAAAAGTTTGGGAGCTCATTTAAACTAGGTTTCTATTCCTGGTGGCTCCAGCCCTCTGTGTGACCTTGAATATATTAGGGCCTTAGTTTACTTACCTGTAAAATGGGGATTATAATATTTTCTCAAATGTTTTTCAAGGATGAGAGAAAGGACATAAAATCAATGCTAGGTACAAATTAGGAATCTGGGAACTATTACTTCATTTAGGGAGCCATTTTTGCCTAGTCAGATGGTTCCCTCTATAGTACATAAGAACCACCTGGGATGTTTGTTCAAACCATTTCCCGGGCCCTGAACTCACTTGAATCAGAATATATGAGAGTGGGGCCCAGTAATCTGCATTTTTTAAAAAGCTTAAGTGAAATTCATGTAACGTAAAATTAACCATTCTAAAATGAACAATTCAGGGGCATTTAATACTTTCACAGTGTTGTGCACCACCTTATCTAGTTCCAGAACATTTTCATCACCCCAAAAGGAAACTCCATGCCTATGAAGCAGTCAGTTCTAATTCCCCCACCCCCACCCTCACCCCTGGCAATCATCAGTTTGCTTTCTGTCTTTATGGATTTACTTATTCTGGATATTTCATATAAATGGACTTATACACTATGTGGCTTTTCACGTCTGGCTTCTTGCACTCAGCGTAATGTTTTTGAAGTTCATCCATGTTGTAGCACGTATCCAAACTTCATTCCTTTTTATTGTTGTTGGTTGCTGTCAAGTTAATTCTGACTCATGGCGACCCCATGTGTGTCAGAGTAGAACTGCTCCATAGGGTTTTCAAGGCTGTGACTTTTAGGAAGCAGATCGCCAGGCCTGTCGTCTGAGGTGCCTCTGGGCAGGCTCAAACTGCCAAGCTTTTGGCTAATAGTCGAGCGCTTAACTGTTTGTGCCACCCAGGGACTCTTCATTCCTTTGTATGGCTCAATAATATCCCATTCTGTGAATATACCATGTTTTGTCTCCCCATTCATCCACTGATAGAAGTAATTTGAATTTTTAGGAAGCATCCACAGAAAATTCAGATGCTTTGTTGTCACTTGGATATGTGATGACAAGAGCAGATGGTGGAGTCAGCCAGACCTGGGCAGAATCACCCAGCTCTGCTTTTTTCTGGTTGTGTGATCTTGGGCAGCTTCCACCATCTCTCTGAGCCCCAATTTCTGCATTTGAAAAACGGAAATCATCAGAGGAGCATTTACCAGGATGTGATCTGGGTTGAAATCCCATAACCCAGGCCTTCGTAATAGGTAGACAGAAAACTGTGGCAACATGATTTACTCCCTTCTATTTCACAAGATAGCTTCTGTCTTAGTTTTTAGTACTGATGTAACAGAAATACCACAAGAAGGTGGTTTTAAAGAGTAGAAAATTTTTTCTCACAGTTTAGGAGGCTAGAAGTACAAATTCAGGGCACTGGATCTCTCTCTGTTGGCTCTGGGAGGGGTGGGGTGGGGGAAGAATCCTTGTCTCTTTAAGGCTTTATAGACCTGGTGTTCCTTGGTTCCTTGGTGATGTTCATGTGGCATCTATCTTCCCACATTTGTGCGTGCTTGTCTCTGTGTCTATGCTGCTCCTTATAACTCTGAAGTGATTAGATTTAGGACACACCCTACGTTAACATGGCCTCATAAACATAACAAAGAAAATCAACAATTAATAAAAACAACAATAAAAATAGCCCAGAGTGGAGGAGGTTTTCACCCTAGACTTGAGCGAGAGAAGAGGAAGCTGGGGCCCAGGGATTAAGTCAATTCCCAGCATAGTTTGGTCCACTCACATCAATATGGTGATGCGGTCTCCTTGTCTGCAGGTGGCCAAGGTGGAAGAGGAGGTTCAGGGAGGGGAGGAGGCTTGCCCAAGGCCAACAGCCAGGGTGGCCAAAGCTAGATTGGAACCTAGGAGTGTTTGATTCTAGAACATCAACTCCTTCCAGCCCCCACCTGGCTGACTCCTCAGATGAGAGCTGGGATAGCCAGTGTCTTAGTCGTCTAGTGCTGCTGTAACAGAAATACCACAAGTGGATGGCTTTAACAAAGAGAAATTTATTTTCTCATAGTCTAGTAGGCTAGAAGTCCGAATTCAGGGCTTCAGCTCCAGGGGAAGGCTTTCTCTCTCTGTCAGCTCTGGAGGATGGTCCTTGTCGTAAATCTTCTCCTGGACTAGAAGCTTCTCCGCACAGAAACCCTGGGTCCAAAGGACGCTCTCTGCCCCCCGGCAGTGTTTTCTTGGTAGTATGAGGTCCCCAACTCTCTGCTTGCTTCCCTTTCCTTTTATCTCTTGTAAGATAAAAGGTGGTGCAGGCCATACCCCAGGGAAACTCCCTTTACATTGGATCAGGGATGTGACTTTAGTAAGGGTGTTACAATCCCACCCTAATCCTCTTTAACATAAAATTACAATCACAAAATGGAGGACAACCACACAGTACTGGGATCATGGCCCAGCCAAACTGATACACACATTTTTTGGGGGACATAATTCAATCCATGACAGCCAGGGAGGGTAAAGGATGCTTCTGTTGCCCCCTGAATCAGGCATGGAGAACCTCAGTTGCTGCTGGTTCAGGAATAGCTAAAACTCACCTCATATTCTGGTGTGCAGGCAGTCTTTTCTCTCTTCATCCTAAAGGAAACCCTGTGAGGGATGGTCTGGGATATTCCCATTTTGCAGATGGGGAAAGAGAAGCTCAGGAGAATGAAATGACTGCTTGCCAAGAACATGCAAGTGCAGGGCAACGGGTTTCTCCTTTTATATGGCCTTTCTGGCCATGGACTTGTAACTCCCACAAAATGATTGGGTGGGACTATGCAAATAAGCTATGTAAAACTCTTGTTGGAACTGGTTGAGGCTATGCAAATAAAGTATCTGTGGCTCACCAAGGGGATTGGTCAGTTTTGCCATCCCACTAGGCTTAAAAAGACCCAATCCCAGAGGTTGAGGGGGGACCTCACTACCATCAAGAAGAACCTCCAGTGAAGCATGTCCTTTGGATCCAGGGTCCCTGTGCTGAGAACCTCCTAGACCCAAGAGAGAGAGTTGTAACACTGGAGACAGCACACAGTAGGAGCAGTGAGAACCAGGAAATTGGCACAAGATGGCTGTGGTGGGATTCCCAGCCCATGGAGTGAGTTATCTGCAGTGGGATCCCTGACCCATGGAGTGAGAACTGAGTGCCTCAGGCAGGAGGCTTCCTGGTGCTGTGGGGTGCCTCCAGGCACATGCTGGCAGAGCCAGAGCAAGGGCTGGAGCAAGCACAGCAGAGAAGGAGGTGAGAGGTTGGAAGCTGTCCTGGTTGAAGAACTGTATCCTGCCTTCTGAGTTGTTCCTATTACTTCCAAGTTGATCCTGACCTGTTACTTCCCTCATAAACCTCATAATCGTGAGTATGGTTTTAGAGCTCTGTGTGGCCACTGCAATGAATTGTCAAACCCAGCAGAGAAGTTCGAGAGTGCTGTGGGAGAGATGGCTGGTGTCAGAACTGGTACAAAGATCAGAGAGTGGAGGTGTGCCTGACCTCCACCTCACAGGAATCAGCTTTGGGCTGATGTGATTCTCTCTCCTCTGTCTGAAGTTAGACAAAGAGGTTTGACACTATCATTTTACAGCAAGTAACCTGCTCCTTCCTGGAGGCCCCAGAAGCCCAGTCCTCCATGGTCCTGCTCTCCAGGTCCTCATCCTTGGATTTATTTTCTGACCCAGACTGTTGTGTTCTCTCCTTGCAGGCTTTCAGGTCCTGGTCTGCAGTGGGGATGGACCCAGGACTCAAGGTGGACAATGCGAACTGTGCAAAGGGAGGTGCTGCTAGTGCAGAGCTAAAACCATGTGTGCAAGAGCAACCTGGGTCTCGCAAAATTTTCTGTTAGAGCTCGGAAGGTGATGGACTCAAGAGTCCAGGTGCCCAGGCCTCCTCTTCAGCACACAGAAGTGCAGATCCCAGGCCCCTCCTCCCTCAGATCCAGGAGTCCAGCCTCCTCCCCCTCCCTCGGACCGGGAGTCCAGGCCCAGCCCCCTTCTCCCTCAGACGCAGGAGTCCCTCATCTTCTTCCCCCTCCTTCCTCAGACTCAAGAGTTCAGGCTCCCAGCCGCTCTTTCTTCAGACTCAGGAGTTCTGCCCCCCGAACCCCCTCCTCCCATAGTGGCCTACTCAGTAGTAATCAGGATGACTTAATGTCTTGGACACCTGATTTCTGTCCCCTGCTCTGCTGCCCCCATGCTGCATCACTTTGGCCAGGTGATTGCTCTTCTCAGGCCTCAGTTTTCCCTATCTGGAAAATGGGACTCCGCTTTCTTCCCTGGGAGAGAATAGAGAGCTGCTGACAAAGGAAGTCCCTCCTTCTCTCTTTTTCTGTCCCGGTCGCCCTTCTGGGGAAAGGGCTGGAGAAGGGGGTGTGGGAGCCCGGCTGGAGAGTGCTGTCAGCGGGGCAGGTTCTGCTGAACAGAACGGTTGCTGGTCAGACATGTCCCGCCCCCTCCAGACCTTCTCCTCCATCCTTGCTGACTCCGGAGACCCCGCAGCTTCCTCCCGGAGGAGGCAGACGGTGGCGGTCCAGTCATCGCTGCCGCCCGGCCTCCCTCCTTCCAGGGTTGCGGCCAAGTATTGGAAGCCTAGGTGCTTCCCGGAATCTGGGCGTGTGGGAGGGACGGCTGTGCAGGGCTCACGCTTAAGAGCACTGTGGCCCAAGCCTTCGGCGTTCCTGGAAATCCAGCGGCAGTTAGCTCTGAGATTTGGGGATTTTGCTGATCTTGAGGACTCCTTGCCTAGGGTCCCACCTCCCTGGAAGCCCCTTATCCCACCTGTCTCAGGACTGGACACTCTGAGGGGCAGCCACAAAGCTGGGGGCGGAGGCGGGGTCTCCCCTCCCCCCAGCTGCTGGGCTGTCTCCTTCCGGAGTCGCCGCGTCCTCCCTGTTCCTCCCCGCCTCCCCGTCTTTTCTTCTCTCCCTCCTCTGCCCTCTTCCGCCTCCCCCTTCTTCAGTAGCCCTCTCTCTCTCCCTCCTCCTCTTTCCCTTTCTCCCACTTCCTCTTTCTCCTCCCCTCTCTTCCCTATCTTTCCCCCTCTCCCTCTTCCACCATCCTCCTCCTCTGCCCTTCTTCCTCCTTATATCCTTCTCCCTCCTCTCCTCTCCTGCCTCCTCTTCCCCATCTTTTTCTCTCTCCCTCTCCTTCCTCTTCCTCCTTCCTTCCCTCCTCTCTTCTTCCCCCCTTGTTTTTCCTTCTCTCTCCATCTACCATTCTGACTCTCCATCCCAATCTCACACATTCATTCATTTGAAATATATTTATTGAGTGCTTACTATGTACCAGGCACTGGTCCAGCACCCCCACCCACCCCCACCCCGGGAAATAGACCTGCGAACAAAACAGGCAAAAAAAACCTGCCTTTGGGGAACTTGTGTTCTGACACGGAAGACGCACAATACACAAGAAAGATAATGAACGAGTTACACATCCTGTAGGAAGGTGACAGGCACCTGGGTGGCGCAAGCAGTTTGCACTTGACTACTAACCTAATAAGCAACCTCATAATAAACGGAGAAAACATGGACGTTGTCAGGGATTTTATTTTACTTGGCTCCACAATCAACGCCCATGGAAGCAGCAGTCAAGAAATTAAAAGACGTATTGCATTGGGCAAATCTGTTGCAAAAGACCTCTTTAAAATCTTAAAAAGCAAAGATATCGCCTTGAGGACTAAGGAGCACCGGACACAAGCCAGGGTATTTTCAATCGCCTCAGATGCATGTGAACGCTGGATAATGAATAAGGAAGACCGAAGAATTGTTGCATTTGAACTATAGTGTTGGCAAAGAATATTGAATATACCGTGGACTGCCAGAAGAACAAACATATCTGTCTTGGAGAATATACAGCCAGAATGCTCCTTAGAAGCAAGGATGGCGAGACTTGGTCTCACTTACTTTGGATAAGTTATCAGGAGGGACCAGTCCCTGGAGAAGGACATCAGGCTTGGTAAAGTAGAGGGTCAGTGAAAAAGAAGAAGACCCTCAACGAGATGGATTGACACAGTGGCTGCAACAATGGGCTCAAACATAGCTATGATTGTGAGGATGGCACAGGACCAGGCAGTGTTTTGTTCTGTTGTACTTAGGGTCACTATGACTAGGAACTGACTTGATGGCACCTAACAACAATGTTCAACTTTTTGAGGAACAGTCAAACTGTTCTGCACAACAGCTGTACCATTTTACATTCCCACCAGAAATGGATGAAGTTTCCAACCAGGCTGTTTCTTGCCTTGGATGTCCTTCCTGCTCCACTTTCCAATCCCCAGTCCTACCCAATTTACCCTGGGTAACTCCTCATCAGTTAAGACTCATCTCATTCAGAACACCACCTCCTCTTAGGAAGCCTCCCCCACTGCTCTGGCTGGTCATCTCTCACTGCAAGGGATTCTGGAAGACCAGTCAGACATCTGGGTCTGAGGGAGAAGGGGGATAGGGACCTGGACTCTTGTGTCTGAGGGAGGAGGGGCTGGGGGCCTGGATTCCTGGGTCTGAGGGAGGAGAGGGCTGGGGTCCCAGCTGGGTTCGTGCCTCCTCACACTGGTGTGTGATTCTGTTTACACAGCTGCCTCCTCATCCACAGTGGCGTCTCCTCAAGGGTAGGGCCCAGGCCTGAGTCATCTCTGTGTGCCTGGCATCACCCACCAGAGAGCCTGGCCCACCAGCAGCTCAGGAGGTGTCAGACAATGAATAAATGTTCTTTCTTTAGCCCTTTCTCCATTCCTGCTTTGTTATCTCCCTGCCCTTCTGTCCTGGTGTTCTGTAAAATACGCTTCGAGGTTTTCACATGATGAGCAAAATCTTGGAAAGGCCACTAAGACTCAGGACAGGGATTGAAGATCAGTCACCACTGGAGTCGACGGTCTGGGAGAAGTGGCCATTGGTGAGGAATGGAGAAGGTCTCTGATTGTCCTACCCCAGCTTCATCTGTCCTTGTCTTTCAGCTCTTATCTTGGCTGCTTGCAGCCTTGGTCATCTCTCCCTGCAAAGGATTCTGGGAGACGAGTCAGAATCCTGGGTCTGAGGAAAGAGGGGGACAGAGCCCAGACTCCTCGGTCTGAGGGAGGAGGGGCCAGGGCCCAGACTCCTGGGTCTCAAGGGAAGAGGGAGTAGGAGCCTAGACTCCTGGGTCTGAGGGAGGAGGAGGCTGGGGGCCCAGATTTCTGGATCCTGGGGACCAGACTCCTGGGGATCGGACTCCTGGGTCCTGAGGGAGGAACCATTGGGGTTCAAAGTCCTGGTCCCTCCTCCCTCATCCACACTCTCGTTTTAGAAACATCTGGTTTTATACAGCTGCTCCACCCAGGCTTGGAGGGGTAGGGGCTGGGCAGGGAAATGCCTGGCTCCTGGGTGGAGCCTGGGCTGGGGTAGAGGAATCACCCTCCCCTCCTGCTCTGGGCTCTGCTCCCACTGGAGGATCCATCATCCTGACACAGCCAGACACCCCGTGGAGGCCAGGCTCCTGGCAACGGGGGTCAGAAACGCTGGCACGCCCTAGTAGGTGGGCAGGCGCCCTTGGCTCTGGCCTGGACAGGACTTCTCCCTGCCAGCCACTCTCAGGCAAAGGCCCAACCTGGCACTGGCCCCCCACTCCCTGGCCTCCCCAGGGAAAACCAGGGTGTGAAGACTTGGCATCTCAGAGGGAGAGCTCTGGACAGGCTGGAAGAGATGGAGCAGCAGGGAAAAAGGAAGATTGAGAGAGAGAAATAGAAAGAAACAGAGATAGTGAGAGAGATAGAGATAGAGCCCCAGAAAGAGAGGGACAGGATTATAGACAGAGAAAGACAGACAGAGAGGAAAATCACATGCAAAGATAGCACTGCAGAAAAAGGATACAGAGAGATAGAGGGAGGATAGGCAGAGAGAGAGAGACAGACAGACAGAGACAGAAAAAGACAGAGACGGAGAGAAAAGGAGAGACAGAGAAACATCGATTCTGACTCCTAGCGACCCTCTAGGCCAGAGTAGAACTGCCCCAGAGGGTTTCCAAGGTCTGTAATCTTTCCGGAAGCAGACTGCCACATCTTTCTCCTGTGGAGCAGCTGGATAGGTTTGAACTGCCGACGTTTTGATTAGCAGTCGAGCCCTTAACCACTGCACCACTAGGGCTCCTACATACAAAGACTGAGCTCCAGAAAGCGAGAGACAGGAATACAGAGAGACCGAGGAAGAGAAAGAGAAGAAGAGGCAAAGAAAGAGGGAAGACAGACAGACACCAAGAACAGGGAGAAGAGAGAATGCAAAGCAGAAAAGAGAGAGACAGGGCTTCAGAGAGAAGCAGAGAGGAGATAGAAATATGCAAAGAGAAACACAAGCAGAGATAGTCCCAGACAGAGGCAGTCAGGGATACGCAGACCCTGAGAGAAAGAGAGAAAGATACAGAGAGAGAAAGAAGTGAGAAAATTGGAGAGACATCCAGAGAGAAAGAGAGAGAGGCATGGAAGAAGAAAGTCAGGGAGACCAAGAGGCAGACACTCAGAGGCAGACTGACGCGGACTCACGAAGAAGCAGGTGGAAACAGACACAGAGGGAAAAAAAAAAAAAAAAGAGAAGGAGACAGAGAGAAACAGACAGGAGCACACAGAGACCCATACAGACAGACGGAAAGAGAGAAACAGAGGCAGGGAGAGAGAAAAAAATGACAAAAGATTCCGAGAGAGACAGAGGCAGAGAGAGAGAAGGAGACGGGAATATACAGGATGAACAGTCTCAGACCCAGGGAAAAAGAGGGAGAGAGGCAGATGGAGGGGGAGGAAGGGAGAGACTGATTAGTACATTGAAAGAGGGACAGAGGCAAAGACAGGATTATCTAATTTACAGGGACTTTTAAAAAGCATGGAAAGAAGGGCATGGAAACGACGACATTTATCAGGGGTCTTCTGGTCCCTAAGGGGCCGGGAGCTCAGACCTCTTGGATCCCCCATCTCTTTGGCTTCTGAGAGAGGCCACGCCGACCGCTGCTTTGACTCAGTTTCCCTAATGGGTCAGGACTCTGACAGAGCCCAGGCGGCTCCCTGACGGCAGCTGAGCAACAGCTCTCTGAGTTCACTCCCGAGTCCCTGGGGAGACCATCCCCAGTATCCCTGACCCCCCACCACCCCACCTCCGACGCCGGCATGTGAGCGCATGCGCACACTCAGACCCACGTCAATTAGGCGCTGGCGGACAGACATTCATTCACTCACAGCTCCAGTTCCAGACGGCCGTGCCTCACAAGCCAGCGCACACACAGTCACACCCACAAACACACGTGTGTGCATTTTATTCCAGCCGTCAGTGGCTGAGACAAGTCCCTGGGGGGCCCCAGAATGTTCTGGGGATAGGGAGGGGAGTGGCAGCGGGGAGGAGGGGGTGTCGGGGGCCATCGGGGCAGGTGAGAAGAGGGAGGTGAGGAGCGCTGGGAGCTGTGGGGGATGGAGAGAGAGAAGTGGGGCGAGAGATGAGTAAAGAGACGTGAAGAGAGAGGTGGGGGTGAAAGAGAGGTGAGGAGAAAGAGGTGGGGAGAGAGATGGAGAGAAAAGGATAAAAGGATGAAGAGAAAGTCAGAGGCAGAAATACAGACATGAGAAGAGTAGAAAGAGAAACCCATGGTCATCAGGTTGATTCTGGCAGAGAAAGAGGAGAAGAAATACAGAGAAAGGGAGACTGGGGCCCAGAGGGGAGAAGAAATTGAGAATTGGGAAGAGAGAGGTGGGAAGAAATACCAGGGTGGTGGACAAGAGAGCGAAGAGGGAAACCCAGAACACAGAAGAAAGGTGGGAGAGAAAAAAAGGGAAGGAGTATGGGGCGCGAGAGAAGGGGAGAAGAAATAAATAGAGAGAGAGGGAAACTGGGAGAGAAGGGGGGAGAGATGGAAGGGAGTACTCGGAGGAGAGGGAAGCGCAAGGATGGAGGACTGGGAAGGGAGGCCCCGCTCCCTGAGGGGGATGGGGGTAATAGCGGGAAGCGGGTGGAGCTGCCCTGCTCGGCCGTGACCTCAGAGCCCCTGGCCCAGCTCAGCCCTGACGTCAGCCTTCCTCCCGCCCCCGCCTGCGCTGGTCTTCAAATGACCCCCCAGCTCTCCGGCTACAGAGAGACTCCTCAGAGCGCAAGATGCCGGACAAGAGAGAGAACTGGGCAGGACCCTCTGCGATGAGACAGGTGTGTGTGTGTGTGTGTGTGTGTGTGTGTGTGTTAACTTCAGCCATGTGGGAGAACTACCATGCGTGTGACCACGTGTGCTAGAGGAACTGTGTGTGTGATTTCACGTGCATATTCATGTGCATAAGGAGCCCTGGTAATGCAATGGTTAAGCACTTGGCTGCTAACTGAAAGGTTGGTGGTGTGAACCCATCCAGCCGCTCCACGGGAGAAAGACCTGGCGATCTGTTCCCATAAAGATTTAAAAAAAAAAACCAAACTAAACCTGTTTCCGTCGAGCTGATTCCGACTCCTAGCAACCCTATAGAAAACCCTTTGCGGCAGCTCTACTCTGTCACATGGGGTTGCTGAGTTGGAATCAACTCTACGACACCTAACAACAACATTCATTGTGTGTGACAGTGGCCATCGTGTGGGACAGTGAGCATGTGAGGCTCAAGGTGTGCCGTTCCCATCTCTGTGTGTGGGTGGCCATCTAGGGTACATGTACATGAGATGTGACATGTCCCTGTTGATGTACGTATTTATCTTGCTGTATGTCTGCGTATGTCTGTGTGCAGGGGAGACGGAAAGAGAGAAAAAGAGAGAGAGAGACAGAGAGAGAGAGAGAAAGCTTTATTTGCCTGTGACACGTGGGTCCAGATTTGTATTTTACATGTTCAATAAATATTAAGTTGAACCACATGAGATCGCTGATATTCAACTGCGTTTGAGCTATAAAAATAGCCATTTCATATGGTTGAATGTAATCTTGCTGTTACTATTTCTTCTCAAACCCTGGTCGGCCCCATTGCCCTAGACCCAAAGGTGGGTGTTTTTGTGTTTCTTGACACGTGGGCATTTCTGCCCAGTGTTACCCCTTCCTGCCGGAGGGTATGTGTCAGTAGGTGCACCTGTGTGGGTAGGGGTGGGAGTCATAGGAACACTGTGCCTTGGCTGAGGCTGGACGTCTGTAGTCATTTTCAAGAACACAAGTGTTTTTCTATGTGGACACACTCTGTCACTTACCATGTGTGAGAAGATGGGTCCCAGGGCCTGTGTGGGTGTGTGTGTCCACAGTTGATACATGTGTGTTCGTGTTGCTCGGACCTCTATCCTCTGGGTCCCCACCATAAATTAGGCCACCTCCAGGAACTCAGGCAGAGTAAGGTTTGGGGCAAAGGGACAGAGAAGGAAGATTCTAGAAGAAATAATAATCATTGTTGATATGGAGCAGTTACCAGTATCAAGCCGTGTTCCAAAAGTTCTGCCTCAGTGTTGTCCAATAGAAACATAATTTGAGCCACAGAGATAATCTAAACATTTCTAGTAGCCACATTAAAAAAAAAAAAATATGTAAAATGAAACAGGTGAACTTAATTTTAATAATAGACTTTATTTAACCCAGTGTAACAGAGTCCCTGGGTGATGCAAACAGTTAACATGCTTGCCTGTTAGGCTCGCAACAGGCTGGAGATTCGAGTTTACCCAGAGACACCTCAGAAGAAAGGCCTGGTGATCTACTTCTGAAAAACCAGCTACTGAGAACCCGATGGAACACAGTTCTACTCTGACACACATGGCGTGGCCATGAGTCAACTCGATGGCAACTAGTGGTAACTCAGTGTAACCAAACAAAAACAAACCCGTTGCGGTTAGTAGCCGAGTGCCTAATCGTCTGCACCACCCAGGGACTCCAACAACTGGTTGTCGTCAAGTCTATTCCAACTCATGGCAACCCCATGTGTTTCAGAGTAAAACTGTGTAGAGGGTTTTCAATGGCTGTGACCTTTCAGAAGTAGATCACCAGACCTTTCTTCTGAGGTGCCTCTGGGTGGGTTCGAACTACCAATCTTTCAGTTAGTAGCCAAGTGCTTAACTGTTTGTGCCACCCAGGGACTCCCCCAGTGTGACAGGGGTCAGCAAACTTTTTCTGTTAAAGGCCAGATAGTAAATATTTGCGGTTTTGTGGGCCACAGAGTCTCTGTCACAACTATTCAACTTTGATGTTGTGGTGCGAAAACAGCCATAGACAACAGCCACTAATGAGCATGGCTGTGTTCCACTAAAATTTTATTTAAGGACACGGAAATTTGAATTTCACATAATTTTCATGTGTCACAAAATATTATCTTTCTTTTGATTTTTTTCAACCATTTAAAAATGTAAAAAATCATTCTCAGCTGGTGGGCCATAGTAAAACAGGCGGTGGGCATTTGGTCTCTGGCTGTAGTGTGTGGACCCCTGATGTATATAAAAAATATTATCATTTTAATATGTAATCAATACAAACATATTACCCAACCCCAAAAAACCCTCATTGCTGTCGAGTCAATTCCGACTCGTAGTGACCCTATAGGACAGAGTAGCACTGCCCCATAGAGTTTCCAAGGCTGTAAATCTTTATGGAAACAGATTGCCACATCTTTCTCCTGTGGAGCAGCTGGTGGGTTCAAACTGCTGACCTTTCAGTTAGCAGTCGAGCGCAGTCAAATGCTTAGCCACTGCATCACCAGGGCTCCTTACAAACATTTTAATGAGATGTATTTCCTTTTTTCTTGTACTAAGTCTGAAATCCAGTATGTATTTACAGCACATCTCAACTCAGACGCTACGTTTTCATTGGAAACTCGTAACCTGTATTTAGATATTGGAAGGTTCCTGGGTTTGCACTTGGCTGCTAATCTAAAAGTTGGCGATTCGAACTCACCAGTGGTGCCGTGGAAGAAAAGCTTGGCTATGTGCCTGCATAAAGATTACAGCCAAGAAAACCCTACTGTGTAACACATGTGGTCGCCATGAGTCAGAATCAACTCGACCACAATGGGTTGTTTTGGTTTGTTTGTTGTTGTTAGTTGCCTTTGAGTTGATTTCGACTCATGGCAACCCAATGGTTTATTTATATTTTGTAAAGTTTCCTGTTGAAAAGGAAGCATCACATACTCAAACTGTTTCAAATAATACTTAAGAGCTTTCTAATAACTGAATCGAGTATTGATTTTAAAGTTAAATTTAATTAATTAAAATTAAATAAAATTGAAAATTCAGTTCTTCAGTTGCACTGGCCACATTTCAAGTGCTCAGTAACAACATGTGGCTGGTGGCTCCCGTATTGGACCATGCACATCTAGAACATTCCATCATGGTAGGTCTGCATCTAATGACTCATTTAATTCTGAACTCACGACAACCCTATGAGGTGGAACTGGTGACATAGGAGGTGGCTTAGTGTGGAGATTAAGAGCTGGACGCTGGAGCCACACTGCCCTCTACGTACTACCCAAATGACCTTGAGCAAAAGAATTCTCCTCCCTGTGCCTCAGTTTCCTCATCTGTAACAGAGGGATAGTAACAGTGCCGACCTCATAGGGTTATTGTAGAGAAGAGTCTGGAATACAGAAGGTGCTAAATTCCCATTTTACAGATGAGAAAACAGAGTTATCCTTCCCCTCTGATTCTGGGCTCTTCCAGCAACGCTTGCTGCGCACTGGCCCTATCAGGGAGCTGGGCAGAGGAAGAGGAGAACCAGGTTGTGCCTTTGGGAAGCTCCCAAAGGGAACTTCTGTCTGCAGAAATCAGACAGAAGATTCCTCTTGAGAGCTGTGTGATCTTTGGCCATTCATTTTCGCCCAACAATCCTCAGTTTTGCCATCTCTACAAGGGGAGTAAACACTGTCTGTCCTCCAGAGCTCCCCTGTGAAGTACAGGCAGTATATAAAATTATGGTTTAGTGATTGGATTCCAAGGCTTCAAATCCCAGTTTCTCCTTTTCCAGGTATGATTCTGGGCAGATTGCTTCACCACCATGTGACTCAGTTGCCCCATCTGTAGAATGGGGATGATAATAATAATAATAGCTACCTCATAGGGCTGTTGTGAGGACTAAACGAAATAAGGCTTAGAGCAGTGCCTGGTGCATACCATAGAGTATTATTCTTTTAGTACATTTATATTATTATTACTGATTCAACACTAGGATGCCTTTGTGATATGAGTCATTATTTTATGTACCACTGAAGGAGAACCCGGGTAGCTTAAACAGCTAAGCGCTCTACTGCTGGCTGAAAGGTTTGAACCCCACCCAGAGACACCTCAGAAGACAGGCCTGGTGATCTGCTTCCAAAAGGTCACAGCCTTGAAAACTCTATGGAGTAGTTCTATTCTGCACAGGGTGGTCGGAATCGGACTCCACGGCAACTAACAAGAGGGAAAAACCTCTGCCAATTAAACTGTGACACTCCACTGAGTGTAACCCCCATGGCGATTTCAAAGATGCAAAACATGTGAAATAACTGTATTAGAATCAATATAATCAGGCATTAAGCCTAGACAACTGTTTGCCACAATTATTTTCATGAATGAAAATAACTTCCTAGTACCCAGGGGATCCTCTTTACAAAATGGGGATTTTTGAGCTGGCGTGGGAAAAACTTAGAAGGGCTTTCTGGAGGAGGACTCTTCCCCATTCTTTTCCCCTCTTTCCGCTCCCAGCAGGACACGACCAAGCCCACCATGGCAGCCCGCCGCTATTCTGGCTTGGCCAGGCGGGTGCTCACCATCGCCTTCGCCCTGCTCATCCTGGGCCTCATAACCTGGTCCTACGCTGCTGGCGTGCCCTTGGCCTCCGATCGCTATGGCCTGCTGGCCTTCGGCCTCTACGGGGCCTTCCTCTCGGCGCACCTGGTGGCGCAGAGCGTCTTTGCCTACCTGGAGCACCGGCGGGTGGCGGCAGCGGCGCGGCGGGCGGCCGCGCGGGGACCCTTAGACGCGGCCCAGGCGCGCAGCGTGGCGCTGACCATCTCGGCGTACCAGGAGGATCCCGCGTACCTGCGCCAGTGCCTGGTGTCCGCGCGCGCCCTGCAGTACCCGCGCGCGCGGCTGCGCGTCCTCATGGTGGTGGACGGCAACCATGCTGAGGACCTCTACATGGTCAACATGTTCCGCGAGGTCTTCGCCGACGAGGATCCCGCCACCTATGTGTGGGACGGCAACTACCACCAACCCTGGGAGCCGGCGGCAGCGGGTGCGCCAGGAGCCTACCGGGAGGTGGAAGCCGAGGACCCTGGGCGACTGGCGGTGGAGGCGCTGGTGAGGACGCGCAGGTGCGTGTGCGTGGCCCAGCGCTGGGGTGGCAAGCGCGAGGTCATGTACACGGCCTTCAAAGCTCTGGGCGACTCGGTGGACTACGTGCAGGTGAGTGCAGGGTGCCCCTGCCCCACCCCTGACCCTAACATGCCATCTTCCCTGGGGTCTTAAATTATATGTAGAGATTCTTTCCTTCCTTTCTTCATTCATTCATTTATCCAATGCAGAGATTATTTCCTTGACTCATTCATCCATTCAGTATAGAGATTCATTCATATTTTCAGTGGTCTATTCATTGTGGATTATTTCCTTATTCATTCATTCATCTATCCAGTGTAGAGTCTTTTCTTCACTCATTCATCCATCCACCCACTTACACATCTACCCACCCACCCACCCATACATCCAATATATTCATTGATTCACTTAATCATCTATTCATTGTAGATTATTTCCTTTACTCATTCATCCATCCACCCACCTATCCATTCACCCATCCACCCATCCATCCATCGTCCATTCATTGTAGAGATTCATTCATTCACTTTTTCAACCAGCCAATGTAGAGATTCTTTCCTTCACTCATTCATTCATCCTTCCACCCACGCACTCATCCATCTACTCAATACAGAGATTCGTTTGTTCATTCATTCATCACTGAACGTAGAGATCCTTCACTCATTCATCCATGCGATGTAGAGATTCATGTGTTCCTTCATCCCTTCCTTTCATTATTCATTCAATGTAGAGATTATTTTGCTCATTCATCCATCCATCTATGTATCCATCTATTCAATAGTCATTTATTCATTCATCTATTCAATGGGCAGATTCATTCATAATGCAATATATTTGTTTTTTATAGCTGTGTAACAAATTAACATAAATTCGGCAGCTTGAAACAACACGTTTATTATCTCATCGTTTCCCTGGGTTAGGAGTCTGGGCACAGCTTAGCTGGGTTCTCTGTTCAGGGTCTTACCAAGCTGCAACCAAGGTGTTTGCTAGAGCTGGCTTAGGGGTCCTCTTCCAAGCTCATGTGTTTGTTGGCAGAATTCATTTTCTTGCAGCCAAGGAACTCCTGGTAGCTTGCTTCTTCAAGGCCAGAAAGAGAGTCTCTGACTTCTAGATCCTCTTTTAAAGGGCTCACCTGTTTAGTTCAGGACCACCCAGGATAATCTCCATTTTTATTAATTTAAATTAACAGGTTAGGGACCTTAATTACATCTGCAAAATCTCTTCACTTTTTCCATATAAGGTAACATAATCGTCGGAGTTATATGCTGTCACTTTTGCCATATTCTATTGGTTAGAAGCCAGTTACAGTTCTCACTCAAGGGACACTATTATACAAGGGTGTAGGTCTGGGGGATCATTTTAAGATGTGATTAGATGTTGAAAATGATTTAAAAATTCAGGGTCCCAGCTGCTCCCCATCACCGGTGCCCTCCCCCCAAGAACCAGGTCCACACAGTAGGGGTCTGGTCTGACCCTGGACCCTCTGGCCGTACAGGTCTGTGACTCGGACACAAGCCTGGACCCTATGGCACTGCTGGAACTGGTGCGAGTGCTGGATGAGGACCCCCGTGTAGGGGCTGTTGGAGGGGATGTGCGGATTCTTAACCCCCTGGACTCCTGGGTCAGCTTCCTAAGCAGCCTGCGGTACTGGGTGGCCTTCAATGTGGAGCGGGCTTGTCAGAGCTACTTCCACTGTGTGTCCTGCATCAGTGGCCCCCTAGGTGAGCAGGGGCAGGACTTGGGAGGGTCATGGTTGGAGTGGAGAGGGAGAAGGGGAGCAGGGGATGTGACTGAGACTGGGGACAGAGATGGGGCTGGGGCAGGAACTGGGATGGGGATAAGATTGGAAAATGGAGGTGGAGATGGTATTTAGACTGGGGCTAGTGTTGGGGATGGGGTTGGAGAACGGATATGGATGAGGATTGGAGATGGGGTTGAGGAAGGGTTTGGGGAAAGGGATGTGAGAGTGTTGGGGTCAAGGACACAGTTGGGGCCGGGTTTGAGGTTGGAGATGGAGTTTTAGATGAGGGCAGGTTGGGGATGGGGCTGAGAATGGATATGGGATTGGGGATGGGGATGGGGTGGATTTGGAATCTGAATAGGTGTGGAGTCAGGGGCTGGGTTGGGGCAGGTTTGAAATAAGGATGGATTGAGAATGGACTTGGGATTGGGAACAGGACTGGGGCTTTGGTTGGACATAGCGCTGGGTAGGGGATTGAGATGGTGAGGGATGGGGCTGGAGATGGGGTTGGGATTGGAGACAGGAATGGAGATGGTGTTGGTGAGACAGCAGAGGCTGATGCTCCTGCACTCTTTGCCCCCAACCAGGCCTGTACAGGAACAACCTCCTGCAGCAGTTCCTCGAGGCCTGGTATAACCAGAAGTTCCTGGGCACCCACTGCACCTTTGGAGATGACCGGCACCTCACCAACAGAATGCTCAGCATGGGCTACGCCACCAAGTAAGCTGAGGGGACCGGGTGGTCAGGTGTGTTCTTGGGGCAGATAGTATCCCAGGGAATGTGTGCATGTTGGGAGTTCTCCAAACCCAAAGTAACTCCTGGGACAATGGTCTCTACCAAGTGAGACGTTAGGGGAGAGTGGAAGATACCGTAAGGGACGGGGTGGCATTTACATTGAATCACGTGACCCAATGGGCTCTACCAAATGAGGCAAGGTGAAGTTGGGGAATTCCACCTAGAAAATACAACATGAGATGGAGTGAGTAGATTCTATCATGGAGACCAAGTCGGCACAGGATTATTCCAAGGGAGGTGGGGAGGGCGAGAAATAAATGCATAGCGTGAGATCTGACTAGTGAGAGAATGAGTGAGAAAGAATCAAGTGAGAGGGGAGGGGAGCCCCTACACTCTAATAAAGGCTTCAGGGAGATATGATGTGGTTCAGTGACGCTTTAGGGCATATGAGCCAGACAAAGTGAAGTTCAGAGAAGAGTGAGTTCTACAAAGTGAGACCCAGCAAGAGACTGGTCTGCTCTGAGAGAACTTGGAATATACCAAGGGACACCCGTGCATTCATTCACTCGACAAACATTCATTAAGTGCCTACAACGTTTTAAGCCCTGAGAATGTAGTAGTTTCTTAACCCCTATGTACCTCAGTTTTCTCATATGTAAAATGGGGTCAGTAATGGTCCCAACCTGAAAGGGATATTGTGAGGATTAAATTCATGCTTATATTTATAGACAGAACAAATAAGTAAAATATATAGTGTGTTAGATAATCATACATGCTATGGAGATAACCCATTGAGATATCTCAGAAGACAGGCCTGGTGATCTGCTTCTAAAAGGTCACAGCCTTGAAAACACTATGGAGCAGAGTTCTACCCTGCGCATATGGGGTCGCCATGAGTCGGAATCCACTCCACAACAACTAACAACAACAACAATATGAGCTAAATAGAGCCCGGAAGGGGGTGGGTAGGAAGTCTCAGGGTAGGGAATGAAATAATAAATAGGGTGTCTGAGAGGGTGTCAGGACTAGGCGAGGAGAGGGGGCTGGAGCAGTGAGCAACGCGGGAGAGTGTGGGGAGTGAGGAGAGGAGGACAGAGGGTTCACAGGGAGTCTGCTCATGTAAGGCTTGGAGGCAACGTGAAGGACTTTGGATTGAGATGAGGGAGCCATGGGAGGGTTTTGAGCAGAGGGGTGATATGTTGTAACAGGATCCCTCTGACTGCTGTTTTGAGAACTTGCAGGCAGCAAGGGTGGAAGCAAGGAGTCCATTGAAGATGGATGCAACTGCATCATTCAGGGGCTTGGTTTAAACCCGCCTAGTAGCCACCAAAAAATAAAAATAAAAGAGACCAAACCCATTGCCGTTGAGTCAATTCCGACTCATGGTGACCCCATGTTTTACAGAGTAGAACTGCTGGCTGTAATCTTTACAGAAGCAGATCGCCAGGCCTTTCTTCCATGGCACCACTGGGTGGGTTCCAACTCCCAACCTTTAGGTTAGTAGTTGAGTGCAAACTATTTGCGCTACCCAGGGACCTTATAGTAGCAACAGAATTTATGAAAATGGGTTGGATTCTGAGCAGGACTAGGAGAATGGACATGCAGGCCTTCGGAGTGACAGATGGGAAAGGGACTGGACACTATCAATTAATGCCTGTGGGGAAAGACTAGTGTGACCTCTCCTAACAAACTGACTGCTGGTGACTACCCAATGGCTTTCTGTAAAAGGAATTCTGGCCTTGAGTGGCTTGGCTGGAAATCTGCAGGGATTGATTAGTAATGTCTGCCATGGCCACAGGAAGGAAGCCTGATGGTCCCCTTCAGAAGCTCTACCACATGAACTACACTAGGCAGGAACCCTGCCTGTCTAGTTCCTCATCATGAAGCTGCCAATAAGAGTTATCACAGTGGTATTAGTAATAGATTAGTGATAGTATTAGTAAGAGTGCTAGTAATAATATTTGTAATAGCAATAGTATTAGTCATAGTAAAAACAGTAGTAGTAGCTAGCATTTATTGAGCAAGTACTATATAAAAAAACCAAACCCACTGCTGTCAAGTGGATTCCGACTCACAGCAACCCCATAGCCACCGTGTAGGACAGAGTAGAACTGCCCAATAGGGTTTCCAAGGCTGTAAATCTTTAAGGAAGGAGACTGCCACATCTTTCTCCTACTGAGCAGCTGGTGGGTTCGAACTGCCGACCTTTCCGTTAGCAGCCAAGTGCTTAACCAGTGTGCCACCAGGGCTCCTCATAGGAACCATTATTGACCCCATTTTACATACGAGAAAAACTGAGGGCCAGAGAGATGAAGAAACTAGCCCAGATCCCACAGTGTCATTTCTGGCTCCAGAATCCTCTCCAGGCCCCAAAGAAAGCCGTTCTGAGGCCGCCCCTTCCCCACCCTTCCAGGTACACCTCCCGCTCCCGCTGCTATTCAGAGACACCCTCGTCCTTCCTGCGCTGGCTCAGTCAGCAGACACGCTGGTCCAAGTCCTACTTCCGCGAGTGGCTGTACAACGCACTGTGGTGGCACCGGCATCATGCGTGGATGACCTACGAGGCGGTGGTCTCAGGCGTCTTCCCCTTCTTCGTGGCAGCCACGGTACTGCGACTCTTCTACGCCGGCCGCCCGTGGGCTCTGCTGTGGGTGCTGCTGTGCGTGCAGGGCGTGGCACTGGCCAAGGCGGCCTTCGCGGCCTGCCTGCGGGGCTGCCTGAGCATGGTGCTGTTTTCTCTCTATGCGCCCCTCTACATGTGCGGCCTCCTGCCGGCCAAGTTCCTGGCGCTGGCCACCATGAACCAGAGTGGCTGGGGCACCTCGGGCCGCCGCAAGCTGGCCGCCAACTACGTCCCTGTGCTGCCACTGGCCCTGTGGGCTTTGCTGCTGCTTGGGGGCCTGGTGCGCAGTGTGGTCCAAGAGGCCACGGCTGACTGGAGTGGCCCATCCCGGGCTGCGGAGGCCTACCATCTGGCCGCTGGGGCCGGCGCCTATGTGGGGTACTGGGTGGTCATGTTGACACTGTACTGGGTGGGCGTGCGGAGGCTTTGCCGGCGGCGGGCAGGCGGCTACCATGTCCAGGTGTAAATCCGAGCCAGGGTCTTAAGGGGAGGCAGGAGGAGACCTGCGGGGCTGAGGGGGACATGGACTTGTTGGGCTTTAGTTTCCCACCTCTGTGAAATGACGGAGGAGCCCTGGTGGTGCACAGGTTAAGCACTCTGAAAAGTTGGCAGTTCAAACCACCCAGGGAGAAAGACCTGGAAGTCTGCTCTGGTAAAGATTCCGTTACCCCGCTGCCCTCCAGTCTACCCCAACTCATAGTGACTCTATAGGACAGAGTAGAACTGCCCCAGTAGAGTTTCCAAGACTGTAATCTTTACGGAAGCAGACTGCCACATCTTTCTTGTGTGGAGCCGCTAGTGGGTTCAAACCACTGACCTTTTAGTTAGCAGCTGAGCACTTAACCACTGTGCCACCAGGGCTCCTTCTGTAAAGATTACAATCTAGAAAAATGAGGGGGGTCGACCCAAGCCTCCCTAGCCGGGACTATGTTGGGGCTGGGACTTCAGGGTCCCTGGGGACGGGTATTTATTGATCAGGGTGTAGGTTTTTTAGGGGCAGGGAGAAAAGGGCCCCCCACTTTTTCCCTGTTCTTATTTAATCTTCATTTGTACTGTGTGATTAGGATATAATAAAGAATTTTATTTATTTTCTTCTGAGACTTGTCTTTTTCCTTTTTTTGAGAACCAAGGGGGCTGGGTATGGTACTTTGTTATAGCAGCCTTAGGAAACTAATACTTGATCCACCTGCAAATCCCACTGGTTCTACCTTCAGAACAGATCGAGAACCACTGCTCCTCACCCCCTCTGTCACCACCTTTGTCCCCAAGCTGCATCTCTTGCCTGGATTAAAACCACTATCACGGGCCTAGATTACTGCAGCACCTACCTAAGTAACAGTGGTCCCTGCTTCCACCCTTGCCCCCCTACAGTCTGTAATCCACACAGTTGCCAGAGGGACCTGCAGAAATGTAAATTAGATTATGACTCTCCTTGGCTCAAAACCCTCCCATGACTCTCATCTTATGCAGAGGAAAATCCACAGCCCTTACGGTGGCCAGTGGCCATTATGGATTGAATTGTATCCTTCCCAAAATATGTGTTGTGAATCCTAATCCCTATACCTGTAGTTATAATCCCATTTGGGAAGGGTTTTCTTTGTATGTTAATGTGGCAGTAAGAGCGTAGGGTGTGTTTTAAGCCGATCTCTTTTGAAAGATAAAAGGGAAGATAAAGCAAGCAGAGAATGGGGGAAGATAGATGCCAAGCCAAATTGGGATGGCCGAGGAACCAGGAAACAAAAGCTAAAAAAAAGACAAGGACCTTCCCCTGGAGCCAAGAGAGAGAAAGCTTTCCCCTAGAGCCGGAGTACTGAATTCAGACTTCTAGCCTTTAAGAAAATAAATTTCTGTTTATCACAGCCACACACTTGTAGTATTTCTGTTATAGCAGTGCTAGATAAATAAGACAGTGGCCAAAGGCCTGCACGATCTGGTCCCAGGTCCTCTCCTACTTCATGGCCCACTCATTTACTACAGCCTTGCTCTAGCTACACTAGCCTCTTGGCTACTCCTCCCACACACCAGGCACCCACCTGCCACAGGGCCTTTGCCCCTGCTGTTTCCTTTGCCTGGAACATCTTGCAATATGCAGTTCTTCCCCTAACTTCTCGGAGCTAGGTCAGACTTCACGGGTAAAGGGTAAACTCCTCCAGACTGCTAAATCTACCCAAGATTTCAGACACCAGCTGCAAGTCTGGGCGTTCCCAGGTCACCCACAATTCTGATCTGCTAGCTACAAATTAGAGGGTTCCATGCTTCTGGTCCTGATCCCGAGTTGTACCGTTACTTCCTTAATAAACCACTTAACTGTTAAGTACAGTTTGTGAGTTCTATATGGCCATTGCAATGGATCATTGAACCCAGCAAAGCAGCGGAGTGTGCTGTGGAAGGGACAGTTGGTGTCAGAACTGGTAAAAAGGTTGGAGAGTGGAGGTATGTCTGACCTCCACCTCACAAGGATCAGCTTTGTGCTGATGGCAATTCTCATTATCCCCCTTGAAGTTAGACAGGTTCTGACTCTACTACTGCCAACGTTTACACCACTGACTCCTCAGAGTCCCTGGGTGGTGCCAACCGTTCATATACTCGGCCGCTAACCGAAAGGCTGGAGGTTCAAGTCCACCCAGAGGCACCTTGGAATAGAGATCTGACAATCTCCTTCTGAAAAATAAGGCATTGAAAACCCTATGGAGCACAGTACTATTCTGGCACATGTGGGGTCGGCCAAGAGTTGGAGTCAACTCGACAGCAACTTTCCCCTTAGGACACCTGCACTTCTGACAAACTGGTTACAAATTTGTGGGTACCTATTAGCCCCTCAGGAGCCCTGGTGGTGCAGTGATTAAGAGCTTGGCTGCTAACCAAAAAGTCGGCAGTTCGAATCTACTCGCCGCTCTTTAGAAACCATATGAGGCGGTTCTACTCTGCCCTGTAGGGTCATTATGAGTCGGAATCGACTTAACTGCAACCGGTTTGGTTATTTGGTTTGATTAGCCCCTCAAGGAGCCCTGGTTGCACAGTGGTTAGAGCGTTCAACTGCTAACCAAACAAACCACCAGCGGCTCCGTGGGAGAAAGATGTTATTCTGCTTCCGTAAAGATTTACAGCCTTGGAAACCCTATGGGGTTGCTATGAGTCAGAATCAACAGCAGTGGGCTTGGTTTTGGTTTTATTAGCCCCTCAGTTTTGTTAATTCACTAGAACTCACAAAATGCAGGAAAGCATCATATTTATGATTACTATTTGGTTTTTTGGTGGCACTAAGGCCTAGAACACTTTATGCTTATATTTTCAGAAAAAAACAGTACAGGAGGGGAGTCACACACCTACCAAAAAACCCAAACCAGTTGTTGTTGATTCCAACTCATGGCTACCCCATATGTGTCAGAGTAGAACTTTGCTCCATAGGGTTTTCTTTTTTTTGTTTTTTTCTAATTTATTTTTGTTGTTGTTGAGAATATACACAGCAGAAAATACACCAATTCAACAATTTCTACATGTATAATTCAGTGACTTAGTATGGTTACAGTTTTATTATAAAGGATACAGATCAGGACCAGCATAAAGACAACACATAGGGCAAGGTCTGGGAGGGCCCCCAAACTTGGAACTTCCGTGTCTTCTCCACATGGAGTGAGGATGCTTCACTCTCCCAGCACACTGATGTATTGCCAATCAGGGATTTCATTACATAGTATAATGTGGTGGTGTCAGACCTCATCTAACTTCAGGGGGAGAGATGAGAATCATCAGCATCAGCCCACAGTTGATTCCTATGAGGTGGAGGTCAGCTATAACTCCACTCTCCAACCCTTTTTACCAATTCTGACACCAGCCATCCCTCTCATGGCACTCTCTATTTCTCTGCTGGTTTTGATAATTTATAGCAATGTTCACACAGAACTCACAGACCATATTCATGACTATGCGGTTTATTAGGGAAGTAACAGGTTACAATTCAAGACTGTCATGAACTGAACTGTGTCCCCCCAAAATATGTGTATTGCTAGGCCTTGATTCTCAGTATTGTGTGATTGCCCACTGTTTTGTCATCTGATGTGATTTTCCCATGTGCTGTAAATCCTGTCTCTGTGATGTTGATGAGATGGGATTAGTGGCAGTTATGTTAATGAGGCAGGACTCAATCTATATTGGATTGTGTCTTGAGCCAATCTCTTTTGAGATATAAAAAAGAGAAGCTAGCAGAGAGACACGGGGACCTGTCATGGATTGAATCGTGTCCCCCCGAAATGCGTGTCAACTTGCTTAGGCCATGATTCCTAGTACTGTGTGGCTGTCCTCCATTTTGCGATTATAATTTTATGTTGAAGAGGATTAGAGTGGGATTGTAACACCCTTACTAAGGTCACATCCCTGATCCAATGTAAAGGGAGTTTCCCCGGGGTGTGGCCTGCACCACCTTTTATCTTACAAGAGATAAAAGGAAAGGGAAGCAAAGTGAGAGTGGGAACCTTACACCATTAAGAAAGTAGTGCCAGGAGCAAAGTGCGTCCTTTGGTGGAGGTTCCTGTGAAGAGAAGCTCCTAGTCCAGGAGAAGATTGATGCGAAGGACCTTCCTCCAGAGCCGACAGAGAAAGCCTTCTCTTGGAGCTGACGCCCTGAATTTGGACTCTAGCCTACTTGACTGTGAGAAAATAAATGTATCTTTGTTAAACCTATTCACTTGTGGTATTTCTATTATAGCAGCACTAGATGACTAAGACAAGGATCAACTTGGAAGTAACAGGAACAACTCAGGATACAGTTTTTTGATCAGGGTGGCAACGAGTTAACTTTCACAGGAGCAGATCACCATGTCTTTCTCCTGCAGAGTTCGGACCGCCAACCTTTCAGTTAGCAGCCAAATGCTTAACCATTGCATCACCAGGGTTCCTTATCATCATATAACTTGACGTATCCCAATGCCATCAAGTTGATTCTGACTCATAGCTACTCTATAGGACAGAGCAGAACTGCCCCCATAGCATTTCCAAGGCTATAATCTTTATGGAAGCAGACTGTCACATCTTTTTCCAGTGGAGTGGCTGGTGGGTTTGAACTACCAACCTTGTGGTTAGCAACCAAGCATATATATTTTTAGGGGACACAATTCAATCTATAACAGGAAAGAAGAGGTTGGGGGGGGGGCATCAAGGACTCTATTTGAGTGTCTTCTGCAGAAGGGAATGCCAAGGAGACTGTCAGAAATCTTGCTGTGGGACTATGAGGAGGGTCTGGCCTTGCACCTGAAACCCTCAGCACAGGGCCTTGCACTATGATATAAAAACACCAAACAAACCTGGTGCCCTTGAGTCGATTGTGACCAATGGTGACCCCATGTGCTTGAGAGCAGAACTGCACTCCACGGGGTTTTCTTGGCTGTAATGTTACCGAAGCAGATCGCCAGGCCTTTCTTCCATGGTACCACTGGTTAGGTTCAAAAGGCCAACCTTTCAGTTAGTAGCCAAAAGCAAACTGTTTGCACCACCCAGGGATCTTGCACTGTGATAAACCCATTGCCGTCCAGTCAATTCCGACTCATAGCGACCCTACAGCACTGTGCTAGCTGTGGGTATTATTATAATTATGGCGGCCATAATTCCCCTGAGTGTGTTTGAGGTATACTGTCCCCTCCTCCTACCTGAGTTAGTAGTGACCACTTTCAAAGACTAAAGAAATTGGAGCAGAAAAATATACTCTTTATTTTAGGGATGAAAGTGGGACAAGGAAGGAAGATACCTTTGTTAGCTGCCGCTGAAGTACCATCTAAAGAACATCCTGGGGAAACAAGGAGGCTTGCGTGTGTGGAGGGAGAGGTGGGTTGGGGATCAGAAATCTGGGCCCTGGGGGCCTGGATGCCCGAGTCTCAAAGGTGGATGGGAGCCTGGACTCCTGGGTCTGAGGGAGGAGGGGGCTGGGGGCCCAGAGTCCTCAGTCTGAGAGAAGAGTGGGCGGGGCCTGGATTCCTGGGTCTGAGGGAGGAGGGGGCTGGGGGCCTGGATTTCTGGGTCTGAGGGAGGAGAGAGCCGGATGCTGGGCCTGGAGGGTCCCGAGGACTTACCACCCGAACAGGATCAGACTCGCGGACAGGAAGGCCACGGAGGCCGCGAGCAGGCACAGGTTGCTCGGTGTCAGGGCCCCGGGGGAGGCCAGCAGCTCGCCCAGGCTCGGCCTCCAGGGCTCGATCATCTCCGTCTCGCGTGGCGCCCAGCGCACCACTTCCCGAAAGGAGACTTGAAGTTCGGTCTCCCCGCGCGGGGGCGGGCCTGTCACTGAGGGGCGCGCACGTCAGCCGGACGAGCCCGTCCCCGCTAAGCCCCGCCCCCCGCGGCCGCGCCCTGCCCGAACCATTAAGAAAGAAGTAGAGTCGCGCTAGGGGGCGCTCTTCGTGCACGATCTCACAAGAGAAGGTCCCGCGGTGCTTGGGCTGCGCGGGTCGGATCCGCGCCACATTCCCGCGGGCCTCCGGCAGCTCTCGGAAGTAGGTCTGGTCCTGAGTCCGGAGCTACGGGACGCTTGGGCTGAGGCGGCGGGAGGCGCGAGGCCTGCCAGCGCCGCCCGCTGGAGCGCAGGTCCTGCATTCTCAACCCGCACTCGTCAAACGGTAAAGTTCAACCAAGGCCCCGCCCCTGAGCTAGACCACGCCCACTTGACTCATGGCCCCACCCCTCCGTTTTAATTTGCCGATCCTTAATACGTAGCCCCTCCTCCATGCCTTGACCCCGCCCCCGGAGCCTATACTTGTCTCCCGCCCTAAGTGCTGCCCCTAACTCCCAAACCCTGCATATAATCCATCCCCTGATCCCTGCCCTGCATTATGGGCCTCGACCCCTTTCCTAAATTCCGGGACCCTCTCCTGCACTAAGCCTGGATCTAGACTAGGCTCCCCAAGTCCCACCCCCTTGAGTCCTGACTCCCCATCTTCTTCTAAAGCGTAACGCGCCTCCTAAACCCTTCAGGCTGGCCCCGCCCCGACTCACACCTCCTCCTACGAACTTCCAGGAATAGGTGATCTCCTTAGGAAGCTCGAAGTTGACGTTGCAAAAGAACATAGCCTGATCACCCCGAATCACCTTCACGTCCTGAACTGAAGACCGGGTTCAGGTCACCCTTTCGGACCTGCCCACACCTGGTCCCGCCCCTAAACCACAAGCCTGCCCCTTCCTCGCTCAGGTCTCGCTTCTCCAGTTCTTCACTTCCAGTCCCCACCCCTCCATGTGGCAGCTCAGTCTTTCTAGGCCCCTCCTTTCACTTGGGCAGTCCAGTCACTCTAGACCCCGGCCCTCACCTGGGCAGTCCAGAGGAAGATTGCAGAGGGTAGAGTAACACCCGCGGCAGCGGAAGCGCCTGGAGACCTCCTGGAGCCCTATGGGGCGGGAACGCTGGGTCTGGAGGGATGTCTCCATCTTCCCCAGCCCGTGTCCCTATGGCCAATTTAGGATGTATTAAGTCTCCCTGGGAGCCCTGGTGGCGTAGTGTTTAAGAGCTTGGCTGCTAACCAAAAGGTCGGCAGTATGAATCCACCAGCCGCTGCTTGGAAAACCCTATGGGGCAGTTCTACTCTGTCCTATAGGGTCGCTATGAGTCGGAATCGACTCGACGGCAACATTTTTTTTTTTTTTTTTGAAGGGGGTGGTTCTATTGACCCCTTAGAGTCTTGGCCCCGCCTTCCCTGCGCTCATTGGAGGGCTCTCATCTCTCGCACCCTCTAGGATTCCTACTGTTTTGCTTTGGAGCTCTCAGACCCACCTCCTGGGTGGTTATTGAGCAATACCTGGTCTACTTACTTTTCTCCAGGGCTTTTTTTTTTTTTTTGCCTCCTCCGAATCTAACACCTATGCTCTCCCACTCACGTAGTCTCAGGTTTTGGCCCCGACCACTTCCCTTCCCCCGCAATCCTGAGCTTTGAATTATATCCTCACCGCAGGGAGGGATGCAGTCCGGGGCTGCAGAGAGAGAGGAAGAGTTACTACTCTGCAAGTTGCTGGAGGGGATACCCTACCTGAAGGCCCCTTAGAAGATGTTACTGGGCCGGAAGTATTCCTCCCGGGGCGGGGTGGGGGGTGGGGGCAGGCCTGCAGCTTTCCACCTGAGGGGCAGGGCCAGGCCTGCTCTCTGCATCTAAGGGGCGGGGCCAGCCCTGGAGAATTCCGGAGAGACAAGTGTGTATTCCACTTGCAGAGAACAGAGACTAATTAGAGGCCAGGCTATTAATATTTTTCACGGAATGCGCATGGCCAGACACAGAGATTAGGAAGGGACTGGGGCCTGTCTGGGTCAGGAGCATCCCACGAAGGGGTCCCTGCTGGAGAGGAAACCCTCCGTCAAAGGGGCGGGGCCGGATCCTGAGCGGTCCAGGCCGGATTGGTCCACCAAGGGAAGGGCTCAGGGATTAGGCCAGAAGCGGATTTGGGATTTCAGGAGTGTGTCCCCTAATTGTGTTGCACGTAGAGGGAGATGTGGTGATGGAGTCTACTTTTACCTTCTTTAAGCTGTGCTATGTCCTCCTTCATGGCCTCGGCGGCAGCACGGAAAGCCTCCTCATAGGAATCTACAGGATAGAAGGGGTCCTTGTAGTAAAGGCCCTTCGCAGATGACCCGTGTAGCTGGACAGGGCCCGCTGTCACCGTGCCCTTGCCCCTTCTCTCCACCGCTACGTCTCTCCTATATACCACATCCAATGCTGTCCACATCTCCACCCACCCTGTCTACCTCAAAGGCTAAGTCCCCAGGTCTCCTGCCTCTTGAGTCTCTCTCGGATGGACCCCCTCTTCTGCATTATCTTGTTGCTGGGAAGGGAAGGATAAAGATCAAATTCCTCACCAAGGCCTACTAGGCCATATGTGATCTGGCGTAGTTCCCCTGCCCTCTCTGTGTTTCATCCATACTACTCACCTTTCATTTCCCCTAATGCAAAAGGAACCATGTTCCCTACCACCCTTTGCCCATGCTGGCTTCTGTTCCTAGCACAGCCTTCCCCCTACTCCAACTCATCCTTCATGTCTTACCTCAAGCGTCACCTCCACAGAGGGTCTCCCTCACCACGGATCTAATCTTGCTCCCTCTGTTTTTATCTCATATAATGCCCCATTTGTTTCACTCATAGCTCTCCCCAGCTCGTAACTACATACACTTGTATGTATGGCCCACCACCCATCTGTTTTTCGTACTGTGGTGGCTTATGTGTTACTGTGATGCCGGAAGCTATAGCACTGATCTTTCAAATACCAGCAGAGTTGCCCATGGTAGATAGGTTTCAGCAGGGTTTCTGGACTAAGACTAGGAAAAAAGGCCTGGTGATCTACTTCCAAAAATTAGCCAATGAAACCCCTGTGGATTACAGAATATTGTCCAAGACCTCAACTTGCTTACTTTGAACATGTCATCAGAAGGGACCGATTGCTGAGAAGGACATCATGGTTGGTAAAGTGGAGGGTCAGTGAAGGCGAGGGAAGCCCTCAATGCGATGGACTGACACAATAGCCACAGCAGTGGATTCAAACATACCAACGATCACGAAGGTGGTGCAGGACCAGGCAACGGTTCATTCCATTATACATGAGGTTACCATGAGTCAGAGCTGACTTGACAGCAACTTACAGCGTATGTATGGTGATTTGTTTGTCTCTTGTGCTAGACCGTAGGAGCCCTGGTGGCAGGTGTAGTGGTTAAGTACTCAGCTGCTAACCAAAAGGTCAGTGATTCTAACCCACCAGCTGCTCCATGGGAGAAAGATGTGGCAGTCTGCTTCCGTAAAGATTACAGCCTTGGAAACCCTGTGGGACAGTTCTGCTCTGTCCTACAGAGTCGCTGTGAGTTGGAATTGGCTCAACAGCAGTGGGTTTGGTTTATGGTTTTGTGCTAGACTGTAAATGAATGTGTCCTTCTTTAGTGCTATGTCCCCAGAACCCAGGAGAGGGGCCCAGTCTTTGAATAAATAAATATGTGTAGAATGAATTCCAGGATCCAGCTGGAACTGGAGATATAACTAGTGGCCTATGGCCCAAATCCATCCCTTGGACATGTTATATTTGGCTTGAAAAGTGTTTAAAAAATAAACATACGAGCCAGTTGCCAACATATAAAATTTGGGAAAGTCACATAAAATATTTGGCTTCTCGGTTTAAAAAGATGGGGAGAAGTATAACTTGGAGATCATATTACACAAGGCAACAGTTAGCTGAACAGCAGCCCACCCCACTCACACACGGCACACACCCCCTTCCCCATAGCCCCACTCTCTTCATTTCTACATCCCTCCCCCTGCCCGCCTTCACTGTTCGATGTTTCTTGCCTGTTCTTGTAGGCGTTTGAATTTTGGCCATTGCAATAGCCTTCAAACTAGAAAGTTTTGTGAATTTTTTTCCCAGGCAAGCTTTGCAGAGAAAGTAGATATATGGATTGATCTAGTGGTAGAGGTAGTTTTGGAAAACAAATGGGGCAGGGATTGCCAGTAGCCTTCAATCTCCCTCTCTCTTTTAAAAATATTTTATTGTATTTTTGGTGGAAATATACACAGCAAAACATACTCCCATTCAACAATTTCTACACATAACGTTCAGTGACATTGGTTACATTCTTCACATTGTATTAACATTCTCATTATTTCCCTTTTGGTTGTTTTACTCACAGTAACTTAGTCTCACTGCCCCCTAAAGTTTTCATCTATGTTTTAGAGTAACTGTTGTCCATTTGGTCTCTTATCGATAATTTTTTAAAAGAGCACAGCACTCAAGGGTGACATTCTTTACTTTTTGAACTACCCTGCTATTTAGTTAAAGGATGACTTCTGGGGATAGTTTTGCTTCAATGTTTGAAGAGTATCTCTAGGATTCTTCCAGTCTCAATGGGTCCACTAAGTCTGGCTTCTTTGAGAATTTGAAGTTCTGTTCCACAGTTTTCTCTCTATCAGGATCCATCTATTGTGTCCCTGATCAGAATATCTGGTAGTGGTAGCTGGGCACCATCTAGTTCTTCTGGTCTCAAGGTTCCAATATCTCTTTTCCCTTTAATAACAGAACACTGCATTTCTGTGGGAACAGTGCCACCCAACTAAAAGATTACATTTTTCAGCTTCCTTGCAGTTAGGTGTGGTCATGTGACCAAGTTCTGGACACTGAGATGTAAGCGGTAGTGTCATGTGTGAGTTATACAAAGTAGACTTAAAAGGGAGGTGGTGCCACTTTATTACTCCCTTCCTCCATCCTGCTGCCTGAAACTTGGTTGTGATAGCTGGAGCTCCAGCAGCCATATAGGACCATAAGGACAAAGACTACACCTGCAATAGAAAGTTGGAAAGAGTTTGGGTCCCTAAGAAAATGAAGCTGCCATACCAGTCCTGAATGTCTACCTCAGAACTTATTTCTCATGAGAGAAATAAACTTCTGGCTTGGTTAAGCCATTGGGGTGTGTGGTGGGGGTTTCTCTGTGACTTAAAACCATACAAAAGGGGAGGGATTTGAGGATATTGGCAAGAGTGGCTGAAGTGATGATGATGGGGTAATAAGCTGGAGAAAGGGGATATTGAGGCCAGGAAGAAGGTTCAAAACGAGGAGTCAAGAGGTCGAGACTCAGAGGTCTCTCCAGGGCCCCAGAACAGGAGTGTGGTGTGAAGATGAAGGATGGTCAGGAGGATGTGGTCAGAGTGGGGGCTCAAATGAGATAACATCAGGATGTCGGAGGAGTCATCTCATGGATGGGCCAAACCAAGTGACTCAAGGGGAGGGAGAGTGTAGGACAGACTAAGTGAGCCATGGAGGGAAGGGGATGGTTTATATATCTAGTGAACTGTGGGAGTAGGAATGAAGTGAAATGTTCCAAGGGACATGGGTTATATCTTGTGCATCATGGTGGGGTGGGGCCTGTGGACGTTGTAAAATTCTCCCATAAAGAGGTGCATATCGATTGTGCTCCAACTCTGGTTCTGATCATCTGGGTTTGAGTCTTGGCTCTTCCAGGTGTAAACACACCTGTCTCACTTAGACATCAATCACAAGTCCTTCTCCATATTTGACCTTGGTCAAGTGACTTAATCTTCCTGATCCTCAGTTCCCTCATTCATATAACGGGGGCAATAAAGTACCTACCTTCTAGGGTTGGGGTGGAGTTGAGGATTAAATGCCATACAACATAAAAGTGCTTACACTTGCCTCATAAAATTGTTTTCATGACTACATGAAATAATGTCTGGAGGTGCTTAGAACTGTGTCTACCACACAACAAATGTTGTGGGAGGTCAGGTATTATTATTACCATCCCCTGGTTTGGATAAAAGAGACCTGGTGGCGAAGCGGTCAAGCACTCGGCTGCTAATTGAAAGTTCGGTGGTTTGAACCCACCAGCTGCTCTGTGGGAGAAAGATGTGGCAGTTTGCTTCCATGAAGATTTACAGCCTTGGAAGCCCTATAGGGCAGTTCTACTCTGTCCTATGGGGTTGCTATGAGTCAGAATCAACTCGTGGCAATGGGTAGGGGGAGACTGAGGCACAGAGAGGCTAGGGAAGTTGTCCAAGGTCACAGAGTTCAAGCCAGGTGGCCAGGCTCCAGAGCTGGCACACTTAATCTTTATTGTACGCTGCCCTCCTCTCTACACCCTCCCCTCTACTCCATGGTTCATAGACACAGACAGTATCACCTGCGACCATTGAGGGGAAATGTTATGTCAGCCTTGTCCATCTCTCTGGTCCTTCAGCTGGGAGAAACTTGGGTGCCATCCTCCTTCCCACCCTGCACATCCCACATACAGCTGCTCCAGTCTTATCTCCGGCATGTCTCCTGGGTCTACCCTTCCTATACAATTGAGCCCCAACTTCTCCATCTGGAAAAATGTGGCTATAAAAGTGCACCACACACAGTGGTGCTGAGGAAGAAAGTACTGGCAATTTGCTTCCATAAAGACTACAGCCATGAAAACTCTGCAACACGTGGGGTTGCCATTGAGTTGGAGTTGACTCAGTGGGTTTGGTTTCGGTTTCACCAGGCTCATATGAGGGGCTTAAAGAAGAATAATGAATATAAATAACTCTCTGCCTGGCAGACACAGCCTCTGCCATGTACAGGGCTGGCTAGGCACATAGTCACATCCTTGATCTTCCTCCTCTATCCTCATGCCCCACCTCCTCAGCTTAGACCCATCTTGGCCTGCCTGGATCACTGCGACTGCTCCAAACCACCACCTAACATCTCTCTCCTGGATACCTTCAATAGTTTTGCTTCTGCCCTGGCCCCAAGTGGCTGCCACAGGGATCTTGCTAAAACCTAAGTCAGATCCCAACCCTCCTCTGTGCAAAACCCTCCAACGGCTCCCCCATCCCACTCAAGGGCGATAGCCGAAGTCTTGATGATGGCCTACAGCGGCCATTCTCAAAGTATGTTCCTGGACCAGCAGCATCAGCGTTAGCATCACTTGGGAACTTGTTAGACATACAGATTCTCCCAAACCTGTTGCTAGCTGTCATCGAGTAGCAAAGTCAACCCCACATGTGCAGAGTAGAACTGCTCTATAGGGTTTTCAAGGTTGTGACTTTCTGGAAGCAAATTGCCAGGCCTGTCTTCCAAGGCGCCTCTAGGTGGGGTTGAACCACCACCGTTTTGTCTAGTAGTTGAGCACTTAACTGTTTGCACCACCCAGGGACTCTATCTCAGACCTAATGGTCAGAATCTGGGGCTGTGGTCCAGCAATCTACATTTTAACAGGCTCCCCATGAGGTTTTGAGGCTCACTGAGGCTTGAGAACCACTGGCCTACATCCTGCTGGATTCGTCCCCTTTCTGTCTCTGACTTCATCTCCTATTACCTCCCTTGCTGACTCCATGCCAGCCCTGCTGGCCCCAGGGCCTTTGCACTGGCTCTTTCCACTGCCTACAACTTTCTTTCCCCAGATTATCTGCATAGCTTATCTACATAGCTCTCACTTTCACCTCTTTCAGGCCTTTGCTCAATCATACTTTTCATTTGCACCTCCCCTGACTGACTTATTAAAAATGATCACCCCATTAACCACCTGTTCCCTTTCCTTGCTCTGTCTTCCTCCACAGCCTGGAACACCAGCTGACATATGATAATATTTTATGGATGTTTCCTGTCTGTCTCCTCCCATCCCCGAATATAATAAACCTGAGTGCAGGCTCTTGCACTTTTGTTCACAGCCATGTCCCCAGCGCAGTGCGTGGAAGAGTTGACAGATATTTGCTGGACATATTGCACTTGCCTTCTCCCGGCCTCCAGTCTCTCCCTCCAGTCCATCCCCACAGGGCCCGTTATTGTTGTGTGCCGTTGAATTGATTCCGACTCATAGTGACCCCATAGGACAGAGTAGAACTGCCCCATAGGGTTTCCTAGACTGCAATCTTTACAGAAGCAGATTGCCAGGTCTTTTCTCCCACGCAGCTGCTGGTAGGTTCGAACTGCCACCCTTTCAGTTAGCAGCTAAGCGCTCAACCACTGCACCACCAGGGCTCCTTCACATAGCCCCAGACGGCTCTTTATACATCCAGAGCTGACCCTGCCCCTCCCCTGCTCACAGCCCTCCCCTGGCTCTCCAGGGCTTCATAGGGTTTTCAATGGCTGATCTTTTTTTTTCTTTTCCAGAAGTCGATTGCCAAAACTTTCTCCTGAGGCACCTCTGGGTGGGCTCAAACCACCAACCTTTCAGTTAGCAGTCGAGTGTGTTAACTGTTTGCACCACCCAGGAATGGGAGTAGCTGCCAATGCAGAACCCCTCCCCTGGCTTTCCAGAGTCTCAAGTCTCCCTGACCTTTCCACTGAACCCGACCCTTGTTATCTAGCTGCCTCCTCGATGTCCCCCAGGCCCCTCAGTCACTGTGTCCTAGCCTAGCTCACCATCTGCCCCCACTCCTACTCCTTCCCTCCAGCTCCTCTTCTCAAGGATAGTTGAACTGCCCAGCTAGTTATGCCCTGCCCCTCTTGTCCCCAGGTCTCCTGCCCCCGTCCCCTCTTGTCCACGTTCACAGCCCCAGCTCTGTTCAGGCCTCATCCTCTCTTACCTGGACCCTCACCCCAGCCTCCTCCCTGGCCTCCCAGCCTCCAGTATGCCACACACATGCCCCCTAGAGTGGGCTTCTGCACTTCCATCTGGACCTGTTCCTCCTCTTTTCAAAGCCTTCTGTGAAAAGACAGCCTGAGTGGGGAGAAAGGGCATTTCCTGGAGCCCTGAAACTCCCTTTTCCAGCTCTCACGTCCTCAGGTCTTCCTTTAGAGAGGGGGCTCCACAGCTGGAGTTGTCTCCATGCTGCCCTCCCCACCTGGGCACCCCCATATGTCCCTCCAAACTCAGCCTGGATGGGCAGGAACATCCCCATCTTTGGGGGTCTTTGTCCAAAAGCTGGGTGGACAACAGCATGAAGCAAAAGGAGTAACTGCCAATGTAGAAAAAGCCAAACTAAACAAGTTGCCATTGAGTCACCCCAACTCATGGTGCCCCCATGTGTGTCAGAGTAGAACTGTGCTTCGTAAGGTTTTCAGTGGCTGATTTTGTGGAAGCAGATCGCCAGACCTTTCTTCCAAGGTGCACCTGGGTAAACTGGGAGGTCCAACAGTTTGGTTAGCAGCTGAGTGCATTAACTATTTGCACCACTCAGGAACGGAAGTAACCACCAATGCAGAAACCACTCCCCCTCAAAAAAAAAAAAAAAAAACCAAACCAGTTGCCATCAAGTCGATACTGACTCATGGTGACCCCACGTGTGTCAGAGACCTCTGCTCCACAGGGTTTTCAATGGCTGATTTTGTTGAAGCAGGTCAACAGGCCTTTCTTCCGAGGTACCTCTGGGTGAACTTGAACCTCCAACTTTTGGTTAGCAGCCAAGCACTTAGCCATTTACACCACCCAGGGATGGGAGTAACTGTCAGTGCAGAAAACAAACAAAAAAAACCCAAACAAGTTGCCATTGAGTCGATTCCGACTCCTGGTGACCCATGTGTGTCAAACTAGAACTGTGCTCCACAGGGTTTTCAATGGTTATGACCTTTTCGAAGCAGACTACCAGGCTTTCTTCTGAGGTGCCAAATGGGTGGGTAGGAACTGCCAAGTTTTTGGTTAGTAGTTGAGGGCTTAACCGTTTGCACCACCCGGGGACCTGTCGACAGAGAAAGAAGCCCTGGAATCCTGTCCTAGGAGGCTACAGGTTTATCCTACACAACAGCGCTCCATGACCTCCCTCCTACTCCTCATTCTCTGGCAGCTCCAGTCTCTGGCATGGGGTCGGGGCGGGGGTCATGTGTCCTGTGACCATGGCAAGCAAGTGTGATTACTGCTGACACTACCCCTTGGCCAAGAATGTGCCCCACAGCCCTGTGGTCCCTCCACCTGGCCACACGCCTGTGTATTTCTTCAGAGCTGCACACGTGTCACACCCCAAGGCTGTTACATGTGCTTTCCTGCCAGGGCCGCCACACCCATGTCTCTTATCACTGCCACCTGAGTGACTCTCAGGTGCTCCTACCTACTTTTCTGATCCCCTGATAACCTTATAGGTCTCTGTTGTTGTTGTCGGGTGCCATAAAGTCAATCACAACTCATAGCGACCCCATGTACAACAGAACAAAACACTGCCCAGTCGTGCGCCATCCTCACAATCGTTATGCTTAAGCCCATTCTTGCAGCCACTGTGTCAATCCATCTCATTGAGGGTCTTCCTCTTTTTCTCTGACCCTCTACTTTACTAGGTGGTGTAAACAGTTTATACTTCACTACTAACCTAAAGGTTGGAGGTTCAAACCCACCCAGCAGTGCCATGGAAGGCCTGGCGATCTGCTTCCATAAAGAGTAACCTGTTGCCGTTGAGTCTATTACAACTTATAGTGACCCTATAGGACAGAGTGGAACTGCCCTATAGGGTTTCCAAGGAGGAGCTGGTGGATTTGAACTGCTGACCCTTTGGTTAGCAGCCAAACTCTTAACTACTGTGCCATCGGGACTCCTCCATTAAGATTACAGCCAAGGAAACGGTATGGCACAATTCTACTCTGTAACACACTGGGTCTCCATGAGTTGGAACCAACTTGACAGCAATGGGTTTGGTTTTTGTGGTATTTGATACCCTCACACATTAAAAATGTGGAATCGCATTCTAACTGTAAAAAGTATATAGATTTTTTCATCCTAGAGAAAGACAAAAGAGCCCTGGTGGCGCAGTAATTAAGCGCTTGGCTGGTAACAAAAAAGCCGGTGATTCAAACCCACCAGCAGCTCAACAGGAGAAAGATGTGGCAGTCTGCTTCCGTAAAGATTACAGCTTTGGAAACCCTAAAGGGAGTTCTACTCTGCCCTATAAGGTCACTATGAGTCGGAGATGACCCGACGGCAATGGGTTTGGTTTGTTTTAGAGGCAGACATCCTTCCTGAGGTTCTGTCTCATCTTCCCCACGGTCAGGGAAACCCTGTGTCTCACTGAGCTCCGCAGTCATCCTGGGAGGCAAGGAGATTGTTCCACCTTACAGGTGGGCAAGTTGAGGCCAAGAGAAGGGCAATGGCAGGTCCAGAGTTTTGTAGCCAGGAAGAGTGGGAGCCACACAGCGAGGCTGGGACCCAACTGATCCCAACTGGGGGTCTTCTCCCTGGGCTGGGCTCCACTCTGGGCTATTTCGCCATTGTCCCTCTACCCAAAGCCTCGCCAGTCTCTACACGTCCCTCTGAGAACCACTTTCTCCCTGACACTCAGCTTGCTAGCATCACCCCCTCCCAGATCACTGCTGAGTTCCTTGGGGGCCCCTGTACACACCCACTTCTTGGGGGTCCCAACCCTGCATCTTCCCTACTGCCACCCCCACTCCACTCACTCTGGGCCGCAGCTGTCTCCTGGAGGGAGTGGGTCATTTGGGTAAAGATGTCGTGCAGGCGGCCTCTCTCATCGTAGTCTGGGGTAGGGGGAGGGGCATCAGGTGGCAGGAGTTTGGGGAGCAGCTTCCCCCAACCCTGTGTCCCTAACATGGACATTCTCTGTCTCTCTATCATCTTTATCTCCCTCTGAATCTGTCCCCCCACCCCATAAGTCTCTATCCCCCTTCTCTCTGAGCCTCTACCCACCAAGTCTCCAGGTTGCTATCCTTCCTGATTCTCTATCTCCCTCCCTCTGTGTCTCTGTTGCCCTTTCTCCAGTTCTCTGTCCTCCCCTCTCTCTGGGTTTCTGTCCTCCTAAGTCTCTATCCCTCTCTCTCTGAGTCTCTATTCCTCTTTCTCTGGGTTTCTGTCCCCTTTTCTCTCTGGGCCTCTGTCCTCCCCTCTCTCTGGGTCCCTGTCCCCCTCTCTCTGGGCCTCTGTCCTCCCCTCTCTCTGGGTCTCTGTCCTCCCCTCTCTCTGGGCCTCTGTCCTCCCCTCTCTCTGGGCCTCTGTCCTCCCCTCTCTCTGGGTCCCTGTCCCCCTCTCTCTAGGTCTCTGTCATCCCCTCTCTCTAGGTTTCTGTCCTTCCCTCTCTCTGGGTCTCTGTCCTCCCCTCTCTGGGTCTCTGTCCTCCCCTCTGGGTCTCTGTCCTCCCCTCTCGCTGGGCCTCTGTCCTCCCCTCTCTCTGGGCCTCTGTCCCCCTCTCTCTGGGCCTCTGTCCCCCTCTCTCTGGGCCTCCGTCCCCCTCTGTCTGAATCTCTATCCCTCTCTCTAAGTCTCTGCCCCATCGATGACCACCTCTCACTGTGTCTCTCTCTCTGGGTCTCTCTGTTGCTCTTCTCCATCTCTGAGTCTTGCTCCTCTCTATCTGTCTGTCCCTTTCCCTAGGTGTCGCTTTGGCTGGTTCTCTCCAGGCCTCTCTGGTCCCCCCTCTGCACGCCCCCCAGGGCCCCAAAGGAGGATCTCACTGATCTCCATGTCGCGGAGGCCCTTGAAGGCGGCTGTGAATGCGTCCTCACACTTCTCGAGCACTGGTTCCTCCATCCCAACGAAGATCTGGCAGATGCGAAGGCGCTCAGAGTAGGTCGTGAAGCAGAGGAGGCAGGCCCAGGCGGGGGCCATGATGACCACCAGGGCCACTAGCGCAGATGGGACAATGCTCGCAGGGGCCAACAGGGCCATAGCTGAGGGCCTCAATGCCTAGAGAGAAGCTGGTGACATTTGTGAGGTCACTGCGTGGTGGGGGAGGGGCTGGTGGATGTGGAATCAGAGGTCAGGCTTCGGCTGGTGGTCAAATGTCAGGCTCTGGGTTTTTAGGGAGGATGGCTATGAGGGGTTGGGGGTCAGGCCGGTAATCCCCAGGCTGGTGGTTGGGCCGGACGCCAGGCTCCCAAGAACCTCACCTGTGACCCTGGACATCTTCACAGGTTAAAGGGTCTCAGGGACCCAGAGGCTGGCGGCATGGGGTGGGGCGGCCACAAGGGACGGTGGGGTGTGGTCAGAGACAGAACCAGGGGTACAGAGGCAGAGATGGAGAGTGCCAGAGACAGACACAGAGACACAGAGACAGAGAGAGATGAGGACTCTGTCAGGGAGGTTGTGTAGAGAGACAGAGACACCGTGAGTGCCAGAGACAGACAGATGGAGAGATATAGGGAGGGTGAGAGATGGGGATAGGGTCAGAGAGACCACTGTACACAGAAAGACACAGAAGCCACCACGAAGAGAGGCTGTGAGTGCAAGAGACAGAGACACACAACAGAAATGGGGAGACAGAGAAAGCAAACGGAGATGGATGGTTTAATGGGAGAGAACTTTAAGCACGGAGGAGGGGATGCAGGGAGCCAACAGAAGAGACAGCCCAGCTCCTCCTCCCAGGGTCCCTGCAGCAGACCCCTGAGCCCCGGCAGGTGGGGCAGCCAGGGGCTGGGGGTCCCGGCTGGGCCCCCGTCCCGTGCAGGGCGCAGCCTGGGGAAAGCTAGGAGGCCGTATAGTGATCTCCTTGGGTGTCCTCCTCAACTATACAACCTCCTACCTCAGCCCGGGGGGCGCGGCAGGTGGACGAATGGACAGACAGACGGACAGACGGGGGCCGGGAGGGCCACGGAGGGCGGGGAGGGCCGGAGGCCCTGGCTGTGATGGTGAGCCTGACACGGACCCACAGACACGAGCTTGTGTGCGGCGAAGGCCCCGCAAGGTCGGTTCTACGGGTGGGTGCCAGGACCCAGGTGTCTGGGCCCCCGGCCCCCTCCTCCACAAGGGACCCAGGAGTCTGGTACTCCAGTCCCTGGCCCCTTCCTCCCCAACGGTCCTTGGAGTTGGGCTCCCTACCGGTCTTCTTATTCCTCAGACCCAGGGAATAGTCCTCCCCCAGGGGACCCAGGAGTTCTGACCTCAGCCCCTTCCTCACCAGGGATCCAGGAGTTCAGGCCCCTGGCCCCCTCCTCCTCAAAGGCCCTTGGAGTCCCTGCCTCCCCCCCCCAGTCTTATCCCTCAGACCCAGGAATCCAAGACCACAGCACCCTCTGCCCTCAAGGGATCCAGGAGCCTGGCTCACAGTCCCTTCCTCCCCACAGATCCCTGGAATCCCAGCCCCCAGGCCCTCCTCCCTTAGACCTGGGAGTCCTGCCCGCCCCCCCCCACACCGCTCCTCCCTCAGATCCAGGAGTCCTGGCCCCCAGACGTCCTTCCTCCCAGGAGTTCAGGCCACCACCCCCCAAGACCCAGGGGTACAGCCAGGCCTGCCTCCCTGGGGAAGGCAGCACAGCCCACTAAGAGGGAACCTCACCGGTCCTGGCGTTTGACGCCTTGGCCAAGGTTACTTCCTACCGTGTCAGGCTCCAAGGAGTCCAGGACCAGGGCCTGAGGGGGGCCAGGGGGTCTGGAACCATCAAAGCCTCATCCTTTATGATTTCTTGAGGCTAACACTGCATCAGGAGCCAGCACCAGAGCTTCACTGACACCCCAGGCAGTCCCAAGAGGGAGGTGCTAGGAGCATCCCCATTCGGCAGGTGAGGAAACTGAGCCTCCCAGTGGGGAAGGCACTTCCCCAAAGTCAGCCTCAAAGTGGGAGGGGCCAGGCCTCCCAGACCGGGCCCTGGGACCCCAGAGCCCCCCTGCAGACCCCCTGGCTGCCCACCTGGGGGCCTCTCCCTGGGCCTGGGTCTCTGACTCTTGCTCCCACTGCCCCACGCTCTCCTGCAGTCTTTTCTGCTGTCAATTTTTGTTCTGGCCATGCCCTTTCTCTATTCCGCACTCTCGGGCTGTCTCTCGCGGTTTCTGTCTTACCTGCCTCCAGTCTCTTCCTGCCTGAGGCTGTGTCTCCCTCTTTCTCCCCCTGGGCTCTCTCCCTTTCTGTCTTTTCTCTACCACACAGTCTTTCTCAGTCTGTCTCCCCCTCCCCATCCTCCCTTCTCCTCCGCCCCCTTCTTCTTTTCGTCTTCCCTCTCTTTCCTCCTCCGTTTTCTATCCCTTCTTTCATCCTCCCTTTCTCCTCCTCCCTCGGTCTTTGTCTCTCTCATTCTTTCAGACCCTCCGTCCTTTCTCCCTCAATTTCTCTGTCTCCCTCTCCTCTCTGTCTTCCCCATTTCCTCCCATTCTTTTCGGTGTCTCTGTCTCCCTCCCTCCCCCTGCCCCCCCATCTCTCCTTCAGTCTCTGGCTCTCTCCCTTTCTCTCCTCCTCTCCCTCCTCGGTCTCTTTCCCTCCCAGTCTCTCTCCTTCTCTCTCCCCTCCCCCTTCCCTCTTTCTCTCTCCCTTCCTTCTCTTTTCCTTCTCTCTCTCTTTCTCCTTCCCTCTCTACCTCCCCCTTGTCTCTCTCTCTCTCTCTCTCTCTCTCTTTCTCCTTCTCTCTCTCCCTCCCTCTCGCAGCTCACTCGGAGCCAGGTCTGGAGCTGGGGGTGGGGTGGGGGTGGCTCGAGAAGGGGCCCCGGGCTGGGGTAGCGACCTGCTGAGGAGGGGGAGGAGAGGCGGGAAGGGGGCGGAGAAGGGAAGGGGGAGGCAGGCAGGGGCCAGAGACGGGTCCTCGGTCCTAGCTCTCAGTCCCCGGCCCTCCTTCCCAACCTCCTAGACCCTCAGGCGGGGGCGAGAGTCAGGCCAAGGTGGGGAGGAAGGGGAAGGGAGGAGGCTGCCCCCGCCCCCCCCCCCAACAACCTGGCCCGGAGCCCAGGCCTGGGTTCCCAGCATGCCCCGGGGCTGCCTGGGGCCTGAGGAGGGGGGTGAGGAGAGAGGGGAAGCTGAGAATCTTCAAGATTCGCAGGACCTGTGCATCTCCCCCCCAGCCCCAACACATTCCTCCTTGGGGAAACTGAGGCCCAGAGAGAAGGGTCAGGACTCGTTCAAGGTCACTGGACAAGGCTTTGGGAGAGACGTGAACTCTCTGGTCCACAGGCCCCGCTTTGGGGAAGGGGTGGGCTGAGGACTTCCCCCGGCTCTAGGTACCCCTCCCCCTCCCGCAGACCCTGGGGAGCCCCCAAGGGTCAGAGAGCAGACCCAAACAGTCTGGCACCATAGCAACCAATGGCCCCGCCCCCTTAACCCCTGGAGGGCTGGACTCCAGCTGGGGCTAAAGAGGAGGTGGGGACTCCTGGGTTCCGGGGGAGGAGGGGTCCGGGGACCCGAACTCCTGGCTTCCAGGGAGAAAGAGGCTGGGGGCCTGGACTCTTGGGTTCCAAACGAAGAGGGGGTTAGGGATCCGAGCTCCTAGGGAGGAGGGGGCTAGGGTTCCGGACTGTGGGTTTCTTAGGGGGATGGGGACTGGAGGGTGGACTCCCAGGTCTTAGGGAAGAGGAGGCTGGGGGTCTAGAATCCTGGGTCCTGAGGCAGAGAGAGCTGGGGGAATTCTGAAGGGAAAGGGGCGGGGTTGTGGACTCCTGGGTCTAAGAGGGGAGGGTCTGGGAGCCTGGACTCCTGGGTCTGAGGGAGGAGGGGCTGGGGCCTGGAATCCCGGGTTCCCAAGGGAGCCTGGATGCGGGCCTCTCCTCCGCCAGACATCCCCTGCCCCCGCCGCTGACCCTGGCCTGTCTGGCAGCCCAGACAACCTACCCCCTCCTCCTCAGCCCCCTCCCACTCTCACGGCTCACCCTTGACCCCTCAAAGCCCCGCAGCCCCATCCCTGCCCCTCCCCCTCCCCTCCAGCCAGACGTTAACCCCTCCGCAGCCAGAGACATCACCAAAGCCAGACTGTCCTCTTCCACCTCCCCTGAGGGCTTAGGCACCTCGTCCCCTGTCTCTAACACTCTCAGAACCTAGTCACCCCAGCTCCCATCGTCCTCCTCCCACAGGGACCCCGGAATCCAGGTCCCCAACGCCCTTCTTCCAGGACCTAGAAGTCTGGCTTCCCAGCCCCCTCCTCCTTCCAGAACCCAGAAATCCAGGCCTGCGGCCGCCGTCTCCCTCAGGGATCCTGGAATCCGCGGGGGAACCCGGCCCCAGGCCACCTCCCTTGCCGCAGACTCACCGCTCCCGCGGCTCCCGCGTCGGAGGGACCGGGGTCTCCTCTGGCAGGAGCCGGGCCCCCCGCCACCGCCTATCCATCCTTCTCCCCGCCTCCGCCGCCCGGCGGCCTCTCCCCTTCCTCCGCGCGTCCCCGCCATCCGCTGCCCCGCGCGCCCGGCTCCCTCCGGCCTGCGCCTCCCGGGCTCTGCGGCCCGGCGCTCCCTCCCGGACCCCGCCGGGGCCCCCGCCCGGCCCCTCCCCGCCGCCCGGCCCGGGCCCGCCCGGCCGCCCCCCTGCCCCGGCGCTGGCCGGGGTCCAGGGGAAAAAATTCCATCCAGCCCCGGGAGGGAGGAGGCGCGGGCGAACGGGCGGGGCCCGGCCAGAGGAGCGTGACGCAGCGTGGAGGGAAGGGACAAAAGCGGAGCCGGGAGGTGGCGGGGCGGCCGGCGCTCCCGCGGCCCTCCCTCCTTCCCGGCCAGGCTCCGAGTCTGTCTCTCCGCTTTCTCCCCATCTCGCCTCCCTTGCCTTCTCTCCTCCCTCCCTCTTTTTGCCTGTCTCCCTCCTCCTCGCTGTGTGCTTGCCCCCCATTCCTCTGTCCCCACCTTGCCTCCCTTCCTTTCTCAGTCTTCATTTCTCTCCCTCCCTCCCTCCCCCTCTTTATTTCTCTGTCTTCCTCCCTTTCTCTCTCCCTCCCTCCTCCATTTCTCTCTCCATCTCTCTCTCTCCCGCCTCTCTCTGTTTTCTTGTCCGTTTCTCTCTGCCTCTTGTCATTCTCGGTTGGTTTTGCCCCCCTCCCTGTCTCTTTCTTTCTGTCCTCCTCCCTTCTGTTCCTGTGTTTCTGCCCTTCTTCTCTCTTCCTGTGTCTCTCCGCGTCCCTCCGTGTCTCCATCCTTTCAGCTGTGTCTGTGGGTCTCCTGTGCCTCTCTCCTTGTATTCTTTCCCTTTTCCCCTTGCGTTTGTTTTTCTCCCTTCCTCTGTGCTGTCTCTCTCCTTTCTGTCCCTCTCTCTCTCATGGCCTGTCTCCGTGTCTCCATCCTTTCTCTGGCGCTCTCCTTCCCTCTTTCCTCTGTCTCCTTACATTTTCCTCTCCCCCCACCCCACCCTTCATCAGGGTCTGCCCTTCTCTGTCTCTCCCCCTCTCTGATTCTGCTCTCCCTGCCTCCCTTCCGTTTCGGCCTCTCCACCAGCATCCTCCTCCACCTCCGTGGGGGACTCAGAGGTGAATCAGACCCGTCTCTGTCCTTGAGGAGCTCACAGACTGATGGAGGAGACAGACGCAGCCGCAGACAGTCACAATCTGGGGGTGATGGGGGTACGACAGAGGGGGAGGCCAGAGGCTGTGGGACCCCAGTGGAGGAAGGAATCCCTTCAGGAAAACTTGAAGCCAGCAGAAAGGCCCTCTGGAGAAGGTGTGGCTGTGGTATGGCCTCCAAGAACCAGGAGAAGTTCATCGGAATTGTTGACAGAGGAGACACCAGTAAGGGCATCCCAGTTAGAAGACACAGCTGAGGCAAGGGCCAATGGTAGGAAACTAGAAGAGATTCTGGAAGAACGGCCAGGAAGTGGAGGACTGAAGACTGGGAGCCTGAGAAGAAAGATGGGGCTGGAGTGAGTGGGTGGGGCCAGTTCTCAAGAGTTTTGAAGGCCGGGCTGGGAACTTTCCCCTGAGGGTGATAGGGAGCCTTGGGAAGATTGTGGGGGGTCAGGGGTGGGGGTGGCAGGGTCACATCTAGGCATCGGGAAGACCCCTCTGGGGCTGTGTGGGGAATGGGATGGAGGGGGAGAGACTGATAGCGGTTGGAAGGCTGAGGAAGAAGCTGGGGCTGGGACCTTGGGGACAGAGCGAATGGGATAGGGCAGAGAGAATGAGGAGGCAAAAGGGATAGGGGAGTGAAAGCATGGGAAGAGATGATGAAGATACAACTCCCAGGGGTCTGGCTCAGGGACTAGGGGAAGTGGGAGTTGTTTCCAACGGGGAACTGAAAGGAAGAAGAGGTTTACTGGGAAGATGTTGTGCACGGGCTGGGGCTTGGTGGAAGTTAGGGGCCTGGGGGGCATTTAGGGAAGACATTTAGCAGTGGTAGATAGAGGGGCTCCAAAAGTGAAAAGTACTTCTGACCTCCAGCCACCCAGTTCCCCTCACTGCTTATTTGTACCAATCTCTTGTGTATCTTTCCAAAGGAATTCTATACGTGTATGCATATATACCACCTTCCTCTTTTTTTCTCCCCAGATGGGATCACATTATTATGCACTTTGCGTTTTTTATTTTTAAACCCTATATCCCAAAGATCCTCCCATATCTGTGCTTACAGAGCCACCTCATTCATTTTAATGGTGGTATAATACTCCATAGGAGTCCCTGGGTGGCATAAATGGTTAAGTGCTGGACTACTCACTGAAGGGTTGACAGTTCAAACCCACCCAGAGGCGCCTCAGAAGTAGGGCCTGGTGATCTGCTTCTGAAAGGTCACAGCCTTGAAAACCCTGTGGAGTGTGGTTCTACTCTGCACATGTAGGGTTGCCATGAGTCGGAATCCATTAGACAGCAACTAACAACAACACAGTATTCCATGGGAGTCTCTGGGTGGTGCAAAGGGTTAACAAGCAGCTGGAATGTTGGAAGTTCAAATTACCCAGAGATGCCTCAGAAGAAAGGCCTGGTGATCTTTTTCCCAACAAATTAGCCGTTGAAAACCCTATGGAGCATAGTTCTACTCCGACACACATGGGTCGCTATGAGTTGGAATTGACTCAATGGCAACTGGTTAGCGTATTCCACTGTATGGATAAGCCCTAATTTATTCAATCAGTCGATTGGGAGTTTTGTGTTTTTTTTTTTAACGTAAACTAATGCTGTATGCATATTCAAATTTAATAGTATTTTTTTCTTAGTGATTTCTTCCAATGCTTTTAAGCCCCTGAACCCAGATATTTGATAACTACGTCCTTTTTAAAGACTTTTAAAATCTGTTGATAATTACTAATACTAGGGATAATGATGATGACAACCTTTTATTGACTGTCTGCTTGGGGCCAGTCCTTGGGCTGCATGCGTATTTATTATATATCCCTTAATTATCACAACATAGGAGATCACAATGTTACATATGGTATCATTTAATCATCACTTAACTGTCATTATCCCACTGGTGGTTCAGTGGTAGAATTCTCACCTTCCATGCAGGAGACCTGGGTTCAATTCCCAACCAATGCACCTCATGCACAGCCACCACCTGTAAGTGGAGGCTTGCATGTTGCTATGATGCTGAACAGGTTTCAGTGGAGCTTCCAGACTAAGACAGACTCGGAAGAAAAGCCTCGTGGTCTACTTCCAAAAATCAGTCAGTGAAAATCCTATCGATCACGATGGTCCAATCTGCAATCAATCTTGGGGATGGCACAGGACCAGACAGCGTTTCCTTCCATTGTGCATGGGGTCACCATGAGTGGGGCCAACTCAACAGCAGCCAACAACAGCAATAAGGATGAAGGAGTTGGAGCACTGAACAGGGACTTGCCCAAGGTCGCACAGTGAATGACAGAGCCAGGATTCGAACCCAGGCCTCCCTGATTCCAAGTTCCATGCTCTTTCTTTGGGGGTGGGCTACCTCTTTGACAATGTGCAACTACTTGGGATTGCAACTGGACACATATGAGACTTGTCATCGGACACAAATTCACATATCTTTAAAAAGGATCTTTTGTCAGACCTCGCACCTTGATTTGGTATCCAGAACGACAGTCACTACATGTTCACCCCAGATGCCCTGTAGCTGGGTCCGCAAGGTAAGCTCTGTGCAGTCCTTCTGTCCTGGCCCTGATCTCATTGTGTTGTGATTTGCTGTCTGGATCTGTCTCTGAGTAGTCATTGAGGGCATGATCGAGGTCTGAGCCATCTCTGCGTCCTCAGTATCACCCAACACGGGATGTGGCTCAGAGCAGGGGCTCAGGAAAATATTTGTAAAGGAGTGAATGGAGGGATGGATGGATAACAAATGGCTTGTGGGTTAGTCTGGGACTTGCTTAAGCCTTTGGGATAAGAGAACACAATTCCCACCAGTTCTGAGATATAGGGGCCCCATCCCATTGGTTGGTGAGTCACAGGGACCACTATTTCCATCATTCTCTGCCACACAGGGTTCACAACTCCCTCAGCTCCTGACTAAGCTACTGCAATTCTCACCAATCTTTAAAGATTCAGGATCCACCCTTCCCATTAACCCCTGAGACCCAGGACCCACCCTTTCCATCAGCCTCTGAGGCCAAGGACCCACCCTTCCCATCATCCCCTGAGATAAGGAGCCCACCGTTCCCACCAGCCCCTGAGACACAAGGGCCACCCTTCCTATCACTCCCTGAGTGATCATTCCCATCAGACATTAGCATGTAAGTACTACTATTGCTAAGACACCTATGCCATCAACTCCTGACGCACAAGTACCACCACTCTTATTATCCCTGGGAACAACACTTCAAGAGAAAATAGAAACTCCCTACCCTTCACAAGACCATCTGCAAGTTACTTAAACAGGAAATGTCAGTCAGGAAGATACTTCATCCTTTCCTAAGCTAGATCTGAGTCAAGGACACACCTGTTAACACAGTGGAAAAGGAGGCATGAAGAATATCAAAGCAGTAAAAAAAATCCTTCCTTGTAGGGGGTAAACTCCAAGCCAGAGATAATCAGGTAATCCCCATAGGTAGGATAATCCTCAAAGTGGCAGAGCATTCAAAATACCAGATAATCCAAATGCAACAGATGCCCCCCACTGCACCATTAAATAATCCAGAATGGTGGACTTGTAGGAATTGGGGCCAGGGGCGCCATTTCACAGCAGAGGGACAAAGCTCATTCCCACTATAAACCCTTTCCTGGCTAAAAGGGATAAAAAAATGGCTGTGTTTTTTTTTTTTTTTTTTGGAGAGGTTTCCCCTTAGCCAGTCCTTCTCCTTTTGGATCATGCTTTTGACTCATCTGATGAGTGAAGAAGTCTTTAGCTGCCCTGCTCTTCATATCTAAGCAGAAGGAGGCTTAAGTTGACTGGAGTGGGTGTAGATTTGCGAGCCTATCCCGCTGCCATCCACTCCCCATCCCTCTGGAAATAGATATTCTTTTTCTTGTGGGAGACCCAGTCCATGTGGTTATGAAGATAATGTTATAGCATTGATGCCCCTCCTCCCTCCCCTCCAAAAATCTGGTCTGGGCATACTACCCAAAATTGGCCAATCAAAATATTCATGCCTGTGTGACCTCCCCAACGGAGCTGATTAGAATCCAAGATTTTATTTTATCTTGCCACTTCATTTTATGTCTTCTAAAATATACAACCATCCGTACATACATGTAATGTTTTTGTTTTACTAGAACAAAATCATATTCTATATAGCAGACTGCCACTCGTCTGTCAGTTTGTTGTACTGTGGTGGCTTTTGTGTAGCTGTGATGCTGGAAGCTATGCCACTGGTATTTCAAATACCAGCAGGGTCACCCATGGTGGACAGATTTCAATGGAGCTTCCAAACTAAGACAGACTAGGAAGAAGGACCTGGCAATCTATTTTTTTAAAAAATTGGCTAGTGAAAACCTTATGAATAGCATTGTCTGGCATAGTGCCAGATGAGAACCCCTCAGGTTGGAAAGCACTCAAAATACAACTAGGGAAGAGCTGCCTCCTCAAAGTAGAGGCGACTTTAATGACATGGATGGAGTAAATCAGGACCTTCTTTGCTGATGTGGCACGCCTCGAAACAACAGGAAATAGCTGCAAACATCCATTAATAATTGAAATGTGGAATGTACAAAGGAAAATTGGAAGTTGTCAAAAGTGAAATGGAACACATAAAGATCGATATCCTACACATTAGTGAGCTGAAGTGAACAGGTATTGGCCATTTTGAATCAGACAATCATATGGTCTACTATGCCAGGAATGACAAATTGAAGAGCAATTGCATCGTATTCATTGTAGGAAAAAAACATTTAAGATCTGATCTATCCTGAAGTACAACGCTGTCAGTGATAGGATAATAGCCATATGCCTATAAGGAACATCAGTTAATACAACTGTCATGGAATGAATTGTGCCCCCCCGAAATATGTATCAACTTGCCTAGTCCATGATTCCCAGTATTGTCTGATTGTCCACCATTTTGTCATCTGATGTGATTTTCCTATGTGTTGTAAATCTTACCTCTATGATCTTAATAGCCCCATGCATCTGTCAGTTTGTTGTACTGTGGGGGCTTGCAAGTTGCTGTGATGCTGGAAGCTATGCCACCAGTATTCAAATACCAGCAGGGTCACCCATGGTGGACAGGTTTCAGCTGAGCTTCCAGACTAAGACAGATTAGGAAGAAGTACCTGGCTGTCTACTTCTGAAAAGAATGAGCCAGTGAAAACTTTATGAATAGCAGCGGAACATTGTCTGATATAGAGCCAGAAGATGAGCCCCTCAGGCACTCAAAATACGACTGGGGAAGAGCTGCCTCCTCAAAGTAGAATCAACCTTAATGACATGGATGGAGTCAAGCTTTCAGGACCTTCATTTGCCGATGTGGCACGACTCAGAAGAGAAGAAACAGCTGTGAAGAGCCATTAATAATAGGAATATGAAATGTACGAAGTATGAATCTAGGAAAATTGGGAGTTGTCAAAAATGAAATGGAATGCATAAAGATTGATATCCTAGGCATTAGTGAGCTGAAATGGACTGATGTTGGTCATTTTGAATCAGACAGTCATATGGTCTGCTATGCCGGGAATGACAAATTGAAGAGGAATGACGTTGCACTTATCATCAAAAAGAACATTTCTATATCCATCCTGAAGTACAATGCTGTCAGTGATAGGATAATATCCATACGCCAACAAAGAAGACCAGCTAATATGACTATTATTCAAATTTATGCACCAACCACTAAGGCCAAAGATGAGGAAACTGAAGATTTTTACTAACTTCTGCAGTCTGAAATTCATTAAACATGCAATCAAGATGCATTGATAATTGTTATTGATTGGAATGCAAAAGTCGGAAACAGAAGGATCGGTAGTTGGAAGACATAACTTTGCTAATAGAAATGACACTGAAGATTGCATAACAGAATTTTTCGAGACCAACAACTTATTTATTGCAAATACCTTTTTTCAACAACATAAACAGCTATATACACATGGATCTTGCTGGATGGAATACACAGGAATCACATACATCTGTATAAAGAGATGATGGAAAAGCTCAATATCATCTGTCAGAACAAGGCCAGGGGCTGACTGTGGAACAGACTATCAATTGCTCATATGCAAGTTCAAGTTGAAACTGAAGAAAATTAGAACAATGACATGAGAGCCAAAGTATGACCTTGAGTATTTCCCACCAGAATTTAGAGACCCATCTCAAGAATAGATTTGATGCATTGAACACTAATGACCGCAGACCAGATGAGTTGTGGAATGACATCAAGGGCATCATACATGAAGAAAGCAAGAGGTCATTAAAAAGACAAGAAAGAAAGAAAAGACCAAAATGGATGTCGGGAGAGACTCTAAAACTTGCTCTTGAACGTTGAGTAGCTAAAGCAAACAGAAAAAATGATGAAGTCAAAGCTGAACGGAAGATTTCAAAGGGCGGCTCGAGAAGACAGAGTAAAGCATTATAATGACATGTGCAAAGACATAGAGATAGAAAACCAAAAGGAATGAACATGCTTGGCATTTCTCAAGCTGAAAGAATTGAAGAAAAAAATTAAGCCTCAAGTTGCAACACTGAAAGATTCTACAGGGAAAATATGAAACGACACAGAAGCATCAAAAGAAGACGGAAGGAATACACAGAGTCACTATACCAAAAAGAATTGATGGATGTTCAGCTGTTTCAGGAGGCAGCATATGATCAGGAACTGATGGTACTGAAGGAAGAGGTCCAAGCTGCACTGAAGGCATTGGCGAATTGACGGAATACCAACTGAGATGTTTCAACAAACAGATGCAGCACTGGAGGTGCTCACTCATCTATGCCAAGAAATTTGGAAGACAGCTACCTGGCCAACTGACGGAAGAGATCCATATTTATGCCAATTCCCAAGAAAGGTGATCCAACTGAATACGGAAATTATCAAACAATATCATTAATATCACATGCAAGCAAAATTTTGCTGAAGATCATTCAAAAGTGGCTGCAGCAGTACATCGACAGGGAACTGCCAGAAATTCAAGCTGGATTCAGAAGAGGACATGGAACCAGGGATATCAGCTGATGCCTGATGGATCCTGGCTGAAAGCAGAGAATACCAGAAGGATGCTAACCTGTGTTTTATTGACTATGCAAAGTCATTCGACTGCATAGTGGATCATAACAAATTATGGATAACATTGCAAAGAATGGGAATTCCAGAGCACTTAATTGTGCTCATGAAGAATCTGTACATAGATCAAGAGGCAGTTGTTCAAACAGAACAAGGGGATGCTGTATGGTTTAAAGCCAGGAAAGGTGTGCATCAGGGTTGTATCCTTTCACCATACCTATTCAGTCTGTATGCTGAGCAAGTAATCTGAGAAGCTGGACTACATGAAGAACACGACATCAGGAAGACTCATTAACAACCTGTGTAATGCAGATGACTCAGCCTTGCTTGCTGAAAGTGAAGAGGACTTGAAGCCCTTGCTGATAAAGATCAAAGACCACAGCCTTCAGTATGGATTACATCTCAACATAAAGAAAACAAAAATCCTCACAACTGGACGAATAAGCAACATCATGATAAACCAAGAAAAGATTGAAGTTGTCAAGGATTTCATTTTACTTGCATCCACAGATCAACACCCATGGAAGCAGCAGTCAAGAAATCAAAAGATGTATTGCATTGGGCAAATCTGCTGCAAAAGACCTCTTTAAAGTGTTGAAGAGCAAAGATGTCCCCCTGAAGACTAAGACACGTCTGACGTAAGCCATGGTGTTTTCAATCGCCTCATATGCATGTGGAAGCTGGACAATGAATAAGGAAGTCCGAAGAACTGGCACCTTTGAATTGTGATGTTGGCAAAGAATATTGAATATACCATGGAATGCCAAAAGAATGAAAAAGTCTGCTTGGAAGAAGTACAACCAGAATGCTCCTTAGAAGCAAGGATGGCAAGACTATGTCTCACATACTTGGGACATGTCATCAGGAGAGATCAGTCCCTAGAGAAGGACATCATGCTTGGTAGAGGGTCAGCAAAAAAGAGGAAGACCTTCGACAACACGGATTGACACAGTGGCTGCAACAATGAGCTCAAAAATAGCAATGATTGTGAGGATGGCGCAGGACTGGACAGTGTTTCTATCTGTTGTACATAGGGCTGCTATGAGTCAGAATCAACTTGACAGTACCTAACAACAACGACAAAGTGATTAAGAGAACACAACTGAAGCCAGCCTGCCTGGGTTTGAATTCTGGTTCAGCCACTTACTAGCCATGTCTCTCTATGCCTCAGTTTTGTCATTTGTAAAATGGGTATGATAATAAGAGTACCTACATCACAGGGTTGGTGTGAGAATTAAAGGGGTTAATATATATAAAAAGCTGAGAATAGTGCCTGACACATACTAAGCCATATAGGATTATCTGTTTTTATTATTCCTACAAATAAATATATGAAGAGCTAGGGCTTTATCCTAATTTCTCCTTGCACATACACAAATGTTACATAAACAGAAAAATTTATACTTATGAGATACTTTTACTGCATTCTTCCCTCTCTCTTTTTGTTTTCTTTGCTTGCCTTCTTTGACTCCATCCCTTCTTGCCCATTCTCCATGTGGCTCTTTACTGGAAATCTATCCTGATGTATGTCTTTCCGTACTTCACTAGACACACACACACACACACACACACACACACACACACCCCACATGCGTATACACATATTTGGGTTGCATTAAAATTCAGCTTCAGCCTCAGTATTTGTTCAGATTTTTCTATTTGACTTGAGCCTCACCTCAGTATTTTAAAGGCTAAACAACTGAATGTCTGCTGGAAGGTCATTTCTGACATCCCTGAATTTGTGTGGGCTCAGCTCAATGAATATGTAATCAAGTGGATTATCATAATATCTAACAAGTGTAATAACGTTAGTAATATGAAGAAGTCATATTGTTCACATCTAATATTAATATCTCAACAGTCACTTTCAAATGTAAGCATTCTGATGTAAATTGGAGTGAGAATCTTGTGTAGGCTTAAAATTTTCAGTCAGTTGAAGTATAAATGTATATATATAATATATAGGAATAAAAGGCTGAAATAATTAATGATAATGTGAAGGCTTGTAGGCTGTAGGTTGGGTTCCCCCAGGAAACTGAAATGGAGATTAGAGTTCAAGAAATTAGTTGAGGAGTGATCTCTGGATTAACAATTGTACTGGAGTGGAGGAAGTGGGATTATGTAACAGGAGAAGGTGAACTACTATGCAGTCATAACAAAGGCCTCAGCCAACCCCACAGGGAGCTCTGACATTGGATGGCACTGCAGAATTGTCCCAAATTGGCGTAAAAGGACCAGATCTTTATACCTGTGAGACAAGAACTCAGTTTGGCCTTTGTCTCTGGTTCCTGAAAGATAACCCTTGGAATCAAGGTGTCTTTGTTATCTAAAAAAGCTAGGCAACGCTTGAAAATCTGTTGAAATGAGTAGAGGTGTGATTAGTCAATCATGCATATTCAATGATTCAACTGATCATGACTATGTAATGTAGTCCCAATCATGACTATGCAATGAGCCAGTAAAAGGCTTTGAACACAGAAGTCTAGGGGCTTCCTGAATGGTGAGAACATCTGCTCTCCGGACGGTTGCATGTACCTGGGAACAGTCCCAGACCTCACCTTCTGTATCTCCTGAGTTTTATCCTTTATGGTTACAATAAATAAGGCAACTGTAAATATAGATACTCTCTGTGAATTCTATGAGCCATTCCAGGGAATTAACAAACCTACAGGGGCAATGAGAGCCAACAGGTGCTGATGTCTGCCTATTTGACAATCTGGAGGACCGTGTCCATTTAACTTGCGTGCTCTGACCTGGCTCAGGGTGACTAAATCCAAGAAGGGCTGCACTGGCAGCCTATCTGAAGGACAATGTCCTTTTAACTTGTGATCTCCAAAACTGTTCTGGTTGGCTGGTATTGGAGAGAGTGTGTCACTTGGGTGGCTGGTGACGAGGATGGAGAAGTGGGAAGGTGAATACTGGATCCATTTCCAGATGGGAATTGGATTCATGCTGATTCTTACCACAGTTAGCAGTGAAGGTGGGATTTGCCCACTGTGCCCCTTGCTTAGTGCAATATCCTACATTGACCAGTCATTGGATGTGAGCTGCTTCCAGGAAGGGACCATGCCCTTGTGTTAGGTAGCTCCCTTCCTCTGAAGGCAATCTTTGGGACGGGAGTCTCAGCTGCAAGTTGTCAGCCATTAGCATTCCCAGCAGCTGGAGGAATAAATGCTTCAGCCCTGAAGAGGGAATATATCTGCTACGGTATGCACTTTACATCCAAAAACAATTATTGAGAACTTCCACATGATTAGACAAATCAGGAAATAGATTGGGTGTTATGAATATTAAGGGTGCTTTAGTTCAATACCATTAGGAAGGGCATTTTCTCCTCTTGGAGTCAATGAATGTTTGTAAAAATGTAAATAATAAGTCAGAATAGCAGAGATTAGACTAGATGGAAATTAGGAGATGATTTTTTTGTTACTCAGACTTCTTTGTAGACTTGTTTGGTATTCTAGCATCATATTATTAAAGAAAATAGTCCTGAATAACCATATTTGATTTTTTAGTTATTTAATTCCACTTGTCATGTCTTTTAAGAAAAAGTGTTATTTGAAAATTCTTCACATTGTGTGAAGATGAATTTAAAAAAGATTGCCAACTTACTGACTAAAAATTTCTTGAAGTGTGAAAAAACCCCTCTAAAATAGTGTATAAAAACATCTCTGATCTAGACGTAATAATGAATACAAAGAGCATGAAAAAAAAAAAAAAAAAAAAACCAGGAAATTGTTAGCAATGAGATGCCCTAAGCATGTTTTGTTGTTACTAACCAAAGTTCAAAACAACAGATTTTATAAGAATGCTTTAAGAAGATAAATTCTTTATAGTTTTGAGCCTAGTGAAGCTAAAATCTTAAAGCTGTCAAAATGACTGCAATGAACTACCAACCATGTTCAGAAGTGGAAGAAGTATTGTCAAATTTTGCCCAAGCTATGAATCCTAAAATTTTTCTAGAAAACATGTTTTGAAAAAGTATACTGGATCATATTCAACTGTGTACAGAATTAATATATGTACTACTACTATATCTTGTACAAGAAACATTTGGACAAGAAGAACGAATCAGATGTCTTTTAAAAATAATGAGTTTAACTATATTTCTACTTGGTTGTTGAGCTATTGATGGGTCTTACACATAGTTAACAACACAGTGAATAAGATTTACAAAATACATGTAGGATGCAAAATCAGTAATTGTCATTGATAATGGAACAAAAATGGCAAAGGCTATAAGCGAATTAGAAATTACAAGCACATGATGATTTGTTTACACCCTTTAGTTCTGTGTCCAGAAAGCAATTGGGGCTCAGTATCAAGTAAAAGAATTGTAGGCCATAAGCAGAAAGATGGCAGGCCACATTTTCATCATTCTTCCTCAGCCAAAATCAAACTCATGACATATACGAGATTTTGGAACTGCTGTGTCATGTCACAAGGTGTTCCAACAAGGTTTGTCCTGAGTGTCACAAGGTGTTCAAACAAGAGGGCAAAGAAACTCTCTCAGGTTCAAAAGGCTGCTTGAACAACAGGGATTTTCTACTGTATTCTGCACATGATAATGCCACCATAGCAGGATTTATCGGCAACTGAGAGCTGCTTACACAGAAAGTCGTTTCTTTGATGGAACTACTGAAGAAGTAGCCAACCAGCAGGCTCTGAGAGTGGAAGTACGTCTTCCATGATGTGTGCTGTAAAGACTTGCCTGTCATTCTGCTCCTTTCAGAGTGCTGAAATTGATGTGTAGCCATTGAAAGATGAGACAGAGATAGAAATTTAGAGATAATGTTTGAGATAGGAAGCCTTCTACTAGGGCTCCCAGTGATCTCCAACTCCTGATATTCATGCCCTTGTGTAATCTCCTCTCCTTGAAAGTGGGCTAGACCTAGATTTCCTTCTAACCAGTAGAATATGGCAAAAGTGATGGGATGTCAATTCTGAGATGAAGTTACAAAAGATTGTGATTCCTGTCTTGCTAGCAAACTCTCTATTGCCTTCTCAGCTTCCACGCATTGATAAAGTAAGTAGCTATGTTGTGAGCTGCCACACTGGAGAGGCCCACATGGCAAAGAACTGAGGGCATCTCCTGGTTAACCATCAACAAGGAACTGAGAACCTCAGTCCAACAACCCATGAAGAATTTGATGTTGTCAAAAACCACCGAATGAGCCTGGAGGTGGGTCATTCCCCAGTACAGCATTCAGATGAGACCACAGACCCTGAACTGACACCTTACTTGTAGCCTAGTGAGAAACAGTGAAGCAGAGGACCAAAGTGAATTGAGTTCAGATTCCTGAACTATACTAACTGTGAGGTAATAAGTGTGTACTGTTTTAAGGCGCTTAGTTTTAGGGTAACTTGTTACCCAGCAATAGATAATGAATACAATTTCGATATCTTGAAAGTCAGTTGCCTTGCTCCATTGTCCTATTTCTAATACAAAATTTAAGGACAGACTCTTTCCAAATGATTGGGAAGTTGAAGAAGCAACTGTGTGCAAAATATATATATTTAAAAAAAAAACAGAGAGGAAGAGTGTTCTTGTTTTTGATTAATGGCTGACTAGGTTAAACCTTTGTGCTGAAAAACAACTAAAAGTACTGTATAAAATACCAAACATGTTCTTTACAAAATTCTAAAAGATATGACAATCTAGTACGGAATTATCAGGCTAAAATTTGCAAAGTGAGAACTCGGAGAAGGAAACAGAGCATTCAAAGCTGCTTTTGACCAATGGGCATTTGCTTAATCTGAATATGAAGATAATCTAAAGTCTTATCAAGCTTCCATGATGAGGTGGACAGAAATAAAAGTGATACCAAACTGATAGTGCACTTAAGCACATGGAAGAAGCAAACTTAAACCCTCTCTGGAGGCAGGCACTTTTTAGATAAGATTGTCATCTTTTGCAGATGATAGGATCATCTACCTAGAATACCCTAGAGAATTTACTGAAAAAGCTTAGAACTGATCAGCAAAATTTTCAATTTGGCAAGTTAAAATATACCAGATATACTAATCAAAATCTTATAAAGCATCAACAAGTAAAATTAGATCCCTACCTCACACTGTTCACAAAGGAATTCTAGATGGATTAGAGATTTAAATGTGAATAAAATTATTTTTCCATTATAATTTTCAATTGGCCATTTTTTTAATGTAAGAAAGTTATTGCTTTTTAGCAATTAATTCCATAATCCAGCTCAACCAGAGGTGATCCCCTCTCCCCTCAGAGGACATTTGGCAAGGTCTGGAAACATTTTTGGATGTCACACAGTGGGAGAGGTGTTGTTCACATCTAGTGAGTAGAGGCCAGGGGTGCTGCTAAACATCTTTCATTGCACAGGACATCTGTCCTCCCCCAACAAAAGATTATCCAGTTCCAAATGTCAATTGTGCAGAAATTGGAAAAAGGAAAAAAAAAAAAAAAACTTGGTGTAACCTAACACCTTAAGGAGTTATCATATTACTTCTAATAAATTTTTCCAGTTAATTTAGGATTTTCCATATGTAAACTCGTATTAGTTACAAATAATAAGCATGTGTTCTTTCTAGTGTTTATACCTCTTATTTGGTTCTGTTGTGTAACTGCATTTGGCTACCACTCTCAGAAACATATTTATAATGATCAGCTGACCTATGTTCCTCTGTCTGGGGATTCCATCATTGTGTAAGTCATGGTAGGAGGTCTCACTTTCCACCGTTAAGGACCGAAAAGCTAGATACTTGCTTTCTCTGAAACTAGTGGTTAGAAAGTAGGTGTTTAAACTTACACTGAGCTTTTTTTATTAAGACAGTGACATAAGGAAGGGTCCAGTGTGGGGTGTGATGGATGGCCTTGGCACTCCAACCAGGCTGTCCTTAGGCAAACTTGGGTCTGATTCTCCTTTCATTGTTTCTTTGAGTTCTGACCCATTTTCTAAACTTGGTACTTCAGCCTTCTCATTCAATCTCTTGGCTACCTAATGTCCTGTAAATAAATTCCTTTTTTTTTTTTTTTTGCTTAGGTTAACCCAAAATGGTTTTCTTTGCAACCGAGAACCCCACTGTTAGAATGTTAAATAATGATTGTGATAGCAAATGCCATTGTCTTGTTCTTGACTTTGTTGGAGATAGTTTCTGGTTTGCATTCATTCATTAATTCATTCAGGAAGCAAATATTGAAATCCATGAGTCCACTTCTTTAGCAACAGTTCTAATCTGATACCATGTGGGTCATTTTAGTTTTCTGCTTTTCTGTAATTGTAATTCCCCTCTCCAAGAGTGAGAAATCTTTTTCCCATTATTCATAATATATTACTTATTTGATTAATTCCCCTGAGTATAACCAGTTTCCCATCATGGCCACTGCCCATTTTCCGTGTGAATGCCCCCCTACTCTGCTTGGCTGTGCTTCCTTTTGGTGGGATGCCTCTCTCCCCAAGGACTCTCTCAGCACCCTGCTCAAGCTTTGACATCCATCCTGGGCCACCCTCCACATGAAAATGCCCTCCTCACCTTGCTTGGGTTCTAACACTCCTCTCTGACACTACAGGGCGGGTACTCTCCTCACCCTGTTTGAGACACCTCATTCCAGGCCACCTCTCCACACAAATATTTATCTTGCTTTGCTGCACCTAATGGCTTTGGGGCTATATTGATCTGTGAGGGAAGAAGAAGATAAATTCTGGATATGTAGGCCAAGCAAATTTCTAGTTGGATGTAGGGTATAAGAGAGGAAGGAGAGACAGGGGATGGCTCCAAGATCTTTAGCCTGAGGAGCTGGAAAATGGAGTTAAAATTTACTGAGATGGGGAAGACTGTGGTAGGAGCAAGTTTGGAGTGGAAATGTAGAGTGAGGTTTGGACATGATGAGTTTAAGATGCTGTGATGGTTAATGTTATGTGTCAGCTTGGCTAGGCCATGATCCCAGTATTATGTAAGTATCCTCCGTTTTGTGATATTATATAATTATCCTCCATTTTATGTGTTGTAAATCTTACACCTCTATTTGTTAGTAAGACAGGATTATTGTGAGGTGTTCTTTTTTTTTAATTGTACTTTAGATGAAGGTTTACAGAACAAATTAGCTTCTCATTAAATAGTTAGTACACATGTTGTTTTATGACATTTGTTAACAACCCCATAACATGTCAGTATTCTCCCTTCTTGACCCTGAGTTCCCTATCACCAGCTTTCCTGTCCCTTCCTGGCTTCTAGTCCTTGCCCCTGGGCTGGTGTGCCCCTTTAGCCTTGATTTGTCCTATGGACCTGTCTAACCTTTGGCTAAAAGGCGAACCTCGGGAGTGACTTCGTTACTGAGCTAAAAAGGGTGTCCAGGGGCCATACTGTCAGAGTTTCTCCAGTCTCTGTCAGGCCAGTAAGTCTGATCTTTTTTTGAGTTAGATTTTTGTTCTACATTTTTATCCAGCTCTGTCCGGGACTCTGTATTGTGATCCTTGTCAAAACAGTTTGTGGGGTGTTCTTGAGTCACACCTTTACCAGAGGGTGTGACTCAAGTCACACACTCAAGTCACATTCTTTCTCAAGTTGCACTCTTACTCAGTCACACCCTTACTCAAGTATCTGATGTAAGGGGAGTTTCCTTGAGGATTTGGCCTGAATCCAATATATATGGATGCTCTGGCAAAGCTTTCTCTAGCTCAGGATCCTGCATCTGGCTTGTCATCATCTAACCTCCAGATCTTGGGACTTGAGCCAGCAGCTGGCTGTCTGATCTGCTGATTTGGGGTTTGTCAGCCCCTGCAACCACATGAGTCAGGAGAAGCCTCCAGCCTGACGCCTGACTCTGATTTGGGATTTTCTAGCCTCCACAACTGCATGAGCCATTTCCTTGAGATAAATCTCTCTCTCTCTCTCTCTAACAATGCTTCACTGGTTTTGCTTTTCTAGAGAACCCAGCCTAAGACAGGAGATATTAGATTTCCAAGCAGGCAATTAGATTTCTGAGTCTGGAGCTACAGGGAGAGGTCTAGGATGATGTACATTTGAGAGTTATCAATATTTGATGGTATTTAAATCCTCCGACTTTTTTTTCAAATTGTGTTGGAGGAGAATATTAAATATACTGTATTCAATATAGTGTGGACTGTCAGAGACTGAATAACTCATTCTTAGGAGAAATACAATCAGAATACTCCTTATATGTAAGGATGGCGAGATTTGGTCTTGCTTAGTTTGGATATGTCACCAGGAAAGACTAACCTCTAGAAAAGGACATCATGTTTGGTAAAGTAGAGGGTCAGCAAACATGAGGGAAACCCTCGGTGCAATGGGCTGACACAACAGCCACACTAGTGGACTCAATATAGCAACAACCATGAAGATGGCGCAGGACCAGGCAATGTTTTATTTTGTTGTACGGAAGGTCACTGAATCAGAGCTTACACAACGGCATCTAATGACAATAAAAACAAAGCCTTCAGACTAGATGAGATTGCTTTGGAAGTGAATAAAAATGGCGAAGAGAAGCCGTCTAAGGATAGAGTCTTGGGGCAGACCAATGTAGTGTTTTAGAAAGAAGTATTTAACTTGTTTTTGGTTTTATATGGCTAGATAGAATCCTAGGTTAAGGAAATAATCTTATGTAAGGGGAATTCTGTTGGATGAATTTTAAGAGATGCCCTATCAGCATCTAACAAAATGATATTTGTAGTCTCCTTTGAGCTATCTGTCTATACGAAATCTTTTTCTTCTAATAATTTCTATTCCCAGATAACATCCACGTGGCTGTGGTATTTTCTTTTCACATACTGGGGTTTCTATTGCTTATATTCTATTTGAGATTTTTCCCAACAATATCTATAAGGGAATTCCTCTGTAGTTTTCCATATTACCGTATTAGAATTTTATACCATGTGATGCTGGTTTTGTATAAAAACCGGGAGGCTTTTACTTTCCTCTAAGTTTACACTGAGAGAATTTAATAAGAGTCTATTAATTTACTTTATAGCTAGAAATCAAACCCAACAAATTGCCTTCGAGTCGATTCCAACTCATAGCAACCCTATAGCACAAAGTAGAACTGCCCCAAGGCAGTTTTCCAAGGCTGTAATCTTTATGGAAGCAGATTGCCACATCTTTTTCCTGCGGAGCAGCTGGTGGGTTTGAACCTCTGACCTTTTGGTTAGCAGCTGAGTGCTTAACCATTGCATACCAAGGCTCCCTACTTCATAGTTACTAATCTATTACCATGGCCATCTCTTCTTGATAATATTTTTGTAATTTATATTTATCTGGAAAATCATCAATTTATCCCAAGTTTTCTAATTATTAGAAGGAATTGGACAAAGAATTCTTGAAATAATTCAGTTCCTCCAGAGCTTTCACCTTCCCGCTTATCACACTGTTATCTTCTGATACTTTTCCCTGCATCCTGTTTAATTTTCCTGAGCCTGCCATCCAAGCCAATGGTTTTTGTTTTCTGTGTCTCAAGGATCATGTTTTATGCGTCTAATTCTATTTTACTTCTTTATTGTCATCATTTCCTCCTTCATTATTTTTTCTAGATTTTTCAGTTCCAGTTTTATTCTGTTGTCTTATCGTCGCTTATATTTTATAAGCAAGTTTTCTTTAATTTCCTTCCAAGTGAGAATCTGCTGGATTCTACCATTTTTTTGTTACATACAGTTAATCAATTTATTTTTTAATGCTATGTTATTTTTCTACTTCGTAATTTGTCAAAAATTGCTTTGGAAAGAATTATCTATGTGAGATCAAATTGACAACAGCAACTCAAAAGGTTTGATGGGAAGCCTAGCGGACAGTGAATTGAAGATAATGGTGTTGAAATAATTTGGAAAAGGATAGTGAGAATATCAGCACAACTGGAAGAATGTAATCGATGCCACGGAATTGTATGTGTAGAAATTTTTGAAATGGTGTATCTTTGGCTAGGTATATTTTCACCAGAAAAGAAAAAAAAGGTCCTCCAAGGCCGAGAAAGGAGAGTGTTGACATGTGGGGTTGTTAACCGATGTCATAAAACAATATGTGTACTGACTGTTTAATGAGAAACTATTTGTTCTGTAAACCTTCACCTAAAGTACAACAAAAAAATTAAAAAAAAATTGTTTTGAAAGAGGAAGCTGGAGTGGTGGGCATCTAAGCCGAACTTTCTCAATGTTTTACCTCTGGACATATCAAGAATGCTGAGTGTACCTTGGCCAGCAGGGGGCAAACTTGGGCTTCAATTGGCTTCCCAGTCTCAGGTTGAAAGGCCTCCACTGCTGAGAATCAGTTGGATAGTAACTCTAGCCACAGGAATTTTTGCTTGATGGGTCAGCGCATCTATTTTTCCAGGAGTTAAAAAATTAACTCCCTACAAGAGCAAGGCAGAAATAGAAAGTAAGTGTAGGCCTGGGATAAAAACCAAAAACCATGGGGCAAGTGTATTGACAAATGGTACCTGAGCTTTGCCCTCATACAGGCGAGGTCATAGACCATGGTGAGAAATACAGCAAAGTTAAGGGTGTGTGTGTGTGTGTGTGTGTGTGTGTGTGTGTGTGTGTGTGTGTGTGTGAGGGGACAGCACCTGCACAGCCCCGGCTGATTCCAGGTATTCCAATTTTTCATGAGAAATTAGACACTCATTAGTGTGAGATACCTCCAAATTTTAAACTCTGACAAGCAAAAATGTTTCTAAAACCTATATATAAACTAAATACAACTGTGAACTAGAATTGTTTTGGTGTGGTGGCACTGGATTCACTGGGTGGGTTTCCAGTTATCATACTTAGTAGTGAAATACTGAACACTTTACCCCTAAAAAGGTCCCTGGGTGGGTGGTGCAAATGGTTTGCACTGAAGGACTAACCTAAAGGTTGGAGGGTCAAACCCATGCAGTGGTGCCACAGAAGAAAGTCCTGGTGATCTGCTTCCATAAAGATTATAGCCAAGAAAATCCCATGTAGCAGCTCTACTCTAACACTTGGTGTCAACATGAATTAGAATTGACTCGATGACACTGTGCTTTTTTTTTTTTTAACCCCCAAAAGGACAAGAAAACAACAAAGATGTTCACTACTGCCACTTCTACTCAGCATTGTAATGAAATTACTAGAGGGTGCAATGAAGCGAGAGAATGATAAAAGGCATAATGATTGGAAAGGAAGAAGTAAAATATCATTGTTTTCAGTGACAAGATAGTGTACAGAGAAAATTCAAAAGATTCTACAAGCAAACTATTGGAATTAGTATGTGAATTTAGCAGAGTAGCTGGATACAAAGTCACTACACAGAAAGCATTTACCATATTTTTACACAAATAATGCATACCTTCTACATTTGTCAACCATGTCCTCCTCCCTCCCCCCACAAGGTATTTTTGTAAGCACAGCTATGCCAATTTTTTTTTACACACTGTTGTAAAAAAATTAGCATAGCATGTTTATGAAAATACCTCGTGGGGGAGGGTGTGGTTGGCAAACAAAAGTAGAAGGTGTGCGTTATTTGCTTAAAAATACAGTATATATCTCTATTGACAACAATCAGACAATGAAATTAGAAGTGTAATAGTTTTTAAAATAGCACCCAAATTCATATTCTTAAAAGTAAAATAGAGTAAGTTCAAGATCTCTACACTAAAAATTAGTAAATATTGAGAAAAAGTAAAGAAGCCCTAAATATTGGAGTGATATATCATGTTCATGAATTAGATTACTCAATATTTTAAAGAAATCAATTGTTCCCCCAGATCGACCTATAAAACCAACCCGTTGCCATTGAGTTGATTCCAACTCATGGTGACTTATTGGACAGAGTAGAAGTGCCCCATACAGTTCCCGAGGAGCAGCTAGTGAATTCAAACTGCTGATCCTTTGATTAGCAGCTGAGCTCTTAACCACTATGCCACCAATTGACCTATATTATATACAATCCAAACTGAAATACCCAAATATTTCTTCTTGTTTTTAAAGCTGGTTTTCAAATGTATATGGAAATGCAAAGGACCTAAAATAGCCAAAGGAATCTTGAAGAAAAATCCTGTGGGAGGACATACACTACCTACTATCATGACTTACAAAGCCATGAAAGTGGCGGTATTGGTGCAAGGATAGACAAAGCTAAGGGAACAGAACACAGAGTCCAGAAGCAGACTCACAAATATACTGTCACTTAATTTATGACATAGTTGCCATATTAATTCAGAATGGAAGATGATCTTCTTAACAAATGGTTCTGGGTCAACCAGATATATCTATGCAAAAAAAAAAGAAGAAGAACCTTGATCCCTACCTCACACTATACATAAAATAAATTGGAAATGGCTTATAGACCTAAGTGTATGAGTTAAAACAATAATAATTGACTAAAAAAAGAAAAAATTGGTATTTCTGGTGTATATATGTTGATGGGGGAAGGTGATGGTTACACATGGGGGTGTGTTGACTAGGAGGGGCTCAAAGGAGCCTTTAAGGTACAAGAATTATACTGTAACTTGATTTGGGTGATGTCTTAATGAGTGTAGCTATATTTAAAAATTCATCTAGCTATTCACTTAAGATTTGTGTACTTTAACCTATATAAGTTAAATTTCAATAAAAGTGAATGAATTCAAAAGAGTTAGCTAAAACATGCATAAAACAAAACAAAAAATTTACTCTAAAAAGGGCCACAGAGATCTGAAAAAATAAGTTTTATTGATAATCTTTCATATTGTGTTTAATAAAACTTTTCACTATAATTATATTTTGTTATATTGTATAACAATTATAGTGAGACAGGGGTCTTTACACATAAACTCGACAGGAAGGTTTGGATGAACATAAGCCCTGTCTCAAAAACGGCAATATTTGGGTGGTGGGAGGACAAGTTCCCAAGAGTTATTCCTTCAACCACAGAACTGAGGGCTGGGGTCAGGAGGGAACAAGGACAGGTGAGTTCAGTAGATAGAGAGTGAGTTGGGGTGGGGGGAACAGGGACAGATGGGGACAGTACATGGGAAGTGGGACAGGCACAAAGCTAAGGGGCAGTGGGTGGGAGGGTGGACCAAGAGTTTCCAGGGAGACAGTGACAGTGATGTCCCCATGCCTGTTACTCTGGGCTCCATGTCCACACTTAAGCCCCGTCTTGAGAAGGAAGGGGGCTCAGTCAGCCCTGCTTCTCTGAGGGCCTGCACACCTGCAGAGCAGATTCAGTCTCAGATCAAAGTTGATCACTTTAATTCTAACACCAGGCTGGGCAGAACAGCTCAGCCCCAGCCTGGAATTTGAGGTCAATCACTGGGCTTCCCTGCAGAAGGGCAAGTTTGCTTACCAGGTGTAGTAGATCCAGGTGAGGCCATAGGTGAGGAGGAAGCCAGCCCCCATGACAGCCCCCCTGATCAGGGTGAGGATCAGGGGCCAGGAGCCGTCTTTCACCTTAGTGAAACAGGTGCAGCAAAAGGAGTTTTCTGCGGGAGGGAGAGAAAGTCCTGAGGCTCTGTCCCCAGGCCTTCGCCCTCCCACAGCCAGCACCTGACAAGACTGTCTGACCCCAGCGCTTCTCCTGCAGCTCACCCAGCACGAAGGCTTCCAGGTAAGGTGCTGGCAGCCCAGTGGGGGCTGAACTCGACATGTGAACTCCCCTCCATCTCCAGTCCCTGACATTGGGGGTCCTCGCCAGTAGGCCGGGCACTGAGGGTTGGGAGGTGCTCAGGTCTTTTCCCTCCCAGGCCCAGCTCAGTGTGGCAGGGGGGTTGCTGTCAGCCACGCAGACCAGGAGCAGGGACTGGCCCTCCAAGAGAGGCAGTAATGTACCGTTTGCTCGGGGTCTTAGGAGCTGGGAGAACAAGTGAGAGGAAGACAGCCACAGGCCGCAAGGAAGTGGTGAGGGCTGGAGCCTGGAGGGACGGGGAGGGGCTGGGCGTCTGTGAGCTAAGTGACGCGGCCGCGGCGGGGCACCTAAGAAATCACTGAGGGGGCGAAGCCTGGAGCGAACAAGAGGGGCAGGGCGCGGGAAATGGGGGGGATGTCATTGATGGGGAGGGGCCGGGAGTGAGGGCAGTGAGGCGGCGGGGGTGAGCGAACAATTAGGGGAGCAAGGCTGAGAGACAGAGAGACAGGAGATGGAGGGCGGAGCTGCAAGGAATCTGGTGGTTGAGTCAGTGTGGGAAAGAAGGAGGGCTGAGCAGAGATTGGAAGGAAGAGGGGGAGCTCTGCATTAAGAAGTAGTGGGCGGGCATCTCAGTGGAGCTGTGCAAAGCACTGAGCAAGCCTGGCAGATGCGGGAAGTGCCCAGTTCTGCAACCTGGCAGGGAGAACCTGAAACACTCAGACACAATGACGGTGGGAAAGAAGGCAGGGCCAGGTCGCGCGGAGACTCCAGGACCAGGCCAAGAGTCCTGGGTTTTGTCTTGGGAGTACTGGGAGGTGATAGGGGGCTGTGAGCAGGGGATAGACAGAATAAGCTCTGGGTGTAGAAGGATTCAGACAGGAAGGAGGCAGGGAGGCCAGGGAGGAGGCTGAGGCAATGATTGGGCAAGAGGACAGACCTGAGCTGTGGCTGGAGCCCAAGGGAAGAGGAAGAGGGAAGTGATCTGACAGTGAAGTTTGCAAAACCCACTGAGTCATAGGGTACAGCTGAGAAGGGGAGTTGTCTAGAGTGACATTTGGAAGAAGGGAGGTGTTCAGGGGCATTGCCAAGGGGACTCATTTAAGGGCTCAGGTTCTTATTCTCTTACCTCCTTGGGGAACTTGCTCTAGGTGGCTGCTTAGCCATGAGATGCAGCACCCTGTCCTCACAATCACCTTATGTCCAAGCCCCATCCCCTCTCCCCTTAAGCCTCCCCTGGCAGCAGCAGGACAGTGACACTCTGGTTCCCATGATCGTTTCCAGCCTCACAGTAAAGTCCGAGGCCAGGGCTGAGCCCCTTGTGGAGGCTCAGGGAGCTGTTGGCCCAGGACCCAGCGGAGCTGGATGTGACTGTGACAGAGGCATTGCTGCTGTTCCCCTCCACCAGTTGGTCCCCAACTCGCCTGCGCAGTGAGGGGGCCGGCCAGGCTCCGGGGGAGCAGCTGCAGTGCAGACCCTCGACCTCCCAGGAGCAGGAGGGGCGAGGCAGCTGGGGGGAGTCTGTGGGAGCTGTGGGAGGGAGGGGAGGGCTCAGCGGCGGCCCCTCCCACCCAATACCTGGGTGTCCTGCCCCCAGGGGCCACCACACTTACAGAGCAAAGAGAGGCACAGAGAGACGTGCTGGGAGCCCAGGGAGTTCTGAGCTTGGCAGGTGAACTCTCCTTCATTTCCAATTCTTACTGGAGGCAGCTCCGGGTCACTCATGTTGAAGATGGGGGAGGCATTCAGGGCTCTGGATCCCTGGAACCAGCTCAGCTCTGCAGGGGGTAGCTGTCAGCAACACAGACCAGATGCAGGGACTGGCCCTCCAGGATGGGAAGGGGTATGGTGTTTCCCATGACCTTGAGGACTTTGGCAGTGAGATGGAGAGAGAGATGAGAGATGGAGAGAGATATGCAGAGAGAAAGAGAGATGCAGAGAGAGATGGAGGGAGGGAGAGACAGAGATGGAGAGAGGGAGATGGAGAGAGAGAGAGAATGTGAGCTGTGGAAGGAGGAAGACTGACAGTATCCATTCCTTCCTCCTTCCCAGGATCTGTTAGCCTCTCCTTCTCCTCCCCTGGCCCACACTGGGTTCAGTATGGGTTCAAAGGCTGGAGCCTTTACACCCCAAGGAAGCTGACCAAAAGTGTTGGGCTTCACACATCCACAGGAGACTCAGTATCTCACTGGGACATGCCTGTACTGTTTGGCAGAGAGAGGACAATAGATTGCCCCAAATGGCTTTGGGAAATAGACTCAATTTATGCAGCAGGAAGTAGGGCTTAGGGGGCCAGGTTGGAGGGGTAGGAGGAGAACCACAGAACACTGTCATGGTGAAATGGAATTGGCATGCACCATCCATTGGATTTGGCAACAAGGACGTCTTTGGTGACTGTGGTAAGATCTGCGCCACAGGAGGGATGGGGGCATGGCAGGGTCCAAAGTCTGACTCACAGCATTGAATAGAGTGTGTGTGCGGTGGGTGGTGGAAGAAGGGTGATGATTTTCATCCTTACTCTTCCCATATCTAATGCCATTTGAGCTCTGATTCCCCACCTCTGCTCGGAGTTCCCAGCTCCGGAGAGGAGAGATTCTATCCTACCTGTGCCGTTTTAGAAGAAGATTTTGATGGTGAGGTTCTGTGGAGCATCTGGGATAGAAAGATAAGGCTCTGCTTCAGAAGGGAGGAGTGGGATCGGTTTTGTCTCTGAACCCAAGGAGCCAAGGAAACGGGGAAGGTGGGCATTGTTGTCCTCTTGCCCACTCCCCACCAAGGCTAGGATCCAAGCACGAGTTTTCTAAGGTTGTGCACTCACTCTCTTTTTCTCCCTCCCTCCCTTCTTTTCTTCCTCCCTGCCTCCTGTCTCTCTCTCTCTCTCTCTCTCATTATCTCCCCCTCCTTCTCTCCCGCCTGCCTCCCCTTCTCTCTGTGTCCCTAGTGCGAGTGCACACACACACACAACACATTCACTGCTGTCAGGGTCCCAGCCATCCCACCCACACTCACAGGAGACATTGAGCCGAACGGTCCTCTCCATAGTCACCCAAGGCCACAGGTGGTGTTTCACTTGACAGGTGAGGTAGGTGCCGTGGTCCTGGGGCCTCGGGGTGAGGGTGAGCACCGAGGACTGGAGTGTACTAGGGTCCAGCATGTTAAGGGCATCCCCCATCCAGGAAAAGGTGAGCAGTCTCCCCCCATCACAGGATCCTGGCAGGCTGCAGGTCAGGTTTGTGGGGCTGCCAGACTGCAGAGGTTCCAGAATGTGGATGTCGGGTTTCTCTGTCAGGTCTGAGGAGGAGAGAGGGAGGTGTCTTGGCCCCAGGTGATGGAGACCGAGAGTGTGGCCCTGAGAGTGGCCGGTGCCTCAGGGTCACAGCTGACCCCAGATCCTATACCTCCTCTCACCACCTTGGCCCCCTGACCAGGAGCAGTGTGTCCTGTCCCTGCACAAACACTGGGTACCTCCATCCTAGGGTCCTCTCCTGCATCCCCTGCCATACCTGTTACCTGCAAGTTCAGCTTATTTTGGTAGAAATATTGTACATATTGTCTTGTCCACACTTGGAGCTCGTAGGTCCCTGTGTCGCTCTTTCTGGCGTCTCTGATGCTCAGGGAGCAGTTGTTGGTCTTGGGGTCCCCGAGGAGGTGGAATCGGCCCTGGGTCTCTGTCTTCACTACTAGGTTTTGGCAGTTTGTGGCCACCAGATGGTTTGAGTATATGTTGCCCCCAGTCCAGTACCAGTAGATACAGAGTTGGTCAGTGGTAAATGATACACGCCGGAGATAGAATTCGCAGAACACAATGACACACAGGCCTTCCTGCACCGTCACCAACTCTGGTATGTGTAGTTCGTACCCTGGATACTCCTGCAGGGACCCTGGAGGGACATAAGGCTCAGATGCAGCTCTATTCCCACCCTCATGTCCTTCCCTCACCCCTCAACCCACTCACCCCCCCACAGCAGGGGCAGCAGCAGCAGCAGGGGCAGCATGTCTGGGTCCTCAGGGCTGGCAGCCAGGTCCTGGTCCTTCTATCAGGGAAGGAAATGCCCCAGATATGAGGAGGAGCCAAGGAAGCCCCAACAGGAAGCAGGTGGGTGTGAGAGAGCTGTGGCCACCACTGAAGGGGAACTTGAGAAACTTAGCCACGGGGGCTGGGGTTGGGACTGATAGATCCTCCAGTTCCAACGTCCATGTTACAGGTGGGGACACTGAGGTGCTGAGCTGGTGAGGGGCTCTGCAGATCTGAATGTGGAAGTCATCACCACACAAATAGTGTTGAAATCCAAGAGCCAGAGTGAGATCACCAAGGGAGCAAGTGCAGAGAGCAAAGAGAAACCAGGGCTCTTCCTGGTCATTTGGTGGGCTGCATGTCAGACTTACCCTTCTGCTGAAAACCACTAACGTTCTGGAAAAAAATGATTTTCTATTTTCATAAAACCATTACTGAAATATACATGGAGAAATTGTTGAGGGTATGTTTGTTTTGTTACGTATAGTTTCACCACAATGAACAACGACAAAAACCATTGAAGTGCTATCAAGAAAGAAATTTCCAGGCCAAAATCTAGGGTAAGTTGGAAACCCAGAGAGGGGAGCTGAGCCTTGAAGCACCTTTGCCTTGAATGGATTTACTGACCATAGTAAACTCGAATTTTGGTTTTCATGGGCCAAAATCATGGGCTTGTGGTAGAAAGATGAAGCACAGGCCCACCTAAGACAGGACATCTTATGGGAGAATCTCACCCCATTAAGTGGGGTTCCAAAAGGGTAAACACAGACACAGATTTGCAGAGCAGGGACTAAAGAATGAAAGCAGTTCTGACCACAAACCAGGCTTTGCAGGGATGTGCAACCAAACTGAGAACTCCTAGGTAGCCCAGCAAATCTCAAGCTGTGCGGATGGTTTGAAGACCTAAATAACCAGTCCCGTTACTGTTGAGTCAGTTTGGACTCTAGCGACCCTGTAGGACAGAGGGGTTTTCAAGGCTGTAATCTTTACAGAAGCAGACTGCCACATCTGTCTCCCAAGGAGTGGCTGGTAGATTCAAACCACCGACCTTTCGGTTAGCAGCTCAGCACTTAACCACTGTGCCACCAATACTCTTTGAAGACTTAAATATGAGAGAAAAAAATAATAGTGCTGTCAGAAGATAATATAGAAAGCCATCACCATGAACTTGAGGTATGGAAAGATCTCTGAACGAAGCATAAATAGCACTGTCTGTAGAGAAAACCAACCAAACAATTGCTGTTGAGTTGACTCCAGTTCATGGGCACCACAGGTGTGTGAGTAGAACTGTGCTCCATAGGGTTTTCAGTGGCAGATATTTCAGAAATAGATTGTCAGGCCTTTCTTCCAAGGTGCTTCTGGATGGACTCACACCTCCGACCTCTCTGTTATTAGTTGAGTGCGTTAACTGCTTATACCACCCAGGATTCCAATGAGGTATGGGTTGTTCAGTGGTAGAATTCTCAACTTTGATGAGCGAGGCCTGGGTTTGATTCCTGGCCAATGCACCTCATATACAACCACCACCCATCTGTCGAAGGACACTTACATGTTGCTATGATGCTGAACAGGTTTCAGCAGAGCTTCCAGACTAAGATGGAGTAGGAAGAAAGGCCTAGTGATTCTACTTTCAAAAATCAGCCAATGAAAACCCTACGGATCACAACTCATGGGGATGGTGCAGGACCAGGCAGCATTTTGCTCTGTTGTACATGAGGTCACTATGAGGCAGGGACAACAGCAACTGATAACTATAAAGTACATGTTCTAAATTGGCAAATAGTATAGTATCTGAACACATCAAATGCTAGTGAAGGTATGAAACATTGGTTATTGGAATATTAGTTGGTACTATGACTTCGGGGAAAAATAACATTATCTAATGAACTAAAGATGGGCTTACACTGTGAACTAGCAATTCCACTCCTAGCTTAATGTCCTGTAGCAGCGTTGTCCAATATGGTAGCCACTCGTCTCATGTGGCTATTGACGACTTGAAGTGTGGCTGTAAGAGTATGTGCTATAAGATACATAAGGGTAAACACATACCGCATTTCACAGACTTAGTACAAAACAAATGAATGCAAACTACACTATTTCATTAATAATTTTTATGATTGTTGTTGTTGTTGGAGGCTGTTGAGCCTATTCTGACTCCTAGTGACCCCATATGACAGGGTAGACTTGCCCCATAGGATTTTCTAGGCTGTAATCTTTATGGAAGCAGGTTGCCTGGTCTTTCTTCCCAGAAGCCTGTGGGTGGGTTCAAACCACTGGCCTTTCAGTTAGCAGCAGAGTGCATAACGATTTGCGCCACCGGGGCTCTTTTTTTATAATGCTTACATACTGAAATGATAACATTTGTATGTATTGAGTTAAATATAATATACTATTAAAACTAACTTCCCTTTTCTTTTTTCACTTTTTAATATGGCACTTAGAAAACTAAAAATTACACATATGGCTCACATATATGTCTCCCATGATATGTCTATCTGGCAACACCAGTCAAGAGAATCTCTTGGTCAAGTGCACCAGGATACATAGTCAAGACTCTTCATAGCAACATTGTTCATAATAACCCCATTGGAAACATGATAAATATCTGTCAATGGTAGAATGAATTACAATCATTCATCATTTAACGTCCATGATACATTCTGTGAAATAGGATGCTATGTGATTTGGACGTTGTGTGAACACCATATTATTTGTTGGAGCAAATAAACTCCCTCTATCACCCTCTGTCACCTTAAAGACTAAGGTGCACCTGACCTAAGCCATGGTGTTCAGTTGCCTCATATGCATGTGAAAGCTGGATGATGAATAAGGAAGAATGAAGAAGAATTGATGCCTTTGATTTGTGGTGTTGCAGAAGAATATTGAATGTACCGTGGACTGCCGAAAGAACGAACAAATCTGTCTTGGAAGAAGTATGACCAGAATGCTCCTTAGAAGCAAGGATGGCAAGACTACATCTCACATACTTCGGACATGTTGTCAGGAGGATCAGTCCCTGGAGAAGGACATAATTCTGGTAACATAGAGGGTCAGTGAAAAAGAGGAAGACCCTCAGTGAGATGGATTGACACAGTGGCTGCAACAATGGGCTTAAGCATAGCAACGACTGTGAGGATGGCGCAAGATCAGGCAGGGTTTCGTTCTGGTGTAAACAGGGTTGCTGTGAGTTGGAACCGACTCGACAGCAACTAACCACCACAAATAATTTACTATATCATTACCCATCTGGCAGTGCAATTGGTTTATATACAAGACACATGAGATACACGTGTTGCACACGGGAAGCTGTTGCATTCGCTATGTGCAGACATGTCCGATATGTCTTATTCTCCACTTGGGATTTCTGAACTCTATTAGAACCTTATGCGACATTGCCCAAATAGATATTATTGGCACATGACTATAATTGTGTTGTGGTCATACTATGTTGCTGACTGTATGACAATAAAAGCAAAGAAACATTGTCCTGTTGAGTCAAAGAAACAAAATCATACATCAGTATGACTCCATTGATGTGTATGGCTCCATTGATGTAAAGTTTGAAAACAGGAAAAACCGAACTCTGTTTTCCGGTGATACAGCCATAATGCTAAAATTATAAACAAAGAAAGAAAAAAGGAACAGAAGGGACAGTGGAAGGGTGTTGGGGTGGAGAAGGGCCCAAAGGAGGCGTTGGGGGCTACTTGCAATGTTCCACTGCTTAGCATGAGTGGGGATCCATGGCAGTCCACTTTATAATTATTCCTTAAACAGAACACATGTGGTTCAGGCATTCTTTTGATTGTTTGCTATATCTCGAAATAGACATGAAAAATAAACTCATGATCAAAAAGTTGGGAAGACACTACCAAAGAGATAAAATAACTATCTCTAGCTTATAATAAACTTTAAATATAAAAATGAATAATAATTTAAAATTCAGAGGAATTACCTTACAAGTGTTTAAAACGATTGTGAAATTCTCTTAGTATACTAAAAAATATATCAGGATATCAGTTATGTGAACTACTAACAAGACCACTAATATTCTACCAGTCCGCTTTCTGAGTATTTAGCTACACCGGAAACACAAATTTAAGTCTTCTAAAAATGTTGTTGTTGTTACTTGCCATGGAGTTGATTCTGACTCATGGAGACCCTACGTGTGCAGAGTAGAACCGCTCCATACGGTTTTCAAGGCTGTGACCTTTTGGAAGCATAATGCCAGGCCTGTCTTCTGAGAAGCCTCTGGGAAGGGGGGGTTCGAACTGTCAACCTTTCGGCTAGTAGTCAAGCGCTTAACCATTTGCACCACCCAGGGACTCCTCTTCTAAAAATACGTGTTGCTTAATAAACAGAGCAGGAATTATGGACTCAAAATGAAGTTGTAAAAATAAGCTACTAGATGCGTAAAATATTTTTGAAAATAAGATGAAAGTACAAAAGAGGAGGCTCTCCAAAAGAAAGAAGACAATAATGACCATGAGGGTTCCATTTTATACCTTTTCATCCTGCTCATTTAGGCCACTGAAGCACAGTAACCATGTACCCGGCTGTAGTGAATCTTAGGATTCAGGGATTCCATGTCTAGGAGAAGGTACAGAGCATCAAGTCATACAGTTTGTCCTGAGGCATCACAGACTTTGTGTTCGTTCCCTGTGGTGAGAGACAGAGACACCTGCAGTGGCAGCCTCATCCCCACCTGGGCCTCCTCTGGCTTCATCCGACTCAACACAAGAGGCATCTCTAGAGCTGGAGAGTTTCAGAACTTGCCTTGGGACAGCCTCATCCCCCTAACCCCCATGCGCTGCCCCATCTGTTAGCAGTGAGAAAAAGACTGGTGAGTGAGGGGAAAGGACTTTGCAACTAGAAGCCACAATGTACAGACAGAAGGGCAGAAGAGGAAATGTCCCCATAATCTCTGTCAGGAAAGCTAGGCCCGAAGGGCAGGGGAGAGGCCAGGCTGGCCCATCTCAAGAGCACCCTGTTTCAAGATAATAGAAGTAAAATAACCCAAACTGCTGAAGTGGAGGAGAGAAGCAACCATTTCCACATTCAAGAAGAGCTACAAAATGGAGGTGGCATGATTTGGAAAAGGATAGGGAATGGTTGCACAACTTGAAGAATGCGATTAATGTCACTGAATTGTACAGGTAGAAATTGTTGAGATGGCATGTGTTTCGTTATGTAGATTTTCACCACAATAAAATAAATATAAAAAAGAAGAGCTACAGAATTCATCTCAAAGAGAGGAATATATATATGCATATATTATATATATATATGTATGTATATATATTTCTCTGTGTATTTGCACACCCACACACACAAATATTAAAACAAACTAATGAGTTTTTCTTATTTTATCGTGCTTTAAGTGAAATTGTACAGTGTAAATTAGTTTCTCATTCAAAAATTTATACACAGATTGTTTTGTGACTTTGACTGCAATCCCTGTGATTTGTCAGCACTCTCCCCCTTTTCCTTTTCACCCTGGGTTCCCTGTGTCCATTCCTCTAGTTTTCCTGTCCCTTCCTGCCTTCTGATCTTTGTTTTTGGGCAAATGTTGCCCATTTGTCTTGCATACTTGATTGAACTAAGAAGCATCTTCCTTACATGTGTTATTGTTTGTTTTATAGACCTGTCTAATCTTTGGCTGAAAGGTGCACTTTTGGAGTGGTTTCAGTTCTGAGTTAGCAGGGTGTCCGGCGACCATAGTCTAGAGGGTTCCTCCAGTCTCTTGTTAGACCAATAAGTCTGGTCTTTTTTTTTTTTTTTTAATTTTTGAATTTTGTTCTACATTTTTCCCCCACTCTGTCTGGGACCTTTTATTGTGATCCCTGTCAGAGGGGTCTGGGCTCAGGCTGGTGGAGGCTGTGGTTCATGTGGTCCATTTGTCCTTTCAACTACTATTTTCCTTGTGTCTTTGGTTTTCTTCATTCTCCTTTGCTCCAGACAGGATGGGACTAATAGATGTGTTTTAGATGGCCACTCACAAGCTTTTAAGACCCCAGACGCTACTCCCAAAATAGGATGAAGAACATTTTTTTTATGAACTGTGTTATGCCAATTGACCTAGACGTCCCCTGAGATGGTGGCTTCCAGGCCTCAGCCCCAGTAACTCAGTCCCTCAAGGTGTTTGGATGTGTCTAGGAAGCTTCTATGACTTTCCCTTGGTCAAGTTGTACTGATTACCCCTATATTGTATGTTGTCTTTCCCTTCACCAAAGTTAACACTTGTCTACTATCGAGTTAGTGATTTCCCCTCCCCAACTCTCCCTTCCCTCGTAACCATCAAGGATTGTTTTTTTCTGTGTGTAAACCTTTTCTTGGGTTTTTATGATAATAATCTCATACAATATTTGTCCTTTTGTGATTGACTTATTTCACTCAGTGTAATACCCTCCAGGTTCATCGATGCTATGAGATGTTTTGCAGATTCATCATTGTTCTTTATCATTGCGTAGTATTCCTGGTGGTGAAGTGGTTAAGAGCTCGGTTGCTAACCAAAAGATCTGCAGTTCGAATCCACCAGCCACTCCTTGGAAACCCTATGGGGCAGTTCTTCTCTGTCCTATTGGGTTGCTATGAGTCAGAATTGACTCAACAGCAATGGGTTTGGATTTTTGGTTTGGTATGTACTATAATTTGTTTATCCGTTCATCTGTTGATAGGCACTTAGGTTGTTTCCATCTTTTTGCTATTGTCAATAATGCTTCAATGAACATGGATGTGCATATGCTTATTCATGTGATGGCTCTTATTTCTCTAGGTTATATTTGTAAGAGTAAGATTGCTGGATAGTATGGTATTTCTATTTCTAGCTTTTTAAGGAGGCATCATATCAGTTTCCACAGTGGTTGTACCATTTTACATTCCCACCAGCTGTGCATAAGTGTTTCAGTCTTCCTGCAACCTCTACAACATTTGCTGTTTTCTGTTCTTTTTTTTTTTTATTAGTGCCAGTAATGTTGGAATGAGAGGGTATCTCATTGTAGTTTTGATTTACACTTCTCTAATGGCTAATGACAGTGAGCAATTCCTCATGTGACTGTTAGCTGCCTGAGTGTCTTCTATGGTGAAGTGTCTGTTCATATCCTTTGTCCATTTTTTTAATTGGGTTATTTGTCTTTTTGTTGTTGAGGTGTTAAAGTATTCTATAGATTTTAGAGACTAGATTCTTGTCAGATATTTCATAGCCATTTTTTTTTCCCCCAGTCTGTAGTTTCTCCTTTTACTCTTTTGGTGAAGTCTTTTGATGAGCAAAAGTGAGCTGGAAGAGATAAAGAAGAATTCTCCCCTAGAACTTTCAGAGAGAACATGGCCTTGGTGAAACTCTGAATTCAGACTTCCAGCCTCCAGAACCGTGAGAGAATAAAATTCTGTTGTTTTAAACCAATCACTTTGTGGTAATTTGTTATGGAAGCGGAAGAATTTCCATAAGACCACAACCTCCCATCTTTGGTGACCCTGTATTTCATCTTTGTACCACAAGACCCCGTGGTGGTGGTTGTTGTTAGTTGCCGTCAAGTTGATTCTGACTCATTGTGACCCCAAGTGTTACAGAGTAGAACTCCGTCCATAGCTTTTTCTTGGCTGTAATCTTTACAGAAGCAGATCACCAGGACTTTCTTCTCAGGTGCTGCTGAATGGGTTTGAACCACCAACTTTCTGTTAGTAGTAGAGCACAAATTGTGTCACCTAGGGATCTATTCCACAAGACCCAGGGACTTATTCCACAAGACCCTAAAAACCAACAAAACCAAATCCATTTCCATCAAGTCAATTTGGACTCATAGCAATCCTATAGGACACTTCACCATAGAAGACACTCAGGCAGCTAACAGTCACATGAGGAATTGCTCACTGTCATTAGCCATTAGAGAAGTGTAAATCAAAACTACAATGAGATACCCTCTCATTCCAACATTACTGGCACTAATAAAAAAAAAAAAGAACAGAAAACAGCAAATGTTGTAGAGGTTGCAGGAAGACTGAAACACTTATGCACAGCTGGTGGGAATGTAAAATGGTACAACCACTGTGGAAACTGATATGATGCCTCCTTAAAAAGCTAGAAATAGAAATACCATACTATCCAGCAATCTTACTCTTACAAATATAACCTAGAGAAATAAGAGCCATCACATGAATAAGCATATGCACATCCATGTTCATTGAAGCATTATTGACAATAGCAAAAAGATGGAAACAACCTAAGTGCCTATCAACAGATGAACGGATAAACAAATTATAGTACATACCAAACCAAAAATCCAAACCCATTGCTGTTGAGTCAATTCTGACTCATAGCAACCCAATAGGACAGAGAAGAACTGCCCCATAGGGTTTCCAAGGAGTGGCTGGTGGATTCGAACTGCAGATCTTTTGGTTAGCAACCGAGCTCTTAACCACTTCACCACCAGGAATACTACGCAATGATAAAGAACAATGATGAATCTGCAAAACATCTCATAGCATCGATGAACCTGGAGGGTATTACACTGAGTGAAATAAGTCAATCACAAAAGGACAAATATTGTATGAGATTATTATCATAAAAACCCAAGAAAAGGTTTACACACAGAAAAAAACAATCCTTGATGGTTACGAGGGAAGGGAGAGTTGGGGAGGGGAAATCACTAACTCGATAGTAGACAAGTGTTAACTTTGGTGAAGGGAAAGACAACATACAATATAGGGGTAATCAGTACAACTTGACCAAGGGAAAGTCATAGAAGCTTCCTAGACACATCCAAACACCTTGAGGGACTGAGTTACTGGGGCTGAGGCCTGGAAGCCACCATCTCAGGGGACGTCTAGGTCAATTGGCATAACACAGTTCATAAAAAAAATGTTCTTCATCCTATTTTGGGAGTAGCGTCTGGGGTCTTAAAAGCTTGTGAGTGGCCATCTAAAACACATCTATTAGTCCCATCCTGTCTGGAGCAAAGGAGAATGAAGAAAACCAAAGACACAAGGAAAATAGTAGTTGAAAGGACAAATGGACCACATGAACCACAGCCTCCACCAGCCTGAGCCCAGACCCCTCTGACAGGGATCACAATAAAAGGTCCCAGACAGAGTGGGGGAAAAATGTAGAACAAAATTCAAAAATTAAAAAAAAAAAAAAAAGACCAGACTTATTGGTCTAACAAGAGACTGGAGGAACCCTCTAGACTATGGTCGCCGGACACCCTGCTAACTCAGAACTGAAACCACTCCAAAAGTGCACCTTTCAGCCAAAGATTAGACAGGTCTATAAAACAAACAATAACACATGTAAGGAAGATGCTTCTTAGTTCAATCAAGTATGCAAGACAAATGGGCAACATTTGCCCAAAAACAAAGATCAGAAGGCAGGAAGGGACAGGAAAACTAGAGGAATGGACACAGGGAACCCAGGGTGAAAAGGAAAAGGGGGAGAGTGCTGACAAATCACAGGGATTGCAGTCAAAGTCACAAAACAATCTGTGTATAAATTTTTGAATGAGAAACTAATTTACACTGTACAATTTCACTTAAAGCACGATAAAATAAGAAAAACTCATTAGTTTGTTTTAATATTTGTGTGTGTGGGTGTGCAAATACACAGAGAAATATATATACATACATATATATATATAATATATGCATATATATATTCCTCTCTTTGAGATGAATTCTGTAGCTCTTCTTTTTTATATTTATTTTATTGTGGTGAAAATCTACATAACGAAACACATGCCATCTCAACAATTTCTACCTGTACAATTCAGTGACATTAATCGCATTCTTCAAGTTGTGCAACCATTCCCTATCCTTTTCCAAATCATGCCACCTCCATTTTGTAGCTCTTCTTGAATGTGGAAATGGTTGCTTCTCTCCTCCACTTCAGCAGTTTGGGTTATTTTACTTCTATTATCTTGAAACAGGGTGCTCTTGAGATGGGCCAGCCTGGCCTCTCCCCTGCCCTTCGGGCCTAGCTTTCCTGACAGAGATTATGGGGACATTTCCTCTTCTGCCCTTCTGTCTGTACATTGTGGCTTCTAGTTGCAAAGTCCTTTCCCCTCACTCACCAGTCTTTTTCTCACTGCTAACAGATGGGGCAGCGCATGGGGGTTAGGGGGATGAGGCTGTCCCAAGGCAAGTTCTGAAACTCTCCAGCTCTAGAGATGCCTCTTGTGTTGAGTCGGATGAAGCCAGAGGAGGCCCAGGTGGGGATGAGGCTGCCACTGCAGGTGTCTCTGTCTCTCACCACAGGGAACGAACACAAAGTCTGTGATGCCTCAGGACAAACTGTATGACTTGATGCTCTGTACCTTCTCCTAGACATGGAATCCCTGAATCCTAAGATTCACTACAGCCGGGTACATGGTTACTGTGCTTCAGTGGCCTAAATGAGCAGGATGAAAAGGTATAAAATGGAACCCTCATGGTCATTATTGTCTTCTTTCTTTTGGAGAGCCTCCTCTTTTGTACTTTCATCTTATTTTCAAAAATATTTTACGCATCTAGTAGCTTATTTTTACAACTTCATTTTGAGTCCATAATTCCTGCTCTGTTTATTAAGCAACACGTATTTTTAGAAGAGGAGTCCCTGGGTGGTGCAAATGGTTAAGCGCTTGACTACTAGCCGAAAGGTTGACAGTTCGAACCCCGCCTTCCCAGAGGCTTCTCAGAAGACAGGCCTGGCATTATGCTTCCAAAAGGTCACAGCCTTGAAAACCGTATGGAGCGGTTCTACTCTGCACACGTAGGGTCTCCATGAGTCAGAATCAACTCCATGGCAAGTAACAACAACAACATTTTTAGAAGACTTAAATTTGTGTTTCCGGTGTAGCTAAATACTCAGAAAGCGGACTGGTAGAATATTAGTGGTCTTGTTAGTAGTTCACATAACTGATATCCTGATATATTTTTTAGTATACTAAGAGAATTTCACAATCGTTTTAAACACTTGTAAGGTAATTCCTCTGAATTTTAAATTATTATTCATTTTTATATTTAAAGTTTATTATAAGCTAGAGATAGTTATTTTATCTCTTTGGTAGTGTCTTCCCAACTTTTTGATCATGAGTTTATTTTTCATGTCTATTTCGAGATATAGCAAACAATCAAAAGAATGCCTGAACCACATGTGTTCTGTTTAAGGAATAATTATAAAGTGGACTGCCATGGATCCCCACTCATGCTAAGCAGTGGAACATTGCAAGTAGCCCCCAACGCCTCCTTTGGGCCCTTCTCCACCCCAACACCCTTCCACTGTCCCTTCTGTTCCTTTTTTCTTTCTTTGTTTATAATTTTAGCATTATGGCTGTATCACCGGAAAACAGAGTTCGGTTTTTCCTGTTTTCAAACTTTACATCAATGGAGCCATACACATCAATGGAGTCATACTGATGTATGATTTTGTTTCTTTGACTCAACAGGACAATGTTTCTTTGCTTTTATTGTCATACAGTCAGCAACATAGTATGACCACAACACAATTATAGTCATGTGCCAATAATATCTATTTGGGCAATGTCGCATAAGGTTCTAATAGAGTTCAGAAATCCCAAGTGGAGAATAAGACATATCGGACATGTCTGCACATAGCGAATGCAACAGCTTCCCGTGTGCAACACGTGTATCTCATGTGTCTTGTATATAAACCAATTGCACTGCCAGATGGGTAATGATATAGTAAATTATTTGTGGTGGTTAGTTGCTGTCGAGTCGGTTCCAACTCACAGCAACCCTGTTTACACCAGAACGAAACCCTGCCTGATCTTGCGCCATCCTCACAGTCGTTGCTATGCTTAAGCCCATTGTTGCAGCCACTGTGTCAATCCATCTCACTGAGGGTCTTCCTCTTTTTCACTGACCCTCTATGTTACCAGAATTATGTCCTTCTCCAGGGACTGATCCTCCTGACAACATGTCCGAAGTATGTGAGATGTAGTCTTGCCATCCTTGCTTCTAAGGAGCATTCTGGTCATACTTCTTCCAAGACAGATTTGTTCGTTCTTTCGGCAGTCCACGGTACATTCAATATTCTTCTGCAACACCACAAATCAAAGGCATCAATTCTTCTTCATTCTTCCTTATTCATCATCCAGCTTTCACATGCATATGAGGCAACTGAACACCATGGCTTAGGTCAGGTGCACCTTAGTCTTTAAGGTGACAGAGGGTGATAGAGGGAGTTTATTTGCTCCAACAAATAATATGGTGTTCACACAACGTCCAAATCACATAGCATCCTATTTCACAGAATGTATCATGGACGTTAAATGATGAATGATTGTAATTCATTCTACCATTGACAGATATTTATCATGTTTCCAATGGGGTTATTATGAACAATGTTGCTATGAAGAGTCTTGACTATGTATCCTGGTGCACTTGACCAAGA